>OV815297.1:9136568-10533097 GCA_929108145.2 Limnephilus rhombicus | reverse complement strand
ATAGTAAATTTATAAATTATGGGAACCCCTTTCAGCAACGGGAGGGTTACGAGATGGTGGATGACGAAATTGGAACACTTCGCGAGATTTTGAATCATTGGCAATTAGATTCTAAATAAATCGATTTTAACCAGCTTGTCTTGTCGCGCGCTGGAGGTACGAGGCCACTGTCTGCTATTGATGCATGAGCCGCCTGTAGTGTTTTGAAGGCGCTGCAGTGTTCGCTTGCCACATCACCTTTCCAACAGATCAGAATGTCGTTAAGGCTCTGTAACCGGGCCCAAAAAGAAGAAGATAGAGAGATACGAAATTACGAATGTTAGAGGAGAGCACTAACATTTACAGCGACAAAATCGATGCGAAAATTGCGAAAATGTTTAATAAAACACGACTCGTTTAAAATAGAGCAAAAATTTCGCAGGCATTATGTTAAACAGCATTTTAAAAAACACTGTGAATTTTTTCATAGATATAACTTGTAAAATAACTGAAACAAACGTGTTAATAATAATTTTTGGAGCATACTTTGCGATTTTTTTCTATCGAGGGAATTTTATATAATTTGCGTTTCGGTGCGGGCAAAGTCTAGATCAATCTTCAAAAATAACATATATTTTTTTAAGAGCTTTAAAACTTACCGTGTTTAAGGGAAATGTGTAATAAATCGGTACAAATCCTGGTTGCGGGCCCTTAATATAACTAACATAGTAAAAATGAATTTTAAAATGTTGTCTAAGCGAAGAAATGGGCTTAGCGGCGAACCCTTATGCGAGCCATATATAAAGATGGTTTCCATACACATTTTAATAAGATTGAGTAAGTTATTTTTAATAACTGGGTTTATGTTAAATTTATCTGATTTTTAGTCACTCTTGGATTAGTACGGACGTTTCTAAAAAGCCTTACTTTGTCTACATATAAAAATTGGCACTTATGCGGGAGATCTGTTTTCTATTTCAGAGAATTTTTAACACTATGTTTTGGAGAGAATTTAGTGCATTGCCTGAACACAAAATTAGGTTTTTGGCGAGTATTGTCATTGGGGCATTTATAAAAAACACGACCGACCGGATGGGGATATTTCTTTATGAATTTTAGTTTGCCCGTATGTGTAGGAGCTCTTGGATTTATTTATTTAATTAACATTGCGCTTCTTCTAGTGTATTAATTTATGAATATTGATTTGCAATTGTTTATTATGGTGCGCACGTTTAATAAAAAAATTGTCCGTTGAGTATCTTCTCGTTGATAAAATTCTCAATAATGAAATTAAGAAATATTAAAGAAAGTATGAGTTTTAGCGTTAAACCTACAATTAATGAAATACACATTAAGTAAACATATTGTAAAGGTTTATTGTTATTACTAACTTGTACATAAAACATTGATTGTATTTTAGCTACTGTATTTAATAAGTAAACCTCAGGGATGGGTTCATGCTGGAAGAGTTTGTTCCATCAGATTTTTGATAAAGAAAAGGTATTCACTTGCGTGAATAATATTACACGTGTCTCCGGAAATCACGTGAGCGTGAATCTAAATTATAATAAGATTAAAGGGTGCCATTATCACAGCATAGTGATAAACATTTGACTTTAATACCAGCTAAGATCGTTCTTGTGTTCCGAAAGCAGTCCTTCTCGGGATTCTTCCGCAATCCTTCACAGGCGCGTCCTTTCCCCAACAGCACTTGTCAAAAACTGAAAGCATAGATTGCTTAAATGCTTAGTCCGGTAGCTCTAGTTGAGATCTCTCTTGTCCTGGCAATTGTAGATTTTATTGAATGAAATTGGGTCTGTTGTTTAATCCGCTAAGTTTTGATTATTGTAGGGTCGCGTTTTTTTTTTATTTTCAACTCATTAATAAGTATTCCAAGTATTCCAGCAATTATGTTGAATTACAACACTATTTTAAATTACATGAATATGCTCAAATCGTCGGACAGAAGAATTTTCACTGACTTGGTATTTCTGTGTAAAATTCTAAATGATTTAGTTGATAGTCCGGTAGTATTGCTATTGTATTGCCTTAGGAATCCACTACGGAATACTAGAAGACAGGATTTATTTCAGTGCCGAAATTTTGGAGCTAACTACCGTATGTAGGTAAGAATGTATTCTCCTCTTCGCCCAGGATACTAAAGGAGGGAAACAATTATACCAAGTCAGTGAACATCTTCAATTTATCTTTAAACAAATATAAAATATTGTTACGGAGACAGTTCAGTTATGTACAGTAAATACTGTATATTTCTTACTATTCATATGTGAAAGCCTTAAATAAGGGGGTTAATAAATAAATAAATATATATGTTTAATAAAATTTCCGTTTTTTTTTTGTGGAATTGCTTGTATTTTTACTGGATTATTTCATTGTTTTTCTCGGGATATCCGCAGTTACCTGCTTCCATTATTTTTTTTTATTTTAGACAGAAAATTTTCTGTGGCAATTGCGAAACATTCTTTTGTTTTTTTAGTAATATCCGAATTTATTTTACGGGTATATTGGAAGCTTTTTTCTAAAAAGTTTATTTATTTTTTTGAAAAAATGCGTCTGATGATCTTTGTGGATTTTATCATTCTTATTTGTAGTTTCGATAAGTTTTTCAAGATCTTTTAAAAAAAATTTCATTCAATTTCATCAATATGTAAAACTAATAGTGTCAGGTGAAATATAAAAGATTAAAATGCTACTATTACTCAAATTGTAAAGAATAAACTCAACAACACTCATGTATGTATGTAGGTCTGTGTTTCTGAATAAAATTCGTTAAGTGTAACAAATGAACATTTATTTTACACATAGCCACAAGGAGGCAATCATATTTTAGCATTTAAGCAATTTTATATTATTATACTTACCAATTTACCAATGCGTAATGCGTGCTAATGTGTGTCGGCGAGTAATATAATAAAAACAGGTTAAGATCACAGAATTTAAGTTTATTAAATAAAGATTTACAAATTGAATACTCGAACGCGACACGACAAGAGATATCAGAAGAAATTTAGAAAGATGGCGAGAATGCAAGTGAGCGGCTCAACGGTACATGAGAAAGCGAATGATTTTTCATGCGGCGTAACTAGTGATACCAAAAGTGAGCTCGCTGTCATCTCTACAATAGTGAGACTCTAAATTATGAATTTAATATCTCAAGGGTCATGAATGAAACTCGATGATAATTTCATTAAAAGAATATAAATTTCCAAAATCACAAATATATTAATGTTCTAGAAACTTCGATGTGGATATTAATCTAAATATTAAGTATACTAGTTGTTGAGCGCCAGTACGTTAATTTTATATCCATACGTACAAGATAATCATGACTTAAAACTGGTAAACCATATAATAAAACTAAGAATATACAGTTGAGTTTTACGTTACGAGAATCACGTCCGGCCATTCTTGCTCGCCTTTTCAATGCACCATGCGTCCGCTCGGCTGCTGCTCCAAATTCTAACTGCTTTAGTAAATGCGGCCAGCAACGTCTTGGAGCAGTGTTGCCACCCCGAATTTTGAAAAAGACGTTGGTCAGACTAGAAAATTACGTAGAAACTGTATAATTTGGATTATGAAAAGTTCGTAGATCTACGTACTTTTTTTTTTAGTGAAATGAAGAAGTTAGAGTAGGTGAAACAGAATAAAACGAGTATTTTGTTGTACAATTTATTTAAAGAGATACCCCTCGTATTATATTTTCTTTTTTACTATTTTTTTTATTTTTTACTATATGTTATATATTTTTTTACTTTTTTACATTATTTATGTCTTGTGTAGTGTTATACATATATATATATATATATATATATATATAACACTACTAGAAAATATGTAAAAAATTACTTTTGAAATGTATCAAGATATTAATTTAAGAAAAAATGAAAATAAAAATTGTAAACTTTCATAGGCTGTGGTAACCGTTTACCATGCTTGCAAAAATTGCAGTATGTGCCACATTTTTCGTAGGGTTTTTAGAAAATACCCACATTAGGTAAAAATTGCGAGGCGCAAATGACGCCGTTCTATTTATATAAGAACATTAACTTTAAATTCAATAAATTTAATGGCATATATAATTTCAAGGCACATAAGAATCTAGTAAATAAAAAAATTGACACATTTGTGGTAAAAAAAAAAAAAGAATTTTATAAATTTTTCTCAATTTTCAGAATCTTCAGGCAAATTAAATTCTATTTATAAAGGAACATTAACTTTAAATTCAGTAAATTTAAATGATTCACCTCTTCAAGGCACATAAGAATCTAGTAAAAAAAATTTAATTGCCATATTTGTGGTAAAAAAAAGAAATAAAAAAACTCAATTTTCAGAATCTTCAGGCAAATTAAATTTGTACGTATATTGATTAAAATATTTAATATGTTCCTGCGAAGGCTCGCTGCTTGTTTTCAAGCCACTTTTCGTAAAAAGTAAGCCTGTTAGCGTGTCAGTAGAAAGTCTGTTTCGGATGTTAGTTTTCTTCAAATTTATTTGCTCGACATTTGCACTGCTATGTGGCAATGTTTAAGTTTTGTGTAAACTGGGCCAGTAAGGGAAACATTTGAGACGAATCGCCTTTTCGAATTTTTGAAACATGATGCCAAAACCAATTGATTTTTTGATCCTGTTGAAATGGAAGAATTGTATTTCCGACTGCGCGACTTCTTATGTGGCGGGGACTTTAGTATGAATCGGAACGTTTTTTGGAGTCCGCGTCTGGTAAAGTTACAGAAAATGTGCTGCTTCAGCCAAATGAGTTTGTTATTTTGCAAATTGCACAATTTGAAAGAAAATACGTAGATTCTGGGCCTAAGTTCGTAGATGTGCAGGAAAGACCTAAAATACGTAGATCTACGCAAAAAGACGTAGAGTTGGCAACGCTGTCTTGGAGTGTCAGTGGTCACATGGTTTGAAAGCGTTGCCCACACACTAATGCTGGGATAACAGCGTAAAGGGTAGCGAGGTAACTTATAAATACTACAATATGTTCACGAGTATCACAAGTCAGGATATCAAATTCCAATGCATGCAGTTAAATAAGTTAATTCAGAAAGACGTAGAGTTGGCAACGCTGTCTTGGAGTGTCAGTGGTCACATGGTTTGAAAGCGTTGCCCACACACTAATGCTGGGATAACAGCGTAAAGGGTAGCGAGGTAACTTATAAATGCTACAATGTGTTCACGAGTATCACAAGTCAGGATATCAAATTCCAATGCATGCAGTTAAATAAGTTAATTCAGAAAGGAAACTAAAATGTAGTGAAGTTAGTATTGTGTTCCTTTTCCAACAATATTTATTAGTTTATTTTATCTTTTTATTCTATTTTCTCACATCCTCCGTGCTTATTGCATAGTTTAAAAAAATCATTTATTTCTTTCGAAACCCCTATTTTCAATTTCTCTGCGTCCAATTTTATGTGCAAATCTGAATTAGCAATTTTTCTTCAGTTAGTTCAATAGTTGCGTGACTCAGAAATAGTATATTGTAGCAGAAAGGGTGACGCACACAAGTACTGTAAGATAGGCTGGATAGGCATCCACGAAGGCGCCAAGATGTCGGGAGAACGTCTTAGAGCTGTTCTAAACAGATCCAATGGCTCTTTCCTTCTAACGTAGCTGGGTCTGTTCCAGGGAGTTTAGGATATCCGTGGTCTATGGTGAAGCGATGATCAGAAGAAAACAAGGCTAATGCCCCTATTTATTGGGTCACGGTAGCCACGGTACCATCCTTCCATTGCCATACCAGGTAGGATTGTTAGAATTCTGTGAAAACTGGCGCGTAGTTGGTAAGTCGCTTTCTCTTTTCACTCGCTTGCTCCCCCATTCTGATGACTTATTTATTTAAACATACAGCATATAAACAGTTTTACATACAATTCAGATATTTTTGGAGAACCCCGTGGTTGTGTTCGGCCGCAGTTTGGGCTCGAATCTATTCATGTCCAACACTTATATAATATAATAGAAAGTGCATTACCTGCCAAAGAATTTTAGAACATTTCTCAAGCAATTATGCCCTTAACGCACTTAGGTATGCGACCAGCTCATCTGGTCTCAAGCCTCCGCGCGTAGTTCGATGAGTCTTGTAATACTTCACAGATCTCAAGATTCTGTGCATAGTAAGATGCATCTTGTGATGTTTTTCATATATTTTTAATCCCACAACGGACTTGTGAACCCTACCAGCTCATCTGGTCTCAAGGTTCCATTATCTTGTGTCATTTTACAGGTCTCAAAGTTCTATGCTTAGTTTGATGATTCTTGTGGCAATTCGCAGGTCTCAAGGTTTCGCGCATCTTGTGACATTTTATAGCTCTCAAGGTTCCGCGCATAGTTTGATGTATCTTGTGACATTTCTCAAAGTTCCACGCTTGGTTTGTTGAGTCTTCTGCAGGTCTCAAGGTTCCGAGCACAGTTTGATGGATTTTGTGATATTTTATTCCCCGCTTAGTTTGAATTCAAAACATCAGAAACTTCAAATATTGTTAACAAAAATTTTACAATATTGAATATTTTTAATTGGGTACCAAAAGTGGTTTTGGGTGAATGGCCCGAGAATAAATAAATCTAAAGATGTTTTCCCTTTGAAAGGAATATTGCTAAAATATTCCTGCGTATAACTTTTCTTCTTTTCCAAATCGCAAACTTTGTGTTGCAGATCCATAATAGTTTAGTGTTCACGTTAGGAGCTGGCATTGTAATTTTCTATTCCCATCTTTGAGCTTTCTTCTAAGTGATAACTATCCTCACGGCTGCTAAAAAGTTTAAAAGTGTGTAATCACACAACTTTCCATCCTCTTCATCTGTGAATTTTGTGATTGGTTTAAAGTGTCTTAGGATATTTCATCTGTTTTTAGGTCCACAACGAACTAAAAATGGTACAAACTTATCTTGTTTCATGTTTCTACACGTAGTTTGACGTATCTTGAGACATTTATAGGTCTCAAAGTTCAACGCATAGTTTGATGTGTCTTATGATAGACACTTCACAGGTATGAAGGTTCTGCTGATAGTTTGATGTGTCTGGTAGCAGACACTTCACAGGTATGAAGGTTCTACGCAAATTTTGATGTATCTTGTGACATTTCACATGCCTTTGAGCCCACAACGGACTTAGAAACGCTAAAAGCTCATCTGGTCTCAGGGTTCTTTAACATCCTCGATCTATCTAATCATTTTGACACTGGTGCACTATTGTACAAATTTTTCAAATAAATGAATAGAAAATACTTGGTTTCAAGTCACTATTGATATAGTTTCACTGTCGGCCGGTTTATTTTCATTGTCTATGGTACCGGTTTCAGTACACCTGTACCATAATCAGGACTGTTATAAAAATAATGCTATCAAATACAGAAGTACACACAGATATATATATATACACATTTTCAAGAAAGAATGAGACAGAATTCTAGTGTGGGAGGTGTAGAGTGGGAGATAAGTAAAGTAACGGGGAACATGGTTAAAAGAGGGCTAAAGGTTAAAGTTAATTGGTTATTAATGATTTAAACCTTTGAATTTACTGTTTTTTTTTTTTTCTAAAGCTTCAAAAATATTAAGTCTTAAACCTTTTCCATTTTTATGTAGGACTTTAAACTTCGGTATCGCGATTAAATCTTTATCAATTAAATGATCCGTGAACTCTAAAAAACCTGAACTAGTTAAACGTCCTACTAGTTAAATGTTCTTTGATTCTAGTTTTTACATTACGTGATGGTTGTCCAATGTATAAGGCTGTACAATCATTACAACTGTTTATAAATGCTCGAATGGCTTAAAATATCCTCAAATGGACTATTGTAAATGTATTTGTTTTTGGAAATCACTCTTATTTTTTTTGCAAGGATTATATCAGTAAGGACGGTTTCATATCCATTATTATAAGCTATCAGTTTAATTGTGCTTAACTCATTCGCATAATTAATATCTGATAAAGGAGTAGTGACTAAACGGTGGATCATAGAGTGGAACGTTGAATGTTTATGGGAGATTGGATGGTTGGACGTATTATGGATTACAGTTTTTGTAAAAGTAGGTTTTCTAAAAATATTAAAATGGATTTTATTATCATCAATCGATAACTTGCGATTAAAAAAGTTGAGCTCTTATGAAAAAAAAAATTCTTAAGACGATCGGGAAAGGAGGGTATTTCCTGAATGTCTCATCAATAGTTTGAATGAGATAGTTCATCTCGGCCAGAGCCTCATAAGTTGCCTTTCTACCGTGCTTCGCAAGCATCCCCTTCGATCTCCTTGCGAAGTGTGTCCTGGACATCCTATTGAGAGCTAGCTCGTACAGTGCGAAACTAGCCGTAGTGGCAGAGGTCTCAAATCCAGCTACGAAGAAAACAAATACTTGGGCTGCTATTTCCATCGAAGTGAGGCCTTCACTACTAGCGTTACACTCATCAGCTTTCAAATTTCCATCCTCTTCATTTGAGAATTTTGTGATTAGTTTGAAGTGTCTTAGGACGTTTTATCTGTTTTTAAACCCACAACGAACTTAAAAACGCTACCAATTTATCTTATCTCAAGTTTCTGCACATAGTTTGACATAGTTTGTATCTTAAGACATTTTATAGGTCTTAAAGTTCCGCGCCTAGTTTTTTTGTGTCTTGTGACACTTCACAGGTTTCAAGGTTCCGTGCATAGTTTGACGTCTATTGAGACATTTTATCGGTCTCAAAGTTCCGCGCATAGTTTCATATGTCTTGTTACACCTCACAGGTGTCAAGGTTCCCGCATAGTTTGACGTCTCTTGAGACATTTTGTAGGTCTCAAAGTTCCGCGCATAGTTTGATGTGTCTTGTTACACTTCAAATGTGTCAAGGATCTGTGCATAGTTTGACGTCTCTTGAGACATTTTATAGGTCTCAAAGTTCCACGCATAGTTTGATCTACCTCGTGACAGACACTTCACGGGGGTAAAGGATCTGCGCAAAGTTTGATATATCTAATTATATAGTATAACACTGGTTTTAGCACTATTGTACAAATATTTCACATAAATGAAAAGAAAATTGATTTATTGATATATTTTCACTGTCTGCCGGTTTATTTTCATTGGGAAAGTACGTCAGTTGTGGACGGGAGGTGTAGAGTGGGAGATAAGTAAAGTAACGGGGAAACGTTAAATTTAATTGGTTATTAATGATTTAAACCTTTGAATTTACTGTTTTTTTTTATTTCACAAGCTTCAAAAATATTAAGTCTTAAACCTTTTCCATTTTTATGTAGGACTTTAACTCCGGTATCGCGGTTAAAAGTATGATCTTTATTAATTTAATGATCCGTGAACTCAAAAAAACCTGAACTAGTTAAACGTCTTAAATGTTCTTTTGTTCTTGTTTTTACATTACGTGATGTTTGTCCAATGTATAAGGCTGTACAATCATTACAACTATTTATAAATGCTCGAATGACTTAAAATTTCCTCTTAAATATGGATTATTGTATATGTATTTGTTTATGGAAGTCACTCTTCATTTTTTTGCTGTGATTCTATCAATAAGGCCCGTTTCATATCCATTATTATGAGCTATCAATTTAGTTGTACTTAACTCATTCGCATAATTAATATTTGATAAAGGAGTAGTGACTAAACGGTGGATCATAGAGTGGAACGCTGAGAATTACAGTTTTTGTAAAGGTAGGTTTTCTAAAAATATTAAAATGGATTTTATTATCATCAATCGATAACTTGAGATTAAGAAAGGTGAGTTTTTTTGAAAAAAAAAATGTTTTTTTTTCTTAAGACGATCGGGAGAGGATGGTATTTCCTGAATGTCTCATCAATAGTTTGAGTGAGAGAGTTCATCTCGGCCAGAGCCTATTAAGTTGCCTTTCTACCGTGCTTCGCAAGCACCTCATTGATCCCCTTATGAAGTGGGTTCAGGTTGTACGATTGAGGGCTAGCTCGTACAGTGCGAAGCTGGCCGTAGTGGCGGAGGCCTCGAATCCAGCTTCGAAGAAAACGAACACTTGTGGGGCTGCTATTTCCATCTTAGTGAGGCCTCCATCACTAGCGTTACTCTCATCAGCTTTCAGATTTATTAAGAGTTGAAGACAACTATTTCTTGTAACGTTGTTTTTTTCCTGAACTTGATTGACCATATGATGTCTGTGTTAAGTTGGAAAACAGTTCTTTAACATCCATTGAACATCTATTATCAGCGACAGCAATGTTCTTCCACAAGTAGGCTGACATCTCTTCACTACGTCTGGCCATTGTTTCAAACATGTACTTCATCTTGGTTGTGAAGGTTGGAGCTAGCTTAGTCCTCATGTTCGTTCAAGTTTTTTTGGTGAGGTTCATAAGGTGTAAAATAAGGGAATCGGTCTTAATATTTATTTTGATTTTTCTGTTCGTCAACTATGCGAAGTCTTTCATAAGTATGGTCTTGATCATGTCCAAGTCATTTACGACTAAAGCTCTTCTATACATCTTGAAGACGCTCATCTACGGGAGTTTTTTGTCCGCAAATAGAGACCGTGCAAAATAAATCCGATGTGTTTCCGCACTAACACCGATACTTTAATATTTCCAAATAATATATTAGGGTTTGGTCCCTCGAATCCTTTCCTCTTCCAATGAGCCATAGTTCCAAAGAGACCAAGCGTAGAACACCAAAAAAAACACAGCCGTACAGAAGATGTCAGTTATCGCAATCATTTTATTTTACTACCGACATTACAATATTGGAGACGCCCAAATATGGGAGGTTTTTTATCCGCAAAATAAATCCAATGTGTTTCCACACTAACACCGATTCTTTTCTATTTACAAATAATATTTTAGGAATTTATATTTTCAAATAATATTTAGTAGAAGTCAGTTATAACAATCATTTTATTTTACTAACACCTTATAATGTTGAAGACGCCGACCTACGGGAGTTTTTTGTCTGCAAATAGAGATAATGCAAAATAAATCCAATGTGTTTCCGCACTAATACCGATTATTTAATATTTCCAAAGAATATTTTAGGTTTTGCTCCCTCGACCTTTTCTTTTTCCAATAGCCATAGTGCCATAGAGACCAAGCGTAGAACATACCAAACAAAAACCCAGCCCCATAGAAGAAGTCAGTTATCCCAAGCGTTTTATTTTACTATCGCTCGAGGCTTTATTTCAAGTGAAGTAAATCTGTAGGACTCTACTCGGGGCTGTGGGGAATGTTTCTGTAAAGAAGGGTACAAGTCTATTTTTAAAAAAAGTTGATAGGTAGTAATATGTATTTAATAAGTAGGCATGGTGGAAAATAACAAAGTATTGTCCCAAATAAATGAAACCTTAAACGCTGTTTTGGATACAATTTAGTATATTGCTTGAAAAGAAAATTAAGTTTTTTGTGAATTATTGTCGTTGGGCATTTATCAAAGAAACGATCGATCGAATGGGGATATTTTGTTTATGAATTTTACTTTGCCCATATGTGTAGGAGCCCTTGGATTAATTATCATTGCATTTCTTCTAGCATATGAATAAATTAAATTGTACAAAAGGCAGACACTGTCTCGATCCAGAACAAAGGTTGGATGGAAAATTACACATGTTAATGCCTCAAAATGAAAAAAAAATCTCGTGAGTGACCATATGTTTTTGTAAAATTTATGACAATAAATCTGCTATGTGCGTTGGAGTGTGTTATGAAAATAATTTTTCAAGGTATGATAAGTGATTTATTTTAAAATGCCAATAGACATTTATAGCGTTAAGTAACAATTATTTTTTTAAAGGTGCGTCAAACTGTTTATACTTGTCTCTTCAAAAACACCGTGTTTCTGTTTAGATTCTTCCACATACCTGCTCCGCCTCTTGGGGTGGTATATCGTTTGTTTTCGGTGTCATTTTCAAGTATCATGTTGTAATAACCCAAAACTAGAGCCAATGAGGATATTCCCGGAATACAAAAAGCTAGATGTGTCATAGCATTTAGTTTCATTTGATTTTGTTTTTCCTTATATTAAATGTATGAGTTAACAACGGAAACTTCAAGACCCCAAAAAAATAATTTTCGCCACCATTTTAAAGTTTTCCTCAAAAATGGGTAAACTGCAGTATACTGGTCTGCAGTATCCACGCCTCCCATATATTTAGTATAATTTATTAATATATTTGGTTTCATTATGATTTCTTCTTCGCCACCTCCCATTATTCTTCTTTCAGTTTTATAATCATTTGAATAATGATTGGTGTACTCGTATATTCTGACTATTCTCTTGTGCTTTCAGTTTTATAATCATTTGAATAATGATTGGTGTACTCGTATATTCTGACTATTCTCTTGTGCTTTCAGTTTTATAATCATTTGAATAATGATTGGTGTACTCGTATATTCTGACTATTCTCTTGTGCTTTCAGTTTTATAATCATTTGAATAATGATTGGTGTACTCGTATATTCTGACCATTCTCTTGTGCTTTCAGTTTTATAATCATTTGAATAATGATTGGTATATTCTGACTATTCTCTTGTGCTTCCAAGCAAGAAACAACTCATTCTTTTTGACACATGTAATCGTTTCACCTGGCTTCAATTTAGCATTTTTTGGTAATGGGACTTGCTTTCTAGTCGTCACTATCATACCCGTTAGATGAGTTTTAAAACTTGATCAATTCCTCCTAATAACGGGCTTGTATATGGCCTGTCAGTAAACATGTGATAGCCTTCATCTTCAGAAATGGAAATGAATATATTGTTGTATAGGTGCAAAATAATTCTTGAATTAAATGGGAGATCAGGTCTAATTAACCTATGCGTGGTTACGGCACCATAATACGGAACAAATGAATAAATATAACCAGATCCGAATCCGTCAAAATGCATATCCTGATGCCCCGGTTATTTGGTTTGTTGGGATTATAAGTTTTAAAACAAATCCTGCCTTTAAAATTGACTACAGATTCGTCTACAACTATTTCTTTACGGGGTATCATATATTCTCTACATTTACTATCTATATGTTGCATAAATCCATTTACTCAATTCTTTTTTCAATGGTTTCGTTGTTATCTGTTTATTGGAATTGAGATGTGCATCCAAAATATTTGTAAAAACAATCTCTTTAAAAACACTTCTGAAATATGGGGAATAAGCGACAAAAGCAGTCGAGAAGAAATCTTGGAGATTGGGATGTGGTCTCACTCCCATATTTAATATGACTCCGAAGAAAGCTCTAAATTCTCCTTCATACAAATCTCTCCAAGAATGCCAAAGATAATTTTTATTTAAATTTTGGGTTTCTGAAATAATATTATTTGCGTTATTATTAGTGTCACCGACTATGGATTTTATTAGTTCACCAGTAAAGAACAGTTTGAAAAAATCTAGCGGCTCATTACAATTTGATGGAATATTAGGACCAGCGCGTCTGCTACCAATTGAAAAATCATAAATTTTTGGTTGAAAAATATTACTTAAAATTTCCCAGTTACCACTGTTTGTATCATTTTCACTTTCAGAAAAAAACAGCTCGTCTTCTTTTACTTGCTCGCACTTTGATATCACTCTCTATCTGAGTCGTTACCATTGTGTAACTCTAAGTGACCAAAAATTGCTTTCAAAAATGTTCATGAGAATCGATATTTTTTTTTTCCTTATTCATCATATAAATTTTTATACAGTTTTTACAGGTGATTCGACTACCACGCTAGGCACATGCCCGTATTATGGTGGTCGATTTATGTATATAATTGTGTAAATGTAAGAATTGTTATTGGTTAATATATAGTTTAGTTAGGTACAATATTTTTGTATGACAACGAATTCTTTTTAATTAATGTTATATATTAATGTTACCGAAATACCATAAGCGTTGATTTGCACGACTTACTTCAATAGATTGATTATTCCTTGGAGTTATTGTTCCAAAATGTCACATGTAGGTAATATTGACACACGCCTTGTTAGAAGATACGTACCTGGGTAGTAGGATGGATAGTGTAATTTAATTGTAAAATTTGTAATTTATTTTGATATTTAACGTGGATAGCGAAAAACGAACACTTCGCAAGTTTTTTGAACCATTGGCAAGTAGGATCTGAATAAATCGATTTTAACCAGCTCTCGGCCTCAGTCGTGGCGCTGGAGATACAAGGCCATTGTCCGCTAGTTGTTGTAGGGAGTTGTTGTGTTCGCTTTTCACGTTGTAACGTAAGATGAGTACATTTAGAAAATTATTATAAAACCTTGAAGTTGAACCATACTGTAATAAAGATTAAATATTGAATCGCATGAAACAAAATTTTTATTTCACAATAATTTTAAAGAAATATTCCAGAATCGTAAATTTTACATGTGTCGCATGACAAAAAAATTATTGATTGATTTTAAAATGAAATTATAACTGCAATAACCAATTTATAAAACTCAAAAATACATTGCAAAATAATAAGCCTCTAAATCTAAAATGTTTATTTCAATTTTCTAAGTGCTGCAAGAAAGAAGCAAGCAAAATGATTGATGCATAATGTGTGTGAAATCCCTAACGTCGTATTATTAATAATGCTGTTATAAATAATAACCGAAATACTCGACACACAGCAATAACGCAATTATTAACGTGTTGACGACAAAATTTAAAACCCAATTGAATCAAGTACCCATGAAATTATAACAATAGGTTGTAACAATCATGAAGGTTAAAAAATTTTACTTTTTTTTTTGTTAATAGGCATAATTATATCATATTACAACAATCAGTACCAGAATGACTATAACAAGTTATTTTACGAATTAACAGAAGTTGAAATAATAATAAAACAAGATTTATTAATACGACACAATTAGAGTTATTAAATTCATATTTAAAGTATTATAGTTAAGGTTAATATTTAGTATCTGCAGGGCGTGGCTTCAATCTATGAGTCAAGGTTACGTAAACTGAAGTTAATATCACATATTATGTTTAAAGAGAAGCTAATCTGTTAAATGTAATTTGGGACGCCATCCTATTTTAGAAATAAATAGGAAAACTTGAATAACTAAAATTTAAGGATAAACCATACTAATTTAAGGAAGTTAATTAATTGAATACTACATTACGAATGTCGATGTGAAAAGTACCGATGTGAAGATTCTATTGTGAGAATTCCATTGGCCGGTTCCCGTCCGTCACGTCATGCGTTGGCAAGGCTGCTCCGCTCGTTCCCAGAATCAAACTGACTCGTGATTCCAGTTAATTGCGCTCTAGACCCGTCGGCCGGCCTAGGTCACGTGGTAGCATCATAGGGATGTGAATCTTCTCTAGTGATGTCACGCAACTGCTACAACGTCACCTTTCTAAAAGATCAGAATGTCATCAACATAACGAACATAGTAAACAATGTATTTGCTAAAAGCTGAATCTAAAAATTTTTTTTCAGTTTCACTTTTAAGGTGGTTAACCAGCCCTCACTTACACTGAATTTAAGCTTGTAACCTTATCGCGTGCGTGATAAGAAATGTGTAGTAACTACCTACAACTCGCACCGGCAAGAAGTAACCAAATCGACATTATTCAGTAAAATAATAAGTCTGCTGTTGAATAAGGACATTTATTGATAAGCATGATAATGAAATCAGGTAGAGCAAGAAACATAATTCTCAAAGCGTGTCAGGTTAAAACCTGATAGAGGTTAAAACATTTAAATTGCAAACGGTAGGAAATCCATGCCATCAAAGCTATGGAGAATTTAATCAACAGGGCGCCAGCCAGGGAAAACATCCTGACATATTTTAAAACAGTGACCATAATCTAAATTATAATTATATTCATTTGTCTCACACGCAATCGAAGTTTCCAGAAACCACCCAGCTGCGTGCGTAGGGCACGACCACCTTCTCAGCACCGGCTCTCCACGCCAACTGACGGTTGCGGATATAACTCAAACTATCGAACCCCGAAACTCAGGCGTGCCACCGACGGGAATAAAAATGCGTAGTTGTCACAATGCGGAATCATCCAGTAGCTACCTGCTACAATATCCCCCCACTAATCCGAAATTTTCCCAGGGAAAATTTCATAAAGCCTCCTGGCGCTCGGGGAAGAAAAAATGTACTCGCAGACCAAGTGATGAACTGATTCAATGACTGCAGGCGGCAAGAAACTACTGGAAATGCTGTTCCTCCAAGGTGACGTTGCTGGAGAACAGATTCAGGAAAGTCTTCAGCGAACGGCCTCACAATATGACTTCTGCACACTTCGTTGCACATAATTGTGGATTATAGCCCGAAAGCGTTGTAAGGAACGGAAGTGTAGAAAATCCTAGAAGCATCTTCAGGAACCAGAGTGTTAATGCGCCTCATCAGCAATCTTGTAAGGATGATGAAGTGTCCAGTAGGGAAAATGACCGAGGTCCATGAGGAGAACTTTTGAGATATTCCTCCCACCAAGTAATGTTATAGAACAGCATCCGCATAAGTGGCGATGATGTCCAAGGTCATTGTGGAAAACTTTAGAGATGTTCCTCCTGCCAAGTAATATTGCAGAACAGCATCCGCATGAGTGGCGATGATGTCCAAGGTCCATGTGGAAACTTAAGATGTTTCTCCCGCCAAGTAATGTTTCGATACAGTAACCGCGTAGTGGAGAAGATTGTTGATCGCAGAGTAGAAAAATCTTGATTGAAGAACGTAGAGGAATATACGTGTGAGACACTAACAGCTAAACTACATCTTACATAGTGAGTCACTGAGATACTGAAAGTTACTTAATGTAGATCTGAACTTAAAAGTTTACTTAAAAAATAGAAATAAAATCCAAAGCTAAACCCGAATAATAACATCTGTTATCCAATGACAATTAAAAGCCTAGACGCCCCAAAAACAATTATATAATACCTAACAGGCAATATATGAAAGCTACATAATATAGATAAGAAAAAAAATTCAATATTAAAAGGTAAACCAGAATGACATCTTGAATAATCATTATGATTGCCAATGTTTGTTGACTATGGCACTGCCATCTATTGACCCAGGAATGAGTAACCCGAGATCCAAACCATTTGAGAAAATTAAATAAATAAAAGTTTCTACCAAAATTAAACAAAATGTCCAAAGTAACCAGTAATTTTAATATTGCATCAAGAGGTCTGGAGACGTGCCTTGAGCTCAGAGTCAGGTCCCGAAAGCTCAAAATGGAACATTAAATACTGATTGTAACATTAAAACCAAGGCTTATCGCCAATCACATTCAAAATTAATTATGTACGAATGGAAAACATTTAATTCATGTAGGAAAAATTCCAAATGCTTATATAGAATAATAACAGTCTCCAACTAGTGGGAAAATCATTATAAATAACAACAAAAAATTTATGTATTGAATATTACTTAAAACACATGCAAAATTATATGGTAATATAAGACAAATGAGTATCAATTATTATTTATCACATATAAAATGATCACTTGTGAAAAAAAATCACGTATATATAAAATGACATGTAAAATCACGCTACCGGAAAACTGACATTGCCTGTGGATTTCCTAAAATCCAAAATAGATAATTATTAGTTTCTGAAACTCTCGCCTGTGTAAACTGCACGGCCAATTTCCCGAAAGGGTGAAGTTGTTAAATAGAAAATACCAATATAAATAAGTTAGAGTGTGAGTGTAAAATGTTTTAATAAACGCAAGCTACAATAAATACAACAGAACAATTCTTAGTACGCACCAGATACATAATAGAAAACATGGTTTATGACCAGGGAGTTGAGATAAACCATCTTCCTAAACCAGGAAGTGAATATATATCCATTACGTACTACATTCTTAAATATAAATAAACATGAACCAACATTCAAAGCCAGAAGATAAGAATAAGTCATCTTCGCGCGTTAAATTTTACATAAACATAAACCCAACAAAGGGACACACAGACAAACACAACCCCAACAAACAACAAATAACAAAAACAATCAATGTGAAGACACAAGTGTTATGTCGTGTCATCACAAAGAAGGAACAATAAAATTTGCATGGCAACGGTGGCAGAAGCATGCAAAAAACTAACATTATTGTAAACAGCAGAAAGCAAACTCTTTTGTAGATTCGACTTCCCATTATAAATGAAAATTATCCCGCGTGATCAACCGGAGTGTTCAGACTTGAGAATATCCTTCACATGGAAAACTCCCAGCTTTTTCCCATTCATGTCTGCCAATTCGTAGGCAACAGGGGAAATCTTCTTAATTACCTTACTCCTAATGAATTTAGGGGCCAATTTTGCAGAGAAATGTTTACTAGCATCAGACAGGACAAACGACCGCCTCCAGACTATGTCCCCGAGGTTGTATTGAACATCCCTGCGACGCAGGTCATATTGACGTTTGTTGCGTTCGTCGGACTGTCTCACGGACGTGCGTACCTGCGAAAAAATGTCGTTCAATTCCTGTAAATCATGAGCCCAAGAGTCACGTTCTGAAAATTTGATTTCTTCTTCATTGAAATCCACCCCCAAATAGTCCTTCCCTGAAATAATTATTTCCCTACCAAAGTTGAGGAAAAACGGAGTATACCCTGTGACCTCATGAACCGCAGTGTTAATAGCTAATTCAATTTCAGGAATAAAGTTCGCCCAAGTTCGGTGATCAGAGCCAACGTATGAAGCAAGAGCAGAAACTAAAACCTTATTTACTCGTTCAACAGGATTATTTTGCGGGTGATATCTACAGTTGTAGAACAAGTGACGAATGTGAAATTTGCTGGCCAACGCCTTTATGTCACGAGAAATGTACTGAGGTCCATTGTCCAAAACTATAGTATCCGGAACACCAAATTTGTAGAAGATGTCATTCTCCAGAATCGAAGCAATATTACTACCCGTAGCTTTCCTGAGTGGGAAAAGTCTTGTATATTTCGAAAAGAAATCTGACTATACCAACAAATAAGTATATCCTTTCTTGTAGGAACTAGGATATGGGCCAAGTAAATCTGTCGCTATCATCTGCCAAGGACGCTGAACCAATTTGGGATCTCCCATAAGACCTGGAGGTAAAAAATTCGAGCTTTTGTAACCTAAACAAGTTTGACATTTGGCAATGAACGATTTAACATCAGCCGCCATCTTGGGCCAATAATACTTATGTCTGATCCTGTTTAAGGTTTTTAAAATACCGAAGTGAGCGCAAACCGGCGGAATATGGTGCTCTTTTATGACACTAATTCTGAACTCTTTAGGGAGTACTTCCTTCCAGTCATAAGACCTGTGAAGTGCTTCCATACTTTGAATGTGTTTAAATATCTTGCCATTTAAAACCTTCCATACCGGATACTTCTCGGGATGTGTTACGATTTTGTCCCTCAATTTGACATACCACTCATCAGAAGTTACAAAGTTCTGATCTAAGGGGTCACGGGATAAAGCATCAGGAATGACATTGTCTTTGCCATTTCTATGTACAATCTCAAAATTGAACTGTTGCAGTCTGACTGCCCAGCGGAAACATTGCACCTTCCTGAAATGAGACCTTGACGGGCTAAGATTATCATTGTTACCATAACGATTCTTATTGAAATTGGGATTTACATTTCCAGAATCTCTAAAATTAGCATTGTGAGAATAACGTTGATTCCTCCTGAAATCAGGATTTGCATTCGCAGAATTTAAATTATCATTCCGCCTCGCAACATTATTATTCCTAGGTTGCGATGTGCATGGAGAATTCCTGTCACCCGAACGGCTATCAGCCAGCTCAATCATCTTCCCAAGCTTCTTGAGCGTAATAATGTCAGGAATTACTGAAAGAGATAATTTTTGTATGTACCTAGGTAACATATTGCATTGCATAATTTCAAGTAATTCTACCTCAGATAATTTAGTAGATAGACGGTTATTTAGTACAAGAATGCGAGTTATGAAAGCACTAATATTCTCTTTTTGTAATTGAAGAGTAGATCGAAGTTGAGCCAACAGTCGCCTTTCATGATCGAGAAGCTCATATTCATCCTTTAATGCAACAACAATATCCGCCCAGGACGAGAAAGACGAGCGATTCACTCTAAACCACAAGAGCGCATCACCTGCAAATAACTCCACAGCTGATGAAAAAAGTGAAGAGGTACATACATTCCTTGCTTGCGCAAGTTCCTCGATCCTTTCTATGAAGTCCCGCACACTGGTCGACCCATCATACGTGAGATTCCATTTATATACCGGAACGGATGGTGATGAAGAAGGAAAAGAAACCGGAACGGAAGTAGCCGACGTTTCTCCTTGTTTCGCCATTGTGCACTGTGCTTTGCTTCTTGTTAAAACGCCACAATCCATAACCTAACTTATAGCAAGGTAAGAAACAAAATTATTAGTCACATGCAACAACAACAATCCACACAAAGATTACGATGCCATCCACGTGCAAAACCAAATAAAATTAGGATAAAATTTGAAAAACGCTTCCACGCTGGTGAGTTGGGGAGATTACAAACTGTGTAAAACTATAATTAATATAACCGGCTGAAATGAGGAGATCGTGCCCTCGCCACAACATTCGAGAAACCACTCACCCGCATGAGACAAATGAAATATATAAAAATTATAAATGATAAATTCACCACAAACTCAACGGCATAGACCCAGCAAAAAAAATATTTCACCTATAGATTCACTAAGCAGTTGGGCCGCCATTTGTAACCTTGTCGCGTGCGTGATAAGAAATGTGTAGTAACTACCTACAACTCGCACCGGCAAGAAGTAACCAAATCGACATTATTCAATAAAATAATAAGTCTGCTGTTGAATAAGGACATTTATTGATAAGCATGATAATGAAATCAGGTAGAGCAAGAAACATAATTCTCAAAGCGTGTCAGGTTAGAACCTGATAGAGGTTAAAACATTTAAATTGCAAACGGTAGGAAATCTATGCCATCAAAGCTATGGAGAATTTAATCAACAGGGCGCCAGCCAGGGAAAACATCCTGACATATTTTAAAACAGTGACCATAATCTAAATTATAATTATATTCATTTGTCTCACACGCAATCGAAGTTTCCAGAAACCACCCAGCTGCGTGCGTAGGGCACGACCACCTTCTCAGCACCGGCTCTCCACGCCAACTGACGGTTGCGGATATAACTCAAACTATCGAACCCCGAAACTCAGGCGTGCCACCGACGGGAATAAAAATGCGTAGTTGTCACAATGCGGAATCATCCAGTAGCTACCTGCTACAAGCTATTCAATCAATAGCGAAAAAAACTATCTGTCCTACCTTGGTCTACCTCTAACAGGTCAAACAAATGAAAACTAAAATAGTTTACCTAACGAAATACATAACAAAATAAATAAAGTAGACTGGTAAATATTTTTCAGAGATATTCACCGAACAATTTAAAAATTAACGTAGTCAGATAAAGAATCATCTGAACAATACTTGGTGAATTAGTTAAATCAAGTTTACAAAATTGTCCCTAAAAGAGTTCAGAGTAGGGTTAACATATTTAAATACCCATCTACCAAAAAAAATAGATTAGGTTTTACAATTCAGAAGAAATACCTATCTTTAATATAAAAGTGATGTGTGTCTTATGTGCTGATGTGGATGTCGAAGGAACTTGCATGTGCTTTGAAATGTGTTTTGACCACGGCACAAGTAAAAAGAATGCACATAAGGAAAGGGAAAAAAAGGACTCTCTGCGGAACCTTGTGGCACTCTGCTATCTTGGCTGGTTTATTCTGCACTTATGACCATATTAGTCGCGGTATGCGGGATTAATTGCGGATGCGGTAAGCGGTATATTAGAGATACGCCCCTACATATTTAATGAGCCTTTATAAGTTCAATGTACTTAGTGAAGAGAGTCATCTCTGCACCTATCTTTGCATGTTTCCTTGACAAGGATTCCCATGGGAAATCTGGAAACTCACTAATTGAGTCACATATGGACTTTATTCCTGTTAAATTACGGTACATAACCTGTCTAATCAGAGGAGCAATTGCCACGTTCTCTATAGAGCACGTGGCAATCATTGAATTCATTGAATATGTAGGGGCGTGTAAATAGCCCCTGACACGAGGGAAAACTACCCTATGTAAATTAAGGAAAGTTGAACTCTTCCCCATGTGACACAAAACAGTTTACACAGCAATTCCAAAATCCTAAGTGAAAACAAAACAATACTCACTCAGAGAATGCAGCTCTTGTACGATGTCCAGCACAAAACGACACTAGTTTTCATTCAAAATATCGATTTTTGCCAATGCGGTAAGTGCACCATCTCAACATGTGTTTAGCACAGGAAGGAAGTTTCAACAATGAATATAAATTTGCATATTAATAATACGTGCCAAAAATATTAGGTACAACAATAATTCAATTCTGGGTGAATTATTCGATTATGCGTGACTAGGAGTGACATCTCTTGGCTTTCACTAACACTCACGTCGGAAGTAATTGCCTGCTCCACAGAGGTAAGAAAATGCATGAATATACTGAATTTCAATGTCACATAGGTAAATTAAATATAATACAAAAACCATAGATGGCGCCCCCATCGTCCCATAGCATAAATTATTAATTTAAAAGAAATTAATGCCCAAATGTATTTAAATATATTTATGGCACGTATCCACAGTGGGTAGGATTAATCATAAAATAATCAGTCTGGATTATCAAATTAACATTTATTAATGTGCAAACATAGGTTTCAAAATATGGTAGAGCAAAAGACTTATTAAATCAGGGCGTGACAGGAAGCGTAATCTTCCCTGTTAGAGGTAAGGTAGGTCATGATTGTTGAACGCAATATTAAATTGAATCTATTTTATATAAGGGCGCCAGTCAAGGAAAGAATCCTGGCAAAATTTATTGAACAGTAAACCCATATTCTAAATTAATAATCGTATTTCATTTGTCTCACAACGTGTTCGAAGTTCCAGGCTCCACCTACCAGCGTTCCAGCAGCAAACTCCACACTCCCGAACGATACTCCACCAACTCAAGATCGCGGTCAAAACTCGTTCTAATGTTCTCAGCTGCTTGCGGCGTACCAACCTCATGGCATTGTTGTCAATTTCTAACTCAGCAGTAGCTACTTGCTACAGCGTAAGCAAATGTCAAAAGTTCATAGATAAACAATACTCTTGATTTGAATTGATGTTTGACCATATCTTTCAGGCAGTCGACACTTTGTAAGGGATGTACACTGTAAAATCTTCTAAATTGTTAGTCTTAAACCCAATCCAATTTTTATGTAGGACTTAAACTCCTGTATCGCGGTTTAAAGAATGATATTTATCAATTAAATGATTCTCAAACTCTGAAAAACCTGAACTCGTTAAGCATCTGAGATGGGCAGCTATTTTCATCGTTGTGAGGTCTCCACCGCTAGCGTTACCCTCATCAGCTTTCAGATTTGTTAAGAGTTGCAGAAAATCATTTCTTGTTACATTGTTTTCTTTGCTGTATTTGATTGACTCGATGATATCTGTGTTCAGTTTGGTAAATAGTACTTTAACATCCATTGAACATGTATTATCAGCGACCGCAATGTTCTTCTCCAAGTAAGCTGACATCTCTTCACTACACACGGCCTTTGTTTCAAACATGTACTTCATCTTGGAAGTTGTGAAGGTTGAAGATAGCTTAATCCTCATTTTCTTCCAAATTTCTCTGGTGAGGTTCACAAGGTGTTAAGTGAGGGGATCGTTCTGAATATTTTTTTTAATGAAAGTCCGTAAAGTACGCGAAGTCTTTCATAAGTATGGTCTCGATCAGGTCCAAGTCATTTACGACTTAAGCTCTTCTATACGTCTTGAAGACTCTCACCTATCGGTGTTTTTTGTCCGCAAATAGAGATCGTGCAAAATAAATTGAATGTGTTTCGGAACTAAGACCGATCCTTTAATATTTCCAAATAATATTTTTTAGGTTTTGGTCCCTCGACTCTTTCCTCTTCCAAAAGCCATAGTGCCAAAGGGACCAAGCATAGAACACAAAAAACAAAAACACAGCCCCACAAAAAATGTCAGTTATCCCAATCATTTTATTTTACTAACGCCGTATAATGTTAAAGACGCCTACCTATAGGAGTTTTTTTATCCACAAATAGAGATCATGCAAAATAAATCCAATGTGTTTCCACACTAACACCGATTCTTTAATATTTTTATGTAATATTTTAGATTATTATATTTCCAAATAATATTTAGACCCCACAGAAGAAGTCAGTTATCCCAATCATTTTATTTTACTAACGCCGTATAATGTTGAAGACGCCTACCTACGGGAGTTTTTTTATCCACAAATAGAGATCGTGCAAAATAAATTCAATGTGTTTCCGCACTAACACCGATTCTTTAATATTTCCAAATAATATTTTAGGTTTCGGTCCCTCGACCTCAACCCTTTTCTCTTACAAAATAGCCATAGTGCCATAGAAACCAAGCGTAGAACATTCCAAACAAAACACAGCCCTACGGAAGATGTCAGTTATCTCAATCATTTTATTTTACTACCACCTTATAATTTTGAAGACGCCCACGTATGTGAGTTTTTTATCTGCAAATATAGATCACGCAAAATAAATCCAATGTGTTTCCGAACTAACACCGATTCTTCAATATTTCCAAATAATATTTTAGGTTTTGGTTCCTCGACTCCTTTCTTCTTCCAATAGCCATAGTGCCAAAGAGACCAAGCATAGAACATACCAAACTAAAACCCAGTCCCACGGAACATGTCAGTTATCCCAATAATTTTATTTTACTTAATGATTTTCAACTTTTTCAATGATTTATAGTCACTCTTCGATAAGGATATTTGTAAAAAGGCTTACTTCTTCAAAATACCAAAACTATGTCAACTGCTTGTATGTTAGTTATAATCAATGGTTCAAATTTGGGCTTCTGGAACATAAGACAAGCCCAGATTGGAACATAAAAAGTTCTTCACGCTTCACTTTATAATGTGAATCTTTAAATAATATATTCAAATATAAATTTACAATATTTCTTCCACAGTTGTTGTAATGTTATAAATAGTCGGTTCTATCTCAGATATTAAGTTACACTAACTACTGAGCTTCAATGAGCGTGTAGTAAGTAACCTTTCACAAAGTTAGTTTTTTTCCGCAATTATATCGGTCCTGATAACATTTAAGGTTGGATAGGTTTTTTATATATTTAAGTGGGACAGTTGCACGATTTTATATTGACATTTCCTAACCACTAAGTCTTTGCGATCTACTCTTTGCATACCTACCAATCCTGTACATATTGCATGAACAATCTCTAAGAATTGGTGGTTGTGCATAGTTTGTATGTTTTGGATTTTATTTAATTGCTTCGGAATGCCATTATTTTTACGTTAGACATAGCAATTTCTGTAACAATTGCCAAATATTCGATTTGCTTTTAAGTAATATCCGAATTTACTTTATATAAGAATTATCTTTATATATATACATATATATATTAATTATTATTTTTTAATTGATAAACTAACGTTTAATACAAGATTTTTATGCATAGCACTAAAGGTAACAATTATTATAAGCAATAATTATCAGCCTGAAACACTCATCTACATTGAAAAAATCTTCCGAGAAAAGATGCTTGCCGCCAACGGGACTTAAACCCGTGTCCTTCTGATTGCTGGTCACGTGCTCTGACCACTGAGCAATGGCGGCTTATCTAATACCCACACAATAATTCAATATATGCTAGTGTTTCATTCAACAATTACTGTTTATTACATTTTTCCTCCTGAAAACAACCAACTTTATTTTTGTGAGAGAGACATTGTTAGTGGTAAATCTTTCGCTAGGTATATATTTTAAGTCAGGATATCAAATTCCAATGCATGCAGTTAAAAACTTAATTCAGAATGCAAAATCTTAAATGTAGTGAAGTTAGTATTGTGTCCCTTTTCTGACAATATTTCTTAGTTTTCTCTATCGGCCATAACCTCCCTGCTTGTTGAAGAGTTTAAAAAGATCATTTATTTCTTTCGAAATCTCTGCGTCCATTTTATAAGCAAATCTGAATTTGCGATTTTTCTTCAGTCAGTTCAATTGTAACGAGAGTCGGAAATAGTATATAATATAATGGAAAGTACATGACGTGCCCGTGAATCATAGAATATTTCACAAGCTGTTATGCTCACGAAGCACTAAGGGATGCAACCAGCTTATCTGGTCTAAAGTTTCCGCGACTAGTTCGATCAGTCTTGTAACACTTCACAGGGCTCAAGATTCTGTGCGTAGTTTGATGTATCTTGTGACATTTCACATATTTTCATTAATTTTTCGAAGAAAACTTCTTCGGAAAGGTTTTCACTTTGTGATGATATTATTTATTTTAAGAAAAGACAAACAACTTTGTTTACATCACTTTTATTTGTACACAATCTACAAGTACACAATCTACAATCTACAATAATCTAATCTACAATATCTTGTAGATTGTGTACAAATAAAAGTGATGTAAACAAAGTTGTTTGTCTTTTCTTAAAATATATTTTCAGTTCAAAACGGACTTACGAAAGTTACCAGCTCATCTGGTCTCAAGGTTCCGCACATAGTTTAACGTATCTTGCGACATTTCACAGGTTTCAAAGTTCCACACTTTGTTTGATTCTTGTTTGATGTTTGTTTGTTCCGCACTTGTGACAATTCGCAAGACCCGCATAGTTGGAAGTGTCTTGGGAAATTTCATCTGTCTTTAAACCCACGATGGACTTAAAAACGCTACCAGCTCATCTTGTCTTAAGATTCCGCGTTGAAAATGAACAACAATTTTAAAAATTATGTAGATCAAATTTCCATCAAAAATTATATACTACTATAATTTGAATTTATCCACAGTAATTCGAAAAAATGCTTCGCTCGCGAAAGGTAGATAAGTAGTTACGATTGTAATTCTGCGACATCTTTAATTGTTTCATCTCCCGGGTGCAGTGATCTGATCTTGAACACCTCTGCGCCACATTCATTTGTCTGATAAACGTCGATGATTTTATCAGCTGCCAAAGCCAGTTGAGTGTTACTGTCGGGAAGCGGGAACAGTATACCCTGGACGCGCTGAGGAAGACGCGCTGAAGCCATAATGTCCTCACGATGGCACTGTCAGCTAATGCGGGTCCAGCAAACTCAAGCATATGACGAAGAAGTTCTGTCGGTTTCAGCATCCAGTTTGTTGCTGATCTGCGAAACATCGAAAACAACAACAAAAGATTCCTTTTTAGTGTTATGTTAATAAAGAAGTTCCGTAAAATAACGGCAATTAAAGAATTTTCACCTATTTATAATGCTCTCATTCTCCCAATATGTTATACGTTGACATGTATTCCGATGTTCGAGGCTTGCTAAGCTGCGTGTTTTCGCCAAACTGCTTCAGAGCAGTGACGATTGAACCACGGCTTTGAGCCCATACTAGTTTCATAATCCATCGCGGACGTGATAACTTTACAAATTTACTTACTGGGCACACCTGATATGACCTTCTTCTTAAATTGGTCTTCTAGTAAATTCACCTTGGCACCTATTTCCCTCCAAGAATCTTCCTTTTAATGTTTTTTTCCTGTTATCCTTGTGGAAAGGGTAGAATAATATAATTACTTAATCATTATTATTACATTTTCTCGGACCTCTGCATATTCACTATTACTTCACTGCACTTCACTAGTAGAATGAGCTGAGGTACTTGTGTAGCTGTGTAGATGTGACGGAATGAGCTCTTGAAGGCAAAGTGTTTATGTAGCACACATCGAATGGATTATCCAATTTTGTAATTATCTTAATTGTTAGATTATTAACAATATTGTTGACTTCAATTCTCGCCTACGCGATGGTGATGGTACCAAACTCCATTAACTTTTTAACTAATGCACGTATTTGTTTGTTTGCATAAATTTGGATCTAAGGAGTCCGCTAGCGACCAGAATGCTCTGCTGTTATGAGGCATTCAGCCAGCTTTTTGATAATCTGCAGGTCTTGCTCAAATTTTGACTAATGTGTGATACTCTTGCTTTCTATTACCACTCTGTTATGTGCTACACATTAAATTGAATGTGTCACATGGTACGGACAAATCTCAAAGTGAATTCTGTTGGTTGATCTGTTCAAAAATGTCAATTTACTTTGGAGGTTATTAAAGAACTATAGTAATATTACATTACAGTAATTATTATTTATTATAGAATATAATCAATGAGATTTAGCAGATTAAATATTAACAAATAATTTCTGAAGTTATAGGGTGCCATGTTATTAATACAACAATAAATGCAATGATAATTTTTTTAAAGGTAAATCTAAGATTGAATATACCAATATAATTAAGTTTGTTAATTTGGAGGTTATTCAAGAACTATGGTAATATTATATTACAGTTATGATAATTTATTACAGAATATAATCAAAGAGATTTTGCGAATTAAATATTAATAAATAATTTCTGAAGTTGTGGGGCGCCATGTTATTTAACTTAATAACAAAGTATATAATGACAATTTGATGATGGTAAACCCAATTAACCGATGGTAATTAACAAATATAAATGAATAAAAAGAAAACACTTTGTTTACGTCACTTTATTATTTCTTCCGTCTACCGGTTTCGGTACCTCCGTACCATCATCAGGACTGAATATAAAATACTGACAAATACAGGGAAATATACAAAATGTAAAAGAAAGAGACAGTAAATTAGAGCGGGACAGTGCGTCAGTTGTGGGAGGGAAGTGGGGGAGGAGCGATTGGGATAACGGGAAACATACTTATAATAGGGCTGAATGTTAAATTAAGTTGATTATTAATGATTTCAGCCTTTGTATTAACTGATTTTTTTTATTTCTAAAGCTTCTAAGTTAATTAACCTTAAGCCTATCCCATTTTTGTGTAGGACTTTAATACCCGTATCCCGGTTAAAAGTATGGTCTTTATTAATTAGGTGCTCTGCGAATTCTGAAAACCCTGAACTGGTTAGGCACCTTATGTGCTCTTTTACTCTAGTTTCCACATTGCGTGACGTTTGTCCAATATAGAATGCTGGACAATCGTTGCAACTAATTTTATAAACGCCCGAGTGGCTTAGTATGTCCTCATTGTCTTTAGCATTAATTAAAAATTTTCGGTTGTTATTCGTGTAAAAAGCTGGTTTAATTTCGGGTGGGAATTTAATTGTACACGAAGAGGACAGGTTATTAATATACAAAATTCTTCGCCATTCGCGTTTAAGGTTATTATTACTAAAAGATGTTGAACTAGAGTAAATGTATTTATTTATGGATATTGATCTTAATTTTTTTGCTAGGATTCTATCTATGAGTTGTGTTTCGTATTCATTATTGTGAGCTATTAATTTTATCGTATTTAATTCATTAGTATAATTAACATTTGAAAAAGGGGTAGTGACTAATCGATGGATCATTGAGTGGAACGCGGAATGTTTATGTGAGGTTGGGTGGTTGGATGTATTATGAATTACGGTGTCTGTGAAGGTAGGTTTTCTAAATATATTAAAGTGAATTTTATTTTCAATAATCGATAAAGTCAGATCAAGAAAGTTTAGTGTCGAATTTATACCTATTTCTAGTGTGAATTGGATCTGTTTATGTAAGGAGTTGAGGAGTAATAGGAAGGAATTCAGCAGACGTACTGTACCAGACCATATACAAATAATATCGTCTACATAGCGTTTCCAAGGTAAAATATTTTTTATCAATGGTGATTTAAGTTCAAAAATATTGTTTTCAAAGTGTTCATAAAAATGTCCGCAACAAGCGAACTTGTGGGTAGCCCCATCGCCAATCCATCTCGTTGTCGGTATATTATATTATTATATTTAAAAATGTTTTGGTTCAAGCAAACATCAATAAGTTGGATAATATCTGTAGCAAAATCTTTGTGTATGTTAGAAATATTGACTAAATTATTTATAATATTTCTACATTCTACTATCAGAATACTAGGAAACAAATTCACTACATCAAAAGAAATGAGTTTACAGTTGCTAGGGAGAGTTAAATCTTATAATGGTTAATTAGTTCATGGGAATTTTTAATAGTATGTTTTGGAAGAAAAATATTGGAATTCTTAATTACTTTTGTAAGAATAGAAGCAATTTTATAATAAGGGGCATTACAACATGTCACGACCGGCCTAATGGGCCTATTAGCTTTATGTATTTTGACAAACCCGTATAACCTGGGGATTTTTGGGTTCTTTGTTAAAAATTTTACCTGGTGAAAAGTATCATCTTTGAATATTGGGTTTTTACATGCGTTTAATGTATTTTTAAGGGTTTTCTGATATTAATTATTAATCGGGTCTACTTTTAAAATTTCAAAGTATTATAAGTATGTTTCCCGTTATCCCAATCGCTCCTCCCCCACTTCCCTCCCACAACTGACGCACTGTCCCGCTCTAATTTACTGTCTCTTTCTTTTACATTTTGTATATTTCCCTGTATTTGTCAGTATTTTATATTCAGTCCTGATGATGGTACGGAGGTACCGAAACCGGTAGACGGAAGAAATAATAAAGTGACGTAAACAAAGTGTTTTCTTTTTATTTATTTAAAATGTCAAGTCACAATATGTTTGCTTCTTTTGAAAAAATAAATATAAATGAGTTTACGTGGTTTAATTGTGTCGTCATTGCTTGTCTGGTTCCTCGGTGAATTCATTATCCAACCTCCGTAATAAACTGACCATAGAGACCTTTTTCATTTTGTTTAGTAGAGTTTTATTTCATATTCCCATTTGTTACCTAATTTTTATTTTTCTGCTACCGGTTTCGACATATCCGTGTCATTCACTATCAATCTTAAAACTAAATAAAAAATTATTCAAATAGAGAAATTATTAGGTTTTATTGGATAAGAGTAATGGGACGGGTGATTTTGGGTTACGTAGAGAACGATGGGAAGAGTCAACGTAACAATAATAATGGTGATTTACTGTTAATAATAATGCTATTATTTCGTTGACTAATTTTTTTTTTGTAAAAGTTTCTAAGCGTACAAATTTAGAGTATGTATTAATATTTAAATGTTTAAGCTTGGTTTTGTTCTTAGAGATCTTCTCGTCCAGATGTCAACGCGATGGCCCCTGATGATCGGTCAAAATATTGCAATTGATATCTTTTAATGGGACTGGGGTTCGATGTTCACAATCCGTTACAAGCGGACTGTTTATTTTTTGTTCTTTCATGATTTTCTCCGAATATGACCCTTAGTGGTTTGTCCTCAGAGAGTTTGTACGAATGATGGTCTGTATTTTTTTAGATTAGGATTTTTGCTATGCGGTGATTTTCGCGAGGGGTTTTGGGGTAGATGTTTATGTGTTTAGTTTGATTCTTGGCAAAATAATCAAAACCTTTGTCTGAGAGAATTTTATCTAGCGCTGTTCAGCCGTTTTTGGAGTGGAGCACCACTGGATGGATTATTTGGTTGGTAACGACTACTTGAGACGTTAATTGTGGGATGGGGGAACTCGGGGGAGAGGTGACGGGTTGCGGGTGGGTATGGTGGTAGCTAGGGGGATGTGAGAAGTGACTTGGACAGCCTCGACTGTGGTTTTAGGAGCTGCTTTTTTTGGAAGGGGGAGATAATTCCAATTTTTTTTAAATGTCTGAGTATTGTTTCCTTATGTTATCGTTGGCGATTAATTCATTCGTTTCAATTAATCCATAATCAATTTCGTAGTAAATTGTGACTCGGGGGGGTATAACTCCGATCCAAATTTGTGACCAAATTGAAAGTTTCCCAACATCTATGGCATGTGACTTAATTAATATGATCCACCAATTGAAATATTTGAATGTCCGTGAAAAAACTCTAGTTGGTGGTACACAGTGGGATATTTATGGTGTGTTTAAGGTGAGGGAGTTGGTTGGTTTATGCAAGTGAGTGTTGAAAATGAAACCATTTCACTCGTAGATATACGAACTTTGCAAATACAAATTTTACTAAATCTGCGTAATTTTCATAAGTTGTGTTTGTATTTGATATATCACTAAGTTTGTGCCATTTGATTTTGGTCCTAGTTGGCTTTTGATGGACCCGAGGATTTGGACCTCTTAATAGTGATAAAAAATAGGATTTTGATCAGATGATGATGATTAGATGAGTGACTATTCGTTATTTTGGCGATGACTTTAGTGGTTATTTTACCAGTGATTATATGGGTATCGGTTCCTATTATATATACGGTTTGGTTGAGGCCTGACAAGGCAACCCTTATAGTTAGCTGTATGTTCGCCTTCTTAGAAGGCGCACTTGGTTGGGATGTCTCTAGGTTTCGTACACTCGGAAGATATTTGTAGACCTGCGCATTTTACGCAGTGCTCGAGTCCGTGAAAGTAGTTTGCCGAATGTTCGTGAGCTTGGTAACGAAAACATTGCCCACTCTTGTTTTATTGCACAGGCTTTCGACCTGTATCCCCAGACGGAAGATGGAGATAAGCTCATTGAAGATCTTTTTACCATCTTCGTTTTTCGTTAAGTTGATTAGTAAAAGAGGTATCAATTTACGGGACCGACCAACTTTCATACGGTGTACTGATATCACCGGGTAGCTGAGGGCAAGTTCATTCTTGACCTCCTCTGGATCAAATTTTTCAGGAATACCCCTGATAACTACTTTGAGGGGTTTTTCCTCAGGAAGCCGGAATGAGTGGTGCTCAATTTCCAACCGATTAGTAGCCTGGTAATGCTGCTGTGTTCTCTAGGAGTTTTGGACTAAACTTTTTATAGAAAGATGAGAAAGTTTCATATATTTTTAGCACTAAAATCAATAACTTTGTCTTCAAGAGTACGGAAAGGTGCCATTATTTGACATTTCCTGTGAAGGACAATCGGTGAAATACATCCAAATATGAGTGGTGGTTGAACAGTTGTGGAGGGCTCGACTATCGTAACAGATGTAGAGTGAATGGAAGAGGGAGATTTTAGTACTTCAAATTTATTGTTATCATGTGTTGATCGGTTCGCGAATCTATTTTGGATTTTTGGGTCAAGGGGAAGGACCAGGAGAGTACCTAGGTGATTTGACTGGGTCAGGGAGCCATTAGAGCTAGCTCCAGTACATTTGTGTCCGAGACGAGACGGAAACCTGTCTCGTCGGGGGAAGAATAATACTTTTCCATTTCGGACTCAGAATCGGCGTGAGTTAGATAAGGAGAATAATGCCTTGGTCGAGAAGGATAACGCCGCGGGGATACTATTGCATTACCTGGAGTTTGGTTTGCAGCTTGCGATGCTAGTTTACATTGGGTTAATTCGTTAAGATAAGTTTTTTCATCTAGAGAGAGATCTTTGTTGACCCTAGCGACCATGAAAGCGGCTACGGTGTTTTCGTAGGTGTTCATAATTGTGGTAATTATAGAGTTTAAAGTAACTGAGGTAATTCGTTTATTGGGGAATGCTTGACTTTTGAGGTTTAATAAGTTGCTATGCCCGCATGACGACAGGTTGTGAATTCCATAAAATTTGCAAGTTGCCGATTTGATATACCTATTTATTATTTGTGCGTTCGGTGGCAGAGTGCTAATTGCTTTAATAATTTTGTTTACCGATAGTGATGAAACGAGTTTTTTGCTGAAAAAACGTGGCTGAACATAAAGCTTTTTGGGCTTATAATAATATTTAAACTTTGTGTATGGCGTCGATGGAAGTAACTCGGTAACAGTGTGTGGAAAGTATGCTTTTACAAGGATAGCGGAGAGATTTGTCTAAAAATAAATGATAATTATTAACTCTGAACAAAAAAACAATATGTCAAATCCAAAATCGCTCACCGGAGATGATAGGAGAATATCTACTGGCATGGTCGGCTGCTGGATGCTAATTTAGTGGTTAGTCCAAGAAAAAAGAGAGTACTACTCTTCTTACCTAGCACTTGCAATTGAGTAATTTATTTGGTTTTCACAAAACAAACAATATACTGAATAACTTCACAATATTAATTTTTTTATAAAGCACCGAATATAAGAAACATCTAGCTTTTCACTGCACGAACTCTGAATTCATTGTGACTTGTAAAATTATTCCATAAACTCTGGTTTATGTACCCGACATTTGGGAGGTGGGGGTTAACAGGTTATACAATGATTTTAATAAAATTATACGTATTTTCCTTTTCTCGTGAATTTCCAAATATTTAGGTAACAATTATTATAAGCAATAATTATCAGCCTGAAACACTCATCCACATTGAAAAATCTTCCGAGAAAAGATACATGACGCCAACGGGACATGAACCCGTGCCCTTCAGATTGCCGGTCAGCTGCTCTCCCAATTGAGCTATGGCGGCTTATCTTATACCCGCCAAACGATTCAATCTATACTGGTGTTTCATTCAACAATTACTGCTTATTATATTTTTTCCACCTGAAAACAACCAACTTTATTTTTGCGACAGAGACACTGTTAGTGTTAAATCCGTCGCTAGGTGGCGTAGAGACAAATTATGTCTTCATTTATTGGGGAAATACTTAAACTTGTCAAATATTAATTATTATTTTTAATTGTTAAACTAACGTTTAAGACAAGGTTTTTATGCATAGCACAAAGGGTAAAAATTATTATAAGCAATAATTATCAGCCTGAAACACTCATCCACATTGAAAAAATCTTCCGAGAAAAAAAGTTTAAAAAAAAGTCCAGTTGGCGTCATGTATTTTTTCTCGGAAGATTTTTTCAATGTGGATGAGTGTTTCAGGCTGATAATTATTGCTTATAATAATTGTTATAAATTTGTGTTATTTCACAATTTACTCATTTGTTTTTTTTTTTTTAAATACACGGCACTACATGTGCCATTAACTCTCGACAGGCCAAGATGCCAAACATGACGTCCGTAACCGTGGGGGTCGGCTGATGACCCCATGCATTTTTTTTCTAAACTTTTAAACCAAAGAAAACACTTTTTCTTTTTTTAGAGCGATAAAATTGATGCGAAAATTGTGAAAAAGTTTAATAAAACACGTCTCGTTGAAAATAGATCGAAAATCTCGCGGGGGTTGTATTAAACAGCATTGAAAAAAAACACTGTGAATTTTTTCATACATACCTATAACTTGTAAAATAACTGAAACAAATGTGTATATTATAATTTTTGGACCATACTTTGCGATTTTTTTCTATCAGGGGAATTTTATATAATTTGCATTTCGGCGCGGGCAATGTCTAGATATTATTTTCAAGAATAATATGTATTTTTTAAGAGCTTTAAAAATGCTTAAGGGAGATATGTAAGAAATCGGTAGAATTTCGGGTAGCGGCGGCTTAACATTCCAACGTGTATCTGCCTCCGCTCAATTGCATCACCGGCCACGACTACATGAAGGCAGCATGTGATGGCCGAAACAAATACACGTTACTACAACCGCAAATAATGCACTAAAATCTAATACGAAAACCAGTTCACCGTAAACAGCATTTAAACATGTCTGATTGTCTGCATCACCGCATCGGATTTACAAAAAATGCACCTGAAAAAATAATTCCGTGTAAAAAATAATACTTGCAAAATAATGTTTGTTGCTGTTTTGCTGGCGTAATTTGTTCCATTTTATTTCAGTGTGTTTTTGACAGCCATCTCTGAAATGAAAATTAAGTTTTGTTTGTAGCATCTGCATCCAAAAATTAAACTGCCTATTTAATTATTTCATGAACCGTTTTTCAAAATCATTTCTTGTTACATTGTTTTCTTTTCTGTATTTGATTGACTCGATGATATCTGTGTTAAGTTTGGTAAATAGTACTTAAACATCCATTGAACATGTATTATCAGCGACGGCAATGTCCTTCTCCAAGTAGGCTGACATCTCTTCACTACAAATGGCCATTGTTTCAAACATGTACTTCATCTTGGAACTTGTGAAGGTTGGAGATAGCTTAATCCTCATGTTCTTCCAAGTTTCTCCGGTGAGGTTCACAAGGTGTTAAGCGAGGGGATCGGTCTTAATATTTTTTTTGATAAAAGTCCGTAAAGTACGCGAAGTCTTTCATAAGTATGGTCTCGATCAGGTCCAAGTCATTTACGACTAAAGCTCTTCTTTACATCTTGAATACTCTCACCTATGGGTGTTTTTTGTCCGCAAATAGAGATCGTGCAAAATAAATTGAATGTGTTTCGGCACTAAGACCGATTCTTTAATATTTCCACATAATATTTTTTAGGTTTTGGTCCCTCGACTCTTTCCTCTTCCAATAGCCATAGTGCCAAAGGGACCAAGCATAGAACACGCAAAACAAAAACACAGCCCCACAAAAAATGTCAGTTATCCCAATCATTTTATTTTACTAACGCCGTATAATGTTGAAGACTCCTACCTATGGGAGTTTTTTTATTCACCAATTGAGATCATGCAAAATAAATCCAATGTGTTTCCACACTAACACCGATTCTTTAATATTTCTATGTAATATTTTAGATTAATATATTTCCAAATAATATTTAGACCCCACAGAAGAAGTCAGTTATCCCAATCATTTTATTTTACCACCGCCTTAAATTATTGAAGACGCCTGTATATGGGAGTTTTTTTGTCCGTAAAAGAGATCGTGCAAAATAAATTCAATGTGTTTCCGCACTAACACCGATTCTTTAATATTTCCAAATAATATTTTAGGTTTCGGTCCCTCGACCTCGACCCTTTTCTCTTCCAAAATAGCCATAGTGCCATAGAAACCAAGCGTAGAACATACCAAACAAAACACAGCCCGACGGAAGATGTCAGTTATTCCAATCATTTTATTTTACTACCGCCTTATAATTTTGAAGACGCCCACATATGTGAGTTTTTTTTATCTGCAAATAGAGATCACGCAAAATAAATCCAATGTGTTTCCGAACTAACACCGATTCTTCAATATTTCCAAATAATATTTTAGGTTTTGGTTCCTCGACTCCTTTCTTCTTCCAATAACCATAGTGCCAAAGAGACCAAGCATAGAACATACCAAACTAAAACCCAGTCCCACGGAATATGTCAGTTATCCCAATCATTTTATTTTACTTAATGATTTTCAACTTTTTCAATGATTTATAGTCACTCTTCGATAAAGATATTTCTAAAAAGGCTTACTTCTTCTAAATACCAAAACTACGTCAACTGCTTGTATGCATTCGCCAATCCCGATAGTTAGTATAGTCAATGGTTCAAATTTGGGCTTCTGGGACATAAGACAAGCCCAGATTGGAACATAAAAAGTTCTTCATTCTTCACTTTACAATGTGAATCTTTAAATAATATATTCAAATATAAATTCACAATATTTCTTCCACAGTCGTTGTAATGTTATAAATAGTCCGTTCTATCTCAGATATTAATTTACACTAACTACTGAGCTTCAATGAGCGTGTAGTAACCTTTCACAAAGTTAGGTTTTTTCTTTCCGCAATTATGTCGGTCCTGATAACACTAAGGTTGGATAGGTTTTTTATATATATATATAAGTGGGACAGTTGCACGATTTTATATTGACATTTCCTAACCACTAAGTCTTTGCGAATGCATATCTACCAATCCTGTATATATTGCATGAACAATCTCTAAGAATAGGCCACTTGCATTGAATTCATAACGACTTGGAAAAAATCGTGTGGATAGATCTTTTTATTGAGATTGCGAAAATGTTAGAAAAAAATTTTAGAAATGTATAGTTTTTTTATTTAAAAAAAATAAATCCATTATTTGGGCTCGTGACGTCACTACATGAAAATGTCCCGTCTCCGAAAATGTTCCTATTAATTTTGTAAAATTCCACACTGATTTTTTTTTTTATATGGCATCACTTTGATTTCAGGCGAATTTTTTAATTCGTTCACTAGATTTATTGTTTGTTCTCTGTGAACTTATCATTTGGTTTTTTGACAGATTGATTGAGCTTGAGCTTGAGCTTTTTGACAGATGTTCCGAAGAGAACCCCGTACATTTTAGAAGTCGGTAAGTTTTTTAGAGGTATAATGGTTATGGAGCTGATTTTAACAAAATCAAATTTTATAATATTCTTATTATTATTATAATTTACAAGTACAAGTTTATTACATTGGATTTAGTAACATATACGTTGTACATTATAATGATTTATGATCAATTAGATGGATCAAGGAAAAAAATATTTATGAGATGTAATATTTTTGGTATGCCTCGTTATTCTCCTGTGTCATATTCGTGTGGAAAACGTGTTTTTTTTAAATGATTTTCGGCTATGTAATTATCGTTTTTTCGCACCTATAAAATTATGTCCCGTCTTTCCGGTTTATAAAAAATGGTCAGATTTTTCGGATTGAAATTTTCAAAAACTCAAATTGGTTTCAAAAATACGATTAAAAAAAAAAAGCAGAATGTCTTAGAATATTTGTCTAAGCCGGAAAAAAAATTTAAAAATGTGATGCAAGTGGCCTATTGGTGGTTGTGCGATAGTTTGTATGTTTTATCTACATTGAAAAAATCTTCCGAGAAAAGATACTTTCAGCCAACGGGACTTGAACCCGTGTTCTTCTGATTGTCGGTCAGGTGCTCTGATCACTGAGCTATGGCGGCTTATCTAATACCCGCACAAATAATTCAATATATGCTAGTGTTTCATTCAACAATTACTGTTTATTACATTTTTCCTCCTGAAAACAACCAACTTTATTTTTGTGAGAGAGACATTGTTAGTGGTAAATCTTTCGCTAGGTATATATTTTAAGTCAGGATATCAAATTCCAATGCATGCAGTTAAAAACTTAATTCAGAATGCAAAATCTTAAATGTAGTGAAGTTAGTATCGTGTCCCTTTTCTGACAATATTTCTTAGTTTTCTCTATCGGCCATAACCTCCCTGCTTGTTGAAGAGTTTAAAAAGATCATTTATTTCTTTCGAAATCTCTGCGTCCATTTTATATGCAAATCTGAATTAGCGATTTTACTTCAGTCAGTTCAATTGTAACGAGAGTCGGAAATAGTATATAATATAATGGAAAGTACATGACGTGCCCGTGAATCATAGAATATTTCACAAGCTGTTATGCTCACGAAGCACTAAGGGATGCGACCAGCTTATCTGGTCTAAAGTTTCAGTCTTGTAACACTTCACAGGGCTCTGTGAAGCAGGCTTCTGTGCGTAGTTTGATGTATCTTTTGACATTTCACATATTTTCATTAATTTTTCGAAGAAAACTCTTCGGAAAGGTTTTCACTTTGTGATGACATTATTTATTTTAAGAAAACACAAACAATTTTTTTTACATCACTTTTATTTGTACATAATCTACAAGTACACATTCTACAATCTACAATAATCTAATCTACAATAATTTAATCTACAATATCTTGTAGATTGTGTACAAATAAAAGTGATGTAAACAAAGTTGTTTGTCTTTTCTTAAAATATATTTTCAGTTCAAAACGGACTTACGAAAGTTACCAGCTCATCTGGTCTCAAGGTTCCGCACATAGTTTAACGTATCTTGCGACATTTCACAGGTTTCAAAGTTCCACACTTTGTTTGATTCTTGTTTGATGTTTGTTTGTTCCACACTTGTGACAATTCGCAAGACCCGCATAGTTGAAAGTGTCTTGGGAAATTTCATCTGTCTTTAAACCCACGACGGACTTAAAAACGCTACCAGCTCATCTTGTCTTAAGATTCCGCGTTGAAAATGAACAACAATTTAAAAAAATTATGTAGATCAAATTTCCATCAAAAATTATATACTACTATAATTTTAATTTATCCACAGTGATTAGAAAAAATGCTTCGCTCGCGAAAGGTAGTTACGATTGTAATTTTAATTGTTTCATCTCCCGGGTACAGTGATCTGATCTTGAACACCTCTGCGCCACATTCAGTTGTCTGATAAACGTCGATGATTATATCAGCTGCCAAAGCCAGTTGAGTGTTACTGTCGGGAAGCGAGAAAAGTATAGCCTGGACGCGCTAAGGAAGACGCTGAAGCCATAATGTCCTCACGATGGCACTGTCAGCTAATGCGGGTCCAGCAAACTCAAGCATATGACGAAGAAGTTCTGTCGGTTTCAGCATCCAGTTTTTTGCTGATCTGTGAAACATCGAAAACAACAACAAAAGATTACATTTCAGTGTTATGTTAATAAAGAAGTTCCGTAAAATAACGGCAATTGAGGATTTTTTACCTATTTATAATGCTCTCATTCTCCCAATATGTTATACGTTGATATGTTTTCCGAAGTTCGAGGCTTGCTAAGCTGCGTTTTTTCGCCAAACTGCTTCAGAGCAGTGACAATTGAACCACGGCTTTGAGCCCATACTAGTTTCATAATCCATCGCGGACGTGATAACTTTACAAATTTACTTACTGGGCACATCTGATATGACCTTCTTCTTAATTTGGTCTTCTGATAAATTCATCTCGGCACCTATTTCCCTCCAGGAATCTTCTTTTTAATGTTTTTTTGCTGTCTTCCTTGTGGAAAGGATCCCCACGTAAATATAATTACTTAATCAGTATTATTACATTTTTCTATGACCTCTGCATATTCACTATTACTTCACTGCACTTCACTAGTAGAATGAGCTGAGGTACTTGTACCTATAGCTTTTTAGATGTGACGGAATGAGCTCTTGAAGGCAAAGTGTTTTTATGGTCCACATCGAATGGATTATCCAATTTTATAATTATCTTAATTGTTAAATTATTTACAATATTGTTGGTTTCAATTCTCGCCTACGCGATGGTGATGGCACCGAACTCTACTAATTCTCGCCTACGCGATGGTGATGGCACCGAACTCTACTAATTCTCGCCTATGCGATGGTGATGGCACCGAACTCTACTATTTTTTTAACTAATTCACGTATTTGTTTGTTTGCATAAATTTCGATCTAAGGAGTCCGCTATTGACCAGAACGCTCTGCTGCCGTGCGGCATGCAGCCAGCTTTTTGCTGATCTACAGATCATGCTCGAATTTTGACTAATGTGTGATGATACTCTTGCTTTCTATTACCACTCTGTTATGTGCTATAAATTAATTTTAATGTGTCACAGGGTACGGACAAATCTCAATGTGAATTCTGTTGGTTGATCTATTCAAAAATGTCAATTTACTTTGGAGGTTATTAAGGAACTATAGTAATATTACATTACAGTAATTATTATTTATTATAGAATATAATCAATGAGATTTAGCAAATTAAATATTAACAAATAATTTCTGAAGTTATAGGGTGCCATGTTATTAATACAACAATAAATGCAATGATAATTTTTTAAGGTAAATCTAAGATTGAATATACCAATATAATTAAGTTTGTTAATTTGGAGGTTATTCAAGAACTATGGTAATATTATATTACAGTTATAATAATTTATTACAGAATATAATCAAAGAGATTTTGCGAATTAAATATTAATAAATAATTTCTGAAGTTGTGGGGCGCCATGTAATTTAACTTAATAACAAAGTATACATATAATGACAATTTGATGATGGTAAACCCAATTAACCGATGGTAAGTAACAAATAAAAATGAGTTTACGTGGTTTAATTGTGTCGTCATTGCTCGTCTGGTTCCTCGGTGAATTCATTATCCAACCTCCGTCATAAACTGACCATAGAGATCATAAACTGATCGAAACTCCGTCATAAACTGATCGTAATGCTCTGAAGATGTATGCCAGTTTCCGTATACGGTTTGTGACATTAATTACATGGTTTTCCCACCGAAGTTTGTTATCAATTATTACCCCCAAGAATTTAATGGAGTCTACTTGTTCCAGTGGAATGCACTTACATCCAACGAGATTTTTACAGGAATGTATTTTTAGTACATGATTAAATGAGGGTTGACTTGGGTTATTGAGGCTATATGTTAGATATTTCGTTTTAGATATGTTTAACGTAAGTAGATTATCATCCAGCCATTGTTTGATATTTTGCAGTATTAGTTCCGCTCTACGAAATGTCTCTTCCCATGTTTTACTTTTTAGTACTAGGGCAGTATCATCGGCAAAAGTGATTATATTGCCATCAATTTGTAATCTACATAAGCCATTAATGTATATGAGAAAAAGTATGGGACCGAGTACACTTCCCTGTGGTACACCAAAGTTGATTCTGGTTGGATGGGATGATTTAAGTGATGGTAACTTAACACATTGCTTTCTATCTATGTATGATTGTATCTAGGTATGATTTGAACCATTCAAATGCCTTACTTTGTATACCGATTTGCCGTAGCTTTGCTAGAAGGATTCGACGAGAGACTGTGTCAAATGCCTTAGCTAAGTCCAGAAATATTGCCAAACATTTATCACCATTATCTAGGGCTTGCGTTATATGAGATGTTAATTCTAAAATAGCCGAATCTGTGCTTAGTCCTTCCCTGAAGCCAAACTGGTTTGACGATAGTATGTTGTATTTTGTAAGATGGTCGATAAGTCTTTTTTTCACAATTTTTTCCATAATTTTGGATAGTGATGATAATATAGAAATAGGTCTATAGTTTGTTATGTTTGTAGGGGTTCCAGTCTTAAAAATTGGTTGAACTAATGCAAGCTTGAGTTTATTTGGAAATACACCTTTGTTGAGACTGAGATTAATGATATGTACTAGTGGTTTGTTTATAAAAGGTTCAATTGTTTTGAGTATATTTGAGGATATTTTATCGTGATTACATGAATTAGAGGGCTTTAATTGTTTAATAATTTGTGAAATTTCAGCAGAGTTAGTGGGGTTTAATATGAGTATATTATTTGTTTTACCAGTTGTATTATATTATTTGTTTTACCATATATTGTTTACAAATATCTTCCGAGTGTACGAAACCTAGAGACACCCCAGTGTGTTGTTTTTTATGCAGTGCTCGAGTCCGTGAAAGTAGTTTGCCGAATGTTCGTGAGCTTGGTAACGAAAACATTACCCCACTCTTGTTTTATTGCACAGGCTTTCGACCTGTATCCCCAGACGGAAGATGGAGATAAGCTCATTAAAGATCTTTTTACCATCTTCGTTTTTCGTTAAGTTGATTAGTACAAGAGGTATCAATTTACGGAACCGACCAACTTTCATACGGTGTACTGATATCACCGGGTAGCTACGGGCAAGTTCAATCTTGACCTCCTCTGGATCAATTTTTTCAGGAATACCCCTGATAACTACTTTGTGGGGTTTTTCCTCAGGAAGCCAGAATGAGTGATGCTCAATTTCCAACCGATTAGTAGCCTAGTAACGCTGGTGTGGTCTCTAGAAGTTTTGGACTAAATATATTTTTTAGGAAAAAGTTAAATTTCATATATTTTAAGCACTTAAATCAATACCTTTGTCTTCAAGAGTACGGTAAGGTGCCATTATTTGACATTTCCTGTGAAGGACAATCGGTGAAATACATCCAAACATGCGTGGTGGTTGAACAGTTGTGGAGGGCTCGACTATCGTAACAGATGTAGAGTGAATGGGAGAGGGAGACTTTAGTACTTCGAAATTATTATTATCACGTGTTGATCGGTTCGCGAATCTATTTTGGATTTTTGGGTCAAGGGGAAGAACCAGGAGAGTACCTAGGTGATTTGACTGGGTCAGGGAGCCATTAGAGCTAGCTCCAGTACATTTGTGTCCGAGACAAGACGGAAACCTGTCTCGTCGGGGGAAGAATAATACTTTTCCATTTCGGACTCAGAATCGGCGTGAGTTAGATAAGGAGAATAATGCCTTGGTCGAGAAGGATAACGCCGCGGGGATACTATTGCATTACCTGGAGTTTGGTTTGCAGCTTGCGATGCTAGTTTAAATTGGGTTGATTCGTTAAGATAAGTTTTTTCATCTAGAGAGAGATTTTTGTTGACCCTAGCGACCATGAAAGTGGCTACGGTGTTTTCGTAGGTGTTCATAATTGTAGTTATTAGAGAGTTTAAAGTAACTCAGGTAATTCGTTTATTGGGGAATGCTTGACTTTTGAGGTTTAATTAGTTGCTATGCCCGCGTGACGACAGGTTGTGAATTCTAGAAAATTCGCAAGTACCCGATTTGATATATTTAATATTTGTGCGTTTGGTGGCAGAGTGCTAATTGCTTTAATAATTTGGTTTACCGACAGTGATGAAACGAGTTTTTTGCTGAAAAAACGTGGCCGAACATAAAGTATTTTAGGCGTATAATAATATTTAATTTTTGTGTATGGCATCGATGGAAGAAACTCGGTAAGAGTGTGTGGAAAATATGCTTTTACAAGGATAGCGGAGCGATTTATTTAAAAATAAATGGTACTTATTAACTCTGAACAAAAAACAATATGTCAAATCCAAAATCGCTCATCGTAGTTGATAGGAGAATATCTGCTGGGATGGTCTACTGCTGGATGCTCAGCACTAATTTCGTGGTTAGTCCAAGAAAAAGGCCTATTTTTCTTTCACACGGGAACCAGAGTCTTAGAAAATAAACCATAAAAGTTTAAAACACTTGCAATTGAGTCATTTATTTTTTCGTTTTCACAAAACAAACAATATACTGAATAACTTCGCAATATTAAATTACAATAAAGTACCGAATATAAGAAACGTCTAGTTGTTCACTGCACGAACTCAGAATTCATTTCAAAATTCATTCATTGTAAAATTATTTCATAAACTATGGTTTATATACCCGACATTTGGGAGGTGGGGGTTAACAGGGTATACAATGATTTTAATAAAATTATACGTATTTTCCTTTTCTCGTGGTTTGCAATGAATTTCCAAATATTTAGGAATTATCAGCAAGCAAATTATTAATTTACTATTTATTTTAGGAATTCCTTACCTGGATTGTTTTTACCTATTTACGGTTGTCAGACAGCGGTGTATTACGATTATTATTATAAATAATACATAGGATTTTTGATTTAAAGGATACATATTTTCCATTGGAGTTGGAAATAATATTATAAAGATTCTATTTTTTTATTCATTAGAAAGTTAGGATTCACATTTTTAGTAAGTCGGGTTATTTCTAATGATTCTAGCCTATCTAGTTTTTGTCCTCTACTGCAGGTATGGAGAACTTTAACATCTCTCTCTTTGTCAAACAAGTGTTAATTGTCTAATAGATGTGTCGAAATATTTGACAATTCACCTTTAATATTTACCCAATTGCGGAGTGTTTTCTTATGCGGACTTTGAACGCTGGTTTGTCCTATGCGTTATGACGGTCAATTAGAACAGTTAACTTGGTAAACGCCCAAGTTTTCCAGTTTTTCTCTCTTGGCTTTATTATAATATTATTTAACATTATTGGTTAGTTTAGATATTTTTGTCGATATTTTGCTAACATAAAGCTGTGAGGTAAGCGCATTGCTTGGCGTTGGCGCCACCTTCACAGGGCAGGGGTAAGGAATATAATTTCTACTCTACGCTATCAGTGCCCATGAATCTCAAGATTAACTATTTATATTTAATTTACCACTGAAAATAATGATTTTATTAAAATTAAATAGAAAAACAATCGCCATCAAATTATTATAACTTGATAAATAGAATTTTCAAACAGGAAATACAACATATTAGAAAAAGCTTAAAATTAGATTTAAATCAAAGAACAACACACGTAAACGTATCATTTCAATTTTTTTAAGATGAAAAAGTAAATAAAATGTATAAAATAACGCGGAAAACCAGGAGAAACAATTCACCTCGCAGTAAGAGGTTAGCTGCGCCTCTAACTATGGTGCGCAGGTTTTATACTCCATCATAAATATTTAAAGCTTTGGTTCCAATTTAATTTATTGTGAAATTTTCCAATTATTTTATCATTACGATCTGCGAATTTATATACAAGAACAGAGATTTTTTTTCACAGCAACATTACGAACAAATTTCGGAGCAAATTTATGAGAAAATTAATTAATTAATAAAAACGTTAAATTATTAACAAACATGGTTATACTATTTAACTATGGTTAAACTAATGCCAAAGCTCGTACAGTTATTTAAAAAAGTTTGAACCTGTAGCAGAAACTTTTCCCAATAGAGAACTCCAGTCCAATTTTTTTATTTTTTTTAATGAATAAAGACCTTCAAACTTAAATAACTGCATTTTTATTTTTATTTTTATAGTTTGTTTTAATAGTTAAAATAATTGTCAAAGTTTTCATTTTTAAAGACTCCCAGAAACGCACCGTATCTATGGTGGTCTTCACCCACCGTCCCCACCGTTAGTTTTTTACTTTTTAAGTTGTCATTTTGAATCAGTGATGTCATGTCGAGGGAAATTTCCCTAGATCTAGGGGAGAAAAATATTTTTTAGGGATAAGGGAAATCAGGACAAAATCTAGGGAAATTTCGAACTCTGGCAAAAATTTTGGTAATTATCGGTTCGGACTGGCCACGCTTATTACGAATAATTTTTAGAAAAAAACTTTAGATTCGCCTTAATTACTATAAAAGGAAACTTTTTGGCTTTGGGGCGGCGGAAAATAATGCATTTTAATTTTCAATTGCATAAAACCAAAATTCACTTCGCGAACCGACGCAGCGAAAATCCGCGGCCGTAGCTGTCACTTGCTGTCACTGTTATGGACTGTAGCTGACTTCGTGGGATACCTACATGAAATACCGCGAATCACAAACCATGTTACACAAACCTAGCGTAGCCGCTAAGCCACTTGAAAACTGGGATGTTTTTCTTGCCTTGACGCGAGTAGGCGTTATAAAGGGGCACTTTCTTTTGTATCACAAACCATGTTACACAAACAAGCCCGCTAGACAAATTTCATAATTACGCGCCTTATCCCACGAAGTCGGCTACAGTCGTATTAGCTCTTGTTAATTTATCAAGGATACCAACATCACAGTGACATGTACGGCCGCGGATTTTCGCTGTGTCAGTCGCGAAGCGAATTTTGGTTTTATGCAATTGAAAATTAAAATGCATTATTTTCCGCCGCCCCAAAGCCAAAAAGTTTCCCTTTATAGTAATTAAGGCGAATCTAAAGTTTTTTTCTAAAAATTATTCGTAATAAGCGTGGCCAGTCCGAACCGATATTTACCAAAATTTTATTACATATGACAGTATTACTGGTATTATTTATATATATACGTATATATATTTTTTGGAATTCCTATGAATCTTAATTATTTTTCATGTACTTACATGCCATGTTATTTTTAACACTGACAACTCAAAATGATATTAGGGAACGTACCCATACTACGTGACACGTTCGGGGGGGGGGTCTTCAAAATACCACGCTTGGTACAAATGAGCGGCGGGTTGCTCATGATTTTTATTTTGCAAAGTGTTTTTTTTTTAATTTGGAATTCAGTTTCTAATTCACTGGTGAGTGTATTCGTACTTTTAAATTATTACTTCACGTAGCAAAAAGTGTTTTATTTGGAAAATCACGGTATTATTAGTATATTTACCAAGTTCCGATATCTTTCCAATTAATTATCATATTAATTAACATATAACAGGATTAGTGTTACACAATCAGGTGGCTACGTAGGTAATTGCGTAAATGTGAAATTCTATGGAAATTTCACTTCTAACTGTTGGCAACACTGTGAAGAACCCAGAATAATAATGGCGGATAATGACTTTTAGGTGTGAGGTGTGTTTTTTATTCAAGATTAACTGCTTTTTATAGAAAAACATTGGTAAAATGTCCACATTTCACCGCTACTGTTATTGTATTTAATCAAAGTGCAATATAAAAACAATAAATCATCTCTTTCATTGCAAATACATGTGACATCGTGTTTTGTGTCAGGTGTTACTTTGTAGGTACATTGTTTTATGTATAATACATACAGAAACACTGGTATTTATAATACACTGATCATGACGAGTGTGTAACAACTTGTATAAAAAGCCCTATACTAAAAACAATTTGAAAATACATAAAAACAAACGTCAAAATATGACACGACTTTAACCTCAAATAGACAACATTTATTGCAGATTGTCCGCAAATATAGCCCTTTTCGTTAATTGTTGAGGGCCTAAATTATGTTTCAATAAACACAATAACTATTATTTATCTAAATCTCTATAAACAGTATGAAAATAAACCAAACACACGAAATGTTGAATTGCATAGGTACGTGTGCACTTCAAGTCTTTCAAATGTCAATACAATACAATACACAGGTGACAGGTTAACTGTGACGTCACGGTTAACCATTTCAGTAATGCCAACTTAACGCTGTGTTTTCCGAAGAGGTTTAAAAATGCACTTTTTAATAATTTATTAAAAACTCTGCTTTTAATATTATGAAATAAAACTTATATATTCAGAATCAGCGTTTCTTGGTCTATATGAACATATTTTTTTAAAGCCATAATATTTTTCACTGGAGTTCCTTATTAAGATGATCTGGAGAGGCATTTGGTATTATATTCGTTTAGCGAATCTTTAAGTCTTTAGAGACTCACTGCTTCCATTATCGCAATTCTCCATTATCGCAAACAATCGTACGCGGAAACAATTCCTGGGCAAGTCGGAATTGTCTACAAAAGTTAATGCAAAAAATTATTCAAGAAGTTAAAATTGTGAAATGACATAATGTCTTCAAAAAAATTTACTTCTAGGCAAGGAACCCTTTTGGACAAGACAATATTTGCGAGTTTTTTGTTAACTCTGTATCGTAGAATTTCTGCGTCCAGTGCTGCGACAATTATACGATATTTTGTAAAATCCTCAGTAATCTGATAAATAATGAACTCAGCTTCCGCTTGAGCAAACCAGCATAGTGGTAACCTAATGATTAGTCGATTAGTTTAGGATTCATAGGAGGTAGATTCCTATATTGGAATAGCTTCAGTGGTGATAATGTACTGGTGGATTCCTTTCCTACGCAGAGAGTGATCTGAAGATAAAAAATATCGGGTGTTTCTTCCCATTACCATAAGTCTGAGATAAAACCGCTCATAGCCCAGTATTTTATTTTATTTTTATTTTATTTGATTTGTAAGAAACAAACAGCTTATATACATACAATAGACATAAAAATATACACGTTAACTGCAGTGAAGCCAAAAGAGTTTCTTATGCTAATATTGTTTCAAGATGGAGTTTTAATTTATCTTAAGCTAAATTTAGACTTAAGAAGGGGAGAGGAAGGGTTGAGGGAGGGGAGAGGAGGAGGGGGAGGGAGAATATAGGATAAGGATATGAGATGCTCTCGATACCTTGCACACCCCGTATCAATCCAATATCGCACGCGTTACTTCTATTCGATACTTCTGAAGGTTTAAATTAAAAATGTCTACGTTGTGAAACAATTCGTTGTATTGAGCACATATTCGAGGAATCGGGGAATTTTTTCTAAAGTTTGTTCTACAAGTGGGCAAATGAAGTAAGTTCGATTGTCGGGTAAATCTTGATTATTCGAAAGTATTCGACGCGTCACAGCTGATCATGGAAAGGTTTCTTAAAATCTGGAAAGTAAGAACAGGAACATTTACTAAAATAACCTTTAAATTATAAAATGCAGATTGAGCCTGTTCATTCCAATAATAATTTTTATCCACGAATTCCTTCTTGGTTATATAACGGAGCCGCAATTAATGAAAAATGTTTGACTTGTCTCAAAAGTTCAATACGTTCATTTGCGCTGATTTCTTTTGGAGATCATCCGCTCTGTCTGGCTCACAAAAACATTATCACACTCGGAACAGCTCAGTTTATACACTCCATCTGTTTCCAGAGGAAACTTAGTCTTTGCAGACCTCGGTAGATCTTGTATTTTAGTTGTGGTTCCGAAGACAGTCTTGATGCTTTCTTTCCTCAGCAGTCTGGCAATTCTGTCTGTCACATTATGAACAAATGGTAGGAAAGCACAACCTTTTGACTCTTTTTCAATTCTGTCTTCATTTGGCGCAGATTTGGTCCTTATTTTTTGCCTTGTCTGCCTTATTTTTAACCTAACCTAACCATGGTGTTACTTAATGTATGTCAGTACGGAGCTCTTTGGCGGCATCTTGAATTAAGAAATTGGAACTCGTTAGCTCGTTCGATAGGGTTTAGGAATTCGCTAGCCTCAGGTTTAGTTTAAATGTGGGGGTGGGTAAGGAAGGGATCTCTGGTTAGCTTGACGACTCAAGTCGGCATTCAAGCTGAAATTGTTGGCTTAACGCGAAGAGGAATAGGTATAATATTAGTACAAAACAGCATCAGAGCACTCTGGCGGACAAAACGGTCTCTATCATTCATTTTGAGATTATTTTGTTTTCAAAAAGTTTCGTTGAAATCCGAAAGATGCCACTAGAAAAATAAATATTATGTGTATTTATTTCAACATGACAATGTCGCATCTGGTCGCTTGTCGAAATTCGGCCGGCTAGGGGTGCCCTCAGGGGGTGCCATGCACGCACGTGTCCACTAGGCAATGTTTTCAGAAAAACTACCTGAAGTCATTATAATAGTTTTATATTTTGGTATGTAGTGTGTTTGGTATTTGGGGTATGTTGTGAGGCTAAAGGTAGCGGGGAAGGGAAGGAGATGGGAAAAAGGAAGGTGGGGAAGTACCTAGTGATTTAGTTCTGGTGACCGAACACGACTAAAGCTATTTCAAGTAACGTTTCAATAATTGGGTTTGGTGGTCTTACACCAGGACGATAATGAGAGTAACTACCTACTACGTCCCGTTCATCACTATTTTTATTATACCAAAGCAAATAAAATTAGGAGAAAATGTAAATAAATTTAACTCTCATTTACCAACATATGTGATTGATTCAAATTTAAAAAAAAAGTTACGAACATCGTTTTAGAGAAAAACTGTTATGTTATGATGCTACTGTACAACTTACCGATGTTACATGCAAAAGCCTTCAAGGCGTAAATAAATAAATTATATTTAAAGAAGCTTTATAAAATCAGTCCACAAAATATTTTTTTTCTTTCATGTACCTCCAAAAAACCGTAAAAAAGGTTTTTACCATCTACTTTCAAAAACGTTTAAAAACTTAGAAAAGAAATTGGATGGCCTGGGATTTGAACCTCTCGCTCAAATTTGAACGCCAGTCGACACTTCTACTGGCAGATAACTGAAATAAAAAACGACCATAAAAACATTTGATGTTTCCATTGAGACGTATTGCATACAAGTATACATGTCTACACGTGGCAGACTTCCGACCAAGGGTAAGCAACCGTAATCACGAATAATAATAATACTAGAACATTTGAAAGCGCATCGATATTCCAGACCTCGGTGGTTGAACGGTTACGATCGTTAGCTACGAATCCGGAGGTCACGAGTTAAAATTCCGGCGTGCGCAAGTACCCATCAACATTTTATGCGATTAATTTGTGTTATCCCACAATATATTATTTTTAAATTATTTCGTTTAGATTATTAGTGCTATCTTCTTTTTTAATGATATATAACATTGGTGGGAACAAACTTCAAAAGTTATAAAAAGAAAAAAATTGAAAATTGGTAACTACATATTTTTTAAAGATTTATATATTTTAAAAAAATCGGAACGTTGCGCGAAATGGCTTTAGCCGTGTTGGGTGACCGGATCTGAATATCCAGGTACTTACCCACCTTCCTCTTCCCCATCTCCTTCCCTTCATTTTTTGACAAACGCAGTCTTTAACTCACAAACACATGCATAATACCTACCTACCTATCCACATGGACGTTTCGTGATGACGCTGGCTCACCATGCACAAAACATGACACATGGCAGTCGTACCTATGTTTTGTGCTTCATTGTAGGTAGTGGGGAGGGGAAGGAGACGAATCCGGAGGTCGCGAGTTAAAATTCCGGCGTGCGCAAGTACCTATCAACATTTTATGCGATTAATTTGTGTTATTCCACAATATATTATTTTTAAATAATTTCGTTTAGATTATTAGTGCATCTATTTAAAAAAAATAGATAAGAAATATATTTAAAAAAAGGCGTCAGCCGTGTTGGGTGACCCAAGTTCTTACCCACCGGGCATCACGGAGTTCTTCTACCACTCACTTCGGTTTTATTTTATTGTATTTACGTAAGTATTATTTTAATAATATAATAACCATTTAAAATTAGGCACAGCTGCACTCTACTATCTTGACGTCGACATAAAACAGTAGTCAGGTTGTGACATGTAATATTTACCTATAAAGTATACCCACCATGGCTGGTCATCCATCAATATAAAAGAGTGTATATACACAAATATAACAAGCAAGGCACTGAAGGTAGGTATTTAGTAAAAGAATGCCAAGTCAGAACATTGAATAATTTATTGTAATAAAAACCTGCCCATGGGAACATACTAATTTAGCAATGAGACTCTAATAAAATAAATATAATTATTCATCAGGGGTGGCTGGATGCGTAAGATCTATCCAGCTGTAAATTGATCATAAATTCTCTGACCGTGTCAATACGAATCTTGCAGGTATAATTTAAAAGAATAAACTGATGGGCGCCTGTAATCGTATAAACGAAAACATATTTTTATCTCAGTAATCTCTAAATCTAACTCAAACAATAACTCGATCTGTTAAAAATAAAATTTCAATCTCACATCTCGTAGTCCGAAAATGATGAAATGGGTTCCAGCAAATGACAGCCCGTGCCACCACACAACCGCACCAATCGCGGTAATTCCGTCAACTGACGAGCCGAAGATTCTCGAATCACACCTGAGTCATGCGTGGAACGCTTCGGTGAACAATGCAGCCAACCAGCCCATGCAAAATTACGAATACGCTAGCAGCACTGTTATATTACCCCCTCACCCAAAAGAAAATATTTCCTCCTGGAAATAATGAGGTCCACCTGGCACCTCCCGAAAGGAACTGCTTGCCTTGTGAGACTTGCTCGTAGAGTTTTGTCGTCGATGAGTGCCAAACTTGAAAGATTGTCAGACTGTAGGATCCTGGTTGATAGAAGTACTTCCCAAACCAATAAAGGAAGAAACGGTGACCACCGTACTGTAATACAGTTGACATGACGTCAAAATAAGGCGATGAACAAGAGAAGTTCCATTATACATACAGCATCTCTCCTATAATGATGTATCAAATACTTGATGACCCAAAGTGGCCTAAGGTAGAGATGGAAACTCTGGTACGATGTCATGAATCCAGCGTCAATAATCTTGATAGGATTTCTCTGATAAAGATCCCTTCAAATCACCTAATGACCCAAGATGGCCCACTGTAGAGGATCATAAAACGCCGATAATCAGATCATTCAACTATCTGCGTGCTTCACCGCACTTATTGGATCTTGATTTGCGCTTCTGATGAATAATCCAAAATTGGAGCAGAAGAAAGAGTTTGAGTGAGGTTCTGTGTTGCGTGATGAAAATTTTCCGCACTGCGAGCTCTGACGCACAATATGAATGAAGTTGTATGTTGATCAAGACTGCATCTTGTGAAGCTGAAGAATTTTCAAAAGTGAGATTTCTAAGTAACCGCCACACTAAAGCTTACATAATGTTACTGAATAAAATTGCAAGAGAAAGCTAACTTGAATGAAGAATAATATCTGCTTTAACTACTAAAGGAAATTATTTCGAAAAAAAAACGTAAAAAAATAACTCACATATATAACCTGCAAGACTGAATCCCTAATTAACATTCTAAAGTTTAATTAAATGAAGTAGATATTACATAACAAAAATTGTGACATAAAATATTAGCAGCACTGTTACAAAATGAAGGCAAAATCAAATGTTACTTAATAAAAACCCAAGTTGAAGAACTTCCCCTGACACCTGTCGATCAAAGGAAAAAGTAATACCCGAGAATTAAACCATCGTACTGTGGGAAAAACAATGACCCCAAAATACAGAATGACGACATCTGTTGAAAAAATGCCCAATTAGAAGTTCCCATAAGAAATTGAATAAGCACATGAATCAACCCCCATTGTAATAATTGACATAACGTACATTAAAAAAAACACAGCAATTAAATGCTCGTCCATAATTGTAATAAATATTAATCTCTTTTATCAGAATCATTTTTCCACATTGGACAAGGTGCTAAAGCTTGCTCGAGCTCTTAAGCAAGTTCCAACACATGGTCGAATATAGAAATAAAATTATAATAATTGTACTAACAAACTAATTTCAAAAAAAAAAATTTTGTATTAATTATAGGATAAATGCACTTAGAAAATTTACCATGGAATTAAAAAAATAAATTGCTCAACAATAATTGTAAAAACAAAACAAATTCGAAACCCTTAATAATAAACATTAGAAAATTATCATAGGAATTTAATTATGTTAATAGATTAATAATCTGCTTAATCATAAAATATATACCGATATTGTGCACATAAAAAATATACTTAAGTATGCCAAAATAGACCCTTATAGAAATGTTCACTAATACGTGTGAAACAAACAACCTCACCACCACCATAACAAGGGTAAACCATTTGGAACAATGCCCATGTAATACGTTTCCTAAAACGATATCAAAAATAGATAATTATAAGCGTCTGAAGCTATCGCCTTAGAATAAATATTAATTATTTTATATTATTTAATTCTTTCATGGAAATTATCCCAATAGTGAACCGACATAAAGTAAGTGAAACAACAAAGTATTATAGGTTGCTACACACTAAAGCATAAATACTACTACGCATAACACATCCATATATCCGCGATAATCCACCGTAAATAGTATAACATAATTAATATAAAGGATTCGAAAAGTTTGAATAAACGGTTGTTACAGGGAAAACAAACCGAAATAACAGGTGAATTCAATGTATGAAAATGATGGCCAGTCACTTTCACACGTTGAACTATATAAATACTTAAGTATAAACATTATACAGTTGCAAAAGTACTACACATACATAAAATAAGAAACCACAAAACACACACACAGGACAATGCAATCAACGTGAGGAAGTAAGGATTAGTCACGTCACCACGCTGAAAGATCTACATGCAAATGCTGGATATGCATGCAAATATCTTAAACACACTTAACATTAAAAAAAAACAAAATGACAAAGAAAATCTCACAATGGAGATAAGAAAAATCAACCCCGATTGAAATAACCCAATGGATCAACTGGAGTCTTCAGACCTAAGAATGTCTTTTATATGATAAACACCAAGTTTCTTACCACTCATATCAGCCAACTGATATGCTACTGGAGAAATTTTACCAATAATCTTGCTCCTAATGAATTTAGGCGCTAATTTTGCTGAAAAGTTTTTACTTGCATCTGATAAAACGAATGAACGTCTCCAAACTGTGTCCCCGACACTAAATTGAATATCTCTCCGACGCAAGTTGTAGTGCACCTTGTTGCGCTCGTAGGATTGTCTTAAAGACGTTCGTACCTGAGAAAAGATGTCATTTAATTCTTCCAAACCTGATGCCCAAGAGTCACGCTTAGCAAAGGTAATTTCTTCAGCATTGAAATCAGTGCCTAAATAATCTTTTCCTGAAATGATGATCTCTCTACCAAAGTTAAGAAAGAACGGAGTATAACCTGTAACTTCATGAACTGCAGTGTTAATGGCTAACTCAATTTCTGGAAGATGATTCGCCCAAGTTCTGTGGTCAGATCCAACATACGAACCAAGCGCTGCTACCAAAACCTTGTTAACACGTTCCACAGGATTGTTCTGAGGATGATATCTGCAATTATAAAACAGGTGACGTATATGAAACTTATTGGCCAAAGCTTTCATATCACGTGAAATGTATTGAGGACCATTGTCCAAAACAATGGTATCCGGAACTCCAAATTTTAGGAAAATCTCATTCTCTAAAATAGAAGCAATGTTCAATCCAGTAGCCTTCCTCAGCGGGAAAAGCCTAGTATACTTAGAGAAGAAATCAGACACTACCAACAGATAAGTATAACCTTTCTTGTATGAACTCGGATATGGCCCAAGTAAATCAGTCGCAATCATTTGCCAAGGGCGCTGAACCAATTTGGGATTTCCCATGAGACCTGGCGGTAACAAATTAGTACTCTTGTAACCTAAGCAAATTTGACACTTACCGATGAAAGCTTTTACATCAGCAGCCATTTTAGGCCAATAATATTTTTGTCTAATTCTATTCAGGGTTTTCAAAATCCCGAAGTGGGCGCAAGTAGGAGGAACATGGTGCTGCACAATTAAACTATTCCTGAGTTCCTTCGGAACTACCTCTTTCCAGTCGTAGGACCTATGTAAAGCCTCCATACTCTGGATATGTTTATAGAGCCTATCATTGGAAATTCTTCACGCCGGATACTTCTCAGGGTTGGCCAAAATTTTCTCCTTTAAATTGACGTACCAATTGTCCGAGGTAGAAAATTTTTGACTAATCGTATCTACCTGTAAAGGATCCCGCGATAATGCGTCAGGAATTACATTGTCTTTACCGTTCCTATGTATAATTTCAAAATTGAACTGCTGCAACCTGACTGCCCAGCGCGCGAGACGTCCTGAGGGTGACTTCAAACTGGTCAACCACTTCAGGCTATAGTGGTCTGTTATAACCTTTACCGGAATAGGCGAGCCCTCAATATAACCCCTGAATTTTTCCAACGCGAAAATCATGGCATTAATTCTTTTTCCGTGGTTGAGTGGTTCCTCTCTTGAGCAGAAAGTGTTCTTGAAATGAAAGAAATAGGGTGTTCTAACCCCTTATCATCCAGTTGTGAAAGACATGCTCCGAGCCCTACATTCGACGCGTCTACGCTAATCGTGAACGGTTTCTTGAAATCAGGACATGCGAGAACCGGAGCGGTTACAAGAAAGTTTTTAAGTTTTGAGAATGCTAATTGCGCTTGATCGTTCCACACAAATTTCTTACCCGCGAATTCTTTCTTTGTTAAATCATACAAAGGTGACGCAATGCTAGAAAAATTGAAAATGAATCTCTTATACCACGAGAGTACCCCAATGAACCTACGTAGGCTCTTTTGTGACGTAGGGGTGGGAAAATCAACAATAGCCTTGACTTTATCCGGATCAGTGCGGAGGCCTTTGTCATCAATGACAAAACCAAGGTATTTAAGGGAGTCCCTGCAGAAAACGGACTTCTGGACATTAATCGTAAGCCCGGCTAGCTCAGTCGGTAGAGCATGAGACTCTTAATCTCAGGGTCGTGGGTTCGTGCTCCACGTTGGGCGCCAATGTGACATGTAATATTTACCTATAAAGTATACCCACCATGGCTGGTCATCCATCAATATAAAAGAGTGTATATACACAAATATAACAAGCAAGGCACTGAAGGTAGGTATTTAGTAAAAGAATGCCAAGTCAGAACATTGAATAATTTATTGTAATAAAAACCTGCCCATGGGAACATACTAATTTAGCAATGAGACTCTAATAAAATAAATATAATTATTCATCAGGGGTGGCTGGATGCGTAAGATCTATCCAGCTGTAAATTGATCATAAATTCTCTGACCGTGTCAATACGAATCTTGCAGGTATAATTTAAAAGAATAAACTGATGGGCGCCTGTAATCGTATAAACGAAAACATATTTTTATCTCAGTAATCTCTAAATCTAACTCAAACAAAAACTCGATCTGTTAAAAATAAAATTTCAATCTCACATCTCGTAGTCCGATAATGATGAAATGGGTTCCAGCAAATGACAGCCCGTGCCACCACACAACCGCACCAATCGCGGTAATTCCGTCAACTGACGAGCCGAAGATTCTCGAATCACACCTGAGTCATGCGTGGAACGCTTCGGTGAACAATGCAGCCAACCAGCCCATGCAAAATTGCGAATACGCTAGCAGCACTGTTACAAGGTTATTATATTAAAACGAATAGGTACCTACAATGTATAGGTAGATAAATGATATAAGTATCATCGTTTCCAAAAATAAATGTAATAATATCTTAGATTCTCACAGTGATTGATTACTGCCATCTTTTGAAAAATTTTGAAAAAGGGTTTTAGTTCAAAATTGTACCGTGTAGAGAAAGATAAATGGGCGCCACACGACAGTGGGCTTTTGCTAGTAATTAAAAATCCTATATTTCATTCTTAATTTGAAGATTAAAATTTTTAAATTGTCTTTAAAAATTGAAGAAATGTAATACCAACAATTTCTCGTAACGTTTTGGTAAATAAACGAATCCAAAGTTTTGTACTCGGCGTTTAAAAAAACACGAAAATTGGTGTTTATGAAAAAAATTAACTAAAAACTTATTTATCTATTTATTTTAAATTTCTTTTCGAGGTTTTAAAGAAAACCCCTAAAGGTATACTTTGAGGATATTCAGCAGTTAAAAATATTTTGTAAAATTTACGAAAAACGGTCAGAATAAGGTCGGATTTCTGATTGGTTTTGATAAATGCTAAGCCTATGTAAATTTTAAAAATTTACAAAAAATATTTTTCATATTAAAAACTTTATGTTTATCGATTTGCGTAATAATATTATCATTATTTAAAATTAATAAATGATAACACTTGGCCTTAATGCCTGGGTTTTGAGGGGGCGATTATTCTTACGCCTTCCCTTGGGGTTTTGTTTTAATACGAATGAATTTACCCATGTTATTCCTCAAAAACACTAGACGTTTTTCTACAAAGCTCCGGTATAGAGCGGTCGTTTAATTTTTCTTATACAGATTGTTTGGAAGGAATTTGGTTTTCAGCGATATTTGATCCTATTGCGCTGTAAGAGGTGCCTGCAATTTTATTGTTTACGTGTGAGAATTTCGGGGAATTGCGCTTCGACGTTGATTTTTTTTAACGGGGAGAGAAAATGGGAGAATAATTCCTTTGAGAATTAACAGGGGTTAAGGTGCCCCATGGACATCTATCAAATTACCTAAAACCACATTTTGAGCCAAACACAATTATTATTTAAAAAATTGGTTGCGAATAAACCTGAGTGGCATTCATTGCTATTTGACATGAAATAAATGGGGTACATTTTGACGGCCGGTGTAGTCCAGCGATAAGGCTCTTGACTAGCATTCGACCACAAGGTCGCGGGATCGAATCCCGGCGTGGCAAATAATTTTTTTTTTATTAATTTGTGTTATTTCACAATTTACTCATTTATTTATTTTTTAAATACACGGCACTACATGTGCCATTAACATAGTTAACTTATAAGTAGTATCTACAACAACAATATTAACATATGTATATATAAAGTATAGTAAAAAATATAAAGTAAAGAGTACAAAGCATAAAGTTTTAAATATAAATTTAAAAAATTAATAAATATAAAAAGTTATAAAACATAAAACGTAATAAAAGTGAGAAATCCTCTTAGGAGCAAGAAAAAAAATAATATATAGTTTATTTGTGGCACGTTCCAGAGTGGAAGATGCTCTCGGTATCGCCCTGGTGTAAGACCACCATTCAGAATTGAAACGTTGCTTGAAATGGCTTTAGCCGTGTTTGGTGACCATATCTGAATAGCCAGATACTTCCCCAACTTCCTCTTCCATATCTCCTTCCTCTCCCCACTACCTTCAGCCTCACTACATACCCAATTGGGGATGCCATAGTCTCACTGGCTCCAGACGGGAGCAGTTGGAACTATTGTGCGACATTCATTTAAAAAAAAAATTAAAAAGGTGTATTTAAAAGAGCAATTTAACAAACAAAATCATACGAAAATAATAATCAATTCTATTTTCATTTTTGTTCCGAAGACAGTTTTGATGCTTTCTTTCCTCAATATCCTGGTAATTTTTCCAAACAATATTGTGAACATAAGAAAGACAATTGTGAACAAAAGAAAGCCCTGTCTTTTGTCATTGTTGAATTCGGGTAGATTTTTAAATCGTTTTGTGTTCAGCCTAATCATCAAAATTAAATCTTAATAATTAGCGGTAAAATCTACTTTTTCTTTAAAAAAAGACAGTACACATATTTTGTTTTATTTTCTACAAAAATATTTAAGCATATTCAAGCAAATTTACAAGTAAATCTTTGTGGGAGACATGATACGGTGAATTTATTTATTGAGGTGGATTTTTTCCTTAGTCTTGGTTAATTCTAGCATACATGAAAGCAGCTAGGTTTTTGTAAGTGTTGATGGTTCTGAAGTCATGGAATTCTAAGTATAAAATATAATTAGTTTATTTGGTTAGAAACTGGCTGGGTACGATATTGGTCCGTTGGAAAAACCGATTTTGATATTGAGGTTTCACCGAATGTTTTTACTAACACGGGCATAATTTGTTTATTGTTATTAACTTTAATTTGTATATAATGTAAATTTCAATTACCTCCGTAATTAAGCTTGCTTGGTGCGTTTTGGGTCTTCCAAGGGCATTAGGAGCAAATCCAAAGAAAAATCCGGTTTTAATCAAGTGCACGATAACTGGCAATTTGTCAGGATGATCGAGTTTGCACGCTCGAAGGTGTTCTGATATTCTTTTGGAGATGGTCCTTTCTATCTGGAATACATACACCTTGTCTGGTGCATCCGGAACAGCCGATTTTATAAAATCCATCTGTCTCAAGAGCAAATGTATTTTTTGCGGGTCTTAGAAGGTCTTGTATTTTTATCCTTGTTCCGAAGACAATCTTGATGCTTTCTTTCCTCAATATCCTGGCAATTCTGTCAGTCATATTGTGAAATAAGGCAAGAAAGTACAATCTTTTGACTTTTATTTAATTCTTTCTTCATTTTGGGTAGATTTTAAGATAGTTTTGTGTTCAGCTAAATCATCAAAATTAAATCTTAATAAATCAATGTGTATAATAACAACGTTTTCACTAAACACCAATACACTGGTGTGACAACACTAGGTTCGGCTCTTATGATTTACTTTATCTGTCTTGCTGGGTAACCGTTTCGCTCTAATGCATCGGTAAGCTTTCTGAACTCCAGTCCGATTTTCGGTTTCTCGTGTATTCTGGTTACTCGGTTCACCAACAAATTGAAAAGATCTCCTGTGCCGGATGTTGATGCGATTCAGCGTGTAGATATTTACAACTCTTGAGCTTCAACATGAGAGATTTAAAGATTTAAATCACCTAGTAATAAATAAAAAAAATTGATGAAGAAAATCACATTCACTTTCAATTATTTTAAAAAGTCTCGAGTAATGTTAGCTCGGCGATGATGTATTATGAAATATTAACGAAATAATGAACAAATGAATAAAAGACATTATGTTCGTACCCACTTCGTACCAGACAGAATGTGGTACACAAGTACTGTAAGACAAGGCTGGGGGTCCCGATCCACGGAGGTGCCAAGATGTCGGCAGACCTTAATCTCAGTTGCCCGCTGTAGAGCTGTTCTGAGCAGATCCAATGGCTCTTTCCTTGTGACGGGTTTAGTCCAGAGAGTGTAGGGTATTCCGTGGTCCAGGGTGAAGCGATGGTCAGAATAAAACGAGACGAATGGTCAAGCAGGCGAGAAGAGAGAGTTGTTGTCTTCTTATGCAAATACTCTTAAAACGAATGAGTACTTCGCAACTCCAATCGCGCCTATCCTGCGTGTAGGGCCGGATAGTGTACTCACGATGCAATCACTCTCCATCTTAAAAAAACTAGAAAAAAAACTAATTTCGACAGCGCATAGAAAGATGATTATTGACTCAGATCGAGCACTACCGTTGACGTAACATCTGGAACAGATCAAGCAAATTATACTTAAAAGTTAAATTTTATAATTATACACATAATTTTTTTTTAAATTAAAAAAAACGGACTTTTTCAAATACATCAAAATTTTACTTTATGCACCAGGCATCACTGTTCAAAAATTTCACTGAATTTATAAAGCCCCAATAGACAAAACAAAGAAGGGTTCACCATCTGCACTTCACTGAATTCACATCCTTTAGAATAAAAATATACAGGGTGTAACAGGACGTACCCGAGGGATTTTAACCAGCGGTTCCTGAGCATATTTGGAGTAAAAAATGTAGATTTCATTTTGCTCTCCGGTGATATTTTTTTTCTATTAAAAACAAAAATTATGTTTTTAAATCACGCGTCGCCAATGGCATGATCATTGGTCTACTCGGGAGACAACGTCGCAATTTCACACGTGCACACAGTGGAAGGGAGGCGACAACGGCCAGCGCGCTTCAAGGCAGGACCATATTATATGCTCCAATACCAAACAAGTAATATTTAATATTGCGTAAATAATTATTATGCTTATTTTACTCAGATATTATTGCTAGCTTTAAGTAAAGACTTTAAGTACCGAAAATTCCTGATGGAATTCTAATTTAAATAATTTGTGGTTAGAAGACGGGTGGGTTTCTTCATTTACCGAGAATGCTAAATGGAATGCTAATTGTAAAATTAAACGATCGAAATTTAAAAATGTCTATGCATTTGACCGTTTACTTTTACAATTAGCATTGCATTTAGCATTCTCGGTAAATGAAGAAACCCACCATTAAATAACTTTTAAACAAAAAAAAATGTAGTTCTACGAATTAAACACAAAAACAGTAATTAAATAACTTATTTGTTGACAATAATTGAGAATAATTTCCAATGGTCCTTTTATCATAAATATTAAGAAATAAGATAAGATAAATATTTAACCACCTTTAAAAACACAATCTCCCTTGCACTTGCTTAATTAGGTATCCAGAATCACCAAAACGAAACGCGCATTATCATCGCGAAAAACAATCTCCCTTGCACTTGCTTAAGTAGGTATCCAGAATCACCAAAACGAAACGCGCATTATCATCGCGAAATTATTGTCAATAAAATCAATGCTCATATAAAACGAACTTGTCAACAGCTGCAAATGCGTAACCGTGACCTTGACCCACAGAATTTAAAATAATATGAAATACATACATGTATAGGTAGAATACGATGTTATTTTAAAATTAGAATGCTGCCAGGTGCTGAATTATTTGAATAAGAAAAATATTTAATTTTATAAATGAATTTAAAAATAAATCAATTACATATTGGAACAATTTTAAAACCGTGTGAAATATTTTGTTCAAAAGATTTATTAAACATCACGCGGTAGGTAGAGAGGATGAACTGCCAAACAACTCGGTCTTAGCATACTCCTCGCAATTCCACGTAGTAGGTAATTGTGTATTCTTGGAAGTACCTAGTCATGATTCAAATTCCAATTCAAATTCCCCATTTATTTTTACCTAACTACACAATGTAGGTACTAATATTTTTCAGTTATGTAGGTACTCAGAATAAGGGTTACAATCAATAAACTATTGGTTTTACCGATCTATTAATACGTATTATGAAGAACAGGATACCTAACACAATTCTTAGAAAGTTCTCGACTTATAATGTGGCCTAACCAGTGTTTTGAAACAATAAACTATTGGTTTTACCAACCCATCAATAAGTATGTTGACAAAGTTCTTAGAAAATAAGTTGATCTAGCAATGTTTTGAATGTAATAGCATACATTTGGATTACAAGGAACTATCCAGAATAAGGATTGCAATAATAACCTGTTTTACCGATACAAATAATATTATCATTTTACAGAAGGGAACGTACCCATACTACGTGACCAATTTTTTTTGCAATTTTTAACCCCCCCCCCCCCCTCCCCCTCCCGGTGACCAAAATCCTAAGCAAATCGCCGCTCATTTGTACCAAGCGTGACATTTTGAAGACCCCCCCCCCCCCGAAGAGGTTACGTAGTATGAGTACGTTCCCTAAGGTAATGGTGCCGATTTAAAGAAAAAAAAATCAAGTCAATAAGTTGACTGTATTCAGCCTTACCAATAAAATACAAACTAACCACAAACAGTCCGATTATGAAGGATTGGAATGTTTCATAATTTTGACACAAAATGTGAGTTCTTATAGAAGTTTCAAATAAATTAATCGTGGTGGTTCGATCATAAGCTTTGAAAACATTTTAGTATCTACTGTTTAAGTGTAATGTTGACTGAACTTACAATACTTAAAAATACTATTTGCGAAAGTTATAATTAAATAATACCTCTAAAAATAATTTAAAAACCCACCCGGCAATGTTTTGTTCGCGTTTGTGTCTGTCATCTGTCACAGATACGAACATAATATTATGAATGACATGTAAGAATAAAAATGCTGACATTTGGTTATAATATTTTTTTTATTATTATTATAAAAGTTGCTCGAAGTGGCCGCCATCGGCTTCAATGCATGCATGCAATCTTAACACATTATGGATGCTTAAATTAGCAGGATTCGCCTTCAGTTCGTCTGCTGCCTCCATGATCAGTTGGATCAATTGCTCTCTCGTCGCTATCGGCTTCGAATATACCTTTTCCTTCAGAGTTCCCCAGAGGTAGTAATCCAACGGTGTTAGGTCGGGTGATCTCGGTGGCCATGCAATGTTAGGACTACCTCGGCCTATCCACCGTCCAGGAAACTCTACATTCAGGTAGTTCCGCACGGCAACGGAATAATGGGGTGGAGCTCCATCGTGCTGGAACCACATCCTTCGCAGTGCTTGTAAGTTTACTTCGTCCAGAATGTCGCCCAGCTGCCCTTGCAGGAACTCCAGATACATCGGTCCATTTAACCTGGGAGGCAACTCGATCGGACCAATTATTTTGTTACCCAAAATACCCGCCCACATATTTACTGAGAATCTCTCTTGGCTCGACGATTCCCGGACAAGCTTAGGATTTTCTTCGGCCCAATGATGCAGGTTGTGGATATTTAATATTCCTGTTTTTGTAAATTGGGCTTCGTCTGTGAATAGAATATTTTTCATGAAATCTCCATTTCTCAACACATTTCGTAGCATCCGTCTACAGTAAATTAGTCTTGAGAAATGGTCGTTCTCCAGTAGACCTTGGCAGCGCCTGTAGTGGAAAGGTTTCAGGCGATGTTTTTTTAGGATTCTCCATACCGTCGTGTGTGTTATGTCTCCAACGATCATGGCGACGCGACGCACGGAAAGCGTCGGGTCTTCTGTCATCATGTTGAGGATCCTCTCTTCAACACGAACTGGAACATCATTATTTCCTCCGCCCTGAACCCGTACGATTCCATGGTCGCGCAGGCGTTGATACATCTGCAAACAAAAATACAATTGCTAACATTATTCTGTTATAAAATATCAGTAAAAATGAATGACGGGTGCGTTTTATATCAGTTTATTTCTGAGAACATAGAAATATTTGATTAACATAGAAAACGTTCCGTAAGTACGAATTAATTTATTTTGTGAGTGAAACTATTTAAAACAAGCTTTCTTGGAACCGATTTTGATTAGCAACTATTTACGTTGGGGGACAAGCACAAAATATGATTATTTAGTTCTTAATTTGGGTTATAAATAAGTGTTAATAACAATTTCAAAATGACGCGACGGCTTGATATTTTTTCACAAGAATTTCGAACTTTAATTGTAATGAAAATGGAACTTTAAAGCATCTTTTACCAATTAACCTACGTAAATTATTCTTGTTTCTGTTGTATTATTATTCATTTTTTACATCAACTCCACACATTTTCGGGGATGCTGTGAGGAGGATATTAAGTTAAATGAAGTGTTATTTAAATAATTTGAGCTTAAAGAATTAGCCAAGTTGGGAAACATTACCCTATTTTTTTTACTTGGCACGTTTGATAGGTATTATCTTGGATTTCCGAGAGTGAAACATAAAATTTTGGAAAGTTTTGTAAATAGTGATAACCTTTTTCCGTAACATTACAAGACACAATTAGGCGGATTTTTGGGAGCCTTTACAATGAGATGGCGGCATTAAATGTGTGTCTAGCTCTACGATAATAAATAGGTAGTTAGGTACAAACCTGTACGAAAGTTGTATGGTGTGGTAGACGTCGTTCTGGATATATTCTGCGATACTCTCTTACAGCTTCCACTGAATTTCCTCGGCAAATTCCATAAACAAACACTATATCTGCTTCATGGGCAGGTGGATAATTTTGAGGCATCTTTTAGAATAAACACTAATAATAACAGTAAAACAAAAACAAATTTCAAAGCAACTACGCACGACCCCGTTCACCGTCAAACTCCAAACACAACTGACCGAGCGGTATTCGGAAAGGGGTAGCTTCGCCGCGGTATGGGAGTGAGGGAGCGTGCTGCCGATAACTGTAGGGTTGGCTAGCGGATAGGGGGAGGGGTTATCGCGAGGTTGCCATATCCTTTACTCGAAATATGAGATCAGTGAAGGTGTGTAGAAAAAACAAAAAAAAATGTTTTAAATTGAAAAAAAATGTCACCGTACAGCAAAATGATATACAAATTTTTTTCTCCAAATAAGCTCAGGAATCGCTGGTTAAAATCCCTCGGGTACGTCCTGTTACACTATTTAAAAATACTGTATGCGAAAGTTATGTTAAATATTATCTCCAAAAAAATATCTATTTAAAAAACCACCTGGCAATATGTTTATTCGCGTTACGAGGAGGCGCGCAGTAGAGAGTGAAAGAGTACGCTGCCAACAACGGGGTTCGGGTTGGCTAGCGGATATGGGGGAGGGGTTTGCGCGGAGTTGCCGTATCCTTTACTCGAAATATGAGATCAGTGACGGCGTGTGGAAAAAAACCAAAAAAATGATTTTATTTGAAATAAAAATTTCACCGGAGACGAAAATTTCATTTACATTTTTTACTCCAAATATGCTCAGGAATCACTGGTTAAAATCCCTCGGGTACGTCCTGTTACACCCTGTATACATATCTAACCTCCTAATCTGATCCTTGGGTGGTATAACCACTTTCCTAGTAAACAATTATACAGTGTTAGTTTAGTATTCAACCATCGCATGGGATGGTGTAATCGGTTAAGGTGCTATGCAGCCATAATTTAGTGCAGTGATCTAAGTACACGTCCAACTGTGTAGAAGGCATAATCAGTAAATATAGAAACAATTTAATGGTTTTCACTGTAAACCGTTGTTCAACAAAGTAGTACATAATAACAGTGATAAAAGTCCCTCAGGACATTAATATCAATAATCAACTAAAATCTATACGAATATATAGTCTATATGAACCTAGATCCTACGTATGCTTAAAATGTGGAAAGATATGTGGAAGACTATCGTCCCACATTATAAGTTGTCACAAAGCTTATAAATAAAGAAGACATATCAAGATTCAGAACATTTAAAGCATTTTATATTTATTTGAGAAAAAGAAAACAAAAAAACCGAAAAAAATAACTTTCTCCAAAGGTTAAGGATTGCAGCTTATTTTTATAAATTAACAACAATAGTTTTAGTATTTTACTACGAGAGACAGAAGAGAAAGAAAAAAAATAATAATATTACCCAAAATCAAAATATTAACTAAATAAAAATTAACAATTAACACTAATTAATAAAAAATAATTAACACTTTGTTTTTACCACGATAATCTTTATTTAAAAAATCAACATGTTTCGAGAACGACGTTCTCTTCATCAGGACATTATATGTACTAAAATCTAAATAATCAAGTATAGAAACCCAGGCGTGAGTAGAAATGGAAGTAGTGGGGGGGGGAGAGGTGGAAAGGGGAGGTGCTTAGAAAATCAACGGTGGTGAGGGGGGGAGAGGTGTAAGGAGGGGGTGCTTAGAAGATCTTCAGGCGTTCTTTAGGTGATGAATTCCACTACTCTGGTAGTTGATGGGTAGCCTCTTCCTGAATCCGAACTGCTCGTCTGGCAAAATGTTGTTTTCTCGTGGTGTGGAAGCAGCCTGTTAAGTATAACCTGTTCAAATACCTTGCTCAGCGTGGAGAATAGACTGATCGGCCGATAATTTGTCGGTTGCCTCTTGTCCTTGTTTGTTTTCGAGATCTGGGGGAAATGTCCGATGATGAGGCAGGCATTGATCAGCTTTGTAATGTAAATAATGGTTTTCTGAGGTAGATGTTTGAGTAGAATGTTGTGTATTTGATCGTTTCCCGGCGTCCTATTTGTTTTTAATCTCCTGATAATGACGGCTACTTTGCTCGGCATACTGAAGTGGATGTCGGCGGTTTTCGTCTGCTCCGCTTGTTCGAGATTTCGTAGAGACTCTTCTACTAGTCGATCCGTTTCTAGATCGGATAGGCCGTCCGTGGCTACGTAGGCTCTCTCGAATCCGTCGGCGAGCGCGTTTGCCTTTTCTTCAAGTGAAAGTGCCAGCCCTGAGCCGTCTAGCTTCTCTAGCGGGGGATTCGTGTGAACCTCGTGTCTCAGCGCTTTTGCCATTTTCCATAGGCTGTTGTCCTTTGGCGTGAGTGACGTAACTTTCTTCGTCCAAAGTTTGCACCTGAAGCTCGTAATTTGTTGCTTGATTTCCCGCTGTAGCGTGTTGTAAGCCGTTTTGAAGTAGCCGTCGCGCGTACGATGATAAATGCGCCGCAGGCGATTTTTCTCCTTGATGAGTGATAATATTATGTACTCGGGAAGCTTGATCGTGAATGTGTGTACTTCTTTGAGAGGTATGAATGTATCTTGTGCATGTTGTATGATTTCCGTGAGAGTGCTCGCGGCCTCGTCAATTTCAATGTCGGTTTTTCCGGCGCCATTATCGTGTAGTTATGAGTCTGCATATGCGTTAAGAGCGTTTTCCCGTTTGCGTTGCCTCTGTAGTTATTCCAATAGTTGAGCTTGGCATTGAGATCTCCTCCTAAAACAACAATTGGGCGCAAATTAAGTAGCTTATTCAAGTCTTCTCTCACCAGACGGTTGGCATCATTGCAGCAGGCAGCGATGAAGGTATGCGTTCTATCCTCTCTGGTGACTTCGATAATCATGGCTTCAGTATACTTCAGCTTTGGAGTAGGGATTCTTGTAGAATTTTTGACGGCCGCCCTCAGCTGGCCCATGTTTTCTTGTCGAAGTATGCGAAGTACATTGGGTACTCGGCCGAGGTGGTCGTCATTTTGATGACCTTTACGGGAGCAAAACCTTGCTCGGTCAGGTCTTCAGCAATCTCTTCCGTGGCCACGTTTGGCAGGCCCTTGATGACCGTCTTCTTTAACTTCTCCGCCTCCGCTGTGTACATGTGGAAGCCGCGCGCCTCCGCTTACAGCCCGTTGGTGAGGGCGCGGTGGTCTGCCATGCTCCGTTCAGATGGCCCAGGTGTCCTTGTACGGCAGAGGTGATCTGCGTATGAGTGAGGGTCCCCAGGGTCATCACAACCGAGGGGACATGCTCCTTCCTGGCCACGCTCGTAGTACCTGTGGAAGAAACAGATTTATTAGTATTTTGGCGCTTTGGTTGCGGCGCGGCACCGCCTTCTATCACTTCATGTAAGTTACCAAACCGACTGCAACCGGTACCGGTTCCTGCGGTGACAGGGGCCTCTTGGACGGCCTCGTCCAACCTTCCTCCTGGCGGATCATCTCCGTGGCCTGGGCGGGCTGCTGGGGTCTATGGGACGGAACGTAGCCCGAAGCTGGGCCTACTGGGGGCAGCTGGGTCCGGGGGGGTCTCGGGCATCTCGGAGGATGGCAGGGCGATGGCTGTTGGCTTCTTCCTTGGATCAGGATGGCTCTGCTGCGGCTGGGAGGTGGTGATTGTGATTAGGATTGTTCCGTTCTTGGTCTGGCGTCTGTACTGCCGGGCGCCCTGGGGGATCTCAATTGGCGAATCCTCCGGGTTGGCAAGTTCCATCCGCGCGGAAAACATCCGCACGGCAGGTATTCGAGTCTTCCTCTTCTGGATGGGGATTGTCTTATTGTGTCGTCTCGGTGGGGTCAGTACTTCCTTCTTCTTCGTTGCCTTGAAAAAGGCAGTTGGTGGCGCGGTGGCCTGTGCAGTGAGCCGGTCGAGGTCCGGTCGGCTGGCAAAATAGCAGGTGTCTGGGGTCGAAAAGGTTCTCGTTTCGAAAAGTGGCAGTCAAATCCAATCGATCTGTAATTGTTAGTAGTAAAATGTGTGCTTCTGTACTCAGAGATGATACCGCGTCACCAGCTCCACTCCACTAGAAGCTGGTATTACAGTATACTTTACAATGTTTTTTTTGCGTTAGCTTTGGTGTAGCAGTCAATTAACGGATACCAAGAACTATTGAGCTTAGCTCCGTCGTCTCTTTTAATATTAATTGGGTTTTTGTGGATTTCAATTACGCCTCCGTGGCGTAATCAGGCGTGCTCTATGGGTTTTGGGTCTTCCCAGGACTTCCCAGGAACAAATTCAAAGTAATGCCCGGTTTCTATTAAGTGCTCGGCGATTGCCGATTTGTCAGGGTGGCCGAGTTTACAAGAACGAAAGTGTTCTGATATCCTTTTGCAGATCGTCCGCTCTGTCTGTCCTACATAAACCTTGTCACATCCGGAAAAGCTGAGTTTATACACTCCATCTCTTTCCAGAGGAAACTTGGTCTTTGCAGACCTCAGTAGGTGTTGTATTTTGGTTGTGGTTCCGAAGACAGTCTTGATGTTTTCTTTCCTCAACATTCTGGCAATTATATCCGTCACATTATAATAATAATAATAATCTTTATTCAATGAAATAACAACAATATAACTAAAAAAATTACATGCTCAATGTAGTTTACAAATAGATTACATCAATCAGTACAGGAAAATTAACAAACAGAAAGTAACATAAGAAAGGTTAAACAGGAGTAGTATAGTTATACAGTATTTTTAGTTGTGCATAGTCTGCCTCACTAGGTGAACCTGTATTGAGGCAGAATTTTTGTTAATTGTTTCTCGCAATTTTATCAATGGTTTTTTTTATAAATGTGTAAAGTAGGTTTCCATACAGCAAAAACTTTATTTTAGTTAACATTATTGTTTGCATATACCTACACAATTCATAAACTGCAAGGTTATTACTACAATAACAACTGTCAATGACTGGGCGTTTGGGTGAGGGCACCATTATAGGCTCGATCATTAGAATGTATCCATATTTTAACATATTTTTTAAACTCTCTCTGTGTTTGACTCAGTTTGATGTTTTCTGGGAGAATGTTGAATATTTTTGTGGCAAAGTATCTAAAGCTACGTTGACCAAAGGTGGAAGAGAGTGCTGGAACTTGCAATATGTCTTTGTTGGAGTTACGTGTAAATCTTAAGTTTATTTTTTTTTCGTAAAGCACGTGTTTGTTTTTAAAGAGATGCATGAGGATAGTTTTTACATAGATCTGTCGAACATCAAATACTCTCATTATTTTGAATATAAGGTCACTGTTTGCAGTTAGAGGAAGTTTGAGAATAATTTTCATAATTGTTTTCTGCCCCTTTTCGACAGGATCTAGAGCTGATGAAGTGCCCCCTCCCCATGCAATGATACCATACTCAATGATAGATTGGGTGATTGCAAAATAAATCGTTTTTAGGAGTTGTAAGTTAAGAAAGTTCCTTATGGATCTGAAGAAGTGTATTGTTTTTCTAATTTTATTTGCAATGATCTGGGTATGTAGGTTCCATTTGAGGTATGGGTCAATGGTGAGGCTGAGGTACTTCATCTGTGAAGTGCGCTCTATACTGGGGCACTCACTACATTCATTGGAATTCGTACAGCTATGAATTTTTATGGAGTAATCATCATTAGGTTGGCCTGTAGTATTGATGCTTGAAGTAACATATTTAGTTGTCTTCGTGTTAAGGGTAAGTGTGTTTATATCTAACCATTTTTAATGAAGTTAATATTTTCTTCAGCTTTTTTAAATACAGCTGACCAATTATTGTCTTCGAATAATAAGACAGTATCGTCTGCAAAGCTTGTGACATCGAATATTTACCTTTAATTTATTCCCACCAAGGCTGGTCATCTATCAATGTATAGAGTATTTGATCACAGAAATAGCAAGCAAGGCAATGAAGGTAGGTATGTAATAAAAGAATGCCAAGTCAGAACATTGAATAATTTATTGTAATTACAAACCCTGCCCTTGGGAACATACTAATATAAGCAATGAGACTCTAATATAACATATAAAATTACTCATCAGGGGTGGCTGGATACGAAAGATCTAACCAGCTGTAATGATCGTAAATTCTCTAACCATGTCAATACGAATCTAGCATGTAATAATTTATAAGATTTAACTGATGGGCGCCTGTAACGTATAAACGAAACATATTTTAATCTCAGTAATCTCTAAATATATCTAAAACAATATCTCGATCTGTTAAATAATAAATTTAAATCTCACATCTCGTAGTCCGATAATGATGTATTGGGTTCCAGCAAATGACAGCCCGTGCCACAACACCACCACTCGACCCGCGGTAATTCCGTCAACTGAAGAGCCGAAGATTCTAGAATCACGCCTGCATCATGCGTAGTCCCCTTCGGTGTACAATGCAGCCAACCAGACCATGCAAAATTTCGAATAGAGACCCATCGCTAGCAGCAATGTTACAAGCTAACAATGTGTCCTTGAATTTCAAGGTTGCAAAAGTTGTTAATATACAGTAAGAACAGAGTCAGTCCCAAAACGCTTCCTTGTGGAATTCCATAGTCAGTTGAGCGCTGATTACTGAGAGTATTTTGTATTTTAACCTGTTGTTGGCGTCCATTTAAGTAGCTTTTGAAGAAGTTTAGCTCTTTGTCTCAAAATATTGTATCAAAAGCTTTAGAAAGGTCTAAAAAGATTGAGATACATTTATTTCCTTTATCAAGGCTTTTTACAATGAAGTCAGTCACACTAGCAATGGCATCTGATGTACTTTTGTTTTTTTGAAAACCATATTGATTAATTAAAAGTATTTTATGGCTCTCGACAAATGTTAAAAGTTGTGCATTAAATGAGGTTTTCAAAAACTTTAGACAAGCTATTTAGTAGAGTAATTTGTCTATAGTTGTTGATATCTGTCTTGTTTCCAGATTTGTAGATAAGAATTACGATACTTTGTTTTAGGTTAGAGGGGAAGTAGCCCTGTGTAATGCTTAGGTTTATAAGGTATTCCAGTGGCAATGTAATCTCCGAAGACATTGTGAACATAAAGTAGAAAAGCTCAGCCTTTCGACCCTTCAACATTTTCTTGATTCTATGTGATTTTTTTTCTATGTTGTTGGAAAGTCTGAAGAATCTTTCTATACATTTTTATGTTTGGTTTGGTTTGAAAACGTGCACACGAGTTATTATAGGTGCTGATGGTGCAATATTGTTTACAGGTGATAATTCTATCTCAGGTTTTGGTGAACATTGACGAGTTTTACAACAGGAGATCATATTTAATACAGAATTTACGTTAATTGAGGGACGTTGTGAATTTGGACGTCGGTTCCATGGTATATTGGATGTGTGTGATTTCAATTTCTGTTGTTAGAGTATAGATTTTTAATATATATTTAAGAACTTTGTAAATTATGTAACGGAGAAGTAAGAAATTTATTACGAGATGAGGGTAGAAGATTAACAAAATAAATTAAATATGGGAATAGTTAAATTTGTTTGATTATTAACTATGTTTGATTTATTATTAACGCGTTATTAATTTCGAGGGCTTATAGATTTTTAACCTAATTCCAATTGCATTACTATTTAATATTTTAGTCCCAATTGATTTATTGTACGAGTTGTTATGTGAATTTAATCTCTAAATGCAATATTATTTTTTTTAAATCGGATGTTCTTTAACTCTTTTGTTTACGTTCCCAGTTATTTTTTTCGATATAAAAAGCGGAACGATCATAACAATTGAGTTTATATGTACGCGAGTGGCTAAGTTTGTCATCCTTATCTTTAGTATTAATTAAGTATTTGCCCAAGTTATTATTAGTGCAAAAGGCGGATTTCATTTTAAGTGGGAATTTTTTTACACTTATGGAAGAAAAGTTATTTGTAAACCGTATTCTACGCCATTGTGCCAAAATACTTAAATAGACATTTATTTTAAGCTACTTATTTATTTAGAATATTGTCTATTAGTTTTATCTCGTACCCGTTATTTAAAGCGATTTGTTTAACGATAGATAATTTCTTGTTAAAATTACTATCGTTTAACGGTACCGTAATCAATCAATTTACGAGTATTATAAAGTGAAAAGCTGAATGTTTATGGGATATTGGATGGTTAGATGAATTGTGAATAATAGTATCGGTATAGATATGATACTTAAAGTTAGGTCTAGAAAATTCAAGGAAGAGTTGGTACCTATTTGTGAAGTAAATTGAATTTGTTTGTGGAAGGAATTTATAATTTTGAAAAACAGTTTAATTGTCTTTCGGTACCTGTCCAAATGCAAAAAACATCTTCAACATATCGTCTCCGCAGTAAAATATTTTTAGGAGGTGATTTAGAATTAAAAATGTTATTTTCTAGATTATTCGTGAAAATGTCGAGAGGAATCGTTGGAGCACCCATGAGTAAGCGTTCTCTCTGTTGATAAATAATATTATATTCAAAATAATTTTGAATCAAAAGAATATTAAATAGACGAGACAAGTCATTGACTAAATCTTTAGTTAAATGTTAATTATAGAGCAAATTTGATATTAGGGTTTTACTTTCAGTGGTAGGAACATTAGGAAATAAATTAACCGCATCGAACGATATTAATTTACAGTTAGTTCATCAATTAATGCTTATGAGTTTTTAATGATATATTTTGTGGTATATTATTTGGAGAAAATACATTGGCGTCATTGAATACGATGTTATAAATGAAAATAATTTTAAATTGGGAGAATCGCAACAGGAGACTTGAAGACAGAATTGCAACAGGTCTAATGGGGCTATTAATTTTATAGATTTTCAGAAATCCGTAAAGTTCAGGTACTTTAGTATTTTTTTGTGAGAATCTTTGTGTGATGATGTTAATCATATTTAAAAATAGAGTTCTTTCTATTTTATGGGCACATTTTACATTATCTACACATTTAACTGTAGGGTCAGTTAGTAAGACACTGAAAATATCACTCTTCACGAAATCTTCAATTTTTATGTTACAATTACATTTGATTAAAATGATGAAATAATTATTGTTTTAGACCTTATGAAAAATTGTGTCTTTTTGAATGTCTTCAATTTTCATCTGAATTTTCTTTAACCTTTCGCTTGAATTTTGTAAGTGGTCTAAGTTAATAGGGGTACCTCAGAATTAGCGATATTATTTAAAAGTAATCGTTTATTTTTGCAACAATCATCTTCTAACATATTGAAAGATGGGAGAATGTGATCGACTAATTTTGAAGAGAACTAGACTATTTAACTGACTGAGCATTAATAATGGAGCGGTAGTCCCATGTAGTTTTGTGGATCCGGTGATTTGACCGCTCATGAATTGTAGGCGATCCAACTTACTTTCCCAACATCTCGCAACTTGCCTTCCCAACATATCCAACAGCTTCCTCCGCTGCTGACGGATACTGAAACAGCTAGCAAGGCACCATCCTCGCGGTTCATGGCGACGTCCAGTCCCAGGGCGGTTGTCAGCCAGTCGACTACTTCGATTGCGGCTAAGGTCGTCAGATCTCGCGTAACTCCTCGGTGATCTCTTCTCGCTCCATTAGGTGTAGTCGGAAGATCTTGCGTCTGCAGACAGCGGATTTCCAAATCCACGATACTCGTAAATAATACACTTCCGTGGTAGTTCAGCCAATTCAGGGTTTTTATGACAGGAATAAAAGTCTTCAGCCTTTGTTGTTATGGACGCGGATTATAACGGTTACACGGTGAAGCAACATAAATATGGCGAGGCGATGCGTCGACCAGCCACAGGGACAGTGGCCGAGGTCACCGTGGCTCGTCAAAGAATGAGGGCTCAAGGTCATACCTGCCTTGGGTATATGAAATTCGACGAGGTTAGTCAAATCAGGACTGTCCACTCTACCATTCATAATTTTGAACATAAATATTAAGTCGGATATAATTCATCAATCTGAGAGTTTTAATAAATTTAATTCTTCCATCAAGTGATTATAGTTTATGTTTTCAACGGTAAAACCGAGTTTAAAATTTATGTGTCTTAGGAATTTGTGTTGATGTTGATGTTGCCAACATAATAAACAAGAATCATTGAGAACCATATTCACTTTGTCAATCCACCAAAATTGTTACATTTACGAGTATATGTAACAATTTGAACGTGGGTTCCAAGAACAGGAAATATTAATATTATTTTCGCTCATTAAATAACGGAGAAGATTCTACGAAAAAGATAAAGTTGATACTTTTTTACAGGGTGGCCTGTTTTTTGCAATATTGGCGTGTAACTTTTGGACATGAATCTTTGTGTAATGTTTGTTCAATCCAGTGAATTGCGCTCAGACCCCGTCGGCAGGCAAAGGTCACGTGGTATTATCGTTGGGATGTGCATGTGCTCTAGAGATGTTACGAATTGAGTTGCAACTGCTACAATGTTCTAAACCTAAATTCTAGATGTGAAATGTAATTACTTAATTTGGGTAGCAACGAACTGGAAACAATATTTATCCGTTGGAGAAACCCGTTTAAATAAATTAATTATGTTAGTCATTGATGAGAGTTTAACCGAAAATTAAGTGCTTTTACTTTAACAAAAGCTACAATTGTCTGAAAATAAATTTCATTTTCATTTATCTTGTTTTTTATAATTTTTTCTAAATTATGTGTCTCACAGCCGTAACTAACCGCAATTGTTTTTTATCGTGACCTCTTCTTTTTCAGGCGCCTAATTGTCTAAGGGAATTTTAATGAGTATGGAAAACTTATAATGTATGAGACTAAGGATGAGTTGATTTTTCATTTATTATTATTATTTATTTTATCTGTAAACGTCGATTTTCTAAATATGTCGATGGTTTGTCTATTATTGCTTTTACATATTGTAAGATCTAAAAAAATATTTTACCTTAGGTCTCATGTTTCACTGCTTTTATTACTAACGGTGTTGGCCGAATTAGTAATCTAACTGTATGATCTGTATTTTGGTTGATGCCTTTCCAACATATACCTATGAGGATACAGTCTTGCTATAGTATTTTCTGTATTTAGCTTTTCTCTTTTTTCTTTTTAAAAAGAAAGACAAACATTCCCGGGTTACGAATAACCCAACAATGTTTGAAAATCTCCTACTGCCACCACAGAAAGCCGAAAATGTTGCTTGTGTTGTGATGGAGGATTTAGCCAGCCGAGGAATCGAACACGCGACGCTCGGGTGGGACCCAAGCGCTATGCCCACTCAACCACTGACCAAGGAAGATTTATGCTTTCAATATAATCCATAAATATCTCCGCTAGAAGTCAACTTGACGTTCATACCATGTAAAGACCATCACTTTGTGATAGTAGGTACCTAAAATTGATAAAAAAATGTTTATACGCAAATGTTTATGAGCTGGAATATTTTTTTCTCGTTTTTCCAAGATATTTTCAATTATAATTTGACCGGTCAGTGGTTGAGTGGGCATAGCGCTTGGGTCTCACCCAAGCGTCGCGTGTTCGATTTCTCGGCTGGTTAAGTCCTCCATCACAACACAAGCAACATTTTCGGCTTTCTGTGGTGGTAGTAGGAGATTTTCAAACATTGTTAGGTTATTCGTAACCCGGGAATGTTTGTTTTTCTTTTTAAAAAAAAATAAAAATAATATAAATAAGACTCTCTTCGATGGAGATGTTGCTAAATAAGGATTTACATTTAATGAAATGAATTGATCTTTATTTGGAAGATCAAAATTTTTACTTTTATCTTTTACTAGTTCTATCGAGTTTTTGACACTGTAACGTGGTGAAAAATTTTCGATTGCTTCGATCAGCACACAGACGGCATGGACTTTCCGAAGACCGCTTATTTTCCGAAGACATTACTTTCATTCTTGTTCTTCTTCAAAACACTAATGGTGCAAACAATTTTTCAACTATAGTCATTTTAATTTGTACATTGAAAAACTGGTGTACAATTCTACAAGATTTTTTTGTTTTGACATTACATACATACGAGGAAACTGCCCATACTTATAAATACATCAGACTAGCGATGTGCACAATGCGTGTTACTTCGCTAGGGATTTAATATTTTTTATAGCCTTTATCGAATAAATTATTTTCTTCCGTTTCAAATATTATGTTTGAAATACTGACACTTTTTTTTAATCAATATTTTTGGTGGCGGGAATCTCTGTTATAAATTCCGTCAACACATTAGCTTGTATCACAATCAAGGGTATCAAATTTCCATGAAGTTCCCAAGGGTATCAAATTCCCATGAAATTCCCAAGGGTATCAAATTCCCAAAAAGTTCCCAAGGGTATCAAATTCCCAAAAAGTTCCCAAGGGTATCAAATTCCCAAAAAGTTCCCAGGGGTATCAAATTCCCAAAAAGTTCCCAAGGGTATCAAATTCCCAAAAAGTTCCCAGGGGTATCAAATTCCCAAAAAGTTCCCATGGGTATCAAATTCCCAAAAAGTTCCCAAGGGTATCAAATTCCCAAAAAGTTCCCAAGGGTATCAAATTCCCAAAAAGTTCCCAAGGGTATAAAATTCCCAAAAAGTTCCCAGGGGTATCAAATTCACAAAAGGTTCACAAGGGTATCAAATTCCCAAAAAGTTCCCAAGGGTATCAAATTCCCAAAAAGTTCCCAAGGGTATCAAATTCCCAAAAACTTCCCAAGGGTATCAAATTCCCATAAAGTTCCCAGGGGTATCAAATTCCCAAAAACTTCCCAAGGGTATCAAATTCCCAAAAAGTTCCCAAGGGTATCAAATTCCCAAAATGTTCCCAAGGGTATCAAATTCGCATGAAATTTAAATGTTAATTCTGAGTGGATAACCTTTGTGTTTTTATTTATTTGGAAAAACAAACAGCTTATACATACATGCCATGGGGGCATGCAGCCAGCTTTTTGCTGGTCCGTAGGTCGTGCTCGAATTTTGACCTTATTATGAAATTTGCATAAAAAATTGCAAGAGGTGGCACGCGAGCGTTTAAAAACTCAATGTACCGCGACTGAATGTAGGAACGGTAGAAGGGGGAAAGTGAAGTGGGGAGAGGGAAGATGCGAAGAACACACAAAAAAATAGAATTATCCAATTTGGTGCAGTCGTTCGGAAGTTTTGCGTGTACATAAATTTCGTCGGTTTATATATATATATAGAAGATTTTATTTATATAGATAGAAGATAGATAGATAGATTTCAGCTTTGAGCGATCGGAAATTTTTAAGCGTTCGGCTTAGAAATTTTCCGCACTATCAAAAATTCATACCTCCTAATTTTAATACGGAGACATATAAACTGTTTATGCCATTACTGGGCTACTTGCCAGGCTTCTCACTACCATTAAATGTGCCTGTATTTAACCGTTTATTTCTTATTTTTAGGATTCATAAAAATCGTTTATTTTTGAAGGCGTGAATTCTGCGTGTTATTTACTTCAAAATTGCCGTTCGTGGTGCCTACTAGGAGAAATATAAAATATTGTTAACCACAGATATAAAATTAAAATTGAAAATGCATTTGTTAATATGTAAACACATGGTATTTTTTCAAAAAACGGCGCTATACAAGTCATCCCAATATAATTTTTTTTAATCTCTTGTTAACCCTTCAGGCCTCAGCCCTATTCTGTCAGTATGTAAAAATATTTCCGTTATGCAATAAAATCTAAATAAATGAAATACATATTTGTGAACATATCCGAAAACTGAAAATCGTTTTCGAAAGGCGATGAAATAAATATTAGAAACAACCATGTATTTTTTTAAGTATAAATATTTATTTGAATACAAAATTTAAAAAGTTTTAAAAATGGCTCATTTTTTTCTAACTAAAATTAAGTACTAATAATGAAGAAAAAAAACACACATATTTTATAAGATAAGTGAATTATTAATGTTAATGCCACCTCACTTTTTGTCGCTTCATGTAAAAAAAAAATCACTAAGATTCATTTTTTTTTCAAATTGCAGTCGGAAATTTTTGTTTCATAAAGATGTATATTTTAGTTATTTTGTGGTTGACTTGAATATAAAGCGTGTTGTTTTCTCTTTCTAACACCATTTGGAACATACATCTCACTATGGATAGTAAGGGAGAAACAACGATTTCTGTAAGGCCTATCTGAGCTGGGACAAATATGGTATCCTGTGATGAAACGGGTTAAAGTGTCAAACTAATAAGTTAGTTTTGTGATTAATCAAAGATTCAAATATACGTAAACTTTTTACACAATTCCATATTTTTAATTTCTTTTGAAATTGGCCACATTTTGGCCATCGGATGCTCGCGGGTGTTTGCAAATTGCCAGAATGTGGCCAAAAACGCTCCAGTAGTTAGAGAGATCTAATAAATAATGTAAAAATATCAACAGTAATGGAGGATAATAAAGCAACTGTAAATCATGCAATATCCAGTGGTTTTAATATAGTGTCCTTTGCGAGCAAAGTGGTATCTTCATCAAGCTTAAACTTTCTGATAAGTGTGTTTATCTGAATTGACCTGTCAGGTACAGTGCTATACTTTTTTTTTCTTTTTTTCTTTTACTGTATAAAATAATGCTCTAAGTATACAAAATATAATGGTTATGTTAGGTAAAGATATTGTGCATCTTAGTCCTCCTCACAAGGGATTCCTGTGCCGAGGCGGACTAAAATTGTTTAATGTTTATTTGTCTTCTATGTCGTTTTTGGTGTCTTCATCAGAGTTTTTTCATTGACCTCTTTCAGTCATTTTAGTTTTATGTCTTGGGGAAGAATATTATGGATTTTAGTTGCAAAATAAGTGCAGTTTCTTTGCCCGAATGTGGTTTTATAACTTGGAATGTTTTTTATGTCATTTTTATTCGATCTAGTGTGATGAAAACGCGGTCTAGTAGAGGATTCAGTATTTTTGAATAGCTTCGATAATATATTTTTGGTATATATTCTTATAATTATTTGGCATATATACTTATAAGTAGGCGGTGACGTAAACGTAAACTAACGCTAGATCTTTATATTTTAAACTGGCAACCACAACTAAGTACTATAGTCATAGACGATAGCGCCCTCCTTTTTGGCCAACATATATACGCATAGCACTGTCAAATTGTAAATCTGTCAAAATTTTAAACAAATCAACTACAAAATTCAACAATTCGACATAAGAACTATTTTTTTGGTATCTACTTCATAGATTGTCTGATATGATTGATACAAAACTTGTCAATTCCAATATTGAAAATTAATGAGCATGCTCACAAATCAACCGGCTGTTGTTTTTTGAGCATGCTCATAATTCGCGGGTGAAAGGGGAAATGTGCATGCTCATTTAATACAACACTAGGTAAATGCTGCATATAAACAGGTAGGTATTACCGCGAGCCGTTCCCAAATTATGGGAAAGCAACGAAGCAACCGCAAACGGCGTGAAACGCAACTCGCGATTGTTTGTACCTATTTATACGCAGCATTAGATGTTCTTCTTCCATGTAGGTATGCAATAAAATTGATTTTACTGTAAAATTATTCTATGTATTTTTTTATATTTATTGATATAATGAATTGCTATGTACCTGGAATATTGTAAAAATGTGTAACAAACACCAAATGCGTGCTATGTTTATTGTAAATGTATGTAACAAAAATAAATTCACAATTATAAAAAAACATTATTTTTAATTTCCTATTATTTTCCTTGAATTTTACCAAACTGTTGCTGTCACTGTCGCTCGTACTCCCTCTAATACTGAGCGAAAGGGACAACGGCACCTCATACTAATTAATAATACCTAAATAAAAGCATCAAAACCGAAGTTTTTATTCCCCTTTTTCTCCTACAAAACTTTCCCGATTTTTAAGATTTTTTTTACTACTTAAATGTATTAGAAGAAAATACTCAGTCAGTACGTTTTGCTTTTTTAAAAACTACACTGTCTGGTTTGTATACTGAGGCGTTCAAACCAGGCAATTTTAAATATTTTGGAGGGTCCTAACTCGTTGTAGGGGTAACTTATAAAAAAAGGCAAAACGTATCGACACGATAGTAGTCGATATCTATATCAGTTTAGGAAGAATTTGCACTAGTATCAAAATCCAGAGAGGAAATTGGGGAATACGTTTGTAAGGATAAAACGCCGCCCGGTTCCCTCTTAACATAAGGATAAAGTTACAAATATTAAGTGCAATAAGTATAAAGTGCATAAAATATTAAATAATAATTTATTTTATTTTTATTTATTTATTAACGCCTTGATGGCTTTCACATGTTAGACAAATTATACAGAGTGTCATTTTTACTTTTTTTTTTTTTTTTTAAAGAAAGTTGACAGCAAATCAGAGATTACAAAATAATACAATAAGATGTTAATTATGCCAATTATGAACTTTCCACTGATGGATAGTTAATAATAAAGTGTGACATTATAAGGGTATTTTCTTAGTTTTATTTTTTAGTTACAAAATATAAAAAAGTGGGGGGGGGAGGAGGAATATGGGAATAGGATTAAAAGGCAAAGGACGGGAATATATATAGTGATTGAACTTTCACGTGTCACGTAAAGTTGAGTTAAAAATGTCAATGTGGTAATAATTTAAGTTAAATGAGTGTGTGGATCTGTAGATAAATGAGTTCTGTTTGAAGTTGGTCTTGCAAAGAGGGAGATTAAAGGTAAGCGACTGCCTGTTGTTGCGATTTGGAACATGGAATGATAGGCATTGAAGAAGGTCAGGACAATCGATTAAGTTATGTGTAATTTTAAATAACATTACCGAATCTGCTATATTTCTTCGACAAGTTAACGTTTGTATTTTGAAGAACTTTGCAGAGTCTTCATTACTAACATGAGATCGAAAAGAGCGGAAATTGAGGTACCTTAAAAATCTATTTTGAACGCTTTGAATTCTATTTTTGTGCACTGCATAGCCTGGGTTCCACACCTGAGATGCGTATTCAAGGATACTATGAACATACGAGAAATACAGTGTTTTGAAAGTAGTAAGGTCTTTAAACTGTTTACAGGGGCGGATTATGAAACCAAGCATAGAAGATGCGTTAGTGACTATATGGTCGATATGTTTATTGAAATTCAGTTTACTATCAAATATAACCCCAAGGTCCTTACTTTCGAAGTTGATAGATAACGGTACATGATTAATTGAGTATTCATGGATTAATACATTTTTATTTCTAGTAAAGCGCACGATGAAGCACTTAGAAATGTTTATTTCCAGACAATGGGCATCACAATACGTACTCAAACTTAGCAAATCATCTTGCAGCTTCTGACAGTCCTCGATTGAGTTTATAGGTGAAAATATTTTCATGTCATCTGCATACAGAATAGTTTGGGAGTTTAGAAAAAAGTTACCAACATCATTGACATAGATGTTAAATAATAATGGTCCCAACAGGTTGCCTTGAGGAACTCCTGGTGTAACAGCAACAGAATCTGATTTAAATCCAGCAACCACTACTATTTGGCTACGGTTGGAGATATACGAAGAGAGCCAACGATAAAGATTGACGTGAATACCAATCTCTAAGATCTTGTTTAACAAGATTGAGCGATCTACCCTGTCATAACAAGTATAAATCACGCTTTTCGTTTTAATGTTTTTTCCATTATTATTTTCTCTTGTCTTTTCTTTTATTTCTTTCATTTTCTCTGTTCTGTATTTCTTATAAATTTTATTAACAATTTTTTTTTTTCATGTACCTGTATATTTTATGTACCTGTCTCTTCGACTTGGTCGAAGACCTGTCTCAATTTTAAAAAAAGTAATTGTCAAAAGAACCCGTTGACAAACTGATATCAATCAGTTTAACGGGACTTAATTGAAAAATGTAAAAAAACTGTAAATAAATAATAAAGGAATTTTATTAATAAAAAAATAAAATCAAGGAGCATCGTAACAAGTATATAAGTAGTACTGGAGCATCACACCTACTGGGTGTCCCAAAAGAAAGTTCATATTTGTTTTTCTTTGTGTGTGAACGCAACTTTTCCGAGGGACGCGGGGGGTATGTCAATCAGTAGTCTGGCTCTTGGGAATTTAGTCGCTATGAAGCATTTCTCGGGAGCAACGGGAATTTTACAAAAATGGTGATTCGGCGACTGTAGCGCGTAGAAGATTCTGCAATAGTTGAGGTTTTCGTCAATTCAATGATGCGCCAAGCATTCCTCTCATTCTAAAATGGGTCAAAAGGTTTGAAGAGAAACCAAAATCCGGGTGACCAAGGTCATCCAGGAGTCGGAAACGCGCAAGTGCTTTAAATGTTCATAGATCATCGTTACACAGCATTTTGCACAAATACCTGATGCTGCACCCCTACTAACTTATTGGCTATAACCAAAGAACATGGTTCCAGCAAGACGGAGCACCATTACATACGTCCAATACGTCTCTGCCATGAGTTCATGAAATTTTCCCTGGCAAATTGAGATCCAGGGGAGGTGACATAAATTGGCCTCCTCGTGGTCCTGACTTAACCCCTATGGACTTTTTCCTGCAGGGTTATCTCAAATCTAAAGTGTACGCCAAAAATTCGACTTCCCTGATGCAATTAAAAGAAAATATCCGTCACGAAATGGCAGCCATCACGAAGCCTATCCGCCGAGCCGTCATAAGAAATTTTACTCTTTGATTAAATGAATGCCGCGAACGCGTGGGTTTACATTAGGATGATATTATTTTAAAGAAATAAATTCCCAAATTGTGTTTTTAGTATTTAATAAACATTTTTTCGATAGAACCCTTACTTTTTTTGTAAATCGATCCACTAGATATAAACTTTCCTTTGGGACACCCTGTATATACTCGGAGCATCATAATAATACAGTGAACATGAAAAACAACAAGTAGGCACAACACAAGTAGGTAAGCGTAGAAGGAGTTCAACCAGGAGATTCGTATTTGGGCTCAGGCTTAAAGGCTCTGCAACCGGGCCCGAAAAGAAGAAGATGGAGAGATACGAAATTACGAATGTTAGAGAAGAGCGCTAACATTTACAGCAAAAAATCGATGCGAAAATTGCGAAAATGTTTAATAGAACACGACTGAGAGCATTTAAAGAAACACTGTGAATTTTTTCATACATTTAACTTATAAAATAACTGAACCAAACGTGTTAATAATAATTTTAGGAGCATACTTTGCGATTTTTTTCTATGGAGGGAATTTTATATAATTTGCTTTTCGGCGCCGGCAAAGTCTTGATATTATCTTCAAGAATAACATATATTTTTTTAAGAGCTTTAAAACTTACCGTGTTTAAGGGAAATATGTAATAAATCGGTACAAATCCGGGTTGCGGGCCCTGAAGTATGTGATGAATTGCATTGATCAACAGTGAAAATTAGGAAATATCGTAGCTTCCCACTTTAATTTAAAAAGAAAATATCAATTACTTATAAAACGGACACGTCTACGACATCTATCGGATTAGAGTAAAGTGAATTCATATTTACGGTAGGGATCTATAATTAGACAAAGTGAGACGAGTATTGATGAAAGGATCACAGATGGTATCAACAAATAATCAGGGACAGGGACTCCCGGTATAATTTAGGCCGTGATATATTGACAGCCAATTGAATTACAGCAAAAACGATTAAAAACCGAGTTAGCCTATCAACGGGAAGAGGGCCGAACCCATTTTTAGAACAAAGGAACGACCTTTGGACTTAGCAATTAGTAATGTGATTAATGAGTTTGACGTTCCCACCAAACCGAGAGGTGAATAAACTCCATGGGAAGAAATAATCTGTTCAGGGACAAAAGAACGATGACCCCAAGAAATGTTTTGGTTAACCGGTACATTCCAGGGATCAGAAACCCTAGTTCTCGAACGCATTAAAACATATCAGGTGCGAAAAAAAAGGATACACGTAAACACGATGCAAAAGTTTAAGTGAAAGATTGCAAAGCAAGTGACGAAAACGTATTGTAAGATGTTAGGGAGATTTTCATCTATAATACGATTGTTTGTGACGACCGGAGATGATCGATTCGAGGGAAAACGTGCTAAAGGAAATGGAAATGTTGAGAAAACAATGGAAAATTATTGTTATCAATTCTAGACGGAGCTAGGATATTACGATGAAAGATTTAGGGAGGAAACGTCAAAAAAATGAGAGTTTTAAAGAATAGGCGAGGGTACATTTCAGATGTCTAGAGCGGTAACAAGTGTTAGAGAAGAAGATAGAGTGCAGTACGGAGGGGAGTGGAAAATGCTGAAAACATTGCGATAGAAAAACTCAGGAAAAGGAGTCATTTTACGTAATTAAAATGGAGTTTATAGATTAGCATAGTACGCGATTGCAGATAAAGATGAGGCATTACAATGGTTGCCGATTTCAGATGTATTTTGTTGTGATAAACAAGGAATATTCGAACATGGAAATTGTTTAGATAAGAACGATTAGCCGTTAAAAAGGTAATAAAAATTATCATGGGTCTTATGAGATATTTATATTAAAGAATTCTCATAAAAGTTAACGACACTGAAATAAAAAAGGATTTATTGCCAGGTGGGTACAAGAACTAATGTATACAGCTGTCAAGACATATGGTTTATGGGATTTTTCGTAAGAACGGGACAAAATTTGGGGGACGATCTCTATGAAGCGATAAAAATGACAGGAATTTAAGGGCCGAAGTGGGGGTATCTCCTATAAAAATGTTAAAAATGATATATTTATTAATAACAAATAGAAAATGAAATTTTCCAAGAGGCAGCAAACATCAAAAAAACGATATGGTTATATCAGGGAAGTACGGGGAAGCGAGGGGAAAGGAGATACGACAGAGAAAAACAAAGGAAATCTTAGATTAACAGTGAATAAAATAAATACGGCTTGAAATATAAAAATCTATAGAGATATGAACAATAGCGTAAGAATAAATAAGGAAATTCATGGAAAGAGTGTCGTGAATAAAAGAAAATTCGGAAAAAAAATGGAAAATTCAAATATACGACGTAAATAGAGAAAATTCGGTTTTAAATGGAAAGGTTCATATAGAATACAGAAAAACTCGAGGAAAAATAATAAAATAAGAATGAACAATTTGCGAGAAAGACTTCGACATGAAGATATCTCTGATAGGCGAATTTGGGGACAGATTTGGAACATATGGTAGATGCCGTACGCACGGACATGTTACGGAATATATGAAAATAGAACTTTAAAATTATTAAATTCAAGCTAGTTTTGTATGAACAACAGGACAAAGGAAGTTGGGCCATTAAACATGGATCTTACTAAATCCGGATCTTGTAAGTATGGGAGTACGAGACAGAATTGAAAGTATCAAACGCAAAACGTACAAAGAGACCGCATTCGACAATAGTGGAGAGGTTTCAAGAAATTACGAGTTGATAGTAATTAGATTGGTTTATTACAGGAGATTCAGATTCGATCTTTTGGACCTGAGAGGGGTATAAAAGTCTAGACAAATGCCAGTTGAGGACAGTCTACGGTCGCGGTCGAAAAGGTTTTAACTTCGCGGAACGTGACGAAACGGTGGGTGATTTAAAATTTGAAAAATTCTAAGTGATAATTATTTTGATACTTAGAAAAATTTCACATTCTAGTCAGTGGTCTACAGAAAAAAATACTTTGCAGTTTAGAATCAGTGAAATAAAAATAAAGCCAACGCATTAATTACTTGTGAAAAATAAAAGTGCTCGTGATAAATACAATTTGTTTTAGTGGGAAATTCGGATTTTATAATCACTTAATATCGTATTTTTAAACTTAGAAATTTCGCGTTTAATATTAGTGCAATAAATAACTGAAGTGATGTGATAATTTAGCGTGAAGGAGTTATAATTAAATACGTGTGTTCAATCTAAGTGAAAGTGTTCTAACAAATAATAAATATTTAAATTAATTATCTTAAATAATAATAATAAAACAAAATAATATTTTATTAATACATAAAATTTCGGAGGGATAAAAATTTAATTTAACAACAATTTACCATCTCTAAATTAATCGTGAAGTAACTATCATTTAAAGTGTTATCTAACCACCGAGTTTTGAAATAAAATACAGTTTAGAACGATAGAGTTCATACATCATTTTAATTAATTAGATTAATTGAAAAAAAAAAAAAAAAAAATTGAAGTCAAAAAGATTTAATTAAATTTAGGAAAATAAAAAATTAATTTAGGAAAATCGCAGCAAGGTTTACTGTGTATTCCCGGTCGGAAAAACCTTGGTAGGGGTAAGTCTTTTCCGTTATAAAATTTTACAGATTCCACGGAGAAGGCGGAACGCAGCAAACATTGGTATTTGGATTAATTATTTGACCAAGATATTACTCTCTTAATATGTGATATGTAACTATATTAAAATATTGTAAGTATAATAAGTATATTTTATATATTTATATATGTATGTATATCAACATATATATGTAATTTATTGTTCCCAAGAAAAATCTTAATCAAAAAAAAAAAAAAAATAAACACTTATATAAAAAGAGGAAAAGGGTATCGATTCCTACCTCTGAATTCATCAATAACTATTGAAAGGAGTTATGTGTGATAAATTTACAAATCAATATTTTATATTTAATTTTATGTATGTATTAATATGATTTCAGAAAATCCAGAGCATTTGAAATAAGTTATGATATTAGAAAATATTCCAATCATAATATAATTATACATATTAATATTATAAATTATTATTGAGACAAAGTATATATAAATGAATAAATATGTATACGTAATCGGGTATCAGACTAGACAATTGCGCTAAGTACATCATTATCAAACAAAGAAAAAAATTTTAGAGTCATCTCACACGTCTCCGGAATGTCTAAAGTAAACATACCTCATACGCTTGAATCTAGGTCACGGGGCCATCGAGAATGTTTACAAAGCTCAAATTGTTTACAAAATATGTCGGTCACTGGGGCACTAGTTCGATTACAAAAAAAGAAAAAAAAAAATGACCTTGATTAATGGATATCGTACTTAGGTATTAACTTCTAGGAACGGGAAAAAATTATTATATTGCGCAATTATTAAAGAAAAAAAAAAGGAATTAAACACTATTTTAATTTGAACGTGAAGAGGTATCTACGGATCTAAGCAATTGAAAATTAACAGATTTATTATAGCAGTTCAAAAGGGTGTATTGAAGATTTACATGAAACATTTGAAAAAATCACGGGATAGTTCAAAAGGGTGTATTGAAGATTTACATGAAACATTTGATAAATCACGGGATAGTCCAATAGGGTGTATTGAAGACTTACATGAAACAGTCGGAAAATCACGGGATAGCTTAATAAGGGGTAATGAGGATTTACATGCTTCAATTGAGAATCACGGGATAGCAAGAATTTATCAAAAGTTGAACATTGGAGGGGAGGAAAAAAAAAAAAAAAAAAAAAGTACAGTTCAACCAACAGAAGGCAGTGTTCGCTTCTGTAACAAGGACCATTAATCAAACCATAGAGATGGCGGATCTCTCAAACAAAACCGTCAACAAAACCAAACAAAAGCTTGGAGTTATGGCGAATCTCCAGAACACATCGCCAGATAAGATCTTATTGTACTAGTATATATTTATATGTCACCCACTATTCTTATGTATCTATTCGGTATCAATCTGAAAATTTCGCAGAATTTGATGGGCGAGATCCGAGCTCGGGATGCGTTGCAAGTAGTTTCGTATTGCGAGTTATAAACCTTCCCAAAACGTATGTTTACATATATATCTTTTTATGTACTGTTCATTGAATGAAACGAACTCACTTACAATTAGTGCTTTAGGCCTGTCGGGTCACTCTCGTCTCATTTCTTGAACGTGGAGGGAGGATTCACGACCCGTAACTCCACACAAACCCGTGAGTATATGATTGCATATAGGACGAAACCGGTTCGCCCTAAGTAAATAGTAAACTTTGGAGGAGTAGGAATTTGGAGGTATCTGGGCTTGGAGGAAGACCTGAAGGCAGTGCATGATGGCGAAAGGAAGGTCAATTGGGACGCGATAACTTAGGTATCAATCAATTGAACCGTGCCAAAAGACTGTGCGAATTTTGGGTTGACTTCTAATCACCCTGCTTACTTGATGGAGGCCGGAGCCAAATTTTGCCAGAAAAGGGGTTATTCTGAGTTCGTCAAATATGCAATTAACGAATTACATTAACCTACTAAATCCATCCTTATATGTACCTTATAGCAGCTGAATCTAAACGGAGGGGCGCCCAGCAGATACGAGATACAATCATAATCAAATTTACTAACATTTAACCGTTTGAGTTATATTTAATTATCTGTTCAATTAGTCATGTGTAGTTTCGATTAGTATTGCTTATTCATGAATTCATTAGGATGTAGGGAATCATAATAAACGTCAAAGGGAAGTTAGTTCATTTAGAGAAATACTTAAGGTTAAAGTTGCAAGAGAGAGACCAATACAGTTTTGAAATTCAACACTCTGTTTAGAATCAAGAGGGTTACCACAAAATTTAAAGTAATTAAAGTTCTATATCATAAATCAAAAAATTACACAACGTTTGATGGAGTTTAATTACAACCTAAATACGAAAATATTTACGTTCAAAGTCGTAAATAACGTATTTATTAGTTAAGTACATATATCGCTAGAGGTATGTAGTACAAGGGAGCTTTAAGTAGCTTTCTGTAGTTATCAGAGGAAATAAGGGTCCAATTTTATAAAGGCTTGTGTGACGTAGGGGAGGAATTTTCCATCCCTACCACACATATGCAAAGCCTTAAGAATTTAAATATCGATCAGAGCCAAGAGAAAAGAAGAATATTACGACTGGTGCCAAGTGCCCAGGAGTAAATAAAATACAGACAAATATAAGAGAGTATAAAAAGACAAACATCACAACTGCACAGCCGTGACAGGAGATCAGAGTTTTACAAGTTGTTTTAGAAAAAAAAAAAAAAAACTTTTATTGGTCAATCTATTGCAAAAAAAAAAAAAAAAATAATAATAATAATAAGTAGGACGTTATGTTAAATGAAGTGATAATAAAAATGAAATAAAAAATCAGAACAGTGCGCCGTTAAATAAACACGAAAAAAATATATAAATTAATAAATAAATATACGAAAATAAATATATAAACAATACATTTAAATATAAAAAAAAAAAGTGTTAACGAATAAACTCTACATGTTTTAAAATAATTTATAAAAGTGTCGATAAAGTTTAAATCAAGTGACCATGAATTTGTTGATTGCTTATGAGATTATAAATATCGTAACAAAGAATGTAGGTCAGATGCAAGCGTAAACAGTTTATTCAAGGCAGGCCATAAATTGACGGAATGATGGTATTGACATTCCTGAATCCAGAATGTTAATGATCGTAATGTAAACAATCTGATACGAGATGCCGCGGTGTTTGTAAGCATCGAAAGTGATAACAAAGCATCGAAAAATTTTGAAGTAGGCGACATCGGGGGTAACGCGCATCGCTTTAAGAGATTGTAGAATAAACAAACTCGAAAATGATATCAACACTCGGTTACGGAAAAAATAAACAGACTTTACAGATAAAAACGGGGGAACTTACCTACATAAAGTGACCCTTTGTTTATAGTTAATGTTGTGGGTTTGTATGTGAGGATTATCACATAAAAAGTCATAACATAAAAGATAAGGAACATAAAATAAAAATAACATAAAATATTTGATTGGGGATAGTGTCGAGTTGAGAGCTTTAATATCACAGACGAATGTTTTATAGGTATATACCTATTTAAGGGAACATTTGATCATTCGGACCAAAAAAAGGAGGGGATTTGACGAAATAACATCAAGATAGGTACTGCGAACTCTAAACAGATTTTGCGAAAATATCGTAGGTATTGCGGAACTTGAAGGAATGGTTGGCATTCTAAACAATGAGTAATTATTGGTTGAACGAAAATCACGGGATATTCATTAACATTGGAGTAACAATATTCATTCCGTTTTTTTTGCAATTACCTACATTTATTTGAAATGAAGAGTGATGGTAGAGTTGATCTAATTTGGGTTACAATCATCATGCAAACAAATATAAATAATTGAAAATATTGTGTTTTATAGGGGGACAGGTTCCAAAAAAAAAAAAAAAAAAAATTAAATAAATTATAAATATATATAGGTATATTTATAATAAATAGTTGGTATTGAGTTAAATTCATTAAAAATTTTAAACAAAAAATGGCGGAAAAAAGGAAAGTGGATGCGACGGAATTAGAAGCTAAAGAAATACCGTTGGGAGATGAATTACGGGAGATATTTAGACGTTCAAAGAGGTCTAAGTTACGAGTCGAGGATATGATAGAAGTCATTCAGCCAGAGGGGGAGACCGACACAAAATCGGAGGAACAGGGCGAAAATAAGCGAGAGTGTGAAGAGAGACTCACACATGGTATGTTACAGGAAAAACCCGAGGAAAAGGAACAAGAAAAGTTAACGAAGTAAAAGGAAAAATAAAAATATAGAAAAACGAGAAAATTGAAAAAAAAAAAAAAAAGTAAATAAATAGAATAAGGAAGGCAACATAATTTACATAAGGTAATTTAGGAAATTAAAATAGAGATTATAAGGTTGTCGCTTAATAAGATAAAAATATAAACATTAACCAGGCGACACTCGGAAAATAAAGAAAATGGTTGGGAAACGTGGAACAAGTAGGCGAGCCCAGGCTTTAGTGACAGCAATCGGGGAAAATGTCACAACCGAGACTTCAACAATAAACATAGGAGATATAACTACAATAATTCAGGCAGCTTTGGCACCGCTCGTCAATAAGATGCAAGAACTCGAGAAACAATTGGAAATCCCAGCAACAGTGGCGGTGATAGGAGAGGATAGTGCGCCGAAAAGCGTTCTCCAAGTAGTGGAAATGTTACCACAGCAGGAACGACCATCATTCTCCGGTGGAAATCAAAATCCCATTAGTTTCCTGGAAGATTTAAAAGAATACACTAGAAAAGTGAAACGAACGGATCCTTTAGTCGTCGTACGGGAAAATTTGAAAGGGGAAGCTAAATCGTGGGCAAAATTGTACAATAAACGATGGGAGACTATGTTAGATTTCGAACGAGATTTTTTAGCTACCTATTGGGGAGACATAAAGAAAAATGAAGTTCGCCGTCGTCTTGCAGAAGGGGTATATGATGCCAAGAAAAATATATCCATGCTTACTCATTTCGCAAACTATTGGGAGCTAGCGAAGGCTTTAAAGATTACTGACACACCGTTGGGCATAGTTGACGAGATTATGAGACATTATCCGAAGGAAATTCAATCGCTATGGTTTTCGGGGCAATCAGGAGATGAGATTGTCGCCGCTGAGTTTCTACGAAAACTAGATACAATGGTATGTACACCAGAAGAACGGAACATGAAGAAGAGGAGTGGGGAGGAATCCAGCAAGAAGGACAAATACCGTGACCGTTACCGCGCCATAAAAAGGAGGATACACGCAATTGAAAGTGTGGGCGAAAACGCTAGTTGCAGCAAGTGCACCGAAGTTAACAGTTCACCAAAAGAAAATTCTACAATAACTACAACCAGGGAAGGAGCTAGTGGTCGCAGCCAACTCGGGAAACGGACGGGGGTTGATTCATTAGTCCTGATGGATACGACTCACACAGGAAGAGGGACGCCGGCACCAAGACACAGCACTGCATTGAAGATTATGCTGAAGTGGGGATGGAATCCAACGAAAGGATTGGGGAAGAGTGAACAAGGGATGACTGCCCCAGTAAAAGCTGAACGGAATGTAAGGAGACGAAAGGATGGAGCGGAAGAAACGAGAACGGAGGAGGAAATGCGTGTGGAAGGATGCGTCAATTTACTACAACAAATAACTGATGAATGGAATAAATTGGAAATGATTGAAGAAAAAGTGGGTAGGGAAGTTAGGGGGTTTAACAACATTTTTGAGGACCGAGATTATGAGGAAGTAGAAAAGGGTAGCACTTTACCGTCATTACCGGAAGCCAAAGCACATATAGATAACACGGAAGTTCATTGTTTAATAGACACCGGAAGTCAGATCACGTGTATAGCACAAGAATTCTACGAAAATTATTTAAATGATCAAACACTTTATCCGATTATGCCTGTAACAGCTATTCAGATCAGGGTAGCCGTAGGACACAAAAGTCAGAGGATATCTAGATTGGTTTTGGTACCACTGCGATTTGAAAATGTTACGATAAATACACCATGTTTAATAATACCCAAGTTGATCAGGCCCATTATATTAGGAATCAATTGGTTAGACGAATATATAGCTGAATTTAAGTGTGGCGAAAATAGAAAGTTAAAAATAAAAACAGGATCAGCTATGGGAGACAGGTATTACTGGCCGGGTATGAATCAAGATATAAAGCGCATAGTAAGAGAATGTCACCTTTGTCAGCTGGCGAAGCGCGAAATTCGACCGACTGTAGGGCCGAGTAAATCAATTATGACCAAAGAAGTAGGACAATTGGCTATGGCAGATCTATACGGACCATTACCGAGAGGAGTAGGAGGCGTGAAATACATATTTGTGATCCAAGATTCCTTCAGCAGATTTGTAAAATTATATAAATTAAGGATAGCAAGTACTAAGACCGTGTTAAATTGTGTAGAGGATTTTAATAAAACCATACAAATAGATGCTTTATTAACTGACAACGGATCTCAATTTACATCAAAAAAATGGGAAAGCCACATGAATAGGATGGGCATAAGAATCGTACATACTTCAGTGCGAAATCCTGGACCGAATATAACTGAACGCGTAAATAAAGAACTAGGAAGAATTTTTCGGATTTACTGTCACGAGAAACATACAAAATGGGCAGCTTTTCTTAAAGAAATAGAGCAGACCTACAATAACTCAATACATTGTTCTACAGGATTTTCACCAAATGAAATAGCTTTCGGGAAATCGCCAACTTATAGTTTAGACCAGTATACTCAAGGGTGTGGAAAACCTACGAAAACAATAGATGAAATTAGGTTAACAGCTCAAAAGAATTTGGAGAAAAGCGCTACAAATCGACAAAAATATTATAATCTCAATAAAAGACTAGTTACCTATGAAATCGGAACCATGGTCAAGTTGAAAAAGATTACACAATCAAGTTTTTTGCGCAAACAGATCAAGAAATTCGGTTTAATTTACGAAGGACCGTACGTCATCGGTTCAGTAGTTTACAGTAACACATATACCCTAATTGATCCGGTAACTCGGGAGATAAAAGGAGATTATAGCGCTTTACATTTAGCTAGATATTACACAAGTAATAAGAAACAAAAATCAGGTTTACAGTTAGTGGAAATCAACGGATAGAGTGCGAAGTTTACAAATATTTGTAAATGTTAATAAAAAAATAAACGATTGAGAAATACAAATAAAATTGTGTTAGGGTACATTATAATTGGGGAGGGGGAAGAAAGAAAATTACTAAAATATTAGATTATCAGATTGCTTGCGAGGGGCGGATCGTCGTTAAGTCTTTGAGGGTGAGTGGACAAGTTCTTAATAAGCGACAATCATATTCAATTATTGAAATAGAGTAAGGCAAATAAATTCGTTAATTTTGATTTTCTAGTTGAAAAAAAAAAAAAAATTTTACTTTTTTATGTGTTAGTGAGAGAAAAAAAAAAAAAAAAAAAAATGTTAGATAAGTAAGAACACTCAAAAGGAGAGAATTAGAGATATTATATGGCACACAAAAGGGACATTTTGAAAAATGAACAATGCCTAGGAATTTTTTTTTTGAAATATTGAAATAAGAAAGTTTATCTATAGATATAGGGTAGACATTAAGTATAGAGATAAAAAGGTAACATTTGAATTAAGGTATAAATATTTTAGATTTCGAAAAAAAAAAAAGGGGAAAAAAGGAACGCTGAACCAATTTGAGGATAATAAAGAACATTTATAAAAATTTAAATATTAGAGTGGACAACATTTAGGCTAGAACAACTTTGGATGAATTAAGAAATTACAATTAGAAATTAAGAATTATAAAATAAAGTTTAAATAAATAAAGAAAAAAAAAAAAAAATGCTGGAAAATTTATATGAAACATGTATACCACTGATTGTCGGATTGGGTGAGGTCGTGCGAAAACACACATTTCACAAAAAAATATTCATACTTACAAAACAAAAAACAATTAATTGCACACCAAGAGACCACCCGCTTTTCAGTTGTTCGAAAGGCCGCGAGATTGTAAACAATCTTTACTTAAATCATTGTAAGGGAGGTCTTAGTCCAATTTGGTTGGGGACCACCAAAACACGCGAGTCGAGGGGCGTGTTCCAGCAAAAAGAAATTAATTTTGAATCTATCAAAATTAAAGAAAATTTCATAAAGTAAAATCTACGCGAAAAGAAAATAAAGAATACAATGAGATTCAAATTCAAGATTGTTAACAATCCGAACAGAATGAGGAGGGGGAGATAGGAAGTAATAGGATACGGAAAAGAGATAGGGGATAACAGAATGAGGAGGGGGAGATAGGAAGTAATGGGATACGGAAAAGAGATAGGGGATAACAAAATGAGGAGGGGGAGATAGGAAGTAATAGGATACGGAAAAGAGATAGGGGATAACAAAATGAGGAGGGGGAGATAGGTAGTAATATGACACGGAGTAGAGATAGGGGATAACCAAATGAGGAGGGGAAGATAGCTAGTCTAAATTTGAACACAATTTCGGAGTCTAACGAAAAAAAAAAAAAAAAAAAAAAAAAAAAAAAAAAAAAAAAAAAAAAAAAAAAAAAAAAAAAAAAAAAAAAAAAAAAAAAAGAAGAGGACATTAAAATAAAATACAACGTTAGCCACAGCAAATTGAGTTCAGAGGAGGGAACTGTGATGAATTGCATTGATCAACAGTGAAAATTAGGAAATATCGTAGCTTCCCACTTTAATTTAAAAAGAAAATATCAATTACTTATAAAACGGACACGTCTACGACATCTATCGGATTAGAGTAAAGTGAATTCATATTTACGGTAGGGATCTATAATTAGACAAAGTGAGACGAGTATTGATGAAAGGATCACAGATGGTATCAACAAATAATCAGGGACAGGGACTCCCGGTATAATTTAGGCCGTGATATATTGACAGCCAATTGAATTACAGCAAAAACGATTAAAAACCGAGTTAGCCTATCAACGGGAAGAGGGCCGAACCCATTTTTAGAACAAAGGAACGACCTTTGGACTTAGCAATTAGTAATGTGATTAATGAGTTTGACGTTCCCACCAAACCGAGAGGTGAATAAACTCCATGGGAAGAAATAATCTGTTCAGGGACAAAAGAACGATGACCCCAAGAAATGTTTTGGTTAACCGGTACATTCCAGGGATCAGAAACCCTAGTTCTCGAACGCATTAAAACATATCAGGTGCGAAAAAAAAGGATACACGTAAACACGATGCAAAAGTTTAAGTGAAAGATTGCAAAGCAAGTGACGAAAACGTATTGTAAGATGTTAGGGAGATTTTCATCTATAATACGATTGTTTGTGACGACCGGAGATGATCGATTCGAGGGAAAACGTGCTAAAGGAAATGGAAATGTTGAGAAAACAATGGAAAATTATTGTTATCAATTCTAGACGGAGCTAGGATATTACGATGAAAGATTTAGGGAGGAAACGTCAAAAAAATGAGAGTTTTAAAGAATAGGCGAGGGTACATTTCAGATGTCTAGAGCGGTAACAAGTGTTAGAGAAGAAGATAGAGTGCAGTACGGAGGGGAGTGGAAAATGCTGAAAACATTGCGATAGAAAAACTCAGGAAAAGGAGTCATTTTACGTAATTAAAATGGAGTTTATAGATTAGCATAGTACGCGATTGCAGATAAAGATGAGGCATTACAATGGTTGCCGATTTCAGATGTATTTTGTTGTGATAAACAAGGAATATTCGAACATGGAAATTGTTTAGATAAGAACGATTAGCCGTTAAAAAGGTAATAAAAATTATCATGGGTCTTATGAGATATTTATATTAAAGAATTCTCATAAAAGTTAACGACACTGAAATAAAAAAGGATTTATTGCCAGGTGGGTACAAGAACTAATGTATACAGCTGTCAAGACATATGGTTTATGGGATTTTTCGTAAGAACGGGACAAAATTTGGGGGACGATCTCTATGAAGCGATAAAAATGACAGGAATTTAAGGGCCGAAGTGGGGGTATCTCCTATAAAAATGTTAAAAATGATATATTTATTAATAACAAATAGAAAATGAAATTTTCCAAGAGGCAGCAAACATCAAAAAAACGATATGGTTATATCAGGGAAGTACGGGGAAGCGAGGGGAAAGGAGATACGACAGAGAAAAACAAAGGAAATCTTAGATTAACAGTGAATAAAATAAATACGGCTTGAAATATAAAAATCTATAGAGATATGAACAATAGCGTAAGAATAAATAAGGAAATTCATGGAAAGAGTGTCGTGAATAAAAGAAAATTCGGAAAAAAAATGGAAAATTCAAATATACGACGTAAATAGAGAAAATTCGGTTTTAAATGGAAAGGTTCATATAGAATACAGAAAAACTCGAGGAAAAATAATAAAATAAGAATGAACAATTTGCGAGAAAGACTTCGACATGAAGATATCTCTGATAGGCGAATTTGGGGACAGATTTGGAACATATGGTAGATGCCGTACGCACGGACATGTTACGGAATATATGAAAATAGAACTTTAAAATTATTAAATTCAAGCTAGTTTTGTATGAACAACAGGACAAAGGAAGTTGGGCCATTAAACATGGATCTTACTAAATCCGGATCTTGTAAGTATGGGAGTACGAGACAGAATTGAAAGTATCAAACGCAAAACGTACAAAGAGACCGCATTCGACAATAGTGGAGAGGTTTCAAGAAATTACGAGTTGATAGTAATTAGATTGGTTTATTACAGGAGATTCAGATTCGATCTTTTGGACCTGAGAGGGGTATAAAAGTCTAGACAAATGCCAGTTGAGGACAGTCTACGGTCGCGGTCGAAAAGGTTTTAACTTCGCGGAACGTGACGAAACGGTGGGTGATTTAAAATTTGAAAAATTCTAAGTGATAATTATTTTGATACTTAGAAAAATTTCACATTCTAGTCAGTGGTCTACAGAAAAAAATACTTTGCAGTTTAGAATCAGTGAAATAAAAATAAAGCCAACGCATTAATTACTTGTGAAAAATAAAAGTGCTCGTGATAAATACAATTTGTTTTAGTGGGAAATTCGGATTTTATAATCACTTAATATCGTATTTTTAAACTTAGAAATTTCGCGTTTAATATTAGTGCAATAAATAACTGAAGTGATGTGATAATTTAGCGTGAAGGAGTTATAATTAAATACGTGTGTTCAATCTAAGTGAAAGTGTTCTAACAAATAATAAATATTTAAATTAATTATCTTAAATAATAATAATAAAACAAAATAATATTTTATTAATACATAAAATTTCGGAGGGATAAAAATTTAATTTAACAACAATTTACCATCTCTAAATTAATCGTGAAGTAACTATCATTTAAAGTGTTATCTAACCACCGAGTTTTGAAATAAAATACAGTTTAGAACGATAGAGTTCATACATCATTTTAATTAATTAGATTAATTGAAAAAAAAAAAAAAAAAAAATTGAAGTCAAAAAGATTTAATTAAATTTAGGAAAATAAAAAATTAATTTAGGAAAATCGCAGCAAGGTTTACTGTGTATTCCCGGTCGGAAAAACCTTGGTAGGGGTAAGTCTTTTCCGTTATAAAATTTTACAGATTCCACGGAGAAGGCGGAACGCAGCAAACATTGGTATTTGGATTAATTATTTGACCAAGATATTACTCTCTTAATATGTGATATGTAACTATATTAAAATATTGTAAGTATAATAAGTATATTTTATATATTTATATATGTATGTATATCAACATATATATGTAATTTATTGTTCCCAAGAAAAATCTTAATCAAAAAAAAAAAAAAAATAAACACTTATATAAAAAGAGGAAAAGGGTATCGATTCCTACCTCTGAATTCATCAATAACTATTGAAAGGAGTTATGTGTGATAAATTTACAAATCAATATTTTATATTTAATTTTATGTATGTATTAATATGATTTCAGAAAATCCAGAGCATTTGAAATAAGTTATGATATTAGAAAATATTCCAATCATAATATAATTATACATATTAATATTATAAATTATTATTGAGACAAAGTATATATAAATGAATAAATATGTATACGTAATCGGGTATCAGACTAGACAATTGCGCTAAGTACATCATTATCAAACAAAGAAAAAAATTTTAGAGTCATCTCACACGTCTCCGGAATGTCTAAAGTAAACATACCTCATACGCTTGAATCTAGGTCACGGGGCCATCGAGAATGTTTACAAAGCTCAAATTGTTTACAAAATATGTCGGTCACTGGGGCACTAGTTCGATTACAAAAAAAGAAAAAAAAAAAATGACCTTGATTAATGGATATCGTACTTAGGTATTAACTTCTAGGAACGGGAAAAAAATTATTATATTGCGCAATTATTAAAGAAAAAAAAAAGGAATTAAACACTATTTTAATTTGAACGTGAAGAGGTATCTACGGATCTAAGCAATTGAAAATTAACAGATTTATTATAGCAGTTCAAAAGGGTGTATTGAAGATTTACATGAAACATTTGAAAAAATCACGGGATAGTTCAAAAGGGTGTATTGAAGATTTACATGAAACATTTGATAAATCACGGGATAGTCCAATAGGGTGTATTGAAGACTTACATGAAACAGTCGGAAAATCACGGGATAGCTTAATAAGGGGTAATGAGGATTTACATGCTTCAATTGAGAATCACGGGATAGCAAGAATTTATCAAAAGTTGAACATTGGAGGGGAGGAAAAAAAAAAAAAAAAAAAAAAGTACAGTTCAACCAACAGAAGGCAGTGTTCGCTTCTGTAACAAGGACCATTAATCAAACCATAGAGATGGCGGATCTCTCAAACAAAACCGTCAACAAAACCAAACAAAAGCTTGGAGTTATGGCGAATCTCCAGAACACATCGCCAGATAAGATCTTATTGTACTAGTATATATTTATATGTCACCCACTATTCTTATGTATCTATTCGGTATCAATCTGAAAATTTCGCAGAATTTGATGGGCGAGATCCGAGCTCGGGATGCGTTGCAAGTAGTTTCGTATTGCGAGTTATAAACCTTCCCAAAACGTATGTTTACATATATATCTTTTTATGTACTGTTCATTGAATGAAACGAACTCACTTACAATTAGTGCTTTAGGCCTGTCGGGTCACTCTCGTCTCATTTCTTGAACGTGGAGGGAGGATTCACGACCCGTAACTCCACACAAACCCGTGAGTATATGATTGCATATAGGACGAAACCGGTTCGCCCTAAGTAAATAGTAAACTTTGGAGGAGTAGGAATTTGGAGGTATCTGGGCTTGGAGGAAGACCTGAAGGCAGTGCATGATGGCGAAAGGAAGGTCAATTGGGACGCGATAACTTAGGTATCAATCAATTGAACCGTGCCAAAAGACTGTGCGAATTTTGGGTTGACTTCTAATCACCCTGCTTACTTGATGGAGGCCGGAGCCAAATTTTGCCAGAAAAGGGGTTATTCTGAGTTCGTCAAATATGCAATTAACGAATTACATTAACCTACTAAATCCATCCTTATATGTACCTTATAGCAGCTGAATCTAAACGGAGGGGCGCCCAGCAGATACGAGATACAATCATAATCAAATTTACTAACATTTAACCGTTTGAGTTATATTTAATTATCTGTTCAATTAGTCATGTGTAGTTTCGATTAGTATTGCTTATTCATGAATTCATTAGGATGTAGGGAATCATAATAAACGTCAAAGGGAAGTTAGTTCATTTAGAGAAATACTTAAGGTTAAAGTTGCAAGAGAGAGACCAATACAGTTTTGAAATTCAACACTCTGTTTAGAATCAAGAGGGTTACCACAAAATTTAAAGTAATTAAAGTTCTATATCATAAATCAAAAAATTACACAACGTTTGATGGAGTTTAATTACAACCTAAATACGAAAATATTTACGTTCAAAGTCGTAAATAACGTATTTATTAGTTAAGTACATATATCGCTAGAGGTATGTAGTACAAGGGAGCTTTAAGTAGCTTTCTGTAGTTATCAGAGGAAATAAGGGTCCAATTTTATAAAGGCTTGTGTGACGTAGGGGAGGAATTTTCCATCCCTACCACACATATGCAAAGCCTTAAGAATTTAAATATCGATCAGAGCCAAGAGAAAAGAAGAATATTACGACTGGTGCCAAGTGCCCAGGAGTAAATAAAATACAGACAAATATAAGAGAGTATAAAAAGACAAACATCACAAGTATACGATTCACCAAATTATTGTCTCAATACTACCCAAAACATGATTCCAAGCACACTCGAAACATACCGGTGGCAGTGATGTAAAACATTTTTTTTGCAATTAATATAAAAGTAGGTAATTTTCTGAAATTGTAAATAATTTAAAATTTTCTCATGTTATTATTACGCAAGTTTATAATTATTTTTATGAAAATAAAAGGTTGTAAGCATAAATATTTATAGGTAAGTATAAAAAGTTGTAAGTACAGGGTGGGGCAGAGAGGAGTTACTGATTTCAAAAAATCACTGGAGGCCCCCCAGACCGAGCAGAGGAGCGGGGCGGGTGCCGTTAGGTCGGGGAAATGATGCCGTTTTTTTCATGATATTTTTTAAATGATACCACATTTTGAGGCAAGCAATACACATATTGAGCCTTTCAAAGAAGTTTTCGGTCACTCTTTCCAACATATCTTGCGGAACTCCAGCGATGACGTCCTCAATCGCCTCGTTCAGAGCTTCAAGGGTTCGAGATCGAAGTTTGTTTACCTCATCTTTGACGTATCCTTACAGAAAAAAGGCACTCGGGGTGAAATTGGGAGAGCGAGGGGGCCATGGAATATCCCCCCACAAAGAGATCAGGTGACCTGGAAAGAGCTTTTGCAAAATTTCGCATGAACGATGAACACCATGGGCCATGGCTTCATCTTGTTGAAACCAGAAGGGTTCTATGTCGTGTTCCTCGCCATACTCTCACATTTTGGAACGCCTAACGTTCTCCAACATCTCACAATAGTGAGATGAATAACTCAGTAACGGTAATGGTTAATCCTTCGTCGCCAGTGCACAAAACAGCGCCTAGGGATACAGCAGTTACGATTGCAATGCAAGTATCTCTATGTTTCGCAAAATCTTGTGGGCTCAATTCCCGTGTACGCATCATCTTGTTTAGGTGAAGGTCTGAGTGTAAGATTTGCCTTATAATTCTGGACGATATTCCAAGCGCAGCGGCATGTTTCCGCGCTGCTCGGGTTGGAGACTCTTCAATTGACGCTCTTACTACCGCGATGTTTTCAGGTGTTTGCACACTTTTAGGTCGCCCAACTGGTATTTTAGAATCTGCAGTTCCTGTCCACCTTACATTACTGATACATTTCCGAATGGTTTTACGTTGAGAAAAACTGTCATTACGATTTAAATCGAACCGGACCCGGAAAGCTCCATGCGTAGCCACAACACTTTTTTCAGTTTTTACAGAACGTCTCCACAACAAAGCCCCGGTACTTACCTGACCGCGACATTGTCACCAACATAAACGGCATCATTTCCCCAAACTAACGGCACCCACCCCGCCCCTCTGAGGGGCCTGAGGTCTGGGGGGCCTTCAGTGATTTTTTGAAATCAGTAACTCCTCTCTGCCCCACCCTGTATAAAGCGTAAAAAAGTATAAAGTGTTATAAATTCACAAAAAAGTACTTCTTCTCAAGTCGGTCCCGACTCCAGATACTAATATCTACAGCCTGTATGTCGGACGAATATCTACAGCTCATATGTTGGACTAATATCTATGAACTTCAGAGTGAGGACTAATATCTACAGAGCTAAGGTCGGGCGAATATCTATGACAGTCCCACTGTTGACTAATATCTATGGAGCGTAGGTTGGACTAATATCTACAGAGGGCAGCTGAGCAAGAGGTTGTACGGAAAAGCATAAATTACTTAAATTACGTAATTACTAATTACTTAAAGGCTTAAACGTTTAAAGTACGTACATAATATTACGTATTTTACTGTTTACGAGGACAATAATTTATTTAACAAACATGGAGGTCATAATACAATGATATTTATTTATTTCTAAATACACGGCACCACAACCTCACCTAACCTAACTGACATAGAAATGGTCATGGTAACAGACTAAATAATTTAGAAGCACTCGAAATAAAGAAAGCTGTTAAAACATAAACCCAAATCCTTAATAATAATCAGCTAAATGTGTCCAATAGTCCGACATTGGGGATTTTTACATACATACATATATAAATTAAGTTTTTTAAACTGCATACGCAATATTACGTTATTCCAATATGCTTTACATAATTGCAAATCCAACCTCTGCTATGCTATCTACTGCCAGTGCTGTAGCTATTCGTCCACACTTTGGTTTTCATAGATATTAGTCAAAAGTTTGAGCTGTAGATATTCGTCCTCACTTTGGTTTTCATAGATAATTAGTCAACAGTTTAAGCTGTAGATATTCGTCCTCACTTTGGTTTTCATAGATATTAGTCAACAGTTTGAGCTGTAGATATTCGTCCTCACTTTGGTTTTCATAGATGTTAGTCAACAGTTTGAGCTGTAGATATTCGTCCTCACTTTGGTTCTCATAGATATTCGTCCGATTTGTTCAGTTTTTGGAATTCCCGTAGATATTAGTAGACGCCTCCGTCGGTCCCTCAACGCTGAGGACTGTGGCCCCTTCTCCAATTTCCGTGGTGGACAAGGCTCTTCCACTCCTCGCGATTCGCATGGAGAGCTGTGGACACTGACATACCAGACGCCAGTGTTACTTGGTCACTCCAGCGCTGCGGTGACCTTCCTCTACTTCTTCTGCCAAACACTGCAGCCAGTGACTATGAGTTTCTCCAAGTTTGATTCCTAAGGCGAGCAACTCTACGTACAGAGTTAAGAAGGAAAATATTCTTAAAACTTTTAATTAAGGGGGGGGGTAAGAGTCCATTTATTATTATATGTATTATGTGTTGTGTATTTTATTTGTATTATGTGAATTATTATTTGTATTATCAGCAATTTATTATGAATTCGACCAATCGACATTTTTTGCTACGTCGGGTTCGAAACTTCGGCATATTTATGCACCCAAGGAATTTTCCACGCACGTCAGTTGATATATCTAAAATAAAAGTAAATTAAATTTTAATTTTTTGTCCTTGCAATTAAAACTGCAATTCATCACCTTAGATGACCGCAATTCTGTCCAAGACAAAGCAGCCGTAAGCTGTTATGGCGCATTTCTTTCAACGTAATTCCATAAGAATAATAATAATAATAATAAATAAATTCATTTCATTCAGGATTACAAAAGATTTCTTAAATATTTATATTGAGGGATTAGTAGGATTTATAGGTCCAATTAGGAGTTCCACAGAGCCGAATCCTCTGATATGAAAATATCTGGAGTCGGTGAATTATTTTCCCATTTGGTCTCTGGTAGGTTGAAATGTTGTTTTTGTTTTTGGATTGTTTTGTATTTATTATACTTATATACCTAGTGCAATTGCATAGCGTGAATTGACTATATGATCATTTGAGGAAGTGTGGGAAAGGGTCTAGTTTTTCCTGTGGGGAAAATTAAACCCAGACATTTTTTTTTTATTAAGGAGAAAATACAGATACAGACGTCAATTGACAAGAATATACAAAACAATTAATAGAGAATTCGCCTGCATCCAAACTATTTCTCACGAACTAACATCGACAGCAGATAAAAACATATGCAAATATTTTTACCGTTAAATACGGAAAAGACGTATATATACATAAGTAAATATTATTTTACAGAGAGATGAAAAAAAAAATGCGCAATATCATTATAGAAGTTTACAAATTGTTTTTGGAAAAATTTTGATGGTAAGACCAAAAATATACATAGATAAAAAATAATGTCATACAGAAATTTAAAAAAAAGGAAGGTAGTTAAAATTATAAACCAAGCAATGTCTAAGGTATTGTACTTTGTAGGAAAACGGCCTTCAATTTTCTACTAAAAGTACTGCGTGTATCAAAAAATAAGTCGGAATCCTTGATGTTTTGATTTTGATTAAACGATTCGTACATTCTTCTGATTGGATCCCTGACACCAGCATTTGTACGCGTCCGGCTAATGTGGAATAAGTCGTTAAGCCTTGTTACTCTGGGTGGTATTTTGAAGTTTACTAGTTTCAGTAGGTCAGGACAGTCGATAAAGTTATTGCAGATTTTATAAAGCGAGGTCAAGGTACATATGTTCGCCGGTTAGTTAGAGTGGTGACGTTATAATTCGAGAGCATATTTAGTACCCCCGTTTAGGTGCGCTCATTCTGTAATTGAGGTATTGCAGAAATTTCTTTTGAATACTTTCAATGTTGTCTTTATAGACACCGTAAAGTGGTGTCCATATGGAGGTGCAGTATTCAAGTTGAGAACGGACCAGCGTGTAGTAAAGTAGAAGATAAGTTTCAGGTTTTCGAAATTCGCGGCTGTTTCTGATGACAAATCCTAGCATGCGGTAAGCTTTATTCACAATATTCTCAATGTGCGCATCGAAATGGAGTTTAGAATCAAAAAGTACGCCTAGATCTTTTATACAGTAAACGCGCTCGAGTAAATAGTTACCAATACAATAATTGTGTATAATAGCGTTGTGATTTTTAGTGAAGCTTATTTGTTTACATTTGTTGTAATTTAGGTAAATTTTGTTTTCATTGCAAAATGCTTCGAACCTTACTAAGTCGCTTTGGATGAGCAGACAATCGTTTAAATTCCTAACAATGGCAAATATTTTTATATCATCGGCGTACAAAAGAAATAAACAATGCATGAAGCATTTAGTAACAGTGTTAATAAAAAGTATTAATAACAGCGGACCCAGGATTGACCCCTGTGGTACGCCAGAAGTAACTGGTTCCCACGTAGAAGTATGTCCTCGTAATGATACAGCTTGCTGTCTTTTTGTCAAATATGAGACAAACCAACGTAATAAGTTTCCCCTAATTCCGTTGAACATTATTTTTTTAATAAGAATAAGGTGGTCAACCTTGTCGAAAGCTTTTTTGAAATCGCAGTATATTGCATCTACCTGTTGCATCTATTTTAATCTGGTAACTAAATAATACTGGCTAATTTATATAGCGCCGTTTTTTGTGATAAATCACCTCAAGGGCACTGTACAAATAAGTATATAAAAGAATTAATATTACTGGCTTATAACTTATAACTAAGATTTACTAGTATAACTAGTGACTTACATCTAAGACTTTTAGCTAGTGATTTATTTTACTGGATTAATAATAATATAATAATGCTCCTTATAACATTGAGAAAATAATAATACAACAGGAGTCCAAAGTATCTTAAAATATGCTGTAGGCAAATAGATAGTTGAGAGCCTATTGTGGATACCTAGCTCTACTAGAATGGATACATTTGTGCGTGTGGCTGTCCATTGAAACCTGAGCACTTTTCTCCAGCACCGCATTTCAAGGGAGTCTATCCACTTTCTTCCGCTGGCTCTTCTTTGTTGGTCTTCGATATGGCTCTGAATCAGTCTAAGAGCCCGTTCACACTCCCGTTTTAAAAACGGAGGCAGGTCCCGTTTTTAAAACGGAAGCCCTAAGCCTCTGTTCACACTTCCGTTTTCAAAACGGATCCGTTTTACTACTCTACGAAAACAACGACCAAAACATGTTATTTGCTCATTCTTCAGTAGACGATCGTGCGCAATGGACGACGATGAAGCTCTCGTTGTCATGTGGTACTTATTAAAAAGAAGGAAAAAAGTGAAACGAAAAATTTTAAAAACGGAAACAGAAAGAAGATAGAGAGATAAGAAAGGAAGAATTTTTTAAAAACGTTTTAAAAACAGAGGCGGGTCTCGTTTTTAAAACGGAAGTGTGAACGGGCTCTTAAGGTTCTAGATTTTCGTAAGCTAGAGTGCTAAAGCGGGGTCCATAGCTCGTCATTTGTCTTGACAGTCCCACAACAAGTCAATGAATTTATCAAGTTTGTCAATAAATATTGTCAACTTTTGTTGTGTTTCGAGTTTAGTTGTGCTTCCCGTGTTCGACGGAAAACATTTCCTATACACTTCATCCCGGGTGAAGCGGGAAGGCAGGCGGGGGCCGGCCATTTAATTGACAGGAACCGCGCGGTGTGGTCGTATTTATGGAAGAACAAACCGAACGGCTTTTTGAGGTTACGTGTTATGTGTAATGAGCGAGCTTAAATAATCACGAGTTTAAAATATTATTACACTTACTTATAATATTATAATAAATATATTTGATAATAAAATTATAATATAGATTGTAACAAATATTAATATAACTATTCGGTATCGAGAAACCTCTATGCGTAACATGTCTTTGTACAGTGCCCTTGAAATGATTTTACACAAAAACGCAAATTTCCTAAACAGCCCATACATTTTTATTATGTACTTTATTATTATGTTATGTACTACTTGTCAAATTGTGTTGACCATGCCAACTTGAATTTTCAGGAAAGATTTCTGACTAATATCGATTATGGCACGACCTAAAGTTACGAATTTAGAGTGCGTAAATATTTACGTCAAAAACAGAATAATTATAAATATTTGATATTATAGTTTAATTTTATTATCAAATATTTTTATTGTTATATTATATTTAGGTATAATAATATTTTGAACTCGTGATTATGCCCGCTCATTGCACATAACCACAAAAGGCCGTTCCGATTCTCCACACACCACCGCATTGCGCAGCATCTGTCAAAAAATGAATCCCCCCCCCCGCCGGCCTCCGCTACACAACTAAACTCGAAACACAACAAAAGTTGACAATATTTATTGACAAACTTGATAAATTCATTGACTTGTTTTGGGACTGTCAAGACAAATGACGCGCAATGGACCCGGCTTAAGATTGATAAATAGAACAATATTAGTGTTGTTGTAGCTATTAGATATATATTTTTGAAAAGGATTTTTTTTTCAATCTTCAATTTTGTTGTGTGAAGATTCAACAGTCTGGGGAGGAACGGCTTGCCCAAAATAAAAATAAAAACCTTCATACAAAAAATATTATTTTGAAAAAAAATACAATTTGTCCTATTTTTCAATCTTAGCACTCTAGCTTACAAAAGTCACGGACCTCCGCTGGTCTGTATTTTAAGGCTCTGCAACCGGGCCCGAAAAGAAGAAGATGGAGAGATACGAAATTACGAATGTTAGAGGAGAGCGCTAACATTTACTGCGACAAAATTGATGCGAAAATTACGAAAATGTTTAATAAAACACGACTCGTTTAAAATAGATCAAAATCTTGCCGGCATTATCTTAAACAGCATTTAAAGAAACACTGTGAATTTTTTCATACATATAACTTGTAAAACAACTGAAAAAAACGTGTTAATAATAATTTTTGGAGCATACTTTGCGATTTTTTTTTAACGAGGGAATTTTATATAATTTGCGTTTCGACGCGGGCGAAGTCTAGATATTATCTTCAAGAATAACATATATTTTTTTAAGAGCATTAAAACTTACCGTGTTTAAGGGAAATATGTAATAAATTGGTACAAATCCGGGTTGCGGGCCCTTAAGTAAGTATTCTAAGGTATGTATAATATAAGCACAAAAGGTATTAAATGCTTTATAATAGTAGGTATAAAAAGCAAAAAAAAATGCATTAATTAATAATATGGGTGGCGGGGCTTAAAGATAAAGTATTGTATTTCCATTTCATAATGTTTTTCATGGATGGTGGATAGAGGGCTACCACACTATATAACTCCCTTGATCGTACCGGGATTCGTTTCTGAGTTTTAGCGGGACGCACACAATTGCACACTTTCTTTTATAATACACTTGCTGAAGTCCCCGGTGGTGCCCGGGCTTTTTTATTATTTTTTTTTTTTAATAAAATTCTTTTATTATTTATTTACAGTTTCTTACATTTTTAAATTAAGTCCCGTCAGTTTGTCAACCGGTTCTTTCGACATTTACTTTTTTTTTAATTGAGACAGGCACTTAATATATACACATTATTTCATTTTATTTAAACAAAAAAATATATATTTTGGAAAAAAAAATAGTTGATAAAATTTATAAGAAATACAGAACAGAGAAAATGAAAGAAATAAAAATAAAAGACAAGAGAAAATAATAATGGAAAAAAACATTAAAAATGTGTTTTCGAAATCAAATGTAGACAGTGACCTTCCCCTTGTTTTGAAGGTAACATGTTTTATTATATATTTTACAATCTAATTGTTATGTCTGCCCTTTCCTCGGCAGATAGTAATTATTAAATACGGTTCTTTGAATATAAAAGTGTTTATTTACTGGAATAACCTAGCTGGATAGCTACGACTGTTTACTGTTCGGGGGTAGGTAAATCTCTGCGGCCTTGCCAGTGGAGCTCGTCAAGTCTATCTCTGAGACTGCTTCTTGTACGCCAATGCCATCTGGCGAGCTATGGTGCAAGCTACATGCTTACCGCCATCTATCGTATTCTTTCCATATGAAATACTTAATTACTCTACATCACACCCTCCCCCACCTAACCTCAAGCCCTGGCTACAATAAATACAAGACATGTTCTTTTCAAAGAAGTTATACAATTGAAAAAAAAAAAAAAAAAATAGGATTTTAAATATTTCATTTATACACGATTTTATACACTAAATTCAACCAAACATAGTCATGATTTTAAATATTTCAACTTAAATATTTCTGTTTCTCTGGGAGGGACCTTTATGAACGCTTTGAACGGAGCCTTCCTTCCCAAGGTCTTAGTTGAGTAGTTTGCTCTCGATCATCCGCTGGTAATCTGAAATCAAGAGAACTCCACGTTAGCCCCTTCAACAAAGCTGAGGTTCCCAACTCGTCTGAAGCGCATTTCGTGACCTCAGACGCGGTAGGTGGGTTATTATCTTCACTCTCCTCTTCCCATTTCACAGATAAACTCTTCAACTGATCAATATGCCTCTTCCAAGTCAACGGAGTACCACAGATCCTAACGATATAAACTTTTTTACCCACTTTCCTTTCTACAATACCTCTAACCCAACCAACATTATTCACCTGACGGAAGTCCTTGACCAGACATTTTTGTCCAACATATAAATTCCTAATTTTTACGCCCCATAATTCCTTATTTGATTATCTTGACTCCTTTTTATATTATCGTTAGCTATTTTTCTCTGTTCTGACACATCTTCCTGAGTGGTTTTAGGAATTAAACTACTGAAAGTTGATTTCAGTCTCCTACCAAACATCAAGACTGCCGGTTCTAATCCCGTTGTGCAATGTGGCGAATTTCGATAATCCGATAGAAAATCACATAATCTACTTCCATAATTTACTGGAAAATTATTCCTAACCATAATTTTTTTTTAAAAATTTTTTACCGTTCTAACTGAATTTTCAGCTTGTCCATTACACTGAGGGAATTTGACCGGTGAATTTAAAAATTCTATTTTATTCTCTTTAAGAAATTCTTTAAACTCTACACTAGAAAATGCTGTTCCATTATCCGAAACTATGCAATCAGGGTTACCAAAATTAGAGAAAATTCTTCTCAATTCCTTAATCGTGTTAAACGAATCCGCCCTTGGAACCTCTAAGCAATCGATCCACTTGGAAAAAGCGTCACAAATTACAAGAAACATTTTTCCTGCTACCGGCCCGCAGTAGTCTACGTGCACCCTACTCCAAGTTGCCCCAGGGTTCGGCCACACTGACAACTGACTCTTAGAAGGTGCCGGCCTCATAGCCGCGCAATCATCACATTTTAGAACCATTTTTTCAATGTCATTGTTCAGTGATGGCCACCAAAAATAAGCTTTTGCTAGGCCCTTCATTTTAACTATTCCTAAATGAGATCTGTGTAATAACTCTAGCACATGTTCTTGTAAGGAACTCGGAATGACAATTCTATGTTGCCAGAAAAGGCAATCCTTGACTATGGACATTTCGTTTCTCTTAACCCAGAATCTCCACAGTACATCATCTCGACCAACTCGTTTTGGCCAGCCCTTACGCAAACACGTTAAAAACTTCCTGAATAACCGTGTCTGTCTCTATAGCTGTGGAAATGAGCTTGATATCTATGTGCTCGCATTTATCTACATAACACACAAAATCTGATCCATAATCATCTTCAAATTCTTCTTGAGAATTTTCTACCGGAAGCCGAGATAGAAAATCCGCATGATTATGACATGACTTAACAAATTCTACCTTATACGCAAATCCGGCTAATATAATGCCATAACGCTGCAATCTGTTAGCCGCCAAAACTGGAATATTTTTGTGTTCCCCTAAAATCCTCATCAAAGGCATATTATCTACGCATAAAGTAAACTCCCGACCGAATAGGTATTGAAAGAATTTGTTCAAACCAAACACAATAGCTAACGCTTCTAAATCTAGAATACTGTACTTCTTCTCTGCACTAGACAAACTTCTTGATGCAAATTCGATCGGTCCCATTGAACCGTCCGCAAATGTGTGCAATAACACGGCCCCGAGGCCTGCGCTGCTCGCGTCTGTATATAACTTAAGAGGAAGGTTGGGAAAATAATGAGTGAGAATTCTATCAGAACCCATTAGATACTTTACTTTATCTACTGCGTCAATGCATGACTTCCCAAATTCAAACTTTGCATTCTTCTTTAAAAGATTATGCAAAGGTTCTAAAATTGATGACATGTTCGGTATGAAGTTCCGATAAAAATTAAAAAATCCCAAAAGACTCCTCAATTGATGCACGTCGGATGGGTACGGCGCATTCTTAATTGCTTCCAATTTATCTTTTTGCGGTTCAATGCCCCTTCCCGAAATAACGTATCCCAAAAATTCTATAGATTTAACAAAAAACTGACACTTCCCAGTATTGACACATAGACCACATTCTTTCAACCGCTCGCAGACCGCGCAAATATTATTATACAGATCAAGTTCATCGACCCCTGAAATAATAATATCGTCTAGGTAAAAGGCTACGCCTTTTAAACCTTGTAAACAACTTGATATTGTTCTTGCGAAGATGGCCGGAGCCGATTTAAACCCAAAAACCAACCTGTTATATTGGAACAGACCTAAGTGTGTGTTAATAGTTGTAAACTTTTTACAATGATCCGCTAATTCTAACTGTGAATATGCTTCTTTAAGGTCTAATTTTGCAAAAACTTTGCCTGAACTAACCTGATGTATGACCTCCTCAATCTTTGGCATCGGATATTTCTCTAAATTGGAAATCAAATTAAGACTCCTTTTATAATCTACACAAATTCTTACATCTCCATTTTTCTTGACCACCGGAACAATCGGTGAAGCGAATTCGCTACTTGTAACCGGGGAGATTATACCTTTTTCTACCATCGATCTTAATTCGGATTCGATCTTCCCTTTAATAGAAAAAGGAACCGGCCTTGCATTGAAAAAAATTGGATCCGATTCCTGGTTTACTTTAAAATGGACTTTATATTTGTTAAATCTTCCCAACTTTTGCGAAAACACTTCCGGGTAATCTTGAATAAACTTTTCTCCATTCCTCATTTGCGGCGTCACTAAATTAATTGTCTCCTGAGAAGTTATCCCAAGATCGAAACATTCCATAAAATCTCTTCCCACAATTAATTCTGTTCCTTTTATTACTATAATAAAACTAATATTTTTGTTCCTACCCTTAAATTTCACATCAAAAATCGCCTTTCCTACGACTTTTAAACGATTATTTCCATAATCTGAAATAATCCGCTTGTCTTGTGACAAAATGATTGAACTAAAATGTCGTTTAAAAATACCCTCCGGCATCACACATAAAGATGAACCGGAATCAATCATTGCCGTAAACTTCTTGTTATTAATTTCAATTTCAGCAGTAATCGGACTAATTGACGCAACTAAAACTTTACTCTCCCTGTGATTTTCAAAAATGGGATTTATCGGATTATTCTTGCAAAATTTCTGTAAATGCCCAACGCCCTTACATTTAAAACATTTCGCATTACGAAATTTACAATCAAACGAAAGATGATCATTCCTTTTGCAAATAAAACACTGTTTTTTAACACTACCCACGGGTGATCTAAAATTCGTACCTGTATTTGATCCTAACCTATAAGCTGGTTTCGTGTTAAAACTACCCTTGGGACTCGTCGATCGTTCCCTACGCTGATCTCGCTTGAACCCATCGCTAGTAACTCGTTTTTTTACTAGGTTTACTTCTGATTTAACTGTATTAGTACTATCCAAAGTTGACATACTAACTGCAAGTCCTTCCATTTCATTAAACGACAACGTTTGCCCTTCTACGAAAATTTTCTCCTTCGCGCGCCCCGGTAACAACCCGATTGCAAACATGTCTATAAGGTTTTTTTCAAGCCTCGTTTCGAATTGACAATACGTTGCTAAAGAACGAAGTCTAACCGCGAAATCTCTTATCGTCTCGCCTTGTTGTTGTCTTGCTAAAAAAAAATTCTCCCGTTCTTTAAAAACTGAACGATTTTTGTTACAATGTTTGTCGAGAAGCGCTAAAAGTTTATCAAAAGATAAGTCCGTTACTTTACTTGGAAAACACAGATTAATTAGTAAGGTCAACGTTTCTGATTCTAGGAGATTCAATAAAAAAGCCCGTTTTTTCTCCACAGACGCTTTGTCATCATGGATCACGAAAAATTGCTCTATCCGAAGTCGAAACAATCCCCAGTCTCCGGAGAGATGGCAAAACGGTGGTATTCTACCCGATTCCATAACTCCCAACAAATAAATCGGCAAAAACAATTAACAAGAAAACAATAACAAATAATCCCTCTCAAAGAAGCAAAAATACTTATCTCAGGAACTCTTCTGGTCTCCCTCTGGGTTTTATCCTTGTCTTCTGATTAATCCAATGATTCGTCCTTGAAACTATTAACCCAATGATCCGTTTTGACCTTGAAACTTCTGATTAATCCAATGATCCACAACCAGATCGCCTCCTTGCGGTATTTCACTTCTGTTCCTAAAACAAAAATCTTCTTATCCAGCCCGTAGCCACGGAACCAAATGCTCCTTAATCTCGAGCAGAATCTCTTCCGATTCCTTGCCAAAACTGCAAGTCACTCCAGCAGTGACTTAGTCCTCCGTGTCCAGCACCAATTATTATTCGCACGCGTAACTTCCACACAATTATACTTATACGGCTGCGCCAATTGTTATGTCTGCCCTTTCCTCGGCAGATAGTAATTATTAAATACGGTTCTTTGAATATAAAAGTGTTTATTTACTGGAATAACCTAGCTGGATAGCTACGACTGTTTACTGTTCGGGGGTAGGTAAATCTCTGCGGCCTTGCCAGTGGAGCTCGTCAAGTCTATCTCTGAGACTGCTTCTTGTACGCCAATGCCATCTGGCGAGCTATGGTGCAAGCTACATGCTTACCGCCATCTATCGTATTCTTTCCATATGAAATACTTAATTACTCTACATCACACTAATTTAGATAAATTGTTTCATTGGTGTGTGATCAACTCGCTATTTCTTAATATTCAAAAGTGCCAAGTTATTCGTTTTCATAAAATCCAAAGTCATATAACTTATGAGTACTCTTTAAATAATGTAATATTGACACCAGTCGCTCAGATCAGGGACTTAGGTGTTATATTTGATGAAAAGTTAACATTTACTCTACACGTAAATGAAATAACAAATAGAGCTATAAAAATGCTTGGTTTTATATGCAGAACAGCAAGTGATTTTAAGTCACTAGAGTGTTTGAAAATATTATACACTTCTTTAGTAAGAAGCCAACTAGAGTATAATTCGCCCATTTGGTCCCCATTGTATAAAATACATTCCGACAATATAGAAAGGGTACAGCACAAATTCCTAAGATTTATTAACTTTAAGCTGAATATTCCAATTAAAAATATTAACTATGTCCTTTTGATGAAACAACTCAACTTAATTACGCTGTCCGATAGGCGAATCATCTCTGATCTTGTACTATTAAATAAAATCATTAATAATTGCATTGACAATCCTGAAATTCTCGCCAAAATAAAATTTTACGTACCGACCAGAAATACGAGGCAAAGTGCTACCTTCTTCTGTGACAATTTTAAAACAAACTATTAAGCTCATACACTTATTAGATTACATTATTTTGGCAATAAATTTGGGAATATTGTAGACATGTTTGCAGATTCCATATTAGTTATAAAACGAAATCTTTATAATTACTTTAATTAAATGTATGATTTTAATTTTAATTAATTTTATTTTTCATTATTATTTTAATCATTGTATATTGTGTACTACATACCTGCCTAACTGTTATTATCTATCTTTGTAAAAGCCCACTAGGGCGTAAATAAATAAATAAATAAATAATTTCATCAACCTCGGCTTAAAACTATAGATTTACATACAAATCCAATCCACACCGCCCGCTTGCCAGCCCGCTCGTCCATTACAAACAGGCATTCTCCTTTAAATATATATGTCAACCAATTTACACAAAACTTTGACAAATTATATAACCTTCCTCATGAATTACTCTATCTATTGGTGAAAACCGTTTTTTAGTACATCGCGAACAGATAGACAGACGCGGCGGAGGACTTTAATTTATATTATATAGAGATGAAAACAATATTAGCAAAACTTAATCGAAAATCTGAAAACAGAAAAATCAGAAAAAGATACGGTCTGATCTAGGACTCGAACCCAGGACCTATGCCTTGTGGGGCGGAGCCAACTCACTGTAAAGTTTATTATAAAACTACCGATCACTAGCAGTTCGGATGACATCTTTTGGAGAATCTGTGTTTTGAACATTGGGCAACTTTATTCTAGCATACCTCTTCAAACACAGAACTGCTTTTGTAAATGTCCAAACTGCTCGAGATACCAGAACCAAAGAGCATGATCTCTCACTCATCCCTTTCACTAAAACAACTTTTAGCCAAAGAAATTTGAGATACTTTGCAACAAAGCTATTCAGTGCACTTCCACTGTACTTTGTACAGATCACAACTTGGGGAACGTACCCATACTACGTGACCAACTTTTTGTCCCCCCCCCCCCCCCCCCCCCCCCCGGTGACCAAAAACCTAAGCCCCCCGCCGCTCATTTGTACCAAGCGTGGTATTTTGAAGACCCCCCCCCTGAACAGGTCACGTAGTATGGGTACGTTCTCTTATCTTAAAAATAAATCAGACATCAAGTCTTGGATCATCAGCCTAGTCAGATTTAACATAAAAATTATATTTAAACCAAATTACAAGTAATAATAAAGAAATAATACAAGTGTGCACTCCACACGCGGTAGAAGTGAAACCTTCAGAAAATTAAAGTAGACCAGAGTGGGGAGGCTACGAAGCACCACACACAGAGGAGACCGATTATTCTATCTCATTCTCTCGTAAGTTAAATCCTATTTTTGTCTCTTTTTCGTTACATCGGTTTCAAATCACAACGGTGTTAAAGAATTCATACAAGTGTGCAGTTCATACGCGGTAGAAGTGAAACCCTAAGAAAGCTAAAGTAGACAAAGGTGGGGAGTCTACGAAGCACCACACAAAGACGAGACCGATTATCCTATCTCAATCTCTCGCTGGCTAAATAAAGTCTATAGATGTACGTGTTTGTCTCTTTTTAGTGTTGCTTTTTCGTTTCAAATCACAACGGTTCTAAAGAATTTTTCACTTCAAATGGCTGAGCGTATGTAGCGTAATACATTCAATATCTATTTAGTCAGATGAGAAGAAGGCAGTAGGTCATATTGTAATGCCTATTGGTTACCAAAAAATAATAAACAGGCCATAGCAACCACACCCCCCCCCCTCCCCCGCTACCTGCAGTGACGAATAAACACCATGAAACGCCACAATAGGCACCATGGTGATGTGATTATTAATTCGTTCTAGAAACACCGTAGAAATCATTATCTCTTCACAATAAACGCTAAAAACCCAACCAAAACTGTGCTAAACAAAATCTCATAGTCAAACATCTCAAAAACCACCCCGTTTCGCAAGCTAACCTAATTTCATTAAACAATATCACATATTTTACACGTTTAAAACTGTATTTACAGAAATAAAGTGACAAATTATCAAGGTAACTAAACAAAGCATTGCTTCCCATACAAAATACAATAAGTGTCACAGTTGTTTTCTCGATTAAATGAAATTTAAACAGTTTTAAAAACGATACAAAACATCCACCTATCTCCGAGAATCCGAGTGAAAATAAATTTAAAAAACATACTATTTATCATTACCAAAAGGTCGTTTATAATTACACAATAATAAAGGACGTGTAATTTAAACCTTGTTATTTATACAGGTCAGATTTATTATTAATTAAATAAAGTGTTTTATTATAAATTAAACAAAAACAAAAATATATTTTGCGAAAAAATCCGCCAACATTTTGTTCAGAGCATTTTAATTTTCACAATAGTTTGGTGCCTGTAAGCTAATTAAGAAAAGATGTGTTAGAGAAAATATTTATTCGTTTTCTTCATAAGAAAGGAAGTGTTTAATTTGTTGATTGAGTGGAAAACTTAGCGAAAAGGTAAATTGAGGTTATGTTTCAAAGACGTTTGTTTTCCGGAAATGCGACAAAATGGCGGTCGCTCTTCTGTCAAAACTTGTTTGTGTGAGTGAGAAATATTTTCTTTGTTGTGCTTCGTCTAAAACGAGAACATAAAACTTTTAAAAAGTATTATAAATTGGTGCTTAATTTGTGTTTTAATGATAAGTAATGTTTATTATCTTTATCAATTGTTGAAGAGTGCAACAACAGGTGAGTTAAAAGGTAAATAACAAATAATTAAATATCTACTCAACAATAATAATTATATATCCATAAGCCGCCGTATTTTTACGAACGGATTATGGAAATCACACTTCATTTCAACAATTACTACATGAAACAACTACGAGTATGTACACAAAATAGGTTATTAGTTTAGATAAACTAAGTACCTAATGCATACGTATTTAGTTTGAAAGGAAACTTGGCAAATGTCAAATCCATACAAAGAAAATGGTGGCAAAGTATTTTTTTTTATTTTTAATGAAAATCGAATTTTAATGCATATTTTTCCGTCTATCCTGACTGAAACCGATGTTTCTTTTGGTAATTTGGTAATCATGTGAAAGAATTTATTTATTTTTTTTTTTTTTAAATAACAAAAAATTTCACCGTTGAACAAAATGCTATAACTATATGACCGGTAAGTGGCTGAGTTGACATCGCGTTTGGTCCCACCCAGGCGTCGCATGTTCGATCCCTCGACTGGCTAAGTCCTCCATCACGACATAAGCAACATTTTCCGCTTACTGTGGTGGTAGTAGGAGATTTTCAAATATTGTCGAGTTATTCTTTTTTTTTACATGAGCTCCACACAGGAGGCCCTGAGAAAAATAATTTCCCTCGGGGCCTATGTCATCTTTGGGGATGCTGTGTGGAGGGTTTTTTTTAAGGAAAGGAAGGAGAGGAGAGTTCTGGGAAGGAAAAGGTTTGAGGGGTGGGTAGGAATCTTGGGTTCAGTATGTCCTGGTCATCCGCCTCCAAGACCTAGACAAAACTCACCCCGTGAACCCGGGCACCCCTGCTAAATCACCAAACATAGCGAACCACTTGGGGTGACCTATTTATCCAATAAAGGTTCCCGGGGCGGCGATACCCATTCCCGCCTCACAAATTGATAACAAAATAACTAGTTGGTGACTAATAACAAAAATAAACATATTTAAAATATATATGTTTTCTCCAAATGTGTTCAGGAATGTTTCCATAACAGTTGATCCCCGACAGTTGGCCCCCGGCATACTTATATGCAATATGCAGTCGGTTTAGGGAAAATACGATATACCTACTTACGCAAAATATAACCAAGTGTCTCCGAAGGGGTGTGCAGAGAGAATGTACCGCCGAACAACTAAAGCATAAAACATATTTTCATACAAATGCATCAAGAACTACTTATCTAAGTATATACTGTATACACCAACGAACAAGTACAAAAAATCTACACTGAAAATAAATTCGTTTAATATCCATACCGATTTATTAATAAAGATATTTTTGAGGACGATTTTACGTATAGGCCACTTGCATTGAATTCATAACGACTTGGAAAAAATCGTGTGGATAGATCTTTTTATTAAGATTGCGAAAATATTAGTAAATTTTTTTAGAAGTGTACAGTTTTTTTTTTTTTTTAATAAATAAATTCATTATTTGGGCTCGTGACGTCACTATACGAAAATGTCCCGTCTCCGAAAATGTTCCTATTAATTTTATAAAATTCCACACTGATTTATTTTTTTTTATATGGCATCACTTTGATTTCAGGCGAATTTTTGATTTCGTTCCCCAGATTTATTGTTTGTTCTCTGCGAACTTATCATTTGGTTTGACTTTTTGACAGATGTTCTGAAGAGAACCCCGTACATTTTAGAAGTCGGTACGTGTTTTATAGGTATAATGGTTTTGGTGCTAATTTTAACAAAATCAAATTTTATAATATTCTTATTATTATTATAATTTACAAGTACAAGTATATTACATTGGATTTAGCATTATATACGTTGTACATTATAATGATTTATGATCAATAAGATGGATCAAGGAAAAAAATATTTATGAGATGTAATATTTTTGGTATGCCTCGTTATTCTCCTGTGCCATTCGTGTGGAAAGCGTTCTTTTTTTAAAAATTATTTTCGGCTATGTAATTATCGTTTTTTCGCACCTATAAAATTATGTCCCGTCTTTCCGGTTTATAAAAAATGGTCTGATTTTTCGAATTTCGAAGAAGGGTTTCAAATTAAAAAAAATAAAAATACAGAATGTCTTAGAATATTTGTCTAAACCGAAAAAAAAATTTTAAAAAATGTAATGCAAGTGCAATTTTATCATAATTACTAGCAATTTCCCGGCAGCATTGCAATCCCAATTAAAAAAAGAAATTGTTCTCCCTGCGTGTACTTTCCTAATCGTCCCGTTTCCCTTTCGCCTCCCCTTCTTCTCCCGCGTCCCCTTTTCTTCACACAATCCCACTCCGCCTTCCCTCTTCCCCCGTCCCGCGAATCCCCTTCCCATGTTAGCCTCCCCCCTCCCCCCTCCCCACTCCCGCGTTCCCCTCCCCGCTGCCATCGCGGGAATGCGCACATCAAATTTCATCGCAATCGGATGAATGGTTAGCAACGCATAATTTCATTACGACAGAGCTCACAATTATCTATAGAAACCATCGCGGGCATACGCGCATCAATTCCCCAAAATCGCAATCGGATGAATGGTTTAGCACCGCATAAACTCACTTACAAACATATTTTGATTTTTATCCTATAAGATGGTGTCGGGGGGGGGCAATTGTTGGGGGATCAACTATCGTGTCACCCTCAGAATTACTTGTTTGTCACGTACATAGATCGCTGTTTAATCTATCATTTTGTTTGTTATATATTAATTGTTTTATCTTTGTTACATCCGGGAGCAAATGATTAGTTTTTTTGTATAATTAATGAAATGAAAACATAATTTTTGCTTTCGTCTGATTACATTTCGACATGTTATTGAAAGGTATTTGGAGTAGGTAAGTAATATTTAATGACCCTGCTTAGTTAACCCTTCAGGATAATTTGTTCAGGATAATTAGGAAAACATCACATAGATCTCACAGAAATCGTTATGTCTCCCTTACTATCATTTTGAAATATGATCTAAAAGGTGTTAGAAGGAGAAAAAACCATGCTTTATATTATAAATTTATAAAATTTAACCACAAAATAATTAGTTTCCTACTGCAATTTGAAAAAAAATTATATGAAACTTTGGGAATTTTTTATTAATTATTTTCACATGAAAAGACAAAAAAGTGGGGTTACAATAATGTTTATATTACATTTCTATAAAAAATGTGGGTAAATTTTGGGGATCGCTGGCAACGGTTAATACGCACTTTTTTTTGAAAAAATCTTTTGATTCACCTTAATTACATTAAAAGACAACTATTTGCATTGGGGGAAGTGGAAAATATTTTTGTGTAACATGGTTTGTGATACAAAAGAAAGTGCCCCTTTTTTTTTTTTTTTTTTTTTTTTTTATTAGAAGAAAAAAGTTATAAAATATTACAGGAAATCAAGTAAAAAAATAAGATATTACAAAAAAGAAAAGTCCCAATAAACTACTTTTAAGTAGTTTGTCAATGGGTGCGTTTACTTTGAAGTTTTTTTTTTTTTTTTTTTTTTTTTTTAAATAAAACTTATAATGCAGTTAGACATTTTTGTGTTACGAGTACTACAAGAATGTTAATACAAACTTTTTCTTTCGGCGAGCCAATTTTTCAATATAATATTTGTTCTTACATTATTTGTACATTTTTTAATTTTAGCAGGTAACATATTTAAGCATGTAGGTATCATGTAGTCCAGCGTTCTTTGTCCATATTTGTTTAAGTGCTTAGGTACGATTAGTCCTTCATTTAACGTAAATCGAGTATTGTAAGTGTGGTCCAGTCTATTTATGTATATAGGGCTATTCATATGCTGAAAAATAATTTTATGCCACAGAATTGCTCTTACTGAGAGAATTTTAAGATTCTGGTAAAAGTACGGAACATTGTGTCTTTGCTCGTATAAACTTTTATGAGCTAATAATTTAACTAATGAATTTTGGACAGATTGAACATGATTAACATTTGTCTTACAGGAAAGTCCCCAAGCTGTAATTCCGTACCTGATAATAGACTCAGCTAATGATAAATAAATTATTCGAAGTGTGCATATTGGAACATAGAATTTAAGTTTATATAATCTACTAACAATAGATCTCAGACGTTCACAGACTTTATTTATTTGTAAATCCCATTTGAAAAAGCAGTCAATAATTACACCTAAATAAACATATTCTTTAACCACTTCAATATTTTCGCATGTACACAATGCTGGGATACCAACATGTAAGCAATCTGAACCGTGTGTTTTTATTTCTGGTGTAATAATATTTGTCTTGGCATTGGGTGATCTAATATGTATCAATTTGGTTTTTTTTGCATTTATGATTAAACCAGAGTCATGAGACCATTTCAAAAGCTCAATGTAATCCTTTTGTAAGAGTTCAATACATAATTTTAAATCACTGCGAGAAATCACTAGTGCAGTATCATCCGCATATACAAAGTGTTTTACATGTTTAAAGATGTACTTAATAAAAGATACATAAATGATATATAAAATTGGACCTAATATGGAACCTTGAGGAACGCCAGCTAAAATTTTTCTTTTTTTACTTAAAGTGTTCAATAGCTTTATTTTCATGCATCGGTTGTTCAAGTAATTTTCAAATAGTTTTAGGAGCTTTCCTCTTATTCCTATGATTTCTAGTATCTGCAATAATTTTCTATGATTAATAGTGTCAAATGCTTTAGAATAATCTATAAATAAAACTAATACATGATTTTTACTATTTAGTTCATTATTTATGAAACTGGCAAATTTTTGAAGTAGCATTTCGGTACCCTTTTTTTTCTGGAATCCATATTGATTTGTATCAATAATAGAAAAATCTTCTAAATATTTTATTAATTTCAACTGAATGTATTTTTCAAGAATTTTTTCGAGTGATGGCAAAATACTAATCGGTCTATAATTACCCAATAGAGTGTGATCACCTCCTTTATAAATGGGTCTGATAATACTACATTTTAAGTCATCTGGAATTTTTGCTTCAAATAAAATTCTATTTACAAAATGGGCTATGATTGGAGCTAAAATTATTATATGTTTTTTAATATCACTCATTCTGATATTATCAATTCCAGGAGAAGAGCTTTTAAGTTGCCGCACAATGCTTTCTATATCAGAAATTTTGGCCCTTGGTAGGTACATGCTTTGAGGCCTCTTCTCTGGTTCAAAAGCAGTTGTCCTGTAATTACATTTATGTAACATATTGCAAACACTGTCAGAGAAATAATCAACAAAATCATTAGTTACATTTTCTTTGGTCCGATCTTTCATCAAATATTTGGAGGCAACTTGGTCACAATTATTTTTACATTTCTTACCTAAAATTTGATTACACTCGTCCCATGTCTTTTTTGAATCTTGAAATAGATTTTTGAATTTGTCATTATAGTATGAGGTTTTTAATTTAAGTAACAATTTATTTAAAACATTTCGATAACACTTATATTCCTTTTCATAGTATTTATTTGTTGGGGCATTTTTCCAACGCTTATATAAATAATCCCTTTTTTTAATTTTATATAGTGCATCACTAGATATCCAATCATTTATGGCATAAGGTCGGCTTTTAGGTTTTTTGCTTATTATAATTGTGCTGTTTTTATACAAGTCGTCAAAATAATTTTTAATTTTTAAATAAATAACCGAACATTCGGTTTCCTTTAGAAGCGACTTCCAGTCATAATTACAAATACGTTTATCAATCTGTTTTTGCGAAAGAATTTTGACGTTATTAGAATCGCTAGAATTGAAATTATCTACCGACTTATAGAGTATGCTTACAGCTGTTGTATTATGATCGGCAATATTATAATCACATACGCACGCGGAGATTGTACTGGTTAATCCAGTAGGTAACTTTCCGCTAACTCGCACAAAAAAGTGATCTAAGCAAGAACTAACAATTTTCCCTTGAACTATTACTTCTCGTGTAACATAATTTATACATTTTTTTAAATAGTTATTAGTAAGAATATTTTCATATTTTATAATGATAGCATCATTTTTGTGTAATAAATTTAAATTTACATCACCGAAAAATATTACACTTTCATTTGATTTAATATTGTTTTCAAACACATTGGATATTTCTGACAAAAATGCTTGCTTATTTAAATTCGGGGGTCGGTATATTGCCAAGACATTTAGAGTACTGTTATTTGGAAGTGTCAATATTCCAAAAACGTTCTCAAAATATTTACTGTCCAGAAATATTTGCGAAAAGGAGAGGTTATTCTTTACATATAACAAAATGCCTCCACCGGATTTATGGTTTCTGCAATAGTGGTACGAATTGAAACCGGGAATATCATAAAGATTAACAAGTTCCGAACGAATTGCAGTTTCGCAAAGCATGAGTACGTCAATGTGATTTAAGCAGTCTTTAAAATAAACATGAAATAGGTCCCAATACCTACCTATAGATCTAATGTTTAGTTCCACAAAATTGAGTTTACTCGTTTCACGTTTCATTGTGTCTTGCTTACGAAGCCATTCGCACAGGTTATTTATCTTACAAAAATTTATGTCATTATCATCATCTATGAAACTAAAAGACATAATGTGTGTAACTAAAATACTTAATAACTAAAATATAAGTATGCAATTTTATTCCTGGCATTGGCATTTCATACTGATTTACGCAATTATTATAACTAATTGTTAAAATTGAAATTGACATTGAATGCATATTTAAATAAATTCGCAGCAATAATAATATCACGAATAATAATGAATAATAATAATTCATGCCCAAAAATAGTCCATCAAGGTTGACTTCAATTTGTTTTGGTGACAGTATTGAATAAACTGTCATTGTATTTCTAGTGATAATGTTATAGAGAAGAAACATAGTATAAAGTATATCAATTTTGTTTTGTGTAAATAATATTTCACAAGCCTTAACACTTTGAGAACAGGCTAAAATTTGAATCCATCGTTTTTGTTTTAAAATTTTACTGAAAAATATAATTAAATAATTTTTTAATATTTCTAATGATTCTTTAACACTTTGATGGTAGGTTAATAATATTATAATGATTTTTTTTGGTTTTAACATTTTACAGAAAGTTATAACTAAATTGTAGGAAGATTCAGAAAACAATCGCATTTTATGCAAACATATAAATTTCGATATTGTGTTTTTAATATTTGAGCATACCATGAGGGCTGTCACTGTTAAGAATTTAAAAGAAGGTGCATACCTATTCATAATTTATACGCCCTTGTGCAATAGTCATCATTTTTTTTAAATACGTACAATTTTTGCTGTTTGCTTTATGATTTGTATCGTTAGTTGACTTGAATGTGTTGTTTTGGAATTCACAATTTTTGCATTTTTCTTCTTTGTTTTTATTAGGGCAGTCTTTCCAGGGATGATCCATGGCGCAGTGTAGACACGTGGCATTCTTGTCCTTATTTAGGCAGTTGATAGCTGAGTGACCAAATTTCAAGCAATGAAAGCATTGCATAATTGGAATTGCGTCCTCCACCCGTACTCTGTAGTATCCAATATTTATTTTCTCTTTAGATATGAGATATTTCCTAAGTTTTCCACTTGTTTCGATTATGTAGTTCGTAAGATTATTTTGTCCTTTTGGTTTAAGCATTTTCACTAATTTAACTGAGTTTTTTGGATTTTCATCCATTATGATTTTGATTCCATCATTTTGTGTTTTAAATGATTCTATTATGTCTTCTTCAGATAAGTTGATAGGTAAGTTTCTTATGAATAATTTTGGGTTCTTTTTTTCTAGTTCTTTTGCGATCATGTTGTTTTTAAATACCGTATTTATTTCATCCGTTAGTTTTTTTGCGTGATCTTTATTAGGGCAAGATATAATTAGTTTATTGTTTGATGCTTTTTGTACCCCATTTACTGCAATACCCAAATGCGATGTTTTAATTTTTTTAACTATCAAATCTCGAATATCATCAGATGTTGAATTTGTATTTTCACTTGCAACTATTAGTGAGTATTTGGCCTCTGGAATAGGTATTGAAAAGGTTGACTTATTATATGTTGTATTAACTGATTCATTTTTTTCCTTTAAATAATTTTCAATTTTTTCTGAATGTTTTTCTTCATTTAATATCAGTTTATTTTGTAGCTCAATTATTTTCTCTTGTAATTGAAGTTTTTCCTTGCACCATATTTCTTCTAGTTGGCTTATATCTTGTTCTATAATTATTCTCTGCTTCGCCTCTTTGATACTTGAGCATTTTTTAATTTCAGTTTTAATAGAGTCAATTAGTCCTTGTACGTTCCGGTCCATAATGAGTTATTTATTATGCGGGCTGTCTGGCGAATAAAACGTCAGTCAGCCTGCTAAGTTTACAACAATAATTTGTTTAACTGCTTGGCACTGTACTTAGGTGGTTACTGTGTTTATCGTAATTTCTGGGCGTGCGGTCTGCACGGCGACAGAAACTGAACTTTATAACGCCTACTCGCGTCAAGGCAAGAAAAACATCCCAGTTTTCAAGTAGTTTAGCGGCTACGCTAGGTTTGTGTAACATGGTTTGTGATTCTGGCGTACGATCTCACAAGACGAAAGCTAATTTTAATTTTACGTAATGAAATTTAGAATGAAATATTTTCCGCTTCCCCCAATGCAAATAGTTGCCTTTTAATGTAATTAAGGTGAATCAAAAGGTTTTTTAAAAAAAAGTGCATATTAACCGTTGCCAGCGATCCCCAAAAATTAATAAAATGTGAATGTGTTTATTTTTATTTTTTTCGTTATCCGTAATTTTAGTTAAAAAATGTAGGGTGTGCCATTTTTAAAACTTTTTATGCATACATTTTTTTTAAATATATTTCAATGTTTATTTTGATACTAGCTGGTTTCCGGCATGCGTTGATATACCATTTAATGAAGAAATTGAACCTCCCTGCGTGTCCTTTCCCATTCGTCCCGTTCCCCTTCCGCGTCCCCTTCTTCTCTCGCGTTCCCACTCCGTCACCTCCACCTCCACCTTCCCTCTCCCCACTCCACTCCCCCCCTTCCCCCGTCCCGCGAACCCCCTCCCGAGTTCCCCTCCCCCCTCCCAGGTCCACCTCTCCCCTCCCAGGTTCCCATCCCCCTCCCTCCCTCCCGCTTTCCATACATTCAGTTTTCAAACCTCGCGTGCACCAATAGCAATTTTGTCCTAAAAACCTTGCCCTGACAATAACGAACACACAAAAAGAATGAATTATCCAATTTGGTGCAGTCGTTCGAAAGTTATGCGCTTAGAAACACATTCAGCGATTCATTTTTATATTATAGATGTTTATTTCTAATTAAGTAGGTACTTATAACATTTGAAAGTTTATTTTATCACATCCCAAAAACAGTTAATTTTCGGATAGGTTGGTGTTTTCTTGTGCGTACACCCGCGAAGGTTTCTATATATAATGGTGAGCTCTGACATTGCGAAATTTGTATTATGATTTCACAATAGATGGCGCGTGAGTTGTTTGAAAAATGTGTGTATTTCATATAATTTATAATCGCAGGAAAGTCACATTTTTAGACCTATTAACCAGTGGCCGGGAGTTAAAATTTCGACTGAAAATGATCTTACTATCGTACCCTTGCAACTGCTGTACAGGGCGGTTCCGATGACAAAGTTTGATATATTTCCGTACCAGCATTTTTAATTAATAACTTAAAATTGATTTTAATTCATTTAAAAAAAATGGTTGTTTTTTTGACAATGACGATTTTTTTTCAAGCAATGAATAATTAAGTAAAAATAAAGTGTTTTGGTTATTTTTTGTTGCTCGTAGGTATATGAATTGTATCTACGAGTCCTCTAAAGTCATCCATGTGGATTTAGCATTAGATATATTCATATTTATTATATTGAGTTTATATGCCTTATTTATATATTTTGTAATCTTTTTTATTTATGTTTCTGTTGTTATAAATGAAATTTGATTTCGATGTGAAAAAGCCCAATAGGGCGTCAATAAATAAATAAAAAATATAAAATTTACCTTTAAGTTAGCAATAAAAATGCTCAAACGCGTGATTATAACAATTTTAAATTATGTTTTTCTATTTTTATTATTTATAATTATTTAATAATGTTACTTAATAATTAAGTATTTATAATTTTTCAATAATGTCTAAGGAAAATTAAGTGTGTAAAAAAATCTTAAGTATATTAGTTTGTAAGACCATAAATAAATAGACAAACTGAAGTATTTTCGTGACAAATCACGTACCCGGACTTCTTTGAATGATTTTATTTTATCTAAAATTAAAATTCTGAGTCGTAGCTTTCTTAGATAATTAATTGATTTATTTTATTGTATAATTATATGATTCAAAATGCGCATTGTATAATTTAATATTTCGTTTGAAAAATTAAACAAAACTGCCAACGACCAACGGTGTTGCCTTATTATAATAAAAATAAACATATTTTTAAATTTAAAAAATAGCTACACTGGATAAAATAACAATCTTTCGAAATTAATTAATATTTTTTTGTAGAAAAAAGAATAGGTCTGGAATTTTATTTAAAAATTATATATTATATTTCCGGCTGTGTCTGGTTATAACCCGATTAATGAATTTCCCATTTTGTAAATTGTTTGAAATCTTTATTCAGATCTCGTTTCGGGCATCACAGCGTTGGGCGTCAGTGAATTGTTGGTCCAGGGTGGATTGCGATGAAGTGTTGCCAATGGAGCGGGGGGCGATGACCCGTGGGGGGACCAGGGAGAGTGGGTGCTCCGCGCAGTGAATGGTGCCATGGGATGCGGCCCGTGCCGGGGAAACAGCGCCGTGCAGGCTGACGGCTCCGTGCTCGACAGGGTCATCAGCCAGGCGTCCAACGAGGACCAGTGCCTGCTCTACAAGCTGGCCAACTATAAAAAAGGTAACAACCATTGATATATAATAAATCTATACCTATTTATAAAAATCTATTGCTGTTCGTTTGTCTCGCTAAAACTCGAGAACGGCTGGGCCGATTTAGCTGATTTTGGTTTTGAAATATTTGTCGTAGTCCAGGGAAGGTTTAAAAGTTGAGAAAATATGGAAAAGTTGCGAGGAAGATAGTAAAATCAACATTTTCATTTTCCCATATTATAAACTGTCCTACACAACTTTCCTGTCAAACATTTGACGTTCCTCGGGTCCACTAGAATTGAAGTAAATAAAATAATAATAATATAAGCTTTTTTTTAAGTTTTATAATAATTTTTGTAAAAGGTTCTTACGGAGCGCAGAACATTGATTAATTTCAGAAAACTTTGTACGTTTGACAGTTCGCGAGTTTGACGAAATAAATTTAGCATGAATTGCTAACCGTTCATCCGATTGAGATGAAAATTTGGTGAGTTGTTGTGAGCATGCCCGCAAAGGTTTCTATATATACTGGTGAGCTCTAGCATTATGAAATTTGTATAAAAAATTTCAATTGGTGCACGCGAACTGTTTGAAAACAGAATGTACCGGGACTGAATGTATGGAATGCGGAAGGGGGAGGCGAATGGCAGAGGGGTGAAGGATGAGGGAGGGGAGGGGAGGGGAACTCGGGAGGGGGGATAGGAACTCGGGTGGGGGGTTCGCGGGACAAGGGAAGCGGGCGAGGGGAGTGGGGAGAGGGAAGGCGGAAAAGGCGGAGAGGGAACGCCAGAGGGGAAGGGGACGCGGTAGAAGAAGGGGAGGCGGAAGGGGAACGGGACGAATGAGAAAGGTTGCGCAGGGAGAAACAATTTCTTTATTATTAAATGGCATAGCAAGGCATGCCGGGTACCAGCTAGTAATAAATATATATTAGCTCTTTCATGCCTAATTTCGATCTAAAAATAACACCACCTAAGGGTAATTTCATAATACAATCCCCATTGAACTCCAATACCTCGTTTTAGAAATCTGGATACTAAAATTAAGCAGCACATAGTTACGCTCAAATCCCATGATGTACGAGCTTAAACTTGTTGTTACGAGCTTCTAAAAACTTACACGAAACCAGTAAAGATCGATCATTTTGTGGCAAAATTGTTGTCGTAATTTGTTGCGTAACATAGTTGTTTTGCTAGAAAGAAATGTAAGACATATATTGTTTATATTCATTCAGCTGATTAAATTGTTAATGATAAAGTTAGTGGGGCACCTACCTATATATTTCTATCTGCCTCAAGTTCGTGTATGAAAAATGATCTTCACAAAACTAGTAGAGAGCATTAGGACGAACTTGCTGTAAGACACATTTGCTACGTGCAGATCAACAAAGGGTAAAAAGCATAGACATGTGAATATCAGTAGACCAGAACATAAAGGTGAGGGGGTAAACCAACTACAACGGGGCGCAGAGCCAGAAGATGACTTTGGAGATGTGTGATTCGTCGATAACTAAATATGACAGTATATAGGCATCTCGCATTATAATATCACCATTTAGTTCTTAATAGTAAACTCTGCTTTTGAATGAATAGACCTTTTTACATGGGAGCGCGAATTACTCGCCGCGTATTGAACAAATTTGCGAAGTCTAAATACGGCAAAGTAAAGTTCGTTTATTTTCAGTCTCCAATATTTTGTTGCCGTATTTAGTTAGGACACTTTTACAAATGTTTCATAATTTACTTACCCCGTAAACATCGACGAGCACACGCCAAGTATCTCGGGTGATAGTATATATTTACACGTTTCAAAACACAAACCATGTTTTTTGCAGTGTTATTTCATAAAATGCACCGATGAGCGCTTGACGCTGGCTCGCAGAAGAATGATGACGTCACATTTTTTAGATTCACGCAAAGCCATACTCAAATACTCAAGCCCAAGAGGGTTCCACGGATCCGGTATGGGGAGGGGGAAATAATACGCTTTTATCACTTATGGCAGGTCTACTAATATTCATATGTCTATGGTAAAAAACAATGCTTCTTCTGATCTTTCCACTGCCAGATAATCCTTTTTCATTTCTTTTTGTTCTATGTTTTCTTAAACCATTTTTTTTTTGTTTTTGGTCGATTTGATCAAACTTGATCGATGGTAACAACTTAATACTTGTATCGAGTGTCTGTTTCTTGTATTGTATACCATTGATAATAATTGGCCTCGGAAGATGAAAGAATTTGTTCTTCCAGGTGGTGAATTGATAGACGCCTATAACTTGGGGGGGCAAGCTGAAGTGGAGAAGCTGATTCGCGAGCAGTTCGGTATGCTGATGTACAACGAAGGAAAGGGGCAGATTATCAACAGAGCTGAGTACCTGCGATGGAAATTCCGGGACCATAAACAGGTGAGTAACAAATTATTAATTACATGGTAGTTAACACAAAGAATTGAATTAACGATTAACGCACCCGGACAGAGATGAGAATGGTCTTCAAATTATTCTGATCTTTAGCGAGTGCTAGTTGCGGGATAAGCATTCGCTGTTATGTGTGTCCTAATGAATAACCAACACCTCTGCCATAGGTCACCCCAAGTGGTTACGCTATATGTTGCCTGGAGACTCTTAGTCCAAGCGAAAATCTGGTGAATCTACATGACTCAGAGAACCCAGAAAAAATCAGAATGTGCAATTCACACGCGGTAAAACTCACCATACGTCGTTTTCTTTTCTTTTGTCTGTTTATTTTAAAGTGGTTTGAAGATTGGATATTGATTTTACAAAAATAAAAATGTTTATTTTTTAGATTTGGTAGGATTCGAACTCCATTTGCTGGATGTCTCTCTAAGCGCTGAGAGTCAGGCGCTTTATACCATTGCACTATCGGAAGCTCGCGCGTCGTCATGAGTTTACCATGTAATATTAGAACCGAGGACCGTAAAATAATAAATTTTAGTGACGCACTTCCGTTTCACCTGAATTTCAAATGACAACGAGGCTAAAGAAGTTTCACTTCACAAAAAATTGCAATATGTGCATTTAATTGTTTTTTTTCTTCCTTTTTTTCAGCAACTGCGCTTCGGCGCATTTTAGAAGACATTAAATAGCTAATATTAACACCTTAATAAAATAGTTTTACCTACCAATAAAACTTACATTATGTACCTAACCTCATTTAAAACCTATATTGAGAGAAGCATTCTCAAATCCCCTTTCGCGTGGCCTTCCCCGAACTTTTTTAGTACCTTGTGGCTGTCAAGTGGTCACCAGATGCTAAACAAAAGTATCTACATACATCTAACTTTTGTTTATGGCATTTTTTTCTCATTAGTTCTCACCAGGCAGTGATTGCCTAGGTTTTAAATGAGGTTAGGTACATAATATAAGTTTTATTGGTAGGTAAAACTATTTTATTATGTATCCTGAACCGTCATTTAAAACCTATATTGAGATCTGTTTGTTATCGACTGGTGACCACTAACGCTAATGTGATGATATTAAAATATGTTAAACACTGGAATACTTACTCACGTGATACAGTGGGTGGAATAGGGAAGTCACAGACAATGCACTATTTACCTCTAGAGAAGTGTTAACTTCTCTTCTGTAGAATTTGGCAAAGGTGTCCCGGTTCCTCCAGTTCCCTCGAGCCAGGATGTCATCCAGTCTAAAATTATCCAGCCAGTTAAGTGATGCCACTGCTGCCCGTACGCTTCCCGGTGCAGCTGTGGTCTTAGCTTCTTCTAGAATCGTTTTGACCCAACGGGCAATGGCTGTTCTTGAAGCTGCCTTAACTGCTCCTGATGTAGTGATGAAGAGTTCTGTTAAATTCTGCTTTGTATCTGTCTTCTGTCCGTTCTTTGGAGATTTCAACCAGTTCCTTAATCCAGTATGTTTAGTCTATATTTGGTTGATTGCCATTTAACAGCCTCCAACCTGACTTTTGGTACGTAGCGGAGTCTGTTTTGGAACCGAAAACTGGCCATAACGAGACCCCTTCCTCATCTATGGATAATTTGTCTGGTGAACACTATAACAAGGTCAGGTCATGCCCTGCTTGATGTTTCAAAGAGATTCAACTTTTTGGGTGGGTTAGCTTCTAACCAAGTCAACACCACTAAAGGATCCTAGATAGGAGGTTTAGCCAATTTAGGATGTCTTAATGCTGCGGCTTTGAGTACTTGTCTGACTAGAGGAAGTGAACTTAGGTTTCCTTCTTCAGGGCTACTGAAAGTTGTTACTACCGATTTATGAAGTCGAACTGTGCTGGGAGAGAGACTATCTTCTAGACTAGGATCTGTTAAAAATCGTGCTAGGTTGCTTCCTGTAGGGACATTCGGGTTAACCCCATGATTTAATGCCCCCTTTGCCACCTAAGCCATGCCGGTTTGTATGTTTTAAGGGTGGACTCTCTCCAACCCGACTTTAAAAAATCTTTCTGTTTGTCCGACCAATCTGTTAATGACTGCCTCCACCCCGGCACTTCCACACCTCCAAAATGAAATCCTCTACTTGTGGTGGGGGTTTCAAGGTTCTGGTGTCTATCAGCACTTCTATCAGTTTCAATATGGTGAACGGAGGACTCGCTGCTCGATTTTTTAAGTCTGGTCTCCAGAAAACCTTCTTCCATCTCGGGGCTACAATCAAGTATAGGTCCTTGACCTGGTTCAGGTGTGCTAAAACTCTCGGCATAAGGCACGGCGGGGGGAACACCCAAGCTAGAGGAAAATCCCACTCTTGAGTCCAAGCATTGACAAATTTTGCCTCTTTGTTGAATGCATTGAGGGACACATAATCTTCTACGACGTGGGCTGTCTCTGATGCATACAGGTCTATAGTTGGCGTCCCCCATTTTGCAAAAACTAATTTTGTTGCATCCGGTAAAAGATGCCATTTCGGAGGTTCACGTTTTCAGGGGAGTTGATCTGCTACTTCGTTGAACCTTCCCGGTAAGTAGTGGGCAGACAGTGAAATGTGATACATGTCTGCCGTTTGAAGGGTTTGACGAGTCGCTTCGAGCAATGTCTTGGATCGTGTGTCACCTTCGTTGCGAAGGTATGCGACCACCAATTTGTTGTCTGACTGGGTAAGAAGACCCGAGTCTGACAGCTCTGGCCCGTGAGGAGTAAGTGCTGCCAGCACGGCGAGCATTTCCTTGACATTGCTGTGGAGTGGTTGTTGTGTTTGGGAACAAGCTCCATTCAACCTGAGGTTGTTTAGCTGCGCGCCCCATTTCCAGTCCGAGGCATCGGTCGTGAGGTTGTGGCGAATTCCCGGTAAGTAGTGGGCAGACAGTGAAATGTGATACGTGTCTGCCATTTGAAGGACTTGACATGTCGCTTCGAGCAATGTATTGGATCGTTTGTCGCCTTCGTTGCGAAGGTATGCGACCACCGATTTATGGTCTGACTGGGTAAGAAGACCCGAGTCTGACAGCTCTGGCCCGTGAGGAGTAAGTGCTGCCAGCACGGCGAGCATTTCTTTGACATTGCTGTGGAGTGGTTGTTGTGTTTGGGACCAAGCTCCATTCAACCTGAGGTCGTCTAGCTGCGTGGGTTTGAATGCAGGTAGCTTGCTTGTAACATGCAAAGGTTAAGCCTGCCTCTACGAATGGCGAAACTAGCAAAATTGAGGGTACCCAAGAGGCCCTGGGCCTGCTCAAGTGACCATCTACCTAGATTAATGTATTGTTTCAGTAACTTTGTTATTTTCACTCTTTTATCTTGCGGGAGATATTTTAAATCAGCCCTTGAATTCCACATAATTCCCAGATATTCAATTTTCTGAACTGGACTTGGAGTGGATTTAAGGAATTGTATTATCCACCCCAGAGTTTGTAACATTGAAATAGTTTCAAATTTATGAATTTTCAATATATTAATATACTATCAAAAAATTCTCTAAGTAGACAATTATTCTGAGACCTTTATCTCTTAATTGTTGCGCTATCCAATTGGTAAGATAAGTAAAAACCTTTGGAGTAGATAATAGTCCAAAGGTAAAGGCAAACATCTCATTTGAAGTAATTCTCCTTAAAACTGAGTCTCAAGAAACGGCGATGCTTCCACTTTAACCATCCAGTCCCCCGGTTGATTGGATAAATGGTGCAATCTTATTAAATGCAGGTAGCTTGCGACTGGCACACTCCCTAAATTTGCCTATAGTTAAAAAATTGTTCAAGCGACGAAGGTTGAAAACCGGTCTAAATGACCCGTCTTGCTTCGGTATGAGAAACATCCGTGACAGAAATGAAGGAGATATTGAAGGCGATGCCAATATCTTTTCCTTTTTCATTTTGTCTATTTGTCGCGTCATTTCTTTTGTGATATGAGTTTTATAAGTGGAACTTACCGTGTCTGCCAGTATACTTAGCATGGATTTCTGACGGAAGGGTAGCCTTGTACCCTCGCAACATCGTTAACAGCGTCGGTGGGGCTCCTAAATCATCCCAATTGCTTAGGAACTGTCCTAACTGCCCCCCCTGAAACTCTCTCTCTGGATAGTCAGACTATCCTTGTTGCCAAAATTGGCCTGGTTGGTCCTCTCTTCCTCCTCTGGACTCCTGTTGGTTGGTTAGCCCGCCACAGAAGGCTTTGCAATCGCGAAACGTCCTGCCTTCCCGAAAGGGCCTGCTCTCGCGAAAAGGCTTCCTAGCTGGCCCTTTATACTTGGGCAGCTGCGAGCTGGTTGATGGTTGAGGGGCGAAGCTCGAATGTGGGAGGCATTTATCCAGCCCTCCCATTCGCTTTATCTGAGATTCCAATTTGCTTGGGTCAAAAAGATAACCCGCTGCTGGAGGAATATTTTTAACCGCTTCCCGTACATACTGACTCTTTACTTCATTGAGGATTGCGTCCCTGTGATGCTGGATCACGTTTGCTCTCCTTCCGCAGACCATCTACAGAACATCTGTAATCACTGCCTGCTACTCTGTATCCGGAGTCCTTCCTCTACTCTCCAGTTCACAGTTCCTGCAGAGATTTTCTGAGGCACTCATTCTGCAGAAAGAGGGCATTGCTCAATGCCCCACAGAATTTATCTGGGATTAACAAAACCAATCCCTAGAGAAGTTGATGCACCACTCTCCCCGTGCATCTTCCGATCTTCTGAGTCATGCTCGTATTAATTCATGGACAAACCGCCGCATTTTTACGCACAGATTACGGAAATTATACTTCATTTCAACAATTATTACAAGAAACAACTATTTACGAACATAAAATAGGTTATTAGGTTCTTAGTTTAGGTAAATGAAGTAATTCATGCATTTTTTGTTTGAAACGAAACTTCGCAAATGTCAAATCCATACAAAAAACGTGGCCTCTTTTTTCGCCAATTTCGGCAACTTTCACTTCGACTCTTTTGGTCAAATCACTTTATTATATTTCTACTGTCATCTCTACCGAATCGGATGAGGATCCGCTCATTGTTAATCAAACACAACCCAACACATGTCAATCACAACACAAGATACAATCAAAGAAAGCAGACAAAGAAACAAAGGACCCAAAATGCAGACAATCTTTGTTGTGTTCACCACATAGGTATATTGTCATTTATCGGTCTAAAACTCTGTTTTTAATTTTAAAATACTTCGAACAGCCTCGCTGTTATAACATAAAGTATGATTTTGAAATAATTCTTGCTTTTTTTGGGGAAAAATCGTTATAAATTCGGAGCTACTACAAAACGAAAATGCCAGCGACGAAATTTAATACGCTAATGAGAAAAAAATGCCATAAACAAAAGTTAGATGTATGTAGATACTTTTGTTTAGCATCTGGTGACCACTTGACAGCCACAAGGTACTAAAAAAGATCGGGGAAGGCCACGCGAAAGGGGATTTGAGAATGCTTCTCTCAATATAGGTTTTAAATGACGGTTCAGGATACATAATGACCGATATTTTTAAATTTTACATAAAATCATAAACAGTTACTCTAAATGTGATATAAATTCACCAGTTTCCCACCCGTACTGCGAGTTTCCGGACAGTGGAGGTAATCTACCTCTTACCCGCCCTGGTATAATATAAGTAAAAGATGGTTACTCCTTCAAGGCTCTCGCAAGATTCAAATTTTTTTGTTAAACGAAGCTACATTTATTTATTTTGAACTAATCTAGACCTCCAGTGTCCTTGCATACGTTGTTAGTAAGCAGTATGCCAGTGCTTAACAGGAAAAAAAGTTTCCGGACAGCGTTTATAGTGGTTATATCTGCTCTTAGCCACTTGAGAATTTTTGGTCACATTTTGGCCAATTTTCAAACAGGTCCGAGCGTTCGCTGGCCAAAATGTGGCCGATTTAAAGAGATATTTTAAAACATTCATAATAAATTATTTCAAAAGATTCCACGCATTGTGCACCTACTTCAATTAATCACAAAGATAACTTTTTACTTTTCAATAAGAGTTGTCTCGCATCTCTTTTGAATTTGATATTGACATTTTGCGAACCAAAATTATTGAATTTTTTTTTCTTACAAATCGTTACCATGTCAACAAATGCATGTTCTGATATAAATTTATATCTGTGATTATCAACTAGACCAGCCCCCCTAGCACAGTCGATCGATATAGGTTTTATCGAAAATGTCGGTAACTTGTAATCGCTCCCGAGAACGACTGCAGGCCGCTAACGAAGAAATAACAGTTCACGTCAAATGAATCAGGAACCCTTAGTCGTTGTGAACTGTTTTTTGTTCGTTAGCGGCTTGCAGTCGTGCTCGGGAGCGATGACAAGTTACCGATATTTTCGATAAAACCTATATCGATCGACCATGCTAGGACCCCAGGGGTTCCCAATCTTTTTCACCCAGCGGCGCACTTACAAGTTTAGTATTTTGTCACAGCGCCCCACTGTAGTAAGCTATTTGGAATAGATATAGTGACTATATATAATATATATTATAGTAGAAAGAAATAGGTAGTTAGGTAGATAGGTACAAATATTAAAAAATCCACAATATGAAATTGAGTTTTATTATATGTATAAGAATTCAGAATTGGAACAGTGAACAATAAAAAAGATTTAAGAAAAAAATAAACTACGATAGTTACTCAGTCAAATCAATGTGACGGGTGGGCATGATGATTTCCGAACAGTTTTTGAAAGCGGGGAATAAGACTTGAGACTGCTACTCCCATTTCTTGCTCCACATTGATCTTTGAGCAATATTTGTTCTTGATTGAAAATCCAGCTTCACATAAATATGATGTGGCAAACGGAATGAAAATTTTTAAAGCTTTCGAAGTTAAATTTGGATATTCATTTTGAATCGATAACCAAAACTCCACCAAATCGGAACGGGTGAATCTAGTTTTGAGGCTGCTATCGCAAGAGAGTTCAATGAGACTCTCTTGCTCTTGTGTTGCGAATCCTGGCGGAGCTTGTGCACAGAAAGGATCTTGGATCCACGCAAATTTTTCGACATCATCATCTACTTCGAAAACCATTCGGTAAGCTTCGATAGGTGTTCCGTGAAAAGGGCCATCAGGTCTTTTTATACAATTGCGGGATGCAATCTTGACCGCTGCCTTCATTCATTTTTTTATCCACAACATACATTTTTTTCCTAAACGCCACAATTCTCTCCGATAATTTCAGAATGTGCGTGTTGTTGCCTTGCAAAGAAAGATTCAAATTATTTAGTTTCTCAAATATATCGCACAAGAACGCTAGTTTTAGCAAAAAATCTGGTTTAGTAAAATATTTGGCATTTTCATGACGTTCTTCGTGTAAAAAAGTGCCAATTTCTTCGTGTAATTCGAACACACGCTTATTTCGTGAACACACATTTCCACGTGAAAACCATCGTGAATTGCAGTAATACAGCAGGGCCGTATGTTCAACTCCCATATCTATGCACAGAGCGACGGCGACGAGTATGTACCTATGTTCTTTAAAGATGCGAGGCTCAAAATAGGAATCGTTGCTTTATAGGTACCCGCGAATATTTCTGGTTAATGATAGAGGATCAACTCACGGCGCCCCTCTTTACTTTCTACGGCGCACACTTTGGGAACCCCTGAACTAGACTATAAGACAACATATAAATGTCCTAATATTTCATATTCTCCAAATAGGTTCAACGTACGCCAAATTTATAGGTTATAATATGATCATTATTTACTTTTACGATTATTAATTACAACATATACCAATTGAGGATGTTTCAGTCCCACTGACTAAGGAGCAGTTGGGACTCCTGTGCTGCGTTCTAAAAATGTCTAAAACGTCAACATTAACGGTTCTGTATTTGTCCAGGTCGTGCTTCCGATAGAGGCTTCCCTCTCCCGGCACGACCCGCTGTCGCGCTGGCACGACCACCCGGCGTGCTGGCAGATGCGGCACCGCGGCGCGCTGGGCGAGTCGCTGCTGCACGTGCTCATCATCTGCGACACACGCGTGCACACGCGGCTGGCGCGCACGCTGCTCAAGTGCTTCCCAAAGCTGGCGCTGGACGTGGTGGAAGGAGAGGAGTATCTGGGTAAGGACTGAAATGCAGTAATTCGTTCACATGGTAACCTCAAACGCAAAAGGGCAGAATCAAAATCTGCAAAATTCTTACAGCCCTTTACCCCTTGTTATGCAAAAGAAAATTTAAAAAAAAACTATCAATTAAAAATAAACACCTAATTTTTAAATCAATGATAAAACTAACTTATGCAAGTCCCATCTGGGTCCAAGCTTCATAGACTCATTTGAAAAAACTTCAAACATTTCAGAATAAAGCCATACGCATAGCCCTGAGTATCCCCAAATGGATAAGGGTATCCCAACTCCAAAAAGATTCTGAATTTCCCTTAATAAAAAACACATCTTAGGTCTCGCGGAAACATTTTATTTGGGAATTCCCAACCACGAAAACCGTTTCCATAAACTGCCTCGCCCGGTACGACGAAAACATACTTACCAGTATCACACAAAAAGTCTGAAGAAATCCTCCGTAAAGATTAACCTTCCCATATTGCAGCCATTTCCCCTTGCAAAAATTTTTTTAATAAACGACAAAATAAACCATATATTATAAATCCATGATGAAAGCGAAAGGGGCCTTTTTGGCCCAGAGCTCTGTATGCCATTATTTCAAGAAGTAAAAAAAAGTTCATATCATTTATCGTGGTGTTGTGGCTGGTAGCTACTTGCAATGTCGAATGGATAGGCTTAACTTTCGATGATTTTATATCGATGTTCGGAGCACGGTTTCATCGTTGACAGCCGAACGTATTGACAGATTATGACATATCTGATACTATGGAGGCCGCGCTAAACTTTATCAATCGTCGGCCGGAAAATCTGTTAACAATCGTAGAGCGTGCTCGCAAATATTAATAACTGACCGTATATGATGGATTTGGTCAATGCCATATTGATATAGGATTTTATCGGTCATCCTTTCTAGAGTGTATACACCAAGGCTGTCTGTAAAATAAGGTCTCCAAGGTGCTGCAGTCGCGAGGAACAATTTTACGCGAGATCCGGCAACACTGGCGTGTGTCCTGGTTCCCTTACGCCAAATCCCCACCACGCTGCACTCTCTGCGACACCTAGTCTCGGCAGCCGTTCGCGATGGAGCTTCCGCTCGCCGCACCCGCAAGTTGTGAATTACGCTCTATAATTAGTTTCTTTTTCGCAAAGAACAAAACCCTCGTAGAAATTTTTTCTCAAGTACTTGAAGTGTACGGAAAACAGTGTATTATTGCAAAAACATGTGCAAATGGTGCAGAGAATTTAAAGCGTGCCGGACGACTATCAGTTTCACACGAAAAAATTGCCAAAGTGAAAAAAACAATGATGGCAGATCGATGGGTGACGGTTCTGGAGCTCTGTGATATGATCCCTGATGTCAGCAAGACCACTATGGACAAGATTTTTACAGAAAATTTGGAAGACTACAAAGTCTGCCCAAAGTGGATCCCAAAATGTTCACCGAAGATCACAAACAACAACGGGTTGAAGCAGCCCGCGAATTTCTTGAGTGCTACGACATCGATGGTGAAGAATTCCTTGACTCAATTGTGACTGGGGACGAGACCTGGATACACTACACAACACCAGAGACAAAGAAACAATCCCAGTGGCGTCATTCAGATTCACCGAGGCAAAGTTTGAAAACGAATTGCAGAGCGTAACTCGCACCTGGCGGGTGCGAAGTGCGGAAGCCCCATCGTGAACGGCTGCCACGCTGAGACTAAGCGTCACAGAGAGTGCAGCATGGTGGGGATTTGACAAGGGAAAACCAGGCTACACCCCAATGTTACCGGATTGCGCGTAAAATCGCTCCTCGCGACTGCAGCACCTTGGAGACCTTATTTTATGAACAGCCCTCGTATTTGCATATTCTTCAAGTTGATTAAACCAAACATTAAGTTTTGAGATAATGAGGAAACCGATATTCTAATGCCCGCCATAAATCAAATATTATTTACATATGTCTGTGTTTTAAAAATCTCATGCCACGGTGTTTGTGGTCGCACTTCTCCGAGTCGGTTTGACCGATTTTTATGATTTTTTTATCTATATTTGGTAGGTATGAGAATAGGTTTTAAAGTATATTTCATACCACTAGGTGATTAGCCCTTTCCGACCGGCAAAAAATGTCAGAATTTTGATGGACCTCACCAGTAAAGCTCTTAATTATGATTTCTTGGGGCTGGGCGACTTACTGGTTTAACCACGTGCGCGTGATGGCGCCCTGCATAAGCAGCTCCCGCACGATCGATCGACACCGGTGTGGTTCCCAAAAACAGATTTATTTGCTGAAAAGATTTTTTAAAAGACAAACTCACGCTCGTATGAAGCCGGTCGGAAAGGGTTAGGGTATTCCTATCCAGAAAAAAAAAAAATTGACAATTTTTTTTTATTTGGCATCAAAAAATACCTATAACCCCAAATTTTTTATTTGGCATCAAAAAATACCTATAACCCCAAATTTTAACCCTCCTACCCCCACCCTCCCATTTTTTAATCGCGTTTTTAGTATTTTTGTTTAACCGTCTTTCATATTTCAAACAGAACGAAATTATTTATGTTGTTGAATGACAGATGGCGCTACGACCGCTTCATCGAATGAAAAGACGGACTGACAAAAAATATCGTGCACTCAATTGCTCTTCGAAATCCATATTTATTTTCTTTATTTCATTTTTCTACTTTGGTTGGTGTTTTTTTTTTGTTTTTATCAGCCGTCTTCGTCTACAGCGCTCCATTCCTCTTTCTGTCATAGATCCCATCCCCATACACTTACAATACATTCGTTATTTTTTATTTAATAACCAAAATATTCACTAGAACTAATTTATATGGCAAAACAATGTTTGTCGCATCAGCTAGTATTCTATAAAATAACACCGTGGACATAACGATCCGGTACATTAGTATGACATTTTGAAAATCCTACTAGTGACTAGAGATGTCGAAAGTGAAAAAAAGTATCAATATATCGATGTATCGATATTTATTAAATATCAATATCGACGTCAATATATCGAGGAAAAAATATCGATATATCGGTCAAATTTTCAAGAGATTTTGCGTTTTTAAAATAATTGTGTATTCAGTTCAATATTATCAATAGTAATTTTTGTACACAATTTGCTTTATTTTATGTACAAAGATCTCAATAAAAATGAAGGTATTTTTATCACTATTCATTTTTATCACGTAATAATTACAAAAATATCAAAAACTAAAAAGCTGTCTTCTAACTTATATGTAAACTGAGACGCATTCAAAGTTTGTATGCGTCTCAGTAACATTCTATTGGCGTATTAATCTGTCAAAAAGGACTTTGTGTTTTTGGAACAAGGTATAGTCAATAATCATAGACAATTGGGAACCAACACATAGGAGTGGCTTAGAAAAAAATGGCGAAAAATAGCATACATTTCTATGTATGTACCTACACACATGAGATAGTATTGTTGATCACAAATACTAATGCAAAGACAATAGATTTGTAAGCTATTAATAATAGTTAAAATTTCAACCGCCAGATGTCATGACCCAATACAGTTACTTTTATCCGTTCGGTCCTATACGGTTTTTTGATTCTAGTGACTTTAAATACATAAATTTAAAAAAATATCGTTTTTGATACAATTTTTTATATTGGATATTTTGTATCGATATATCGCATCAAAATATATCGGCTAAAAATATCAATATATCGAATTAAAAATATCGATATATCGAATTAAAAAGTATCGATATATCGATACTTTTTCAACAAGCCTACTAGTGACCCAGAAAACATCAACGTTTTATTTAATTCACTACAATCTTTTGTGCATTATAATTGATTTGGTGATGTTTATGAGTATTCTGAGAATTGTAGCAGATAGAGGGTACCTACAGTTTTACATATAACCAATGACGTTATATACTATCGCGTGGTAGAAATCTCAAAGCGGGAAGCCAACATCAAGACAATTGCACTCTAATCGATTTTTAGTACTTTAGTACTAAACTGCCACGTGTCGAGTAAGGTCGCATCCTACCAGTTAGTAAATTGCATTAAAAAGCGCCAAAATTCCCTCCCGTGTGATGAGAAAATGTTTCCATTACACGGTAAACAGTAGTAAAAGCGAAGGAATAACATTTCATTTGTAAATACATGCAAATTACTTATTATTATCGATTATATAAATAATACAATTGCTTTCCGCCCAAAGATTTTATGCGTCATTAGAGAACTTAAGGCCTACTAAAGTACAGGTTTGGATGCGTAACAGCCAAATTATAAAGTCGATGCCGTCACTAAGTAAAATTTACTTTTTATAATAATAATCTAATGATTCTTTAGTTACTTGCTGCGGTAAAACAACATACAATCAGCAGAAACAACAAATACAATAACAATCAACGCCATTTTCAAACTATCGTTGTTCAATCTTTGATTATATAAATGTCTAGATATAGCGCTTGAGTGACGAAGCGCCAAAAAAAATATCTGCCAAAAGTTGGCATATAAGCTCGGCCTCGGCCTGTCCGCTCAGTGGCGACCATAAATGAACTAATACCGTGGCGACACTATCGTTGTACGGTAAACACGTGTTGTGTGACATTTGAAAATGACGATTTGCGCTATATCAGTGTGCAGGAATTACATAGGACGATTGAAAACAACTAAAAATGTTACCTATCATCGGTTAATAACCTTTAAATAACCATTCAATTAAAGAAACAATTCAGTTTTAATAATGTAATTTAGTCAATGTAATAATTGAATATAAAGATGTATTGACTCAGCTAAAACAACTGGATCAAAGTAATAGCGGTGGTCCTGATAATATCCCACCTGTTTTCTTAAAGAATTGCGCTACCACTCTTGCATATCCACTACATTTTCTTTTCAATCAGTCATTACAAACAGGACACTTTCCTGAAAAATGTAAATACAGTTTCCTCACCCCGATATTTAAAAAAGGAGACAAAAATGAGGTGAGCAATTACAGACCGATCTGCCTTTTATCAACTATTCCAAAATTGTTTGAGAAACTTATTTTAAATAAAATCATTCACTGTATCAAGGCAGTAATTTCACCTAACCAACATGGTTTCACTTCTGGAAAATCTACTTTGTCCAATCTCTTAATTTACCAAAACTTTATATCCGAATTCATGTCTAAGAAGTTACAAGTTGATTCAGTCTATACTGATTTCAGCAAAGCATTCGACAGAGTTAACCATGACCTGCTGTTAAAAAAGCTTCACAAATTAGGAATAGCAGGGTATTTATTTAAGTGGTTTAACAGTTATTTAAGTAACAGGCAATTGGCCGTTAAAATTGATGGTTTTATTTCATATAAATTTATTGCTACCAGCGGTGTTCCCCAAGGATCACATTTGGGACCAATTTTATTTTTAATATTTGTGAACGATGTTCTTTCTATTTTCAATGATGTCCAAGTTTTAATGTTTGCGGACGATATGAAAATATTCAAAGCCATAAGAAATATCAATGACTGTCAAACATTGTCAAATAACTTGCTTAAACTTTTTGTTTGGTGCCAAGAGAATTATCTACAACTAAATATAAGTAAATGTCTAATTATGAGATTTCATAGAATAAAAAATCCAATAATTTACGAATACTCCATCAATGATGTAATGCTAACAGCTGTAACCGAGGTGAATGATTTGGGTGTAAACTTTGATCAAAAACTGAATTTTATAAACCATATTGAAATTACATCAAATAAAGCTTTGAAAATGTTGGGCTTTATAATAAGAATTTGCAGTCAATTTAAAAATATTCAAACCTATAAAAATTTGTACATGTCTTTGGTTAGGAGTCAAATTGAGTACAACTCTACAGTATGGGCACCTAGCTACGCTAGTCATTCGCTCACGATAGAAAGAATTCAAAATAAATTCTTAAGATTTATTAATTTTAAAATGGGTATTACAAGGGATTGTGTCAACTATGATTATCTACTATGCCAACTCAATTTATTAAAATTATCTGAACGTAGAATAGTTAATGACCTAACATGTTTATATAAAATCATAAATTCAATAATTGACAGCCATGAACTATTATACTTGATTTCTTTTCATATACCTCGCAAACCAACATCGAGGCAATATCTACCGTTCTATTGTGATAACTCCAACACAGAATCACAGTTGTATACCCCCGCTCGCCGCATACAAAATTTGGGAAATGACTATAAAGATGTTGTTGACATATTCAACACACCATTCACCAAATATAAGCAAGTCATTGCCCAATTTATATTGAAAAGAAGAATACATATTACATACAACAATACAACCTTTACATAGTCTTGGTAACAAATACTTATACAATATGGATGTTTTGATAACAATTTTTAACTTGGCAAACTTTAAACGCCGTTATGTGCCAACTATTTCAACTTGTTTCATTAACTATTGTGAACACCAATTTTATGCACTTTTATTAATATTATTGTTGATATGGAGGATATTAGAAAATTATCTAATACTAGCTGGGTTACCCGGCTTCGCTCGGGACAACATTCCAGATAGTTCTGGAATACTTTGCATCTTGTATTTTATGTAACCTTTATTTTATTTTCTATATTTTATGATATCTGTATTTTGTCAACTCTTTATTTTGTTTGTAATAAAAAAATGTACTGCGTTATATGTAAAAGCCCTTTGGGCGTTTAAATAAATAAATAAATAAATTTGGTCTTAGGACAACGCCGTTTGACCCCATGTTTTGACGCCATGTTTACAGGGTTGCCTGTTCTTCAAATTAAATTTTCCCGATAATTATTTCGAAGTAAAAACCGATCAGATTTACGGTCTTCTGCATCAAGTTAATTCGATAAGTTTGGCCGTGGAAAAATATTTGGCCTTAAGATATCACTATAAGACAAAATTGGATAATATTAACCGTGATGTAAATGAAAAGAAAATCATTACAAAAAAATCTATACGAAAACTGTTTAAAAAACAAATTAAAAGGGAAGGTCATTAAGAATAAATAATAACTATCGATAGCTTTAGTTTTAAAAAGTTGCATTGTCTTTTTTAGTGTGACAAGATAGTTTTACCATTTTTAGGGATTTACCTGGATGTGGGCCACCTTCTTTATTTGATGATGATAAAAATTTAAATTTAGACACAACGATACCTGCCGGCCAGTTGGCAGCGTCTATGATTGTATCTTTCTTATTTTCTGTATTTCTTATTTATTTTTTAAAAATAATCAAACAAAAATAAATCTCTTTTAACAATGATTTTCTTTTCATTTATATCATCATATGTAGAAAACTATCTTACTTAAATGAATTCAAAATTAAACGAATTATAGGTCCCGCTAAACCGAAACATATTTTTTACCCACTTTTATGGGAAATACTCGGGAGCTGGTATCACTCATCACGCCTACAGTGACGTTGAGCGCTTTACGTTAACAATATAAGTTACCTATACTTGTGTGCGTGTCACGCACACAAGCGTTTCAAATCTGGCCTGTTCTTTTTTCGGAGTTACAGCGCAACACTCTATCTAGACATTTACATAATCAAAGTGTTCAATATAGCTTGAAAATTTGACACCTCAAAATTCGACTGGTGCCCAGGCCTCCTACTTTAGTCAGCCTTGAGACAGTATTCAACGGAACTTTTGAATTTTGAATATGAAAATGCCGCCCGCATTCTATCTTTTGTTTCGTCCATATGCACATATTCTTTTAAGCGTCTATCTTTATCGTACATGAATAACTTTTGAATTAAGAAATTATTGAAAATCGCTGAAAACAGAAGAGTGTTGATTAATTGCCACATTATATCTTGAGTTTGTGAGACTATTTATTTATTTATTTATTTATTTATTACATAAGATACATTTATACAGTAAAATAACATAATAATAATATTTTAAAATAACTGTAAATATTAAAATGGGTACAAGTGTTATTATGTCTTGTTTGTCTATATTAGTTCCTAGCTAGGAATTCTGAACAAAAAAAAAAAAACAAAGTGTTTTTTTTTTTTTTTGTAGATTAAATATACCTATACTAAGTTCTTACTAATTGTGGCATTTAATGTTTCTCAATTTTAAGTTTTAAGTCACGTTATTTAACAATTTTTCAGACTCAACCCTACCTAAGCCAATCAACCATTTATTTATTATTGAACCGATGCATGTCATTTTGCATGTTTTTATATTTAATTCTGGGGGGATTTTATTATATAACTTCGGTCCCAGATACAATATGTAATGGGTAATATCTATGGTAATATCTATGGCAAGTCTATTTATATAACGTCATTGCATATAACTACAAACTCAACTCAAATTTCGATTTTTCAGAGATTTCAATGAACGATCAATATGCCTATTATAATATGTAATATTTATCCATTCACTATATCTGTTGTCAGGGGCCAGCGCTCTCCACCTAGCCATCGCCTACTTCAACAACGAGCTGGTGCAGGATCTGGTAGAGGCCGGAGCCAACGTGAACCAGAAGGCCATCGGGAGTTTCTTCCTTCCTCGCGACCAGCAGCGGCCGCGGCCCACACGCACTACGGACTACGAGGGTCTGGCCTACCTGGGCGAGTTCCCGCTGGCCTGGGCTGCCTGCTGCGCCAACGAGTCCGTCTACAACCTGCTGCTGGACTCGGGAGCGGACCCTGACCTGCAGGACTCTTTTGGAAACATGATACTGCACATGGTGGTGGTGTGCGATAAGCTGGTTAGTTCAATAACTCTAAGATATTGTTAGAAGAAAAGTAGAAAAATAGCCACACTAAAAAAAGACAAAACACATACATCAATAGGATTTAGCCTGCGAGAGAATAAGATAGTATAATCGGTCTCCTCTGTGTGCGGTGCTTCATAGCCTATTAGTCTCCTCTTTGTACGGTGCTTCGTAGTATCCCAACTCTTGTCTACTCTTTAGTTTTCTGAAAGTTTCACTTTACCGCGTGTGAGTTGCACACTATGTTTTTTTTTAAGAAAGAAAAAAATCCTCGGGTTACAAATAACCTGACAATATTTTAAAATCTCCTACTACCAACACAGTAAGTGGAAAATGTTGCTTATGTCGTGATGGAGGACTTAGCCAGCCGAGGAATCAAACATGCGACGTCTGGGTTGGACCCAAACGCGATTCCAACTCAGCCACTGATATGTCGACTTATATTAACTCCACACAGGAGGTCCTGAGTAAAATAACTTCCCTCAGGGCCTATGTCATCTTTGGGAATGCTGTGTGGAGGGTATTTTAAAGGAAAGCATGGAGAGAAAGTTCTGAGAATGAAAAAGGTATGGGGAGTGGGTAGGAATCTGGGAGTCAGTGAATCCAGAAGTGGGGATGAAGGAATCCATCCTTCCCACTGGGGTGCAAGGCTATGGGTCGAGAGAGTCCTGCTGGAGAGGCCAACATTCGCACTGCCCGCTTGCCACCCCGCTCTCTTTATATATTTCGACCAATTTACACAAAAACTTGACAAATTATATACCTAAAACCTTCCTCCTGAATCACTCGATCTATTGGTGAAAACCGCGTGGAAATCTGTTGCGTAGTTTAAAAAGATGTTATTCTCCTTCTGCAGGACATGTTCGGCTATGCGCTGCGTCATCCCAAGTTGCCAGCCAGCAACGGCAAGTCCAACACGCAAGGCCTCACACCGCTGACGCTGGCCTGCAAGTTAGGTCGCGCCGAGGTCTTCAAGGAGATGCTCGAGTTGAGCGCCAAGGAGTTTTGGCGTTACTCCAATATCACGTGCTCGGCCTACCCGCTCAATGCGCTAGACACGCTGCTGCCTGACGGGAGGACCAGTGAGTGCTGTTATTACTAGACTTATATATGTATATCTGCTTCATGCTTTTTTACACACTAGCCACTCGAGTCTGACCCTGTCCCCAAATAGCAGGAACCATACAGCCAAAAGTCAGCCCTGGATCTACGATTTTTTCAAACCAATACAGAAAATTGACACTGGCGCACCCAATTATTTATTATACCTTTTTGCTTAGCAAGTTAAAATGTGTGAATTTTCGCACACGTGATAAAAATGATTACAATACATGCACTAACAAAAATTAACCAATATTAAAGTTTACTTTGCTTCATTAGCGTCTTTTTTGTCTTTTTAGACCATATTTTTTACCTGCCCACGCCCTCATTGTGCTATCTCAGCGCCCCCTAATTTTTGCCGGGTCTTCTACTGCTCCCTTAAGGCTCAAACGATCCCAAGGAGGCGTTATCGCCCAAGTAGAGAACCTATGACGTACACTATGTGTGCGTTCAAAATCGACTTAGAATCTTCTTCTTCTTGTGCCCGTTGAGGTCATTGGCTATCGTGTTGGCTATGCGGACTTTGTTTACTGCGGCCCGGAACAGCTCTACGGTAGACTGGCCAAACCACTGTCTCAGGTTTTTCAGCCATGAGGTCCTCCTTCTACCAGGGCCCCGTCTTCCGGCAAACTTTCCCTGCATTATGAGATGCAAGATCTCATACTTCTCTGCGTGTCTCATTACATGTCCAAGATATTTGGAGTTTTCGGACTTAGGATGCGTTCGTAAATCAACTTAGGATGTGTTCAAAAACCAGCTGGACGTTTTAAAATCAAATGAATAATCGATAGAACAACGTGTGATGGATGCCAGGCGCTTTGTAAATTCAGTTTTTTTTTTATCAAACATATAAATTACAATTTTGGCGCCCTCCTGGCGTCCCGGTTTATTAATGCAGGTCTTGAAGAGGTCTGTATTATATGAAGGAGGAAAGGCCGATTTCACATACAAGCCGACTTACACACAAACAAGTCGTAGAAACAACCGGTTCTCATAAAGCCAAAATCAACTGTGAACTGTGAACGGGTGTTCCACTCGAATCCTTCGAGTTTCACACACGTGCACCGTGGATCAATGCTGCTAGTTCAATAGAGCAGGCTCCATTAAAATGCATGTGAAACAGACTTAACATGCCTACATTGCATCTGTGAATAAGAGATGGCAATCGGTCTGTTAACAAAGGATTGTCAATCATAGGGACCGCCCTCCTTTGCACAGGATCAAGTACAAGTGAACGTTTATTAAGTATTTTAGCGCTCCAGCCCAGAGGTAGCATCCAAATCAATCGATGGGGCCTGCTGTATCATGTTTACTTGAACAATTTTTTTTTATTTAACTTCTTTAACCTTTCCCTTACTGTGCTAAAAAAATACGCGCGCTCCGGTGCTGTGTAATCAATTCACGTGTTAAAACCAGCGATTTTATATCGGAAATATATGAACATTCATAGCTAATAGCTTTTGTTTATCGTAATTTGTGTTAAAAATGATAATAATTGTAATTTGATTGCTGAAAACATGAAAAAACCATCGCCCATTGCTCAAAAAACGGGCGAGGAGACCATCTCAAATGATTGCCCGCGAACGACTGAGGCGCTGGGCTGCTACCCAATACATACAGCTATGCATGTTTAGCTACTATGCGGTCGTAGGTATCGACGGTCGAAACACAACACGGCGGTCTCTGTTTCCCGTGTTCCCATATAGCGAAGTAGAGCGAGACGTCACATAGCGTGTCATCTCCCCCCGCACACTCGTCATGTATCACGGTCCACACTGGCACACGGTTGATTGTATTTGTGGTTTATTCCCGATATTTAACAAAATATCTTTGATTTTGAATTAAATTTGCTAATTATTTAAAATATTATTTTTTAATTCTGTGCGTAAATGTATAATGGAGGAATACCTAAAATCTGAATCCAGAATTCATTATATTTATAGAGATATAAAAGTTATTAGAAGCAATGTGTAGTATTTACGCATTACAGACCAGGAAAGGTTAATATAAGTATAATTTTACATGGTTTCAGATTGGAACTCAGCCTTGTTTATTATCCTCAACGGAACAAAAGAGGAGCATCTGGATATGTTGGACGGTGGTATCATTCAGAGGCTCCTGGAAGAAAAATGGAAGACGTTCGCCAGGGTAAATACATTACTACTTTGTCGTCTTCTGTAATCTCTGAGGAAACTAGATTTGTGTGAATTTTTACTTCTGAACGAATGTTTAGTGTGTTCATGGTATTTAGTATCATACGGGTTGTGGGTATGGGAAATAGATTGATGAATAAGTTATGCCTTTCTTCTCTCCAAATATGAATCCAATAGAGTTATAAACTGGTTTGTATTAGTAGCACCGACATCATGTTGTGGGAGTTTGTTCCATGCTTCCACTACTCTATTTGCAAGGAAGTGTTTCCTAGGATTGGATGGTAAAGGTGTTTTGTTAATTTTTGAAGTGAAACTTCTTTAGCCCTACATTTGGATGAAACGGAAGTGCGTCACTAAAATTTATTATTTGCCGGGTCCTCGGTTCCAATATAATGCGGTAAATACACGGCTCCACGCGAGCCTCCGGTAGCGTAGTGGCGTAAAGCGTAAAATAAACTTTAATTTTTGTAAGATCAATATCCAATCTCCAAACCACTTTGAAATAAATAGGCAAAAGAAAAGAAAGTGACATCTAGCGACTTTCTAGTTTCACTTCTACCGCGTGTGAATTGCACACTCTGATTTTTTTTATTTATATTTTTGTTAATGGTGAGGATTTCTTGGATGCCAGGGCAACTGCAATGTCCAGATAAAATTTTGAAAGCCTTTATCAAGTCATCCCTTTTTCTTCTTTCTTTTAACATTGGTAATCTTAGTTCCTTGAGTTCATTGTCATGTTGCAAAATTTTCCCTCTATATCAGATTATATCCTTTTCACAAAAGACCATATTTGGATATCATCATGTCCGGTGTAAGGTCAAGGAAGACTTTCCTGATCAAATATAAATAATATATATATATTTTTTTTTATTTAAAAAAATACATACGTATACAGATTCATAGTAAAACATTTGATTCTTAAAACTAATAACAATATATAAATTTCTTTTTAATGAAACTACCCAATTCAAAAGAGAAAACATTTCTCGTGCTTGAATTTTGGAGTGCCATTGTAAAATGCATAGTTACACAGAGTATGTTATTACAAGTACTTATATTAATAAAATATATATTCATGAAGACAAGTGGACATAATAACTGACAATATTGTCAGAGTAGGTACATATAATAAAGTTGTAACAATTTGGTGCCTGCAAATAATGCGTATGTACTTTGCTTTCAATTTGATATGGTGATGAAATATTTTTAGAGATTATGTTCTAGTTTATTTTTTTTGTTGTTATTATTGTGATGATGAATTTAAAACTTATAATTAGTGTCGGGTTGGTCTATTAGTGTTTTTATTTGGGATTTAAAAACTTTATAATTTTTTTCAGACTTGATTTTATATGGGAGAGCATTGAAAAATTTTATACCTTGATAAGCATAATGGTGTTGGGAAGCACTCGTTATAAATTTTGGAATTTCTAAATTGCCCCGTGATCGTGGTCGGTTGTTTATGTTTGTGAATGTTGTTGTTGATGGATTGAAATGATCTATGTGAGTTTGCAATAATGAGTTCTTTTTGAAAATTTTATTAAGACTGAGAACCCTAAAAGAGTCAAATAGCTGTGATGTTGAAAATACAGATGGTTTTCGTAAGATGACTTTCAAAATCAACCTCTGTACCCTTTCTACAGGTAAGAGTATATATATAATGTTTGGATGACTTGTATAGCGCCGTTTTTGTGAAAAATCATTTCAAAAGCGCTGTACAAACCGATAACATATCTCTACAATCTTACTTCTAACTACAAACTAGACAAACCATTATAACAACTTATGAATAAAAATTGCATACACCGGTTCATCGATCACTGAAACGAAAATATATTTACAATGATTCGACCATTGAACGCAATGCTGCTTAAAAATGTACTGTACATACAGAAAATATACAGGACCATACTTACGTGGGAGGTCACTTGAGATTAACACTGTTAATGAATTTGCTCTTTTGACGATGATGAATTTGTGTTGGTTATAGAATCAGTTCTTGAAGCGCCTGTTGATCCTGTTCATCCACCTGGTATCGCTATCCCTGGCCGTATATCTGCGGCCCTCGGAGCGGTCCACACCGCTGCTGGGCGCGCCCGACAGTGCAAAGGACGCGCTGCGCTACGCTTGCGAGCTGGGCACACTCATCGGCGTGCTCAGCTATGTGCTGCTGCAGCAGGGGGACGAGGTCAAGAACCAGGGTTTGGGAGCCTTCCTCAAACAACTGGTAACTATCCACAAATACTGTAAAATGGTTACAATACCTCCAACTTCTGATATTTCCCATAAATGTTGATGTCGGTATGCTACAACAGCGCCTCCTATTAATTTATTTATTTACGTTGCTAGCTAAGTAAACTTCATGTTTAAAATAGTCTAATCATTCCGTGTATTTAATATGCTTGCGGTAAAACAACACACAAATTAGCAGCAACAATGAGCATCAACGACAACCGCCGCCATTTGCAAACTGTCTTTGCTCGATGGCACTGACTTGATCACGTGACACTTTGAAATTCGTTGCGTGCCAAGGCCTGTACTGTAAACATCCTTGGCCACATTTATTACGATGATGTACGGAATTCACCGAATTCTAAAAGGCAATTTTTTAATTTATTTATATTACTTGCAAATTAAGTTATAGCTAGTCTCATACGTTACAGCTCATACTGTACAGCTATACACTTCAAGTTTTGAGAGAGAGAGAGTTAGAAAGTGAGAAACGCTTTCTATGTATTATAAACCCTCCGATGATCGACATCCGGGGGGCTGTAAATGGTGCAAAAGGTCTGTGCAGACCTTACAAAGATATAATTTCATTAATATATAAAATATGAACAGATTTAGGTATTTGTGAGATATGTGTGCATATTTCGAATACTTAACAGAAGGTCAAAACAACCATAGCTTGTTTGGTGTGTAGTTAGTTATACAGGTATACAGACTTCAACCATATTTTGACAGAAGGTCAAAATATTTCCGTTTCACAATAAAATCCAATAAATGGAATATTTCTGAATGTATCCAAAAACTAAAAAACTTTTTGGAAAGTAAATGAAATACACTTTTAAAGTTTTATAATTCTAAATGAACATATAATTTTTGAAATATAAAATTTTTACATGCAAACATGTAAAGTTTTAAAAATGGCTCGTTTTATGTTTTTTTAACTAAAATTACGGATAATGAAAAAAAATAAAAACACATAAATAATTAATTAGACAAATGTATGATAAGTGTTATCGTGAACTCACTTTTTTGTTGTTTCATGTAAAAATAATTAATAAAAAATTCTAAAAATTTCATTATTTATTTTTTTTTAATTATTGCGATTCACAGCTATTAATTAAACTTTGGATTCATAAAGATATACGTTTTAATTGGTTTGCGGTTAACTTAGTACAAATATAAGGCGTGGTATTTTATTTTCTTGCTCCGTTTAGATCATATTTTAACCATGATAGTGAGGGAGACAACGATTTCTATGAGACTTATACCCTTATATGAGTTGTTCCAAAAACCTAACAATTAGACCTGACAGATTAAGAATGGTAACCCTGTCTTCCATGCGTGGAATCACCAACTCTGTATATTTTACTTTGAAATCTATAAAATCGAGCTGTTTCTGTGCTCGTTGCGTTCGCCGCACCGACTTTGAGGAAGTCATGAAACCGTTTCATTCTAACAAGAGAGAAAAAAAAAAGAGTATGCAATTCATACGCGATAAAAGTGACATCTTCATAATATTAAAGTAGACAAGAAGCACCGCACAAAGAGGAGACCGATTATATTATCTCATTCTCTCGCAGGCTCAATCCTACACATCTCTGTATTTGTCTCTTTTCAGTGTCGCTATTTTTCATTTCATCGAGTTTCAAACCACAACAGAGCTAAAGAAGTTTTCACTTCAAAAGTTACACAATTTTTGAAGTGAAAAATCGTTAAGGTCTGACCAGACCTTGACGCTCGTCGGAGGGTTAATGTATTGGTTTGATTGTAGACCCACGCCCCCGCCAAGGCCATCTTCCTGGTGTCCAACCTTCTGATCTTGGCGTGCATCCCGTACCGACTGATAGGAGACAAGGAAACGGAGGAAGCCATTCTGGTGTTCGCTGTACCTGGCTCTTGGTTTTTACTGATGTTCTTTGCCGGGTAAGATCTGAATACAAGCGATAATGTTTTTTTATGCTTATAAACATGAATTGAATATAGTTCACGCTTTATCTGAGAGTACGCATAAGATTGGTTCTTTCACAAACAGGTGATTGTATTAACTACCTATGCATGTGAGATCACTGATGTATTCTGGTGACCCAGAACACATTATCATTTTGTTAAATTCACTAAGTACAAAACTATTGATTATTTATTTGGTGACATCAAAGATATTGAAATATAAGGTAGATGTGCTATCTGCTGTTTTTACTATGTGGGTCTGCGCTTCCGGGTGTCGCCGATATTGTTTACCAATTAACAAATAAACTAAAAGAACAAATAATTAACGAATAAACCAAACGAACGTTAAACTAAATGAACGAATTCTTTCCTTATTCAAAATATATTGTTAACCAATATTAATGCACATTTTCAAAAAATCAACGAAATGAACAAATTCGTTTTGTATGAAAACTACGCTAATTAGCGCGTAGTCCGGCGACAGTTGCGCGGACACCATAGCATATCTCTTCTGTATTTGAATATCTTTGGGTGACATTGAGTGATCTGAGTTTTGTACCAAATAGAGAGTACATTTTTACATATAACTGCATCTTCTCCGTGCTCGATGCGTTTTGGGTCTTCCCATGATTTTAGAAACAAATCTAAAGTAAAGTGTATTTTGAATATTTACTTGTTGAATTGATGTAAATTGTGTGTGTGTTGCAGAGCTGTTCGGTTGACTGGCCCCTTCGTCACCATGATCTACAGTATGATCACAGGTGACATGTTGACGTTCGGCATCATATACATGATCGTACTGTTTGGCTTCTCTCAATCATTCTATTTCCTCTATAAAGGTGAGTCCTTCCTTCATTCTTAATAATAATAATATTTGGATGATTTGTGTAGCGCTGTTTTTGTGAAAATCACCTCAAGGGCGCTAAACAAACTTATAATATATTTCTACAATCTTACTTCCAACTACAAACTAGATAAACAATTATAACAACTTATGGCTAAAAATTGCATCCAGCGGTTCATCGATCACTAATACAAAACTATATTTAAAATGATTTGACCAACGAATGCGATGCTGCGTAAAAATGTACATGCATTGTTTTATTTGTACTCTGTACAGGCAGAATAAATACAGGATCATACTTACCTGGGAGATCACTTGAGATTAACACTGTTTATTGTTTATTTTTTAAAAAATTGGTACAGTTCGCACGCAGAGAACATAATTGGCAATATGTATTATTTAATCCTGATGTATATTTTAATATAATATGTTCTTTAATGGGCATATTTTGGAAAGCAAAAACAAAATTTTATGATGGGAGGTACAGTAGTACAAGGATTTGATCAGAATATATATCTTCTTAAATGTGATTCGTCCCTCGGTAAGAGACGGATTGATATATAAGGATTCGAATAATTTTAATCCAATAAGAAAAGTTTGTAAGGGTTATCACTGGCAAAACAAGAATGATACTCTCAGATAGGTATATTTTATTTAAGGGTATGAGAGCCCAAAAAGGCAGGTTTTTAGTTTGGACTTAAATTCTGTTGGGCTTGCTGTGCATCTTAGTTCCGGAGGGAGTTTATTCTTGTTAAATGTGTGTCTTTATTATTCAACAAGTTTGAAATGATATACTATTCTTGTTCTAGGATTTCCCGGTGTGAAGAACTCCCTGTTTGGAAGTTACCCCAGCACCTGGATGGCTTTGTTTCAAATCACTTTAGGAGATTACAGCGTGAGTATTATTTATTTATTTTTACAAGTTCTCCGTAAAACGGTCACAAATTAAGAAGGCATGGGGGCAGTTTTACTATTTTGTGACATGCGTCAAAAGATAGTTGCTGAACTGTCTGTAAGTGATGTTGATCGTTAAGCAGTTGAGTTGCTCTGTTGATTGGAGCGTTCTGATAGGCAGAAGTCCTCACTTTCGAAGCCCAAAAAAGTGCATGGGATCTCCCACGAGTATACTTGTTAGGGACATATAAGTTAACCTCTTTCAACATATGCAGGTTATGTATAGTTCCAGAGATTAACTTAAATGTTTACCTAAAAATATTTTTCAGCGGGCTTCGAAATCGAACATTTCTGTTAAGAACAAGGATGGATAGATGAATAGGTAGTATGTATATTCCCTCACTTGCAGGTAACGCATAAACCTTTTTTTTTTTCTACTTCCAGGATATGGTTTTGTTCGAAAGGGGGCCAAATAATGCAGCTACATTCCAGGATAATGCGAACAAGTGCTTCATGTGTTCTCCATATTTCAATTCCATTAGTAAATGATCTCACATTATGAAGAACAAGTCCTAGGATTATAATAAGTATTTTGCTGTGAAAATCACTGGAAGGTTTTTGGCCACATTTCAGCCAATTTGCAAACATCCTTGAGCAATCAAGTGCTTCATGTGTTCTCCATATTTCAATTCCATTAGTAAATGATCTCACATTATGAAGAACAAGTCCTAGGATTATAATAAGTATTTTGCTGTGAAAATCACTGGAAGGTTTTTGGCCACATTTCAGCCAATTTGCAAACATCCTTGAGCAATCATTGGCCAAAATTTGGCCAATTTGAAGAGATTTTAAAAACATTTATTGGAATCGTAATCAAAAATTCCTGCACGTTGTATACTTCAAAAGTCTAATTTAAATAGTCACATACTGACCCACAGTGGAGAAAACCATTCTGATGTCCCCACTGTAACTATTCACATTCAGAAAAGTCCAGTTTAAGCGGCACTTACTGACTCGTAGTCGAGAAAAATCACTCTCTTGTTACAACTGAAAATATTCATGTTCACGAAAGTCTAGTTTAAATAATCACATACTGACTCACAGCAGAGAAAACCAGCTATTCATATTCAGAAAAGTCCAGTTTAAGAAGTACTTGCTGACTCATAGTGAAGAAAAACCACTCTTAACTGTAAATATTCATGTTCACAAATATCTAATTTAAATAGTCACATTCTGACTCACAGTGGAGAAAACCATTATCTTGTTCAAACTGCAACTATTCATAAAAGTCGAATTAAAAGAGTCACAAATGCTCACAGTGGAGAAAAACCATTCTTGTCTGTTGAGTTCTGCCCATATTGAGTGGTTGCCTGATTCGTTCAGGGTTTGACTTTACATTGTATCGCTTGGGTGTTTTCTAATTCCAGTACTCTGATCTGGGTTCCACGACATACCCGAACCTCAGCAAGTCGGTGTTTGCCATCTTCATGGTGTTTGTGCCCATCCTGCTGCTGAACATGTTGATTGCCATGATGGGCAACACTTACGCGCACGTCATTGAGCAGTCCGAGAAGGAGTGGATGAAGCAGGTAAACTATCATTTCATCATTTTCATTACTGAAAGACCAAGGATGTTTTTTTTTGTTTTTAGAGGCTTACATACGAAAAGTAAAATTTGGTGACCGGACAACTCAGAATGAACTCAACACCTCCTTTGAAAAGTCACTAAAGGTGATGAAAAAAAAAAAAATTAAATAGGTTATGTTAGGGAACGTACCCATACTACGTGACCTGTTTAGGGGGGAGGGGGAGGATCTTCAAAATACCACGCTTGGTCACAATGGGGGGGGGGGGCTTAGGTTTTTATCACATAGTCAATCTAGAAATCTTTTTATAATTTTTTTTACTAACTTTTTAATATTTTTTCCACTTGTAATTTTAGGTATGCATGCACTCTTGCCGTCACGCAGCAAGCGCCGTATAAATAAAGACAAATATAAGCCAAATAATATATTTTTTTATTTTTTGTTAGCAAGAAATGATTCAAAACCATATTTATGATTTACTACGTGAAAACTGTAGAGGGAGGGGGCGTCTTGGAATATACTACACATGGTCACCGGGGGGGGAGGGGGGTAAAAAATTGCTAAAAGTGTGTCACGTAGTATGGGTACGTTCCCTTAGCTTAGGTAATGTGCCGTTTTTCATTTATTTTTGAAGTGAAACTTCTGTAGCCCCTTTGTGATTCGGAATTCGAATGAAACGGAAATGACGCGTACAGCACCTGCGAAGTATCAAACTCCTATCAAGGCTCCTATTGGTTTAGATATAAAATGGAAATGACGCTGGTCTGCGCTCATTGGCGGCTTATGATTAAGACCTCTCTTTTTAAGGCTCTTTGGTTATTCATTGGTTAAGATTGTTTTGGTAAAGTTTCGCTTCTACCGCGTGTCAACTGCACTCGAATTTTTTTTTAATAGTTTTGGCTTTTCAAAGAGGTGTCAAGTTGAGTTGATTCTGAGTTGTCATTGAACCGTAAAAATTATGCTAAAATAATTCCCCTCAAGGCCTATGTCATCTTTGGGGATGCTGTTGATGTAGGGTGTTTTTAGGGAAAGGTAGGTAAGTTCTGGGGAAAAAAAGGTGTGAGGGGTGGGTAGGAATCAGGAGGTCTCTCCCGATCCGGCCCACCACGCAGTAGGTGGAACAAATCTCACACCATGATCCCGGGCACCACTGCTAGGTCATAAATAACTGAACTGCGTCAGTAAGTACGATAATAATACTTTATTTGAAAAAAATATAAATAAATGTACCTTGTTTGTTTGTTGTCAGTGGGCCAAGATTGTGGTGACATTGGAGCGCGCCGTGCCGCAGGGGGACTGCCATCACTACCTGCAGGAGTACTCCATCGGCCTGGGACCCTCGGACGACCCTCGCTACGAGCAGAGAGGAGTCATGGTCATCAAGTCCAAGGCCAAGACACGTGCCAAGCAGCGTAAGGGGGCTGTCACTAACTGGAAGGTAATTCATAATACCACACTAAGAATGGGTTGTTTCACAGAAAATCTTTTTTCTTTTATTAACTCCACACAGGAGGCCCTGAGGAAAATAATTTCCTTTAGGGCCTATAGGAAGGAATGAATATGTTATAAGTCTTGAAGAGATATTTGGGAGGCAGGTACGGGTACCCCGGGAACCATTTATTGGACAACCAATACCTCTGCCATAGGTCACCCCAAGTGGTTCGCTACGTTTAGTTTCATCCGGCTCTTGGTGGCGGATGCATCTGCCCACGAGCTGCATGTTCCTCGAACCGTCTTCCATTGTAATACCAATGGAACAACAACAGTATACCTACCTGATGATTATGCTCTAAAGATTGAAATTTGCTTCTTAAGATAAGGGAACCTACCCATACTACCTGACCAATTCGCAATTTTTAACCCCCCCCCCCCCCCCCCCTCCAACCCGGTGACCAAAAACCTAAGCAACTCGCCGCTCATTTGTACCAAGCGTGGTATTTTGAAGACCCCCCCCCCTGAACAGGTCACGTAGTATGGGTATGTTCCCTAAGGAAATATATCAAACAGACCGCCCGTTTTTGCACAGAGTCGAGGGTTTTTTTTTCAGATATTTTCGGGGCTCTAGACCAGAGTTAGCTGCCAAATTTGCACACTTGTGATTTGTACAGGGTTAGCAGTTGTGTACTATTTTTTTTTTTTTTTTTTTTTTACTTTATTTATTCCCATTTCTTTGTACATATAATGTATAATAGCAAATATTATATGTATAATAACACAATATATAATAACAATTATGAAGAAGAAATGAAAACCCACTAAGGCACTGCCTGAGTGTGGGTAATATTAAAACAAAATACTACATTTCTAAGTACCCAAAGTATAAATTAGACTTAAAAAAACACATTAAATATAAAGATAGTATAAAAAATAAGTATTACATAGGTAGAATAAGTGAAAAGGGTTTTTTTCAGCTATTATAAAAATAAAATAAAAATATGGAGAAAAACATACAATTTTTTTTTTTTTTAGTAATTATAAAATAAAAATAATAAAATAAACAGAAAACTTATTGTACTACAGTTAAGAAGTTACAGAAAATGAGTTGTAGAAGGATGGATAAATTTATAGAAAAAGCGTTTCAATATCTACATTATTCAACCATAATTTTACCTCTTTTACATATTTTATCATTTTATTTATCATTTGAGTTTGTAGTGGTAGAAGGTTAAATGTACGAGGACCAATGAAACTGCTATGTGTCTGCAATAATTTAGTATTGGTTTGTGGAGTATAAAATATATTATTTATTCTTTTGCTCGTTCTGTTTTCATTTATTTCGAAATTATTTTTGTTTTTAAACACATATTTCAAAGTTTGTAATATAAATAATTGACGTATATTAAATATTTTACTTTCTTTGTATAATAAGTTGGTCGAGAATGTTTTATTTTTGTTATATATGACTTTAATTATGCGTTTTTGAATTATTTGTAGAGGCTTCATAAATGTATCAAGTGCACCACCCCATCCTATAATGCCATAAGTGATTGATGATTGCACCAGGGAAAAGTAGATCATTTTCAATTTATCAATGTTTAGTACTTCCTTAAGTCTATAAAATATGTAGGTCAGATATCTTAATTTAGAAGTGATTTGATTAATATGTGATTTCCAATTAAGATTTATATCTATTGATACTCCTAAATATTTTATATTTTCGACATCAGTGAGTTCGTTGCACATGAAGCACATTTCTTGATTGCAACTACTATTATGGATTCTAATTTTAAGGTTGTCTTTAGGTTTATTTTTAATGGTTTTATAAAAAGGTAAGTAAAATGTTTTGCTATAGTTTAAAACGAGTTTGTTGTATTTTAGCCACGTTGAAACCAATGAAATACAATCAGTTGCTTTCGAAAAAGTTTCTTTCCAATGATTACCATCCACTATTATTGCCGTGTCGTCTGCGTAAGAAACAATTTTACCAGGGATTACAAAATTACATAAATCATTAATATACATTAAGAATAAAATCGGGCCAAGCACAGTTCCCTGTGGAACCCCATTTTTTATCTTTGACTCTGAACTGTAATTATTCCCAATTTTTGTTTTTTGTGTTCTGTCTGTAAGATAGTTAGAGAGTAGTTTTAGTGTGTCTTTTTTGAAACCTAGTTGATTTATTTTTGTAATGAGTAAATTATGATTTACGGTGTCGAAAGCTTTTCTTAAATCTAGGAATATGGCAAGACATTTCTTTTTTTTATCGATAGATGAGTATATCTTTTTGTCAGTTCATATATCGCATCCTCGGTGCTTAGGTCTTTACGAAAGCCGTATTGGTTTTTCGATAGAATTTTATATTTTTCTAAGTGTTCAATGACTCTAAACTTGATGCATTTTTCGAATATTTTCGAGAGGTTTGAAACAAGAGATATTGGTCTATAATTGTCTAATTTATTCGTATCTCCAGATTTATGAATAGGTATTATAGTGGAGATTTTAAATTGCTCTGGAAAATGACCATTTTTGAGGCATAAATTAAAAATATGTTGCAATGGAGTTAGGACATGTTGTTTTATTTTTTTTAACATATCACAAGATAATCCATCATTTCCCTTAGAGTTGGATGGTTTTAGGTTATCAATATATTTTTCAATTTCATTAAAAGTAACAGGAGAAAAATATTCAATGGAGTTAATTGAATCATTATTTGAATCTAATTGAGGAGATGTCTCCATATAAGCATCATTAACATTAATGCCGGATGATTCAAGTACTACGTCTACTACATTTGTAAAATAGTTATTAAAGCTTTCTGCAATGGTCGATTTGTTAGTTATTATTTCATTATTTATTATAACCTCATTTACAATATTTGAAGACATACTTTTTTTGTTGGCAATTTCATTTATAATATTCCAAGTTTTTTTAGTATTATTTTTAGCATTTTCAATTTGTATACTATAGTATTTCTTTTTGCAGTTTCGTATCAGCCTATTGAGTAAGTTACGATACATTAGATATTTTGTTTTCAGATAAGGCATTGTTCTGAGATTATTCTTTTGGCAATCTATTTGATATTTAAACATTTCTCTATATAATTTATCTCTTTGTTTAATTGATATAATTAATCCAACAGTTATCCAAGGCTTAATTTTTTTATATTTATTGTTAGTGACAATTATTTTACTTTCACTTTTTAGAGTATGATCTCTCAGAGTTTTATAGAAATTCTCTAGTGCGAGATGTGGATTTTCTATTGATATCACATTTTCCCAGTTTTCTGACCGAAGTAAAGAGTTTAGAGTTTCATAATAAATGTCTACTTTTTCTAGATTTTCAGAATTTCGGTTTTGAGGAGTATTTTTGAAATGGTGTCCATAAAAGGACGGGTAATGATCTGTGATATTTGTTTCAAGAATTGAAGAGATGATATTAACCGCCTTGTGTGACTTGACAAATATGTGGTCTAAACATGCCGAGTGACTTAAGGTTACTCTTGTTGGTGAGTTAATGTATGACATATGTCCAGAGCTTGATAAACAATCAAGATACTCATTTTGACAATTTACATTTGTATTATTATCATTAATATTTATATTGATGTCTCCTGTCACAATGGAAAAAGTGAAATTGTTTCTATCAAGTTTACTAACAAAAGATTTTAATTCTTTTACAAATAAACAATCATTTAATGAAGGGGATCTATATATGGCTAGTATATGATACTTATAGTTGTTTTGACAAAAAGTTACTTTTATTGCATTGGCTGTTTTAAATTCAATAAATTCAGCGGCAACATTTTTCAGAGTATTATGACAAAAGACAGTAACTCCATCATGACCAGTGTGCTTACAGGCAGATGAAATTGTTGTATATTCTGGTAAGTTGTATGGAATTACTTGTTTCATTTGGGTTTCACTTAAAATAATTACGCTTGGAGAAAAATCTAGGTTATTAATAAGTACACAGAGCTCATCGAAGTTTTTCCTTATACTCCTAATATTCATGTTTAAGATCGAGAAATTAACATTTTTAAATAGGTGATTTAGTTCACATGGGTTTTTACATTTATAATTTTCGTGTATATAGTTTTCTTCAGACATTTTGAAAGGTTGATAGTAGTTTGCTATGTGGTTTTATTATCCTTTATTCGGAGGGGATGTCTTCTGGCGTTCTTATGAGTAAGATTGGAGACGTTTCGTTTTTTCTCATCCATATTTTTCCATTTTTTGCCCATATAAATTTGTACCCAAGTCTTGATGATTTAGCTAGGTATAGTAGGTGTTTATTGAATTGGGTCAGTTGTTCGTTAATATATATTGTGTTGTTTTCTTCAAAATTTATGTTTTTTGCGTATAAAATACCATATTTTTTTTTATGTGCTATAATTACGTCTTTACTTTCTTTGTTTTGTAGAGATACTACTATGGCAGTATTTTTGTTCATCGGGTTTTTATTTTTGCTTCTGAAAATATTTGTCACATTAATCGTTTCTTTATCACATTTGAGTATGTCTATTATATTATTAAATACATTCGTGATATTTTCATTTTCCTTAAAAGGAACACCCTGTATTTCAATATTGTTTTGTTTTTCATTTTGCTCCATTTTATTAATGTGTAGTTTTATTTCTTTATTTTCTGCTTGAAGTTGTTTAATCAGTATTTCTTTATTTTTGTTTTTTTCTTCATATTCGTCTAATTTCTCACAGCAAAATTCGACGGACTTCTTAAGTTCTTTTATTTGCTCATTATAAGATTTCATAAGTTGATTGGTTAATTCATTAAATTTTTTTTCAATGCATTTGATCATTTTATTAGTCATTGTGTCTTCTTCTTCCGAGTCGCTAGATGGCGCCTTTTTTTGGGTTTGTTTCTTCTGCTTATTCATTTTGTAAAATGGTTCGAAGATCGGATATATTTAATTTAATAAATAAAATGTACGAAATTTTTATTAAAAATAAAATTTTCTGTCGGCTTCAGTAGGATTCGAACCGAGGTCGCCAGAAATGTCCGTGCAAACTTGGTCAGCTGTTTATACCACTGACCCACGAAGACCGTGAAGTGATCCGTGAAAATAGCGGACTATAATAGCAACTGAGCACCAAAGAAATAAAAATAATTGTTTATTGTTGTGTTCACTGATTGCTGTTAATGGTGAATGATCACTTCAATTTTTCAACTGTCACTTCACTATATTATTAGTTCACAAATGTTTATTAATATTTCTTAGTATATAAGTTAGTTTAAAATTGAAATCCTTCACTGTAAAAACTGCTAAAACTTTTTACTTTGTGTTTCATGGGTTATAAATCATATATTTTTAAATGTTTGTTCAGAGCGATTAAGATGCGTGTATACCGTGAATACTTAGTATTGTTGAATGAATATTAAATTATATAAAGTATATTAAAAGTAAGTATATTAAAATATCTGCGGGCCCTGTGCCGTACGCCCAGCTTCTGAGAGGCAAACTTGACTCTTATTCAACGGAGCCCCCATTTCTGAGCTGGTCACTTAGAGTTACACCAAGCATATCAATGAAAGGAAGATTGCTCAAATTGATTAACTTGATTGATCAAATTTAACATTGTTATCAAACGGCTATTCAGCGCCATTTTGTTTTTCGACAGTCGAAAAATCGAAAGTTATTCTATCAAAAACTGCATTGATGACGTATGTACAAGCTCTCTCTAGGATTTGCACAATGTTTTCTACAATATTATTATAATGTTGTTAATGAATGGTGAACTGTTTCAGCGTGTTGGCAAGGTGACTATCAACGAGCTGAGGAAACGCGGGATGACCGGAGAAGATTTACGACGGATCATGTGGGGTCGCGCCTCTATATCAACCCCCACAAAGATACCTGTCAAGTAAGTCATCATTCATAATGAACTCCTTTAAAAATATCGCTCTTTCATACACTTAGCAAAATATGTTTGTTTCTCTAGAGATTTACTTAGCCCATAAATACATCTCAATACTTTTTATCTTATACTTTAATCCAATACTTTTCTGTGAACCTTAGAATCAAGGGCGGATTTAGGGGGGGGGGCACGGGGGCTCGTGCCCCCCCAGACGGTATTTTTGTGTACTGTGGAGATTCCATCACAGTACATACTTAGAAGCTAAAACTGTCTTTTTTAAACATTTAATTTTTCGATCGTTTTGACACTTTCATAAACCTTTCTATACATACTTGAACTTGTAGAAATAAACTTGAAGTATGATACTTAAAGTTTATTTCTAACAGTAATTGTTGTTTTTTTTTGCCCGTCCGCCCCTTGTGCACGCCCAGAAAAAAATCCTAACACTAATTGTTAATTTTTTTGCGCGTCTGCCCCTTGTGCCCCCCCAGAAAAAAATCCTGGATCCGCCCTTGCTTAGAATATTTAGGGTATATTCAGTTGCATTTCAGCTTTCTAACTAACTAACCATCGCGCCGTTTTACGCAGGGGTAGGCAGTGTCGATTTTTTTGTACTTATATGCTGGTATACACAGTATAAAGAGAAGCAGATTTTTCCTTGATGCTATCTCTCTCTCTGGTTTCAATCCTGGGATTGGTTTGCAGCAATTTCCTCTACTCGTCTCTTCCACTCTTCCCTGTCTTGCGCGGCTCTTTTGAAGTCTGCATATGATGAGCAGCGCACGTCCACCAGCAGGTCCTCCGGGTACTCTCAGCGTGGGCGTCCCCTAGAGTTTGTCCCCTTGGTCATACCCTCCATTATGGCATGCAAGAGGCCTTCTTGTCGATGCATTTGAATGAAAATTTGTTTTATACTTTGTTATATAGGTACACCCTCTCAACACATCGCTTCAAGATCACTTAGTTATATTTTGTGTAATAAGTATACCGTATTTTTCTTAAACCCTCTGCACATTTTATATAAGCCAGTTGGTATTTATTGTTTGTAATTTTTTATGTTAACTCTCTGTTTGTTGTGTAGTTAAGTATATTATAAATAAAAATAATTCCAGACCACTCCTCGACCCGTCCGTCCAACAAACCGGACTGAACATCGCAGGCGGGTTCGGCGAAGCCATGTCTTCAGCACTGGACGTGATGGCCTTTACACACAACCTCGACATGACGGGCGCTAACGGCATCAACCTGCACAGTAACGCTACGAGGGGGGCCGCACCAACCGGTCATATGGTCAATGGTATGCAGGTGTCGGGGACGGGGGCAGGTAATGGCATGGGAAATGAGCTGAAGGTGCCGGGAGGTTCGTAGGCTTTGCTTTAATCATTCATTTTAACCATGGATAATAGAAACAAGGTAGATGAGGCATGAACCGTTGTAGCGCATCACCATTTATTGAATAACCAACACCTCTGCCATAGGTCACCCCAAGTGTTTCGCTACATTTGGTGACTTGGGTATCTGGGATCATGGAGTGGGGCTTTTCCGGGTCTTGGCGGTCGTTTCGTCTGCCTACCTGCTGCATGGCGGGTTGGATCAGGAGAGTTGAGTAGTTGAGGGAGTCTTTTTGATCTCATCAGCAGGGCTCTCTCAGAACATTGCATTGCACCGCAGTGGGAGGGATGGATTGACCCTCAGATTCCAACCCACCCCTCATACCTTTTTCCCTCCCAGAACTTCCTCTCCTTCTTTTCCCTAAAAATACCCTCCACACAGCATCCCCAAAGATGACTTAGGCCCTGAGGGGAATTATTTTCTTTAGGGCTTCCTATGTGGAGTTAATGGAAAAATGGTTCCATGCCAACTCAGAATGAAACCAACTCAGAAACACCTCAGAAAGGTCATTAAAAGCTATGAAAAAATAATTTTAAAATAGCCGGTAACCCTGACCTAACTTAACCTATTTAACCAATTTTTAAATATTTTTTATCATCACTCTTAATGACCTTTCTGAGGTGCTTCTGAGTTGGTTTCATTCCGAGTTGTCCGGTCACCGGAAAAATAACCCACACAGGAGATACTGAGGAAAATAATTTCCCTCAAGGCCTATGTCATCTTTGGAGATACTGTGTAAGGGGTATTTTTAAGGAAAGGAAGAAGAGGAAGTTCTGTGAAAGAACAGGGTGGATACATATCTAGGGGTCAGCAAGTCCATGAGAATAAATCCATGTCATGATTTTATTGATTGATTTTTTTTTATGATAGGATGTGGGGGAAGGAAGGTCTGGGAAGGAAAAGGTATGAGGGGTGGGTAGGAAGCTGGGGATCAGAGTATCCAAGAGTGATGAACGAATGAATCCAATCCACCCACAGCGGTGCAAGGCGATGGGCAGGGAGAGTCCGGCTGGAGAGGTCGAAGGGTCTCCCCAAACCGGCCTCTCTCGATACGGCCCAGCACACAGCTGGTGGGCAGACGCATCTGCCGCCAAGACCTTAACACACTTCACCTGATTAACCACATTAACACATTTCACCTGATTAACCAATGACCTAAGTCAACAAACGTAAAAATGGTTCAGTAACAATTCGCCCCTTTTGAACAGGCACTAACTTTCATTGCGAGCCCCTTTGATAGTAGCTTGGCGATAGTTTGCCCCCTTCCAGGCCTTGCCTCCCTTTGTTTCCATCATCTATGAGTTTAACCATCCTTTTTATTTATTACATTTTATATTCTACAATGGGATTTTTGCTTATCAAGTGGAAAAAAAATATTGTATTAGATTATTAGAATTCACCTATGGCCGTGAATTAATATCACCCTCACAGGATTGTCACTTCACATCTTTCACTAGTTACACATTTATGCAAGCAATAGAATGTGCAAGCAGCAATTTGTCTTATTAATAAATAGTTATATAACACGTATTTTGTATTTTACAATGCTATTCTTTTCAGCAGGAATGCCAATGAATACTGCAAACACCGCCCTCAACTTCCAACCCCAAGCAATAAACACCGGCGTTACAATCCCCATATCAAGTCAGATGGTAATGAATCAATCGCAGTCGACATTACCGACACAGTCTCAGATCTCCAGCGGTATGGTCATGCAGGGATCTACAGCTATGACTGGGCAGATCATTCAGGGAACAAATACAAATACAATGACTGGCCAACCAACAGCTGCCGCAAACAACATGATTATGACTGGTAAACCAATTTCACAGATGACCACAGGGAACATGAATATTAACAATATGATGATGGCTGGTCAGCCAATGCTGGGAATGGCTGGGAATAACATGATGATGACTGGTCAACCAATTTCACAGATGACCACAGGGAACATGAATATTAACAATATGATGATGGCTGGTCAGCCAATGCAGGGAATGGCTGGGAATAACATGATGATGACTGGTCAACCAATGGTGGCTGCTAATAACATGACGATGACTGGTCAACCAATGATGACTTCTAATAACATGACTGGACAACCAATAATGCAGGGAATGGTTGGTAATAATATGATGACTGGACAGCCATTAATGCAGGGAACAGCTGCAAACCATGTTGTAAACAACATGATGATGACTGGTCAAACAATGATGCAGGCTACTGCCGGGACTAACATCATCAACAATATGATGATGGCTGGTCAACCAATGGCCAACTTAAGCATGTTGACCGGCCAGCCAATGATGCAGATGGCTGGTCAGCAAGTGGCTATGAAGATATACAGCGATCCGTTGAGGGAGATCATCCATCTGTCGGATTCGAAGGACTCTTCCGAGTTTGAGGATAAGATAAAGAGTCTTGCAGCGGAGGCGGCGAATCTGTACCATGTAGAAGAAGTTATTCCACTTACCAGGGTAAGAAAATCATTTTCTTTGTTAGCTCATGTTAAAGTCTTTATTTTATTTTTTTCGCTTTTACGTCCAGCTGGGCTTACATAGATTATAAGAACAAAATATACCTAATGAGTAATGAGCCATCATTATCACAAAAAGTTTTTAAAGCATGAAGTAATGTAAAACTGATAAATAAAATGTGAAACAATATTATGTAGTGAGGGATGGAACATATTAAAAAAGGAACTAAAACAATAGGTATAAGACAATATGTATTACGATAAAAATGTGTATTTCGAGAGATAATCGAAATTTATCTGAAACTATGAAAAAGTGCTAAAATTTATCAACAGTCAGTCGGAATATCTGTTAAAAGTCGTTGACCGTGCTCGCAAATATTAAGAACTAACCTTAGATGACAGATATCGTAATATCGTCAATATCGTATTGACATTGGGTTTTATTGATCGACCATGCTAGACCTCCTGATCATGCATCCTATCGGTTAGTAAGTCTGTCTGATAGTTGGTTGTGTATGTGTTGTAGAAAAAAATTACATTTTGAGCAATTTATCACCAGTATTTTGTCAATACATTAGATGAACATATCTGTAATGTTTTCAATAATTACTCCACAGAAATGAAAAAGTAAAAAAAAAATAAAGATAATGTTTATGAGAGTTAGATTATTCCTTCCCACAATACTTGGTGTGGAGTGTGGTGGGGGAGGCGTTAAAGAAAAATATGCTTGAAAAGTGAGCGTTAAGCCACATAAGAATGGGAACATAAGAACCACATACGATACTGCTATGTATGACACGAAGCAAGATGACAACAGGCGATCAGATGGACAGTCACAAGTGCACTGACTGAGCAGGCTCAAACGCATTGAGTGACGTCAACGATCGCGGGCCCGCTAAAAAAAATTAAATATTTATACGGCCCACCATGACTGCTGATTTACACCAATATATTGTGGAGAAGATTACAAATTTAAAGTATATAGTATAAAGTATAAAAAGGTCATGGGGACAACTCTGTTGATTGGCGCGTTCTGATAGACAAAAGTCCTTGCTTTCAGAATATAAAAAGTGCATGCATGTCCCAATTGTTGGGCACATATGAGTTAATCTCTTTTAACATTAGAGGGATTAAGCAGAGTTCCAGAAATCAATTTTAAAGAAATGTTAACCTAAAAATATTTTTCGGTTGGATTCTAAGGTGTTGAAATCAAGCATTCCCGTTAGAAACTTGGATGGATACAGGAATTAATAAGAAACACCTCTATTAGTTAATAATTAACTATTAAATTTAAAAAATATCCGCTAGTAAGCATTAAAAAAAAAGGATGTAAGGGAGATGAGCAAATACGAATGTAAGAGTGCTCTAGTATTAAACGAAAATAGTGAAAACATTTAATAAAACATGACTGTTTACAATAGAGCAAAAATCTCTCGGTAAATGCTTAAGTTCATTTTTTTGTGTGATTTTTTCATAACTTGAACACGTTAAATAGCAGAACAAAATATGTTTTAAATAATTTACGGAGATTGCTTCTCGATTTCTTTCTTAAAATTACCGCTTCAATGTGCAGATGTCTTAAAAAATAACATATATTTTAGTAACTTAAAAACCGAAAGTGTTCAAGAGAAATATGTTATAAATCGGTAGAAATGTGGAATGCGGGGGCTTAGTGTAACAAAACTATGTATTTGCAGCCCTTGGTGAAGCTGGCAGCGCCACAGGTCAGTGTGGCGGGGGCCCTGACCAACCTGTTTGGCGTAGAGGCGGGCACCGGCCCCACGGTGGACTGGCACGCCGGAGATAAGCGACAGAAGAAGCTATCAGCCATGGAGCCCAGTGACAGCGATGGCCTAGGAGGTTAATATTATTATAACTATTATACTGTATTCACATCACAAGTATTTAATAACAGACTTACCTTTATACCTACTTTATACAGATATCCATCACAAGTATTTAATAACAGACCTTTATACCTACTGTGTGTATATACAGGGTGTTAAGGGACGTACTTGACTTACTTTAACCAGTGATTCCTGACATTATTTGGAGTAAAAAATGTAAATGAAATTTTGGTCTCCGGTGACATTTTTGATGTTTTTTTTTTTTTTTTTTTCTACAAAAACATAAAAAAAGAGTAGTTGTTGAATAGTTGGAGGCGGGGTAAGGGGTTCGTCGGACACCCGGCTGAGTGACCAGTGACGACATGCGGAAGAAATTTTTTTTTGTTTGATTTTGAAGAAAAAATTTTTGAAAAAAAAAAAAAAAGTCATCAAAAAAAGTCACCGGAGACCAAAATTTCATTTACATTTTTTACTCCAAATAACGTCAGGAATCACTGGTTAAAGTAAGTCAAGTACGTCCCTTAACACCCTGTATGTAACCATGTACCTACTGCAATCTTCTTTATATATATATATGTAACATACTTGAATTGTATATTTAAAGAAAAAAAAATTATATAAACCTGCCATTTTCATAATATTACTACAAAATCTTAGATAACCACTCTGTAAATTGCCATCTCAACACAGGCGTTTCACACCTAGTGAAATGGGCAATACGTCATTTTATAACCAAATGTAATATGAAAATAATTAAATAAAAAAAACTGTCATCATCCTTTATCCATAAAATAAATCATTAGTTTTACCAGTTATAATATAGACACCAACTGTCCTGACTTGAAGCCTTTCTGTTGTCTTTTCTGGAAACTCGTAGTATAAGCGAGAGACTGGTGAATCGACACCACATTTGGAGTTGATTTTCTAGTAAATCGGAATTTTTTAGTTCAAAATTTGAAAAAACGCAGATGCTATGGTACGAGAGAAATAAGTTTTAGTGTAAGGGGCCATTCAAGTATTACGTAACGCAATTTGGGGGGAGGGGGGGTCTTGTAAAATGTTACTGTGCGTTACCGGGGCGGGAAGGAGGTTCAAACAATGCGTTACGTATCATGTTTTTTTATTTAAATAAAAGACTAGGGAATTAAAATCTTCCAAGTTGGCAACCTTTTTCGTTTATGTTTTACGGGGCCCCTCGATTGCATTAGGGTTAAATATGTTAAGTATTTCATTTTGAGTTTATTAGTAAAAAAAAAAAAGCTAAAATAGGAGAATGTTTGAGAAAAACAATGATGGATGAAGCCAAAAATGTATGTTAGGACAGGGGCAAGTCAGGAAAACGCCGTAATTAAATGTAAGATTAGTTGTAAAACTTTATTAGGGAGCCCATTTTAACATATTTTACACTTGATCAAATGTTTATTACATTATGTGTGATTGTTTAATAAATAACAATCTGAATAAATAAAATAAACAATACACTTGAGAGTTAGAAATCTCTTGTTTTATTTATTACCGCAAACGCGATTAAAACAAGAACAAAGGATATAAGTGACTTAACTTAACTAAGAAAGTACGGACTTTGCGCAACGTAATGGTGACTTTTAGGTAAAAATAGTCTCTTGGGTGTTACATAACGTTTAGGGAGGGGGAGGGGGGTACAGAAAAAGTTACGGTTACATGGGGGGGAGGGAGGGTCAAAAATCTTCAAAAATTGCATTACATAATACTTGAACGCCCCCTAACCTACCTTGCAATAAGACATATTATGTATTTAGCTTTATTTAAAACCTATAAATTGAGATAAACATTATCATTTTGCAGCCAAATCAACATTCCTTATCAATATTCGTGTGTAATTCTCGGTTTATATCTTCCTCCAATGTCACCTGGTAGTCCCAAATGTAACCGTTAGGCGGCGTTACTACTAGGGCCGTTGATTGTCTCTTAAAATACGTCGAAGCCAAAGAATAAAGAAGAACACCAGAAATAAAGCCAAAAGCCTGACCATTCTTCGCTTAAATTTCATTTGTAGAACTGTATTTCACCATCATACGTAATTCAAATGGGATGGCGATGTCAGGATTTTCAGACAAGTGTAAAAGAGATCAAGTATATGTGTATATGTATTAACTTAATATCTACATTGCTTTTCATTCAAATCTGTAGGGAAGGCATTTCAAATGTTTTTCTTTATTCTGTGGTTGAGTATGGGAGAGTAGTTCTTCTGTTAAGTTTCCTGGCTTGTTATTTTGTGAGTTTGAGGTTAAATACTTTTAGTATAAATGTTAAAATTTCAGAAGCCCCATTGCTGGGGCGTTCGGCTCGCACTCGTCGCGCCCGCTCCGCCACCAAGCGCAACATCGGGAGCGGCAAAACCAGGCCGACCACCGCCGTCACCCGCAGTGGTCGCCTGCTACTAGCCCAGGACAGCAGCTCAGGGGACGGGGGCCCGCAGGACAAGGGAGGCTTGCAGGACTCCCAGCAGGGCCTGGAGGTATTGCAGACTGAGGGAAACATCTACAGGTGAGCTGCAATGTGTGATATGCTGATTGTAGTATTATTGAACCAAGGGGTTAGCTGTGCTTATGTACAGAACCAACTATTAGTATTATTGTAGATGGATTCTGCTGGGTCGAGAAAGTTTGTCTGGACCGATGGTCTCTCCCAATTCGGCCTGACATATATTCAGAACGATATTACGTGCTGCTGATGGGTAGACGCATCCGCCGCCAAAGACCTGAACTCTCACCCCCCATGAATCCAGGCAACCCCGCTGAGTGGCCACTTGGGGTGAACTATTGCGTAGGTATTGGTTATCCAATGAATGGTTCCCAATATTGGCCGCTCTCTGTGACCAAAGGGAGGCTTTTTGTAGTTTTCAAAGCTCGGGTATAAAGACCTGAACTCTCACACCCCATGAATCCAGGCAACCCCGCTGAGTGGCCACTTGGGGTGAACTATTGCATAGGTATTGGTTATCCAATGAATGGTTCCCAATATTGGCCTCTCTCTGTGACCAAAGGGAGGCTTTTTGTAGTTTTCAAATCTCGGGTATAAAGACCTGAACTCTCACCCCCCATGAATCCAGGCAACCCCGCTGAGTGGCCACTTGGGGTGAACTATTGCATAGGTATTGGTTATCCAATGAATGGTTCCCAATATTGGCCTCTCTCTGTGACCAAAGGGAGGCTTTTTGTAGTTTTCAAAGCTCGGGTATAAAGACCTGAACTCTCACACCCCATGAATCCAGGCAACCCCGCTGAGTGGCCACTTGGGGTGAACTATTGCATAGGTATTGGTTATCCAATGAATGGTTCCCAATATTGGCCGCTCTCTGTGACCAAAGGGAGGCTTTTTGTAGTTTTCAAAGCTTGGGTATAAAGACCTGAACTCTCACACCCCATGAGTCCAGGCAACCCCGCTGAGTGGCCACTTGGGGTGAACTATTGCATAGGTATTGGTTATCCAATGAATGGTTCCCAATATTGGCCTCTCTTTGTGACCAAAGGGAGGCTTTTTGTAGTTTTCAAAGCTCGGGTATAAATTATTATTCACTAGATGTTTGAAAATATTCGTCATCTAACACTGATTTTTATATTTATTTGTTATTTTTGTTTTACATTAACTCCACACAGAAGGCCTTGGGGAAAAACATTTTTTCTCAGAACCTATGTCATCTTAGGGGATGCTGTGTGGAGGGTCATTTTAGGGAAAGGAAGGAGAGGAAGTTCTGGGAAGGAAAAGGGTATAAGGGGTGGGTAGGTATCTGGGGGTCAATGTGTCTAGGAGTGATGGACATATGGATTCATCCCTCCCACTGTGGTGCGAGGGATGGGTCGAGAGAGTCTAAAAAATGAAACCCCCCTAATCCGACCTGCCATGCAGTAGGTGGGCAAACGCATTGGCTGCCAAGACCTGGACAAACCTTCTCCGATAAACCCGAGCATCCCTGCTAAGTCTCCAAGTGTAGTGAACCACTTAGGGTGACCTATGGCAGGGGTGTTGGTTATCCAATAAATGGTTCCCAGGATGGCGGTACCTATACCCGCCTCCCAAATGTGGCCAATTAAATAATTGATCATACAAGTTGCATGCCAGTGGTATTCATATATATTGTGTTGTCTAAATGTACCTATTTCAGCTACATCACATGTCGGAGATGAGACGTGATACAGTAAAATAAATAGCTAACAACATGTACGCACTCGCATACTGCCTGCTAACAATGTATGCCTAGACATTGGAGGTCTAGAGTCATTTTAATAAAAAGTAGTTTCTTTATAAACAAAAATTAGAGTCCTGACGTGCACGGTGAAGGAGGAAAGCATCCTTAGAACGCCGTGGAAAAGTGGGCAACAAAAGGGCAACCTCCAATGTCTAAAGATAAAAGTGACAGAAAAACTGATACTTTTTAGTTCTTCCCAGAACAAGTAGGTACTGAGCTGCGAGTGAAAGTGTAACCACTGAGAAAGAAGTGACTGAAGTAATGTTTCCTTTGTAGAATCCCCAATGTCTCTCATGAATCCGAAGTGGCGGAGATCCGCAAGACTCTGGCCCTGAAGGATGTGCGGCCCAGCAACATCGAGCAGGCGGCCGGTAGCCATGCCGTGATGCCGGGCCTACAGGCCGTGGGGCCAGGACACAGGACCATGGACACCATTGCCGAGAAGGCCGTCATCTTTAAAGGTACAACAGACCTTCATCGTTCATCCACTCACATGTCCAATAATACGGTTTTACTTGGTTATCTAACATATATTTCTGAGGGCTCTCATTTCTGGAAGTGTGACATACCAAAGATATTGAAATATAAAAAATGTGCTATTGGCAGATTTTACTGGGTGGGACTGTGTTTCCGATATTGTTAATCAATACTACTGCACACCTTCAAAAAACCAACTAAATGAACAAATTCTTTCCATATTTAAAATATTCCCATTAGACGGTAGTCCTTCGACGATCGGGCGGCCATCATAGCATATCTCTTGTATTTCAATATCTTTAGACATAACAGATACCTTTTTTTTTTTTAAGAAAGACAAACAAAAAGTCTCCTACTATGTACCACCATAGTAAGTGGAAATTGTTAATTGTGTTGTGATGGAGGACTTAACCAGCCGAAGAAAAACTCACGAAGCCTGGGTGAGACCCTAACTGAAACTCCTATCAAATTTAACATGATAGAATTTTTTGGCTTGACTTCATTTAACTTAATGTATACAGGGTATTAAGGGACGTACTTGACTTACTTTAACCAGTAATTCCTGACATTATTTGGAGTAAAAATTGTAAATAAAATTTTGGTCTCGGGTGACATTTTTGACTTTTTTTTCTACAAAAATATTAAAAAATGGTATGTGTTGAACAGTTGGAGGTGCGGTTAAGGGTTATTCGGTTACTCGGCTGAGTGACCAGTGATGACATGCGGAAGAAATTTTTTTTGGTTTGAAAAAGTCACCGGAGACCAAAATTTCATTTACATTTCTTACTCCAAATAATGTCAGGAATCACTGGTTAAAGTAAGTCAAGTATGTCCCTTAACACCCTGTATATTTATCTCTGTATTTTAGGTATGCGCTAATCGTCTCTTAACAAATAAATAAATAAATATCCCTGTTAATCTTTCCTTCCTGGTAAACATACTTCTCAAATATGTACATACATTACATATTATATTATGAACAATATTAGGCAGTCTCTCCTAATGGACATTGAGATATAATTAACATTATTTATTCTAGGTGAAGGATCTGGCATAGAAGTGGAGAGCGGTAACAACGAACATGCTGAGCATTTTAGGGAAGAAAAGACCTATAGCAAGGATAAAAGGAAAATTGAAAAGAGAAAAACTAGGACCCGTCCAAAAACTGCCCGTCATAATAGGTAAGTTTTTGTTTTTATTTTTTTTATTTTAGTGACTATGTAAAAAAAAAAATTACATACAAAATGTAATGGTGAAATTAAGTATAAAGTATTGTATTTCTTAGTCCTCCTCACTAGGGGGTCCTGTGCCGAGGCGGACTAATGTTATTTAAATATAGTTCATTTGTCTTCTGTCATTTTTAGCGTCTTCGCTAGGGTTTTCTCATTGACCTCTTTAAGCCATATTTTTATTCGTAATTTGTATTCAATTGGATTTTTTATTAGTTTTATATCTTGGGGAAGGATGTTATGGAGTTTTGTTGCAAAGTATGTATAGTTTCTTTGTCCAAATGTGATTTTATAACTTGGAATATTTTTCATATCATTTTTATTCGATCTAGTGTTATGCATACACGGTCTAGTAGAGGATTCATTATTTTTAAAGAGCTTCAATAATATATTTTTCGCATATATTTGCTGTACATTTGGTACGTCAAAGTCATTGAAAATTTCAATTGAAGGCGTTCTAATTGGTGCCCACACATGCTAGAAATTCAGGAAAAATACTTTTGTGTGGATTGGATGAATTGCAATCTTTAGAGTACACGGTGAGAAGGCTATCCTTGTTCTACCAGTATTTCAAATGGAACGTGCTCCAAGAAACTAGCATCATTGATCCCTTCGGCATCAGTGCATAGTCGGAAAAACACCAAACTCATGCCCAACATTTGTATACAGTTGACGTTTGTCACATGAGAATGACTTGTTTTTGAGTTCAGTGGCTGTGAAGCGATTTGGTGGCCTTTGTGTTTCCTCCATCCTACAAATCTATTTAAGACCCATGTTCACTCCTTCCTCTCTTTAAAAAGACCCTCCACACAGCATCCCCAAAATTGGAGTTATTTTTTTTACATGAGCTCCACACAGGAGGCCCTGGGGAAAATAATTTCCCTCAGGGCCTACGTCATCTTTGGGAATGCTGTGTGGAGGGTTTTTTTTAAGGAAAGAAAGGAGAGGAGAGTTCTGGGAAGGAAGGGTTTAAGGGGTGGGTAGGAATCTGGTGTTCAGTGTGTCCTGGTCATCCGCTTCCAAGACCTAGACAAACCTCACCCAATGAACCCGGACACCCTGCTAAATCACCAAACGTAGCGGACCACTTGGGGTGACCTATGGTAGAGGTGTTGGTTATCCAATAAAGGTTCCCGTAGCGGCGGTACCCATTCCCGCCTCCCAAATTTAATTTAGTTAATTGAAAACATAAAATTAAATGGGCAGGATTCACTGGCAAAGAAATTAGAACGATCTGTAGACAATTATTACTACTTTGGAGCATTTTACAATCCGACACTGAAGGAAAGAAAAAACAGATATAAGTTTGCATTCTATCCTTCTTCCCACACTAAATTTCTTCATGATGTAACCTGGAAACCATTGAATTTTACCATTACAGGGTGGCCCCAATGGTTTATGTAAACGAAGAGACTGTCACCACCAAGTCAGCAATGAAGAAGAGGGGGAAGTCTGCCCACCACACCAAGCGACTGGACTGGAAGAGGCCCGACACGGAGGAGCCCCAGTCGCCTCCCGACCCCCTGGAGAACTGGTCCACGGCTGGCCTAGCCTCCATGAACTCGCTGCTATCCTGGGAGAATGAGTCCGATGGATATTGAAAGTGACTTAAGAACAATATTGAAACTGACGAGTGTCGAAATTGTGAAGTTAATCCTTTTGGGGTCAGAGTGCAAATCTTACGGCGCACTTAGATTGCATTAAACGCCTCACAACTTGGATGTAAATATTAGCTTATAAAAGACAATGACCGTCAACTCCATGAAACAAGGATAGTCCTTTAGACCTTTAGAGGAATCTTTTGCCATCCAAATATATTAAATTGTCAAATAATTTGTTTTATTAAGCTGAGAACATTTGTGTTAAATGTTAAGTACTCTAATAGGTGTTGAAAGTATGACTCAAAAATATATTGTGTATCTGACAGGTATTGAATGTATGACCCAAAGATCTATTGTGTATCTGACGGGTGTTAAAAATATGACCCAAAGATCTATCTGACATGTATTGAAAGTATGACCTAAAGATCTATAATGTATCCGACGGGTGTTGAAAGTCTGATTCAAAGTTCTATTGTTTATCTGACGGATGTTAAAAGAATGACCCAAAGATCTAAAATGTATCTGAAATGTGCTTAAAGTGTGACCCACAGATCTATAATATATCTGACAGTGTTTGGAAAGTATGACCCAAAGATCTATAATGTATCTGACGGGTGTTTAAAGTGCGACCCAAAGATCTATAATGTATCTGAAAGGTGCTTAATGTGTGACCCACAGATCTATAATGTATCTGACGGGTGTTTAAAGTGTGACCCAAAGATCTATAATGTATCTGAAAGGTGCTTAATGTGTGACCCACAGATCTATAATGTATCTGACAGTGTTTGGAAAGTATGACCCAAAGATCTATAATGTATCTGACGGGTGTTTAAAGTGTGACCCAAAGATCTCTAATGTATCTGACAGATGTTTAAAGTGTGACCCATAGATCTGTAATGAATCTGACTGGTGTGGAAAATATGACCCAAAGATCTATAATATCTGACTGGTGTAGAAAGTATGACCCAAAGATCTGTAATGTATCTGATGGATGTTGAAAGTCTGACCAAAAGATTTATAATGTATCTGGCGGTAGTTGAAAGTATATGACGGGTGTTAAAAGTATGACCCAACGATCTGTAATGTATCCTCTTGACCACAATCAACAACAATATCAATCACCGCCTTATTTTTTTTTACATGAGCTCTACACAGGAGGCCCTGAGGAAAATAATTTCCCTCGGGGCCTATGTCATCTTTGGGGATGCTGTGTGGAGGGTTTTTTTAAAGGAAAGGAAGGAGAGGAGAGTTCTGGGAAGGAAAAGGGTTTAAGGGGTGGGTAGGAATCAGAGATTCAGTATGTCCTGGTCATCCGCCTCCAAAACCTAGACAAACCTCACCCCATGAACCCGGGCACCCCTGCTAAATCACCAAACATAGCGAACCACTTGGGGTGACCTATGGCAGAGGGTTGGTTATCCAATAAAGGTTCCTGCGGCGGCGGTACCCATTCCCGCCTCCCAAATTACCTATTAAGAAACCTCAAAACTTTCCATATTCCTTTCCAAAGAATGAAACCAACCTTCTCCCAACTTCTTGTGCGAATGTATCAATTATACAACATTCTCTGCAGTGGCAAGATTATAGATATATTTAGCGATAACTCTCAGAACATTCCAAAATTTCTCGAATCTCTTGTTTTATCTTGACATTACTCAACTCAAACTTTACTAGGAGTATCTCTTCATTTTATTTTTTAATTTTGTTTGACATAATATTTTTGTATTACATTATCGGACAGTTGGCATTTATTCTTTGTAATTTGTTTATTTTAACCCTTTGTTGTGTACATTAATAAACTAAAATGGCCGCCAATCACATAGAGATAGCCACGTGGATAAGTTTAAGAAGCTACTGAAATACCGGCCCTAATATGACACATAGGTACTTGCCTAGTAAGTAAGAATTGAATAGCGAGATTTGTTTTCATGGAAAATTAAAACTGACCAGTATTTTAAGTGTGAATTTAATAACAATGATCAATTTACTAGGTAAGTAGGGTCTAACAAATTAATTCACCAATGCATTATTTCTTTGCAAGTTGATATATTTAGTTAGGTTAATTATTATGGCATTCTGAGTTGATTTTACGTGATTTTATTTATCTTCTAAATATGTTTAAAAGTCATAACAAATAAGTAGTCATTTTATACATGCATTGTATTGCTGTGTTTCTACAGTAGCAGAAAATCGCCAGGATGCAATACTTAATCAATAGACTTGCCCTAACATGAAATCAGGGTATCATTTCAACGAGCTGGAGGCAAACCAAGTGACCATATTTTTGGCCCCAGAAGGGTTTAAGAATTCTCTGAGTAAACTATGACATCAGTAGTAAGTTGGCCGCCGAAGAGTGTATATTGAAATAACCAGACTGCGCAGAAAAGTAAAGTTTGCTAAAGTAAGGCAACAGTTTGTAGTTCACTCAATAGAGAACTCCAGTCCATTTTTATGAATAATGACCTTCTAACTTAAATAACTGCATTTTTATTTTTATTTTTAGAGATAGTTTTAATAGTTAAAATAATTGTCAAAGTTTTAAATTTTTAAGACCCCCTGAAAACCACCGTATGTATGGTGAATCGTGTGACGTCATCACTCCTGAAAAATTAATATTGGATCGGGCAATCAGCTGATCTACAATAAAGAAGTATTATACTATTTTTTTGTTCAGTAGTTTTTGAATATTTTCAATAATAGAGATAAACTAATTAGAGATACCTTTATTTTTGAAACATTATTTAGGCTTAAATAATGTTTCAATAAACACAACAACTAAATCTCTATAAACAGTATATCTAATAAACTAATAAATTAATACAATGGCTTGTGTCATATCATACATTCCCATACAATGACTTTACGGTGACGTCACGACACGTCGAACAGTGACGTCACCACTAAAATTTCAAGCCTGCCAACTTGACGGCCAGTTTTTACGAACCGATTAAAAATGTACTTTTTAATAATTTTTTTAAAACTCTGCGTTTAATATAATTAAATAATACTTATATATTCAGAATCAGCGTTTCTTGGTCTGTATGAACATATTTTTTTAAAGCCATAATATTTTTCACTGGAGTTCCTTATTGCGGGACTTTTCTGCGCAGGATTGGAACGTTCGTTTATTACCAGACCATGCCAGCCTAGCGTAGCGACGCTAAAAATGTGTGAGATGGATAAATTATAACACATTATTTTTAAAAGTGTCTAAATAAAAAGTGTAAGAATAAATTAAATTTTGGAAACAAACCCGAAATTTTGTTTTTTATTTGGGATTTGCGCGCCATTCTAAAAAGGACTATAATTCGTAAGCAGATTTTATTGACAAATCACAGAAAGAGAGACAGCCATACATACCGCCTGCTCAACTTGGTTTGTCCCTCTTTCCCTGATTGCCTGGTCTATCAATTTGGATACCTATGATGCAATTATTGTAATTTATCTGTTGTATTTTGTGAACGAAAAGCGAACAAACTGCATTTCTGTGTTTATTTTATAAAAACAACTATAACTATTTAGATTGATGAAATAGCCACCTTTCTTTCTATGTCCTTCAATTTTCTATAAGGAAGCTAGAAATTTTTATTTTTTTTATTTTATTCCACTAATTAAATTGTAAGATTTACCCAAAGTGTACTTAATAAAATTAATAATATAAATGTAATATGAAGTAATTAATTTAGTAGTGCTGATCAGATTGGTGCCCCTCAGGCTAATTTGTTCGCTTTTGGAAACAGCTCATATAGGTCACAAAGAAATCATTGTATCTCCCTTACTACTATAGTGAGAAATGCGATCTAAATAGTGTTAGAAAATACCACGCTTATATTCAAATTCAAAAGTAAGAACAACAGAAGAAATAAAGTGTACATGATGTATATTTATTTATTTATTTATTTATTTATTTATTTATTTATTTATTTATTTATTTATTTATTTATTTATTTATTTAAACGCCCAATGGGCGTTTACATACATTGTTATTAGTATTATTACATTAACTATATGGCATATAAAAGTTTAAGTACATATATGAATAAAATAATTATTATATGTGTAGTACCTACATAAATGTTTTACAAATAATATAGAATACCATTATGGAGAACAGTTTTTTTTTTGTACTTACAAACAAAAATAACGGGATTGAAATTAATCAGCATTAGTAGGGACTTAAGCATAATCGAAATATAAATTAAATTACAATATTAATTTGTAAAGTTACATATATATATTAAAGTTTAAAAGTCTAAAAGAAAAGAGTGAAATAAATAGAAGCTAAAAAGGGTTTTTCACTATGGAATGGTGAAGTCATACATTTCAGCAAAGTGTTTATGTAGATTTCGTTTAAGCACTGCTACGGAATCTCTAAATATATCAACGACATTACCAAATTTATTACCAAAATTTTGTATTCGATTTAGGGATATGTGCGCTTGATAATTTGTTTTGAAATTGTCACAGAAAAACGTGGAATTTTGTCTCGTATTTTTGGAAGGTACAAATAATTTTATTGTGGCCAGAATTTCAGGGCTGTCGATTCTATAATTAATAATTTTATTTAGTAGAACAAGGTCGGAGATAATTCGCCTATCTGACAGCGTAATCAAATTTAGTTGGTGCATCAGCTGGATATAATTTATATTTTGGATTGGAATATTTAGTTTAAAGTTAATAAATCGTAGAAATTTGTGTTGTACCCTTTCAATATTGTTGGAATGTATTTTATAAAAGGGGGACCAAATAGGCGAATTATACTCTACTTGACTTCTTACTAAAGATGTGTACAGTGTTTTCAAACATTCTAATGACTTGAAGTCGCATGCGGTTCTACATATAAAACCAAGCATTTTTAAGGCTTTATTTGTGATTTCATTTACATGCGGATTGAATGTTAACTGTTCATCAAATATAACACCCAAGTCCCTGATTTGAGTGACAGCTGTCAATTTTACGTTATTTAGCGAATATACATAAATTATATGATTTCGTATTTTACAAAAACGAATGACCTGACATTTTTTAATATTAAGAAACAGAGAGTTGATGATGCACCAACGATATAGTTTATTTAAATTAAGTTGCAAAGTATAACAATCGTCTAAACTACGTATTGTTTTATATATTTTCAAGTCATCTGCGAAGAGAAGAACTTCCACATCTTTAAATATGCTAACAATATCATTAATAAATAACAAAAAAAGAATTGGTCCCAGGTGAGACCCCTGAGGAACCCCACTTGTGGCTATATGAAACCAAAGTTTCCGAATGCTATTTTAGAAAAATTATGAAACGTTGTGAATTTTTTATTAATTATTTTTACATGAAATTATTATTAAATAAAATTCAAATTCACAAATGTTTTAAGGTTTTTTAATTATCAGTAATTTTAGTTAGAAAAAACGTAAGGTGAGCCATTTTTGAAATTTTTTAAAATGCATTCTTATGTTTAGGAGGCGTCCATTAATCACGTGAGGCTCGAAAGGGGGGGGGGGTTCGGAAAAAATCACAAAATAGCACGAGGGGGGGGGGGACAATAATATATCACGCGTATTTATTTTTCGTGATAATATTCTGAAAATTTCAAATAACTTTGTACAAAAAAAAATACACGTGATTTTGGGGGTGGGGGTTAGTCTAAAACCTCACCACATATCACATAGGGGGGGGGGGGGGTTTAAAAAGTTGCTAAAAAACATCACGTGAATGGACGACCCCTTATTTCTAATAATAAAATTTGAAAGCGTATTTCATCACCTTTCAAAAACAGTTTTTAGTTTTCGAATACATTCGTAAATATTCAATTTATTTCGATTTTATTGCAAAACGGAAATACTCCGACCTTCTGACAGAATATGTTCCGAGGCCTGAAGGTTAAAAAATGCAAAGTTTTACAACAATGGCTGAAAGTGACAATGTCAGTAAGTAGCCTTTGTGTATCATCCAGTCATAACTCTTAAAAATTAGCTCAAATTGGAAAATGTAGGTTCTCTGGAAACTGTGCAAAATGTTCACAAATTACGTCGCACGAATTTCATGGTGTTTTTACCCCCCCCTCCCCCCCCCTCCCTACCCCATCACCGTCCCTGTCACACATGTGAGATCCCCTCCCCCCTAGTGTGACGTCACATATTTTGCAATTTCACATCTACAAATAATCAAAACATTAGTTCAATTTTTTTTTAAATGCGACGTCACAGAGCTGATGACCCCCCGTAGCCCTTGTCACATAATGTCACACTTCTCTATTACTCCCCCCCCCCACCCCCCCCCCCCCCTGGTGTGACGTAATTTATTTTAAGAACTGTTCATACATATTTTTGGTTCTTATAAGAATTAATTTTACAAGTGGAAACTAGTAAGTTTTACATAAACCTACTATTTATACCTAGTTTGTAATAAAATATTATTTATTGAAGAAAATTAAGTGTTGGACAAAAATCTGACGTTTCCGCATTGAGTACCTAAGTGCCTACCTCAATGCGATTTTTTTCATATTTATTTTTTAATATTTTTTTAAAATTAATGGTTCCCGGGGCGGCGGTACCCATGCCCGACTCCCGAAATGAAATGAGGTTTTATTAATGATTATTAACATTTTGACTTTATGTACATTGAGCTAAATATACACGGTATCTGGAAACTCGCAGTGCAAGCGGGAAACTGGTGAACCTACGAATCTACATCACATTTGGAATCGATTTTACTGAATAAGTTTTTTTGATTTGAGCTTACGTTTTCGAATAAATCGAGTCCATATTTGAAAATATTTAAATCAAAATTTGAAATATCGGTCGCTAGGGGGTTAATATCAGCGGTATGGTGTTTTTATGGTTCCATGCCAACTCAGAATGAAACCAACTCAGGAACACCTCAGAAAGGTCATTAAAAGCTATGAAAAAATCATTTTAAAATAACCTAACCTAACTTTACCTATCATTTTTTTATCATCTCTCTTAATGAGAGATGATAAAAAAATGATATTAGATTCGAAACTAAACTTCAATAGACATGCTGAATACACCCAAAAGAAAATTGGCAAAAAGATATCTTTTTTTGGAAGAATTCGGCCAAAAATTTCTAGAAAAACAGCAATCACCATATACAATTCAATTATTGCTCCACACTTCAACTACTGCTCAAGTATACTTTTCCTATGTAACGAAAGAGAACAAAATAAGTTACAAATTCTCCAAAACAGGGCAATGAGAATAATTCTTCGACGAAACAGATTTTCAAAAATTATTAAAATGTTAAAGGAACTAAATTGGTTGACCGTGAAACAGATGCTGACCTTGAACACGATGGTATTTATTCACAAAATATTGAACAACACGTTACCAAAATACTTCTCAAATAAAATTTTATACAATAAAGACATTCACAGATATAACACAAGGACGTGCAAGGAAATTAGGCTACAAAAAAAGGACAAAGCGAATACGCAGAACAGTCTACTGTACAAGGGAATGAAGTTGTATAACACACTACCAGAAACTTTAAAGTCCACACCAATTGCAAAGTTCAAGATGTATTGTAGGAGCTACATAAAACTTGAAAAAATATAGTGAATATGAAATATTATTATCAATTAGAAATTTGTAAACTTAAATGTACAAATTACTAAAATAAAATTATTATTATTATTATTATAGATGCTTCTGAGTTGGTTTCATTCTGAGCTGGCCGGTCACCGTATTTTATAAAGCGTCGAAAAGTTTTTTTAACCCCTTAGTTGCCGAAAAAATCTAAATCTCAGATCGATTATTATTAAATGTTCCAAAAGCCGCCCCACTTTTAGGCACAAATTATGGAAATTGCAATTCATTTCAACAATTACTACGAGAAACAACTATTTAGCACAAAATAGGTTATTAGGTTTTTAGTTTGGATAAACTAAGTAACTCGTACGTATTTAGATTGAAACAAAACTTCGCAAATGTCAAATCCATACAAAAAAATGGCGGCAAAGGAAAAGTTTTTTGCGGGAAATTTTGAACTTTGATGGAATAAAAATACAATTTTAATGTATATTTTACCAACATCTATCCAAAAACTTGTTTCTTGAAGTAATTAAGTTGAAACGTGGTGTAATTTCCAAAATCTATGCCTAATCAAAGTGCAGCCGCTTGTGGAACATTTATCCGTTTTTTTTTTGTGTATGCAGATTCACCAGTCATTCCTTCTTGTACTACGAATTTCCGGACGCAGTGTACAACCATATATGTTTATGAAAGCTTTTGCATGAATTAGATAATAAGTAGTAAGTACTTAATTCATGGAATTTGTAATTGTAATTTGTAGGTTAATTTTTTTCTGAAGAAATGGCTTTAAATACCTAAATGAAAATTGATCATAATGTTAAGTAAGTACCTACCTTTATAAAATTAATTAATAATTATTGTGTAAGTAAGTACCTATCATTTGTTTATCATATTAAAAATAAATAAAAATTATTTGTTTATGAAATTGTACTAGACGTTTGTACATAAACTAAATATAATAGGGAGCTGGCCACAATGACACGCCAATGGAGTTTGGTACGCCAGTGGATTTTGGAATGCCACTGGTCTTTTAAATGAATTTACTACTTTGACAAAAAATGCTTCTAGGTATAATGGCAAAACTGATTTGAGTACTGGATTAAAATAAATATTTTTCACTTTGGAGACTGTGGGAGACTGGGGTTTTTAGGATTTTAGGTTACTGGGATACTGGGAGAGGTAAACTGAATCTAAGACTGATTAAAACACTTGAAAAGAGGTTTGAACTTGGAGACTGTTGGTATCTTGAGTAGGTATTGTTTCTTCTTGGCTGATAGTTTTGAACTGACTTCCTACCGGTTTGACTTCTATTTTTATAGGACAAACTCAGGTCGGACTTTTGGGGGACAGAACCTCCTTAATTTTTCTAAGGTACTTGTTTTAGGTAATTTCCCTGGTCGCTACGATTGGAAGTCAGCTGTGTTAAAATTATGTGTGATAGCTTTTGCCAAGATTTTACCAACTCAGGATCCCAAAGCTTCACATCATTTTTATTGTGTTTACAAGAAAAGGTACAAGTATACATATGTGATATAAGGTACAATTTTAAACAGTAAATATTTTTCTTAAAGTGCAACAATCACTGATAGACGTCAGTTTTTGGGTTGTTTTTGTAGTACATACTCATTTTTAGGTGATGATGTTTATTTCTTGATCCAAATTATTCCCAATTTCTCGAAATTGAGCTCCAAATTTTTCGGAAGATGAATTCGCTGTCGTAAATATTTACGATTCAGATTTTTCCTTTGTTCAGAATTGACCAATAGTGGCTCGGCTGGTCGCATGGTGGGGGTGACGTAAATAGTCAGCCATTTCCTTGGCGTTGATCATTGCTGTCTGGAGTCCCTTGTGGAAGCATTAGGTGGTTATTCAGATGTGTTTTCCAGTCCAATGAGGCTGCTGCATGTATTCATTATCAATTTCATTTATGTTTTCAATTGATTAGTTAGTTAAAGGACATAATAGCGTTGTAGACAAGTCATTTGGAAGGGGCACCACATGCACATAATTCCGCTAGCCAATAGCAGCTCTCAGATTGTCGTGCTGGCGGCATGGTACTCTGTGGGAGCGTAAATTCCATTCTTGAATTTCCATGGTTGTCAAAAGCTTTCGCGCACTCGTTAGATGCACACGGATTCCTACGACACGTTCCATACAGAAATGATTATTTTATTCTGTCAATAACCCCGTAAATCAGCGGTCGGGGAATCGGGGTAAATTACCCCAAATGGGGTAAAAATGTTTTTTTTTGGGTAATAAATATATTGATAGAATTGCAAGGAAAAAATATTGATATCATTTCAGCCAGCGAAATACTGTCAGCGTTTGGATTAAAGCTTCAACATAAAAAGCTGACAGAAAGCAGAACAGAAAAAGATTATTTTTCAAAGTTAACTTTGCTTTTGGAAGACTGTGAAAATTACTTTTGATGACATCAAAGATACAGTTATAAAACACCTTACCAAACTCAGAGAGCGGTTCTCTGACTACTTTCCAGATCTTGATATGTATACTTTCAATTGGGTTGTAGATCCTTTTAAATGTGAAATTGCTAACATATTACCAGAAGAACCTCTGGGTTTGACAGAAACAATACTTGAACTTCGATCTAATACTGAAGCACGTATTCAATTTGAGAGCAAAGCCAATCTGTCGTCTTTTTGGTTCTCAAAAGCTACGAAGGCTTTCAAAATTGCACGTGAGGAGGCGATAAAAAAGTTGCTGCCATTTGCAACAACCTATCTTTGTGAACGAGCATAGACATGTGAATATTAATAGACCAGAACATAAAGGTGAGGGGAAGAAACCAACTACAGCGGGGCGCAGAGCGGGAAGATGAATTCGGTGATATATGATTCGTCAATAACTCAATCTGAGAGTATATGGGCATCTCGCATTATAATATCACCATTTAGTTCTTAAAAGTAAACTCTGCTCTTTAATGAATAGACCTTTTTACATGGGAGCGCGAATTGCTCGCCGCGAAATGAACAAATTTACTAATTCCAAATACAGCAGAGTAAAGTTCGCCTATTTTCATAGTCCAATATTTTGTTGACGTATTTAGTTAAGACACTTTTACAAATGTTTCATAATTTACATACTCCACAAAACAGCGACGAGCACACGCCATATGTCTCGAGTGATAGTCTGTGTTACAAAAACGACCATATTATGTGATCTGAATAAGCTTATAATAAAGTATAATAATGCTTTCCTATGGAATGTAATACGACAATTGGGTTTATTCTCTTTTTCACTTCTATTTTTACACGTTTTCAAAACACAAGCCACTATTTTTGTCGTGTTATTTCGTAAAATGCACCGATGAGTGCTCGACGCTGGCTCGCAGAAGAATGATGACATCACATTTTTTAGATTCACGCGAAGCCATACTCGATCCCAGCCGGTTCCAATGGAACCGGTATGGGGAGGGGAAATAATACGCTTTTATCGCTTAGGGCAGGTCTATTAATATTCATATGTCTATGTGAACGAGGCTTTTCCACTCTAATGAACATGAAAACGAAGAACAGAAATCGATTAAACGCCGAAGACTGTATTCAAATTGCTCTTACATCAAAAAGTGCCAATTTTGAAGTAATTGTATCAAACATGAAGCAACATCATTTCTCCAAAAACTGAAAGGGAAACCTGAAAATCTAAACTTTTGTTTGATCAAGATTTGATCATTGATTTGATTTGATTTGAGAATTTTATTTTGTTTTTCTTTTACATATTTATATTTTCATGTAACTTTTTTTATTTTCCGTGTAAATTAATTCCTTAAATAATGTTTCTTTAAATATACCTACATTGATTATCTTCTTTTCAAAATGGGGGGAAGGGGTAATATCGACTTACGCAGAAATATTTTGGGGTAATGGTTAAAAAAGTTCGGTAAATATTCGGAACAAACGTCAACGGTTATGTAACGGGATTGTGTATGTTATCTTTACTTTAAATAACAGCCTACGTTTTTAAATGGTTTATCTGGCAAAGCAGGGTTTGTGTAGCGGGCTTGTGTATATTATCTTAATTTTAAAAGTTTTATCAAAAAAAAAGTGCGTATTAACCGTTGACGTTTGTTCCGAACTGCAAACAGAGTGATTTGACAGTGTGAAAGCAAATTTTCAATTTAAGTAAATAAAATTAAAAATGTAACATTTTCAACCTCCCCGAATGCAAATAGTTGTCTTTTATAGTAATTAAGAAGAATCTAAAAGTTTTATCAAAAAAAGTGCGTATTAACCGTTGACGTTTGTTCCGAACAATTACCAAAAGTTCCCCGACCGCCGCGCTGCCGTAAATAAACGTAAATATCGCTTCACGTACGTTTCTCTCATGGGTATTTTAAAATTTACGGCACGCCTATAAATGATGTCTAACTGCACTTCAAGAAACCATTTTTATTGTAGGCAAGTAGTGTCTACCTACTTATTGTGAATTGTAAGAAACCAGTTAATTTCCTATAAGAATCTAACGCGATTCATGTATCATATTTAATTAATCCGAAATAATAATAATGAGAAAGCACGAAACGAAATTAATGATTGAAACTAGCAAATCAAGAAATTGTAGTGCTACTTTCGTGATTTAGAATAATGTAAACGGAATACTCTATACTAATAGATGTTAAATAAGTTATTCCAAAGTAGAGAGCGGCGCTTCCCTCTCGCATCTCATAAGATCTTCTTTTGCCATTGCTCGCGTTGTAATGTTATGTGGAATCGGTACATCGAGCTGCACGCTAGCATATTCATGTAATACGTGTCTCTAAGCGGTAAAATGCACTTGGCTCCGTCAGCTGAAGGCAAATAGGCCAATGAAAACCAATCAAACCAGTCTTCAACCAAAATCATGGGCGCATTCTTTAGTACTCTTCATTAAATAAAATACCTCAAACTCGCTGCTCCCATCCTACATACCAGTTAGGTAGGTGTAGGTACCTACCTTGTTACTTGCTACAAACAGCCCACAGCTGGCTGCTTCCTACTACATAGGTACTTATTTGGTATACTTATTACAAAAATGATACTGCGTTTAGAGAAGCTCCCATCAATTTAGATACATTTTGTAATTTGACCTATTTAAATAACGCCATCTAGCAAAATGAATGTTAAACAGTAAAATCATCTAAGCAATTTAAATGCGGAAATACATTCCAATATGGTTATATTTTTTAGTTCACTTTTTCTCCGCTAAGGTCGCCAATCTTATGAATCGGTTTAATGTTAATAAGTTTCCGCAATGATAGGAAGCAATAGAAACCACATTCTATCCAAGTACTTGCGTATCATAATAATTAAACCTGGATGACGTTTCGGGAAGCTCTCGTTATTTTGAGTATATTTCAGACGCTGATATTGGTAGCGACACCATCTGGCGGCGTGAAAGTATACTATGTAACTATTCAAAGTATTTGAGTTTGGAAATAATAATGTTCATATGTATTATTTTAGTTCAAGTTCGTTTCGCTGGGGTCGAGGGTATTTTTAATTGTGTAAATACAGATTAGATTCCGGTTTAATGATATTCATTGACCAAATTTCTTGAAAAAAGTCGTATCTACCTACGCATCTCGATTATGTACTTTATAGAGACCTACTTTACCGTTGTGTAATAAACATTACAAGTGTGACTGTAGTGAGCTGTCAACTGATGTCAACAAGAGAAGATGACGAATGCTATCTCTCTTCAACAAAACACAACTAGTTTTTATTCTATTATGGCGTGTTCTTTTATTTGTTGCGTGTGAAAACTGTGAAATTGTTAAAAAAAATGACGGTCGCGATGTTCATGTGTGCCGTGGAAACTTTTTAACTTTCGTAAATCAAACTCCGTCTCGACAATAATAATAAATTCATCGGAGTGAAACGTCGTCTTAGATAAAGTTACGAAAGTTTTGAGGTCAAGTAGTTGGTGTTAGTAGTGGAGTGGAGCTACAAACAAAAATGCTACTAATGTTCTAATTACGTGGGGAAATATCTTGTATGAATGCATACCATACTAAACTTGATCTAGTTGTATTTTTAAAATCCGTTATTAGACAGTTTCAGAAGATTAATCAAACCAACCATGTTCGGCCGCGGTACACTTTATAATAATCTATTCAAAAGACGGACTAAATAATGATTACTATTGATATTCTAATTTAAAGATGTCATAAAAATCATCAAAGTTTTAGCTTTCGAAATTGTCTTTTTCATCAAAAGGTGTAATAATTTATTACGTGTGGTCTACTTTCGAATTGATGTGTTTTATCGAAAGAATGTAAAAGTTGACGGAAGATCTCCCTTGATGCGTTGTAATACGATGATGTCTGTGTCGTAGATCGGAGTTTTAGTTTAGTCGGGATTTACGCGTGATATTATTTAATTAGTTTCAAATGCTACATTTAATGCGTGTAAAGTTGCGGAAGATGGTAAAGAAATGATGACAGATGACAGTGCTACGGATGTCAGCAAATATGGCAGTGTAGAATTAATTGGGAGCTCTGATATTAAGGAGGACCAAAGTTCGGATCAATTTGATTTTGAAAGTGTTGGAGAAGGAACGGCCACGGAGAATGAAGGCGATAGCGAAGACGCTAACTCCCCGAACCACCCAGTTGTAAAAGTAAAAACGGTAAACTACTATAATTATATCTTATTTATTATATTATAAATACCTCAAACATGCCACCAAATGACCCATTCCAACATCATAATCCACACATCATCCGAAATCTGTTATTTATTTAAGTAGGTACTGTTATTATTTTAAATTATTGAGATCAATCAAAGTTCAACATCCATTTTTTTATTTAAAAAAAGGAACACTTTTGTTTTTTAGCTATTCGAATTTTAGCAAGCATTTGAATCCTGACATTTTGCTATAATAATTATAAATCGCAAGAAACCCGAAAATTCAGCCATGCCACACTAACATTTATAAATACAATTGCTTTCCATGTTTTAAATTTCTAATTCTCTAAATACAGAAAAATGTAGTAATGTTAGGGCTGCAATTTAATTAGATGTTCTGCGATTTATGGATTATAATACAATACCCACTAAGATTTTGTAATTTAACGAGAATTTAGTTCCTACTCTGGAGGCCGCGTAATTATTCAGTTGGCACCCAAATAACTGTTTCGTGTGCTATGTATTTTTTTTAATTAGCTACCATTCATGAAGCTTCAGATATTACACAGTAGGAAATTGATGACTTTCGAATGTACGCTTGTAATTATCTTGAAACAACATTAATTATTGAACCTTTATCTCTATATTTTAATAGATAAAAAGTTTATTACATATTTCGTTGTTATTCAATATTAACATGTGATAGTACCTAGGTACCTACCTACCGTCTGCCACAACTATTTCAAGAAACAATTTTATTTTTTTAATTATTAAATTCGTAATTTTATTGTAATTAAGTACCTACATATTTACAATTAAATTAAAAATATTTTTTATTTTTTTTTTTAAGTTTAGATTTAAACAGGGGATATTAGGTACCGTAAAATGGGGTGACTTATAAATTTTCAACTTTGAAACTAAATATTTTTTTTTATAAAAACAATAACTGAAGTTGAGAAAATGGTATGGGGTTTTTCGAAATATCATGTAGACAGTAACCTTCATCTTCTTTTGGGTGTCAAGTGTGCAAAATTTTATCAATCCCGGAATTGCTGTACATTTGTGTATAAATCAAACAATCCATGCTGCCCACCTGCCTCAGACACTCCTTTATATAAATAGAAGAAGGTAGATTCTTATCAGAAATTATGACCGTAAATGGGGTGACTGTAATTTTCAACTTTGTTTTTTTATTAAAATACTAGCTCAAGTTTTCGGTGTTGCCCGGGCTTTACACAAAGTTTTTCGAAATCAGATGTAGACAGTAATTTTTTTTTATGGTTCAGTGTGCAAAATTTCATCGAGAAGTATCAAAATTCTACTTTTAAGGGGTGGGAAAAGGGAAGAGGGAGTGGTTTATCCCATTCCACACAGTGTTGGCTAGTGACCTTCCTCTTGTTTTGAAGATCAAGTGTTCAAAATTATACCATTCTCGGAATAAAACTGTAGATTTGTTTAGGTGATTTGACAACTCAGTACTCAACACCATCTTTGAAAATTCATTAAAAGTGATGAAAAAAATATATTAAAAATTGTACAGGTTATAGGTTATGGGCTATTTTTCAATTTTTTTTTTTTTTTCATAACTTTGACTTTTCAAAGGAGTGTTGAAATTGCATGATTCTGAGCTCCATCATGGAGCCATTTTTTCAATTTGGAAGGCGGGTATGGGTACCGCCGTCCCGGAACCATTTATTGGATAACCAACACCTCTGCCATAGGTCACCCCAAGTAGCTCGCTACGTTTGGTGACTTAGCAGGGGTTTCCGGATTCATGGGATGAGGTTTGTCCGGGTCTTGCCGGCAGATGCGTCTGCCCACCATATGCATAGCAGGCCTGATGGCCTGAATGGTTGAGGGAGTCTCTTTGACTTCACCAGCCGTACTCCTCGGAACATTGCCTTGTACCGCGTGGGATTCATACGTCTGTCACTCCTGGACACACTGACCCCCAGATTTCTACCCACCACTAATACTCTTTTCCTTCCCAGAACTTCCTCTCCGAAAAAGACCCTCCACATGGCTTCCCTAAAGATGACATAGGCTCTGAGAGGAATTATTTTCCTCATGGCCTCCTATGTGGAGCCAGTGTTAAAAAAAAATTAAGAAACAATCCCACCCACCCACAGATACTATTTTCAAAGTCGCCCCCCGATTCGATAGTCACCCCATATTACATTATTTAATTTAGTATTCAGAATTTACCAAGGTATTTACAGTAAATAAAGATCAAAGTACCTAACTGTTTATTGATATATATATATATACATATATTTTTAATGATTAAGGCCGTATTTCATGGGTTTTTAAATATTCCATATTGAGATTGGTGGCTGGTTTTCAATGTACTGTTACATGAATCCATATCTCTGAATAATATTATAGAACCTTTATCTTAACATTTTAATAGATAAAAAGCTTAAATTTTAATTTATTTGTGTGCTCCTTAACTCTAATGATTAAAAGAACATAATATTATTATAATGGGCTCATTACAGGGTGATTGGTAATTGATGCATTAAATTGAATATTTTGCGCAACACATTATTTATTATGCAAAAACGAAAAAAAACTTATTTACTCCTCAGGCCTCGACCATAGTTTGTCGGAGGGTCAAAATATTTCCGCTTTGCAGTAAAATACAAATAAATGGAATATTTCTGAGCATATCCAAAAACTAAAAACTGTTTTTGAAAGGTGATAAAATATGCTTTCAAATTTTATGAATCGAAATAATCATATCTTTTTTAGAGTATAAAAATTTTGCTTGCAAACATAAAAAGTTTTAAAAATTGCCCACCTTACATTTTTTCTAGTGAAAAAAATTAGAAACACATGCATGTTTTATTAAATTAAGATTAAAATTGCAGTCGGAAACTTTCGTTTCATAGAGGCAGTGGTGTAGCTAGGGGGTGGGCAGTGGGGGCGGGCCGCTCCGGGTGACAGCCGATGAGGGGTGACACCCGATTGGGGTGACACCCAATGAGGTCTGACACCCGATGATTGGTGACGCTCGATAAGGTGTGACACCTGATGAGGTGTGACACCCTATGAGAGGTGACACCCTATGAGGGGTGACACCCGATAAGGGGTGACACCCGACCGTGGAAAAAAATTACAAAGAATGTTGTCACAAAAATATTTTACACATGAACACGGTCTGTTATTTATATTTTCGTTCCTAGCTCTTACTAATGCTCTGGTTGTTGAAAAAGTTGTTATTCTGTTAGTGTTAGTGTTCACAAAATAAAATAAGGGAACGTACCCATACTACGTGACACGTTTAGGGGGGGGGGGGGGGGGGTCTTCAAAATGTCACGCTCCATACAAATGAGCGGCGGGTTGCTTAGGTTTTTGGTCACTGGGGGGGGGGGGGGTTAAACATTGCAAAAAGTTGGTCACGTAGTATGGGTACGTTCCCTAAGTGGATTGGATAGTTTATATTTTTCGGGGGTTGGGGTGGGGGGTGACACCACGTTGTCGGGTGGGAAAGCTAACCGTTATTTCAATGGAAGATGCTCCGAGGAACTAGCGTCATTGATTCCTTCGGCACCGGCGCACAGTCGGGAAACACTCCAAATGCGCACCCAACATTTGTATACAGTTGACATTTGTCACAAGAGGACGGAACATTTCTATGAATCATTCTTGTGTTCAATAGCTCGGCTGTGGAACAATTTGCCAGTCTCTCTATTTTCTCACTCCTACAACACAAGGTTCAATCCTTCCTTTCCTCAAAAAGACCCTACACACAGCTTTCCCAAAGATCTGCGGAGTTAATATTTTTAAAAAAATGTATGAGCATGGTGGATGTGTGGATTAAGGTCAAATGATGCAAAGTTTATGTCATTCATATTATAATTTCCTTCAGTATTTTACATCAATTACCAATAACCCTGTTTGCGTAATATTTAAATGTATTAATTTGTTGTACATTGACAAAATTAAATCTTATTTTTATCAACATGTTTTGAAGTGAAGATAAAAGTACCATTATTGTTAAGTAGATATTTTATTTTAAAACCTAATCTCGTTACGAGATTTTAAAATACTTTTTACAATTCATGTTCATACAAGTTCTTCTTCTCAAGTCGGTTCCTCATTGCTGAGGATCATGACCCCTACTCCAATTTCCATGGTGGACAAGGCTCCTCCAATCCTCGTGGTTCTGCAGTGCTTGGAGAGTCGAGGACACCGACGTACAGACGCCAGTGAGACCTGGTCACTCCAGCGCTGCGGTGCTGGTGACCTTCCTCTACTTCTTCTGCCAAACACTGCAGCCAGTGACTATGAGTTTCTCCAAGTTGGAGTCCTGGGTAAAGTTCGGTTTATGGACGAAATTCCTAAAAAATAAAACTAGTTATTTTTATACTAACTTTGGTCCGGGGAATCCGAATCTGAAAGAATTAGGTTGGGGCAAGCAAATATAAACTGAATAACACGACTTAAAAATTTTCGATACACAAACAATCTCCAATAAATTAATGACACATCTTTTTATGGGTGATACTCCGAAAGAAGAAATTTAATTATCTTTATACTAACTTTGGGCTGGAAAAACCGAATCTGAAAGAATTAGGTTACACTCGGCAATATTAACTGAGTTAAACAACTGTACAATTTTGAATTTACATACACTATAACAGGAATAACAGGCCATTTTTTTCTGAGAATAAAGATCATAGAAAAAACTAAAGATAACATATTACCACATAAAATTAAGTGTTGCCATTAAGAAATAATATCAATAATGTAAAAAAACATGTTTATAATTTCAGTAATCATTTCTTTTTAATTTTATTCACTTTTGTATCACAAACCATGTTACACAAACCTAGCGTAGCCGTTAAACTACTTGCAAACTGGGATTTTTGTTGCCTTGACGCGAGTAGGCGCTACGAAGGGGGCACTTTCTTTTGTATCACAAACCATGTTACACAAACCTAGCGTAGCCGTTAAACTACTTGCAAACTGGGATTTTTGTTGCCTTGACGCGAGTAGGCGCTACGAAGGGGGCACTTTCTTTTGTATCACAAACCATGTTACACAAACCTAGCGTAGCCGCTAAACTACTTGAAAACTGGGATGTTTTCTTGCCTTGACGCGAGTAGGCGCTACGAAGGGGGCACTTTCTTTTGTATCACAAACCATGTTGCACAAACCTAGCGTAGCCGCTAAACTACTTGAAAACTGGGATGTTTTCTTGCCTTGATGCGAGTAGGCGCTACGAAGGGGGCACTTTCTTTTGTATCACAAACCATGTTACACAAACCTAGCGTAGCCGCTAAACTACTTGAAAACTGGGATGTTTTCTTGCCTTGACGCGAGTAAGGAAGTATCGTGTCTGAAAGTTTTACGTTATTGATATTATTGCTTATGGCAACACTTAATTTTCTGTGGTTGAACATAAAATATCTTTGGTTTTTTCTATGACATTGTTGATAGCGTCAAAATGGCCTGTAAGCTGTGTATGAATTTAAAATTTTGCAGTCGTGTTATTCAGTTTATATTTGCTTGCCCCAACCTAATTCTTTCAGATTCGGATTCCCCGGCCCAAAGTTAGTATAAAAATAACTAGTTTTATTTTTTAGGAATTACGCCCATAAACCGAACTTTTTCCGGAGTCCTTAGCTCAACATATCAAAAGTATCTTAAGATATTCGGGGGGGGGGGGGGGGGGGGTTGTTGTACCTTTTTGATTAGCAAGTTAAAATAGCAATTCTTTTGTATTTCAGTACCGGGTTTCTACCTCCTTCCTTCTTCATAATATGTTGTCAATTCTTAATATTAATAATAATACACGTAAGATCATAATATCTCATACATAAAAATGAATCGCTGAATGTGTTGCTAAGCGCAAATCTCGAGAGCAGCTGTACCGATTTCGCTAATTATTTTTTAAGAATATTCCTTTAAGTACGAGGATGGTTCTTACGGAGAGAAAAATTAAGAAAATTGCACAGAAAATTGGATAATTTCAGAAAACCTAACGACTATCGCACATTTGACAGTTCGCGTCTTTGAGAATGACATTGTTAAATCAGGATTCTATTTTTGAAAATCTTTAAGTTGATAAATTTATTTAAAGTAGGTACTCCCCTAATAGTTTGAATCGAATCAAGAATTTTAGATATTTTAAATAGGTACCTATGTTAGGTACCAAATTTAATATACCTACATAAAAATGGAAATTTGAATAAAAATTCTAAAAGGTGGCAAGCGGGCTGTTTAAAAATTGAATGTGCTAGGATTGAATATGTGTAAAGCGGGAGGGAGGGAGAGATGGGGGAGTGTGGTGAGGGGGGAGGGGGTGGGGGGAGAGGGGGGAGGGAGGGTGGTGAGAGAGGGGGGAGGTGGAGGAGGCGGAGTGGAAACCCCCTTACATTATGCGAGCGAAGCCGCGGGAAAAAGCTAGTTTTATTAATAAAAATTATGTAGATATGTAATGGAATCTTTCAGTTCAATTTTCATCCACTTCCCGAACTACAAAAATGTTTGGATTTTTGCAAAAATAAAAATGATAACCATTCATACAATAAAAAATCAACCAATATTAAAGTTTTCTTTGCTTTATTAGAGTGTTTTTTTGGTCTTTTTCATACCATTTTTTTTTTACCTGCCCATGCCCTCGTGTGCCATCTCAACGCCCTCCAATTTTCTCTGGGTCTTCTACTGCCCCCCTGAAAGTCTCAAATGACCACAAGGGGACGTTATCGCCCACGTTGAGAACCTGTGACGTATACTATCCGCGCGTTCAAAATCTACCTGGGCATTTTAAAATCAAATGTCAATCAATTAAAATCAACGTTTTAAAATCATAAAGGTATAAATGTGCATATATTTGTGCAGGCCACACAAATATCTGCCACTGGCCGCAGTTTGACGACCACGGGTTTAGGGCCTATTGTGAATGCCTAGCTCTTCCAGACACATTTGTGTGTCTGGCTATCCTTAGAATCCTAAGCATTTTTTCCGGCACTACATTTTGAGTGCGTCTATCCACTTCTTTTCGCCGGCTCTAAGGGTCCTTATTTCCACACTGTATAGAAATACGGGGAAAATCAATGCCTGGACGGGTTTCATCTTGATGGTTTTCGTTATGCCTCTGTCACTCAATTTCTGCCAATTTTGGGGGATGCTAAAATCGTAATTTAAATGTTTGATTGATAAAAAAACTTGATTCACAAAGCACCTAGCATCCAGCGCACGTTGTTTTATCAATTATTCATTGGATTTTAAAACACCCAGTTGGTTTTTGAACACATCCTAAGTTGATTTATGAAAGCATCCTAAGTTGATTTATGAACGTATCCCAAGTCGATTTTGAACGCCTGAAGGTGTACGTGATGTCTGCCAGGGGAATTCCCGTCGCTTCTAGAACTAGGGGCTACACAAACTCTAGCGGTCGAACGTCAAGCGAAGCAACGATACTCACCTCACGAGAGGGGGCCCCACTCATCGAGAGGGAGCATCACTATTATGTTTCTGCCCCGGTTTGAAAAAGTTGCAAGAATATTGATGAATTTAAAAAGGGGCCTTTTGGGTGGTGTAATTTTATTTAAAATGTTTATTTGTCTCTTTCCTAATATTTGAATGGTCCGCAATACAAAAAGAAAGTATTTTTGGTGTAAATGCAGATGACACAGTGGCTGGCAGCTGGCAGCCGGCGTGAAATCTATCTCATGAATTATGAAAACACCTGACTACATAAATATAACACAGCTGTGTACAAATTCTAATTCACATACCGAATATTATAATTGCTTAGATTAAGCATGTTGTGATGGTTGAAGTGTATTCCATCGTTCCCAACTCAAGAGCATTCTCTTTTTCATTTCTCATTATTATAACTAGTAATTCTGTGAACATCAGACCTCGCATCCAAAAAGGCATGTTTCTAATATTCCCTTTTTTAAACTCTCAAGCTAAATTGTTCGCTTTTGGAAACGCTCATATAAGTCTCATGTAAATCGTTGTGTCTCCCTTACGATCATTGCGAGAAATATGATCTAAACGGTATTAGAAAGAGAAAACAATACGCTTTATATTCAAAACGTAATTAATTAAAATGTACACCTATATTTTTTTTTAATTTTATTAATTTGAGACACAAACAGGATATTTATAAAACATTTTTGTGGGTAATATATAATAAATTAAAATACAAATATAAATATCCCTAGACTTATGTGTCTGCAGTAATCACATATGAATTTTCACATAAGTATTTTTTTTTTTTTACCGCACAAAAATCTCAACTGCTCCCGTCTGGAGCCAGTGAGACTATGGCATCCCCAATTGGGGTATGTTGTGTGGTTGAAGGTAGTGGGGAGGAGAAGGAGGTGGGGAAGAGGAAGGTTGGGAAGTACCTGGCTATTCAGATCTGGTCACTAAACACGGCTAAAGCCATTTTCAAGCAACGTTTCAATTCTGAATGGTGGTCTTACACCAGGGCGATACTGATAGTATCTTCCACTCTGAAACATGCCACAAATATACTATATATTATTTTAAATGAATTAATTGTGAAATAACACAAATTAATCAAATAAAATTTATTTGCGCATGCCGGGTTCGAACCCGCGACCTCCGGATTGTGAGTCAAGAGTCTTACCCACTGGACTACGGAGGTCGTCAAGTATACAATATTTATGAAGTATTTACTGAAAAGTAATAAACAACTATTTTTTTAAGTGAACAAATTGTGGAGATATTTTTTGAAACATGTTATATTATTTACAAAAATATCTATGAAAGTGTGTATTTTAACAAGATCGTTGTATGATCGAGACATTCTAGACATAGGATTAAAATATCCAGTATTATTAGAAAAATTTCAGTCCAAAACATGCAAAATATGTCAAGGGTTCTTGTAGATTTGGGCCTGGCGTATAACTTGATTTGGTTGACTAAGTTACTGTCTACACGATTATTCACAATTTTATAGAGCATTAAGAGGTCATTTATGCAACCAAAATTTCCAACCGCTCTTCGGGAATTTTATATTAATTATTTTTTCGTGAAAGGACAATAAAGCAAAGTGACGAAAACGTTTATAATAATTTAAATGTGTTTTTTGCAGTTGTGTATATTGTGGTTAAGTGTGTGTATTGTTTATTTATTTAAAAGTGATACTGTGTATAGTATGATAATTAATTAAATTACGGTTGTGTTCGGTGTTTAGTTTGGATTTAGCCATCGATATTAAGCTTAGCCTTTATTATTTAGCTTAACAATTTAACTATCAATTCTTATACCTTTTTAGAATTTGCGAAAGGTTTACTCAATATCAACGTTTTTTAAGTGAATATTGCACAAGTGTCCCAACTGCACCACGTTAACCGGAGCCAGTGAGTCTAATTGCCAAATTGGGGTTTGTTGTGAGGTTGTGGAGTACGGTAAGGGAAAGGTGGGAAAGTACCTGGCTATCCATATCTGTTCACCAAACATGACTAAAACCATTTCAAGTAATGTTTCGATTCTGAATGGAAGTTTACTAGGGCAATACTGAGAGTATCTACCACTCTGTCGTGGTAAAATTGTTATTAACCCCTCAGGTTAATTTGTTCAGTTCTCAGAACAACTCATAAAGGTCTCATAGAATTCGTTTTGTCTCACTTACTATCATGGTTAGAAATATTTATAAAATTTGAAAACTAATTTCATCGCCCTTCAAACACATTTTTTAGTTTTCGAATGCGTTCAGAAATATTCCATTTATTTTGATTTTATTGCAAAGTGCAAATATTTTGACCTTCTGACAAAATAGGCCCGAGGCCTGTGGGTTAACGTGTTTTTGTTTTACCTTTTGATTCTGGTATGCGTAAACCAATATTGTTTGTTTTCTAAACACACTTTTGTAAACAATGTTACGAATTTAACCTGCGAAAAACAATTCAAACTTTATATTGATACTCATTTTCTTACTGATAAACCAATACTAACTAACTAACCTCCATGCCGTTTTCCGCATGGGTAGGCAGAGAGGTCGGACTGCCAAACAACTCGGTCTTGGCATACACTCTTTGCCTCATTCACATTCATACATACTCTTCTATTATTCTGCCCGACTCAAGTATCTGATCCACTTGATCGTGCCATGAATTCCTCGGGCATCCCCGACTTCTTCTACCATTCACATTTGCGTCATACACTTTTTTTTTACGTTAACTCCACGCAGGAGGCCCTGAGGAAAATAATTTAAAGGGAAATTATTTTCCTCATGGCCTATGTCATCTGAGATGCTGTGTGGAGGTTCTTTTGGGGGAGAGGAACGAATGAACATTGGTTTTGAAGAGACCCATGTTGTTGGAAGGAGGAAACATAAGAGGCCGGCAAATCGTTCCACAGACGAGCTGTTGAACACACGAACAAGTCGAAGAAGCGACCTGTTCTCATGTGACAAATGTCAACCGTGTACATATGTTGGGCACGCATTTGGCGTGTTTTCCGACTATGCACCGGTGCTAAAGGGATCAATGACGCTAGTTCCTCAGAGCATCTTCCATTGTAATACCGGTAGAACAAGGAAAGCATTCCCACCCGACGCCTGTGCCCTAAAGATTGCAATCCGTCTGTTAAGATGGTAGATTATATCAAACAGACCGCCCGTTTCTGCACAGAGTCAAAGGTAGTTTTAAGGTATTTTAGAGCTTCAGACCAGAGGTGGCTGCCAAATTCAACCGTGGGGCGCACTTGTGATTTTTACAGGGTTAGCAGTTGTGTACTATTAAAGTATCTGAGGGCCCTGTACAGTACGCCCAGCTAACTTTACTCTGGCTTCGATGGATCTTCTACACTCCTTTCTTCGTTTACTCACTCTACATGACCAAAGTGTGATGAGTGTTTCGCTTCGTTTGGTGACTTAGCAAGGGAGCCCGGGTTCATGGGGTGAGGTTTGTCCGGGTCTTGGTTGCTGATGGGTCTGCCCACCAACTGCATGTCAGGCCGGATCGGGAGAGAATATTTGAGGGAGTCTCTTTGACTTCTCCAACCGTACTCTCTTAGAACATCGCCTTGCTCTGCAGTGGGAGGGATGGATTCATACGTCGGTCACTCCTGGACACACTGACCCCCAGATTATCCACCCCTCATACCCTTTTTCTTCCCAGAACTTCCTCTCCTGCCTTTCCTGAAAAGACCCTCCACACAGCATCTCCAAAAATGACGTAGGCCTTGAGGGGAATTATTTTCCTCAAGGCCTCCTGTGTGGAGCTATGGATCTCAATTCTACATCATTCACTCTACTTTCATCCTGCCAGTACCATGCCTCACTACCATGCATCAGGGTAGGTACCGACACTCCATTGTCGACTGCTAGCTTTGCTTCTTTTTATATTTTTTTTAAACCGATTAACAACCATTAATGTAAGGTAAATGGTTGTTTACCAATTGTGTAAAATTTAAAACATGTTTATTAGTAAAGGTGTCAATGTTTAGCTAATTTTAATCCAAGCAAACAGATGGCTTTGATTTTTAAGTTTTCCTGCAAAAATATGCTCGACTGCATTGGTGACACTGAGATTTTGTCATTTGAGAATGTTGAGTTTTGTCCTACGCACTGCGAGAAACTTCAGAGACACCCGGGTTCTCACAGTACTATACAATGTTTTGGTTAGGAATAGGCTCTTAGAGTGGGTCGGTGGTTTGGAGCCCACACCAAGTGAAGTATTCCCTCGTGTTGGAGGGGGTTCAGAAGAAATTTCTGAGATTTCTTTACCTGAGGAAGTATGGCTGCTACCCGTGGCTCTACCTTACCCACTTTCTCTTGGGCATGCTCGGCATGAACCATCTACAGGTCAGAAAGGATGGGCTCATTGTAACACATTTCTTCAGACTGATTGTGGAAGGTTCGAAAACTCTGCTATCATGGAGAGCATTAGTTTCTATGTTCCCAATGGTTATCTCCGTCACCGACAGAATTGACTGTTTTATCTCCCGGCTTGCAGAACTAACTTGCCAATGGTTATGCCAGTCGGGAGAGCTGTCTTGTTGTTAAATAGAATCACTTCGAATATCGATATGTTTAACATCGATGATGCACAATTCAAACGACAAGCTTTGTTGCTGTTAGTCTAAATTTTTTTATCTTATTATCTGTAAATACATTCAGTCTTACTCATCATCGCAAAATAAGAAACAACCTCGGAGTAAGACCGGGTTAAGTGAAATTGTTACTCAACATGGTGGGTTAATCGCGCGCATGCGCGTGTTCTTACCGCGACGCTGTACGGGAGATGTAGTAGCTATCAGAATTTAAACCACCCGATCACCAGGGTTAACTCAGTACCCCGTGCGTTGTAACTGACGAAATGGCGAACTTTTATGAGAATCTTGACGTTTTGACCAGAGCTTTGGCAAATATTGACCGTATTCGCGGCATTCGTGCATCACGACTACGGAAAAGGTTCAAAAAAAGGTACGATCCATTTACGGAAGGAGATTTTAGGTCTACATATAGATTTACCAAAGTCAACATGAGACGTTTGATTGATTTGGTACGGCAGAATTTGGATGTGAATAATAAACGGGGTGGCAAAGTATCTACCAATCTCCAAGTTCTTTGTGCCATTCTGGGGTAGAAACGAGGTGAAATAGTGTTTATAATTGCGTTAGAAACGGTAAACAAACACAGATCAATCTCGCTGAAGCTCCTCGAATAATATGTTGTGTTGACTGATGTTGACGAATGAATAAACGGGAAGTTGGCAACACGCCGCGAAATGCTAAATTGACCGCGTTTTTCAGCTTTGGAGCAGTGTTGCTACCGTAAAAAAATCATAACAGCTGTTGAGAAAAATTATGATGATATTGACACCTCTGGGACTTGAACCCAGGACCTCTTTCCTGGTTATATCTTTTTCTGATTTTTCTGTTTCCAGATTTTCTAATAGATTTTCTAATCAGAATATCTTTTTCTGATTTTTCTGTTTCCAGATTTTCTAATAGATTTTCTAATCAGAATATCTTTTTCTGATTTTTCTGTTTCCAGATTTTCTAATAGATTTTATAATCAGAATATCTTTTTCTGATTTTTCTGTTTCCAGATTTTCGATTGAGTTTCGCTTATATTGTCTTCATTTAATTAAATATTACAAATTCTTACGTTTTCTAAATTTTAAAAAGGGTATTTCAGCAATTATGTTGAACTACGACACTATTTTAAATGATTTGAATATGCTCAAATTGTCCGACAGAAGAATTTTCACTGACTTGGTATTTCCATATAAAATTCTAAATGATTTGGTTGATAGTCCGGTATTGCTAGAATTGATAAGCTTCCGGATTCCACTACGTAATACTAGAAATCAGGATTTATTTCATTGCAGAAATTCTGGGACTAACTACCATATGTATTCTTCTTTGCCCAGAATACTTATGGAGGGAAACAATTATACCAAGTCAGTGGACATCTTCAATATATGTTTAAACAAATATAAAATATTGTTAATGAGACAGTTCAGTTATGTACAATGAATGCTTTGTATTTCTTATGTTTTTAAAATGAATAAATTAAATCGAATTGAATTGAGTAAAAATTTATCTTTGCGGGCGATCTGGTGAAAGCGACAGAGTATTTTAAGTTTGAAGGACTATTAAAATTGTTGTTAGCAACATTGATAAATTAATAGATTTAACATTCTTAAATCATGTTATCATAATATGATAAGATAGTATACAATTTTTTAAATTATTTTATTGGTTTGATCAAAAGTTAACAACTATTATGTAATAATATTTTAAAGTTTCCAATTGTATTCATCTTTCTTATCTCATTTAACTTTTTGACCACTAGAGAGACCACACGAAATAAATAAATTTTCTTCAATTGCTCGAGATTTTCCAGAAGATCATTTTTTAAATTTTTTGCCAACCCATGTTAATGAATTAACCTGAATTTTACCGTTTATCTCATATTTGTAGGATTTATAAAAAAAATATAAAAAACCGTAAAATTTATAACCGCGCAAATCCTGCGTGTTTTTTACTATGAAACTGCCGTGAGTTTGAAAATCGAAAATATTCTATATTCGAGTCAACATAGAATATTTTAGATTTCTGTATGTTGTCTGTGGTATACTTGATAATGAAAGGTGCATGTCTATGGATTAAGAATTTAATTTTAACCGTAAAAAGCTGATTAAAAATTCGATGTGAAAAAAATATTTTAAAAAAATATTTTTTAAATAGTTCGAAAATTGTGTATGAAGTTCGGGTTTGCGTCATCTATGGTCATAATAGATAAATGTTTTACAAATTGTAAGAAAATGTGGTTCATTTTTTTACCATAATCACTTCAGTGGTTTAAGGATTTATTTTCAGAAATTATTTTATTTTACAAACTATTTTTTTTTCATTAGCTCCACACAGAAAATAATTTTTCTCGGGGCTTATGTCATTTTTGGGAATGCTGTGTGAGGGGTCTTTTTAAGGAAAGGAAGGAGAGAAAGTTCTGGGAAGGAAAAAGGTGTGAGGTGTGGGTAGGAATCTGGAGCTCAGTGTGTCCAGATCATCAGGCGCCAATACCTAGACAAACCTCACCCCATGAACCCGAGCATCCCAGCAAAGTCACCAAATGTAGCTTGCCACTTGGGGTGACCTATGACAGAGGTGATGGTTATCCAATAAATTGTTCCCGAGGTGGCGGTACCCATTCCCGCCTCCCAAACTGCAAAATATAGACATATAGCGGACTAAATAAAAAATTATTTATCTTACAAATAATATTGTAAACCTAACTTATAACCATACAGACGGCAATATTAAAAACCGCGCTGATGTTTTTAGGCTAGAAAAAGTGCAATGTTTACATCAGTCGCGTTCATCGGCTGCGTATCTATGTCGCTATGCTTTGCATACGAGAAACATCGGTCCAGCTCGTCAGCGTTACGTCGTCAGCACAACTGACGCGCTTACTATCTGTATGAGAGCATTCAGGGCGGTGCTGATCGCGTTAACTGATAGGAGTGCGTTTGTACAGTGTTTTAACTCTCAAAATAATAATGAATTGATTGTCATTTAAATACATTATTTTCTATTTTCAGTTTCAATAATTTTTTTACAATAACACCTTGTCCTGACAATAACGAACACACAAAAAAAAGAATTATCCAATTTGGTGCAGTAGTTGGAAGTTATGCGTGTACATATATTTTGGCGATTCATTTTTATTTATAGAGATTTGTTAAACCTTTTTGTTTAGCAAGTTAAAAAAGCAATTCCTTTGTATTTTTAAGTACCGGGTTGCTACCTCCTTCCTTCCTGTATTGATGATATAGTGTCAATTCTTAATAATACACGTAAGATGATAATATTACATAATAAAAATAAAAAATGTTCATATCATCCAATTTAATATAGATCTGAATGTAATGGAATCTTTCAGTTCAATTTTCATCCACTTCCCATGAATTTTTGCACACATGTTTAAAATGATTACAATACATACAATAAAATTAACGAATATAACGTTTACTTTGCTTTATTAGTATGCGATTAGCGTGTTTTTTTGTCTCTTTTAGATCTGCTTTATATTTTTTTTACCTGCCCTCATTGTGCCATCTCAACGCCCCCTAATTTTCTCTGGGTCTTCTACTGCCCCCCTGAAAGTCTCAAACGCCCACAAGGGGGCGTTATTGCCCATGTTGAGAACCTATGGATTATTAGACTGTCTCATTTTTTTTTTTTTTTTTTTACATTAACTCCACACAGGAGGCCCTGAGGAAAATAATTTCCCTCAGGGCCTATGTCATCTGGGATGCTGTGTGGAGGGTCTTTTTGAGGAGAGGAAGGAATGAACATTGGTCTTGAAGAGACCCATGTTGTAGGAAGGAGGAAACACAGAGGCCGGCAAATCATTCCACAGCCGAGCTGTTGAACACAAGAACGAGTCGAAGAAACGACCCGTTCTCATGTGACAAATGTCAACCGTGTACAAATGTTGGGCACGCGTTTGGCGTGTTTCCCGACTATGCACCGGTGCCGAAGGGATCAATGATGCTAGTTCCTCGGAGCATCTTCCATTGTAATACCGGTAGAACAAGGATAGCATTGCCACCCGACGCCTGTGCTCTAAAGATTGCAATCCGTCTGTTAAGATGGGAGAATCTATCAAACGGACCGCCCGTTTCTGCACAATTCTCATCATCTCACTCATTCTCTCGCAAGCTATATCCTATAGATGTATGTATTTGTCTATTGTTAGTGTCACTTTTTTTCGTTTCATCTAGTTTCAAATCACAACAGTATTTAAGAAGTTTTCACTCAAAAATTAAAATAGAATAGATAAGTGGCAAAAAGAACTCGAATCCAGATACTCTAGTCTTACTGGGACCAACTCTACTAAATAAAATGATAAACAGGGATTTACGCATTATATTTCTTGCTCTCAAAATCAATAAAACACAAAATTTTAAACTGCAAATTTTTTAAAAGAGGACTTGTATCTTCCAAAATGTTTTCACCTCTGGCGAGTAGGTTACCCAATCCATTTGATCAACAAATCACTTCCACCCAAAGATATTGAAATATAAGAGATGAGCTATCGGCAGTTTTTATTGGGTGGGACTTTTGTTTCCTGAGATCACCGATATTGTTAACCAACTGTACACCTTAAAAAAATCAACTAAATGAATGAATTCCGTATTCAAACTATATTGTTAACCAAAAATCAACTAAATGAATGAATTCTTTCCATATTCAAACTATATTGTTAACCAATACTACTGCACACCTTCAAAAAATCAACTAAATGAACAAATTCTTTCCCTATTCAAACTATATTGTTAACCAATACTACTGCACACCTTAAAAAAATCAACTAAATGAACGAATTCTTTCCGTATTCAAACTATATTGTTAACCAATACTACTGCACACCTTCAAAAAATCAATTAAATGAACGAATTCTTTCTGTATTCAAGCTATGCCCTTTAGGTAGTAGGTTTGCCCACGGTCGGGCAGCCATCATAGCTTATCTCTTGTATTTCAATATCTTTTTTACTTCTACCTAAAGGTTCCTACTGAACAACGCATATTAAACCAAATTATTTCCAAATGGGTCAATAGAATGCTCTACTTTCACGTGATTTGTTATTTCAAATAGTTGCCTAGAGAACGAATGAGACTTTGTAAATTTATTTAAATTCTGACATGATACTCTATACATCCCAACTACCATTGCCCAGAGCAACAGGATGAAGAAACTGGAGAGGGGAAGAGGGAAGAATTGTCTATTCAGATTTATATCAATAAAAATAGTTAAAAGTCGTTTCAATAAATATTTCAGTCTGATTTTATGAGTATCCTCCAGTTTGAAACAAGGTAAAAATACATAATACATATTGTTTTTAAACATTAATTCCACACAGGAGGAGAATTAAAAATAATTATTCACAAAGTTTCATAATTTTTTTTCAAATTGTAAACAGTGTACATTTTATTGTTGTTAACTTTAGATTTGGATATGAAGTGTGGGTTTTCTCTTTCTAACACCGTTTAGATCATATTTCTAACCATCGTAGTAAGGGCGACACAATGATTTCTATAAAACATGAGAAAAAAAATGTTAGAGGGAGTGCGCTAATATCCTTCCTACTAATATTATAAAGGCGAAAGTTTGTATGGATTTTATTTATTTATTTATACTGCGTTTTTACAGGTTGTTCACACACATGTGAGAACAACCCAGTTATAAAAACTCAGTTAATTATACAAATAAGATAAAGTAAAAATTTATATACAATCAATTAGCCAAATAATAAAATAATAATTTTGGAACAGTTAAAATAAAAATTAGATAAAATAAAACAACAAAAAAAAAACAGTTGAGACATATGGAATTTAAAAAAAAATCGAAGTTTACTCAAAAAACAATTAAAGAGAGGCAAGATAAAAGACATAATTAGAGACAAAAATGATACATAATAATTTATCACATATTTTTCAGCAATCGGAGAGCATTTTTTTTTAATCCATATAAATTATCGACAAAAATATCTACTTCAGCACACTCTATCTTATTATACAGTCGACACATTTGGGTCAGAGGGCTAAAATAGGCGATATTGTTTTTAAATGTATTCAGGTGAAACATATTATGGCGTCTTAAGCAATGGGAATTGGGAACATTTATATCAATGTTGTTAAGACACAATGAAGTATCAAGATGGCCGTGAATTATTAGATCAGTGATTTAGCCTTCTGATTTTAAGTGTATTAATTTTGAAGTATTCAAGTCACATGTCGTACGATTTAAGATGTTCATGTAATTGACATTTAAAAGATAACAGTCTTAGCATTTTTTTTTAACTGATTCTACAATGTTTTCATACTTGCAGTAATGTGGATTCCAAATAGTGCTTCCATATTCAAATTTACTTCTAATTAAGCCATTGTAAAGGGTTAGAATTGATAGAGGATCTTTGAAAGGTTTACATATTCTATGAATAAATCCCATCATTTTAAATGATTTGCACTTAATGTCGTTAATGTGTACATCAAATATGAATTTAGAATCGAGAGTGATTCCTAGATCTCTTATGGAAAACACTTTTTTAAGAATAGTATTATTAATAACATAGGGAAAATCCTTTATAATTCTGTTACGAGTGAAGTTTAAAGTGAAACATTTTTCAACATTTAAGTGCATATCATTGACATTACACCAGTTATTGAGTGTGTCAAGGTCATTTTGAAGCAGTTGATGATCAGAAACAGATTTAATTTTACGAAAAATTTTAAGATCATCGGCGAAAAAAGTAATGTATGTATGTTTGTTACTCTTTCACGCAAAAACTACTGAATGGATTTTAATGAAACTTTACAATAATATAGCTCATATATCAGAATAACATATAGGCTATAGCTCAGAGCTCTGGCATTATGAAATTTGCATAAAAAAATTGCAATAGGTGGCATGCAAGCTTTTTAAAAAATGAACGTAACGGGTATGGATGGGGGTGGAGAGGGGGAGGGGGGGAGTCGATTGGGGATAGGGAAGGTGTTGGAGGCGGAGTGCAAACCCCCCTAATACTATGCGAGCGAAGCCGGGGGGCAAAAGCTAGTTTAAAATAAAAACCTTCATAAACGCGAAAGTTAGTATGAATGTATGTGTGTTTGTTACTCTTTCACGCAAAGACTACTGAATGGATCTTAACCCTAGAAGGATAATCTTATTTTTTAGTATTGAAAAGATAAACATGCACCTGAGAGGTGCACACTTTAAATAACCGATTTATAAACAAAACGAAAAAAAAAAAAACTTTTTTTATAACTTCAATCAAGTGTTACATTTGGACTAAGTAAATAAAACAAAAACATATATTTAATTTTAAGGAAATATGTAAGGTTTTACAAAAAGTAAAAAAAATAGAGGTATTTATAGTAGTAACTATATAACAGGATTTTTTTTTTACAAAACTGTTTGCATTTTTAGTATTTTGTCCTACTAACTAATTAATTATGATATAATCATTCTCAAATTACAAAAAACACTGAAAAAATCAAAAGTTATAGACAGTTGTTCCAAACATCTTTTATATGTAAAATATGAAAAATACCCTTGACTCTGTGCAGAAACGGGCGGTCCGTTTGATAGATTCTCCCATCTTAACAGACGGATTGCAATCTTTAGAGCACAGGCGTCGGGTGGGAATGCTATCCTTGTTCTACCGGTATTACAATGGAAGATGCTCCGAGGAACTAGCATCATTGATCCCTTCGGCACCGGTGCATAGTCGGGAAACACGCCAAACGCGTGCCCAACATTTGTACACAGTTGACATTAGTCACATGAGAACGGGTCGTTTCTTCGACTCGTTCTTATGTTCAACAGCTCGGCTGTGGAATGATTTGCCGGCCTCTGTGTTTCCTCCTTCCTACAACATGGGTCTCTTCAAGACCAATGTTCATTCCTTCCTCTCCTCAAAAAGACCCTCCACACAGCATCCCAGATGACATAGGCCCTGAGGGAAATTATTTTCCTCAGGGCCTCCTGTGTGGAGTTAATGTAAAAAAAAAAAAAAAATATATATGTTCACCACACACTGTCTTTTTACATTTTGTAGTTACATGTCATCTTAGACATTCTTTTCTCTTTTGTTGTACTTATATAAGCAACAGTAACGCCAAACTTTAGCCGGAGGTTCCTCGTCAGCTTCTTGAGAAACCTCGCGATTGGTTTGTGGCAGAATCTTCTCGATATTTTCTCTCAAACGCCTTGATAAAGTATGGATTTCCAATCTAGATCTGAGTTCAATGGTTTTTCTTGTTTTGACAAAACGTTGTGAGTGTTAATAATGTACGAGTTGATAAAAGCTATGTTCAAAATTCCATAAAAAAACATTGTCATTGGCCATCTGTTAGTCTTTCTAGAACAAGATGCCACCTTTAGTCTGGTTGGTGGGAGGTGTAGAGGTGTAATTCAAGTTTTCGTCTATGACTTTATCTATGTACTCGTCATCAGTATTGTTTTGAACATCGTCGTCACTCCATCTCGCTGCCGCAGCGGAAATAATAAATCTGGCCACATACGCCGGACTAATTTTATCTGTTTACCTCAAAACTACCCCTGAAAGTTGGAATTTCGAAAAAAGTTATTTATCTTTTTTACTTGTACTATCATGTAGAATCACCTCCCGAAGTTAATGCACTTTACCCCCGGACACCCTGTATAAATGTGCAAGTATAAATATGCAAATGGAACCATATGCAACCTGCTAGGACATAACAATTCATTGAACAAGGTTCTAATTACATTTCCCTATTTCAACTCCAAGCTAGGGCCACGTCCTATTTAAATATTTTTCATTAAAATTTGATAAACTAAAATACTTTAACCAAAATTGTTGTATAGATTACGAAAATTCGTCTTTGGAAACCTACAAATCTTAGAATATGGTAAGGGGTAGTTAGAACCCTATCCAACAAAAGTGACGCACCATAATGAGTCTCATAATAACGATCAATTGTCAGACACAAACAAAATAGAGAGTGTAAGTAACGTTAGAACCTTGTAAAATAAATATTATTCAAAATGCTTGATGTTAGAACTTTGCCATACATATATCTACGAAAATACAACACAGATGGTTGTGAAAATTATTTTGGGTATAGAAATGAGCAAAAGAAATGCTTGGGCATTCAAAGGTCATTTTTGAAAAAAATGTCAGTTAGAACCATAGACATACGAATATTAATAGATCTGCCCTAAGCGATAAAAGCGTATTATTTCCCCCTCCCCATACCGGTTCCATTGGAACCGGCTGGGATCGAGTATGGCTTCGCGTGAATCTAAAAAATGTGACGTCATCATTCTTCTGCGAGCCAGCGTCGAGCACTCATCGGTGCATTTTACGAAATAACAAGGCAAAAATAGTGGCTTGTGTTTTGAAAACGTGTAAAAATAGAAGTGAAAAAGAGAATAAACCCAATTGTCGTATTACATTCCACAGGCAAGCATTATTTTACTTTATTATAAGCTTATTCAGATCACATAATATGGTCGTTTTTGTAACACACTATCACTCGAGACACATGGCGTGTGCTCGTCGCTGTTTTGTGGGGTAAGTAAATTATGAAACATTTGTAAAAGTGTCTTAACTAAATACGTCAACAAAATATTGGACTATGAAAATAGGCGAACTTTACTTTGCTGTATTTGGAATTTGTAAATTTGTTCATTTCGCAGCGAGCAATTCGCGCTCCCATGTAAAAAGGTCTATTCATTAAAGAGCAGAGTTTACTTTTAAGAACTAAATGGTGATATTATAATGCGAGATGCCCATATACTCTCAGATTGAGTTATTGACGAATCACATATCACCGAATTCATCTTCCCGCTCTGCGCCCCGCTGTAGTTGGTTTCTTCCCCTCACCTTTATGTTCTGGTCTATTAATATTCATATGTCTATGGTTAGAACCCTATCCAAATGAGGCGACGATTTAGATGCTGTATTTTCCATTTCCAATGATTTTAATATTTTTTCCCACAGAAATTTTGTTGAAATATGATGCATTATTGAAATCGTTGTAAACATATATTATTGCAACACCTCTAATGCAAAGTTGCAAATTTCAACATCCCAATCAAGATTTAACCAACTACCAAGCAAAATCCATTGTTTGCTGGTAATTGAAACTGTCCATTTGTCATTTTAAAGCTTTGGTCAGCAATTTTGCAAGAAGAAAGACTTCTTTTATTTTTGCACATTTTTTACATAATGTTTTTTCATCGTAAATCATTTTCATTCCTTATTATCTCCAGTCAATAATAGTGCCCTTGCCCGGAATAATGTTGTATCCAACAAAAATATCAATGTTGAGTTATTGATGGAATAATGTTGGGCATATTAATATGCTTCTTTTAAGGTAGGGATTTTGGTAAAGAAAAATTTTTTAGACCTATTATAGTTTGATTTGTGGAAGAATGTTGTATAATACCGTTTATCGAAATCACGGAGCACGGTTTAATTTATGGGAATAAATGGAGAATACGAACATATTATGGCTTCAACTAGAAAGGCTTCAAAGCCGAAGAAAGCAGTAAAGTAGAATTTATCCAGAAAAAAATATTATTAAGGCTGCTTTTTAGCCGTTGAAACAGTTTTGTGGAATAATGTTGTAAGTTGATTGCAAGACAATGTCTCAAATATAAATGGTTTTATATCATTGAAGAAGAAGATGACACTAATAAATCTGAACGAAAATATTATTTAAAAAATCGGATATATTTATCCGAGACGCTATCTAGGTTACAAACCAGTTCTTAGAACGATTGTTTCCGATGAAAAAGGAAGTTGCCCATAATATGGAAAAATTAATTAAAAAAATTTAAACATGAAAAATTTAATTGACAAATATGACGGTTTGAAGGAAGGTGGCAGTGGCCGAATTGGTAGAGGTGTCCGTCCCGGTAAGACGAGAGGTTCTGGCTTCGTGTCCCAATTGCGACTGTTATATTTTTATTTTTCTGTGTCTTGTTCTCTTTCATATCTGAACTGGAGTCGGCAAATGGAACTCTCCTTATAGTCACGGTTTATATGCCGACCAATTCAGCTGAGAACTTACCGGAATTCGCAGACTGTCTGGGAAAAATACACGCCATTATTGAGGAACAAAACAGCTCCAACTCCATGATTATAGGAGATTTCAACGCGGATCCGAGGTCACTTTTTGGACGTGAACTTGCACATTTCTGTATAGAAAATAGCTATACATACACCGATATTGTGCATTTAAGCTCTGATACATTTACTTATGTAAGTGACGCCCACGGAACCACCAGATGGCTTGATCACTGTATTATGACACAGGGGTTGAATCGTGCAGTGAGGAGCGTAAAAATCACAGCCGATGCGACGTGGTCAGATCATCTCCCACTAACTGTGGAAATAGATCTAAATCTAACCCCCATTATTTCCAACAGACAGAATCGATCAAAGGTTTTTGGAAAATGGACGGCGAAATCCGAAAATGATATTAAAACTTACAACGCCCTTGCCAATAAACTATTGTTAAAAATGAAACCCCCAGAAGCCGTAAGATGTCAAAGACTTAACTGTGATAATGAAACTCATAAACTTGAACTAGATTCTCTCTACGGTAATATTGTCCATATACTAAGAAACTCCGCCATAAAAGCATTCAGAAGGAAAGAACCCAAAAAAATGTTTGAAATTGTTCCTGGGTGGAATAATGAAGTCTCCACTTTGTACCGCCATTCAAGACATGCATTCCTCTGCTGGGTTCAAGCCGGAAGGCCTACGGAAGGCCGTTTCGCAGACGAAAGGAAAACTAGTAAGAAATCTTTTAAAATTGCTCTCCGAAAATGTCAACACTCGGAAAACAAAGCACGAATGGATAGCATAGCTACGTCTATGCATAACAAAGATTTCAGAAAGTTTTGGCAAAAAACTTCAACTGTGCTGAAAGCCAAGAGCAAAGTTCCACTATGCGTCAACAACATTACGGGTGATGAAAACATAGCCAACGAATTTAGAGACTTTTTCTCTTTAAGCGAGGATCAAGGAGATACCATGAAACCTTCGATAATGACATGCCCGCCTGCGGCCAATGATGACCTGGTCATGAATGTTACTCATGAAATGATTGAAAGCGCAATTAAGCAAACCGCCCATGGTAAAAGTCCAGGATACGACGCCATTGGTATTGAGCATATAAAATACGCAGGAGATCAACTTCATACTATTCTAGCCGCCCTGTACTCAAGCCTCCTAAGACACACACACATGCCGATGGATATGAGCAAAACTATTATCGTACCAATCCTGAAATCCAATCAGCTGGATGCATCGGTATTAGGAAATTACCGACCGATTTCCTTGGCGACAATGCTTTCGAGACTATTTGAAAAAATCTTATTCGCGCTAGTTAAAGAGAAACTATTTACCCTTGATAACCAATTCGGCTTCAAGAGCGCCTCATCAACCGATATGGCCATTTATGGAGTAAAACAAACAATAGCCTATTACAAAAAAAGAAAAACCACAGTCTATGGGTGTTTTCTTGACCTAAGCAAGGCGTTTGATCGTGTCTCCCATCAATTATTATGGGAAAAACTCATAAAGCGAGATGTTCCAGCAGCAGTGGTTAATATGCTGGCTATTTGGTACGGACAACAGGAAAATCACATTCAATGGGCAGGAGCTTCTTCAAGACCTTTATTCCTTAAGAGCGGTGTCAGGCAAGGGGGGAATATGTCTCCAACTCTATTTAATGTGTACATTAACGACCTCTTACAAGAGTTGAACGATACACGAATCGGTTGTCATATCTGCGGACAAGGAAGTAACAACATTAATTACGCCGATGACATGGTGCTGCTTGCACCTTCGATTAAAGCGATGAGACGACTTGTGCAAATATGCGAAGAGTACGCAAACTCTCATAACCTGTTGTACAATTCTAAAAAGTCAGTCATCGTCGCTTTCAAACACAATAAGGAGCCATCACATATTCCTCCAATATATTTAGAAGGAATTGAACTGCTTGTGGCCTCACAGGTTAAGTATCTGGGACATATCCTAACCGAAGACATGAAGGATATAGAAGATATGGAACGACAAAGAAGAGCAATTAATATACGGGCCGGAATGCTCTCAAGGCGGTTCTACCACTGTAGCGAAGATGTCAGAAAATTTCTATTCAAGACATACTGTACTGCCCTGTACACGTCAGAACTGTGGACACAATACCCAGCAGCGCAATGGGACAAACTGAGGGTGTGCTACAATAATGCATACAGGCAACTTATGCAACTACCGAGGTTCTGCAGTGCCTCCACGATGTTCACCGAGGGGAGGGTGCACTCATTCCCAGCCCTACTTCGCCACCGACTAGCCAGCTTCTGGAGCAGGATACGGACTTCAACCAATATCATTGTCGTGGCTGCATCCGAGTGGCTCAGTTCCCCATTAAATGAGCGGTGGATGCAGATGATGAGGCGACCTCCATGATGGACGATCCCAAAATATCTTTTTATTTTTAGTTCTGTCTACTTATTATTTATTTTAATTTTATGCTTATTTTTTGTTATTTGTGTGATGAATTTTGTTTTTATTTTATGCTTTAATTAGGTACCTACCTAATATTTAAACTATTTTTTTTTTTTTTTTTTTCTTTTCTTTTATAGTTGTTTATGTAATATGGCAGACTGGGATTGCACTACCCTCCCAGTCTTGCTGGAATAAAAACTTAAATAAAAAAAAAAATAAAAAAATATCTGTTATCTTATTTTTCAATGATTTATTACATTGATGGGAATAACCTTCAAAAGTTATAAAAAGGGGGTGGAAAATTGAATAAATGGTTTTATTTATTTGTATCTTTTTTTTTGCTATTAAGCTAAAATACATCAATGACATGTGTAAATTTTCTGTGTGGTACGAAGGGTAACAAAAAACGTTTTGTGGAATCATGGTGTGTGTGAAATTTTTATACACTAATTCAGCATAAATTCTAGTAATAAACTCTAATTTAATCGCCTTTCTTCTCGACTTTTTATTTAAAAGTATTAAGAATTGCAAGTTTATTGTATATTAAATGTTATATTGTTGGATACAACACTTTTCCGGGTAAGGGCTCGATTATATTGTATAAAATCTGCAACAACGTTATCGACTGTCCTGACTTACTAAAACTAATTAATTTTAAAATACCACCCAGAACAACTAGGCTTAACGACTTATTCCTCATTAACCGGACACGTACAAATGCTGGTGTCAGGGATCCAATCAGAAGAATGTGCGAATTGTTTAATAAAAACCACAACCTTAAGGATTCCAATGTATTTTTTGATACTTATAGCACTTTTGGTAGAAAATTGAAGGCTGTTTTCCTATAAAAAAAGAACACTCATATATCATTCACTACACTTTTAATGTGCTTCTTTTTAAACAATTTTCGATTCATTATTAATTATGACTTATTTTTAAACATGTATAAAAAATGTATTTGAAAATCTTTATTTATCAAGTCAATCAGTGAGAAATAGTTAGGGTGCAGGCGAATTCTCAAGTTATTGTTTATAATATTGTTTTGTTAATTATTGTTTGTATCTGAGTTTTCTCCTTAAATAAATAAAAATAAACTACAGCTTGACACAGTTAAGTTTGCTATCGGTGGCGGTTGCAAAGTTAAGTGTGTCAAGCTGTTTTAATGGTTGTGTAACCCTATGGTAATGAAGATTTCTGTTGCATTTTCCATGTGGGAGTTGCCAGGATTAATGTGATCGTCGATGGGTTCCAGATTGTATAAAAAACAGTTAGTAACTCTCCTTCACCTGATAAATGTTTTGTTTTTGGTTGTCAGTGTTCATTTTATTGTAGCTACTTTTGTTGCTTTTTAATAGTTTTATTTGAGCATGCTGATAATATGTTTGTAGATGTAAATAATTTGTGTTTATTTTTGTGATACCCTGGCCTAAGGTTCGTAGAAAATGTATTTAACAAGGTTCACTCATATTGGCACTTTTCGGAAAAAACGCATCAGATTAATGACATAGCTTGAAGTCCTGAAACTGAAGATGGTTGGTACCTGAAATATGTAGTCACTGCGGTTTCAGTTACCGGAGACGAATGTGTAACCGGTTTCTTATCCACGTTATTTGTTTTTGGGGTCTTATGCCGTGTTGCGCTACCTCCTTCTTTAGTCAACATTTCGGACATCGTTGCAGTGTCCATCATCAGGGCAGATCCGGCACATCTACCGGATCTGTCAGATCTGCCCTGATGATGGACAATGCAACAATGTCCAAAACGTTGGCTAAAGAAGGAGGTAGCGCAACACGGCATAACACCCCAAAAACAAATAACGTAAATACTTTTGGCCGTTAAAATCTTAAAACGATTCCTTATCCGTTTACTTTTGGAATTCTTTATTGGTTTACTTATGGAACCGGAAAAAACATGGAAGGGTTACTGGAGTAATTCTGTGAAAAATTGAACTTCATTTAAAAAATGTGTTTTTTTTTTAATTTTTGTAATATTTTTAATCAATGTACATGATAAAAAAAGTGTGCAGAAGTGTGCGTCCCGCTAAAACTCAGAAACGAGTCTCGGTACGATCAAGGGAGTTATATGGTGTGATAGCCTTCTATCCCCCATCCATCATGAAGGTTCCCGTTTTTACCTGAAGGGCGTGCTTTTGAAGATACAAGGGCTGGAATTTTCCCCCTCTAGAAATTTATAGAACAGTTCAGATCATTCGAGAACATTCCAGAACATCCCGGAACATTATGTAATGTTGTGGAATGTTCAAGAATAGTCTGGAATGTTCGGGAACATCCCAGATCATTGTGGAACATTCCAAAACACTCTCGAATGTTGTGAAATGTTCGGGAATAGTCTGGAATGTTCGAGAACATCCCAGTTCATGGTGGAACATTCCAGAACACTCTCGAATGTTGTGGCATGTTCGGGAATATTCTGGAATGTTCGGGAACATCGCGGAACATCCTAGATCATTGTGGAACATTCCAGAACACTGCAATGTTGTGGAATGTTTTGTAACATAGTGAACCATTCGAAGTCTTTTTTATGTGTGGAGCTACCTATTGGTAGGGGTATATAAAGCAAGATCCGTGATGGGTTTGAACGTTAGTTTAATCTCATATCAACTCCCTGAGCGAAGCCGGTTACTCCAGCTAATAAATATTATTATTAGCTATTGCAATACGAAGAACATATGAAGCACTTGTCTGCAGCATCCTGGAATACAGCTCCATTATTTGGGCACCCTCTGAACAAAACCATATCCTAGAAATATAAAAAGTACAAAAAAGGTTTATGCGTTACCTGTATATGAGGGAATATACATACTACCCATTCCTGTATCCATTGTTGTTCTTAACAGGAATGCTCGATCTTAATACCTTAGAAGCCTGCCGAAAAATATTTTTGGGGAAACATTTTTTTAAGCTGATCTCCGGCACTGTACTGAATCCACCTATGTTGAAGGAGATTAACCTATATGTCCCTAACGCGTATACTCGTGGGAGATCCCACACACTTTTTTATGCTCCGAAAGCGAGAACTTCTTCCTTTCAGAATGCCCCATTAAATAGAGCAATTCAATTGCTTAACGATTCTGCATTGAGCATTGACATCTTCAATGTTACCTATAGAGAGTTCAGTAACTATCTTTTGACATACGTCTCAACATAGTGAAACTGCCCCCTTCGCCTTATTTTTTTTCTCTTATGTTTTGTAATCTTCTCCGTAATAATTTGGTGTATAACTGTTTTATGGAGAACCTGAAAAAATAAATCAATAAATAAATAACAATTTCTTAAGTATTTAAAATAAATCATTTGTAAATGCAATCAGACGCCATTAACTTGTATTGTAGTAAATTCAAATCTCCCAGTAGAAATGAACTTCAAGCTACGTCATGACTTTCTAGCAATCACCACTTTACCCCCTCGATGAGCTAACCTTGTTAAATACATTTTCTACGAACCTCGAACCTGGTCTTAAAAATTATTGATCGAGGGCTGTTCGGAAAGTAGTCACCTTTTGGCTATAAATGAAAAACCCGCATAGAGACAAATATTTTATTACATGTGCTTCTTAAAACAACACAGCTTTCCACTATTTTTCAACATAGTCACCATTTAAATTCAAATGAGATACTTTGAAATTGATAACACCGTAAATCACAGTGTGAAAAATAATTTCTCAAGGATTGGTAAATTGTTTTCAATAAAATATTAATATTAAATATGCCAAAACACGTGCCATGAGAAAGGGTTGTTTCTATCACTCGTCCTATTCAACAGTTTGGCTGTGGAACGATTCGCTGGCCTCTGTGTTTTTCGTCCCTCCTACAACATGGGTCTTATGTTCACACCTTCCTCTCCTCAAAGAGACCCTCACTCAGCATCCCCAAAAGTGACCTTGGCCTTGAGGGAAATTATTTTCTGCAGTGCTTCCTGTGTGAAATTAATGTTAAAAAATATTTATATATACTTTTTTTTGATAGTTCACAGAGGAGGCAATTAGGAAAAAAAATTCCTCGCAGCCTATGTCATCTGTAGGGATGCTGTGTGGAGGATCTTTTTAGGGAAAGGAAGCAGTACGAAGTTCTGGGAAGGAAAAATATATGAGGTGTGAGAAAGAATCTGGGGGTCAATGTGTCCAGGAGTGTCGAACGTGTGAATTCATCCCTCCCACTGTTATGCAAGACGATGGGTCGAGAGAGTCCAACTGGAGAGGTTAAAAGGTCTACCTCATCCAGTCTCTCCCGATCCGGCCCGCCACGCAGAAACGCCTAAGTCACAAAACGTAGCAAAACTGCTCAGGGTAACATATGGCAGAGGTGTTGGTTATCCAATAAATGCTTCAAACACGCCTTACAAATTGAGATTATATTTGAATTTAGTTATATTTTTATCAAATCATCAAATATATTAGATTGTTTACACATTTGAAAGTAAACGCCTTCTATTTTACATTTTTAATCATGTAAAAGTATTTTATATTTATCTTTTGATCTAAAGATAAAATTTGTGATTGATTATCTACGTAGTTATATGAATTTGTGTTTAATCTGTGAAAACTTAAATAGTTCATGGTACAGTTTGTTTGAGTCACACTTGTATCTATAATAGGGCATTAACACTAATAATAAATAAGTTTTTTGTGGATTTGTTTAACCTATAATTAATTCATTTTATTGCAAAGTAGATTGATGGTTGTAGAATTTATTCTGTTTTCCTCATTTTGTGTTGACTGTTTTTTTTTTGTTTTGGGCCTAAGAGATCCTGGATTTTTAACTGCAGGTAATCGAATATAGTGCAAAAGAACCTAACAAAATTATAGAATTATGTAGTGAGTGACATTTTGTTTAGAATTTTTGTTGTTTTGCTTTTGTTAACATGCATTTTTTACGTTTTAGTTTGAATATCGATTGTCAGACATCTTCGAAAATCTAAATTTGAGTTTAGTGTGCAGTTATAATATGTAAAAGTGTACCCTCTATCTGGTACAATACTCATATTACTCATAAACACGATCAAATGAATGCAGAAAAGCTTGCATTGAATTGAACAAAGTGTTGATGTTTTCTAGGTCACTAGTAAGATATTTCAAAATGTCATACTAATAATGTACCAGACTGTTATGCCTCCCGGTGCTATTTTATAAACAATATTTGATTTATGGTGAGCATTCGAATACTGCTTTCCTCAATATATCTCAAAACTTGGTATTTGGAGATGTCTGGACGATCGATATGTATTTGTATTTTATAAGAATTGCTTAACCCCTCCGCAACGTAAGCAGATATATGCGTTAAAAATACGACAGCAGTCAAGTACAATAAGCGTGTTTACACGTCAGCGCGTGTGTCTCCATAGAAACCGTTATAATTCCGTTATTGTTTTAGTTACATCCGTAAAATAAAAAGTGAAAGGTCGATAGTGAATCATGCTGCACATCTCTATTCAAGTTGTCCATAGAAATACATAAAAAGAACATTCTGTCAGACGCGCAGTCTGACACATAATTTATCCCGCCAAATTTCCTACGGGCGGCCGACATTGTTAATTTCTATTAAATATTTTTATATGAAATGATAAAAAAGTGAGGTGACAAAAGTGTTTATTACACATTTATACAATAGAATAAGTATTGTTGTTAACATAATCTGTGATTTTAGTACCGTTTTCACATAAAAACATCACGTGAGTCATTTTCACATTTTTTTAATGTTTGCATTCTAAATTTTAATATTTACAAATGTTAATATTTATTTGTAATATAATAATTCGAAAGCTTATTTTGTAACCTGTCTAAAACAGTTTTTACTATTCGGCTACGTTCAGAAATGTTTCATTTATAGAGCTTTAATTGTAAAGCGGTAATAATACAAAGTTTTCGTAAAAGGTCATTTCGTTTAAAAGACACCAAAAGCTAATATTCTCGAAAATTCGGAGGGGTTAAGTATTACTTTGGGAGTATAACATCAAAATTTACCCAACTTTACAAACCTGTTTGTAATTGTAATCGAAGATTGTGGTGAAGTGTGTGTTTATGTACGTAGATGTGATACCGTATTGCCAGCTCAACTCCTCTACGTGCTGGTATTACAGTATAACCATTTTAATTTATAATGTAATGGCAACACGGTATCGCATTTACATACATAAGCACACACTTCACCTCAATCTTTGATTACACGTCTGCCCTGATGATGGATACTGCGATGCTGTCTGAAATGTTGGCTAAAGAAGGAGGTAGTGCATCATTTATTTATTGTTGTTGTTATACGCCCGTAGGGGCTTTTACATAGATTAGAAAATAATATTTAAGATATCGAGGATTACACATACGTAGAATTTATACCAAAAGTTATAAAAGTGAAAAAACTTTTAAGAATATACAAGTAGTTTTTAAAGAAAAAAAAAAAACCACTTGTATAATCTTGTGGAAAACCGTGAAATATTTTAAACAATGTAATATTTAACAATAACATAGAACAAAATATAATATAAACATTACAATAACAAATCAAATCGTTAAATATATTATACCCATGTTACAATAATTTGTAGGATTCCACAAAGTGTTGGTAAATTGCATTTTAGAATGTAAAGGGAAACAGCGAATACATCTACAATACCACCAAACTTGTTGCCTAAATAATGCATCCTATTGGTAAGTGAGTGTGGTTGATAGTTAGTTGTGTATGTGTTGCAAAAGAATGTTATATTTTGTATAGTATTCCTTGTCGGTACATGAAGTTTAATAGTAGCAACGATGGCAGGGCTGTCAATTAGGTTGTTCATAATTCTGTACAATAAAATTAGGTCTGAAATGATTCTTCTGTCAGACAGCGTAATTAAATTTAGTCGATTCATTAAACTTAAATAATTAATGTTTTCTATTGGAATTTTGAGTTTGAAATTTAAGTACCTAAGAAATTTGTGTTGAACTCGTTCTATTTTGTTAGAGTGTACTTTATAGAAAGGGGACCAAATAGGTGAATTATATTCTACTTGACATCTAACTAATGAAATGTAGAGTGTTTTCATGCAATCCAAGGACTTAAAATCAGTTAGGGTTCTACACAGGAAGCCAAGAATCTTTAAAGCCTTATTAGTTATATTATCTATATGTGGTGTGAATGTTAAGTTTGAATCCAATATAACTCCCAAGCCGCGAATTTGTAATACTGGTGTTAATTTAACATTATTTAAATTATATTCATATAAAATATGAGAATGAGTTCTGGAAAATCGTATTACTTGACATTTCTCAGTATTATGGCATAATACCCCAAAAATAAACCACGATAATACTTTTGGCTGTGAAAATCATAATATCTTTACAATTTTCGTAGTAGGAAGATTTTCAAAATGAGTAAGTTTTATTAGAAAACCATAAAATTACATGTTTTGTACTTTAAATGTGGAGTTTACAGTAGTTTGTGTATTTTATACCCCTGATTTGATCTTTCTTCTCATTGAGCCAATGTTTGGGATATGTTTGCAGTGTCCATCGTCCATCGTCAGGGCACAACTTCCCAAATGATGCACACTGCCTCCAAGTAAGAAGAGCAATATGACATTTCACGGAGACATTCTGCGAGGTTTCCACAAGCACTCAGAACATAGGGTCTTTGTGCTTTGTCCAAATTACAAGTTTCTCTTTATTTCTTCGATGGTAGCTTAGTCGACCAGGGTTATCGACTGTTTGGCCATCTTCCCACCGTCAAGACATGTGATTTCCATGGTGTTCTCCATTCCCCAAGTCATTATCAGTTATATCTACGAGCATAATTGAGTCAAGTTAGCCTCTCAGAAACTGTGTGCACTGTACAGGGCTTGCAGGTATTGCAGATTTATTTATTTATTCAACGCCCAGGGGGCTTTTACATGGTTGGTAGTACAAAAAAATTCATGACAGATGATTTTTCAACAGATAAAGAAATAATAAAAATAAAATTAGATAAAAAATGCACACAAGTCACAAAAATACAAAAAAAATATATAGGTACTGCGATTTGATAAGTTTACAAAAATACAAATATGTTTAGGAATACATAGTACGTATTGGAATAAGTTTTTTTACAAGTTCCACAAAATTCGCCAAGTTGATGTTAAATATGTCGACATCACCTAAGTACTGATTCTCCATAGTGTGAAATCGTTGTAAAGGAGAGTGGGCAATGTAGTTCCGCCTTTGAATGCTGCAGTAGAATAGTGTATTTTGTCGCGTGGTTACTGTCGGTATTCGTAAGATAGTACATAACTGTTCCCTGTACAAATCGCAAGTACGGAGCCCCAAAATACCTGAAAAAACCCTCATCTGTTGATTGATTTTTCTATGTTAACAAGCGGATTGCAATCTTTAGAACATAGGCGTCGGGTGGAAATACCGTCCTTGTCCTACCGGTGTTTCAATGGAAGATACTCGGAGGATTCAGCATTATTGATTCCTTCAGCACTGGTGCACAGTCAGGAAACATGCTAAACGCGCACCCAACATATGTACACGGTTGGCATTTGTTACATGAGAACGGGTCGCTTCTTTGACTCGTTCTTGAGTTTTAACAGCTCGGCTTTGGATTGATTTGCCGGCCTCTGTGTTTCCTCCTACAACATGGGTCTCTTCAAGGCCCATGTTGTAGGACTCCTTCCTATCCTCATAAAGACCCTACACACAGCATCTTCAAAGATGATGGGCCTCCTGTGTGAAGTTAACGTAAAAAAAAAAAAAAATAGATTGTCATGAAATCATTACATTATTTTATTAATGACAGATTGTGTTTGGTGTTTACAGTTGGTTGAATACCACCTCGAGTTCCTGACAAAGCACCCGGGAGAGGTGTTCTTCTACGGCTGCCGCCTGTGCGCGGGTCGCTTCACGTCGCGCAACTCCTTCCTGATTCACATGAAACTGCACGACGTGCGCAAGCGCTACCCGTGCCCGCACTGCGCCAAGGCCTACGACCGCAAGTTCCAGCTCGTGCACCACCTGCGCCTGCACACGGAGGAGACGCCCCACGAGTGTGGTGTGTGCTTCGTGGCCTACGCGCACGAGGCCGAGTTGCTGCAGCACTCTCGGGTGCACCGCTCCGACAAGCCTTTCGAGTGCCGCTTCTGCCTCAAGGGCTTCCCGCAGAAGAAGGCGCTGATCGTGCACTTGCGCATGCACACCGGAGAGCGGCCCTTTCCTTGCCAGTTCTGCGACAGGACCTTCACACAGAAGGCTCATTTACAGGTGACTATTAACCAGTATCTTGTACATGGTGTTAAGGGACATACTTGACTTCCTTTAACCAGTGATTCTTGAATGAAATTTTGGTCTCCAGTGACTTTTTTAGTTAACTTTTTTCAACTTGAAATCGGCCTTAATTTTGGTCTCCAGTGACTTTTTAGTTAACTTTTTTCAACTTGAAATCAGCCTTAATTTTGGTCTCCAGTGACTTTTTTAGTTAACTTTTTTCAACTTGAAATCGGCCTTAATTTTGTAATAACTTTGTCCTATAATAATAATTTTTCATAAGGTTCGAGGCTCATCTGCATACAAATTTAATTTTCTTTAATTTAAACAGAATGAAGTGAATCTGATGAAAATTGAAAGAGCTACAATTCCAGCCAACTTAAAAAAGAAGTATGTAGCTAAATGTAGAAAAATGCTTTTAAAGTTTTCAGTTGTGATCGGGCCGTTCTGTTCTACCTTCTTGGCGCGCACCGCTCCTAACTATATTTTAGGGTCGAATTTTATGCTATAACTTTAGGAACATATTCTCCACGAAAAATTTTAGGCCAAAAAAAATAGCGATTTCTTGGATTGGCTGGACCAGACTCCACCTTTAATGTCGTTTAGTTTTAATGGAGTATTAATAGTTGTAAGGCCAGCTTTACACTCATAAGTAATATTTACGATATAACATAAGTTTTTGGCAAGTTACTCACGGGAGCGTTTACGTGTTCATCCGACTTGTGGTAATTAATGCTCACGGAAGTTGTTCGGAAGTTCAACCTGTGTGCGATGCGACTGTTTACATCTGTAAATTTATTTTGCGGTAAGATGGCTTCCTGTCAACAATGACCTGGGTAGCTATTCCCGAGCAACGATCAATCGTTACTGGTTATGAGCCATATACAGGTGCGGCAATATAACTTCCTTTTTTCAAAACTTAATAACACCCAATGTATGAATCAGAAAATTTTCATTTGTTTTTTATAAAGTAGGCACATCTCTAAAGTTTTTTTTTTAACTTTTTTAAAGATCAAATCAGGTAGGTGACGTCCCCCATTCTCCATACACTGAGTGAACCGATTTCTGGCGTTTTTCTTGACTCTTGCCAGCATATCAAGCGTTATCCTGGCAATTTATTCCTGGATATTGGTCTTCAAATCTTGTAGGGTCTCTGGATGGTTCACTTAAACACGGGATTTCAAAAAACCCCACAGAAAAAAATCACAAGGCGACGAATCGGGAGAGCGGGCCGGCCACTCCAAATCACCCCTAATTGAGATGAGGCGCTCTGGGAAGTGTTCCCTCAAAACAGCCATCGATGTTCTTGCAGTGTGTGCCGTTGCACCGTCTTGTTGGAACCAAGTGTCCCCATGTACAACTCATCTAGCCGTGGTAAAAAAATCTTATAACATGTTTACATACCGGTCCGAATTCACTGTCAATGTTACTTCATTTTCCTCAAAGAACCAGGGACCAATAATTCCACTTGAGGAAATTGCACACCACACTGTGACGACTTCCAGAAGAACCTCACACGTTTTCCTACGAGAATTGAAGTCACGTTCCAAAAGTTCCTGCACAATCTTGTATGGAAATGGAGATCATCATGAAGAATTCTTCTCAAAGAACAATCGAGAAGTCCAAGGGCAGACGCATGTTAGCGTGCAGAACGCCGTGAAGCATTGAAGCTCTCACTGCCTCAACGTTCTCAGGTGATCTAATGGGACGAGAGACTCAAGTTCTTCTTCTTGTCACACTTGCAGTTTGTCTGAACGTAGTGACCCACAAAACAATTGGTTTCCGGTCCGGGACAGGGGCCAACGGGGCTAAATTAAAGTGATTCCGAAAGGCGAGCTGGGTTGTGATCACAGAACATCCGTTCGAAAAGTAAGCCTCAATGGCAAACGCACGCTGCTCACTGTTCCAACGCATGGTGGCGATTAAACTGCGTCAAGACAAAACTTTATAGTTTCGTCTTTCGAACGAGACCACTAACACTCCGCCACAACATGAAATGACTGGATGGCACGCATTTAAAAAAAGGAAGTTATGCTGCCGCACCCTGTACGTGCGAAAAATTTCTCATCGTTGCGACCAACTTTGTCCAACTTTTATTTCATTATTTTCATTTTTACGTATTCTTGAACGTCGAACGGTCGAAGAGATGATTATATTGGCAGCCCTGTGAATATTGTCTATGTTCTTGATGTTTTTGAGATTTCTATGGTGTAAGTTTGAACTGTCAAACCACATTGATACACATATTTTTACCGCGTATAACTTCTACGAGTTGATAATATTCGACAAGGCTGGGCAACCAAAACATGGCTGGTAAGTCAACCATTGTAATATGGAACCTTAAAACGACTTTATAAAAATATACGATGTCTTTGTGGGTGCGAATGTTGGCGCGGGAAAATAATAATAGATTTTGACAGCCAATTGCATAGATACGCAAAACAACCCACTTTGCCCCACTCATTATTGTGTGGAATGACTTTTGACATTTGGCGTCTAAGTATGTTCCTTCACATGCTCAAGAATAACCAAGTCGACCAACGAACGTAGACTGTCGACGGCTTGAAGAAAGCTAGCCTGCTACCGTCAAATTGTGCGATTTTGTCAATAAAGACGTAAAGGCCCAAATAAAGTGTTGAAATAGAATTTAGCTGTAATTAAACAATTCTCTATGCGCTTTTGTGCCATCAGAGGCGGAAATTATTGGAATTCTTTCATGTTATCCGAATGACAGCTACCTGGCAGCAACCGACTTTGAATTCAAATACGTAATGTTATAAACAGAAACATTGCGATTAGAAAGGATTGAACTGATAATAATTTTTAATTTTTTTTTTTATTTGAAATATACATACATATAACAGATTTACATAAGGAAAATATATGGTTCTTAAAAATAATTACAAATAAAGTAATTTCTTGTTAATGAATCTACCCAATTAAGAGAAAACATTTCTCATGTTTAATTTGAATTAAGGGGTGCTTTTTTTTAGAAAACTTAAATAAGTATAAGTAATTACTACAGTAGGGCCTCGCTAATCCGGATAGGGAAAACAAGACCCCTTCCGAATTATCGAGGCATCCGGATTATAGTATGCGATATTTTAATAGGAATAAAACACATTTTTAACTTGGGTTTCATTTATTAAAGTAAAAGTTTAAGGTCAATTTGAACAAGAATATGGATGTGCGTACAAATGTACTTATAAAAAAATTCAAGCATGTAAGAAATTTGCGCACTTAATATGAAATAAAAAAATACTAAAAGTTAATTTACGAGTGCCGGCAAATGATTGAATATTGACACATTGTGACCCGCACGCACGCATCCGGATTACAGCGTGCACCGAAGTAACGGGGGTCCGGATTAGCGAGGCTCTACTGTAGTTTTATTGGAAAAAATCCTATGAAAACAACTGTCTTTTAATTTTTGACATCTCGCAATGGCGCATTTTGGTACTATTTCTTGCGGCAAGTCTCTTAACTTATCAAACTGATTTGATAAGCTGTGAGAAGGCTGGAAGTTCGCACGGACACGATTAGACCTGTCAAAAAATTCGCAAAAGAACAACTTGTGTAACTTGCAATAAATTACATTAAGTGACTTTTGGAGTCGTTTACGTTGGTAATTTGGCCATAAATCGACTTACGGAAAAACTTACGAGTGTAAAGATAGCATAATGTAGTTATACCGTAAGTATTAATAGTTGTAATGTAAGTAATAATTCTAAGTGAGAGCATTGTGTAATTCCAGGGTCACATGGTCCGCATACATATTCCAAAGAACAAAGTAGATTACCAGAGAGGCGGTGAGATGCAACCCGCCATGCAGACCACGCCGGCCGACAACAAATCAGTATTAAGTCTACTAGCCTACAGCCAAAACAACTCTACCTCACAGCACCTCACACACCTCAACCACCTCACACCTCACCGCAACACCTCGTCACCCCTCGGCATGCCCACGCAGATGGACCTCTCCATACTAAGCGTGAGTACATTAACCACACTAAATGGTGGCGTCATATTCTGATGAACGAGACCTTTCACGTTTATGATCCTTTTATAATAAAAAGAATTTCAGAATGTGACCATTGAAAATTTTCCAGCTGCCTTTTTGCTTATTTTTTTTTTTTTACATTAGCTTTACACAGGAGACCTTAATGAAAACAACAATGTCATCTTTGGGGATCCTGTGTGGAGGGTTTTTTAAAGGAAAGGAAGGGTAGGAAGTTCTGGGAATGAAAAAGGTATAAGGGACAGATAGGAATCTGGAGGTCAGTGTGTCCAGGAATGACAGACGTATGAATCCATCCCTCCCACTCCGGTACAAGAGTCGAGAGAATCCGGCTGGAGAGGTAAAAAGGTCTCCCTCAACCAGCAGGTGGGCAAAAGCATCCGCCGGCTATACCGGCAACACTCCGGCTTTTATATTTGTGTGCAACAATTATATATTTCAAAAATTATATATGTTTATTTCGAATTATAAAATTTGATAGCGTATTTTATCGCCTTTCTAAAACAGTTTTTAATTTTCGGATCTGTTTAGAAATACTCCATTTATTTGGATTTTATTACAAAGCGGAAATATTTTTACCGTCCGTCAAAATGTCATTGTTAAATTAAACAATTTATGTAATTAATGTTCTAAGACTGTTTGTTAATTCCAGGGGCAACGTGAAAAACTCATCGAGTGTGACTTCTGCGATAAGAAGTTCACATACGAACGCAACAAGACTAATCACATGAAGAAGCACGGCTATGGCGGGGAGGTCGCCCCGGCGCACTTCGACTGCGGCGTGTGCCGGCGCACATTCGCCTCGCGCGGATTGCTCGTCGCGCATGCCCTCACCCACGCGCAACACCACACCCAAAACATGCATCAAACAGTCGGAATGTCGCTCAACAACACCAGTCCGTTCCGCTGCGATATATGCGGGCGAGAGTTCAACATGAAACGGAATCTGATAATGCACGTCAAGTCACATAATAACGAGCGTCCGTTTGAATGCCCAGCGTGTGAGAAATCCTTCAAGTTGAAGTACTTCTTGGAGTTGCATGTGACCAGGATACATCCGCACGTGCGATTGGAGGACTTGCATAAAAAGAAGGAAGTTTCGGTGTCACCCCCTCCCACCGAGAAGGAGGTGGGAGACGCGAGGGGTGTGCCGGTCACCCCCAATAAGCGGAAACAGAGTCAACCCAAAAAGGTAAAATTATGTTAGATTCATTCGAAAACTAAAACCAAATTTAAATCCATTCAAATCACATCCACTGCACAAGTTTATAATAAATATCTCACGGTGTCTGAAATTCATAAAACAAACAACAAACTGGTGACTTTACATCACAAAAGAGTTTGGACAGAATTGCTCAAAAAAAAATTTTTTTTGAGCATTTCTGTCCAGGGGTAAAGTGGCAACCGACGAGTTCATCGAAAATCAATTCATCGAAAGCAAATTCATCGAAAACAAGTTCATCGAAAACGAGTTCATCGAAAACCAATTCATCGAAAACCAATTCATCGAATGATCAATTCATCGATTCGCCAATTCATCGAGAAAAAAGGTTAGGTTAGGTTAGGATATATAAATTTATTGTCAACTTTTATTGACCAATGCTTTTTTAACTTTCCGGTCTGCTCGGCATTTCTCTCAAATATCTACAAAATATTTTTTTTCGATGAATTGGCGATTCGCTAAATTGATCATTCAATGAATTGGTTTTCGATGAACTCGTTTTCGATGCATTTGCTTTCGATGAACTCGCCGTGAACCGGGTAAAGTGCATTAACTTTGGCAGGCGATTCTACATGATGGTAGATTCTACAGATTAAAAAAGATCAACAACTTTTTCTGAAATTCAAACTTTTTTTCCCTACTATAAGATACGCCTACTAAAAGTCCTTAGTGTGAGGTACAAACTTACCCGATAAATTTGCCGTGAGCTTGCCGGGCGTGATTGTGGCAATGTTGCATTTTTTTGTTTTTACATTAGCTCCACACAGGAGACCCTGAGGAAAACAATTCCCCTCAGGGTCTATGTCATCTTTGGGGATGCTGTGTGTCTTTTGAGAGTCTTTTTAGGAAAGTAAGGAGAGGAAAATCTGGGAAGGAAAAGTATATTAAGGGTGGGTAAGGATCTGGGGGTCAGTGTGTCCAGGAGTGACAGTCGTATGAATCCATCCCTCCCACCGCAATGCAAGGCGATGTTTCAAGATAATATGGCTGGAGAACTCAAAGTGACTCCCTTAACCATTTTCTACCGATCATCCAATGCATCCGCTGCCAAGACACGGTCAAACCTCATCCCATAAACCCGGGCACCCCTGCTAATTCACTAAACGAAGCGAACCTCTTGGGGTGACCTATGGCAGAGGTGTTGGTTATCCAATAAATGGTTCCCGGGGCAGCGGTACCCATACCTGCCTCCCAAATTGAATAGTAGTTGAGATCGTATCGTAAGAGCGGAAAATAATAACGGTGGCCGCACATGCCGGACTAATTTTATCTTTTTACCAAAAAAGTACCCCTAAAAGTTGAAATTTCGAAAAAAGTTATTTATTTTTTTTACTTTGTGTACCTAAAATGTTATATGTTTTTTTTTTGTAAATATAAATTTTTCCTGATTTTAAAAATTAGAACGGTCTTTAATCTTTGACAAAACTGAACCTCTGAAATTTTGGCTAAAGACGGAAGAAGCCAACTTTGGCCGTGAAAATCTTAAATTATATCTGATGTATGCACTGTTTGAGTTCTGTAACTTTGACTTGGGCGTTTTGACCATGACCTAATCGTGTGTCTGTTGTTTAGGTGATAATGCGTTCCGACTATGAGACGGACAGCGATTCCAGCTGCGGAGATTACTCCTCGGACAGCGCGCACGAGATGGAGGTGACAGAGGCGGACGCCGGCGCGCACAGGATGGAAGTGGACACCAGCGAGCCGTTCGACGCAGCCAAGTTCGTGCAGGCGTTTGTTCGCCAACCAAAGACCCTCATCGCCAGGAAGGACGATAGGGGCATAGCTAAGTCTATGCAGGTGAGATGAAGTCCCCTTTCTATGCTAAATGTGACGTGAAATATTTGGCTTCTGATTACTGTAAAATGGGGTTAAAACTAGTCTCCTTCAGTAGAAGCAATCTTCCGAACAGGCCCTCCATTGATATGCTTGGTGTAACTCTAAGGCTACGTCCGCATAGGCAGGCGGCTTGCTCAGCGCCTAGAGCCTAGCGAGTAGCTTAGTAAAACGAACGTTCTCGAATTTTCGCGACCGGCCGCACTGCGCGCTTGGCGCCTAGATAGGTAGTAGATAGCCGCTTAGCGTGTATCCAGATAAACGTTTTTTGCCACTAGGCGCGAGGCATTTTAGAAGAAAAAATTGGATGAAATATTATTCAGTTGTCAGAAACTACGGGAAGATGTAGCAATCTAAGTAGAAAAATATGGTTAGTACTAAAAAGTGATTTATTCATAATGAGATTTTTTTTTTACATTGAGAAGTTAATTGTGGTTATGAATTTTCGTGATTTATTTTTTGGGGTGTTATGCCATGTTGCAGCTCATTTGCCCTGATGATAGTGATGATGGACACTGTAACGCTGTCCGAAACTTTGGCTAAAGGAGGGCGTAACACGGCATAACACCCCAAAAACAAATGATGAAAATACTTTTGGCCGTGAAAATCTAAAAACGTACATGGTTATGAATGTATATTATGGTTATGGCGTTGGATTATGTTTTCAGGCAATGAGTTTTTCTGCCAGGTAATCAATCCAATTCCGTTGAAATAATTCAACAAAATTTCTCTGGTTTGTAATGCACTGTTTAAAAATCTATATCGTTTATACAGAACATTTAACTCCCCATGACTTGATCGTGACTTATTTATGTCATGAACCCAACATGATGGATAAGACCGTGAAATGGAACATTTTAAATGTGAATTTTCTGTAAGTAGCAGTTTTAGAACTATTTTTGAAAGTGACATCTCGTCAACGTGCTGACAAGCAAATCACCAAGGCATTTAGCGACCCACCACGCAAACCACCTTCAGTGTATCACCTTTAGTGTAAGCCACCATGTATCCTAACAAGTAGCCAGAGTGCAAGCCACTAGGCTCTAGGCGCTAATCCAGCCGCCTGCCTATGCGGACGTAGCCTTAGTGATCAGTTCTGGTATGGGGGCTACATCAAAGCCAGAGTTAAGTTAGCCTCCCAAAAACTAGGCGTACTGTACTGAGCCCGCAGATACTTTAAAAGTTCACAACTGCTAACCCTTTACAAATCACAAGTGTGCCCCACAGTTGAATTTGGCAGCCACCTCTGGTCTGGAGTTCCAAAATACCTGAAAAATACCCTCGACTCTGTGCAGAAACGGGCGGTCCGTTTGATAGATTCTTTTAGAGCATAGGCGTCGGGTGGGAATGCTATCCTTGTTCTACCGGTATTTCAATGGAAGATGCTCTGAGGAACTAGCGTCATTGATCCCTTCAGCACCGGTGCATAGTCAGGAATGATTTGCCGGCCTCTGTGTTTCCTCCTTCCTACAACATGAGTCTATTCAAGACCAATGTTCATTCCTTCCCATCCTCAAAAAGCCCCTCCACACAGCATCTCAGATGACATAGGACCTAAGGGAAATTATTTTCCTCAGGGCCTCCTGTGTAGAGTTAATGTAAAAAAAATCAATTTTCTACTTTGAAATTAAATAACTGTTTTATAATATTATTTATATATTATTATTATTAATCATTTGTGTCTGAAAATTTTATGTCACCTTATTTGCTCATATTTAAAAACATGGTGATCAAAGTGACCTTTCGGAGTCATCAAATGTTGACCGTTAGATTTGTCCATAAATATAGGTAAATGGCGGATATATCGTTAATTTTTACCGGTAATTCGGTGTCCAAAAATGCTGCTATTGTGAAACCAAAACCTTCAATGCTAAAAGGCATAAACTGACTATGCACACCCTATGTGTGTCCTTTGCACTCACCCTCCACTTATTAAAATCAGGTCAGTTGCATTCGAGCTTCTGGGAAATGTGCAGAATACAGATGTACGGGTTGGAATTGATTGTGAGTATAAAATCCTAGTGGAGATGTATGCCTGGCACCTTTCAAGCATTAATTCAAAACCCCATTCGAGAGTCCGAGGTCAAAATATAATATAAATATGCTAAATTTGGGAGAACGATTTACAAGAACGAACTCCAAACTGTCAAAATTACACACGTACCCTTTTGCTTTTCGGGTGACAAAGTTTTCATAAGGTTCTACACTATTGGTGTAAATTAGTTTGTCTGCATTCTGGCTCATTCATTATTATCGTCTTAATATTTGTTTACTTTTCAGATCAATTTACCTCATGATCTTCAACATGTGAAGAGTCTACTCAACTCCAAAGCCCCCCTCGCCCCCCCTGCCGGCGCTCCCCGCCCCGTCTCTTGCTCACCGTCCATCTCATGCCCGCTCTGCTCCGCCGTGGTGACCAACCACTCGGCCCTCGCGTTACACATGAAGGAACACGAAAAGAACAAACCGCACCAGTGCACCATGTGCGAGAAAGTCTACATTCAACAGGCGAGCTTCGAGAAACACCTCAAAAAGCACATGCTCGATGAAATCGTCGCAAGGCAAACAAAAATGATCGAACAAGCGACTTCAAAGATGAAATTCCCGGGACAGAATGGTCCGGAGCATATCATCGAGACTCCCACAAAATCGGAGGGACGCAAACCTCTAGAATGCAACATTTGTAAGAAGAAATACGCGCAACCGGCGAGTTTCGAGAAGCATATGCGTCAGCACTCCGAGTTGGGAGAAACAACGTCCAAAGAGCGAATGAGCTACGACGGATTCGACAAGAAGAGCAAATCCACTGGCGATAGTTCCGACGTGCCCGGGGAAGGGATGTTCATCAACCCGAGTGATTTTTTAGAAGTGTCGATCGAACATTAATCGTAAGAGCGTAATATACTAAAAATTAACAACAATATTATATATTATCTTTACAATAATATTAAATTAATATATTTACAAATATTTATTTTTTTACACATTATTAACGAATTAATATTCTATACAATATTGATATATTTTTTTTACATAAGTTATTTGTTGATTAGATATTTTGAAGTTTTTATACATTTTTATATTTAAATCAAATAAAATGATTACTGTTACTTTTATAAATTGGACTGCCTTATTTATTGTTCCTTTCATTCATTTGGTCCAACTGCCCGAAGTGAAATTGTAAGAATTTTTATTCACCTTCTTTTTTTTTTACATTGGCTCCACATAGGATGCCCTGAGGAAAATAAATCCCCTCAGGGCCTTTCAAATATTGGGGATGCTGCGTGGAGGGTCTTTTGAGGAAAAGAAGTCCTGGGAAAGAAAAAGGTATGAGTGGTGGGTAGAAGTCTAGGGGGCAGTGTCTCCAGGAGTGACGGACGTATGACTCCATCCCTCCCACTGCGGTGCAAGGCGATGTCCTGTTGGAGAGGTCAAAAGGTCTCCCGATCCGGCCCGCCATGTAGTAGGAGAGCAAAACGCACCAATACTTAGAGCATAGGTTCTCAACGTGGGCGATAACGCCCCCGTGTGGGCGTTTAAGTCTTTCAGGAGGGCAGTAGAAGGCCCAAAGATAATTAGAGGGCATTAAGATGGCACAGTGAGGGCGTGGGCAGGTTAAAAAAATAAGGTTTCAAAAAGACAAAAAAAACACGCTAATCACATACTGATAATTGTACGTAGATTCCAGGTGTGGTTCTCTCCAGATAGCTGCAGTCAGGTTGTAAGGTTGAGCTGCTTTATAGACTTCCTTCAGTTCCACACCGAGGAACCGTACAGTGAGATGAGAGAGTAGAGTTTGGGGTAATCCTTGTGTAGTAAAAACACTTGTGTTGATACTGGATATTATACTGTTTATTCTGGTGAATAATTTTACAGAGTGATTCTGGTCTGAACACTTGACTGGCGACAATAATTTAATGATTAAAGTTTACAGAAGCGAAAGACGACTTGATTTCCATGTAAACAAGCAGAGTTTAGGAAATAGACAAGAATAATGTAGAGAGAAAGAAGCGAAATCAAAACACGCTGTTTTATAGACACAAAATAGAAAGACACAGACAAAAAAGATTATAGACAGACAATTTATTGCAATATTTTAGTAAGAGGTGGCATAGACGCAAAAGTTTAAGATAAGTGACTACACATCGAGATTAGAATAAATGATAAGTAAAAGTGTTCAGTGCTAAATGAATTTAAATATAAAATAGGACAATCACAACATCCAACAAATTGCACGTGTATTATTATTAAGAATTGACATATCATGAATACAAGAAGGAAGGAGGTAGCAACCCGGTGCTTAAAATACAAAAAAAAATGCTTTTTTAACTTGCTAAACAAAAAAGTATAACAAATAATTTAATATATTTTTAATTTTTTTTTTTTATTCCAGTTATAAGAAAATTACATTTTCAATCATTTAACTAGAAATAATTATTCACATTAAGATAAATAAATATTTCAATACAGCGCTATTCTATTTCATTATTTTGTTTATCAAGAATAAATATAAATAATTTTTTTTTAAATTTACCCAGCTTCTTTTCGTTTTTAATGTCATTTGGCAGACAATTATATAAGTTGCCCCCCTCATAACCAATGGATTGTTTACCATAGTCAGTGTAGATGGTGTTTAAATGTATGTTATCGCGTTGTTGTGTAAAGTGTTTATGTACTTGGGACGTTTTAATGAATTCGGTGTTTGTGTGTACGAGATTATTTTGTATACATATAAGGAGGCATGTATTGTATTCATATAGTTTTCTTAATGTTAATAGTTTTGTTTCCATATATAATTTTTTTGTGGATGTTCTGGGCTTGTAATTAAATAGTTTTTTGATTACCTTGTTTTGTATTACCTGTAATTCATTTATGCGTGTTTCACATGCGTGTCCCCAGATTTCAATCAAATAATTTAAATGTGAGTGTCTCGTACACATATAATACGTACGAGACTATAATATAAACCTATTTTTAATTTATTTGGCAATAGATATGATAGCCGGCTAAATACGCTAATTAAGGGGATGATTTTATCTTTAATACCTTGTATGTGTTGTTTAAATGTCAAATGCTGATCAATGCACAGCCCAAGATATTTTTCCTGGATCAGGATTTGCAGGTCGTTGTTTTCAATTTTTAAGGGTACATGAGGAGAAATTATTTTACGGGTTGAGCTTAAAATCATGTATCCTGTTTTTTTCATTAACATTCATTGTTAAAACATTTGATTGGAGCCAAATGTTAATTTTTTCTAGGTCTCTTTGTGCATTTTCTAGTAAGATGTCTAAATCTTTCCCCAGTAGAAAATTGCTGTATCATCAGCATATAAAAAGATTTCACCATTTAAAATTTATTGCGAAATATCATTGATGTAAATTTGGAATAGTAGTGGACCTAGTATGGACCCCTACGGAACTCCATAGTTTATTGGAACGTATTTGCTATTTTGATTGTTAATGCTAACGAATTGCTTTCTATTGCTAAGATATGATTTGAGTAGATTGAGAGCAGGACCAACTACACCAATTTTCTCGAGTTTCTTGAGAAGTATGTCATGACTAACTGTATCAAATGCTTTTTGAAGGTCAACTAATATAGATAAAATATAATTTCCACCATCAATGCCGCTTCTAAGTTTATTAATTAAATCATTTATTGCTCCTAGTGTGTTCGATTTTTTCCTAAAGTCGTATTGTTTTTTATATAAGAATTTTTTTTTAGCAGAAAATTGTTTAATCTTTCGTAAATTACGCGTTCAAAAATTTTAGATAAAATTGGTAAAATTGAGATGGGTCTGTAGTTTGAGGTATTTGTTTTGGACCCACCTTTGTGAATTGGTATCACCTTAGCAATTTTACAGCTATCGGGAAAAGTTCCCTCTTTAAAACATTGATTGATTAATTTTGTTAAAGTAGGTATCAATTCAGTAGAGAGACTTAAAAATTTCTTGAGGTGTAAGATTGGTTCTTAAGAATATTATTAATTAAGTTCCAAGTTTTTTTACTGTTATTTTCGCATTTTTTAAAAAGATTACTGTAGTGAGTTTGTTTTAAGTTTCGTTTTTTTTGTAGTGACATTATTTCTTATTTTTAAAAATTCTGCTTTTAATAAGGTGTTATTTGGTTGTTTTTTTAGTTGCAGATATAATTTATTCTTTTTATTTATTAATTTTATAAGGTCTTTGATTATCCAGTCTGGGTTATTTATGTTTTTGGTTTTAATTTTAATGGTACTATTAGAATTAATTTTGTTTTTCAAGTAGTTCACAAGATTGCCATAATTTAATACCGAGTTGTCATTCATATTTAGATGAAAGGGATTTTGCATGATATCATTCTTTAGATTATCAAGATTAATGTGTGTATATTTTTCAGACGATTTTAAAGATGTGCTTTTAACATATGTGTGAATTACGTCAAGGAGTAGTATATTGTGATCAGATATGGAATTATCACAGTTCGTTAGTGAGTATGATAGTTTTGTATCTGTGAGTACATGATCTATAATTGTGTTTGTATTTTCTGTGATGCGTGTGGCGTGTTTTTTGTTTATTTTGTTCAAAATAGTGTAATTATTAAATCTGAGGGAGCGGGCCGGATCGGCAGAGACGGGACGTGAAATGAAAGGCGTCGGTCAGTGTAGTGAGTCCGTCTTTATTGTTGCGCTACGTAGCGAGGTCGGAGCTGAGCGGAGTGGCAGTGGTGCCGATAGTTATGCTGCTGCGTGATGATGAGTGAAGAAGGTCAGGAGACTACGGCGGTGAAGATCACTGGTCTTCAGGGAGCCGGCGTGTTGCTCTACACCATGGCGGTGTAGAAGTGACCTTGGTCCAGGCGGTCGACCGTCGTCGTGTTGACGAGGTATGGCGGCTGTGTGGTGGCTGTGTGGTCGACACACACACGTGACGCAGGAAGGAACCTTGAGAGGCGATGAGGATGCTAGTTGCTGGCTCGTTGCCGGTTGTGGTTGCTGGTTGTGGTTGCTGGCTTGTTGCCGGTTGCTGGCTCGTTGCCGGTTGTGGTTGCTGGTTGCTGGTTGTGGTTGCTGGCTTGTTGCCGGTTGCTGGCTCGTTGCCGGTTGCTGGTTACTGCTTGTGGTTGCTGGCTTGTTGCCGGTTGCTGGCTCGTTGCCGGTTGCTGGTTGCTTGACATCTCATGTCGAGATGGTAGTTAGAGATGGAGGCCTCGAAGGTGTTACTGGTGTCACACTAGACATGTGTAAATCACTTGTTGCTGACTGCGCGGGCGGATACCCGGCGAGGGCAGGTAAAGAGTTACTACACTGCACTTAGTTGTATCACTGCCCGATGTGTAAATGTCGAACCATGAATGAAGACTGAACTGGTACTCACTGTACTCAGCGAGCGAGCGCTTGCTTATATACTCGCGGCGAGTAATTACTCTCACGGTAGGCAAGGCTGGGTGAATTCACGCAAAGCTGAGAAATCGCTCGAACCTTCTGTGGGCACTTGTATGGTACAGCCACACGTTCTAGGCCTTTCGCGTAAGTGGCGGAATTATTATTTACGAGGCGGTGCGGCCGTAGAAACTGACTGTAGGTATTTCGTAGTTTCCAGCGTGTTCGGTCGGAGTTCAGTGGCGGCGCAATTAATGCGGCACAAGTGGCCGCCACAAATCTAATTGTATTCGTATATTTACAAGTATGTATATTGGTTGAGTCAAGCAGATTTATATTGAAGTCTCCAAATACAATACCTCTTTTATACAATTGAATTATTGATTCCCTGACGGCTCCCTGAGCCTATCCTATAGCAAGTTGTGGTAAATATAATCGCGGCAATAGCTGTTTCTAATTCGCGACAGATGTAAAAAAAATATTCTCAAGGAGGGCGGTGGGCAAAATAAGGTTGAGACCTTGATAAGGCTGAGACTATGACCTAGACCAGTGGTTTTCAACCTGTGGTACGCGAAGCAAAAATGGGGGTACGCAATATCGTGGCGCGAATGTAGGTTTTAAAACTCAGCACCTATGTGAAATTAAGCCAAACTTTGTAAAACTTTGCTCTACAAAGCAAGTTCAAGGTTCACAATGACTGTACATATGTTAACATTGTACAATTGATTATACAGAGTATAACGGGAAATTGGGCTTTTATTTTAACTACTGATACACGAGAAACTATTTTTCTACAAAACGTTTTGAGGTTAAAAAAATTCATCCTCTCAATATACTTTCTGAGTGTGGAGTTGTATATGGAGAGCACCATTTTTTTTTCATCGAAATAAAAAAAACAAAATTTGTTCAATTTCACGTGAAGAATCACTAGTAAGTAACAAATTCCCGAGTTATAGAGTATAAAATTGTATTAATTGTTTTTGTGTGACTTGATTGTTAAATTCATGTAAGTAATAAATATGATAACAAAATTGCAAATGAACGTGTTTTTCATTACACGTATACACAAGATAGATGCACTGCTGAAAATCAGCTTCATTCTAGGAGAAATTCTGAATTGTAGCTGAGCAGTGACCTCTTCATCAATAGAATCACTGAAAAAAGAACAAAATATGTAAGTTTGTAAAATATCTATGGATGAATAAAAAAAAATTTTAAAAGATGGAGGGTATGGGGTACAACAAATTTGTTTTAGTCAAGGGGTACGCAGGCTCAAAAAGGTTGAAAACCGCTAACCTAGACAAACCTCACCCCATGCACCCCTGCTAAGTCACCAAATGCAATAAACCACTTGGGGTGATGTATGGCAGGGGTGTTGATAATCCAATAAATGGTTCCAGGGGGCCTTTTTAGCCCACCATAGCCTGATCCTTATTCTCACCATTATTTAATGTTCAATAAAGAACTGAAGCATTATCGTGTAAAGGAAAAAGGAACGTATGTTGATTGTCTTTTGTGTACCTTCGCCGTTCCGTAAAAGTAGGAATATCAAAAGCACCTACTGAATTCAGCTTGGAGGTATAATGTATTTCGGCAGGAGCAGCGATTGAACTGACTGGGAGCGGAGGACGAAGCGGAATACACAGAGGATCAAGGGAGAAGAAGGATTATGGGAATGCAGCAATATTACTCCCCAAGTACAGCGGTTCTTGATATATGTAAATGAGAGGATGAGAGGTGTATTGTGTAAATGCATTACTTGACACAACACCTATCGATGAATTTGTTCCAATTCCGTCTCTTAAGTAAGCAAATCTGATAAGTTCGTTTACTATTGTAACTCCTATCGTTCCCCAACTCCGCATCATTCCACCGAGTTCGTTGAGTCCAACGCAATGCACCCAATGAGTTTCATTCCAGCGAATTCGGCGAGTTAGGTGTTCGCCGAGGAATCGAGTTCATTTGGCTAAACTCGGAATCAGATTCGAGTTCATAAAATAAGTGGAACAGAGCACCTCTACTGCCAAATCTTTGATGTACGTAAGATAGTTTCCAGCTCTTTCGGCATACGCATATAAAAACTGCTTCCTATTCAATCAGAGAACCAGCAGAAGTTGGAAAACAGTTAATTTACCTAGCATTATCTTCACAAAGTATAAAATGAAGTCGCTCACGCTGTCTGCACTTAGATGTTTTAAAATATGCAATGGATTTTCATGCGGTTTTCACCAATATATAGAGTGATTCAAGAGATATTTGAATACTTTTTGAAGTAAAACTTCTTCACGCACGCTTGACTTGGGGAGTAAGCTGGTGAATGTGTGACGAGAGCGTTACCAAAAGTTTGATCGGGCGAGGTGAACGGTCGGGCCTTTACGCATGCATGACTTGGGGTAAGCTGGTGAATGCATGACGAGAGCATTATGAAAAGTGTGATCGGACAAGGCGAACGGAAGTTGAGAGGGAGATATCAGTTAGTGAAGTTTTACTTCAGTTGTGTGGTCTAAAGCACACTCATTTTAGGTACATAATTTGTCAAGGTTTTGTGTAAATTGGTTGAAGTATATAATATATCTGGCCAAGCGGCAGCGGGCTGGCAAACGGGCGGTGTGGACTTGATTTAACAGATGGCGTTGGTTATAAAAGTTGGGTAATGGCGTGGCGTTGCGTTTCGTTAGCCACAGCAAATGAAGGTTGGGCGTCAGTGTGAAGAGCCCTACGTTGTGTGCCAGTGAAGGCGCCGGTGTGAAGGGCCCAATATTATACCTATTGGGAGAGGGTCGGGTCTATTCCCCCTCTCTTAGATTCCCTGGTGGCTAGCTCGTCTGCCGGGATGAGTCCTCATTCTAGGTGCCAAGGGTCGGCCCCAGCCTCATTTCCAACTAACACATCAGAGACAAATGAAAGAGTGTGTGCTTTTACATAGAACTCGAATTTATTCATTAAACAAACAGTCACAGTGTTATCAAACAGGGAGGCACAATGGAACAAAGTCTAGCTGATTGTCTAAATTCTCTCCGGGCCCTATCAGGTCTTCAAATCATTATTACTATCAAGTTAATTACAGCACAGAATAGGGTAGGAATGTGGCATACTGTTTGTCGAAGCGTCCGTTCATTTGTCTAGGGCGGCAATTGCCCTCGTGAGCGGCTCCCATCAGTGTTTTAAGGTGCAAACACGGCACCGAGCTGCGTGGATACTCCCATCGTGAAAGGTAGGGTGTGATACTCGTTTTATTACATTTACTTTAAAGAAACTGTGAGAACAAACACAACAGCAGTGGACGCGGGAGCTTCCCGGTCGTGTCGACCGTTGGAGAACGCCGTCGTTATTGTAATGGCGGCCCGGGTGGGAATCTACCCGCTCGAGAGCGTCGCTGCGCGGGAAAGGTGCGCAGGCGTTCGGCCTGACGTTCCGAGCTCTCTTTTTTGCTGTTGACAATTTTTAGGCGGCAATTTGAAAAACCCTCTGACCTGATGTGTATCGTAACACAACATATGTCCGGGTCTGCTAGTTTTTTAATAAAGAAATCACAGAAATAAACTGTCAAAAGAAGCAAAGCTAGCAGTCCACAATGGAGTGCCGGTACCAACCCTGATGTATGGCAGTGAGGCATGGAACTGGCAGAGGAAGGATGAAAGTAGACTGAATGCCGTTGATGTTGAGAGATCCCTGAGGCATATGTGTGGTAAAACCTTGTATGATTGTGTGAGAAATGTGGAGATCCGCAAAGAATGCAAGGCTGATGTAAGCGTAATGAGTAAGATTAAGAAAGGAACCTTCAGATGGTTTGGGCATGTAGAGCGAATGAACGAAGAAAGTAGTGTAATAAGAATATATGACGTAAATGCGAATGGTAGAAAAAGTCAGGGGCGCCCGAGGAAGACATGGCACGATCAAGTGAATCAGATACTTCAAATGAGCCATGTCAAGAGTCAGAATAATTGAAGAGTATGTACGAGACGATATATGAATATGAATGAGGCAAAGACTGTGTGCCAAGACCGAGTTGTTTGGCGGTCCGTCCTCTCTGCCTACCCCTGTGGAGAAACAGCATGATGGTTAGAGTTAGTTAGTCAGAAATGAAAAATCTTATTTGAGTATTACGATAGTTTATTTTTCCAATTTTCCACAAGTTGGCCGATCTAAACGTTTATACAATATTATTTCTAAAAATTACACAGTACATATTAGTATAATATATAATAAGAGATGAACAAACCATCTGAGCTTTCAGAACACCACACTCTATTAAACTACTTCTTTAGATATTGAAGAATAATTGCAATTTACCAAAGCATAATGTTTTTAACAATCAGATTACAGAAGACAATAATTAACCCACTGTTAAATGCTGTGCAGTCGGACAAATAAACGTGGAGGGCGCTGCAATCGTTCAAATTGCTTTGAATGCCAACACCGAAATGGTTCAAAGATATAAGAATGGTTTTTTTTTAAATCACTATGGTCCAGGTGAAAAAATTGAGTCCTGCCCAAAGACGTTGTCCTGTCATTTTATTTGGGATACAAACATAACCTCACATCTGAATGTACTATAATTATTCTAAAATCGGTGTTGCCACAATAATAAAAACATGAAGTTTCCATTTTGTTCAATTTCCCCATTTTATTGTCCAATTGGAAGTACCTTCACAGCAACTTGCATTTTTAAAAAGGCCATTCTAGATGGCAGACATTATAATGTGCTAATTTTATAATTTACAACTTTGTTCAACTTGTATCTTCGACCAAGTATATCTAGACAGGGCGTGTAGGTCTTAAAAATGACACCGGAACCAAAAAAATTGGTTTACGAAAACATTCATCAAAAAGAAAGTCTATTATCTCACAGTCAAAAGATCGCAAGAAGGATTGGTTTGTACCTTTAGTTGATCTGCGTGGAGCTAATTTGTTTTCCAGTAAATTCGCGGTAACGGAATTACTAGCAATGTGAAGATCATTTTTAAAACACAAATTTCAGGCAGTTAGAAATATTTTAGGTATGGGCTATCGCGGACTTTATTATTAACAATTTAATCAGTTATATGAATATCTAAAAAAATATGTACATAACATATGAATTCGAGGCAGCGAATCGAGAAAAGTAACATTTGATAAAAAATGTTTAATTTCTTCCTACTAAAACAACTACGTCGCGCAAGAGATGCAACGGAATTCAATGGGTAGTTGTATTATGAAATTTGTCGTAGGTGGTGTCACTTTGGGATTGGAATTGGGTATGGGAGGGCTAATCTATAGTTAATATATCGATGACTTGTATGGATCACTCGCTGGTCTGAAGATGCCCATAGCAGTTGAACCTTTCCGGTCCCAAATAAATAAGTGCATAAAGGTTATAAAATTTTTAACCATAGTTTACAAACCTATTACTATAATGGAATTCCACTACAAATAATAATTATTATTTATTAACAAATTCAAAAATATTATCGTTGAAAGAAAAAGACAATTTTAGATACATGATTCGTATTAGTCCTGGGTCGGTCACTGGGTGAATAACCCGCTCATTGAAACCCGCTCACGGACCACCAAAGAGCAAGCGGGTCATTTTTTCGTCAGCACCCGGGTCTCGAGACCTACTTCTCGCAACGCTCTACTACTGAAACCTGAGTTTCGGGTGCGGATGTGGCGGGGCGAGCGACGATAGATAGATGTATGAGAGATCGAATGGTTTGTCAACACCCGGGTTTCGCCACCCGCTCTCTCGACTCAGGTAGTAGAAAGTAGCTGGGTGAAGCGTAATCGAGTTTCATATTTTGTGTCGCGAAAAGAGCGATTCTTCGCGACCCGCTCGTGACACCAATGTCGTGAGCGATCCGGGTCGTGTAAAACGATCGATTGACCCAGGACTAATTCGTATCTATGACAAAAAACAAGAAAATTGATCAAAAAAATTACAAATACAGTAGTACTAATCCGCAACCCAAAAAGCAAGAGTGTCCAATTAGTGAAATTAGGGAATTATAGAACTTACAAAATGGTTCCATGCCAACTCAGAATGAAACCAACTCAGAAACACCTCAAAAATGTCATTAAAAGCTATGAAAAAATAATTTTAAAATAGCCGGTAACCGTAACCTAACTTAACCTATTTAACCAATTTTTTATCATTACTCTTAATAACCTTTCTGAGTTGGTTTCATTCTGAGTTGGTTTCATTCTGAGTTGGCCGGTCACCAACAAAATATGCTAAAAATTGAAACCAGTATTTCGTAAAATTTCCATTTTTTGTTTAAAGTTAACACCTCAGGCTAATTTGTTCGCTTTTGGGAACAGCTCACGATCAGTCAATGCGATAAACATGATCTAAAAGGTGTTAGAAAGAGAAAACATCACGCTTTGTATTCAAATCTAAAATTTAACCACACAAGAATAAAATGTACACAAAAATAAAATCAAAGTTTCCAAATGCAATTCGAGAAAAATTTATGAAACTTTTTGAATATTTTTTGTTAATATTTTTTTATACAATGGACAAAAAGTGAGGTGACAATAACATTTATAATACATTTGTCTAATAAAACATGTGTGTGTTTTTTTTTTTTTTTCATTATTTGTAATTTCAGTTAGAAAAAAAGTAAGGTTAGCCATTTTGAAAACTCCTCTATGTTTGCATTCAGAATTTTAATAGTTCTAAAATTATACATTTATTTCTAATACAAATATTTGAAAGCGTATTTCATTACATTTCAAAAACAGTTTTTAGTTTTCAGATAGGTTTGGAAATATTCAATTTATTTGGATTTTTTACAAAGATAAAATACTGTGACCTCCTGACAAAATGAAACAGCGAACACCGGTCAATTATAGAGCTTGATTTTGTGCTTTCAACTAGTAAAAAACAATGGATTATAGTAATTGTTGGATAACCGAATGGCAGATTACTGCACATACGTTTTTTTAAATTGTGTTAAAAATTCTATAAGAAAAATTCTGATAAATGTGTAAAAATGATATTTTATTAAAGTCTATCTACAACAAATAAAAGCTTGGTAGAGCTTGTCATGCTTAACTCTGCAGGTGGCCAAAAGAAAAACTAGCAAATAAACGAGCTATTTTTAAATCCATAGATTTTTGTTACACAATTTTTACAGTGGCAACATCCCCGACTGCATAAATAAGTATGTTTGGTCTTTACCATCATATAGCCACACTAGAAATGTCTTCCATGTAGATTTGAATGGAAACCAACGTCACGACTTAATACCTTTTGGTTCTGGCCCTTTTACCATGCATTCTCTCTCTTACACTTGCCTCACATTGTATATTGCTACACATTTGAATTTCATAATGACGACAAAATGGCAAAGTTAAAATCTGAATAGATTATAATGAAACAACTTATTGGGTTGTATTATTTCAAAATTCTTTTATAGCGCACAAATATTATAATATTATTCTAATTAAAGACATTTTTAATGTATTTTTCCTCACTATTGTTGTCTTTCTTGAATAAAAATGGTGAAAAATTATTAAAAATGGTTTTGTGTTACAAAAAAAATTATTAAATCGACTTGCCCTATGCAATGTTCTAGATTTGCCAATCTGTTATGATAGAAGCGAATTCAAGTTATTTTATCACAAACATTATATTATTCAAAATTTTATTGGATGATACTACAAAATTGATAAATACGGATTAAAAAAGTGTAGTCTTATTCACTTTGTTGCAATCAATTAAAAATTCATGAATCCCGAGCTCACCATTAGAGAGTTTGCAGCGAGGATATATCGATATATTTTCAGCATTTTGACAAAACTACGGAAAAAACTTCAAATTTGCTACTATAAACATAGACCAGTGGGCGAAATTTGCGGCTCTTTGCATAGGCGTCTGCGGCTCTTCAGACATCAATTGCAATTTCACCTCTACTCAACCAGCCTCGTGAGATGGAGCCGCCGAACAAACTTCCCCCATCCCCGCACCGCTATAAGATGGCTCTCTGATATATTTGTTATCCCGTTTCTTTGACAAATTGGCTTTTCTCACTTGAAATTTTCCGATCCCTGATATAGACCATTCGTACACGGAGATAGTAAGTGACTCAAATTGCTTGTGAGTATCCGCCATTCTATTTTGCTAGTGTTTGTACATGACGCGACGCGTCGACAAGGGATATGAGGTTGGTTGCACGCTACTGACAATGCTGCTACTCGTTTGACAGAAATGGTATCCGAGCATGATTTGAATGTTAAATTTGTTCTGGAAGTGGTAAAATATTCAATATTATAATACGTAAGGCTTTAGCTGAGATTAAGGTTGGGAAAAAGTCAATTTGACATCATTCTAATGTAGTTCATTGGCGGGGAGGAATGCACTAAAATTAAACAATTCATCATGTAGGCGAACCCAAAATCTTCTTTTAGATCGTTTTTTGTACTTATATGATATATTTTGTAGATATATATTGTCTCCATCGCTCGAGTCACTCGACATTGTATTAACGCCACTGAAAACGTATCAAGTTCAGTAGAATTCAGATAGCGCCGTGTACGGAAACCAACTTTAAAGAGTAGCATATCAGTAGGCGATCTGTGATTGCATCACAGTCATGTAACTTGTAAGTATCTCTGTGTACAAAGGGCCAAAGCAGGTTTGACTTAACCCGTCTGCTTGGTTCAATATATTCGCACCTCACAATCTGGAAGCCTCGGTTCCGCGCGTAAATTCTGAAACCGTCACTTTGGATCGAGATCGTAAAATATCTATGCAAGAGAGCTTTCATATTTCAAAGACAATAAGAAGCATTATTTAATTCACTTTCTGGTTAAAAGAAAAAATACATATGTGTGCATATATAGCTTTTAAAATGTAAGGTCGCTCGGGACGTTTTTGGTCTTATGAAAGTATAACGCAATTACGTGTTTAGGGATGTATTTATTCCTAAACAAGCTGGGTTAACATAGGGCATGTCGAAATATTAACAAGTATTTCTCTATCCTAGGTATATTAAAGGCGAATCGATGGAAAGCATTCAGATAATATTGGCAGTACATAAGCCCACTAAATTAGTGTGAAGGACTGAAATAGGGGCCAATAAATTAGTGTGAAGGACTGATATAGGGGCCAATAAATTAGTGTGGAGGGCTGAAATAGGGGCCACTAAATTAGGGTGAAGGACTGAAATAGACTTCACTAAATTAGTGTGAAGGACTGAAATAGGGGCCATTAAATTAGTGTGAAGGAATGAAATAGGGGTCATTAAATTAGGGAACGTACCCATACTACGTGACATGTTTAGGGGGGGGGGAGTCTTCAAAATGTCACGCTTGGTACAAATGAGCAGCGGCGGGCTTAGGTTTTTGGTCACCGGGAGGGGGGGGGGGTTAAAAATTGCAAAAAGTTGGTCACGTAGTATGGGTACGTTCCCTTAGTGTGAAGGACTGAAATAGGGGCCAATAAATTAGTGTGAAAGACTGAAGTAGAGGCCTATACATTTGATATTTATTTACCTTCTTTAACCTCACAACATACCCCTAACGCCAGTCTCCAGGCATTATTCACTTCTAAATGAGCCTTTCGCCAGGGCAGTATGGAAATCGTCATCCATTTACAAAGACACTAAATGTCCAATATTTGACTTGTACAAATGGCGAATGTCACAATTAGCAATGTGGTTGAACTCCTGTAAATGTCCAATGTTTGACGTGTCGAGCGATTCTATATCTTTTGTGGGATTGTTATTATATAACGGACGTGATCTCCTGTCAGATTTATGTGATTTTTATGGCTGTTATTTGCTTTTTCTATGTATAAATAATCATGCATGCTTGCAGAAATTCGTGTGTAAAATGATAAATTAAAATATGTGACAGTAAATATGTAATAAAATCACACAAATCTGACAGAAGATAATGTGCGTTATCTAATAACGATCCCACAAAAGATATACAATCGCTCGGCTGTACAAATAGCGAATGTGGCTGAACCCCTGTAAATATTAATGTTTGACTTGTACAAATGACGAATGTTGCAAGTAGCAATGTGGCTGAACCCCTGTAAACCACCTCACCACGCCAAGCCATTTTACTATGTGCAAAATTCCATCAAACGCTCTAATACTAGACAAATAGTTCAGTGCAGTTTTATTACTTTACTCTAAAATACTAAATACTTTTTACTATTCTGACAGTAGCGTAATTAATTATATTTAATAACAATAGACAAACACAATCTATCCTAGACTTAGGCTTAATACAATTTTTTCGCAAGTGCTAGGTGCATTAATTTCTGACAATTACTCTTGTACAATACATTATCTAAAAGTTTCATTAGCGTCATAAGAATTATTTCAGTTTTATACTGATGAGATAGCATCCAATTGAATTATAAGTGCACAGTTTGTATCTATTATGTGTAGAATTTAGTATTTTTCAAAAATAGTCTAAAAAACAAAGCAAATATTATTAAAAAGCGTTTTTACAAATTTTATACATTTAATAGTGATTAATTTTTGGGTTACTATGACATGTTGTGCCTCCTTATTTAACCAATGTTTCGGACAGCGTCAGTGTCCATCATCAAGGCAGATGTGTAGATTGTGGTGAAGTGTGTGTTAATCTTAATATGACGAACAAGAGTCAAAAGGCTGCACTTTCTTGCCTTTTGTTCACAATATTGCTGACAGAATTGCCAGAATACTGAGGAAAGAAAGCATCAAGACTGTCTTCGGAACAATGACGAAAATTCAAGACCTTCCGAGGTCTGCAAAAACATAAGTTTTATGACAAGGTGTATGAGGCCCGACAGAATGGACCATCTCCAAAAGAATCTCAGAACTTTTCCAAATGCGCAATTAGGGAATTTTTTCAAACTCGGCCATCTGGACAAATCGGCAATTGCCGAAGACTTAAATTCGCTGCCATCTTTGATGCCAATAGATGTATCATCACGTGGCACCACTCCCATGTGCGTGATTTATGCCTGAATTGCTGGGAAGGTCCAAAACGCATCAAGCACGCCTAATTAGGAGGAGGCAATTGAAATCCACGAATTACTATTAATAGTGACGACAGGGCTACGCTTAATAGTTCTTGGTATATCCAGTAATACCAAGGTTAAATACACAAAACTATATTACGATGATTAATGCTTGCAACACACTACACGATTACTGTAATGCTGCCCAAAACAATGGCTAAAGAAGAAGGAAACACAGCATCAAGTGCAAGTCACTCCATGTGTTAAACAGTAATAGATAAAGCAAAGGATGCAATGTATACAATTTTGTAAAATTCAAAACTCTATTATTCTTCTAATTCAGTAACACTGAGAGGGTATTATTAATGTATTAATAAAGCTTCTGTGCAACTTACTAAAATTAGCAAAACATTGAGATTAACACTAAACATTCAAATTTTAAAAAAAACCACTTCACATTAAGCCATAGTAAGTCTGACTCGGTGCTAGAAACAGTTTTACAATGCAATTAAGTAACCTAATTAAAACAGTTTGCAAATATTTATAAATGCGAAAAATGGACGTCTAAAATTAGATTAAAAAATTATCAAACTTCAATGAAAATAGTTAATTTTGATCAAAAAACTAACACAATAATTAATTCTGAAAAATTAGATAATAGAACAATTTTTTTCTAGATGAATTTGAGAAACTTTTTATATTTTGGTCAATGTTAAAGACTGCCAAATACAATTTAAAAAAAGAACAAAACATAAATAAGAAAAATGATACCAGCATTTCAAATAACTTTAAAGGTAGGTACCGATGGCAAAATCAAGTTAAGCTGTTCTCAGAATGATGTGAACTCCGGAATCAGTGTCTACTGGGTTGCTCAGCTCGCCGAGCTTCAGCGCAAAGGCTGCTTCTTCAAACGGTCGCTGCATGGCTCCCCGTCCAAACAGGCCCAAGTCTCCTCCCCGCTTGGCGGAGGAACAGTCGGAATACTTCTGCGCTAATTCTGCAAAAGTTGACTTTCCGGAAACGATGTCTTCTCTGTAAGACTTGAGGAGGTCCAGCGCTTCGTCCTTTGATCGAGTTATGTTCTCTTCCCGCCAGGAAGAAGGTCTGCGGGAGCCTTCGTGCTTCACCAGAAGGTGGCTGCACTGCACTTGAGTCGGCCCCTCCGTGCTGGCAGGTTCCGCTGCTTTTTCCGGCCTGTCCCATTGAGACACCTTCGTATAGATGTTTAGATAATAATGCTGGCCGGTGGAGCGGCTCAAGCGCTTCTCCCACCCAGATGGCAGAGGACGCTCGTCGTCTGCCATCGATTCAGAATTTGAGTCCGCAATTTTGACGGTTTGCTCTGCCCCTGCGATGGAGGCGCGTACCCTCCTTATAACCTCAAAGAACGATGAGTTTTGAAGTTTATGAACTAGAATTCGATAGCTTTGGCAATAATTTAAGACGAAATACTTTAAAACGTTTGTTTACACAGGAAAGCGATGCAAGACGTTGAATTGAGCGCTTGATAACTGCAGTAAAATTAATACAACGCTAACAGAAAAAGCATTCTGACAGGGGACTCACCATAGACACAATAAATTTTCTATGAAAATCATAGACTATTTTTTTTCATTTTGCAATGACTGTTTTCGCACGATTTTTGCCGCCAGAGTTTTGACAGGTGAGGTTTTTATCCAGTAAAGACTTTTTTCCTCACGATGACATTAATGTAACGTAAACTCAGTCAACTAAATAATCACCTTCAGAAGGTAGTAGTTATAAAGCCAAATGAGCCGTAAAACTAGTTAGTTAGAACATGAAAGGGCATTGCAAAGCTCTAGCTAGTTAGAGGATTACGAAAGAATCCGTAGAATAAAAAAAAAATAAAAATGCCGCCAGAGTTTTTGCCACGAGCCTTGGTTTATTTATGCACGAGCCCGAGACGGCTGCCGGGCGTGTTTCATAATATTATGCAGATTTGCTAAAAATTTATTGTGGAGATGTAAGCAGAACTTAACGAATACTTTTTTAAGTAGTGGCTTTTAATACTGACTGGAAGTATGTTTGGCAATTTAAGTGTAGAAATTAAATAAATTGGAACTAAACGTGCTCATTACTATGGCAGCACCGAATTATATGACGTTTCCTATGGCTGTCATTTTATCGCATGTTACGGTTGATTTATTGTCTTAAATCTGAGTAGAAGATCGCTGATTTGATAATATTTTTATTCATTGTTTGCCTGAATTTAATTAAAATTAATAAACCATTACATAGTGATGCAAGAGGGGTTATATTCTGCGTTTTTCAACGCTGCCTAGCCGAGTGTCACGCGAAGAAGATTCTGTCTAATTTAGAAGATGTTTACAAGCGAACTGCAGAAATGACTGGTACGTAGTATAGTTTGTTTAATAAATTTCATAAGTATTACAAGATTTATGCCAATTTTCGAGCGATAATAACCATTACAATCTGATTTAAGGTTATGTTAAAAAAATACGAATCTGACACTCCCATTTGACAGTTAATATGCGGCCACAGGAAAGGGGGAATAACTCAATAAAAAATAATAATATGCAACTTCTTTAAACTCGTAGAAAAGTTACTTTTTTTTATCGTTTTCTCTCTCTCTCTTTCCAAGTGAATATTATCTAGTTTGTGTTTTTAAAACTACCTTCTATAATAATAATTTTTCACAGGTAAATCTGAATCAACGGTAAGACGAATCGTCAAGGAAGGGGAAAAGGCAGATGGAAAATTTGAAACGCCGGGAAAGGGAAAATGGGCATAATAATAATAAAATATGTAATAGCATAAGTGCTGATGATTGAAAAAATTGTTGCAAACACGTGATGAAAATTGAGGCAGAATATTATGCACGAGGCAGTACTATATATGATGATATCGATGAACTGCGTTTAGATGAAGATAGAGATACGGAAGAAGAAGAATCACACGAGGACGAAGACAATAATTACATGTCGGGTGTTGAATTAATAGACTTAAATTTTTAAGTACCTACGTTTTTATGTCGAAATAAACGCCCACTTAAAACTTGTTTTGTTTTATTTTACTTCTATTAAATTTTAAAAAATACAAATACGCTATGAAATATGCATTTTGGCAGAAGTGTTTTTTAAAATATACATTCATTGTCTTATGAGCCATCTTAGTGTTGCCATTTAAAACTAGAAAACGATCGCAGCGCCATCATTTATTTTCTACACTTAATTGCCAAACTGTATGCCGCTCTCCTCACGATACTGCATGTAGTGACTGCAGAGAGCGTGGAATTGAGCAAACTAGTTTAGAGCTAGTTCGCTCAAACCCACACTCTCTGCAGTCACTGCCGCAGTCACTACATGTGCAGTGTTGTGTGTAAGCCGCTTAACTTGTATTTTTTTCTATTAGCACTAACTGTTTAATGGCTATTCTGACGATTTCTTGTAATGCACAACTTTCTTTTAATTATCTCGTAAACAAAGGATATATAATCACTCGCTGAGCTAAGTAGGTTCAGGTTTTTCTCAGAATTTCTTTTGAATGATTGAAAATTCCTAAATGCTTTTAAACAAATTTGCTTTGACGATTGTGTAACATTAATGACTTTTATAATAATATGTCGCCGAGAATAGTTGTACAGATGCTAGCCGGCATAAAGGGCGAGGTTATGGTCAGTTTAAATGGGTAAAAATAACATCAGCAAAATACCATGGAATGGAAATTAGCTTTAAGCCGAAATTATTAAAAAGTTATCTGTAGAATTCATTGTAAGTAACCAGAAAAATATTCTTTACAAAACGTATTTTAAATTTCTCTAAACATTTACTACATCCACCGATCCACCAAGCAACAAGCAAATTAAAAAAAGTTGAAATGTGGCGTTGAAAAGTACCCTTGTATGAATTTTTTTCGATTATTTCCTGGCAATACTGGGATTAATTTTAAATTCATGCCGTAACAAAACACGGAACTTGTCAACTTGTGCTAGATTTTCGTGTCTTATTATTTAGTTTAGAGTTTGTGAGGCAAATGCGACCATACAATTAAATTTTCTGCAATAATTATTAATTTAGCTTTACCTTTTGTTCGAACCTTCCAGTGTTCCAGTGCGTCTGGATAGTCTGGAAAGTTCGCATCAACACATAAATAAACCAATCATCATCAACAGAAGAAGGCGCTAGTGTCGTTGGCGGGTTGGCGGTCTTGACAGCTGACAATAATTGACAATAGTCAGGTCAAGTCAGGTTTATTTATGCAATAGTGACAACAGTGACAATCTGCGGCGGTTATTCATATGCTGATGATATGCTGGTTTTGCAGTGACGAAAGTTCTTTTGCGAAAGTTAATTAATAATTGTAATTAAAATGCCTCCATGTTGTATCGTGCCTTTTTGCTCCACGAGACGGTCTGGACATAGGTTTCCAAAAGATGAACAGTTAAGACAAAAGTGGATTGTGGCTATAAGAAGAGATAAATTTTTTAAACCGACCAAATTTTCACGTGTTTGCACCAAACATTTTGTTAGAGCGGACTATCGGATGCCTCTGGATTCTGTTCTCAAAAATCGTAAGTACTGTCTAATTTGAGTAAAACTATATTTTAATTTAAAAGAAAATAACTTAGTTTACATCACTTTAGGAATAAATTCGGTGTTTGGGCTAAATTCCTAAAAAATAAAACTAGTTATTTTTATACTAATTTGGGGTCGGGGAATCCGAATCTGAAAGAATTAGGCGGCGGCAAGCAATATTAACTGAATTACAGGACTTTAAAAAATTTTATACACATACAGGAAAAAGTCATTTTGGAAGCATTTTGATTCCTAGAAAATCAAACTAGTTATTTTTATACTAACTATGGGCCGGGGAATCCGAATCTGAAAGAATTAGGCGGCGGCAAGCAATATTAACTGAATTACACGACTTTAAAATTTTCTATACACACACACATGAAAATAATCATTTCGGAAGTATTTTGACACGCGTAGTACAAAGATCATAGAAAAACAAGAAATATACAAAAACATGTGCCGGCAGTGTTACCAGCTCTCAAAAATATTTATCCCTATATCAATATGAAAATAGATAACAGCAGAAAAACATACCTTATAAATCGACCAAGTCTTCTTCGTCCGTCGTATCCTTGTCAAACTCGCTTGTCTCGAAGGGTTCCTGTCGGATACGCGGATCATATAAGAGTCCAGCTAAATGGTAAAACTCCAGCCCCTTTATACCGCCTGCTCGCGTCCCTAACCTAACCTAACCTAACGCTAGGTTTGTGTAATATGGTTTGTGCCCCTTTATACCGCCTGCTCGCGTCACGGCAAAAAAACATCCCTGTTTTCAAGTAGTTTAGCAGCTACGCCGGGTTTATGTAACATGGTTTGTGATACAAAAGTGAGTAAAATTTATAAAAAATAAGTACTTAAAATATAAACATGTTATTTTACGTTATTAATATTACTGCTTAATGGCAACACTTAATTTTGTGTGGTAAAAACATCTATGTTATCTTGTTTTTCTATGATCTTTGTACTACGTGTGTCAAAATACTTCCGAAATGATTATTTTCATGTGTGTGTGTATAGAAAATTTAAAAGTCGTTTAATTCAGTTAATATTGCTTGCCGCCGCCTAATTCTTTCAGATTCGGATTCCCCGGCCCATAGTTAGTATAAAAATAACTAGTTTGATTTTCGAGGAATCAAAATGCTTCCAGAATGGCTATTTTCCTGTATGTGTATAAAATTTTTTAAAGTCCTGTAATTCAGTTAATATTGCTTGCCGCCGCCTAATTCTTTCAGATTCGGATTCCCCGACCCCAAATTAGTATAAAACTAACTAGTTTTATTTTTTAGGAATAGAGAACTCCAGTCCATTTTTTTTATTTTTTTTAATGAATAAAGACCTTCAAACTTAAATAACTGCATTTTTATTTTTATTTTTATAGTTAGTTTTAATAGTTAAAATAATTGTCAAAGTTTTAATTTTTAAAGACTCCCAGAAACGCACCGTATCTATGGTGGTCTTCACCCACCCATAGTTTTTTACTTTTTAAGTTGTCATTTTGAATCAGTGATGTCATGTCGAGGGAAATTTCCCTAGATCTAGGGGAGAAAAATATTTTTTAGGGATAAGGGAAATCAGGACAAAATCTAGGGAAATTTCGAACTCTGGCAAAAATTTTATTACATATGACAATATTACTGGTAATATTTATATATATATGTATATACGTATATATATTTTTTGGAATTCCTATGAATCTTAATTATTGTTCATGTACTTACATGCAATGTTATTTTTAACACTGACAACTCAAAATGATATTATGGAACATACCCATACTACGTGACACGTTCGGGGGGGGGGGGGGGGGGGTCTTCAAAATACCACGCTTGGTACAAATGAGCGGCGGGTTGTTTATGATTTTTATTTTGCAAAGTGTTTTTTTTAATTTGGAATTCAGTTTCTAATTCAGTGGTGAGCGTATTCGTACTTTTAAATTATTACTTCACGTAGCAAAAAGTGTTTTATTTGGAAAATCACGGTATTGTTAGTATATTTACCAAGTTCCGATATCTTTCCAATTAATTATCATATTAATTAACATATAACAGGATTAGTGTTACACAATCGGGTGGCTACGTAGGTAATTGCGTAAATGTGAAATTTCACTTCGAAATCTAGGGAAATAATTTTCTTGGGCTGAGCATCCCTGATTTTGAATTTAAGAAAATGGCGGAATAAAATTAATATAGGATGACTCAATGACTTTTGTGTGAGAAATTGAGGCGTTTTTATTTAAGATTAACTGCTTTTAATATAGAAAAACATTGGTAAAATATCCACATTTCACCGCTACTGTTATTGTATTTTAACAAAGTGCAATATAAAAATAATAAATCATCTTTTTCATTGCAAATACAAGTGACATTCTTCAATTTTGTGTTCAGGCGTGATTTTGTACATTGTTTTAAGTATAACACATACAGAAACACTGGTATTTATAATACACTGATCATGACGATTGTGTAGTAACTTGTATAAAAAGCCCTATACTAAAAACAATTTGAAAATACAATGTCAAATATGACACGACTTTAACCTCAAATAGGCAAAATTTATTGCAGATTGTCCGCAAATATAGCCCTTTTCGTTAATTGTTGAGGGTCTAAATTATGTTTCAATAAACACAATAACTATTATTTATCTAAATCTCTATAAACAGTATGAAAATAAACCAAACACACGAAATGTTGAATTGCATAGGTACGTGTGCACTTCAAGTCATTTCAAATGTCAACACACTATCACCAGGTGACAGGTTAAGTGTGACGTCACAGTTAACCATTTCAGTAATGCCAACTTAACGCTGTGTTTTGAAAGAGGTTTAAAAATGCACTTTTTAATATTTTTTAAAAAACTCTGCGTTTAATATTATGAAATAAAACTTATATATTCAGAATCAGCGTTTCTTGGTCTATATGAACATATTTTTTTAAAGCCATAATATTTTTCACTGGAGTTCCTTATTTAGCCCAAACACCGAACTTTAGCCTCACTTTATTTATAAAGTGATGTAAACTAAGTTATTTTCTTTTAATAAATAAATAATGACATCACAAAGTAACAACCTTTTAAAAGAAGTTTTCTTCGAAAAAAAAAAAACTGTATTTTAACACCATTATAGATATAGCAGTTACGAGAGATGGGAAGGCTGATAAAGATATTGAAAGAAGGGTAAATGCAGGTAACTCCATTGATGGAGGACTGAACCCCGTTGGCGCCAACAAAAACTGTCCAAAGAAGCTAAGCTAGCCGTCCATAATGGAGTGCTGGTACCTACCCTGATGTATGGCAGTGAGGCATGGAACTGGCAGAGGAAGGATGAAAGCAGGGGTGAAATGCAGATCCTGCCAAAGTCTGTAAATTTAATAAAAAGGCACTTTCTAGATGAGAAAAGTGTGGAGAAGCTGAATAAAAAAAAATTAAGGCGCGCTCGGCAAAATTGAGGGAGATACAGCCGTTCAAAGTATAAATAAAATTTCACTTCGCGAACCGATACTACGATAGCCCGCCCGCCATTTTGTCACTGTTATGTTGGTATCCCAGACCTGATACAAACAAGAGCTAGATACGATTGTAGCCGACTTCGTGGGATAAATGATAAGGCTCGTAATTATGAAAAACAGAATTAATAATATAATGTAAACGAACCTCTAATCAGGCACTGGAATGGAGACAAACCATTCAAATCCTGGGATGTTTTTTAAAATAAAGATAATATACACAAGCCCGATACACAAACCCTGCTTTGCCAGACAAACCATTCAAAAACGTAGGCTGTTTTTTAAAATAAAGATAACATACACAATCCCGCTAGACAAACCCTGCTTTGCCAGACAAACCATTTAAAAATGTAGGCTGTTTTTTAAAGTAAAGATAACATACACAATCCCGCTAGACAAACCCTGCTTTGCCAGACAAACCATTCAAAAACGTAGGCTGTTTTTTAAAGTAAAGATAACATACACAATCCCGCTAGACAAACCCTGCTTTGCCAGACAAACCATTTAAAAACGTAGGCTGTTTTTTAAAGTAAAGATAACATACACAATCCCGCTAGACAAACCCTGCTTTGCCAGACAAACCATTTAAAAACGTAGGCTGTTTTTTAAAGTAAAGATAACATACACAATCCCGCTAGACAAACCCTGCTTTGCCAGACAAACCATTCAAAAACGTAGGCTGTTTTTTAAAGTAAAGATAACATACACAATCCCGCTAGACAAACCCTGCTTTGCCAGACAAACCATTCAAAAACGTAGGCCGTTTTTTAAAGTAAAGATAACATACACAATCCCGCTAGACAAACCCTGCTTTGCCAGACAAACCATTTAAAAACGTAGGCTGTTTTTTAAGTAAAGATAACATACACAAGCCCGCTAGACAAATTTCATAATTACGCGCCTCATTATGTATCCCACGAAGTCGGCTACAATCGTATCTAGCTCTTCTTTGTATCAGGGATACCAACATAACAGTGACGAAATGCCCGCCGGGCTGTCATAGTATCGGTTCGCGAAGTGAAATTTTATTTAACGCAATTGAAAATTTAAATTATTAAAAAAAAAATTCTATTGCTTTCCGCACTTTTTTTCACCTTCCAAATTAAAGTGCCCAACTTAAAACGCGGTAAATACATGGTTTTTGGCAAAAAATAAACATTGGCAGGATCTGCATTCCTCCCGAAAGTAGACTGAATGCTGTAGAAATGAGATACCTGAGGCGTATGTGTGGTAAAACCATGTATGATTGTGTAAGAAATGTGGAGATCCGCAAAGAATGCAAGACTGATGTAAGCGTAATGAGTAAGATTAAGAAAGGGACCCTCAGATGATTTCTTCACGCAGAGCCAATTAAGGAGGAAAGGAGTGTAAGGAAAATATATGATGCAAATGTGAATGGCAGAAGAAGTCGGGGATGCCCGAGAAGACATGGCACGATCATGTGAATCCTTGAGTCAGGCCATGTCAAGAGTCAGAATAATAGGAAGAGTATGTGTGAGACGATGTATGAATGTGAATGTGGCAAAGAGTGTGTGCTAAGACTGAGTTGTTTGGCGAGACCTCTCTGCCTACCCCTGCAAGGAAAAGGTGTGATGGTTATAAGTTAATTTGGTAATTTTTTGGGATTAGTGTCCATGGCTATTACGAATAATTTTTTGAAAAAACTTTAGATTTGCCTTAATTACTATAAAGGAAACTTTTTGCATCACGGCTGGCGGAAAATTATGCATTTTAATTTTCAATTTCGTTAAATAAAATTTCACTTTCCCGAACCGTTACTACGACAGCCCGCCTGCCATTTTGTCACTGTAAACCATTCAAATCCTGGGATGTTTTTTAAAATAAAGATAATAACACAAGCCCGCTACACAAACCCTGCTTTGCCAGACAAACCATTCAAAAACGTAGGCTGTTTTTTAAAGTAAAGATAACATACACAATCCCGCTAAACAAAGCGGGAAAAATGGCGGGCGGGCTGTCGTAGTATCGGTTCGCGAAGGGAAATTTTATTTAACGACATTGAAAATTAAAATGCATTATTTTCCGCCGGCCGTGATGCAAAAAGTTTCCTTTTATAGTGATTAAGGCGAATCTAAAGTTTTTTTCTAAAAATTATTCGTTATAGCCATGGACACTAATCCCAAAAATTTACCATTTGGTAGGCGGGTACGGGTACCGCCCCCGGGAACCATTTATTGGATAACCAGCACCTCTGCCACAGGTCACCACTCACCACAAGTGGTTCGCTACATTTGGTGACTTAGTAGGGGTGCCCGGGTTCATAGAATGAGGTTTGTCTGGTTCTTGGCGGCAGATTCGTGTGCCCACCTGCTGCGTGGCGGACTGGACCGAGAGAGACTGGTTGAGGGAACCATTTTGACTTCTCCAGACGAACTCTCTCAACCCATCGCACCGTAATTGAAGGGATGGATTCGTACGCTTGTCATCCTGGACACTCACCCCTTATTCCTACCCACCCCTCATACCTTTCCTTCCCAGAACTTCCTCTCCTTCCTTGACTCTAAAGGAAATTATTTTCCTCAGGGTCCCCTGTTTGGAGCTAACCTTAGTAAAAAAAGTTAGTTTAACCCCTCCGAAAATCGCACATATTCACTTATAATGTCTCAAACGAAATGACAGTTTTACGAAAACTTTGTGTTATTACCGCTTCACAATTAAAGCTCTATAAATGAAACATTTCTGAACGTAGCCGAATAGTAAAAACTGTTTTAGAAAGGTTACAAAATAAGCTTTCAAATTGTTATATTACAAATAAATATTAACATTTGTAAATATTAAAATTTAGAATGCAAACGTTAAAAAAATGTAAAAATGACTCACGTGATGTTTTTATGTGAAAACGGTACTAAAATCACAGATTATGTGAACCACAATACTTATTCTATTGTATAAATGTATAATAAACACTTTTGTCACCTCACTTTTTTATCATTTCATATAAAAATATTGAATAAAAATTAACAATGTCGAGCGTCCCGCAGGCAATTTGGCGGGTAAAAATATGTGTCAACCGCGCGACTAACAGAGTATTCTTGTATATTTCTATGAACAACTTGATAGGGATGTACAGCTTGATCCACTAATGACCTTTTACTTTTTGTTTTAGGGATGTCACTAAAAGAATAACGGAGTTAGAACGATTTCTATGGAGACACACACGTTGACATATAAACACGCTTATTGTACTTGACTGCTATCGTATTTTTAACGCATATATCTGCTTAATTTTCGGAGGGGGTTAAACTAATGTGAGTGCAAAAATGTCATAACCTCACTTTTTATTTACTTAAGTAATTTGTTGTCTATCTTACAGCTGATCGGAGACTAAAGAGGGATGCTGTACCCAATCAGTTTTTATGGAATAAAGGAACCACATCTACGGATGAGGAAACACCAGAAGTCGAGATGGAGGTGGATTCAAGATGGAGGTGGATTGCAAAATTTATTTTTCATCTTATTCTGTTAAAAGTACACAAAAAGCCTCAATGACATTGGGCGAGTTTACAAGCTGCTATCTGGGAAATTCACTATCTATTAGTAAACTTGCTCAGTGTAATCGTATTACTTGCTAACTAGCAGATTATTGGCTATCTACGAAAAAAGTTGAAAGGTCGTCAACTTTACTTGCTACTCGTTTACTCGTGATTGGTTTATTTATGCGTTCAATATGTCCGCCAACAAACAGCTGATTTCGACTGTCAAACATCTGACGTTATTCTCACTGTGGCGCTAGCAGCAATTTGGGAGGCGGGAATGGGTACCGCCGCCCCCGGAACCTTTATTGGATAACCTACACCTCTGCCATAAGTCACCCCAAGTGGTTCGCTACATTTGGTGATTTAGCAGAGGTGCCTGGGTTCATGGGATGAGGTTTGTCTAGGTCTTGGAGGCGGATGACCAGGACACACTGAACCCCAGATTCCTATCCACGCCTTAAACCTTTTTCCTTCCCCAAATTCTCCTCTCCTTCCTTTCCTTAAACAAATCTCTCCATACAGCATCCCCAAAGATGACGTAGGCCCTGAAGGAAACTATTTTTCTCAGGGCCTCCTGTGTGGAGCTCATGTAAAAATGAAATAAAAAAACAGTGATCTACAAGCTCAGTTTCCTACAAAAATATCGTCAGAATTAGTCGCTACTGAGCGAGTGGACAGTTTGTGCGTCATCATGACAATCTCACTCGCCGATTCACCCGCTTTTAAACTTAGTAGATAGAAGCTTGTTAATTCGTTCAATGTAATCGAGGCTTTAAGCGTCTATGACACAGGGCGAGTTTACAAGCTACTATCTACTAAGTTTAAAAGCGGGTAAATCGGCCAGTGAGATTGTCATGATGGCACACAAAACTGTCCACTCACTCAGAAGCGTAGGAAACTGAGGTCGCTGCTAGCGCCAGTAACAAGAATAACGACGCCTGCGTGAACTAATTCTTCAGATGTTTGACAGTCGAAATCAGCTGTTTATCGGAAGCCATGTTGGAAACATAAATAAACCAATCACGAGCAAGCGTGTAGGCGAGTAAAGTTGACGACCTTTCGACTTTTTTTCGTAGATTGTCAACAATCTGCTAGTTAGCAAGTAACACAATGACACTGGGCGAGTTTACTAACAGATAGTTAATTTCCCAGATAGTAGCTTGTAAACTTGCCCTCTGTCATTGACGCTTAAGATATAACAACTCGATCAAAAAGTTTTAGAACTTCATAAAATCGAAAATACAAGTTTATTCATCAAAATCGATACGGTTTCCTTCAAAGTACTCCCCTTCAACTGCAACACACTTACACCGGTACTTGATCTAATCTTCGAAACACCGGTAGTACTCAATCTTCAGTATTTCTATCAGGGCCGTTTTCTATTTCTTCATAACATTATCTCGGTTGCTGTAACGGGCTCCGCGAAGCGGTTTTTTAGGTCGGTTAAACAGGAAGAAGTTGCAAGGAGCCAGATCAAGTGAATTCGCAGGCTGCTTGTTAGTATTTGTGTTGTTTTTTTTCAAAAACTCGCGGATAAGAATTGCATTGTGCGTGCGTTATTGTGGTGCAAAATTGATGTCATTTTCAGACTTGTAAAAAATCGAAAACACGCACAGAGGTAGAGGTACTCAGTACAGCGTAACTTTTACAAATGTCAAGTTATACTGCTAAAATGTGAAGGGAAGTATCAATGACAGATGTGGTAAGGGAACGTACCCATACTACGTGACACGTTTAGGGGGGGGGGGGGTCTTCAAAATGTCACGCTCCATACAAATGAGCGGCGGGTTGCTTAGGTTTTTGGTCACCGGGAGGGGGGGGGGGGGGTTAAAAATTGCAAAAAGTTGGTCACGTAGTATGGGTACGTTCCCTAACCCAACAAAAAAAAAAAAAACCAATCATGACCCACAGCGTCACACGGTGGCCGGTCCTAAAACTTTTTGATCGAGCTGGTGTATAGTGGCACGCACGTCATTTGCCACGTACTTGGTAAGTTTTCGATAAGATTGGCTCCTGCTAGCTTTAGTTGATATTTGATTGGGATTACAGCCAAACCAAATATGTTCAAATAAATGCTTCATTTTTGCATCGGGGCCATATAGAAGACTGTATACAATTTTTTTTACTTGAATTTAAAGTATAGTTTGTGGTGAATGCCGCTTCCAACAGAAGACTCTTGACAAATTTCCTGCTCGGCCGTTGACTAAGTTGATTAAGCCAAACGGTTCATCGGAAAAATGAAATTAAAATATTTTTAGAAACTAGACATATAGGTTTACAGCATCATGTAGGGATATTTGATACCTAAAAAGAAAAAAAATGGCAGACCAGCAAATTTCCGGTTTTTATGGAAAATTTTCATCATTCATAAAAATAAAATAGAATAGGGCCCTCTATAAAAAAAATCCCTGCGTGGTGCCATAAAGACTGGATTTTCGAATAATTTAAGATTTGGTGCATGCAAATCGGATATGTAAAGTTTTTTTAATATGTGGTCAACCAGGTTGAAAAACGTAGTATCGAAAAAAACGCGTTAAATGTTTCGCTGAAGGATAATTCAACATACAAAGTTTTCAAACGGTTTCAATTTCACGAATTTCTTTATTAAACATTTGGTGAGGGCATTATTAACAAATGCATCTTTCAGAAAACGACATTTAAAAAAAATGACAAAAAATATTTTCTTCCCATTAGCCCCAAGAAGAGACGGCGGAACGCCTTTGTGGACACGGAGGATGACTCGGATGTTTCTGATGAGGACAGTCGCCCTTCCGAGGTGTGGACACGCTGCGGGAAGAAGTTCATTGCGCTTGGATCCTCTCCTTTTCCTGCAGTAAGTATTATGTATTTTGTTCAATCCAAAATGTGATACTGCGGTTTCAACTAGCTCCTCTCTCAAATAAAGACTCCATTGAGATGTTTTGAGTAGGTATATTAGACCGACTCAAGTATCTTACTTAACTTACTAACCATCACGCCGTTTCCCGCAGGGGTAGTCAGAGAGGAAGGACCGCCAAACAACTCGGTCTTAGCACACACTCCTTGCCTCGTTCACATTATCGTATTTGATTCACTGGTTTATTTATTTTATTTTATTTATTAGCATTATAAACAGTCTGTACAAAATTCAAGTATGTCATAGACCAATAAAATAACGACAAATTTAAATTTAGAACCGTAATGCAAAAATACGCAATACCTATACCTGATATAAACAATTCTGATAAAGTGTATCTTCTTACAATCTACAAAAATACGCAATACCTATACCTGATATAAACAATTCTGATAAAGTGTATCTTCTTACAATCTACAAAAATACGCAATACCTATACCTGATATAAACAATTCTGATAAAGTGTATCTTCTTACAATCTACAAAAAGTAATTAACTGAAATTTTTCAAGGGTTTGATGGATATCAATAATATATTTCAGGAAGTGATTTTATTTGAATTCCAACTGCTAAAAGTAGGAGAGAAAATGTGGTGATACTAAAAATAAAAAAGAGAAATACAGAAATCAATGAAATATTAAGTTATTAGTTAAACATGTGGCATTCAATAGTGTTATTTTTTTATGCATGCTGTGAATTTATCAAGGTTTGTATTAAACACATCGATATTTGGGCATAATCTGTTAAATGTGCTACAGCTTCTTCTTACAAATACATTTTCAAGATAATTTGTCTTGCTCTTAGGGATATAAAAGGTGTCTGGAGATCGAGTAACACTTAATTTTTTTTTTTTTCCATAAATTTTTTATTAGTTACAGATATTTGTTTTTTTTTTGGCTACCACACTGGGCTCATGCCCGTGTTATTTTTTTATTTATTTATTTTTATTTAAGTTTTTATTCCAGCAAGACTGGGAGGGTAGTGCAATCCCAGTCTGCCATATTACATAAACAACTATAAAAGAAATGAAAAAAAAATAGTTTAAATATTAGGTAGGTACCTAATTAAAGCATAAAATGAAAACAAAATTCATCACACAAATAACAAAAAATAAGCATAAAATTAAAATAAATAATAAGTAGACAGAATTAAAAATAAAAAGATATTTTGGGATCGTCCATCATGGAGGTCGCCTCATCATCTGCATCCATCGCTCATTTAATGGGGAACTGAGCCACTCGGATGCAGCCACGACAATGATATTGGTTGAAGTCCGTATCCTGCTCCAGAAGCTGGCTAGTCGGTGGCGAAGTAGGGCTGGGAATGAGTGCACCCTCCCCTCGGTAAACATCGTGGAGGCACTGCAGAACCTCGGTAGTTGCATAAGTTGCCTGTATGCATTATTGTAGCACACCCTCAGTTTGTCCCATTGCGCTGCTGGGTATTGTGTCCACAGTTCTGACGTGTACAGGGCAGTACAGTATGTCTTGAATAGTAATTTTCTGACATCTTCGCTACAGTGGTAGAACCGCCTTGAGAGCATTCCGGCCCGTATATTAATTGCTCTTCTTTGTCGTTCCATATCTTCTATATCCTTCATGTCTTCGGTTAGAATATGTCCCAGATACTTAACCTGTGAGGCCACAAGCAGTTCAATTCCTTCTAAATATATTGGAGGAATATGTGATGGCTCCTTATTGTGTTTGAAAGCGACGATGACTGACTTTTTAGAATTGTACAACAGGTTATGAGAGTTTGCGTACTCTTCGCATATTTGCACAAGTCGTCTCATCGCTTTAATCGAAGGTGCAAGCAGCACCATGTCATCGGCGTAATTAATGTTGTTACTTCCTTGTCCGCAGATATGACAACCGATTCGTGTATCGTTCAACTCTTGTAAGAGGTCGTTAATGTACACATTAAATAGAGTTGGAGACATATTTCCCCCTTGCCTGACACCGCTCTTAAGGAATAAAGGTCTTGAAGAAGCTCCTGCCCATTGAATGTGATTTTCCTGTTGTCCGTACCAAATAGCCAGCATATTGACCACTGCTGCTGGAACATCTCGCTTTATGAGTTTTTCCCATAATAATTGATGGGAGACACGATCAAACGCCTTGCTTAGGTCAAGAAAACACCCATAGACTGTGGTTTTTCTTTTTTTGTAATAGGCTATTGTTTGTTTTACTCCATAAATGGCCATATCAGTTGATGAGGCACTCTTGAAGCCGAATTGGTTATCAAGGGTAAATAGTTTCTCTTTAACTAGCGCGAATAAGATTTTTTCAAATAGTCTCGAAAGCATTGTCGCCAAGGAAATCGGTCGGTAATTTCCTAATACCGATGCATCCAGCTGATTGGATTTCAGGATTGGTACGATAATAGTTTTGCTCATATCCATCGGCATGTGTGTGTGTCTTAGGAGGCTTGAGTACAGGGCGGCTAGAATAGTATGAAGTTGATCTCCTGCGTATTTTATGTGCTCAATACCAATGGCGTCGTATCCTGGACTTTTACCATGGGCGGTTTGCTTAATTGCGCTTTCAATCATTTCATGAGTAACATTCATGACCAGGTCATCATTGGCCGCAGGCGGGCATGTCATTATCGAAGGTTTCATGGTATCTCCTTGATCCTCGCTTAAAGAGAAAAAGTCTCTAAATTCGTTGGCTATGTTTTCATCACCCGTAATGTTGTTGACGCATAGTGGAACTTTGCTCTTGGCTTTCAGCACATTAGCATTGCTCTTGGCTTTCAGCAGTTATGGTAGTCGTATATTTAATATTTATTTAAATTAATACAAATACTATTTAATTAAAACAGATGATTAAATATATTAAATAAAAATTATGAAATATTTAAAACTAAGTGAAAAATAAAGAGAAAAAAGATCATATTTTAAAGAAAAGTAGAAATAAAAATGAAAATTCAAATTTTAAAATACAAAAATTAATAATAAAGATTAAATGTTAAGAACTCAAGTGTTCTATACAAATATATAAATTAAAACATATAAGCAAATAAATTAAAATTAAAAAATAAATAAAATTTTGTGAAAAAATTAAGAGAAAAAAAATAACAACATTTTAAAGAAAAATAGAAATAAAAATGGAAATCGAAATTAAAATTTTGAAATGCAAAAATTAATAATTAAAATGTAGTGTTAAGAACTCAGGAATTCTTTAAAGTACGCTCGTCCACTTTCGAAAATCCAATGTTGTACACGTGTTATAAAAAGAGAATTAGAATTACTTGACTTTATGTCAGTACTCAAAGCATTATATATTTTAGGAGCGATGAACCAGAATTGTCGTTGAGCGAATGAGGTTTTAGTTTTTGGGACCACGCAACCCAGGTTTGATGAAAAGCGGGTGTGTGCTTGATGTTGTGGAGCAATTAGTAGATTATTTTTTCGTATATAACAAATGCTTGTTTTAGTAAATAGCTGTCGAATATCTAAGACCCTGATTTTTGCAAAGAGTTCATTTGAGGGATGAGTAGGTTGACATTTAAATATAATTCTCAGAATTAGTTTTTGAACTAAAATAATTGGTCTAATAATGGTTTCAGCACAACCACCCCATCCCACTATACCGTATGTTGCTATGGATTGGAAAAGGGCAAAGTATACGCTTCTTAAAGTCTGTAAATCTAAGATAGACCTAAGGGAGCAGAATATATGGCAAGAGTTTACGAAGTTTTTTTACTGTGTCACCGATGTGAGCTTCCCAACGTAGTTGGTTGTCTATGATTATTCCCAAATATTTAACTACTTTTGATGATTTGAGGGTCGAACACGTACAATTAATATTAGATGTGGTTTCCGGATTGTCTAAATTGAGTGGACACGAGTGGATGATTGGTTTAGGGCAGTTGTTGGGTATATTGTATTTGCGTATGGAAAATGTCATATATTGTGTTTTGTCGATGTTAAGTGTGAGGAGGTTTGTGTCAAGCCAATGCTTTACTTTTATTAGAGCATTATTAGTTTTGTTAATAACTGATTGCCATGTTTCATCTTCGAATATTAAGACCGTGTCATCAGCAAATGATAATATTTTTCCACCAATATTCATGGCACATAGTGAGTTGATGTATATAAGAAATAAAATTGGTCCTAGTATGCTACCTTGGGGTACACCACAGGACACAGATAGTTTATTGCTTATGTGTATTTTGTCAGATTGGATGAGAGTTTGTTGTGTTCGGTTTGATAGATAGTTTTCAAACCATGTGTAGGCTACTTCACATACTGTAATGGACATCTGAAATGAATATTGTTGTAAGTACGGGCTATCAATGAAATTATGAATAATCTTATAGGGCATTAATAGGTCTCTATCAAGTTCTGTTGATCAAGAGATTTAAGGTTTACGGGGACATAGTTTTCATCATTTTGCACGCGATAAGAGATATATTTCATAAACTTTTTCTGAACTCTTTATATATTTGCTTTATATGTAGAACAATGAGGGTTCCACACTGTAGAAGCATACTCCAGGTGGCTTCTAACATAGAATATGTAGAGAGTCTTAAATGTTTGTGGATTTTTGAAAGCTGAACTTACTCTAAGAATAAATCCCAAAATTTTCAAAGCCTTCGACGTGAGATTGTAAAAGAAGCTTACTATCTAATAGAACTCCAAGATCTCTTATTACATTTACTCTGTTTAAAATATTGTTCTTAATAATATAGGGATATAATATTGTGTGTTTCTTTTGAGAATAAGATATAAAACTACATTTATCTGCATTCAAAAGAAGGCGATTTTCTGGACAATATACATTAACCAGAGAGTCAAGGTCATTCTGGAGCTCTAGACAATCCATCTTAGACTTAATGATTTTGACAATCTTTTTGTCATCCGCGTATAGGTACAGTTGAGAGTTACGGATAGTTTTGTTAACATCATTCAAAAAAATATTGAATAAGAGGGGGCCAAGGTGAGATCCTTGGGGAACTCCTGAGGTTACGGGGACGAAACTAGATTGTGCCATGTCTTCCTTGGGCCTCCCTGACTTCTTTCTACCATTCACATTTGCGTCATATATTCTCCTTACACTCCTATCTACATGTCCAAACCATCCGAGCATCCCTTTCTTAATCTTACTCGTTACGCTTTCATCAGCCTTGCATTCTTTGTGGATCTCCAAGTTTCTCACACGATTGTACATGTTTTTACCACACGTATGCCTCATGGATCTCATTTCTACGGCAATCAGTCTACTTTCATCCTTCCTCTGCCAGTTCCATGTCTCACTGCCATACATCAGGGTTGTTACCAGCACTCCATTAGGACGGCTAGTTTCTCTTCTTTGTACAGTTTTTTGTTGGCGCCAAAGGCGTTCAGTCCTCCATTAAAGGAGTTACCTGCATTTACCTTTAATTCAATATCTCTATCAGCCTTCCCATCTCTCGTAAACATACTTCCCAAATACACAAACTCATCCACCTGCTCCAAGTATTCATCATTCGCACTATGTTGTATATCGTACTAAGCCTGAGTAAATCTGGCTTCCAAGAAACTAGGCGTCTTGTATAGGGTTAGCTGATTCTTTAATAGTGACCAGCTGCTAACCCTATATGTACATATCTCAAGTTCGCAATTGAATTTGAGAGCCACCTCTGGGCTGACGCACCAAAATACTTGATAAACCTATGTGATTCTGTGTAAAGGAGGGTGGTCTGTCTGATTGACAATCCATTTTTAACAGAACGATTGCCAACTCTAATGCACAGAACCAATGTCAGCATGCTGAATCTTTTCTACTGGCTTTTCAATGGAACCTGCTCTAATCATTGATCCTATGTGCACTGGTGCATGTGCACTTAATGTGACAGACACGAACGGAACAACCATTCACTGTTGATGTTGGCTTCACGAGAACGGGTGTTTCTTCGACTCATTTTTGTGCAAGTCGGCTCGTATGTGGAATTAGCTTCCAGCATCTGTTTTTCCTCTTATAATCTGGGCCTCTTCAAGATCTGCATTACTAAAATCCCCTGCCACAGCCCCTACCTTAACCCATCTTACAATACGGACCAACAGGGTGGCAACATAGTTCCCCTGTCATTACACTGTGCAGAGAGGTGCTTTTAGGTGGGGTCATATTAAAAAATTGTTAAAATCAGTTACACTCATTCTTCCAGGGTGGAAGATACTCTCAGTATCGCCCTGGTGTAAGACCACCATTCAGAATTGAAACGTTGCTTAAAATGGCATTAGTCATGTTTGGTGACCAGATCTGAATAGCCAGGTACTTCCCCATCTTCCTCTTCCCTATGTCCTTCCCCTCCCCACTACCTTCAGCCTCATAACATACCCCAATTGGGATGCGATAGTCTCACTGGCTTCAGACGGGAGCAGTTGGGACTCTTGTGCGGTATTCATATACAACAATTTTTTTTTTTTTTAAATTACTACGGCATCCATATTTAGGGAATGTCAAAACATTCCAAAGGAAGTTGGTGAGGGAAAGGGGGGGGGGGGGGGTGCCAACACAACCCGTTCCTTTTGTTAATTTTATTTTATTTTTTATAGCTGAGACAGTTTACATTTAGTTATAATTGGGCCTTTTTGCTATCTCCCATTTCACATCATTCCTTTTAACCTTACGAATGTGGGATAATAATTACCTTGATGTGTTCTGGTCAAATATCGATATACAATTCAAAGGAGTTTTCAAAGAAATAATGACCTTTACTCATTTGAAAATGTAAAATATCAATATTCCGCCATTGACAGCAGCTAACCCGCAAATTTCATAGAAAATTCTTTATTTTGTGGTTGTCTTTCATACAGTTTCTTTATACATGAGGGTTAAAATCACATTTTAAAAAAATAAGCAAGTGTTTTTTTTGTGCCAGTCGGCGGGCGAACCACAGAAGTTCACCAGGGTTGCAATCCGATTTTTGGCTGTCACCTGAGTCCACGTTGTATCTTCCCAGGTATCTGAGCCTTGTTCTAATCAGAGCGGGACATTAACACCCTAAGTGAATTGGAGTCTCTTCATCCTCTTCATATTTCCTGCATCTTTCGGTGTTTTCCATTCCCAATAGCTGCCCGTGTCTCCTGAGATGGCAGTGTCCTGTTAGTAGTCCCACCAGTTCCCTCAGTGAGTGCACTGTTCATATTCAATAGTTACCTGTTTTGTCTAGAGTCTGGGCCGTTTATGTCCTTTTGCTAATTAGTTTGTTCTGTTTCCAGGACCAAAGAAACCATCTCACGCCTCTCCCAGTGAAGGAGAACTTCCCTGAAGAAGTGTCGAGCATAATGAGAAATGCGGAGAGAATCGACCATACATATTCTCAAAGAGATTTACCAATTGCTTCAAAACCTCAAGGACCCACCGATAAAGGAATTAGACTTAAAAACTTCAAAGGTTATTACATTTTTTTATTCTCTGAATTTGTTGGGTGATATCAATTCTTAACCCTTAACATGTGGAGGACCATGCCCTGAAACAAGGAAATTATATTATTATAATTTATTGTTACATGTGGTTCTTTGGAAATACCTCTTGTGTGCCCTCCGCCTCAACAGTTCAGTTGAATTCGCCTCGCCGCAAGGGACACAAGTCCTAAGAACCGCACCGCTTTTACTTTTAAGTAATCAAACTGCAAACGGAACTCTTAAACCGCAGCTATTCGCGAGTACCATCGCCACGCGTCACATATTCTCGCTTATTGTTTCGCGATTAAACGTTCATTCCCAATCACCATTCCCTTCCAAAATCTCTCCAAATTAACATACCTATCTTTCCAGTGAACACTGAACGAAGAGGGAAGCAGTCTGGGTAGGTGCGATTAAAACATAATAAAATGTACATAAGAACTGCATACAGTCCACAACATACCGCAGCATTTGATCCCTCGATCCATTGAGAGGTAACATTTGCTACCCGCCGCAACACAAAGCATCACTGCATCACTTAGAAGTTAATGTTTTGTGGATTAATTTTGGGCTATCGTGTATTTTATTTACCGAAACACATTCCTTGAACAATAAACTGTGTATCAAAACAACATTACTTGCGTTAATTTGGTAAATTGGTAGGTTTTACAATGTTTTTGTCAAGTATCACGCATCGGACTTTGACAGTTTGAATTTTGAATCGCGGCAAAATTTGTTATCCAAATTCCACAGATAAATCATTTTAAAATATTCTGGTGTCGCCAGGTGAATCAAACTTTTGGCTATATTATGAATGATGTTGGCGCAAGCGATTCTGACCTTATCCATACAAATTCTTCATACATATGGGTCAAAATCGCATTAAATTTTTTTTTTTAGAAATTTGCTCCGTCAAATAAGAGGTTAATACTGCCCCGGCAATCTAGCAATAATAAAGTAACACAATTTAGGTGGATATTGATCGTCCAGTTGATTAATCGGACTTCTCCAAATACTAAGTGTTATTTTAAAAAGGGCAATTTATTATAAAAAACAACAATTAAAAATGCTTTCATGTGAAAAGTAATACCATCCTGTTTTAACTTTCTTCCTGAATGGTTTCTACAAAATTTCACACTGCATTCCACGTTTAAAGTTAACAAACCCACTTTATAGCTTAACCCCTCCGAATTTTCGAGAATATTAGCTTTTGGTGTCTTAAACGAAATGACATTTTACGAAAACTTTTAGTTATAACCGCTTCACAATTAAAGCTCTATAAATGAAACATTTCTGAACGTAGCCGAATAGTAAAAACTGTTTTAGAAAGGTTACAAAATAGGCTTTCAAATTATTATATTACAAATAAATATTAGCATTTGTAAATATTAAAATTTAGAACGCAAACATTAAAAATAGGTAAAAATGACTCACGTGATGTTTTTATGTGAAAACGGTACTAAAATCACAGATTATGTAAATAACAATACTGATTCTATTGTATAAATGTATAATAAACACTTTTGTCACCTCACTTTTTTATCATTTCATATAAAAATATTTAATAAAAATTAACAATGTCGAGCGGCCCGCAGGCAATTTGGCGGGTAAAAATATGTCTCAACCGGCGCGACTGACAGAATATTCTTGTTATGTATTTCTATGGACAACTCGATAGGAATGTACAGCTTGATCCACTTTCGACCTTTTAGTTTTGTTTTAAGGATGTCACTAAAAGAATAACGATTTCTATGGAGACACGCGTTGACGTATAAACACGCTTATTGTACTTGACTGCTATCATATTTTTAACACATATATCTGCTTACGTTGCTGACCGTTTAAGCTCTTAAAAAAATATGTTATTTTTGATGATAATATTGAGACGCGTTCCAAGCCGAAACGCAAATTATATAAAATTCCCTCAATAGAAAAAAATCGCAAAGTATGCTCCCGAAATTTATTATAAACCCATTTGTTTCAGTTATTTTACAAGTTATAGTTGTGAAAAAATTCACAATGTTTCTTTAAATGATACTTAGATACGTTCCACAAGATTTTTGCTCTATTTTAAACGAGTCGTGTTTTATTAAACATTTTCGCAATTTTTGCATTGATTTTGTCGCTTTCAATGTTTAGGGCGCTCCTCTAACATTCGTAATTTCATATCTCTCCATTTTCTTCTTTTTAAGCCCGGTTGCGGTGCAAATGACAAAAATAAAAATGTCACTTTATTAACCGCTGGGAGGCCGGAGACGCGCCGGCGCGCGCGTCATATGCGCATGCGCGAGAAAATAATTCAAATATTTGAATAATACTTCCGACAAAAAACTTTTGGTCTACGATTTTGGCCCTTCTATGTACACAATTTGTATGAAGAACAGTGTCAGAATCGCTTGCGCTGTCATTACTCTCGGAGACGCTACAAGTTTCATTCACCTTGTCACCCTGGAATATTTTTAAAACGATTTCTTCTATGACAATCGGCTGTCAGAATTTGCCGCGAATTTAACGGTCGCAATTAATGGGTGTATCGCGAATAAAACGATCATAAAACCTATTAATTTACGTAATAAATGCAAGTAATGTGGTTTTCGTAGATAGTTTATTGTGATGTGAACGTGTTTCAGTTAATAAAATATACAATAGCTCAAAATTTATCAACAAAACATTCAATTCAAAATTCAAAGTGGTGGTTTTTTAGTGTTTTTTTGCGAAGTTCCGCGAATTTCCGCTAAATGTCATGGCATCTGACTGGTTAAGTGTGGAATTGTCTACATATCTACAAGGGCTTTTATTTATTGAAATTTGTTTTCGGCCCCTATGGTTTAACAGACTCTTTGGAGGCATTCTTTATGGCTGTCGCATTGAATGTTTTGGATTTGTTGAATTCTTTGAGTTTTTGTAAACATTAAGACCTAGATGTTGAACCCCCATCACATTCGACACTCTCCCAAATGAAGTGTTTATTTGTTATTGTTACAGATTTATTACAGCAGCCTACCATGAAGAAGACGACGAACAGAATAAATGAAATCAGCAGTCAGTTCCAGGCAGATGGGTCCCTGCTAGACACTTCCCACTTCCGGGTGGTTGTGGAGCAGATACAGAACACCCTGGACAACATGTCCCGCGAAGAGCTCCTGGCCTTCTACAAGATGAAGATAGAAGAAGAAGTTAGGGGGAAAGTCGAGAAGATTGAACGTGAAAATCAAATCAATCAACTGGAGGCTTCTCTACTCGCTTCTAAGGCGGAGCTGTCGGCATTACAAACCAAAAATACCGGATTAAAATTCACATTCTCGACCATCTACAGAGAATACAAGAAAGGAACTAACCGCACCACTCAGACACCTCTGTTTGTATTTAAAGATGCTAAAGTACCAGATAAACCTCCCATTGTGCTGGTCCGTTTAAATAAGCGCCCTCTCGGCTTCAGACTACCTGATAATCCGCCCCAAGATAATTCCGAATTTATTACAGGCGATGTTCAAACAGAATTCCCCAAGGTGCCGATCTTGCCTTTGAATTTGGAAACAGTTCCAGAAATCCTTAAAATAATCATGCAGGAAGACCTCACTTGCGATAAGAATTGTACGGCCGAAATCCTTACGGAAATCGAGCAAGAAAACCTCACTTGTGATAAGAATTGTACGGCAGAAATCCTTACAGAAATCGAGCAAGAAAACCTCACTTGCGATAAGAATTGTACCCCTGAAATCCTTACGGAAATCAAGCAAGAAAGCCTCACTTGCGATAAGAATTGTACCCCAGAAATCCTTACGGAAATCAAGCAAGTAAACCTCACTTGCGATAAGAATTGTATGCCAGAAATCCTTACGGAAATCAAGCAAGAAAACCTCACTTGCGATAAGAATTGTACGCCAGAAATCCTTACGGAAATCAAGCAAGAAAACCTCACTTGCGATAAGAATTGTACGCCAGAAATCCTTACGGAAATCAAGCAAGAAAACCTCACTTGTGATAAGAATTGTATCCCAGAAATCAAGCAGGAAGACCCTCCGAGTGTGAATCCCTCTAATAATCTGGCTATTTCCCCCCCACACTGTCACACCCCCACTCCTTCCTCGTTAGCAACTATCAAGGGGAACAGCAACCAACAACAATCTACAACTACCAATACCACCAAAACATTCTACAACAATCATCATAAAGAAAGAAGTCATATCCAAAATGACGGTTTAGATATTGAAGACAGAATACCCCACGCCCTGATCACTTGCAAATCTGTTCAAAACTATCCCGCTGTTATAACGTCCACTTCTTCCAAAGTCGGCACTCAATTAAGCATCCCACAACCCCCGTCTACAAATAAAATTAAAGTATTCAAAGTCTTGCTCAACCTGAGACAGGGCATCTGAACAGAAAGCCACTCAAAAAACTACCACAAATGATATGAATAATTGTTTTCCTAGGATTGTGTCCACTCAATCACTCGCTCCGCAGCCTAAAGTTAGCGGTGGATCTGCTCAACCTCCCGTTAATCTGACTAATCTCTCTAATTCGCCAGCATTAAATAATAGAGACATTCTGTCGATACAAAATTCATTCCAAGCTCTAATACCGGGTTCATCTTCCTCTAATCTATTGGACAGCAGCGGTGAAACAATCTTGAAAGGCGCTAACCCAATGCAGATTGCTTATATCGTCAATGGTACGCCGGGCTCTCGGGGTCCGCAGCAAAAGTACTTTAAAACCTCAGAGACCGGATCCCCGATGATCCCGCAGATATCCAACGTCACGTCTTTAGGTAAATCTGTACACGGAGCCGTCAAACAAGCAAACTCAGTAGGGACGGAGGTATTTGATCTTACAGATGACACGTCTAATAATAAATCAGAGAATATTCCTCCTTTGGTTTACCGATTTAAGACCAGCGCTGACAGGAAAGGTGGACTCGATAACAAGTTCTTAGTGGTCAAGAAAAGAGTTTTAAAGAAATTTGATCCTGCACAAATTCCAGCCGATTTGGGCAAAATTGCGCTGGTGAAGTTACCACTGAAGAAGAAGATGGCCTCTGATTCCAAGGACATTGTAACGCCAACGGCGAAAGTTGATAATATTAATGTTAGTTTAACAAAAAAAAATGCAAAAAATTCACCCCTAATACCTTGAAAAAAAAAACTCCCGTTACAATTAAACAATATGTTTATCTTTCGTAACTTCATCAAATTGAAATAATATGCAAGATTAATCTCGTAGATCACGGATCTAATTGAATATTATTCCTTTCTCCAGATTCCAGATTTCCGATCTGTGTAGATTAACAGGAATAATAATGTGCATATGTTACATGACGTTGCGCTGGAGGTGCGGATTAATACCGCTTATTTAGCGGCAAAGTAGCCTATTGCTCATAGGACCAAAAAGTAAAAGAACAAACTCCTTTAATAATATAACACAGCTGATATTGAGGCGCGTAATGCATTACTATACTGAATAGAAAATCATTCGCCGTAAGGTGCCACTTATTTATTTATTATTTAAACGCCCGTACATAGGGCTTTTACATACATAATACAAGTGTATCGAACATTTACAAACATTATATATATAGAATAACATATTAGTACAACAAATATTTATCATTTTACAAACATATCAGTTACATAAATAACTAATTATTTTTGCTTTGATGCAAGACGGTGAGGTTTTGAAAATATCGAAAAGGTCTGTATACGTATTGGCAGTTCAGTGAAAACGCACTAGCGGTGAATGATAGGAATAGTTAGTGCTATGATTGTCACTGTGGAAAAGGTGGTGGAGTCGAGTTGATTTAACAGGGACACGAATATTTATAACACTTAACATTTGAGGGCAGTCTATGAGATTGTTCAGTAATTTAAAAAGTATAAGAATGTCATTAATAGTACGTCAGGTAGAAAGTAGTGGTAGGTTTAGATCAGACATTAATGCATTGTAGCGGATTTCAATTACAGGCTATCTCAATTTGAATTGAACCTATCGAAGAAATTTTCTTTGTACTCTCTCCAAACGGTCTAAGTTACAGGTATAAATCGGAGACCATACAGGAGATGCATATTCCAGCTGCGATCTTACAAGAGAGCAGTAATGTAGCTTAATTGACTCAATGTTTTGAAAATTCCTTGTGTTACGTATTACAAAACCTAGAATTTGCATGGCCTTATTGGAAATTGTTTCACAGTGACAATCAAATGTAAGTTTCCGGTCAAAAATAACACCAAGGTCTTTGATAAATGGTACTAATGCAATTTCATTATTGTTAATTAAATACGATGTAGATATTGGAATCCGTGAACGGTAAAAACACATGTGGAAACATTTTTTTACGTTTAGGAATAATTTATTTATTTCACACCAGCTAGCAAGTCTATCTAAATTTTGCTGAAGGATAAGTGCATCATTTAAACATTTTATAATCTTAGAAAGCTTTAGGTCATCTGCGAATAGAATGAATTTGACATTATCGAAACATAAAGATAGATCATTTATAAATAAAATGAAGAGAAGTGGGCCCAGATGAGAGCCTTGAGGAACTTCCGAAGTTACTTTAAATTTATACGAAAATTTATTATTTAATTTTACCATGAGTTCGCGGTTACAGAGGTAACTATTCAACCATTTTAGGAATGATCCATGTATACCAAGGGATTGCAGTTTCGCGAGAAGGATATTAATATTTACTTTATCAAAAGCTTTTGAAAAGTCAGTATATATTGAATCTACTTGTGCATGAGACGTGAAAGCTTCACAGATATAGTGTTCATATAATAGAAGATTGGTTGTGGTTGACCGACCGGTTACAAAACCATGCTGTTCTGGAGTAATATTATGCCTAAACTTATCAGCAATCTTATCTAAGACAATACTTTCAAACATTTTCGGGGTGGTAGACAGTATGCAAATTGGTCTATAATTTAAAACACAATTTTTATCACCTGATTTAAATACAGGTGTCAAGTGATTAAGTTTCCAAGGACCAGGAAATATTCCAGTTCGGAGTGACAGATTAAATATGTGTTGAAGAGGAGCTGCTATAAACTGAGCGCATTCCTTTATGAATACCGGTGGAATTTTGTCAGAACCTGACCCCTTCTTACAATCTAGAGATCTGATCTTTTTATTAACATCATCCAGGGAAATGTGGCAAGTTGATATATCAGTTACATTGGTGTATTTAAATTCAGGTAAAGTCACATTATCATTATTGTGTTCATAAACACTTGAGAAATAATCAGCAAAGAGGTCAACTATTTCTTGATCATTGTCAGCATGTTTACGCCCTGAGTACATTGATCTAGGACAGCCGTTATTGTCTTTAAGAGACTTCACATAATTCCAGAAATGTTTTGGATTTGACTTGGTAGTCTGCTCTACATCTGTAATATAATCTGAATAGCAATTTTTAGATAGACTTTTACATTTATTTCGTAAATCAGAAAAAATTTATAGCAGTCAATAGAGTTATTGGATTTATAGTTAATGTGAGCAATTTTTTTTACATTGAATGAGTTTTTTTAGTTCAGTACTAACCCATTTTGGGTAACAATCGTTTCGTTTTACAATAGATGTTGGTATGCAATTTTCAATGGTATTATAAAGGATTGAATTTAACACATTTGTTGCTTCTTCTACGTTTGTTGACATAAAAATGGGGGACCAATTGAGTGAAGGCACTTGTATATAATCGCACTTGTTTATAATCAGCTTTCTTGTAGTTTGGTGCGTGAATGGGAGGTTGGGGGGTAAGGAGTTCAATGGGGGCCAAATAAATGATCGCTTGTAATGGGGGATGATGAGAGTCAATGGATACTATTGATTCTTGCGATTCGCTGACATCACTATTATTAATGTTTGATATGACAAGATCAAGAATTCTATCATTTATGTTTTTATCATGATTTAATTGTTTAAGTTTGATAAAGTTAATGGTATCAATGATTAATTGGGATTTGAAGGTTCAGTGGGTTGTGCCCAGTTTACATTTGGAAGATTAAAATCCCCAAAAATTATCAATTTTGCATCAGGATATTTCATTTTCAATGATTCAATTTCATCACAATGTTTACAATACACATCAACACTAGCTTGGGGGGGGCTGTATGCACACACAATAATTATTTTTGTCGTTTTGAGTTTCGCTTATATAGCTATTTGTTCAATGTTTTTATTTTTTAGTTTTAATAGTTTTGAATGGAACATCTTTCTGATCGATATTAAAACCCCACCGCCAATAATATTTTCACGATCCAGCCGGTAAATATCGTAGTTGGTGAAGCCTAATTTAGGGGAAGATATTTTTTCATGAAGCCAGTTTTCTGTTAGGCAGTACACATCGTTGTTTATCGTTGGAATATTACATCTTAGGGTGTTGAGCTTGGTGCGTAAACCTCTAACATTTTGGTAGTAGAGTGTTAGTTTTGTGTGGAGTTTTTTTAATGAGCCTTAACGATTTTGGGTATACCATTAATATGTTTGATTAGTATATCTATTTCTCCCTTTTTCTTTCGCTCCTCCATTTTGTTCCACAAATCTGTTAATTGCTGTCTTTGCTGGAGCGTCCTATCAGGTTTAAGTCGAATGCCATTTGGTAATCTGGTTTTATTAAATATAAACTGTTTAGCTTGCATGGTGTCGTTTAGTTCGATTTTTATAGGTCTCACGTTATCCAATATTTTTCTGCCAATTCTATAGATCTTCACTGCATCATGGCGATGATAATTTTCCACAACCACCGTCACTTGCAAACTGTGGTTTTCGTATCTTTTTTTTTTCATCGCTGGTCTACCACTGTTGGCATTGGCTAATAATAGATGGTAAGCCATATCTCATCTTAATCTATCTAATAGGCTCCGAATGCTTGGGTGACTACAATGAAACATTGTGAAAACCTTCACAACAATTCATGGTTTTGCGTAATTTCTCGTCATGGCGATGATAATCTTCCACAACCACCGTCGAATAGATTCCGAATGCTTGGGTGACTACAATAAAATATTGTGAAAACCTTCACAACAATTCATGGTTTTGCAGCAATTGGAACGCGAGGTTGTCTCCCTGCAAATCCTTCGATGTAGGTGGAAGTGAAGTATTTCGAGAACTTTACTATAAGAATCTTCAGCCGGAATCTGGCAGCTAGTTGGTCAAAAACAGTTTTTACAACTGATGTTGGTATAAACGAGAGAGCAGGTAGGGATTTTAGTTGCAACTTCATTTCAAAATCATACTCAAACACTTCTTTTAAGCCAACACTGTTGATCTTCCTTACAACACTCTGACAAAGATGAAAGTAGCATCCTTTTAAATCTGCTTGTGGAAGTATTTCGAGAAGTTCACTGTAAGAATCTTCAGCCGGAAATCTGGCAGCTAAGTTGGTTAACAGTTTTTACGTCTGATATTGGTATAAAGGAGAGTGCAGGCAGGGACTTCAATTCCAACGTAATCAGAATAAAACACTGTTTTAATGCCAACACTGTTGAGTTTCCTTACAACTCTAACAAATATGAAAGTAGCATCCTTTTAGATCTGCTTGTGGAAAAGCAATTTGAGCTGCAGACATGCATGTTTTTTCAAAGTCTAGAATAATCTTTCCAGGCATCATATTGGGTACTAATTGCTTCAATACAGTAAACATCCAACTACATGTTTCCATTTTCTTCTTCTGTAACAGAAAATAGATACATGCAAATTTCCAATCTTAACACTCCATATATAGAGCTGATAAAACATGCTAGATGGTTTATCAAATATGCTGTCTCCACACTAAATCCTTGTCCAATTCTAAGACTGAATTATTATACCCAATATTCTTTCTGGGTCATCAGCTCCCATATCTGTAAAATAAGGTCAGAATAGTTCTCCGGGATATCAAGAGCGGTTTTGTTGGATTGGGGTGTAAGTTGTATCTTTATATTTTTAAAGGTTTTGCACGAGTGACATTTTTTTTCAATGACATTCCGTGGGGTCATACCGCCTGCCTTTACACTTATCTTTTTTCATAAGGTGCAGTAAAAAGTCTGCGTGTGCCTTTTGAGGTTTTGAATCATGGCAATGTAATGGCACCTCTCCAACGATGTTTTCTCCTGGAGTCCTCAGGAATGCACTGCATTTGTTGGAAAAGAACACCCTGACATTACGTGGAGTTGCTCCAACTGCCTTTATATCTTGGTTTCATAAGGTGCAGTAAAAAGTCTCCGTGTGTCTTTTTAGGTTTTGAGTCATGACAATGTAAAGGCAGCTCTCCAATGATGTTTATTCCTAGAGTCCTCAGGAATGCCCAGCATTTGTTGCAAAAGAACACCCTGACATTACGTGGAGTTGCTCCAACTGCCTTTATATCTTGGTTTCATAAGGTGCAGTAAAAAGTCTGCGTGTGCCTTTTTAGGTTTTGAGTCATGGCAATGTGAAGGTCTTGAGTCCTCAGGAATGCCCAGCATTTGTTGGAAAAGGACACCCTGAAATTACGTGGAGTTGCTCCAACTTCTTTAAATCTTGGTTTCATAAGGTGCAGTAAAAAGTCTGCATGTGCTTTTTGTGGTTTCGAATCAAGGGACCTCTCCAACGGTATTTTCTCCTTGAGTCCTCAGAAATGTCCTGCATTTGTTGAAAAAGAACACTGACATTACGTGGAGTTGCTCCAACTGCCTTTATATTTTGTTTTATAAGGTGCAGCAAAAAGTCTGCGTGTGCTTATTGTGGTTGTAAATCGTGACAATATTGAGGGACCCCTCCAACGATGTTTTCTCCTGGAGTCCTCAGGAATGCCCTGCATTTTTTGGAAAAGGACACCCTGCATGCAGGATACTCCTGTAAATAGGGGTAGGTGGGCGGCCACACTATTCACAAGAAGACTCCGGTTGTGTCGGTGATGCACTTAAATTAGAAACAAACAACATAACTACTGAATCAACATTATTTTTAAAATCGTATTTTTCGCATGAGTGGTATATTTTTTTTTTTTCTACTAATTCTGGGTTTTGGTTAAGAATGTCATAAAAGTTTTCACTACTGCCCATATTAAATTTTACATTAAGCATAGCACGCAACATTTCAATTTTAAGTGATGTTTTTTCCGATGTCCATAAGGCATTCATCAATGAAAATATTCATTCTGTAGGAGCGTTTGTCGCTGGCAAACAAAGAAGGTATCTCCCATCTCTTTAGGACATCATTGTTCACGTAATTTGACACGTAACTTACTTCTTTTAAAGTTGTAGCCGCTGTAGGTATCTGCACTAATATCTATTGGTATGTCTGCTGTACATCAGCCCATTTCAAATGTTTTAATTGAATCCAAGTAAAAGTTTTAAATTCATTGCATTGATGTATATACTTTTGCAGATAATCGATGCAGTTGTGATAAAAGTTATGATCATGCTCCATAAACTAATTTCTGCCAATTTGACCATTCTCCACAAGTTTCGTTAACTCATTTCTTATGGTCAGAGGAATATTTTCTAAGCGGTTTGCTTTGTAAATCCACAAACAGGTGTGACACTTCTGTGAAGCTTGTTTTGTCTCCTTCCATCATTTTTACAGAATCGTTAAATACTGATGCTTGCACATTAACAAATTTTAACCATACCTCTGAGCATTCGTTTGAGTAAAAATGGTGTAGAACAGCAGGGCATTTATCTTGCGATAAAAAGTATGATTTCAATTGTGAATACATTTGTAAAATTCTCTCAACTACAGGCGAAAGTGCAAGCCATCTTGTTTTACTACATCCCAACATTCTTTTGTATTGCATTTCTGCTTCTTCACAAAAATCTTTAAGATTTTCTACGCGCCCAGTGTATATATAAAAGTACAAATAAATAATAAACAGAGATGAATTAAACACTGGGCAATTTTAAACAGTTCGTGTATTCAACCAAACAAAATGGCAATCGCATAAATATAAATGGTTTGTCTCAGTGATCTGTCTCGCTTGAGTTGTTGAGAGAGAAGAGGGCGGAAGCAACAGGTGGGGTAGCTAGCTACCCTTCCAGGCCGGTCCAATCTCGCCACCCGCAGGATTTGTCCGTCTCCCATTCCTACCAACCGATGTAGTGTCCGGGGTTGGTTGTTAAGTTTACACTCGACCATCCTGACTCTCCATTGTGACCTCACAAGAATTAAAAAAAAAACATATTAGTTACAAGCATTATAATCACATGGATAGTTTCTACTGAACCATCCCGGATAGCTTCTACTGAGCATACCCAATTATTTGGATTGTTTCTACATCCTTTCTAAAAATCGCCTGCCCATCATTTACAATCAGGGTGATTCCAATCTGTGAAATAAAGGGTTACCCTATTAAAACATCAATGCTGTCCATAATACAGTCGGTCACAAGTGCTGAGGTGAATAGATTCAAACAGTCCACCTCGAGAATATACTCTACCACACCTTGTGCCATTACCGATCCATCGGTAAATCCTTTCAAAATGGTTCCGGAATGTGCCGTCGTCAAGTTTAGCTGCCTGGTGGCTTTTCCTGACATAATGTTGGATTGGCTTCCCGTGTCTATATAGGCACAGAAAGTCCACCCGTTTACCTTTACCTCCTTGTTGAACACATCCGTCCTGCCTGCCAGCTTAAGTAGGCTAACCACCTTCTCCTGAGGTTTGGGCCTCTTGTAACATCTGGCAGGTAGATGTCCGCTCTTGCCGCAATGCGGGCAATCCTCCGTCTTCTTCATGCAGTTGGCCGCATAATAGCCCTGCTTCCCGCACCGAAAGCAAGCCTTGTCTGCTTTGGCGCCGTCCCGCTGGTCATGCCTGCGCCCATGCTTTCCCCGGCGATGCGAAGATCCAGGCTGCGATGCTGGTGGGATACGAACAGTGGCCCTGTCTGTCTTCGACGAACTGGCTTCGGGAGATCGATAATTTTCCTGGGACGCCAGGAATCCCACACACAGCTCCTCAGGGGTAGAACATCTGAAGCTCCTGGCGTGTGCCTGAAGCTCCACGGGTAGGCCCCTTATGATGAGGGAGATGGCAGCCTCATCGTCCAACCGGCACCTCTTCACCATCATCTGCTTCTCGTGGTAATAGCGCATCATCTCATTACCGCGCTTCTTCCGCTGCACCAACTCCTCCACCATGTCTGCGTACTCTGTATGTCGCGGGAAGGCTCGCTCCAGCGACGACTTCCACTCAGGCCACGACATCTCGTATTTGTCGAGGTGGTCGTACTACTTTCGGGCCGATCCACGTAGCCGCATCTGCATATAACACGCCTTTGCGCATTCGTCCCATCCGTGAACTCTTCCCAGGACCCCGATCTTCTGCAGCCACGACACGACTGTCTTGTCCACCGGATCGAAGAAAGGGATTACTTCCGCTTTCACAGTCGGACCGCCGCTTCGTGCCGACGAAGTACTCGGCCCATCATGGCTGGAGCCAGAACTTCCACCCCTAGCCCTGAAGTATTTATTATTATAAGCATTAATTATCAGCCTGAAACACTCATCCACATTGAAAAATCTTCCGAGAAAAGATACATGACGCCAACGGGACTTGAACCCGTGCCCTTCTGATTGCCGGTCAGCTGCTCTCCCAATTGAGCTATGGCGGCTTATCTTATACCCGCCAAATGATTCAATATATACTAGTGTTTCATTCAACAATTACTGCTTATTACTTTTTATCGCAAGATAAATGCCCTGCTGTTCTACACCATTTTTACTCAAACGAATGCTCAGAGGTATGGTTATGAAGTATTTGGCTAGCATGCCCTCAAGTTTGGTTTCCAGAAATCTTTCGAACACCACGCGCGAAGGCTCCATTGAATCTTCCGAATTGCTCGGGCTTCTGCTACGGCCACCACGGCTTGGGCTTCGAGACATTTCGTATCTCCGCGCCAAATACAACACAACAAAGATGGCAGCGGTAGCGTCCCTTCACTGAGTATAATCCCGCATACGAATATAATTTATCAAATGAAACTTCTCTCTCGTAGTATACACAGTATCTCACTAAACCATAAAGCGTCAATTTCGCACGTGTATGTTAACAATGAATAAAACGTCTCTACCGTAATTTTTATCCAAATAAACAAAACAATAACAAACAAACAAACGTCACTGTCGTAATCACTATGGATTTATCCCACTTCTGAATTTATAAACAGAGATGAATTAAACACTGGGCACTTTTAAACAGTTTGTGTATTCAACCAAACAAAATGGCTATCGCATAAATATAAACGGTTTGTCTCAGTAATCTGTCTTGCTTGAGTTGTTGAGAGAGAAGAGGGCGGAAGCAACACGTGGGGTAGCTAGCTACCCTTCCAGGCCAGTCCAATCTCGCCACCCGCAGTATTTGTCCGTCTCCCATTCCTACCAACCGATGTAGTGTCCGGGGTTGGTTGTCAAGTTTACAAAATCTATGTTCTATGTCAACTGGTAACTAATCTGCTGCTGTTTGAATGACGTTGTGTGCAATATGTGCTGCGCAGCCAACACCAACTATTTGTCTTTCTAAACCCTCTTCAGTTTTGTGAAAACATTACATTAACCTTCACTATGAACCCCACCACAATTTGTGTTGCTAACCACACAATAGCTAACCACTTTCTCTTTAAGGTTGTGCTTTTCAAGAATTTCCATTAACGAATCGTGCATAATAACTGCGGTTTCGCTAGGTAAAGTCACAAGATCTAATATTTTGACATTAATGCCGGTTGTAGGGTGAAAGTACCTTACCAGCGTTGGAAATATTTTGATGTCATTATGGTGTAGGCAAGGTGGGGCGTTTGCCCCACCCTGGCTGGCCGATGAATGACCTCTGAGATTGTCGACCGAGTAGCGTTTTCAAATTTACAACACATCATAGAATGGTTTTTTCTTCCGTCCATATTATTTGTACTCATAAAGCCTAAAGCATGAATATGTTACTGCCTACTTTTTTCAGTACATACTCTAGATTTTTATTTTTTTCCACCCTAAATCAAAACCTGGCTATGCCCATGGTGCTAATACAGATAAATGGGACATCGCATGCAGTAAAAAGTCTGCTGTGCAAGTCAATCTGTGCTTATTGAGGTTTCAAATCTTGGCAGTGTTGAGGGACCTCTCCCTGACATTCCGTGAAGTTTCGCCACCTGCCTTTATATCTTCTTTCATGAGGTGCAGTAAAAAGTGTGCATGTGCTTTTTGAAGTTTCGAAATGTTTGTGGCAATGTTGTGGGACCTCTCCAACAATCTATTCTCCTTCAGTCCTCAAGAATGCCCTGCATTTGTTGGAAAAGGACAACCTGACATTCCGTGAAGTTGCGCCACCTGCCTTTATATCTTCTTTCATGAGGTGCAGTAAAAAGTGTGCATGTGCTTTTTGAAGTTTCGAAATGTTTGTGGGACCTCTCCAACAATCTATTCTCCTTCAGTCCTCAGGAATGCTCTGCATTTGTTGGAAAAGGACAACCTGACATTCCGTGAAGTTGCGCCATCTGCCTTTATATCTTCTTTCATGAGGTGCAGTAAAAAGTCTGCATGTGCCTTTTTAGGTTTTGAATCATGGCGATGTAAAAGGACCTCTCTAACGATGTTTTCTCCTGGAGTCCTCGGGAATGCCCAGCATTTGTTTGAAAAGGACACCCTGACATTCCGCGGAGTTGCTCCAAATGCATTTTTATCTGGTTTCACAAGGTGCAGTAAAAAGTCTGCATGTGCCTTTTTAGGTTTTGAATCATGGCGATGTAAAAGGACCTCTCCAACGATGTTTTCTCCTAGAGTCCTCGGAAATGCCCAACATTTGTTTGAAAAGGACACCCTGACATTCCGTGGAGTTGCTCCAACTGCATTTTTATCCGGTTTAACAAGGTGCAGTAAAAAGTCTGCGTGTCCTTTTTAAGGTTTCATGGCTAATGTTGAGTGGCTTGTGTCGCTCTCCATAGAGTGAACAAAATTGTCTTAATTGCCCGGGGTCTCGAAAGTTGCGTGTGATCTGTAGCTATTCGAAAACGTAAAAATAAATTAAATTACTGTTAGCTCGCTAAAATGACCGGAAGTTTTGAAAAAAGTTAGATTTTGTGATTTGGGAAAAAAATAAAACAAAAAAATTTAACCCCTCCGAATTTTCGAGAATATTAGCTTTTGGTGTCTTAAACGAAATGACATTTTACGAAAACTTTGTATTGTTACCGCTTCACAATTAAAGCTCTATAAATGAAACATTTCTGAACGTAGCCGAATAGTAAAAACTGTTTTAGACAGGTTACAAAATAAGCTTTCGAATTATTATATTACAAATAAATATTAACATTTGTAAATATTAAAATTTAGAATGCAAACATTAAAAAAATGTGAAAATGACTCACGTGATGTTTTTATGTGAAAACGGTACTAAAATCACAGATTATGTAAACAACAATACTTATTCTATTGTATAAATGTGTAATAAACACTTTTGTCACCTCACTTTTTTATCATTTCATATAAAAATATTTAATAGAAATTAACAATGTCGGGCGCCCGTAGGAAATTTGGCGGGATAAATTATGTGTCAGACTGCACGTCTGACAGAATGTTCTTTTTATGTATTTCTATGGACAACTTGAATAGAGATGTGCAGCATGATTCACTATCGACCTTTCACTTTTTATTTTACGGATGTAACTAAAACAATAACGGTTTCTATGGAGACACACGCGCTAACGTGTAAACACGCTTATTGTACTTGACTGCTGTCGTATTTTTAACGCATATATCTGCTTACGTTGCGGAGGGGTTAAAGCAAACTTAATTTTTATTCCATAATGCAGTACAGAGAACGCAATTTTTTTTTAAAAATAGGTGATGTGTTTGTTAAAAATATAAAAGGGGAAAATAACACTTTTCTGAATAAAATCAAGATACTTATCAATAACCTACACCAACATTTTTAAACAAAATACAAGGAATAAAAGGAATGGATGCTCAAAATTGAATGATAACATATTATGAAGACAGTAATTTCTAAAATCTTGCTTAGAATTAAAATTCGGCATAATATTTCTTGAATATTGCTTGGCGCAAATATAACCTTTTCGAGCATTGTAACCAGCATCTGAAGAAGACGTCTCTGTGGTCAACTTCACACACCTTTCCATTGATTGTGTGTGGCAAGGAAATTTAGGAAAATGGAACCTTTTTGCATTTCCTTCACACAATTTTAGTAATTCGTCCATTTTTACGTTGTTCAGGAATGGAGGCTCTGTCAGAATTAAATCTGTGGCCTGCCAGTCAATTAATTCTATGTAGCTATTGCAGTTGAAATTAATTTTTAGAATGAACTCTCTCACTCCTGAACTTTGAGGGGCCCTAGATTTAATAATCCTTCTACATCCCAGCTCCCTTACACATTTATTTTTATCGGTTAACATTCATAGAATAATGTTCTCCAGGTGTGCAAAATATGCATTCCTCTAAATCACGGGCTTGACATTAATATACCTTTCAACTCTGCTGAAAGATATCTGGAAATACACAAGAACCATTGCACTTCATGGTAAACCATGTTGGAGCATATATTCTCACAATAAAGGCGGCAAATATGGACAAATTTTGTGTTGGGTTTTCCATTGCAACATATAGCCGCAATATTCTGTTTGCAGACATTTTACCTGTCTGTTTCCTTGCCAAATCTACAGTTATCTCACTGTTTGACACAGCCAGACACATATTATATGAATAATTTTGGTCTGTGCTTAATTTTCCTGTTAAATTTTCCGGTATGGATGTTTGAATGGGAACAAACCATATAGCTTTCATGTTCTCAGAATTTTTTAAATTTCTTCCTTCAATTTGGTCCCGAGAAAGCTACAAGTCAGCTAGTCGGTCGATCTAATGAAGATAGCAGATGTCGTAGTGGTAGTTCATTGACGTGCAGCTGCCATTGCAATGGCCTTCCAAGTCTGTTCCATTCTTGAAATGATTGCATTTGTTCCGTCGCAACCAACTGCAACAATTTTTCTTCCAAAAGAGAACATTTGGCATTTTCGCTGTCTTTAGCAGTCCCAGTTGATGGCGTAGCGTGTCCGAGATACACTGATCCTGGCATCCTGCACAAGCGTTACGTGTTCTTCAACTTTTATTTGTTGATAAAATTTACTTCCTTGATAATAAACATTGTTTTGTCCTTGCGCCCAACGAAAAATAAGTCTTCAATATTTGTCAATTTACGGCTCTTTAATAACATATCTCTAGTTTGCTTTCTAGCACTTCGTAATTTACTATGATCTATAACGGTTGACGGACCAGCTTCATTTACATCTTGTAAAACCGCAGAAGCATGGCGGCTGCAGCTCTGTATGATACGCCGTATCGATCGCAAATTTGGGATAACTTCGTCAAGGGATTCTTCATCTTCGAATATTGTATATTTCAAGGAGATAATGTATCATGAGCCAATGCATATGAATGATCTTCATTTAGCGCTGGTTTTTCTAAAGGTCCTGACTTATTCGTATTTACAATCCTTTGCACCCTTCTACATTTTTTACGAAGTTTGCGTAGTGTTGAAATCGACATTCTTTACGAAGTTTGCGTAGTGTTGAAATCGACATTCTCCGTAATCATTAATCTTTGACAACGTCGATCCTCCAAAAAAAAAATGTTCTTGTTGTGTGACTGCCACATTTGCAGATGGATTAAGTTTGTACATTTAAGGCTGCAATATCAAAAAGACTCTTCACGATGAATGCATCTAGTTTATTGGGACTTGCTGGTACTTGTTTTTAAATTTTTCAATAGTTGTTTGTATTCAGTTTTGTAGGAAAAAACGTGGAATTTTATTCTTTGAAAATAAATAATAGGAATAGAAGATTTCTGCCATATCTTAGTCAACACTTGGGTTACCTTTGTGGAGATTTCTGCGGCAGCTGGCTCTTTCAATGTTTCTGTTAGCTGCTTCATTTCATGCCGCAACCACTCGTAATGCCTGATGACATCTTCATAACTTGGCAGAGTACTTCACATTATTTCTTCAGGATACTTGTCGAAAATAGGGATGTTCCGATACCTACTCATATCATAGTACGCAAATCATTTTTCGATACTTACTCATACAAATACTTATAATGTATCGATACGTTCAGAATTTTTTTAATGAAGAAACTAACGAGGCAAATGTTAAAGAACAATAAGGACAAAAATTAAAAGTAAAGTAATTAATTAACATATTTTTTTTATTTAATTAACAAAAACTATCTTTTATTTAAAAGTACATTAAGCAAAAAAACTCTTTAACATCAATCTTGCCCAAAAACAGTAACTGCTCCAGGTATTTTGGAGACAATCTGTTCTTTGTTTGCGACATTGTTGCTCCGGCTTTGGAAAATAAGCACTCGCTTGGAACAGATGTTGCGACTACAATTAAATATTGTTGTGCATATTTGTACAAACAAGGAAATACAAATTTCGTATCATCCCATTCTGCAAATGGGTTGCTTATAAGGGACACTACTGGATTTGATAAATAAAGAGAAACTTCATCGCCCCGATGAGATTTCTTTTTCTTCTCGTGTCCGTGTGCTAGCTCCTTATAATGTTTCCAAAACATCATATTGGGGTGGTGCAGTAGTTGAGGCATCATCTTCTGAGTCACTTGAGCTACTTAGTTGTCCGACAACCATAGTTCTAAGTTTTTGAATAGCTCTTCCGCATGCAGAGGGGTCTTGGAAGTGTAGGTTTTTAAACATTGGGTCTAAAAGCGTAGCAATGGCTGCATGGTCATTTAATTCAATCATCCCATACCTTTTTTTCAGTTCCTTCAATAAAACATCCTTACATTCTTTAACGATAGTAGAGTTTGGTGTGATACCATTCAGTTCTGTAGTTAAGCAATTAAGCATTGGTATAATTTTAGAAATTGTTACGTACTTTTGGCCAGATGCTTCTCTTGTTACATATTCAAAAGGCTTCAATACAGCTGTAAGCTCATTCAATATTTCCACAGCGCTTGGCAAATTTGGAGCTACTACATTCTCAATTACAATCTCTGTTATTACTATTCTCAACTTTAGGAATCGCTCTAACATAAAAAATGTAGAATTCCATCTAGTTCTTACATCTGCAATAAGTTTTAAAACTGATTCATCTGAAGTATTATTGCGCATTTGGATTTTTCGTAGCTTATCCGCCTGCACAACACTATTTTTTATCCAATGAACAATTTCTCGTACTTTTATAACAGCTGATTTAACATAGGGTAACTTCAGTGCCTCTTCAACTACGAGATTTATAGTATGAGCAAAACACGGTAAATGTTTTTTTTCACCTAAAGACATTCATATGGCAGTCAACATTGAACTGGCATTATCTGTTACAGCTGCACAAATTTTGGTAAGTGGAATATCCCATTTTTTGATAATATCAAGAAGGTTTTCCGATATGTAATCAACTGTGTGTCGTTCACTTAATGCACAAGTTGCAAGATAATACATAAACATTTTATCATTTTCTACAAATTGCACTGTGACGCCCATGAATCCCACTTCATTCATTGTCTCTGTCCATATGTCTAGCGTTAGACAGAAATTGTCTATTTTGGATAATCTGGCCTTACAAATAGTAACACAGGCTTCATACTTTTCCGTAGTTCTTTTCTTTAAATATTTTGAACTAGGAACTTTAAAAGTAGGTTCCAGTTCTTTCACAAGTCGTAAAAAGCCTTCACCTTCAACTATGTTGAATGGTCGCATATCTTAACAGATAAAAAAATATCAATGCTTGAACAATTCTGTTATACTTTGCACCACCAGCTGAAAAAAAAAGCTGACATGACACAATTGTAATCCAAGTAATGTAAAATAATTGTACTGATATTTTTTTTTTCATAATAACTATTTATAATAATTTTCTTTGGCAAATATGCAAACAGTCCACCTCACGAATAATACGGAATGTTTGTGTTTCGAAGTTTGATGCACGGATAATACGGAATATTTCTTTTTAACTAATAGACAATCAAATATGACATTTGTCGGAAATACCAATCTTATAAAATAAATTCTCGTCAAAATAAAAACAAAAAAGTACCTACTTCGGATTATTGGAATGAGGTTCAAGGGTTCAGGTTCACACCATAACAATAGGCTCTCCGATTTCCGAGACGTGAACGCCATTCGAGCAAAGCAGCTAGCATGCAAAAAAAGTTAAGTCCGCCAAATAATAAACAGTTTGCCGCGTAGGACTTTGTGAGATTTTTCTGCGCAGGGCCATGGCATGATTGCATCACGCGTAACTCTTGCTCTAAAGCCTCGATGACACACGGCGAGTTTACAAGCTACTATCTGGGAAATTCACTATCAGCTTAGTAAACTCGCCCAGTGTCATCGTGTTACTTGCTAACTAGCAGCGACTAGCAGATTGTTGACAATCTACGAAAAAAAGTTGAGAGGTCGTCAACTTTACTCGCCTACACGCTTGCTCGTGATTGGTTTATTTATGTTTCCAACATGGCTTCCGATAAACAGCTGATTTCGACTGTCAAACATCTGAAGAATTAGTTCACGCAGGCGTCGTTATTCTTGTTACTGGCGCTAGCAGCGGCCTCAGTTTCCTACGCTTCTGAGCGAGTGGACAGTTTTGTGTGTCATCATGACAATCTCACTCGCTGATTTACCCGCTTTTAAACTTAGTAGATAGTAGCTTGTAAACTCGCCGTGTGTCATCGAGCCTTAAGGCGAAGTAAAACCCGCTATCATCGAACTTTATGTTTACAAACAAAATTAAGCGCAGGTGTCCTTTTATCAAACCGCTTGCTAAAATTAACCAAAACAAGTCTTTCTTTCTCCCTCAGTTCATATAGAAAACCAAAGCATAAAAAAGAGACACAGTATATCTACGGCGCTATCTTCAACTGTCAAGTTAAGCGTGAGTAAGACCGTGACCGAGAGACGCGAGACACGTCACACGCGATGATTCGATACTAAATACTTTTGTTTCGATACCGAGTAAGTATCGCAAGATTGATTCGATGCTATTAGTACTTGGTGTCGAATCAAAAGTATCGAGTACCTACTCGTATTTACTAGTATCGCAACGTCCCTATTCGAAAATACTTCATTTGGTAGATAACCTAGTGACTATAAGTTTGGAAGTCATACTGCTAATGTAATGTTAATAATTTTATACACTTAGATTCTTAGATAACAAAACAATGCACTGTCACATAAAACTATACAGACAACTGCAGCGGGCGACTAACTTGACCAAAAAGCAAATTCATCATTATAGTGACAGGAGTAGGGGTAAAGTAGTAGGAGGAGGGGGTGGTGGAGCAGATGAAAAGGAAGGGGAGATGATCATTTGAGTCTCCAAATATCAAACCAATAATTGGACATTAAAGTAAACTAGAAGTGGCAATGGAAAATGTTTTTGTAGATTTTTAGCATTTTTTTTGTTAATTTCAGTATTTTTGTAGACTTGTATTTATAAACTTTATTTATTTTTTTTAATTTTTGTCAGCTATAAGCAGTTTTTAATAATAAACAAAGGTTAAATTATTGTGAAAAAAAATTAATGACCATCACTTATAAATATGTACATGTTTTAGGTTTTTTTCTGATTTTTAATACATTTTAGCGTGCTAATAACCATTTAAAAAAAAAATAGACGCAACTTTTGAGATATCAGGCGTTTCTGAATTCAAAAGACACACCCTAATATTGAAGGACCTCTCTAGTGATGTTTTCTCCTCCAGTCCTCAGGAATGCCCAGCATTTGTTGGAAAAGGACACCCTGACATTCCGTGGAGTTGCACCATCTGCCTTTATATCTTGTTTCATAAGGTGCAGTAAAAAGTCTGCGTGTGCTTTTTGTGATTTCGAATTGGCAATGTGGAGGGACCTCTCCAACGATGTTTTCTCCTTGAGTCTTCAGGAATGTCCTGCATTTTGTCCAAAAGAACGCCCTGCGTCTCCAGCTGATGACTCCACTCCTGTTTTCCAAATCTAGAATATTCTAGGCCTTGTTGTAGTAAGGTTGCATTCTAGGGATGTCGAAAGTGAAAAAAAATATCGATGTATCAATATTTATTAAAATATCGACGTCGATATATCGAGGAAAAAATATCGATATATCGGTCAAATTTTCAAGAGATTTAGCTTTTTTAAAATAATAGTGTATTCAGCTTAACCGGTCAGCAACGTAAGCAGATATAAGCGTTAAAAATAGGACAGCAGTCAAGTACAATAAGCGTGTTTATACGTCAGCGCGTGTGTTTCCATAGAAATCGTTATAACTCCGTTATTGTTTTAGTTACATCCCTAAAACAAAAAGTCAAAGGTAGATAGTAGATCAAGCTGCACATTTCTATCAAGTTGTCTATGGAAATACATAACAGGAATCAGCTGTCAATCGTGTAGTTGACGAAAATATTTACCCGCGCAAATTTGCTACCGGCAGCTCCACCGCGCTCCACATTTTAAATTTTTATTAAATATTTTTATATGAAATGATAAAAAAGTGAGGTGACAAAAGTGTTTATTACACATATATACAATAGAATAAGTATTGTTGTTTGCATAATCTGTGATTTTAGTACCGTTTTCACATAAAAACATCACGTGAGTCATTTTTACCTATTTTTAATGTTTGCGATCTAAATTTTAATATTTACAAATGCTAATATTTATTTGTAATAAAATAATTTGAAAGCATATTTTGTAACCTTTCTAAAACAGTTTTTACTATTCGGCTACGTTCAGAAATATTTCATTTATAGAGCTTTAATTGTGAAGCGGTTATAACTAAAAGTTTTCGTAAAATGTCATTTCGTTGACACCAAAAGCTAACATTCTCGAAAATTCGGAGGGGTTAATATTATCAATAGTAATTTTTGTACACAATTTGCTTTTTTTAATGTACAAAAATCTCAATAAAAATGAAGGTATTTTTTATCACTATTCATTTTTATTACGTAATAATTACAAAAATATCAAAAACTAAAAAGCTGTCTTCTAACTTATATGTAAACTGAGACGCATTCAAAGTTTGTATGCGTCTCAGTAACATTCTATTGGCGTATTCATCTGTCAAAAAGGACTTTGTGTTTGGAACAAGGTATAGTCAATAATCATAGACCATTGGGAACCAACACATAGGAGTGGCTTAGAAAAAATGGCGAAAAATAGCATACATTTCTATGTATGTACCTACACACATGATGTAACAGACGTGTTACGTACCCTCGTTTGTTTTTTCAGCAAAAGTCATCGCTGGCGGCATCCTCTACATTTAGTGGTCATTTCTTTGAAATTTCTTCCGAAATTTCTGGCCACTAAGCTCGTTAGTACCGTGCCGCCAGCGACGATCTTTTCGCCGAAATATTTATGTAAAATTTTATCATTATTACCCTTTTTTATTATGTACAATGCCCCGGTGCAACAAATAAATGCTTGCGTGCTAAGGTTGCCACCGGGAGACATTTTAAACTCTTAATTTACATACTTGCTATGTTTAAAATGGCAGGCACCTTTCCCACTGGGCAAGGTGGTGGCGCCTGCAGGAGGCCAACCTTAAAATGGCAGGCACCTTTCCCACTGGGCAAGGTGGTGGCGCCTGCAGGAGGCCAACCTTCAAAATGTATATTTTTTCACTTAATTTAACTCACACAACCCGCAGGACAATGAAATAAATATATTTCATTCCAGAGTCCTGCCGGGCATTCAGGGAAGGAGAATTTAAGCCTCTTACCCTTAAACTCGCAATACTAGAGCGTTTTTAGCACAGAAAAAGGACTTCGAAGAATACCTTACAAAAATCCGTTTTTTCCCATTTCAAAAATCCAGGGACCTCGCAAGACGATGAAACAAACAGGTTTCAGTAGCTAGTCTTGCGAGGGACCTGGGAAAAATACTAGATTCATTATTCAACTTCCCACAATTAGCCAAACATAAAAAACCTAGCACAAAAATGTAAACTTGCCTAAAAATTGCCACAAACTCACCAAACCAAAAATCTAGGTATAAATAATGCCCTTAATAATATGTTAGAATTAAGATATGTACATGTATATACCAATTTTACCCTGTATAATTATTTCTAATTCGCAATTTTAAGCGACCACTTTCACGGGCGGCACCGGCAAAATAAGGTGTGATGGAAACGCCGCCCTATTTATACTTACGGGCAAGGTCAAACCTCCCACCACAATTTGTACCACGTGGTCACATTTTACCCCAAATTTGGGTATAAAAGGACCCACCTTTTTGATAATAAATCATGTTCATCTCTACTCAACAAACTTGTCTTTATTCTTCGGAAGTTTCCTCCAAACACCTACCTTTGGAAGTCTACCACCTGCTGCCTCCTGCTGAAGTTCTGCCTGAACGAGTACCTGGTGCCTACCGCTGCAGTCGGCCCTAACTCTGGGCACTGCCAAGGCACCGCTCAGGCAGAAACTAGGCGCATCCAGGACCATTACCACTGGATGTAGGGAGGCCAGCCAACTCTTATCACCATCATCAGTGTATACCTCTGGAAGGCGTGCACGAGACCGGTCCCTTTTTTACAGTTCTTGTAAAGACGCTGATACGTCTGTTACACATGAGATAGTATTGGTGATCACAAATACTAATGCAAAGACAATAGATTTGTAAGCCATTAATAGTTAAAATTTCAACCGCCAGATGTCATGACCCAATACAGTTACTTTTTTCCGTTCGTTCCTATACGGTTTTGGATTCTAGTGACTTTAAATACATAAATTTTTAAAAATATCGTTTTTGATACAATTTTCGATATTTTGTATCGGCTAAAAATATCGATATTTTGAATTAAAAATATCGATATTTTTTCAACAAGCCTATTGCATTCCCCCTTTGTATCTAAGAAAACACTAAATATTCTAACTTTGTGTTTTTCGTGGTAGGGTATTGAAAACACAAAACGTTCATTAATTTTATGTTCAACCTTTGTTATAGTAATAAACCACTATAAAATAAATAATAACCCAAGAAGTGCCTTGTGGGCATGTTCTGCGATCCAAATATTTGCCTAATCGAGACTTAAATTTCTAATACAAAACTGTGTTTACGAAATTGTCTATGGAGTCTATACGCTCAATCAAAATACACATCAATGCAATCAAAATGCTGCTGCCCCGGGAACCGTTTATTGGATACCTAAAACCCCTGCCATAGGTCACCACAAGTGATTCGCTACCTTTTTGTGGGTAAGCAGGGATTCCCTAGTTCAAGGGGTGAGGTTTGTCTAGGTCTAGGGGGCGAATGCGATTGTCCGCCTACTGCGTGGCTGGTCGGATCGGGAGAGACTGGTTCAGGAAGACCTAACCTATACCTCTCCAGCCAGACTCTCGACCAATCGCCTTGCACCACAGTGGGAGGGATGGATTCATACATCCATCCCTGACACATTGACCCCCAGATTCCCACTCATCCCTCATACCCTTTTCCTTCCCCTAAAAAGACCCTCCGCATGATACAAAGATGACATAGGCATTGAGGGATTATTGAAGTGAAACTTCTTTAACCCTGTTAGCAATTTGAAATTCGGATGAAACAGAATTGCGTCACAAAAATTTATTATTTGAGAGACCTCAGTTCTAATATACATAATGCGGTAAATTCATGACTACGTACAAGCCTCCAATAGCGCTGCGGTATGACTCTCAGCGCCCCGACTCTATCCGCCCGACTCGCAGCGCCCAGAGAGACATCCAGCCAACGGAGGTTCGAAACCTACCAATTCCAAAAAAAATATTCATTTTTATTTTTGTAAAATCAATATCCAATCTTCAAACCATTTTAAATAAACAGGCAAAAGAAAAGAAAGCGACTTTCTAGTTTCACTTCTGCTGCGTGTGAATTGCACACTCTGATTTTTTTCCTCAGGGCCTCCTGTGTGAAGCTAATGTAAAAAAAATGAGGCCCTGAGAAAAAGAAATATCCTCAGGCCTATGTCACCTTTGTAGGGAAATCATTTCTCTGAAATTCTCTAGCCGCCCCGGGATGAAGAAAGGTACAACCTTTTAGGGTCTTGTTAATTTAAGTATATGTCAGTTATTGTATTTATAAATTGGTTGTTAAATAAAAACATATTATTATTTTGTATGATACCTGTCGAGAGCCAGGATTATTTTGAAAAATCGAGCGGAAATTACCTTTCTGACTTTTGGTCATATAAAAACAAATGTATCTTATAATTCATGATAATATCGTTACAAGTTTTCCCAGAATAGCTAACTTTGACAAAAAAAAAATAAAATTCTCACATTCAGCAAACAAATGTCAAAAAAATATATTCCAACGAAAATGAACTGATTTTATTATTTCTACGGAGTCCGATTCGAGCCGCGGTCAAAAGTGGTTGTGTGTACCTTACCTATTGCTTAGTGCCGTTCGCCCGTTCCTGTGCCTCATACAGATAAGAGATTATTGTTACATTTTATTTAATTTTGTTTATCGTATACCTATTTGTTTGCATTCCTGCTTACGGCTAATCCGTTTTTGTTTGTACAGTCAATGAAATAGACTGCGTATTATTTTTTCAGTTTAATTTTTAAAGGTTAAGTTTTTTTATATAATGGAGGAAGACGAAGATAGGCCTCCCGACCCAGGGTCGATATTAGATTTTTCTGATTCGGATTCTAATAATAGTCATGTTTCTATTGCACTCCCATCTCATAAGCGACGACCATCGCATAGCCTTCACATTCCATCGAAAGTTAAACCTATACCGCCGATTCAACAAACCTCGACCTCTAACGACCTTAACACCAATAGTAACACCCAGACAAGTACTTTAACTAGCGATAATACAAAAAATACTGACTTACTTTATCCTGCTTCCGCTTCCGGTCCTTTTATCGTTATGGTTCAGAGGACTGAACAAGGAAAACTTATTCATCCTTTAGATTTTGGAAAATTCTTATTTGACTCAAAAAATAATAATCTTGGTATTGTTAACGGTTCAATTAAAAAACTTTAAGAACAAATCCTGGTACAAACTCTTCCAAATTAAACAATCAGAGGACGCATGGATATACTTTGTTAACTATTTGAAAAACGAACTACACTACCATTCCACGCCGTTGACCAAAAACATAACAAATAAACTGAAACCCCTGAAACCTTGGATTAACCACTCCATTATAAATTGCATACACAAGAGAAACATGCTACACAAAAAAAAACAAAGATAATCCATATGACCAAATAACATCCAACCACTATAAAAGATATAGAAACATGTGTTGTAACGTCATCAGAAAAGCAAAAGAAATTTACTACTCAGCAAAAATTACAGAAAGTAACAACAATCCCAAAAAAATATGGGAAATACTAAGAGAAGCCACAAACTCACAAACTACAAAAGAGAAACAAAGCATAAATAAACTTTCTATTGATGGACATATTGTTGAAACCTCAAAAAATCCTAAACTCGTTGCTGATCATGTAAACAATTTTTTTATTAACATTGGTCCAAATCTTGCTTCTCAAATCCCCCAGAGTGGAATCACCCAATCTACCAATTCAGAGGATCAAGCAAATAAAAAAAATATAAAATTTCTCTTCCGAACTGTAACAAAAGAAGAAATTCTCAGTACAATTAAATCTCTAAAAAACACTTCTTCCGCTGGACCAGATGAAATTACGACCAAAATCCTTAAAATGCTGTCTTCGGAGATTACATTGCCACTGGAATACCTTATAAACCTAAGCATTACACAGGGCTACTTCCCCTCTAACCTAAAACAAAGTATCGTAATTCCCATCTACAAATCTGGAAACAAGACAGATATCAACAACTATAGACCAATTACTCTACTAAATAGCTTGTCTAAAGTTTTTGAAAACCTCATTAAGAGGAACGCATGCGTGGCCTGTTTCATACAAAATTTTGTTTTGGATTTACGGCTAAAATATCAAATTAATTGTTTTTTTCTTTTTTTAAATGATAAATTAGGCATGTATACAATTAGGATGTGAATCCGATTTTCGATTTTTGCTTTAAATTATAAAATATAGGCCCCAAAAGATGACGATTTATCCATAAATTTAGGAGGCAACTTTGGCATTTTTTTCTGGACATATGGACGCAATTTAAAAAAAAAACTCCTCACATCCTGAGTCAGGAATATGATGAAGTATACGACAAAATTTTATTCTGCACTGAAAACAGTTTTATTCGTGTAAAAAACCGAATTTAGATACGCGCAGATCTGTAGTAAAATTACTTAGGTTTTTTGTTGTTGTCTCATCCACTCATTTGCCAGCCGGACGGGGCAGCTTGTACGGGGGAGCTTGCGCGGGCCGGGGGAAGGAGTAAAATCGCGCCAGACAAACTAATACATACATAACTCAATCGCCATACATTAACAATGGGTATATCTATGTCTTTGTTTGTTGACAATATGCAGGTGTTCGTTGTTTTAGAATCGTTTAAGAACTCTTAATTTTTACCGAAAAAATCGAGAACCATATTCAACGTATTTGTGTTTACTTGGTAGGTAGTAAGATTATCATTTTTTGCAGTTCAGCATTTATTTTTTAAATATTTTCTACGATATCGGGGTACCTACCTACCTAGGTATTTATGGCAGTGAGGCATGGGAACTGGCAGAGGAGAATGAAAGTAGGTACCTAGACAGAATGCGAGGCGAGTATGCGTACCACTGCCCCGGAAACCATTTATTGGATAACCAACACTTCTGCCATAGGTCATCCCAAATGGTTCGCTACGTTTGGTGACTTAGCAGGGTTGCCCGGGTTCATGGGGTGAGGTTTGTCTGAGTCTTGGTGGCGGATGCGTCTGCCCACCAGCTGCATGGCAGGCCGGATCGGGAGAGAATGGTTGAGGGAAACTCTTTGACGTCTCCAGCCGTAAGTACTCTCTCTGAATATCGCCTTGCATCGCAGTGGGAGGGATGGATTCTTGCATCCGTCACTCCTAGATGCACTGACCCACAGATTCCTAATCATCCGCAATACTTACCCTTTTATTTTTCAGAACTTCCTCTTCTTCCTTTCCTAAAAAGACCCCTTATTTTCCTCAGGGCCTCCTGTGTGGAGCTAATGTTAAAAAAAGCTGTAAAAAGAGATCCCTGAGGCGTATGTATAGAAAACAAATATATATACATAGTAAATTCCGAGACGCCGATTTTGGAACTTTACAGAATAATTGAATGTGAAGTTACACATATTATTTGACTTTCAAATCTGACATATTAACAAAGGACAAGATTATGTTTTTATACAATAGCTCCACACATGCCCAGGAAGAAAATAATTCTCCTCAGGGCCTATGTCATCTTCGGGGATGCTGAGTGAAGGGTATTTTTAGGAAAGGAAGGAGAGGATGTTCTGGGAAATAAAAAGGTAGAAGGGGTGGGTTGGAATCTGGGGTCAGTGTGTCCAGGAGTGACGGACGAATGATTCTATCCCTCCCCGTGCGGTGAAAGGCGATGTTGTGAAGACCCGAACAAACCTCACCCCATGAGCTCGGGCACCCCTACTAAGTCACTAAACGTAGCGAACCACTTGGTGTGAGCTGTAGCAGAGGTGTTATCCAATAAATGGTTCCCTGGGCTGCGGCACCCATACCTGTCTCCCAAAATGAGTATTAACACTCAAATTTTTATAGGCGTTTTTATTGCTGTTTTTTTTTTATTCCAAAAATATTCTACGTCTTCTACGACATTATATTGATAAACTTTTCCTTGGAATTAACTTGCTGAGAATTGAAGTTCTTATTATTTTGAATTTAAGTTTTCTAATGGTACAATATTTTATTTCTTACTGGCGAGTTCCCGGCATGCGTTGTAATGTCACTTAATAAAGACATTGTTTCTCCCTGCGTGTCCTTTCCCATTCGTCCCGTTCCCTTTCCTCTCTCTCGTACCCTTCTCCTCACATTTTCCCACTCTGCCTTCCTTCTCTCCACTCCCATCTTCCGCTTCTCCCGTCCTGCTAACTCCCCTCCCTCCTCCCGCATTCCATAAATTCAGTCCCGATACATTCAGTTTTCAAACAGCTCGCGTGCCACTTAAAGCATATATACCTAGTATATTTGCGGCACGTTCCAGAGTGGAAGATACTCTCAGTATCGCCCTGATGTAAGACCACCATTCAGAATTGAAACGTTGCTTGAAATGGCATTAGCCGTGTTTGGTGACCAGATCTGAATAGCCAGGTACTTCCCCACCTTTCTCTTCCCGATCTCTTTCCCCTCCCCACTACCTTCAGCCTCACAGCATACCCCAATTGGGGATGCCGTGAGGCATCTCACTGGCTTCAGATGGGAGCAGTTAGGACTCTTGTGCGGTATTCATATAAAAAAAATCTCACCACTTTATATATTAACCATCGCGGGCATGCGCACATCAAATCCATTAATTAATGGAGTTGCCGGCATTTACCCTCCTTTCAATATCTCTATCAGCCTTCCCATCTCTCGTAAACATACTTCCCAGATAAACAAACTCATCCACCTGCTCCAAGTATTCATCATTCACTACTATATCGCACACTGTTTTCGTACTCTCTCTTTCAAACACCATGACTTTAGTATAATATTATCATTATTATTTCCGGAGCTCTTCTAACAATACATGTCTCAGCTAATATTGAATGAACTAAGCAAATGGGTGATTTCTCATCTTGACGAAAATATATTGACATATAAAATTAAAATTTTGTTTCGGTGGTTTCTCGCGTTTTTACTGTGTACACGTCGAAACGCCGGACACCGGAATTACGAAATATGTCGGGAGTTCGGGAGTCTCCCATATTATATGACGTGTCGCTAAAGATATTATCAACAAAAGGGGCATTGCACCGTCTTCGTGCAAGTATTCGGGCATGGAAATCTCTCTCTGGTTTCAATCCTGGGATTGGTTTGCAGCAATTTCATCTATTCGTTTCTTCCACTCTTCCCTGTCTTGTGCGGCTCTTTTGAATTCTGCATATGATAAGCAGCGCACGTCCACCAGCAGGTCCTCCAGGTACTCTCGGCGTGGGCGTCTCCTAGCGTTTGTCCCCTCGGTCATACCCTCCATTATGGCATGCAAGAGGCCTTCTTGTCTTATTGCATGGCCGATCCATCTTGCACGCCTTTCGGACAAGGTCCTGAGCAGGTGCCTTCCTCCTTCGATTTTTTGGAGAACCTCCTCATTTGTGATGTGGTCTCTCCAGGAAATTCCTAGTAGTCTTCTATAGGACCACATCTCAAAAGCCTCTAGTCTCCGTTTATCTCTTTCGGATAAGCACCATGTTTCGCAGCCGTACATCAAGATACTCCATACATAGGTCTTGATGAGGAGTATTCTCAGTTTCAGGTCTATATTATTCGATTCTATTATTTTCGACCTTTTATTGAATGCAAGCCTAGCCTGGTGTATACGGCTGTCGACCTCACTCTTAGACCGACCGTCCCATGTTATTTTGCTCCCGAGGTACACAAACTCCTTGGTGTTCTTTAGTGGAACTCCTGACATCTCTACTCTCATCTGATGTTGCGTTCGGCAGCTTTGTTTTGTCTTTATTTGCATGGAAATAAATGCCTTATTTTGTTAAACGCTCAATATTACTTATTTACAATTTTACGTCATGCATCCGATTCCCGTATCTCCTATTACAATATAATATCTCCGTTAATTTCAAGGCACTACACAAAAAGATCATTCCTCGTATTCTCCGATAAAATGATGTTACATAATAATTACGCGTCCTTTTCTTTAAAACTCTATAACACCATATTTTGCTCGCTAGCGCTGCAACTAAATACCACTACATAGAAATCTTCCCTTCCCGCCTCCCCGCTACACACCGCAAATACAATATTTCGTTAGAAAGGGACAAACGAAAGACATGAGATTATTGAAGATCTAGTTCGGTTGCCGGCAAACAATGGTCTTAATGCACAACTTTTAAAATTTGTCGAGAGCCATAAAATACTTTCAATTAATCAATATGGTTTTCAAAAAAACAAAAGTACATCAGATGCCATTGCCAGTGTGACTGACTTCATTGTAAAAAGCCTTGATAAAGGAAATAAATGTATCTCAATCTTTTTAGACCTTTCTAAAGCTTTTGATACAATATCACACATTAAACTAATTAAAAAACTAGAGAACATCGGCATTTCGGACAAAGAGCTAAACTTCTTCAAAAGCTACTTAAATGGACGCCAACAACAGGTTAAAATACAGAATACTCTCAGTAATCAGCGCTCAACTGACTATGGAATTCCACAAGGAAGCGTTTTGGGACCAACTCTGTTCTTACTGTATATTAACAACTTTTGCAACCTTGAAAGTCAAGAACACATTGTTAGCTTTGCAGACGATACCGTCTTATTATTCGAAGACAATAATTGGTCAGCTGTATTTAAAAAAGCTGAAGAAAATATTAACTTCATTAAAAAATGGCTAGATATAAACACACTTACCCTTAACACGAAGAAAACTAAATATGTTACTTCAAGCATCAATACTACAGGCCAACCTAATGATGATTACTCCATAAAAATTCGTACGAATTCCAATGAATGTAGTGAGTGCCCCAGTATAGAGCGCACTTCACAGATAAAGTACCTCGGCCTCACCATTGACCCATACCTCAAATGGAACCTACATACCCAGATCATTGCAAATAAAATTACAAAAACAATACACTTCTTCAGATCCATAAGGAACTTTCTTAACTTACAACTCCTAAAAATGATTTATTTTGCAATCACCCAATCTATCATTGAGTATGGTATCATTGCATGGGGAGGGGGCACTTCATCAGCTCTAGATCCTGTCGAAAAGGCACAGAAAACAATTATGAAAATTATTCTCAAACTTCCTCTAACTGCAGACAGTGACCTTATATTCAAAATAATGAGAGTATTTGATGTTCGACAGATCTATGTAAAAACTATCCTCATGCATCTCTTTAAAAACAAACATGTGCTTTACATGAGCTCCACACAGGAGGCCCTGAGGAAAATAATTTCCCTCAGGGCCTATGCCATCTTTGAGGATGCTGTGTGGAGGGTTTTTTTAAGGAAAGGAAGGAGAGGAGAGTTCTGGGAAGGAAAAGGGTTTAAGGGGTGGGTAGGATGGGGGTTCAGTGTGTCCTGGTCATCCGCCTCCAAGACCTAGACAAACCTCACCCCATGAACCCGGGCACCTCTGCTAAATCACCAAACGTAGCGAACCACTTGGGGTGACCTATGGCAGGGGTGTTGGTTATCCAATAAAGGTTCCCGGGGCGGCGGTACCCATTCCCGCCTCCCAAATTGAGAAAACTCGTAACTCCAACAAAGACATATTGCAAGTTCCAGCACTCTCTTCCACCTTTGGTCAACGTAGCTTTAGATACTTTGCCACAAAAATATTCAACATTCTCCCAGAAAACATCAAACTGAGTCAAACACAGAGAGAGTTTAAAAAATATGTTAAAATATGGATACATTCTAATGATCGAGCCTATACTGGTGCCCTCACCCAAACGCCCAGTCATTGACAGTTGTTATTGTAGTAATAACCTTGCAGTTTATGAATTGTGTAGGTATATGCAAACAATAATGTTAACTAAAATAAAGTTTTTGCTGTATGGAAACCTACTTTACACATTTATAAAAAAACCATGGATAAAATTCCGAGAAACAATTAACAAAATTTCTGCCTCAATACAGGTTCACCTAGTGAGGCAGGCAATGCACAACTAAAAATACTGTATAACTATACTACTCCTGTGTAACCTTACGTTACTTTCTGTTTATTAATTTTTCTGTACTGATTGATGTAATCTATTTGTAAACTACATTGAGTATGTAATTTTTTTTTTTTAGTTATATTGTTGTTATTTCATTGAATAAAGATTATTATTATTATTATTACTAATTAGACAGGAAGGACGATATAAATTATCTATCGAGTTTTATTACTGCCGCTTCCGCAAATGGATTTGTAAAAAAAATTGACTCGCTCTCAAACCATAAATATAAATCGTTCATCCCGACATTTAACCTTACGAGAATGGGTCTTGTGCGAGGAATTCCAGCGGAGATCCCAGAGGCTGAAATTGTTGATGCTTTGAATAATTCCCACGGAACCCCGAAAGTATTAAAAGCACGCCGACTGAACTACAAGGATTCTACTGATGGAAACACGATCTGGAAACCTTCCCAATCTGTTGTTATTACATTTGAAGGACAATCCCTACCGTCTCGTGTGTTTATTTATTATACCTCGCTTCTCGTCGAAGTTTATAAATTCCCAACTATTCAATGCTTCAATTGCTGCCGGTTTGGACATTCAAAACCCGTATGCCGCTCCCCTCCACGTTGTTACTTTTGCGGAGAAGGTCACCCATTTGATCAATGTCCGAAATCTTCCAATGACCCCATTTGCATTAACTGTTCGGGTGCACATACCGCGGTCAGTCTAGCCTGTCCGGAATTATCAAGACAGAAGAACATAAAACATAAAATGGCTACCGACAACATTTCGTACTTCCAGGCCTCGTTATTCTCTCCTGCGAAAAAATCATTCGCAGAGATGACATCGTCCTCAGCTCCTTTCCAAACAACCACCTTTTTAAATTCAACGTCATCTTCTCACAGAGAAACCATTCTCAAGCCAGTCAAACCCAACCCAAAATATACTCCTTACCTTGATAAAAAACAATTGAATAATATTTTGGCCAGCCCGAATGGGAATGCCAAATCCCAGACCCCCAATGGGTGTGCCCTTAATGGCAACACTTCCCCTCCTGCTCTCCCCGAAATAATGAATAATAATTCTTTTATACAAACCTTAATTACCCTTTTAATTTCTATCCTTACAAACAACAATACTGTACTGTCCAACGCTGCCGATTACATTAAATCTTTATTATCTTGCCTCCCCAATGACTTCGAAACTGCACAAAATTCTTCAGTGGAACAGTAGAAGCCTCTTCGCTAACAAATCTGACCTAATTCAATTACTCGACGAACACGACGTTTCAGTAGCCGCCATTTCTGAAACGTTGTTAAAACCCTCCTTTCACTTAAAAATTCCAGGTTATTATTGTCTCAGACACGACAGACCGGATGGTAAAGGCGGCACGGCTCTGATAATCCATAATTCTATCCCGTTTAAACAAATTAATATTCATACTCCCTCCGACGATATCCAGATAATAGCAGCTGTCTTATCTGATATCACAATATTATCAATATATATTCCTCCCTCTACGACTTTTATTGAAAATGAATGGGCACCAATCTTAACCCAGATTTGTTCCCCTTATATGATCCTTGGAGATTTTAATGCACATTCCCCTTCTTGGGGTAGCAAAATAACAAATCGTTCTGGCCGCAATCTTTTAGATTTTATTGATGCCCATAACCTATGTTTTTTAAATGACGGATCTCCAACCAGATTCACCCCCCCTCATCAACGGAAAAGTGCTGTTGATTTATCTCTTTGTTCGTATTCGTTAGCATCTAAATGCTCTTGGGACATCCTAAACGATCCACTCTCTAGTGATCATTTCCCAATTATAATCCGATTCCACTATCAATCTAACACTTATCCCCCCCCAGTTAAAAATAATTTCAAATTTAGAACAAAAGATACGAATTGGAGCACTTTCTCTTCTGAACTAGATAACCTTATTAATTTAACAAAATCGTCCCCGGGAGACATCAGAATGCAATGTGAGACGTTTCCCTCTATGGTTATAAATGCAGCAGAAAAATCCATCCCGAAATACAATGCGAACATTAAAATAAAACACTCTACTCCGTGGTGGGACGAGGAATGCACTCGCTCCGTCAACTCTCGTAAAAAAGCAATTTCCTCTTTTCGTAAGTGTATGTCACTAGAAAATTTTTTATCAGTTAAAAAAGTCCAGGCAGAAACCAAACGAATTTTGAAAAATAAAAAACGCGCTGGATGGCGGAAGTTCTGTGAGAACCTGTCTCCGGAAACTTCCCAGTCTTCAGTTTGGTCTAGTTTAAAAAAATTCGGATCATCTTATTCTCCGCCGAGAATCAAACATATATCAGAAGAAATTCTTATAGGATTTGCGGATAAAATAGCCCCCCCATCAGTGGCCGGATGTGAAGAAATGCCCTCTATTAAGCCATATCCAGCTCATTCTAACTGGCTAGATGCTCCTTTCTCCATTGATGAGATGAAACGAGTAATAAGAGCCCTTTCTGACTCTGCTCCAGGTCCCGATGGAATATTTAATAGTTTCATTAAATCATTTTCTGATATGGCGGTTGAATATTTCTTATCTCTTATTAATAATATGTTTGAAACAGGACTAATTCCGGATGATTGGAAAACTCAAAAAATCATTCCCATTTTAAAACCTGGAAAAAATCCATCTGAAATTTCGTCTTATCGGCCTATTGCTCTTTCATCATGTTTGATGAAAGTAGCGGAGCGTTTGATCAAAAACAGATTAGAGTGGTTTGTTGAAAGTCAAGATATTATCTCACCAAATCAGTATGGTTTTCGGAAAAAGAAATCTACAATGGATAATTTAAGTTTGTTCACAACTGATATCCGAGTTTCTCAATCCCTAAATTCTTATACATTGGCCACATTCCTTGACCTTTCATCAGCTTACGATGATGTTTTACTGAATGTTTTGAAAGAAAAGCTAATTAAAAAACAAATCCCCCCGAAATTGGTCCAATTTATTATTAATTTGCTCTCAGACAGGTCCAATATTATTGAGTCTTCCTCTAAATGCTTAAGGCGCAAACTATGGAGAGGTTTGCCCCAGGGTTCTGTTATTAGTCCTCTGTTGTTTAATATTTATAAAAGCGACCTAGACTCAGTAATTCCTTTTTCTATCAAGCGACTTTACTTTGCGGATGATATCCTTATATATTTGTTACATAAAAATATTATTCTTGCAGCTAAGGAAATGAATTTGGCTTTACAATATATTAAAAGCTGGTTGTCAATAAATGGGATGAATCTGGTGGCATCTAAAACAAGGGTCGTGGCTTTCACGCGCAAAAGAAAAATTCCCCAATTCTCAATCTCTTTTGATAATGTGCCTCTACAAACCGCTACTCAAATCAAATTCCTTGGTCTTCTTTTGAACCATAAACTTTCCTGGCTTCCACACATTCAGATAATTTCTACAAAGTGTGAAAAGGGACTTAATATGAGGCGAGCAGTTTCCAGAGTATGGTGGGGATCTCATCCTACCACTCTTAAATTAATGTATAATTCCCTAGTTCGAAGCCACTTGGATTATGGCTCATTCCTTTTTGACCCACTCCCTAAATATTTAGATAAGAAAATGGAAAGAATTCAATCAAAAGCCCTCAGAATGATTATTGGAGCTATGAAGTCTTCTCCAATTAATGCGCTTCAGGTGGAATGTGGGGAGCCTCCATTATATTTCAGAAGGCAATTCCTTGCCAATAAATATATTTTCAAGGCTTTATCGTTATCACATCATCCTATTAAACAAAGTCTTAATCGGTTAAGTGTTAATTTGAATTCTAACAAAAGATTGAGAGAAAAACAATGTTTTCCTCTCCTAATTAAAAGTTTTCATCTCTATAATTCTCTATCATCTTCCCTCCAATATCTTCAAGAAGTTCCCAATCTCCCTATATACAATATTCCATTTAAGGCAATCACTTTTATGCCAAACACAATAACATCAGTCTTTCAGAAGAATATTTTATCCTCCCCAAATAGATTTCAAAATGTGGATGATTGTTTTAAAAGCATTGTGGCTTCAAAATTCCCTGGATTTTCCATCCTTTACACTGATGGTTCCAAATTTGAAAATAAAAGATGTGGAGCATCCAGAATTCAACATCAATCTCACTTATAAATTACCGAAAGAAGCTTCCATATTTACAGCTGAATGCTTTGCAATTGAACAAGCGCTAAATCAAATCCTGGTTCTCAACATTCATCGAGCCTTACTATGTACTGATTCACTAAGTGCTCTAACTAAAATTAGGTCAAATATTCTATGTTATCCGGAAGACAATACTATATGTAAAATAAAATATCTTCTCAATTCTCTAAGTGAATCTGGGTTTGAGACGATATTGGCCTGGGTCCCTGCCCATTTGGGTATCGAGGGTAATGAGATGGCCGATTTTCTCGCCAAATCTGGTTCAGATTCCGGAACTATCCCACTAAATTTTAGAATTCCTATCTCCGATGTCTTCCCGATTCTTAAATCCAACATGACTCGTGCCTGGGAAGAAAATTGGGCAGTCTCCAAAATAAGAACTGGATCTTTCTATGCTGGAATTCAAAACCATATCCCTGCTAAGTCATGGTTTCACGGTAAAAAACTTTCAAAATGATTCATTTCATGTATTTCGAGAATGAGAATTGGTCACTGTTCAATTGCATCTCACTTGTCTAGAATTAGAGTTTTAGATGATCCGGACTGCCAGTGCGGTGTGGAAGAGGAAACCCTCGACCACGTTTTCTTTAACTGTAAAAACCATTCATCTTTCAAGAACATATATCGCCGGCTTATTAAAATCACACCAATCCCCCCTTAACATTTCATACCTTTTATCTCTTAACAATTCTCGTGTTCATACAGCTTTATGTAAGTTTATTAACCTGAATGAATTCAATATTTAATTTGTTTTAGTGATCTAAATGAGTCCAATATTTAATTTGTTTTATTATTTTCCCAATAGATTAACTGAATTTTTTTTTATCCACTTTAACTATTACCGGGACTCGCAACAATAACATTTGGCTGTCATCAGTTCTTTTGTTTTGCTCTTTCAAAAAATATTCTTAAACCAATCTTTTTATTGTGTTTTGGCTGTAAAAAGTTTAGTGTGTTGGAATCTTCTCCCCCCTGATCTTCCAGGAGTCACTTCTTGCTGCTCATTTTCAGATATTTATATAATTTTTTTACTTCTGTCACTTTTTATATTAGCTGTAATTTTTTGAACAATGGAGGAGGATTTCCCTCCTGTACCCCTTACAAAGCCCCCAGATCCCCCTCCTGACCCTCCAGATGGAGACATTTCAGATAAAATAGACTTTTCAGAACATTCAAACATTTCAGACAATGAATCTGTCATCCTAACCTCAATTAAAAAAAGAAAATTTAGTCCCCTTTCCCCAAAAAAACATGATTCGCCTTTGTCTTCTCAGTCCCCTCCAGCTCTTCCTCAACCTCCTCCAACAATCTTTTACTCTACTCATTCCCGTGGCCCCTACATTGTATATGCGCAAAAAACTGAACAAGGTAAAACCATCCATCCTCTTGAATTTGGTAAATTTCTTTCAAATAACAAGAACCTTTCGATTAAACCTGAAGGTGTTAAAGCCGAGGGTCGCTTCCGAATCTCTGTTGAATTCCTGTCAGGTTCAGCCGCCAACAACTTTATCAAAAATATATTTATTTCATCAAATTCTAAATTCAAGGCGTACATCCCAACTTTCAATGTCACTCGAATGGGCCTGGTCAGGGGTATCTCGACCGATCTGTCCATTCCAGAAATCCTGTCCTCACTTTCAACCCCCCAACATATCGGCAATCCCATAAAAGCCAGGAGGCTAAATTATAAGGACACCTCTGAGGGCATCGTTTCCTGGAAGCCCTCCCAATCTGTCGTCATCACATTCGAAGGACAATCTCTTCCCTCCCATATTTATTTATTTTTCAACTCCTTACCAGTTGAAATGTACACTTATCCCACCACTCAATGTTACAACTGCTGCCGTTTTGGTCATACCAAAGCTGCATGCAGATCCCCTCCCAGATGTTTCAAATGTGGAGAAAACCACTCGGCTGACCAATGTTCTTCTCTCTCTTCACCTAAATGTTTTAACTGCTTAGGCGCTCATTCCGCCACTAACTCTTCTTGCCCCGAACAATCTCGGCAAAAAAATATAAAAATTTCTATGGCCTCTGAGAACTTGTCTTTTCTGCAGGCTTCTAAATTATTCCCGCCTGTCAAAAAATCATTTTCCGAGGTTTTATCCAGTAACTCTTCATCCAACCCTCTCGCCTCCTCCTCAACATCTTCCCGTTCAACAAAATTCACATACAAAAACCCTATCTCTAAACAGGCTCGTGGATACAATCAGCAACAACACAACTCACTTCTCTTAAATCCCAATGGTTCTCCTCTTTCACACGCCACAAATGGGTGCGCAAACAATTATAATTCATCCTCAACAAACTATCAAAAGCTTTCTGAACAACTCTCCCAAGATAATTCTTCATTTATTCAAACTCTTATTATGCTTCTAATTGACCTAATTTCTTCTCAAACTAATCTACCGTCCAACGCTGCTTCTATTATTTCCACATTAAAATCATTTATTCAAAATGGCTCTTCAAGATGTCAGAATTCTTCAGTGGAATAGCCGCAGTGCTATTTCTAACAAATCAAACCTTCTTAACCTATTAAATTCAAACCTTATTTCTGTGGCTGCTGTCTCGGAGACATGGTTTACTCCATCCACCCACTTTAATGTGGGAGGGTACTCCTGTCTCCGCGATGATCGCCCGGAAGGTACGGGCGGAGGTGCTGCCCTTTTTATTAAAAAATCCCTTCCGTTTTTCCCAATAAATAATATCAAACCCCCCAATGCTGACTTTCAAATGGTTGCAGCTAAAATAAAGGACACTTCCTTTGTTTCTATCTATCTTCCCCCAACATCGCACTTCAATAAACAAGCGTGGTTGCAAATTGTCCGTCAACTAAGCCCTCCTTTCTTTTTATTGGGTGATTTTAATGCCCATTCTCCCGTCTGGGGTTCTGCTTTCTGTGATCGAGACGGTCGAAGTGTGATGGATTTCCTAGATGAATCCAACCTTTTTCTTTTGAATGACGGATCTCCTACTAGAATCTCTCGCCCCAACACAAACCCCAGTGCAGTGGATCTCTCCATATGCTCTATTAATCTGGCACCTCTCTCCTCGTGGGTGGTGTCCCCCGACCCTTGCTCCAGTGATCATTTCCCGATCACCATCACTTATCAAACTTCTTTCCATTCAGACAAGTCCCATATTTCGACAAAGATTAAAACAAAACACACCAAATGGGACGAATTTAACTCACATATGGATAAGTTTATACAAAATTTATCCTATACCGATACATTATCTGTCAAAGATGACTACGATAACTTCAAATCAATGCTCGTAACTGCAATCAATAAATCAAATCCTCCCCCTAAAACCAAATCTCTCAAAAAACTCCCTCCAACTCCCTGGTGGGATGAGGAATGTTCCAAAGTAGTGAGAATTCGGAAAGCTAAATCTCTTTCCTATCGTCACAATATGACTATGGAGAACTATCTCATATACAAAAATGCCGAAGCGAATGCCAAAAGGGTATTGAGGTCAAAAAAAAAATCCGGGTGGTACAACTTCTGCAGTTCAGTATCTCCGAACACTCCAATTTCGGAAGTTTGGTCTATGATTCGAAGATTTCGATCCTCCTTCAGTCCAACATCTCCTCGAGCTTCTCATTCTAAATGGATGGACGAGTTCTTGGACAAAATTGCCCCCCCTTCTGTACCTAACTTAGATGAAATAACTCCAATCCACAACACTCCTATGTCTGATCATTGGCTTGACTCTCCATTCACTTTAATTGAATTAAAAAATTGTTTATCAACAGTCAAGGACTCATCTCCAGGCAGAGATGGTATACCTTATAGCATTATCAAAAATAGTAATGATAATGTTCTAAATCACTTTTTAAGCATCTTAAATAAAATCTTCCAGACTGGCATAATACCTGATGACTGGAGTTCTCAAATAATCATCCCAATTCTAAAATTAAACAAATCACCCAATTCTGGATCCAACTATAGGCCAATTGCTCTTTCATCCACCCTTAGTAAAATTTATGAAAAATTAATTAAAAACCGGTTAGAATTTTTCGTCGAGAGTAATCATCTTCTCTCTCCATCCCAATTTGGATTTAGGAAAAAGAAATCTACACAAGATAACCTTGCCATCATCAGCACTGATATTAATTTATCCATTTCTAACAAAGAAGTATGTCTTGCAGTCTTTATAGACATAGAAGGCGCCTTTGACAATGTTTCCATCCCAATTCTTAAAAAAAAACTTTTAGGCCTTGGCTTACCCCTCATGTTTGTCCAATCTATTATTAATCTTTTTCTCGATAGGAAAATTTTCATTGAGCTACCAGATGTTACTCCTCAGAGTAGGTCAATTTGGAAGGGTTTACCCCAAGGCGATGTATTATCCCCCTTACTGTATAATATATACACACACGATTTGCATGTCACCATTCCCCCTCAAGTAAAAGTCGTTGAGTTCGCAGATGACATAGCTTTCTTCTTATCATCCAAAATCATTCCATCCGCCGTCAAATATCTTAATGAAGCCATGGATGCCCTTTGCACATGGCTTACTTTAAATGGTCTTGAACTTTCAGTACAAAAGAGTCAGTGTGTTACCTTCTCAAATCGTCATAATAATCCCCCTGTTCAAATTTTATTTAAAAACTCGCCAATCCCCAATGCTTCCGAAGTAAAATTTTTGGGAGTAACATTTGATAGGAAACTTAAATGGTCTTCCCACATTAATAATATAGTTACTAAATGTGAAAAAAATTTAAATATTATCAGATCATTGACTGGCGTTTGGTGGGGTGCTCATCCTATCTGCATTAAGTTGCTCTACAATGCACTTATTCGAAGTCATCTCGACTATGCCTGCCCACTTTTTAGTACTGCATCCAAAAATGCACTCAGTAAATTAGACAAAATTCAATCTAAGTCATTGCGAATAATAACTGGCGCGATGCAATCGTCGCCCATCAATTCCCTTCAAGTAGAATGTTCTGATCCTCCTCTTTATTTAAGGCGTCAATTATTTGCTGACAAATTTGTTCTTAAATGTTTAAATTCTAAAAGTCATCAGATTATTCCCAGAGTCTCGTTGTTCAACGACTCAACACATTCATCTACAATCAGAGCTCGAACTAAACCTCTCCCTGCCATTTGTAAAAATTTTCGCTCTCTCTCAGAGCTTCAAATTATCAAAAATGATATTCTTCCTTTGTACAAATTAAAATATAGTCACGTCACCCTATCCCCAACGATTTTAGAGGGGATCGGCATCCTTAAAAGTCATTCCAATCTCCCAGCCCGTACTGTCAATAATATGTTCAATGACATTATTTCTTCTAAATGGCCCAACTCTTCTCTTTTATTTACTGATGGCTCCAAATCTCCGGACTCTCCTAACTGTGGTGTTGGTATTAACGTTTACCACAATAATTCTAATGAAAGAATATTTTATTCAATTTCAAACCAATTTTCAATATTTTCTGCCGAGTGCATTGCGATTATTGAATCTCTCAAATATATAATAAAAAATAATTTTGAACATTCTCTTGTTCTCTCTGACTCTCTCAGTTCCCTCCAAAAACTTAAAACAAGTCCTCTTCTTCATCCTGATGATCACTTTGTATGTCTTATTCGAGTATTGATAACCTCCATTCAAAGCTCTGGAAAAACTGTCACTCTGATTTGGATTCCTGGACATGTTGGCATAGTGGGTAATGATATTGCTGATTCCTTGGCAAAACAAGGAGCGTCTAACCCTACCGTTTCCCTCGTAAACCATATTCCCCTGTCTGATATTTTTTCCATCATCAAAGATAGATCCCGCAATGTTTGGACAGAGTATTGGAACATTGCTAGTCAATCCAAGGGTGCCCGCTACGCCTCAATACAAAGGACTATCCCATCAAAACCGTGGTTTCAAAAATTCCCCCATTTTTCCAAAAAAGAAATTTCCTTACTTATTCGTATGAGAATCGGACATTGTTCCGTTCCTTCTCACCTTTATAAAATTCATGTGCTTGACTCCCCAGATTGTACGTTCTGTGGTCTAGATGTGGGAACTTTAGATCACATATTTTTTGATTGTCCCTCTCTAAATAAATATCCTCTCTTCTATCAAGCGTTATCAAAAATTGCCTCTCCTCCATTCAACATCTCATCTCTTCTAAGTCTGAACTCTACTCCAATCTTCCATAAAATTCTGAAATTTGCACATTTAAATAAAATTAATATATAAATTCACCTTTCCTTTCTCTGTAATTATAAATGATGGCCTAGAACACCCTTGAAGGGTGAAAGCCAGAAATAATTGAAAAAAAAAAAAAAAACTATTACCGGCACAAAGCACTCTTTTCAGGGTGAATTGCCTAAAACCAAAAAAAAAAAAAAAATTATTTCTACGCAAACCTGAATATACACCCTATGTTATAAAAAAACAATTCAAAAATACGCTCTAATTGCATCCTTCACTTCTTCATCATTTGAAAACTTTTTCCCACAAAGTTATTTTTTCAAGTTATGAAATAGGTAATAACTACTGGGAGCCAGGTCAGGACTGGAGGGTAGGTGTGGCAAAATTTCTAAGCCCACCTTCTGCATGGCAGCCATCGCAAATCGCAACACAGCTCATATGGACAGGCGCATTGTCGTGCAGAAGGAGGACGCCTTTGGTCAATTTTCCCCTTCTTTTCTCCTTGATAGCTTCCTTTAATTGCTCTAGGATTGAAGCGTAGTAATCTCCGGTTATGGAGACACCTTTATCTTTGTAAACGATTAACAGGATTCCTTCTGAGTCCCAAAAGACTGTCACAATGATCCCAGCCATATTGTGACTTCTTGGGTAGTAGTGTGCCTTACTTGTGCCACTGTATAGAATCAGGTTCATAATAATGAACCCAAGTTTCATCACCAGTAACAATTTGAGCTAACACTCCATCTTTGTCTTCCCTACAGAGGTCCAAAAATGCACGAGAACACTCCACGCGCTGTTCTTTTTGAGGCGGCTTGAGCATTCTCGGCACCCATCTTGCGCTGACTTTAGTCATTCCAAGATGGTCGTGAAGAACTTTTAAAATGGTTGTATCTGATACTCCCACCATTTCTGCGAGCTGTTTCTTCTTTAATCGGGCATCTTCTAATATTAATTTTTGACTTTTTGAATAATTTCCGGAGTGGTCACCTCGATCGGCCTTCCTGGCCGAGGGCCGTCTTCAAGTGACTCCCTGCCTTGTTTAAAGAGAGTATGCCACTTGTAAACCATAGTTCTACTTGGACAAGAGTCCCCGTAAACGGGTGACATCTCTTCCAGTGTGATCTGAACTGATTTTACTTAATTGGTAAGGAACTCGATTTTCTCCATATTTCACAATTTCTTCCTGATTGACTTGTTTGGTAGACGATAGCTCAAAGACCTAATTATGATAAAACCCGGTATTTATACTAATGAGTTGCTTTATTAGTAGGTACCTAATTCGGCAACACCCCCACTAATCACCTACCTACCCATTCTGCCAACTTAAAAACCCACCCTCGTAAGTTTATGATAACAATTCTTTCAGATTTTAGAAGTTTATAAAACTGTTGTTACTAATAATGTTATTTTGTACTAGAAACCTGTAAATAAATAATGCTAAAAATATAATAATTATTAATAATGATGTAAAAAAATTCTTTAACACTTTCGATTTGAGTTATAGACATATCTACGATAAACTGATGAACCTAATTTTTATAAATTTTCTAATGTGAAATATTAGAAAAATTACATCAAAATAATGTAGATAAAATTATCTTTCCATAATGAATTTATATCAAAAACAATGAAAGTATATAGTTAACCTTGATCAATTTCGCTAGCTCCAGCTTTTCAATTTGGGAGGCGGGAATGGGTACCGCCGCCCCGGGAACCTTTATTGGATAACCAACACCTCTGCCATAGGTCACCCCAAGTGGTTCACTACGTTTGGTGATTTAGCAGGGGTGCCCGGGTTCATGGGGTGGGGTTTGTCTAGGTCTTGGACATAAATAAACCAATCATGTCTTGGATGACCGGGACACACTGAATCTCAGATTTCTACCCACTGCTTAAACCATTTTCCTTCCCAGAACTCTCCTCTCCTTCCTTTCCTTAAAAAAGCATCCACACAGCATCCCCAAAGATGACATTGGCCATGAGGAGCTCATGTAAAAAAAAAAACTCCAAACAGTATTAATAGTCTTGCGTCTGCGTACATACTCTATTCACAAATAGATACAGACGGAATCAAACAGTATTAATAGTCTTGCGTCTGCGTACATACTCTATTCACAAATAGATACAGACAGAATCAAACAGTATTAATTATCCAATCTATGTAGGTTTGCGTAAAATATAATATGTTCCTGCCAGTTTTTTCTGATGTTATATTAGTTTGGATAAATTGCAAAACTCGTGTATAGATAGCGCCACTTTCATCTGTGTCTCGCACACGAATAATTCCAACAACCTGATTTATATAAAAAATTTGCTTAAGTCCAGTACTCTGACTCTGGTTGCCCTTCAATAACGAGTAAATCTTTCGTCTTTTACTGATTTCCATGGAGGGGAACACTCAAATGCGTCTATAAACTATAAACCAATTTTTCGTTCCCTGCTTCTTGAACCGGGCTGTGGGGCCTTTATCGGTGAAGTTGAGGGAAGATGACCCGGTGACTAGCTATCACTGGATGACAGTGGATCCAAGGAATGGGCTACTTTTGGAACCAGTTCCTATAGGATTTATAAAATGGTCACCAACACTAACTGCAATTTGGGAGGCGGGAATGGGTACCGCCGCCCTGGAAACCTTTATTGGATAACCAACACCTCTGCCATAGGTCACCCCAAGTGGTTCGCTACGTTTGGTGATTTAGCAGGGGTGCCCAGGTTGATGGGGTGAGGTTTGTCTAGGTCTTGGAGGCGGATGACCAGGACACACTGAACCCCAAATTCCTACCCACGCCTAAAACCCTTTTCCTTCCCAGAACTCTCCTCTCCTTCCTTTCCTTAAAAAAAAAACCCTTCTCGCAGCATCCCCAAAGATGACATAGGCCCTGAGGGAAATTATTTTCCTCGGGGCCTCCTGTGTGGAGGTCATGTAAAAAAAAAAAAAAACTGGGCAGGCGGCTTTTATGAAGCAAAAGCCGCCCGCTGGGCCTAGCAGTGAAAACAATGTGAGCTCAAAGCCGTGGTTCAATCGACAATTTTCTGAAGCAGTGTGATGAAAAAACGCGGCTTACCGAACCTACAACATATCTAGAACATCCGAGGACAGAACAGCTTGGCAAAGGAAACCAAGAGAATCATCAATAGGTCAAAATTCGAGCACGACCTGCAGACCAGCAAAAAGCTGCAGGCAGCATCCAGTCTCCTTCAACAGAAGCAATCTTCCGAACAGGCCCTCCATTGATATGCTTGGTGTAACTCTTAAGTGACCAGCTCAGATATGGGGGCTCCATCGAAGCCAGAGTTAAGTTAGCCTCCCAAAAACTGGGCATACTGCACAGGGCCAGCAGATACATTCATATTACAGAAGTGCTTACCCAGTACAAATCACAAGTGCACCCCACGGTTGAATTTGGAGCTCCAAAATAACTGAAAAATACCCTCGACTCTGTGCAGAAACGGGCAGTCCGTTTGATAGATTCTCTCATCTTAGCAGACGGACTGCAATCTTTAGAGCACAGGCATCGGGTGGGAATGCTATCCTTGTTCTACCGGTATTACAATATATAGTATAACAATATTGGTATTACAATCAGTGGCGGCCGCTGCCCTGAAAATGTGGTGGTTCACTGATATAAATCTGTAACTATGAGATAACGATTACTAAGCAACATTATTTAAAAATGATCCCACTAATCTTATTTGGAGAGAAGATCTATTTTAAGCTGTTTTCGAAGTGCAAAAACTTCTACATATCGCTTTTTAATTCAAATTTTTATTTTTCGGTACTAAGAAAATAAAAACACAATACTATTTTTTCGTAAATAAATCTTAAATTTCAACCCAAAAATCTCTTTTTTTTTACAATGTTACATTTATTTTATTTTATATTTTATAAAATAAAATAAATTTGAAAGTAGTGTAAGAAGAATATACGACGTAAATGTGAATGGTAGAAGAAGTCGGGGACGCCCGAGGAAGACATGGCACGAGCAAATGAATCAGATACTTGAGTCGGGCCATGTCGAAAGTCGGAATAATAGAAGAGAATGTATGAATGTGAGTGAGGCAAAGATTGTGTGCCAAGACCAAGTTTTGGCAGTCCGTCCTCTCTGCCTACCCCTGTGGGGAAACGGCGTGATGGTTGGTTAGTTAGTTTTATATTTAATTTTAAACAGGATACAAACAGTATTTATAAACAATGTATAAACAGCATGAGGACAAAATTGTCAAAGTTACCTATAAAAAAATTGTATTCCTTAATGATCTGCGTTTTATAATGTAAAATCAATAAAAAAGAAAATATATGTAAAATTTTGGTATTTGCTGTATCTTTTGATTAAAAAAAGAATTATTCAGTTTGGTTAAGTATTTTTGCTTTAAATCCAAATTTAAGTTTGTATGATAAAGGCCGCTGGGTGGCACACCAAAATAGCTTAATTTTTCATACATATGGCCGGCGTTGCGCGCTGGCGATGTTTGGGATATTCGATACAAAAACATAATTCGTTCCGCTTGCAATCGGCCTGCACAACGGACAGGGTAAATTCGCGTGGAACTTTGAGAATTTGCTCTCCCTGATTCATATTATATTATGCATTATATTGGTAGGTGATATTTTTAATGAAATTCATAGATTTTATATTTTTCGGGAAGATATTATATAGTAATTTTAGACGATATAATTTACCAGTGCTGCACACAAACACACTGTTCAACCAGCCGCCCTTGATTACAATAGAAGATGCTCCGAGGAACTAGTGTCATTGATCCCTTCGGCACCGGTGCATAGTCGGGAAACACACCAAACGCGTGCCCAATATAATTTTTATGTGTATTTATTTCAATTTTTATATTACATTCATTTTTTTAAATTCAGATACTGTGTGGTTCAATAAAAGTTGTAAGATATTTTTTTCATCATATTTATTTCAGTTTTATAATTCATGAAACAAATGTTTTTAAACTTTGGTCGAGAGGTAAGGCTCCGGACTACGAAAAAAATCATTTTACACATACATAAATTTATTATTATATTATTCAAATTTTTAGACATTGTTGCCGTCCTCCACAGAAGTGTAAGATACAATGAATGGACACGAAACTTCAACCAATTCAAAGATGCACTTGTTTCAGTAAACATTTTTATTCAAATGATGCACAAATACCCTTGCAACAAATAATAAAAACCACAAATAACAACCGCAAACAACATCCAAATAACATGATGACAAAAACACAACACCCAGGCAACAAATAGCGACACACGACACACTCCCTGAACTGTAATTGTGGGACTGCCACTATTAGGTATAATGAATTTCCTCTTCGTGGCAATTTTTAAAGTTTTGTATAAAAAAAGGGAATCTAAATGTAAAAAAATTATAAATGTTGTAATTTGTGGTAATCCATAAAACACTTCCCAATGCAAAGGAAAACATCGCACGCCTTGCAAATCGTAGTAACGTCCTTTCGTTGTTTACGTATTGAACACAGTAAGCACCTTCTGCGAATGCGTCGATTCCTACTGTTCATGATTGAGGATTCGAATGGATAATGATCAAGTGCACGATTTAACCTGATATCCGTGGGAAGAGTGTGTTCCGCAAGGGAAGACGTCAGTTTGGGTTTGACCAAAGAGGGATAGTGACGCGCTATAAGCTCAGATGCCAATTGCAACCTGAATACACGGTGAAGAATTGGCTGCCCCGGGTCTTCTTGGTGAAGGTGCCTAAATATCACCATGCTATTCACGATGCTGATATTGAGCAGGCGACGAAATACTTTCATGTACCATTTGCTACCCCGCGATCTCTCCATGCGGTAAGTGGATAACAGCGAATCTTTGGTATCCACTCCCCCCATGAAGCGATTGTACTGGGCCACAGATAGAGGCATTTGGAATTTCTCTAACCCTCTTTGACCCACGACCGTGTCGGTGTTGTGGTAGGTAGACAACATGGCGACAATTTTAAGGTCATTCCAAGCAACGACTGACATGTCACCACAGTGTCTACCAATAACGGTATGCCGTGGCACACTCTTCTCCATGTTTTTAATTATCTCAGGTACCATATTTCGGTTGCGATTGAGGGTACCGATAACATCGGTATTCCTTTGTTTCAAGTACCTAGTCAATGGCATGCTATTATAAAAATTGTCCATGTAGAGACAGTACCCTTTGTCAAAGAACCCCTCCATGAGTTTGAGTACAACTTTAGAAGTTTTACTGGAAAACCCAAGATGGTTCTCTTCGACTTCTGTATTCTTCCCCGCATACATTATGAAGCGGTACAAGTACCCTGTTGCCGATTCGCACAGCTCATAGGTTTTAATGCCGATCCGAGCCGCCTTAGTTCGGATGCGCTGCTTAAAACTTAGGCGACCCTTCCAGAGCAACAGGGACTCGTCTATGCTAATGTCTTCATGGGGAGTATACAGACTGGAAAACTTTTCATTCATTATATCCAATAGTGGTTTAACTTTTGCAAGCTTGTTTTGGTAACCGACATTAGAAATACTATTATTGTCAACAAAGTGGAGGAACCGAATTATCAGAACAAACCTATTACGAGACATTAGAGTTCTAAATTTAGCCATCTCTAAAATGTCTGTCGTCCAGTATTCTGATAAGCAAGCTCTGTAACAAATGGACATGTATATTAACATTGCGAATACTACATACAGTTCAGGGACCGTAACATCTTGCCAGTCCTTCAGCCTGGAATGGGTGGACAGATTTAATCCCATCTCAGTTGTCACCTCGTCCAGTGCGCTCCATGCATACCTGTTAGTCTCCTCCACGATATAGGACATTGTTTCCAAGTCCCATATTTTGGAGAAAACATCATATGCAGATGTAGCGACTGTTGGAGGGAACACGTCTGCTGATGGTCCAGGCTGAAGGACGGCAAAATGCTCACGCTGGCCCTTGAAAGTGGAAAAATCCTCGGACCAGATGAACATCTGCTCCTCGGGGTTTTCCTCCTCCTCCTCCTCCTCCAACAGCTCCAACTCGTCTTCATCACCATCGAGATCTGATTTATCTTCATTATCTCCATCATATTCGCTATCGAAGTCGAAGAACTCGAAGATGATGTTGTCGGATACCTATAGACAGAAAGAAAATATATATAGCTATGTAAAACGTCCTTGAGTTAATATAAGACAAAAATAGCGTTATAGAAGTGTATAGCCAAGGGTTATTATAATTACCTGAGTCGTTGGAGCCAGATATCTGGATGTAGAAGGTGTTGCATGGGCCTCCGATTCCACCCTTGGTCGTTTCCGACTTGGCATCTGAAACTATAAATATTTATTGTTACACTAATGTCTTTCAATTTTGGAAAGGATGAAGCATAAAACAAACTTAATAGAACTACTAATACACAACATACCGTTGCGGTGATCGAATAAGTTTCTTCGGTTGCTTCCAAGTCCCTTTGTGGAATCTCCATTCTATAACAATAGAAGCAATCATGTTCATCATAATAATATAAAATAAACAATATAAACACAAGTATTTACAAATATTTTATAATTTTCAAGAAAGTTCTTTATAACTTCGTAATTTTATTTTCCATAAAAAAATTTAGCACACCCTAAACAAAAAAAAATTCTTAGTACTTTTTAGCACACCCTATATAACTGATCTAATTTTGTGATATATATTACTATTTTTCATAAATCACGCGTCATCTACTACACGCTACTCGTTTCGACGAAGCTCTCGAGGAAGTTAGCCGAAGTTCGAAGCACATATCTACACATTAGTGCAACGTCGCGAGGAACCCAGTCTCTCGGAGGCCGCTCACTAGGCAACATGGACATTCAAGTGGCAACTGCCGTTCCAATGTATTGGCGAACTGAAGTGAGCCGAGTAGTGTAGTGAGACGCATCGTGTTCGAACTTCGGAACGCTTAGAGACCTTTGACTCAGGCGCAAAAACCGACAATGATCGGAAGTCGGACGAGGCGAGGCGAGGTTGCACAAAGCCAATTGAAGTTCATTTCTACACCATCGTATTCGATTGGTGCCATATCCTCGGTAAAAAAGAAGAAGATGGAGAGATATGTAATTACGAATGATAAAGGAGCGCGCTAATATTTAAAGCGATAAAATCGATGCAAAAATTGTGAAAATGTATAATAAAACACAACTCGTTTAAAATAGAGCAAAAATCTCGCGGGATTGTCTTGAACAGCATTTAAAGAAACACTGTGAATTTTTTCATACTTGTAACTTGTAAAATAACTGAAACAAACGTGTTTATAATGATCTTCGGAGCATACTTGGCGATTTTTTTCTATCGAGGGAATTTTATATAATTTGCGTTTCGGCATGGGGAATATCTAGATATTATATGGAATGCGTCAGGCGCTCGGAGCAGCCTGACGCATTCTGGCCGGTCTCGTTATCCCTTATTAAATAAGAGGGATAATTAACATTTTGAGACCTTAAAAGTGTCAAATAATGTTTATTACTCTGTGTACATTACATATGTGAACTCAAAATAATTTTATCCTAAGCAGAGTGGACGTATAACGAGTTTTAAGAATATGTGCAGATTGTTATCGTGATTCATTAGATGCGAGGTGTTTAAAACCCAGGATGGGTAGCAAACATTTACCAGATGTGGTCATTTGTTCGGTCGTTGGGTGTCATAGCCGTACCCTTGCGCACCCCACACCTTTACTGCAACCCCCGCTGCTCGCCGCTACGTTGCATCGCTGTATTTACGACTGTGGACCATATGACCCGTTCGGTGTGTACGCCACCGAAGCGGCCTTCTAAGAAACGCACCAGAGAAGAGAACAAACTGATGACCTCTGCTATCTCTACATCCCTAGCTGCCCCCGCTGCCAACCGCCCGCGCCTGCCCCCCGCCCCTAAGCACATGGACTCAGTGGCGGATACAGGGGGGGGCGTGCGCCCCCTCCTTGGCCACCCTAAATACAAGAAAATTTTTCTTCAATCATTCGCTCTACATGTCTAAACCATCTAAGCGTCCCTTTCTTAATCTTACTTATTACGCTTGTATCAGCCTTGCATTATTTTCATATTTTTCTCACACTATCATACTTGGCTTTCTATAGCATTTAGTCCTTCCTCTGCCAGTTTCATGCTTCACTGCCATACATCAGGGTTGGTACCCCGGTGCGTAGTCGGGAAACACGCCAAACGCGTGCCCAACATGTGTACACGGTTGACATTTGTCACATGAGAACGGGTCGTTTCTTCGACTCGTTCTTGTGTTCAACAGCTCGGCTGTGGAATGATTTGCCGGCCTCTATGTTTCCTCCTTCCTACAACATGGGTCTCTTCAAGACCAATGTTCATTCCTTCCTCTCCTCAAAAAGACCCTCCACACAACATCCCAGATGACATAGGCCCTGAGGGAAATCATTTTCCTCAGGGCCTCCTGTGTGGAGTTAATGTAAAAAAAAGCACTCCATTGTGGACTGCTAGCTTCGCTTCTTTCGACAGTTTTTTATTAGCGCCAACGGCGTTCAGTCCTCCATAAATGCGGAGTTACCTGCATTTACCCTTCTTTCAATATCTCTATCAGACTCCCCATCTCTCGTAAATATACTTCTCGAATACATAAACTTATCCACTGTCATTTTTGGGTAACTATTAAAAAATATACCTATTATTATTTTATTATTAAAAAAAATGTCTTTGGAGATGCTATGTGTAGGGTCATTTTAGAGAAAGGAAATAATGGAAGAAAAAAGGTATGATAGGTGGTTAGGACTCTCTGGGTTAGTGTGTCCAGGAGAGATTGGCGGATGAAACTTTCCCTCCCACTGCGATGCGAGGAAATGGGTCGAGGGATTCCTGCTGGAGAGGTTAAATGGTCTCTTTCAACCAGTCCTTTCCAGCTCGCCACGCAGTACGTGGGCAAATGCTTCCGCCGCTACTTTGAAAAATCACATCCCACGAACTCAGGCATCCCTGCTAAGTCACCAAACTTAGCGATCCACTTGGGATGACTTATAGCAGAGGTGTTGTTTATCCAATAAATAATTCCCGTGGCGGCGGTACCCACACTCGCCTCCTAAATTGAAACTTTTGCTTTATTCACATTCATACGTCGTTTCATGTAAAGGTACCCTTAACACGGCCCGACTCAAGTATTTGATTCCCTTGATCGTGTATTCCCTTGAATGCAGCCTTACTGCTCCCTGTGGCCAGCCAAGTTTTAAATGTGCGGTCCGTCAATCTTTTATTTATTTATTGAAGTGGAAACTTCTTTAGCACCGTTTTGATTTGACAAACACATCCATCTGTATGTTTTAGCCTGCGAGAGAATGAGATAATATTAGAGAGAATGAGATAGTATTTTTTTTACATTTACTCAACACAGGAGGCCCTGAGGAAAATAATTTCCCTCGGGCCCTATGTCATCTGGGATGCTGTGTGGAGTCTTTTTGAGGAGAGGAAGGAATGAACATTGGTCTTGAAGAGACCATGTTGTAGGAAGGGGGAAACACAGAGGCCGGCAAATAATTCCACAGCCGAGGTGTTGAACACGAGAACGAGTCGAAGAAACGACCCGTTCTCATGTGACAAATGTCAACCATGTACAAATGTTGAGCACGCGTTTGGCGTGTTTCCCTACTATGCATCGGTGCCGAAGGGATCAATGACGCTAGTTCCTAGGAGCATCTACCATTGTAATACCGGTAGAAAAAGGATAGCATTCCCACCCGACGCCTGTGTTCTAAAGATTGCAATCCGTCTGTGAAGATGGGAGAATCTATGCGGACCGCCCGTCTCTGCACAGAGTCGAGGGTATTTTTTAGGTATTTAGGAGCTCCAGACCAGAGGTGGCTGCCAAAATCATATAGTCGGTCTCCTCTTTGTGCGGTTTGTCGTATTCTCCCCGTTGTTTACTTTTTAGTTTTCTTATATCTTTAGCGCCCCCCCCTTGAGTTTTTTCTGTATCCGCCACTGCATGGACTAGGAAGTCACCGGACTGAGCCCGCGCCCTTCGGTTTCTACCAGTGCCATACGTATGAAGTGATAAATGACAAATTAAAATACCTGAGAGATAGCGTTTAAAACAACAATCAATAATAATAAACAGTTCACAGTGACAATTATTACAGTGTATTACGAGTATATACATTTTCGTTAGCGTTGATTACATGTTATTTTTATGGTTTCTTAGCAATTGTTGTTATGAACTGCAGATTTATTAAATATAGGTTTTGAGTATGTGTGAGTAAGATTAAGTTAGGTTAGGTTAGATTAAGTAGAATAAGTTAGATTAAGTTAGATTAAGCTAGACTAAGGATGTTAAGTAAATTACTAAATACATAAGGTAAATGTATTATTGGGGGGCAAGAATTCCAATAATCCATGCGCTTGATAGCTGCAAGACGAGTTGTTATCTAGCCTCCTACACAGTTAAGTAAATTAAAATACGTACATATAAAAAGATATTTTATTTAATTTATTGGGGGGCTAGAATTCCAACAATCCATGCCCGTGATAGCTGCAAGACGAGTAGTTATCTAGCCCCCTACATAGTTAAGTAAATTGAAATACGTGTATAAAAAGATATTTTATTTAATTTATCGGGGGGGGCTAGAATTTCAATAATCCATGCGCTTGATAGCTGCAAGACGAGTTGTTATCGAGCCTCCTAAGTTAAGTACATTCTAATGTAAAATCCATGCTAATTTGTACAGCGCTCTTGAGGTAATTTTTCGCAAAAACAGCGCTATATAAGTTGTCCGAATTTATTATTATTATTATATTCAAGAATAACATATATACATATTTTAAGAGCTATAAAACCTAAAGTGCTTAGGCCGGCGTCACACTTCACGGAAATTATGTCGCGGATCTTTCGCGACGGAACGCCAATACATGTAACTGCATATAAATTACAAATAGCGGGCACACCACGTGTAAGATCGGTCGTTCCGTCGCGGACGATCAGTCGCTCTGTGGCGGACCGCTCGCTCTCTGCGTCTGCTCCGTCCTCCGCGCACCGATCTTCCGTCGGCGTAAGATTGGCAACGTCATATTCCAGGTATTTGTATGCATCGCGCCACATTCGGCGGATAACTCGCGGCGACGGCTCACGCACAGGATATTCGACACTAAACGATTTATTATCGAAGTCCAAAATAGAGTTTGCCTTCGGGACTCTAGAGAAAAGCCGGATAGAACGGCAAAGAAACGAGCATGGGAAGAGATAGCAAAATTATTTTACAACGATTGGGATAGTTAAATAGAAACAAAACAGCGAGAACTTGGTGAGTTTATCACTTTATTAATTTGCCATAAGTAATTATAAGTACTCGTATGCATGTACAAATTGAAACTATATAACTAATAACAATAACTATTACAGTCCCCCTACCTAAATGAAGTTATGTTGCCACTCTAGTTTACCTTCTTCCATAAAATATTTTTTAAATAATTCTCTCGTATTTATGGCATTAGAGAGTCTAGATGTATTACGGTTTGGTAATAGGAATAGGTAGATCAGAAGTTAACAATTCATCATTGTAGTTCAAACCGTCTTGTCTCCGTACAAGGTTATGAAGAACACATGTTGTTTTTACTATCTCTGTAGCAAAATCGGGATCAGTAATTATGGCCGTATGAAGAACTCTCCACTTGTTGGTCAATATGCCGAAAGTAAATTCCACATACCGCCTTGCACGAGATAGGCGGTAGTTTAACATACGTTTTGCTATGTCTAATGTTTTATTGGGGTAGGGTCGCATAACATGTTTATCAGGGTTGCCAAACGTACGAGGTTCCTCGTACAAATACGAGATTCGTGGCCTTCCGTACGAGGTACGAGGACACTATCAACCTCGTACAATTATATACGAGATTTTGATAATACCTATGGCTATACGAACATTTTGCATCAGTATTATATAATAGTAAACTTGTAGTTCTGATGGATGGCACTTGTAATTACTCAAAATCGAAGACTCTTCCAAGCTAGCTCATTTTGCCCTTTCTGCACTATCCCTACCCTGCCCTACCCCATGCAAATGCTGACTGCGAGCGGGTTTTTAGTAAGGTAAATTTAATTAAAACAGATATAAGAAACCGGCTAACTGTGTAAACAGTGAACGGCACACTTCTTGCTGCAGAAAGCGGAAAAGGTTCAACTCATACTGGAAACTGCGTCAATTTGGAACCCACAAAAGAAATGTATAGCGGCATGACAACAGACAAAATATACAGCAGAAAAAACGATGACAGTGAGGATGTTCCTGACATAATATTTGGAGAGGAGATGTAAATTATGTTACCTTGATTTACATTTAATTTTTTGCGATTTAACTTGAGTAATAATAAATATTTTTAAAAATACAACACAAAGGGATGTTTTATTTAGTAGAAAACTTGCAATAGTTTATTTCATTGAGTAATAAGTCCTAAATCCAGTAGCTGTAATAAATGTACGAGGTTTTAAAGTCAAAGTACGAAATTTTTAGCTGCATCCGTACGAGGGAATTTTTTTATGGTTGGCAACCCTGATGCTTATGTAAAGCGAAAGCCTCGTCAGCTAACAGTACTAGAAGTGGATTGATTCACTCATTTTACGGAATCGATTCCGGACCCGTATTCGACTGAGTGGACTCGATTCACTGGACATTCTGGACTGGATTCTCCTTTGTTTCCAGCGATTCCACCGGACTCGCCGAATCAAACTCATTGTGGCGTTCCGCCGGAGTCGTTGAATCGGCCGGAACTAAACTCAGTTTGGCTCCTGCTGATTCAATGCCTAGAGTTGATTCCGCCGGACTCGCCGAACCAAACTCATTGTGGCACTCCGCCGGAGTCGTTGAATCGGCCGGAACCAAACTCAATTTGACTCCTGCTGATTCAATGCCGAGAGTTGATTCAGCTGGACTCGCCGTACTCGGTGGAATCGTGGAACGTTACGGAGTTGGGGAATCGTGTTTATGTAGCCGGGCGTGTGTACATTAACATGTTATTGTTTATTGCGAGCGAGAAGTCTTGTTTGAGATGATTGATATCTTTGTCGGCTTTATGAGAACCGTGTAAGATATTTATGATAAATTTGAAACTTACGAACAATGGAGTCCTTTTATAGCAGTGAGCCATGGAACTGGCAGAGGAAGGATGAAAGTAAACTGAATGCTGTTGAAATGAGATCCCTGAGACGTATTTGTGGTGAAACCATGTATGATCGGGACCAGAGGCGGCTCTAGGGGTCCAGAAGTGGAAGGTCATTTAATAAAATGATATTACCTACGATACAATGTCATATTAAATATAACAATATTCATTTGTAGGAACCTCACGAGTTTGAGAGTCAAATTCACCCACATACGTCAAATTACGTTTAATATAGTAAATTATTTCATGCGACAAGCGTAAAATATGCGAAATCAACCTACGTTTATCAAACCATCTCTTTCAGACGAATGATATTCAGCATGCCCTCTCTCCCTCATGGCTCTGACCCAAACCGTCTTCAGAATCCGAAAACTTTTTAAAGGGACATGGTGCCATCTCATTTATTGTGTAGTGCGTAAAGAGACAGAAGATATGATACCAGGGCATTTCATAATTTGACCCAGCCAATCGCAGTGCGTGGGACAGGAAGCTTCCATTTAAGATGTTAGATGTCACTGCTTGCCACTGCCGGCTTTCTCTCGCGGTACATTTCAAATACATTAGAATAATACCAGTTGTTTTGATTTGCTTAATATTTCATAATAATATTGTTTTACTGTCATCTTATAATTTTGGGAGGTTTGTGACCAATTGTCCTGAGGGAAGGACCGCCACTGAAGGGGACCCTAAGATGGTTTGGGCAAGTAGAGCGAATGAACGAAGAAAGTAGTGTAAGAAGAATATATGGCAAAATGTGAATGGTGGAAGAAGTTGGGAACGCCCGGGGAAGACATGGCAAGATCAAGTGAATCAGATACTTGAGTCGGGCCATGTCAAAAGTCAGAATAAAAGAAGAGTATGTTTGAGACGATGTATGAATGTGAGTGAGGCAAGGAGTGCGTGCCAAGATCGAGTTGTTTGGCGGTCATTCCTCTCTGCCTACCCCTGCGGAGAAACGGCGTGATGGTTAGTTAGGTAGTTAGATATTTTACGTTCTTCATAAAACTGGTAATTCACCAGAGTATCACCGGCGCGAACTTGCGGGAAGGCAAATTTGCTCCGTGATGACCGACAATAGGTAAAAAGCAATGCTCTTTGCTATCTTTTGACTAAGAGATAATGTTATTTCTTTTCGAAAAAAATTTTCATGCACGCTGTCATCGCGCCCCGCTAGAGCAATACAACGCCGCCCCGCTCACGCTGCACACCTCATCCCGTGAATGAGTCCTGTATTCTCACTTTGTCACTCGTTCCCGAGTGAGAGGGTGACAAAACCCCGCCCGGCCCGCGCCGCGCATCTCCTCCCGTAAATGATTTTTGTACTATCACTATCAACGAGAGGCTGAAGAGAAAAGTGTGGCACTATAGGTCAGCAGATTGGTTCGGTCTGCGGGCACATTTTAATTCTTTTCCGTGGTCAGCTGTCTGTTTTTGGACTTCGGATCCATCAAGATGTGCCCAGAAAATTGGTGAAGTCATCACATCCGCGATGGATGGCTTCATCCAATCTACTGTTAAGGAAACTGGTGTAGGCTCAAAGCCGTGGTTCAGTCGACAATGCGCTGAAGCAGTGCGATGAAAAAACGCGGCTTACCGAGCCTACAACACATCTAGAACATCCGAAGACAGAACAGCTTACAACAAAATGGCAAAGGAAACCAAGAGAATCATAAATAGGTCAAAATTCGAGCACAACCAGCAGATCAGCAGAAAGCTGACTGCATGCCCGCATGGCAGCAGGCAATTCTGGTCGCTTGTGGGCTCAATAGGTCGCAATTTCTGCAAATCCAGTCTGCCACCTCTTACCAGACCTGACGGCTCACTAGCAAACACCGCCACCGAAAAGGCTAACTTACTAGGTAAAATGTTTGCGGATAACTCAACCCTCGATAACCAAGGTGCTGTCCCGACGTCGGTTCCTCACTGCGGTTTTCGTATGAAAAAGCTGAGGATCCGGCATCGGGAAGTACTCCATGTTTTACGAGGGCTTGATGTTAATAAAGCTAGTGGGCCTGACGGAATACCTGCCCTGGTACTGCAGAGGTGCGCTGCAGAAATGGCTCCAATTTTGACGAAGCTTTTTAAAATGTCCCTGAAGACTGGCTCTGTGCCCTCTGGTTGGAAAAAAGCGGTTATCCATCCTATTCCAAAGAAGGGTGACCGCTCCAACCCGGCCAACTACCGCCCCATAGCGATCACATCAGTTCTGTCTAAGGTGATGGAACGTGTGATCAACGACAAACTGCTCACATACCTCGAGAAGAACAAAATTATTAACGACCGTCAATACGGATTCCGGCGGAACCGCTCGTGCGGTGATCTTCTCGCGTATGTGACGCATGTTTGGAGGCGATGCCTGGAACGTTTCAGTGAGACCCAAACGGTTGCACTGGACATCTCCAAGGCCTTTGACCGGGTTTGGCACAGAGGACTTGTTAACAAACTGCATTCTTACGGACTTCCCGCATCCTTGTGTACGTGGATTGCCAACTTCTTGAGGGAGAGGTCGATTCAGACGGTAGTCGATGGTTTCACCTCTTCTTCACACTCGATAAATGCTGGCGTCCCGCAGGGATCTTTTCTGTCTCAGACTTTGTTTTTGTTGCACATCAACGACCTTTTTTCATGTGCACCAATTCACTGTTATGCAGATGATAGTACAGTTCATGATAGCTTTTTGTTTGACAAGCCCCCAAAGGGCTCACAAACTCCAACAGCTCGTAGGGCTTTGAAGCAAAGAATGGACGGATACCTCAAGAGTGTTTTCTCTTGGGGTAAAAATAATCTCGTTGAATTTAATTTTTCAAAGACTCAATCTTGTCTGATTACGTCTAAAAGGGATCGAAATGAAAATCTAGTCTCTTTCAACGGAAGCAATCTTCCGAACAGGCCCTCCATTGATATGCTTGGTGTAACCCTAAGTGACCAGCTCAGGTATGGGGGCTCCATCGAAGCCAGAGTAAAGTTAACCTCCCAAAAGCTGGGCGTACTGTACAGGGCCCGCAGATACTTTAATAGTACACAACTGCTAACCTTGTACAAATCACAAGTACGCCCCACGGTTGAATTCGGCAGCCATCTCTGGTCTGGAGCTCCAAAATACCTGAAAAATACCCTTGACTCTGTGCAGAAACGGGCGGTCCGTTTGATAAGATTCTCCCATCTTAACAGACGGATTGCAATCTTTAGAGCACAGGCGTCGGGTGGGAATGCTATCCTTGTTCTACCGGTATTACAATGGAAGATGCTCCGAGGAACTAGCATCATTGATCCCTTCGGCACCGGTGCATAGTCGGGAAACACGCCAAACGCGTGCCCAACATTTGTACACGGTTGACATTTGTCACATGAGAACGGGTCGTTTCTTCGACTCGAATGATTTGCCGGCCTCTGTGTTTCCTCCTTCCTACAACATGGGTCTCTTCAAGACCAATGTTCATTCCTTCCTCTCCTCAAAAAGACCCTCCACACAGCATCCCAGATGACATAGGCCCTGAGGGAAATTATTTTCCTCAGGGCCTCCTGTGTGGAGTTAATTCATCGGATTCGTTCCGGCCGGAACGACACACTTCTAACCACTACAAATGGTAGTGTTGGGCCAGTAGTAGTCGTCGGGCCGGCATTTCATTTTTCGTAAAATAAAAACTAAATATGTACAAATCAAAGTATTTTATATATAATCTCAATTGATTTTTCTACAAAATGGAAAACTAAATATTGCAAAAAAATACCATACATAACGTACGTAGTACGTAGCTCAAATCGGTAATTTTTGGATCAAAGTGTCCATGGTTATTATGAATAATTTTTAGGTAAATATCGGTTCGGACTGGCCACGCTTATTACGAATAATTTTTAGAAAAAAACTTTAGATTCGCTTTAATTACTATAAAAGGAAACTTTTTGGCTTTGGGGCGGCGGAAAATAATGCATTTTAATTTTCAATTGCATAAAACCAAAATTCGCTTCGCGACCGACACAGCGAAAATCCGCGGCCGTTGTGATGTTGGTATCCTTGATAAATTAACAAGAGCTAATACGACTGTAGCCGACTTCGTGGGATAAGGAGCGTAATTATGAAATTTGTCTAGCGGGCTTGTTTGTGTAACATGGTTTGTGATACAAAAGAAAGTGCCCCTTTATAACGCCTACTCGCGTCAAGGCAAGAAAAACATCCCAGTTTTCAAGTGGTTTAGCGGCTACGCTAGGTTTGTGTAACGTGGTTTGTGATTCGCGGTATTTCATGTAGGTATCCCGCGAAGTCGGCTACAGTCGTATTAGCTCTTGTTAATTTATAAAGGATACCAACATCACAGTGACAGGTACGGCTGCGGATTTTCGCTGTGTCGGATCGCGAAGAGAATTTTGGTTTTATGCAATTGAAAATTAAAATGCATTATTTTCCGCCGCCCCAAAGCCAAAAAGTTTCCTTTTATAGTAATTAAGGCGAATCTAAAGTTTTTTTCTAAAAATTATTCGTAATAAGCGTGGCCAGTCCGAACCGATAATTACAATTTTTAGAAAAAAACTTTAGATTCGCCTTAATCACTATAAAAGGAGGGCCAATTGCGTCACTGTTATGTTGGTATCCCTGATACAAACAAGAGCTAGATAATGGCTAGATACGACTGTAGCCAACTTCGTGGGATATATGATAAGGCGCGTAATAATGAAAAACAGAATTAATAATATAATGTTAACGAACCTCTAATCAACACAAGCCCTCTACACAAACCCTGCTTTGCCAGACAAACCATTCAAAACCTGGGATGTTTTTTTAAATTATGATATGCTGCTTTCGTAGTTTAACCTCAAAGTTCCGTATTATCCGTGAGGTGGACTAAATGCATTGTCTGTTGTGTTTTCATAATTGTGCGCCTTTTGATGTATCCCACGAAGTCAGCTACAGTCGTATTTAGCTCTTCGCTAATATTATCAGGGATACCAACATAACAGTGACGCAACGGCCGCCGGATTGTTGCCGTATCGGTTCGCGAAGAGAAATTTTTATTTTACACAATTGAAAATTAAAATGCACTACTTTCCGCCGCCCGTGATGCAAAAAGTTTACTTTTATAGTGATAGCGAATCTAAAGTTTTTTTCTAAAAATTAATTGTAATAACCATGGACACTTCGATCCAAAATTTACCCTCAAATCTAACACGAGAATCTTGCAAAGTTAACATTTACTTTGGCGTAATATTTTATGGGTTTATTTTGAGCATATTATATTTACCAAAACACATTCCATGAACAATAAACTATGCATAAAAACAAATTTACTTACTTTGATATATTGGTTGGTTTTTCGGGATTTTTCACCACAAGTATTTCCCGCACTTGACAGTTTTTAAAGCGGCAAAAAAAGGACGCTAACAGCTAACAATGTCATAGATATTTTGTTTAAAAATTATTCCGAGTAGCTACCAGTACCAGTAGGTTAATGTAGGTATTAGTTACATCAATAATGATAATGGCGCAAGCGATTCTCATCTTGTTTTTCATACAGTTTCTGTATACATTAGGGTTAAAATCGCATTTTAAAAAAAGGAAAAAAAATTCCGAGCCCGCGGGCGGGCTTCCGGCAAATGACAGAAAAAATATACGAAAATGTTACTAAGATTTTTTAGAAATTTATGTTTTTTTTTTTTAATAAATAAATCCGTTATTTGGGCTCCTGACGTCACTACATGAAAATTTTCCGTCTCCGATAATATTAAGAGATTTCGACACTATCAATAGCAATTTCGGAATAAATTCGGTGTTTGGGCTAAATTCCTAAAAAATAAAACTAGTTATTTTTATACTAATTTGGGGTCGGGGAATCCGAATCTGGGGTAAAGTTCGGTTTATGGGCGAAATTCCTAAAAAATAAAACTAGTTATTTTTATACTAATTTGGGGTCGGGGAATCCGAATCTGAAAGAATTAGGCGGCGGCAAGCAATATTAACTGAATTACACGACTTTAAAAAATTTTATACACATACAGGAAAATAGCCATTTTGGAAGCATTTTGATTCCTAGAAAATCAAACTAGTTATTTTTATACTAAATATGGGCCGGGGAATCCGAATCTGAAAGAATTAGGCGGCGGCAAGCAATATTAACTGAATTAAACGACTTTAAAATTTTCTATACACACTCACATGAAAATAATCATTTCGGAAGTATTTTGACACACGTAGTACAAAGATCATAGAAAAACAAGATAACATAGATGTTTTTACCACACAAAATTAAGCGTTGCCATTAAGCAGTAATATTAATAAGGTAAAATAACATGTTTATATTTTAAGTACTTATTTTTTATAAATTATAAATTTTACTCACTTTTGTATCACAAACCATGTTACATAAACCCGGCGTAGCTGCTAAACTACTTGAAAACAGGGATGTTTTTTGCCGTGACGCGAGCAGGCGGTATAAAGGGGCACAAACCATGTTACACAAACCTAGCGTAGCCGCTAAACTACTCGAAAACAGGGATGTTTTTTTGCCGTGACGCGAGCAGGCGGTAAAAAGGGGCACAAACCATGTTACACAAACCTAGCGTAGCCGCTAAACTACTTGAAAACAGGGATGTTTTTTTGGCGTGACGCGAGCAGGCGGTATAAAGGGGCACAAACCATGTTACACAAACCTAGCGTTAGGTTAGGTTAGGTTACGGATTTTTAAGACTACGAATTTTCATACTTTTGGTTTAAGAATACGGCCGTTGAGATAGTCGTAATTCATCAGGTTAATGTGTTATGTGAGGAATTATCGTGTCGGAAATTATTGATATAGGGATAAATATTGTTGAGAGCTGGTAACACTGCCGGCACATGTTTTTGTATATTCCTTGTTTTTCTATGATCTTTGTACTACGGATTCCCCGACCCCAAATTAGTATAAAAATAACTAGTTTTATTTTTTAGGAATTTCGCCCATAAACCGAACTTTTTCCCGAATCTGAAAGAATTAGGCGGCGGCAAGCAATATTAACTGAATTACAGGACTTTAAAAAATTTTATACACATACAGGAAAATAGCCATTTTGGAAGCATTTTGATTCCTATAAAATCAAACAAATTATTTTTATACTAACTATGGGCCGGGAAATCCGAATCCGAATTAGGCGGCGGCAAGCAATATTAACTGAATTACATGACTTTAAAATTTTCTATACACACACGCATGAAAATAATCATTTCGGAAGTATTTTGACACGCGTAGTACAAAGATCATAGAAAAACAAGAAATATACAAAAACATGTGCCGGCAGTGTTACCAGCTCTCAAAAATATTTATCCCTATATCAATATGAAAATAGATAACAGCAGAAAAACATACCTTATAAATCGACCAAGTCTTCTTCGTCTGTCGTATCCTTGTCAAACTCGCTTGTCTCGAAGGGTTCCTGTCGGATACGCGGATCATATAAGAGTCCAGCTAAGCGGTAAAACTCCAGCCCCTTTATACCGCCTGCTCGCGTCCCTAACCTAACGCTAGGTTTGTGTAATATGGTTTGTGCCCCTTTATACCGCCTGCTCGCGTCACGGCAAAAAAACATCCCTGTTTTCAAGTAGTTTAGCGGCTACGCTAGGTTTGTGTAACATGGTTTGTGCCCCTTTATACCGCCTGCTCGCGTCACAGCAAAAAAACATCCCTGTTTTCGAGTAGTTTAGCGGCTACGCTAGGTTTGTGTAACATGGTTTGTGCCCCTTTATACCGCCTGCTCGCGTCACGGCGCAAAAACATCCCTGTTTTCGAGTAGTTTAGCGGCTACGCTAGGTTTGTGTAACATGGTTTGTGCCCCTTTATACCGCCTGCTCGCGTCACGGTAAAAAAACATCCCTGTTTTCGAGTAGTTTAACGGCTACGCTAGGTTTGTGTAACATGGTTTGTGCCCCTTCATACCGCCTGCTCGCGTCACGGCAAAAAAACATCCCTGTTTTCAAGTAGTTTAGCAGCTACGCCGGGTTTATGTAACATGGTTTGTGATACAAAAGTGAGTGTTCGCGCCTTTATTGTTACATGTTGCCTTTTGAAACTACCTATTTGGTGCCCTCTGCCTCAGTTGAATTTACCTCGCCGCACAGGACAGAAGTCCTAAAACCGCACCGCCTTTACAGTTTTTAGTAATCAAACCGCCAAGTGAACTTTTAAATCTCGCAGCTATTCGCAAGTACCATCGCCACGCGTCATCCATTCTCGCTTATTATTTCGCGATCAAACGTTCATTCCCAATCGCCATTCCCTTCCATCTCTCCCATCTCTCCCAAACTAACATACCTACTTTCCAGTGAACGCTGAACGAAGTGGGAAGCAGTCTGGGTAAGTGCGATTAAAATATAATAAAATAGGTAAATAAGAACCGCAATTTTACAGTCCACAAAACGCAGCATTTGATCCCTCGATCTTGAGAGGGATCATTTGCTACGCGCCGCAACATTTGGCCATTCGAGCCGCATAACATCGATGTATTTATTTTATTATATTTACGGAAGGATTCAATGAGCAATATTCGTTTGAAATCATTATTACAATACCTACCCGCAATTTGAGATTGTCAGTGTCATATTGTCATACCTACCTGCCATTTGAACTTATAGTTTCTACCCGCTATCCAAAATTATCACAAATATCTACATAGATACCAACGTACGTATTTACTTATGAACATCGCGTATTTATGAGTCATTAAAATATTTATAATATAATTAATTATTTCATAAATAACTTGTCCACTGTGTTGTATCACCGTTCAGTACACCAACTCAGTAAGGCAAAAACCGCCCAGTGCATTTGACTGTTGCACATTATTTTCTAAATAATTAAAACTTTTTAGTTTACAAATATTTCTAAAAATGGAGGACCAATTAAAAAGACAATTAGTTTTACTAAAAGGTAAAAGCGAAATTATTCTAAAAAGGGTTAAAAATATAGCTGTGCTTGCAAAAAACTTGCCAGCCAGTTTCGAAGCATCGCGTTCATTTGAATTTTTTATGTCAGAATCTGAGAGTATAACGGAAATTAAAAATACATTTGAATTAATTATTGATCAAATTAACGAGAATACGGTTACGTTAAACCCAAATTCTGAACCAGATTATTCGAGTTGGGAACAATTTGAAGAATTATACACACGTATTCTACGCACAAGAAACAATTTAAAAACAAATTTAGCTACAGAGCCGAAAGCGTCTACAAGTGCATGTGCTGCTAATAATAATAATTCTATTAAGCTACCTTGTATCGAACTACCTACCTTTGACGGTCGCGCCGAAAATTGGAATCTGTTCTATGAGATGTTTAAAACAAATGTTCATTTAAATCAACAATTATCTGATTCCCAACGCGTTCAATATTTGATTGAAAAATTAACTGGAACCGCGAAAAATGTTACGTCAGGTTTAGTGCCAACTGGAGACACATACAAAATAATCTGGGATACGCTAGTTAATAAATATCAAGATAAGCGATCACTTGCCACGCACTACCTGAATAATATATTTCATTCCAAAACCGTAACACACAACGCAAATAGTTTTGACAGCTTTTATAGAAAAATATTCAGCATCCATTGCCGCGCTAAAACAATTAGGAATAGAGGATCTTCCGGATTTTATATTACTGCAATTCGCTTTACAAAAATTAGAGTCGCAAACTGCTCAAGCATTTGAGCTCTCAGTTCGAGAAATTGAAATTCCCACCTGTAAGCAATTGGTATCGTTTGTACAAGATCAGGTCAAAATTCTGCAACGAACATCAACAACTCGTGGACCTAACACCGCTAATATAAATACAACCAGTTCCGGTGGAACTGCACGCACAACTCAACCCCGCACAAATCATACTTACATAAGTAAGCAAACGAAATGCTTTTATTGTCAAAATGAGAGCCATATGCAACTGTACACTTGTACACAATTTTTGAAATTATCACCAAAGGAAAGGTTTTCCTTCGTAAAGGAAAAATCTTTGTGTTTTAATTGTTTAAGCCCGCAACACACGTCTACAAGATGTAAATCAAAAGGCACTTGTCATAAGTGCCATGGCAAGCACCATACGCTCCTTCATTTTGAGAAATCCAGTCACGCGAACACCAACACATCCAATGTAGAAACTCAACCTAACGAGTCAGAACCTTCGGTATGTACCATGTCAGCAACCACTCGACAAGGTGCAACTACTGAAGTACTTGCTACAGCCAAGGTTCACACTGTTGATCGAAACGGTGAAGAGAATACCGTTCGCTGTCTTTTAGACCCAGGCTCACAAAAGCATTACATAACATCACATTGTTGTGAACAATTGGGCCTGGCGGTTAGACCAGGAACGCGCCTCGCAGTCCAGGGCTTAGGTGGCAAAACGCAATCAATAAAAGGAAGTGTCACATTGACAATTCAATCTAGGATTGATCCTTATTTCAAATACTCCATAACCGCTCTAGTTTTAGATAAAATTACCGCTAATTTACCTACTTGCAAAGTGGACTTGACGTCATATAAGTTCATAAATATTCCGCTGGCAGACGACACCTGGGCAATGCCTGTTCCAATTGATTTGCTAATTGGCGTTAGTCTGTTCTCTCAACTGTTGTTACCAAATAAGGTAATCACCCCCGGTTTTCCAGTCGCAATTCAAACCACATTAGGCTATGTTTTCATGGGTGACGCTCCAGTAAATTCTCAATCAAACACCACTTTAAATTTCTGCGCTACGCACGAAATTGGGAATTTAATTCAAAAATTCTGGGAAATCGAAGATATCGGTTCGGAACCGGTTCACAGCCTTGAAGAAAAGGAAACTGAGAACATTTTTAAAAGCACCACAACTCGCCTTGAGGACGGTTCTTATGAAGTGGCTTTGCCATTCAAAGGCAACCCGTGTGACTTAGGTGATTCATTGCAAGCTGCGCAAAATCGGTTTTATGCACTAGAGAGAAAATTTAAGCATCTGCCAGAATTAAAACCGCTCTATGATGAAGTGATCAGAGAACATATTCACAAAGGTTATCTATCCCAGGTAGAAGCTTTACCGTCAGAAAACGCGTACTACATTCCGCATCACGCAGTTAGGCGTGAGGATAAAATGACCACGAAAGTGAGAGTGGTTCTTGACGCAAGCGCAAAAACAAAAAATGATTTATCTTTAAATGACATTTTACACACGGGACCAAGCCTACAAAATGATTTATATTGCATTCTTCTGAATTTACGCCTTTTTTCCTATCGCAATTTCCGCCGACGTTCGTCAAATGTATTTATGTATAAATGTTCGCAAAGAAGATCGTCGTTATCAACGAATTTTATATAGATTCGATCCGCAAAAGCCGCTTCAGGCTTATCAATACAATCGCGTGGCATTTGGCCTTAAGTGCAGCCCGTTCTTAGCCCTTCGAGCAATCAAACAGTTAACGTTAGATGAAGGCGCTCGCTTCCCTATGGCGAGGGATATTATCAATCGTGACGTTTATGTAGACGACATCGCTAGCTCTGCTTTAAATGAGCAAGAAGCTATCCGCGCGGCTGGAGAGTTGATTGAGCTCTTCCAGTCAGGAGGATTCCAACTCGCTAAGTGGGCATCCAATTCCAGCAAAGTATTAGAAAACATTCCATTGGAACTTCGCTTGTCGCAAAGTGTAACTTTCGATAGTGATGCATCGCTAAAAATCCTTGGCCTACGCTGGCATCCTTCGGATGACATTTTCGCATTTGAAGTCACTCCAGACAATCGAACTTGTACCAAACGCAATATTTTATCATCTGTCGCTAGACTCTTTGACGTGATGGGTCTGGTGGCGCCTATAATTGTACAAGCCAAGCTTCTGATAATTGTACAAGCCAAGCTTTTAAAAATCGATTGGGACGAAACCCCACCCACGAGTATATCACGCCAGTGGCAGAAGTTCAACGCAGAATTGCCGTCAATATCGTCAATTCGGATTCCACGTCATGTAGGAGTCGCTGAAGGATGCACGTTAAAACTCGTTGGGTTTGCGGATGCGAGCGAAAAGGCATACAGAACAGTGACCACTCCTGATAACCAAATTGAGGTTCAACTAGTTTGCGCCAAATCAAGGGTAGCACCGTTAAAGGTCGTCTCCTTAGCACGCTTAGAATTATGCGCAGCATTATTGTTATCGCAACTGTTGAAAAGGGTAATTGATAATTACTCCGCGAGGCTTATTGTTCATTCAATATTTGCCTTTTCTGATTCGACTGTAACTTTAAGTTGGATTCATTCATCACCTCACCGCTGGCAAACCTTTGTTGCCAATCGTGTAGCAAAAATACACGAAAATTTGCATGGTAGTCATTTTTATCATGTCGCAGGTGCTGAGAACCCTAGCGACTGTCTGTCGACAGGTATGCTACCATCACAATTGATGGAAAATGATATTTGGTGGAATGGTCCAAAATGGCTTTGCCAGCCGTATTCCGAGTGGCCTATTGCGCCATTTAAGCACGCAAATTCGGAACAGTTACCGGAATTGAAAACCAATCAGTATGAACCGCCAATTACTTTTGGTATGTGTTCTCGCGTAGCTGATCCACCAGAAATCAAAACCCGCAACCTTGAAGCGCTTGTATCATCTCAAATTGTACCTAATTCAATAATTAGCAAATATTCTTCGTTTAATAAATTGCAACGCGTAGTCGCATGGATAATGCGTTTCGTTAATAATTGTCGTAAACTTCCTGGTACGGATAATACAAACTCAACTTATCTTAGCTTTCGTGAGTTAAATGACCCGCTTTTGAAAATCATACGCATCGAACAGGAAACATATTTTTCTGTCGATATACGTAACATGCGAAATAACGTTCCATGTTCAACGCACATTCTAAACTTAAAACCGTTTCTTGATAGCCGCGGTATTATCAGGGTTCGCGGTCGACTCAAATACTCAGATCTGATATACGAAAACAAATTTCCCATCTTATTTCCGAAAATCTGTCATTTAGCTTATTTAATTATAGATTATAATCATAAACTATATTCTCATGTTGACCCGCGAAGCCTTCAATTCACTATTCAGCGGAAGTTTTGGATAACAGCGGTACGAAATAAGATTCCTTCACAACTTTCGAAATGTATTATTTACCATAAGATAAAATCTTCAGCATTACCACCTCCGTTAATGGTTGATTTACCACATGTATATCTAAACAGATATACAGATATATATCTAAAATAGATATACCTACTCCAATTCTTTTTTTTTTGGTTTCTTTTTGTTTTTCTTGGCGACCATTGGGGTCTATGCCTTCTATTGTTGTTATTTTATTTCTTATATTTTGGATGCTTATGCTCAATTTGTTTTATTTTCAAACGTCAATTGTTCATTGAATCCTATCGCATCGTGTTTCTCCTTTTTTTTGTTTTTGTTTTGTTTTTTTTTTTTTGTATTTGTCTTTTTCTTTTGACCACTTGGTCAAGGCGGGGGGGCATGTTCGCGCCTTTATTGTTACATGTTGCCTTTTGAAACTACCTATTTGGTGCCCTCTGCCTCAGTTGAATTTACCTCGCCGCACAGGACAGAAGTCCTAAAACCGCACCGCCTTTACAGTTTTTAGTAATCAAACCGCCAAGTGAACTTTTAAATCTCGCAGCTATTCGCAAGTACCATCGCCACGCGTCATCCATTCTCGCTTATTATTTCGCGATCAAACGTTCATTCCCAATCGCCATTCCCTTCCATCTCTCCCATCTCTCCCAAACTAACATACCTACTTTCCAGTGAACGCTGAACGAAGTGGGAAGCAGTCTGGGTAAGTGCGATTAAAATATAATAAAATAGGTAAATAAGAACCGCAATTTTACAGTCCACAAAACGCAGCATTTGATCCCTCGATATTGAGAGGGATCATTTGCTACCCGCCGCAACAGTGAGTAAAATTTATAAAAAATAAGTACTTAAAATATAAACATGTTATTTTACCTTATTAATATTACTGCTTAATGGCAACACTTAATTTTGTGTGGTAAAAACATCTATGTTATCTTGTTTTTCTATGATCTTTGTACTACGTGTGTCAAAATACTTCCGAAATGATTATTTTCATGTGTGTGTGTATAGAAAATTTTAAAGTCGTTTAATTCAGTTAATATTGCTTGCCGCCGCCTAATTCTTTCAGATTCGGATTCCCCGGCCCATAGTTAGTATAAAAATAACTAGTTTGATTTTCTAGGAATCAAAATGCTTCCAGAATGGCTATTTTCCTGTATGTGTATAAAAAATTTTAAAGTCGTGTAATTCAGTTAATATTGCTTTCCGCCGCCTAATTCTTTCAGATTCGGATTCCCCGACCCCAAATTAGTATAAAAATAACTAGTTTTATTTTTTAGGAATTTAGCCCAAACACCGAACTTTAGCCGCAATTTCTTTCAAGCACGTAGTTTTTTGTTAAGCTGGCAACACTGCGCGTAGTTTTCGTTTGAGCCAAGCGTTTTGACAGTCTACCGAGGACCTATTCTGGAAGATCAAATTTAATTTTACACACATTTTGTGAAGCACCAAACATGCATTGATAAATAATCGAATTGATCTGACGAAACATTCTTGTCAGTCTCGAAACAGTTGTTTCTTGACAGTCGACATGATTAATCACAGCCAACATCGCCGGTAAATCAGCCATTGTAAAATTGCAAAATGACTTTACAAAAATAGACGATGTCTCTGCGGGTGCGAAAGTTCGCGCGGGAAAACAATAATGCCAGATTTTGACAGCTAATTGCGTAGATACGTTAACAACCTACCACTCGCTGCTCGTTTCGACTGGTATACCCCACTCGTTGTTGTGTGGAACGACTTTTGACGTTTGGCGTCTAAGAATGTTCCTTCGACCAAGCTCAAGAATAACCAAGTCGACCAACGGACGTACTTTCGACGGCGATTACGAGCGACGACGCTTGGAGAATAGAGACCCAGGGGCGTGGGATTGGTTTATTTATGAGGGGCGTAAAACTTGGCTTTAACCTTGAAACTGACAGGAGTGAACCAAATTCTTATAGATAAAGCTGAATTTTATTATAGATAGGTCTAACTTTAAACGTCAAATTGCGTCATGCGATTATCAAACGAACATGAATTTGAATGTGTGTTGTTGACATCGCCATGGGCATATTTCATTTAAAAATCGTTTACAGGAATTCCACAGGTGGTAAAATGTTTCAAATGTGTCCGCAATTGATCCAGAAATCAGGTAATTACATGAGACATTAACATTCAGCTTAATTTATCCGTAAATCTATTTGAGGTTAAATGACATTTGTATTGATAAAATATTCTTTCAATTTTACTTTAATAAGTATAATTGTAATACGTACGCCTCGTACGTCATACATATGTCTGTTCATGTTATATTATCGTTAAAACAAGCTTATGGGTCCGAGTGGTTAATGTTTCACAAATATTGTTTCAGAAAATGTTCCAGACTGAATGATTTTGGAGCTTTATGTTAGGAACACCTTATAACATTGTTTGGCAGACCATAACACTGTTAATGGCAGGTAAAATTAATAATGCTACTAATTTATATGTTCATATGAACAGAAGTGAGAATACTTTTCCCTTGTGATACACAAAGTATGTCATCACAAGGGAAAAATACTGTATATTCTGTTCACAAACTTTGTTTAATGTGATATATTTTTTTCAGAACACATGATGCGGTTTTTACTGTGAGATGGCTGAAATGGGTCCCCGATGAGGGTATAGGTACTCTGTTTAATTTCGGTTGAAAGGAAATTTAGAATATGTAGATTTTTTATTTCATTCTACAAGAACTGTACGGTGACTGCTGGAAAGGAAAAATGGCTAAAACGCTATATAGATGTGACATTGAAGATGAATGTATATTAACAAACAATACAGCTATTGTTTACGTTAATCTTTAAAGTCACAGCTGTATGACGCTTTAGCCATGTTTCCTTTCCAGTGTCGATATTCTTTTTCAAACCATTTTTCAATTCATCGAATTTGCCGAACCAGTGTTTTTATGTGCTATTATCGATTGTCTTTCTGAAAATAAAAAGAATTTAAACATGTACCCCGAGTTATCATTTTTCAAGCAGAAAAATGTAAATTCGTCGTAGAAAACCATAATCATTATTTGAAAATGTTTTCGTTTTATAAGGGGTTCATATTTCAAGTATTTTAGGTTTTTTACTAACGCTTGAATTTTTGATTTCCTCATGATAACAGGTTTCCATCTGACAAAGCTCCTTGCTGAGAAAATGAGCTTTAAAAATTATGTAAAGCTCATTCCCTCAGGCTTTGTCAGATGGAACGTTGTTTTCTTGGAGAAACTAAAACATTTTTCTGCTTTCAAGCATTTTTATTTTTAAATAATTTATTTGGCTAATGAATTAATAAAGTAGGTCCAATGCGATTATATTGTCTATGGTGGCAAATGGCCTTGAACTTCCTCTATGTTATTGTCTTTGGTGGACCATTTTATTTTTGGTTAAGTTGGTGACAGTGATGACGAAATTTCTAGTATGGAGAAGGCCCGAAGATATCGAATATCGATCTAGGGATTGGTTTATTTATGCCGAGGACGCTTGAAGCAAGCTACGTGCTGGCGGCGAGCTTGATGCGAATTGATATATTTTTTTAAATTATTTATTTGGCTATCACTCATTAAAGGTGATCTTAACCATTTCTTGAAATTAATTACATTTTCGAAACAATCGCAGAATCATAAAATAGGACCCCATGTACATTAATAAGCGTTCTTCGACATAAAAGAAAAGATTTTTTTCAAAATTTGTTACATTTTTTACGCATCATGAAACAATTCTATAAATTAGATAAAATTAATATAAAATAAGTATTAATTGTTTTTGTGTTTAATTTGTAGAAATGCATCTGATTTTTTTCTTAAATTAATGTAAATATTATTTACATTAGGTAATTTAAAAGTAAAATCAGATGCATTTCTACGTTTTTAATTATTGTTTTTGTGTTTAATTTGTAGAAAAATCAGATGGATTTCTACAAATGAATCCCTGTTTTCCTTGGTCACGCTATAACTTCAGAACCACTTTATCTATTTCATTCATCTTTTTTTTTTAGTTTTCTAATACTGTGTAGAAGGTTCTTTCAGAAAGAAAAAGTAAGAAAATTGGAGGGAGGGGAAGGAATTGAAAGTTTTTTTTTAAGTCTTCCGATACTTTGTGGAAAGATCTTACGGAAAGAAAAATTGACGTAATTAAGGCTCTTGACTCGTAAATCGGTCGGGGGATCGAATCCCGGCGTGTCAAATAAATTTTATTTGATTAATTTGTGTTATTTCACAATTTTTTTCTTTAAAATAATATAAAGTATATTTGCGGCACGTTCCAGATTGGAAGATACTCTAAGTATCGCCCTGGAAGACCACCATTCAGAATTGAAACGTTGCTTGAAATGGCATAAGCCGTGATTGGTGACCAGATCTAAATAGCCAGGTACTTCCCCACCTTCCTCTTTCCTATCTTCTTCCCCACCCCACTACCTTCAGCCTCACAACATACCCCGATCGGGGATACCATAGTCTCACTGGCTCCAGACGGGAGCAGTTGGGACTCTTGTGCAGTATTCTCGGAAAGGGACTCGGGATGTCAACGGGGACGCACGGGAAAGGACATGCAGGGAGAATTAATTTATTTCTTTGAATGGCATTACAACGCATGCCGGGTACCAGCTAGTATTATTTATTATTAAGTTCTGCAAGTATTTTTTGTTTTCTTATTGTTATTGATGTAACTGCTTTGACTGATTGAAAATATTGTTTAGGTCTTGTGAACATCTGAGAAATAGGTAATAAATAATTTTCCTTTATCAACTTTATCAATTAATGTTATATTAAAATATTAATTATAACATTTATTCATGATATCAACGGAAATATACAACAATGCTTCGTAAGTACGATCATCTATTTTGAAAAAATGCGTGTAAGTAATCATTTGGTGCCGTGCCTGTAATACGCTTTGTAAATGCTTATGAGTAAAACGGGATCACAAATTGTACCATTCTTGACACCAAATTCGTTTATTTTTATTAAAATACAAAGATAACCCAAGAGCTAAGAATGCTTTGTCTCCGTTATATTCCATTTTATTTCAGCCGCACAAAATTTACTGTCAACATAAATAAACCAAACAAACTATCGAAAATTACATCTAGGCATAGACAAATGCTTGCCAGAACGCTTGTAGACTATCAAGCGGCTTGACGGCCAGCACGTAAATTTATTTTCCGTTATTGTCTATGAATGCTTGCCTCAACAGCTTGATGCGCGCTTCAAGCCGTTGAGCCAAGCCTTAGTCTATGCCTAGACGATTTTTCATTCGAGAGGCACTTGAACATATTACTCCTTTGTCTATGGCTTCTTGTCATTTTCGGTGGTTGAAAGTGATTTTTGTGCGTGATGGAATCTAGTAATGAAAAAGAATTATTTGTTATGTTATAATAAATGTTATATATTAATAATTGACGTAATAACATTATTAAATTATATTTACATTAATTTAAAAGAAAAATCCGATGGATTTCTACACATTAAACACAAAAACAATTAATACCTATTTTGTAATAATTTAATGTAATTTTTATAAACGTTTTACGTGATACGTAATATCTAAAATCACCACTCAGGTACTTATTTGTCTATGATTTGTTGTCTACGCTCAAAAATATAAATTCGCTTCAAGCGTTGCGCAATAACGTAGATTATTGCGCAATGCTTGGCTCAAGCGTCAAGCCACCTCTGGAGACGGTCAAAATGCGGTCAAAACTCTAGCCATAGACAAAAAACTACGTGATTGAGCCAAGCCGCTTGATAGTCTCGCTAGCCCTTTAAATTAAATTGGTAAAATTCCATACTGATTTTTTTTTTATATATGGCAACACTTTGATTTCAGGCGAATATTTGAATTAAGCGGCCTACACACGACACTGCATGTAGTGACTGCGGCAGTGACTGCAAAGAGGGTGGAGTTGAGCGAACTAGCGCTGTCTCGTTCTAGCGGCCCTTTAACAAACGAGACGGCGCTAGTTTGCTCAACTCCACGCTCTCTGCAGTTACTGCCGCAGTCACTAAATGCAGTGTCGTGTGGAGAGCCCATTAGTCCTGGGTCGATCGATCGTTTTACACGACCCGGGTCGCTCACGACACACTGGCGTCATGAGCGGGTCGCGAAGACCCGCTCTTTTCGCGACACAAAATATGAAACTCGATTACGCTTCACCCAGTGGCGTAGCGTGGGTTTCGGCCGCCCGGGGCGGACGAAAATTTTGCCGCCCCCCCTCCCTAACTTCTACAGGTACTTTTTTCGCAGATTTTCAAGCGCTGACCGGTGGCGGGGGGGGGGGGCGGTAGATATCCAATTTTTTTATGCCGATTTTTATAATCCTATGTGTAATAACTGTATGTGGTGAATTAAAGCTATACTCAGAACATGAAAATGGTTTTTCTTTAATTCTGCTGGCAATTACATTCTGAACATAAAACTGGTTTTAATTAAATCGGTACGCGGTGAATTAAAACAACACTCAAAACATGAAAAGGGTTTTTCTTTGATTCTGCCGGCATTTACATTCTGAACACAAAACTGATTTGAATTTATTTAAATCTGTTTATGGTGAAATAAACCTAAACTTATTTGGGTACTTCAAGCGGTGAGGGGGGGGGGGGGGGGGTTGTATATGGAAATCCAATTTTTTTATTACCACCTATTTATACACGAGCCGGATTTTTTTAATAATCACATTTGACGAGTATTCTTTCAATGAAAATCATGTGTATAAATTCTACTCCAACGTTGATTGATTGATACTGCGTTAGAGTACCCAAACAATAGTTACACACGCAACAATCAATTTCTCAGAATTTTACAGCATTATGTAACTCAAATGTAAAGCTTCACTCGATGCACGATGAATCTGCAACTCGTTATTTAATTTACCGTTGTATTCTGAACACAAAACCAGTTTGTATGCGGTGAATTAAAACTACACTCAGAACATGAAAATGGTTTTTCTTTGATTCTGGCAGCACATACATAGTCTGCAAATAGAATATTATAACTGAACTTCGAATAAGAGGATATTTTTCTTCGAAATGTGTCAGCAGATGAATTCTCAAATGGAATTTTACTTCCTGAAAACTGGTTTAACCCTTCGAATAATAAGAAAAAAATATCTATAAACTTGTCTGTCAATTTTTCCGCACAAAATTTCCGGTTCTTCCCAAGTAATGTTCCTTTTTATTAAAACAAAACTGTTCTAAAATCTAGATAAAGTTATTTTTTCGACGTGCTTATTAGAACATTATGGTTTGTACACATTAAAATTTTCATATTGGAAATGTGAATTGGCTCAAAAATACACGCCTGCGAATATTCGAATTAAAGTACCTAAAATAGAGTAAACTTAAAATTTTAAACACAGATTCCCTTTCTTAAAAAAAATGTTATAAAACTGTATCTTAACTTTTTATCGCAAACACAAATTTATTTAAAATTAAATGTGTGGGACATAGTTTCACAATTTTATTTTTAAAATTAAATATGTGGGATAATTTGCGTCTCCTGCGATTAGACGGGTCAAATTAAATTTGTATTTGCCGAATTAAAATTACACTCAGAAAGTGAAAATGGATTCTCTTTGATTCTGGCAGCACATACATAATCTACAACTAAAATGTTATAACTTCACTTCGAATAAAATAATGGTCTCTTTCGAAATGTATCAGCAGATGAATACACAACTGAAATTCAGTCGTTAATACATTCTGAACACAATTCTGATTTTAATTAAGAGTGAATCTGTTTGCGAGTTATCAGCCTTTATTAGTATTACTCTCATAATATGCATATGGTTTTCCTATGAATTGCGAAATTTGCAGCTTAAAAATATATAGTTATTCATATTTTTAATGAATTAAAAAAAAAAAGAGTTGGATTCGTAAACGAAACGATCGTAGAACATGTTCAAATAATGATTTGATATGGTTTAAAATTTTCCAAGATAATGTTATTATTTATTGTGAAAATTTGCCGCCCCCACCGCCCCCCCCCCCCCCCCCCCCCCACGCTACGCCACTGGCTTCACCCAGCTACTTTCTACTACCTGAGTCGAGAGAGAAGGTGGCGAAACCCGGGTGTTGACAACCCGCTCGCTCTCTCATATTACATCTATCTATCATCGCTCGCCCCGCCACTTCCGCACCCGAAAACCAGGTAGCAGTAGTAGAGCGGTTGCGAGAAGTGGGTCGCGAGACCCGGGTGCTGACGATAAAATGACCCGCTCGCTCTTTTGTGGTTCGTGAGCGGGTTTCAATGAGCGGGTTATTCACGACCGACCCAGGACTAATTTGAATCCGACATATAACATTCATTAGATTTATTAAAATAAAATACGGAATGTCTAAACCGAATTTTGCTGTCTATTTAAACCGGAAAAAAATATAAAAAAACGTGTGATGCAAGTGGCCTACTGACTGACTGACTCAGTGCTAAATTAAAAATTACCTGTAAACACCTACTCGTTCATCCAACTGTCTCGGCCTAGTATCATTTTACTGTCTCGCCACTCTACTCGGTGCTTGTGATCCAGGCCATAAAAATACGAATCCCTAGGCTTTAAACTTTGAAACTGGCGACACAAATAAACAAGGACAAAATGTAACCGGCGTCAGCTGCGGAACAGCGCTATTCGCCCGGCACTAGTACCAACCTCCAACCATCAGTTCCAGTTCAAGCGAGCAGATATGCAGTTAATATGCGACATTACTCTCAGAATTTGATTGGAACTACCTACATACTATATCGGAAGCAAATGACGCAGTTGCGTACTTAAACAATGTATTATTCAGTACTTTTGAAATATGTGTCCCCATTAGGAAAAAATTATGTAAAAATGTAAATTATCCGGCGTGGTTCTCTAAAAAAATTATAGATAAATTAAAAATCAAAGAATCGCACCGCAGAAGATATAAACTGCACAAGAATCAATCGGATTACTTGTTATTCTCTGCGATGCGATCCGAGCTTAAAAAAGATATAGCAATTGCAAAGCGTCAGTATTTAGAAAAAGTTCAGTATGGGATCAAAGATGATGTCAAATGTTTTTGGGATTTTATTAAATCCCAAAAGGCAAATCCACATACCCAAATTAACTTGAGTGATAGAACGGAAACTTTTTCCGATCCCGAAATAGTAAGCCAAAAATTTGCCGATTATTTCAAATCAGTGTACAGTCAGATTGCTCCTCAACTAAATCTAGACTTTACTCGAACCGAGAGGCCCTGGAATATTGGTAAAATCGGTCTTGAGCTAACCTGTCCAGAGGAAGTAGACTCCTGTACTCGAACTTTAAAGCTCGACAAGGCTGCAGGCCCAGACGGAATACCCCCTAATATAATTGGTCATATGTCAAAAACCATTTGTCAACCGCTGAGCTATATATTTAATCTTAGCATATCGACTGGGTGTTTCCCTCATTCTTGGAAACTCACGCGTGTAAGCCCAATTTTCAAGGCTGGAGACAAGTCTGATATAAGGAATTACAGACCAGTAGCTGTACTGTCAACTATACCAAAAATATTTGAAATGATTATTTACAAGAAATTACATCACCAAATTATGCCATTTCTAGGAGAAAACCAACACGGTTTCATGCCAAGAAAATCCACGGTTTCAAATTTGTTAACATTTTCGCGATTGGTGGCCGTCGGACTGGACTTGAGACACCAAATAGATGTAGTGTATACGGATTTTGCCAAGGCTTTTGATCGAGTTGATCATGATATTTTACTACTTAAAATGTACAAACTTGGTTTCGATCAACAAACACTTATATTCTTCGCGTCCTATTTAAAAGCTAGAAGTCAATATGTAATAATAAATGGACATGAATCTAAACAATTCCCGGCGTTATCAGGTATTCCCCAAGTTCAAACCTTGGTCCTTTGCTGTTCCTTATACTTATAGATGACATCCAGGTTTGTGTAAAATATTGCAAATGTCTTCTATTTGCAGATGACCTCAAACTTTTGATGGAAATAATCTGTTACTATGACTGCTTAAAAATGCAATCTGACCTTGATGCTATTGCAGAATGGTCAGTAAAAAACAAATTAGAATTCAATATAAAAAAATGTGTAACCATGACATATACCCGCTCCCAGAAGCCCCTAGTTTTTGAATACAACATTAAAGGGAAAACATTATGCCGAGTCAATAGCTTTAAAGATCTCGGTATCGTCTTTGATCCCAAACTGACATTCTCGGATCATATATCACGGCTCACTCCAGCATGCTACAAACTCCTGGGTTTCATCATCAGAATATGTAAGCAATTTGATGACCCAGATGCAATGATAGCCATGTTTGATGGAGTCATAAGAAGTAAGCTGGAGTATGCCAGTGGTGTGTGGACTCCGCACCAAGCGAAATATATTAATATGCTAGAACAAGTTCAGAAAAAATTCCTTAGGTATGTCTATATGCGGATGAATGGAACGTACCCGAGATTCATGCACCATATGGAATTACTTGAGGCAACAAATAGATTTAGCTTGGAAACTAGACGTTATGCAAATCTTGCAATTCTTAGTTTTAACATAATCCATAATCGTATTGACAGCCCATTCCTCTTGGAATGTTATGGCTTATACGTGCCTGAAAATTTCAGCCGTAGTCGTCGACAGGACTTGTTCAAAATACCATACGGCAGAACAGATGTTCTAGCACAGCATAGCATGACAAGAGGAATGGTGCTGTTGAACGAAATATCGGAAACACTAGATATATATAACTCTTCTTTAGATAGCCTTAAGATTTTTTTGTATATTAATCATCTTCCTAGGTGTTAAGACTGTTAAACCTCCAGGCGGCGGGAATAATCTTTAGTTATTTCAGCGAACTTGCCTCTCACGCGGGAGCCAACTATAGTTATTTCTGGGTTTGAATCCTTGCTGTTTTGTGTACATGCAAGATAGAGGGCCAAATTCTGCATGTAAAAATTCTCCAATCATATCTCTAGCGACATCTATCTAAATTTATCCCGAAATATTATTTGTTTATTCTCAGGAACCATTTAAAGCCAAGGAGACAGAATTTCCCCGTCAGTTGATTTGAATCTCGCGCGTCGGTACCAACCATTACTAATCTCGCGCAGTCGCAGTAGAACAAACAAAGGCGCTTCAATAGAACACTGCGCCGATTGTTCAATTTTCATTCAGTTACGTACATCGATTCGATTGTTTTAATTTGTGAAAATAAAAATACTTTTTTCGCATTTAGGTTTATTATGGTGTATTAGTGTTCGTTACTCTTAATATTTAGCCTTGTTTAACTCAATAAAACTTTTATTCGTAATTATTTATATTATAATATTCAAAATGTCACGGGGTCTTAGTGATAAAGAAATTTTTGAGAGCGTGTTAGATTTAGAATCAGACTTAGAGTTTGATAGTGACGGTGAATCAATTTTATTTGATATCGGTGATGGTGATGATGAAGTTCAAAGTGAACACAGTGTAACTCTTCCCAGTACCAGTGTGCCCGGTACCAGTGCATCCGATACCAGTGAACCCGGTACTTCAAGCATCCGTGAAAACGCATCTTCGACAAACAGTGACATTTTTTCATCATGGGTGTCGGGTCCATTTATTCCGGTCTTTCATGAATTTGATGATTTTTCGTCAGGAATCACAAACATGTCATTGACAAAAGATTCATTAGAGGTAGATTTTTTTGAACACTTTTTGAATCTAGAAATAATGGAGAAAATGGTTCTAGAATCCAACAGATACTATAGAGCTACAGTTAATCAAATATCATTAACTCCCAAATCTCGACTCCGTCAATGGAAAGATACATCAGTGCCTGAAATGTATACATTTTTTGCAATAACTATGCTGATGACTAGGGTTTCTCACATATCGATCGAGGAATATTGGACAACGGATCCTATTTTAGCGTCTTCTCAATTCGGAAAGATTATGCCAAGAGATCGATATCAGATTCTTCTTCGAATGCTTCATTTTTCTGACCCTGCCACACAAACCCCTGGAAACAGACTTCATAAAATAAAACTTTTGGTTGACCATTGCAGAGAAATATTTAAAAAAACCTTTATCCCTTACCAAAACTTGTGCATTGACGAAAGCATAATCGTGTTTAAAGGGCGTTTGAAATTTAAGCAGTATATCCCTAGTAAACGTCATAGGTTCGGAATAAAATTATTTGTACTATGCGACGTTACCACGGGATTTGTATTAGATTTTATTATATACTGTGGAGAAGGAACCGACATCCACGACGGGCAATGTTTAGGTGTTTCTGGAGCAGTGGTAACCACATTACTCACAGATTATTTTGACAAAAATCACACAATATGGACCGATAATTGGTACACAAGTCCAAAACTACTTAAATTCTTACACGATCAAAAAACAAACGGTTGTGGAACAGTAAAAGCAAATAGAAAGGGAATGCCTAAATTTAGTAAGTTAAAAAAAGGTGACCATGAATCCAAACATACAGGCCCCTTGTTAGCCCTCAAGTGGCATGATAAACGAGAGATTCATTTGTTAACAACTGTGCACGATGCTTCTTTTGCAGAGACTGGAAAGTGTGATAGAAATACAGGCCTACCAATTAAAAAACCGAAGTGTGTACTAGACTACAATAAATGTATGGGTTCGGTTGATAAGGCTGACATGATGTTGAGTAATCTAAGTTGTATGAGAAAATCCATAAAATGGTACAAGAAGGTTGCTTTCCATATTATTGATTTATTCTTACTAAATGCACACATTCTTCACAAAACAGTTTCCGAAAAGCAAATGACCTTGACTCAATTTCAATACGCAATCATTAAACAACTTTTGGAGAAATATCACATTCCATCAACACGAAATCAGCAATCATCCGATAGCCCATTACGTTTGGCTGCCAAAGAATTGGCGAATCATATGCCCGGTTTTGTCCCCCCTACAAGTAAACGGTCAAATCCATGTCGTCAATGCCATGTTTGTGCAAATACAACACTTAGAGTTAAGGCTAAAAAATTTACACGTTACATGTGCTTAGAATGTAATGTTGCATTGTGTGTGGTTCCGTGTTTTAAAGATTACCATAATAAAAATCATTATTAACAAAAAAACTATGTGCCAAAGTGAATAAAAAGTAGTTTAAAATATGTTTATATAATTAATGTTAAAAACGAGAAAAAAAGTTAAATGTAGTACCTAAGGGTGATGTGGTTAATAAATTTTAAAGTGTGCATAAAATATGCCCATGTGTGTAAAAATACTTCGTATTATTATGACAGCAAAACAGTTTCTATGTTTCGACATTTCGGCGCATTGATCGGTCCTTTGTAACATGAGACGCGCGGCAGACTCAGGCAGACGTAAGTATCAGGCAACATAAAGATAATTCTGTAATGTTTACGTCTGACTTTTGTTGAATAATTTTTGTTTATATTAACACCATTCTAAAATGACATTTGGGATTATTTAAGGATAGTTAAAGCATGGACGAGTTTATTGACCTGAACTCAAACAAAGAACAATCATTTAAAATATATCTAATGACGGTTTTAAAACGTAATGTTGTTCGGCTCGATCAAAATATTAAACGTGCCGCGTAGTAGTGTCGGCACACGCACATTTTAACGCAGCCTAGAGGTTAAAATGAGAAAATTGTACAGTAATTGGATAAAAATCTGTTGTACAATTAAAAAAAAAAAAAAAAAGGTAATCCCGACGTAGAAGTACCAAATTCTTATAGACAAAGCCGAATTGTAGATAGGTCTGTAATTTTAATAGGGTACAATCTTCTCTTTTTAACCAAAAATTAACAAAAAAATATTACAAACTGGAATATTCAAACATTTTTTTACGACAGGAATGGTCCTTCAACAACGTTTTGAGTATTCACATTTAAAATAAGGGCTAAAACGCCTTCTTCGCGCGGTTTTGGCTTGTGACATCACTGCACACTTCTTGACAGCTGCCATTAAAATCTTCAGTTGATCATTGTTTTGCGAAGAAAATGTCCGCAAATACCGTTTATAAATACTGTATTGTATCAAAGTAAATAAATACAACATCTTCAACACCAAACAAACTATTCATAAACTTCCCAAATGATATTATTATGGGTAAAAAGCGGTGTCATGCGATGAAAAGGTGCATTAAAAAACTGCCATAATCGCGTCGATTTTTGGAAAATTATTTGACTGTCCTTATAGAAAACCACTGTCTGTCATGATAGTATGTATTTACAATATATGTTTTATACAAACGAATGGGTTTAGGATGCGTAACTAAACGATTATGACTATCAAACTTATTCAAAACAGCAACTGGAACAAAAACAACTTGACATGGGCCTCGGTGGGTGCGTTGATGGTGCGTTGTAACGTCACAATTTCAATCATGGCTCGTTCTTGATATTTGAATTTTCATACAACTTTAAAGGTAGAATCACACTGAGCCCACGCGACGCGACGTTGGTAGACGACGTCACCATTTGCATATCTGGACTACTTAACATTCATACATTTTCTATGGAAACGGGTGCTTTAGAATCACACTAGCCTCACGCAACGCAAACCAACTTTCCCCTCGCGACGCGGATCTGCATGGCGTGGGCCATGTGGAAGGTGGTGGGGGTATTGTCAAGCCTACTATACTACTATACGAGATGATTTTACATCTTTGTGGTGTTATCTAAGCATCTAACGTTATGTTTCGCTATTTCTGTGGTTGTTTTTTTGACAGTTATATTATTTAAAAACATGGGTGAAGAACAGTTCATTGAAACTGTTAGACAGCACGAAGTTTTTTTTTATTTTTCTGTTTACGATAGTATTGAATTAATAATAATAATCGTAGAAAATCATCTTCAAATTAGCTTTCAGAAGACATCGCGAACCTATTATCTGCTGACAGGAGAATCACATAACCTAATAAAATGAATGGAGAATAAAATAACCTAATAAATGTATCAAATCAAACGCGCCTGCGCAAAACCAGAGACCCCTTGTCACGTGGTCACAACGACGCGTACCTACGTCCAAGGGTGGATTTAGGGGGGGCACGGGGCACGTGCCCCCCCCAGACGGTATTTTTGTGTACTGTGGAGATTCCATCACAGTACATACTTAGAAGCAAAAACTGTTTTTATTAAACAATTAATTTTTTTATTGTTTTGACACTTTCATAAACCTTCCTAAACATACTTGAACCTAATAGTAATTGTTGATTTTTTGCCCGTCCGCCCTTGTGCCCCCCGCCAGAAAAAAATCCTGGATCCGCCCTTGCCTACGTCGGTCAGTGTGAACATGGACAGGAACGTTGGGTTGGGTCGCGTCGGCTCAGTGTGATTCTACCTTAAAAGTGAATTTTAATTTAGTAATTTTTTGGGGGGGTTTTAAATACGTTATTCGAGTTAAGTTATTTTTTTACATATACATTAAATGCATTGAAAACACTATATAACATACACTGCTTGTACCCTATTGCCATCTCTCGTTCTCTACGAACAGAAAGAGATAGTCGTATACCTACGTCACTAGGTCACTTGACCAATAAAAACAACGCACACATACAGTTTGTCAAATAAGAGTAGAAAATATATGAGGGCGCCACTGTTGATCAAATGGCAATACTTAACACATAACTCATGGTGTTAAAGCAAAGCTGTGTAACCTACATTTTTATAAAAAATTAAAAAGGCATAATAGTGGAAAAAATATTTTTTCATTGCAGTATAGATACCCGCCGATCTCAAAATTAGAATTGCATATAGGCATATTATTATTATACCTTTGCAATTTTGTGTTAATATAATGAAGAATAACTATAATGTAATAAAAAAGCACAGTTTAGAAATTGCTCACATTTATTTAATACTAGATAAAGTACCTAGCGTTGCCTGGGCTTTAGATCATGTCTCTAATTTTAGATCTGAATATATTTAACTCATTCAGATCTAAAAGTAGTGTAACTAATCTCACCATTAGTGATTCTTCCTTTTTGGCTATTGTTAAATTCAAATTTATGTTTAATTAAATTAAAGCGAATCGCTTTATAAATCACCTTTTAATCAAATTTATGTCATGAAGAAAAAATGTGGTTTACTGTGTTCTATACATTCAGTGTCTTTGCACTTCAAAAAAATATTTGACAGTTAAATTGGTGTTGCCAGTCTACAAATTTAGTAGTTTCAGTTTTTATATTTTCTACTCTTATTTGACAGACTATAAGTCTCCCCCACACGTAGACTTTGGAGCGGGACGTGCCCCGCGCCACTTCAGGCCGCCACGCAGAAAAGTCTCACAGTGAACTGCGTTGTAAACCGTTATCTTACTTTCGGTCTTTACTTTTTTTTAAATAAATTAAATAATAAACCAAACCACTCATCTGTCAACTATCGAAAAACACACGAAGGCATAGACAAATGCTTGCCAGAATGCTTGGAGACTGTCAAGCGGCTTGACGGCAAGCACGTAAATTTATTTTCCGTTATTGTCTATGGATGCTTTCCGCAACAGCTGACGCGCGCTTCAAGCTGTTGTGACAAGCCTTAGTCTATGCTTAGACGATATTTCTTTCGAGAGGCATTTGAACTTTGAACATATTACTCCTTTGTCTATGGCTTCCTGTCATTTTCGGTATGATTGGCATTTTCGGTAATCGAGATGTTTGCGCGAAATGGAATCTAGTGAAGAAAAATAATTAACTAATTAATAACTAATAATGTTATGTATTAATATTTTGGTAATTATCGGTTCGGACTGGCCACGCTTATTACGAATAATTTTTAGAAAAAAACTTTAGATTCGCCTTAATTACTATAAAAGGAAACTTTTTGGCTTTGGGGCGGCGGAAAATAATGAATTTTAATTTTCAATTGCATAAAACCAAAATTCTCTTCGCGATCCGACACAGCGAAAATCCGCGGCCGTACCTGTCACTGTGATGTTGGTATCCTTTATAAATTAACAAGAGCTAATACGACTGTAGCCGACTTCGCGGGATACCTACATGAAATACCGCGAATCACAAACCATGTTACACAAACCTAGCGTAGCCGCTAAACCACTTGAAAACTGGGATGTTTTTCTTGCCTTGACGCGAGTAGGCGTTATAAAGGGGCACTTTCTTTTGTATCACAAACCATGTTACACAAACAAGCCCGCTAGACAAATTTCATAATTACGCGCCTTATCCCACGAAGTCGGCTACAGTCGTATTAGCTCTTTATCAAGGATACCAACATCACAGTGACAGGTACGGCCGCGGATTTTCGCTGTGTCGGTCGCGGAGCGAATTTTGGTTTTATGCAATTGAAAATTAAAATGCATTATTTTCCGCCGCCCCAAAGCCAAAAAGTTTCCTTTTATAGTAATTAAGGCGAATCTAAAGTTTTTTTCTAAAAATTATTCATAATAAGCGTGGCCAGTCCGAACCGATATTTACCAATATTTTAACCCATTTACGCCCAAGACTAAAGTAATCATAAAAAAAAGAAATAATTATTTATGCATTAAATCACTTACTCGTTAATACGGAAAACTTTTTATGCAAACAGTTAGATTTAGCTTATTATTACGAAAAGTGAGTATTTATGTCGGGGGAGACCAAAAAACATGTAAAAAATATGCATTTAACATTTTAATTTTGTTAAAATTAATTGATTAGCCGGTAACGCCATGTTTATTCATCGTTTTTATTTTAACATTTCATCAATGCTGCCAATCATAGAAAAAATATTTTTGCGTAAAACAAAGTGAATGCATCATTGACAAGTTTGTACCAGTATTTATAACAGTAGAACATGGAAAGAAATGTATTAAAATAATTACACAAACCCGCTAGACAAACCCTGCGTAGCCAAACAAACCATTCAAAACCTGGGATGTTTTTTAAAAGTATGACTAACTGCATATTTACCTAACAAGCAATAGTTCGTCGAAATCGTAGCTGGTCCATCTTCACGTCGTTACTAAGTATGTATAGACGCCAGGCATTGCTAATGCATAGATCAAACATGTATGTAATGCCTCGATGACACACGGCTAGTTTACAAGCTACTATCTACTAAGTTTAAAAGCGGGAAAATCGGCGAGTGAGATTGTCATGATAACACAAAACTGACCACTCGCTCAGAAGCGTAGGAAACTGAGGTCGCTTTTAGCGCCAGTAACAAGAATAACGACGCCTGCGTGAACTAATTCTTCAGATGTTTGACAGTCGAAATCAGCTGTTTATCGGAAGCCATGTTGGAAACGTAAATAAACCAATCACGAGCAAGCGTGTAGGCGAGTAAAGTTGACGACCTTTCAACTTTATTTCGTAGATTGTCAACAATCTGCTAGTTGCTGCCAGGCCCGGATTAACCATGTCGGGGCCCCTAGGCAATGCACGTCTCGGGGCCCTTTTACCAATGGCGGATTAACGGGGGAGGGGGTGAAGGGGCCTCCAAATCCCTCCTTGTTCCCTTGATCTAATCCTTAACAAGGCTTTAAGTGGGGGGGGAGGGGGGGTAAGGTTTTAAAACCTTTTTATAATTTTTATGAATGTAAAACATATCAGTACTTACCTATATTGAGTATTGTGTCAAAATTTCAAGTAAATCTTGACTTGACTTGACCAAAAGTCAAGATGCTGACGCTTGCTTTTGAAATTTTGAACACTATTTCTACACATAAATTATCATAGGGAGTTTTTTTACTATTTTATAATAACAAATTCACCGAAATTTTTTAGCAAAAACTCCCTCTGAACTAGACGTGGGCAAAATTGAATGACTGAATTGAATGAATAAATTCAATCTTGTGACACACTCGATCTGATTCTCAATTTCAAAAGGAATTGAGTCTTCATTCCTCATCTTTGGCCTTGCATCCTACGATTTTTAACGGCACCATTAATTTTTTTCCATTTATTTTAATGTTAAATTATTTCAATGAATGATGTGTACCTACCGTAAACGATTTAAATATTATAATGATTCGTAAATATTTAAATATTAATCTATGGGCGGCGCGCCCATAGAATAATATTTAAATAATAGTGCAAAACACGTAAAGTATCCCTTTCCCGCGCGCCATTCGTAAAATACCCATAGGTATCAACTTCATCGTGGTCAGCCCAAGCGAAATACGAAAGCGAATCGGCCGAGTCACTAGTTTCGAATCTGTCTCTTTCACAACGCAGGAATTAATAGGTACATTGCTTCTATTCAGTATATGATCCAGTCATAGTCCCGCCGCGCCGATCGAACCCGTCCCGCGTAAATAGTCTCTGGTTTATAGTCTGTCGCTAACAAGTTTGTCCGGGGCGCGAAGTCTTTTTCACTAGTTCAGGAATTAAATCTCAATTCAGTTGTGACGTCATCGTCTCTGTGATCGCGTCAATCTCAGATCCCAACACCCAACAGGACCAAACCCAGGTCCTGCTAGGTCCGCAGCTCGCGAGTAATCAACTCACTGCCAGGCAAGAGGCAAGACACTAGTCAAAAGTAACTAATTCATTCCTCAGTGCTCGCCGCGAAACTGACCGTGCGGGTTCACTCATTCCTCTCCGTTGGCCAAGCCGTCAATTTCATTACATAGTTGATTGAAAACTTCCGACAAAGCTATTGGAATACAAATACCTACCTACTTTGAGACGCCGAACTTCGGCAATCGGCTGTGGTCAGCTGTCATAAAATAATGCTTAATAATAATGATAAAATGTTTGTTTATATTAGATCACGTGAAATGGAATAATTTTAATTTAATAAATAAAATAAAATTGGTAAAACTTTAGGGGTGAAACAAAACACTGTTTAATTTTAAGATTTTATTGATATTCTAATGTAAATACATTTTTCTTGTCAATTTTTTTTTGTTTTAACAAATGTAGTATTTTAATATTGCATTAACCCCGTAGCACAATTTTTCAGAACGACATAATTCGTAATATTAATTTGAAGTGAAATAGGCAATTTTCGTTATTTGTTTTTAGGGTGTCATGCCGTGTTGCGCTACCTCCTTATTTAGCCAACGTATCTGAAATAGGCATATTCACCCTAGGAACAGTGCTTTGCGTAGTGAAAACTTCTTTAGCACCGTTGTGTTTTGAAACTCGATGAAACGAAAAATAACGACATTAAAAAGAGGCAATTTGGGAGGCGGGAATGGGTACCGCCGCCCCGGGAACCTTTATTGGATAGCCAACACCTCTGCCATAGGTCACTCCAAGTGGTTCGCCACGTTTGGTGATTTAGCAGGGGTGCCCGGGTTCATGGGGTATGGTTTGTCTAGGTCTTGGAGGTGGATAACCAGGACACACTAAACCCCAGATACCTACCCACCCCTTAAACCCTTTTCCTTCCCATAACTCTCCTCTCCTTCCTTTCCGTAAAAAAAACCCTCCACACAGCACCCCCAAAGATGACATAGGTCCTGAGGGAATTTATTTTCCGTAGGGCCTCCTGTGTGGAGCTCATGTAAAAAAAAGGCAAACACCTACATTTATAGGATTTAGTCTAATCGGTCTCCTCTTTGTGCGGTGCTTCGTAGCCTATCGGTCTCCTCTTAGTGCGGTGCTTCGTAACCGTTTTCTGAATTGGAGAGTACATAATTTTTTTTTTTTTTTTTTAGAATTAATTGAATAAGGAATGTGTTATGTTTTATGTTTGTAATGACATATTGTTATGTGCGTGTGTTATATTTTAAAGGGAAAAGTAACGTTGAGCCTTGGTCGGGCTCGGGTGTATTCTGCCAGTCAACTTTGATTTCTTCTCAGGAAATCTTGGACGCCAAACCCAGTCTAATGTCTGGGTATGTCAACTAGCGGAGATCACGGTACTCAATTCTCAGAGTGTGGGTCATGGTTTTATAACATTCCTGAAAAGGCTGCACAAGGAATTCTACATAATAAAACACAGAGTAGAGTTGACAATCGGTACACTGTATTGAAATTATAAAATATAATAAAACAAATTGGATGGACTCACCCCGGGACCAATGTCGTAATCTATGCTATTCCTAGCTACACTAATTAAGTTTTACTGCCGCCGTTCCCCCGATGTCGCGTGAACCAACACCACCTCCTGGTGGCAAGGGAGGTCCCAACCTCTGCGGCCCAGCATGTGCCTGCGACCTCCACGGCGGTCGCCCGGAAGGGATGATGGACCTGGACCCTCAGAGAAAGGGAGGAGTACCCAAACACTCCTCCAAATTGTATAGGAAGGCTCGACAGCAATCGAGGCTGAGTATCGTTCAACCCTGCGGTAATCTCGGGTTTGTTCCGTAAATAAACCCCCGGTGGGAATTCAATGTTTGCCCTGCATTCAATGACAGGCGCGGCGGGTAATTATTTACACCGATCTCTCGGATAAAGAGGTACTTTAAACATAACAATCGAACACCGCCATTAACTCGTGTTCACTTTTGGGGACCCGCGCGAAAACTCACATTTTACGTGAATAATCTTCGAAATTAATATTTTTTCTTTTTTAAAAAAACACAACGTGTTTCCTTCCCCCGGATGCAGATGCCCAAAACTTGGATTTCAATCACATCGTATTTAAAACTTAATAATTAAGTGACCGTTGTTTTCACGGCGTACCGCACATTACGCCGTCAAAACCAGAGTCCGGAAACGGAAAAAAACAAACGCCGCCTACCGACGCGTTGAACGAAACTCCCCCAGCTTTGCCAACCTAACCAATAAAAATGCATTTAAAAAATAGTACCTAACTTACGATTAATACAATCGCTTCATAACATTACCCCCCTTCCCACAAAAATGTTTGCCCTCAAACAAAACTACCAAAAATCTAAACATGCCCTGAACTATCTACGTTGGTCCCAAGGAGTACCTGGTAATAAAATAAAAAGAAACAAACAGTAAATGTGAAATGCAAAATACAATTATCAGAAATGAAAAAGAAAAGAAAAATCCTTAAATAATACTCTTTTGACGAATGAGTGCATCGTAACCCCAATCGCGCCTATCCTGTGTGCAGGCCGGATAGTAGGTTTACGATGCAACCATTCTCGAACTTAAAAACTAGTAAACCAATATAACCTAAGAACAACTTCTTGTAAGATGATACGTGAATGGACAACAAGCACCCTCAGCACTGGGAAAAAAAAATCTGGGTGGTTGTAATATTCACCCTTACCGAGCACTACCATTGACGTATCATCTGGAACAGAACACATAAACTAACTTAAAAGATAAGTCTTAAAATTAAAAAAACATACATTTTTATGATTAAATCACTCCTCCAAATACGTCAAGTTAAATTCTATGCATTAGGCATCACTGTTCCAAACACTATCACTGAATTTATATAGCCTCTCTTAGGCCGAAAATATTTGATGGGTTTACCATCTACACTTCACTGAATTTATATCTTTTAGGATAAAAACTAACCCTCTTTTGGAAGAGTATTCCTAACTAACCTCCTATTCTGGTCCTTGGGTGAATAATATTTAACCAACAACAATTATACATTGTAAAGGTAATTTTAATAGTGTACAACCACCGCATCAGATGGTGCCAAATTATTTTTAATAGTATACAACCAACGCATCGGGTGGTGCCAAATAATTTTTAATAGTATACAACCAACTGTTTTAGAAGGTGTCATTTGTTAATAAGATGTGCAGCTATAATTTAGTGCAAGTATACGTCCAACTCTATAGAAGGCGTAATCGGTAAGTAAAGAACAAATTTTATGGTTTTCACTGTAAACCGTTGTTCAACCATATAGTACATAATAACAATGTTATAAGTCTCTCAGGACAATAATAACAGAATACATCCAAAATCTTATACAAATATAATTGATTCTACTTCCTATGTTGGCTTAAAATGTGGAAGGATATGTGATACCATATCGTCCCACATTATAAAATCTCAAAAAAAAAAAAAATCTTATAAACCAGGTGGGCATTACAAAACATTTTCTGTAACTAATAAAAACAAAATTAAAACGCTTTTGCAAAAGCTGAGGCTTAGCTGACGCAGCCTATGTTTATAGAGTAAAACAATATTTTGACTATTTACCAATAAAACAGAAGAAGAGCGAGAAAAAAAAATACTTTGAATTTTAGCAATTACTTGCGTAACCTGACAAAATAAGGTCTAATAGTGTCAATGCACTGACGGTGAATAACAATAATTCTTCATTTAAAATCACTTAGAAAACAAAGAGATACAATCCCTGCGTCTCTGTGTTTTCTATGTAATCTGGAACAACAAATAATGACATTATCAAAAGCATGAACATAACTCAAAAAAAAAAAGGTATGCCTGAAACTCGCAGAGATAGTGTGCGGATATGCCCGCGTATTTCAGGATACAAGACTTACAACTAATAATCCTAACTTAATCATCTGTTCAGCCGATATCCGAATTTGCGTCTGTTTTAGCGTTAATACTATGACAATTTATACATACACTTGCAGATATATAGTTTTAAATACATTCTCAACTCGAGCATTAGCACCAGAGTTGAGGATTTTATTGTAAGAAACAAACCAGCATCATCATTACCAATGTCAAACTTACAAAACACCCCCCCGTGAAGTAATTACCCCATATCCGTAGAAATGAGCCTATGACAGGACTAATGACTGTCTGAACGCATGGAATCTCCATCTCGGTTGATCAGGCCGGATGAAGTTCTGTGCATTGTAAAAAAAATAAGAGAAAAAGAATAGTATAAAATTCCTCAAATCCAACAGTCCCCGAGAAAGATGGCCAGACTTTCTAAGGTACTGAAGAGGAGGGACTACATAGGTATGTTGTCCAATTTGACGATATCCTTTACATGAAAGTCGCCAGACACTTTACCATTCAAGTCTGCCAAGGTATACACTAAGTCCGATTTTTTTTTTATTATTACATTTTGCACGAATCGTGGGGACAATTTTTGAGAAAAGTAATTTAACGCGTTAGACTGAACAAAGTTTCGTCTCCACACGACGTCACCAACTTGATAAGTGACGTTTTTCCTACGCAAATTGTAGTGGTTAGCCCCCTTTTTGTATGCCTTGAGTAGAGCATCTGAAACTTGTTCATACACGTTTGCCAAACCTTGCAGCTTTTGTGCATATGTGGAAGGCGAAGCTTCCTTTTGCGCGTCGCTATTCCTATCATGAATAGGGTTACGGTGCAAATCCCCATCAAGTATCTGCTCACGGCCGTGCATTAGGAAATACGGTGTGAAGTTTGTCGCGCAATTGACAGTGTTATTCATCGCGGACTGAACCTGGGGCAAAAATTTTGACCAGTTACGATGGTCTGATTCGACCAAAATTGATAAAGCAGTACCTAATGTCTGGTTATACCTCTCAACCACGTTGTTCTGTAGGGTATACAGAGAGTTGTAAAACGGAGGTGGTATATTGTAACTTTGTAGTAGTTCTTTAAACTCCCGTGAGATGAACTGGCGACCGTTATCGCACACTATCGTACGAGGCACCCCGTGAACCAGGAAAACGTTCTCTTCCAAATTTTTAACTATGCTTTTCGCGGAGCCGTTGCGCAGCGGAAATAACCAAGTGAATTTGGAAAAAACGTCAACGCATGTCAATATTACCGTAAAGCCGGAGTAACTCCGAGGTAAAGGACCTACTAAATCTAAAGACAGCATTTGCATAGGTCTAGTGACACGTTTAGGGTTTGAGGATATTCCATTAGGAGGTGCCGTGCTTATCTTATGGGCTTTACAAGTTTGGCAACGATTTACAAATTCCTTGACATCTTTATACATGTTCGGCCAGTAATACCTAAGTTGAAGCTTTTTATAGGTTTTGAAGACCCCTGGGTGACAGGCGCGCGCGGAGTCATGGGAGTCTGAAATAATATTTTTCCTATCCTCTTGAGGAATTACCCGTTTCCATGCGGTGTCCTCGCATAAGTCCAACTGGGTTTTTGTGTGACGATACAACTCGTTGTCTTTAATTTGGAAGTTCTGAAATCGTTGAGGGAATTCCTGACAACCTTTCCAAGCATTTAGATACCATTTATCAGTGGTATCACTAAGGTTAGATCCCGATATAAGAGCTACATCCATACGCGAAAGGACGTCCGGTACAATATGTTGAGTTCCCTTACGGTGAACAACATCAAAGGAAAATTGCGATAACCGTGAGCTCCATCGTGCAAGACGGCCACTAGGATTAGATAACGAACCTAACCACTTTAAACTTGAATGATCAGTAACAACTGTGAAATGCGCTCCTTCAATGTAAGGTCTAAAGTGCGTTACTGAATCCAATACTGCTAATAGTTCACGCTCTGTAATTCCGTAGTTGCGTTCGTGAGTATTTAAACACCTTGAATAATATGCAATCGGGTGCTCCAGCCCATCAATGGTCTGAATTAAAACTCCGCCAATTCCACCGGAGCTGGCGTCGCAGTGTATCGCGAAAGGTTTTGAGAAATCCGGGCAACTTAAAACCGGAGCTGATGTCAATGCTTTTTTCAACACGTTAAAAGCCGTCTCGGCCTCTGGAGACCAAGCAAAGTTGCTGATTCCTTTTTTCGAACCAGTGAGTCTTGTAAGAGGGGCGGCAATGCTCGAGAAACCCTTTATGAATCTTCTGAAGTAACCACATAATCCAATGAAGGCTCGGATTTGCTTTGCGTTCTTGGGTACCGGGAAGTTTTTTATACTGTCTATCTTTATGGGGTATGTACGAAGACCTTGCGAGTCAACCATGTACCCGAGGTATTTGAGCTCGGCTTTGCAGAACTCCGATTTTTTCAGATTTATGGTTAGACCTGCGTCTCGTAGTCGTTCATAGACACGGTTCAATAAGAAAAGATGTGATTCTAAGTCTTCTGATACCAAGATCAGGTCGTCTAAATAACAGAAGGCATTGTCGTCAAATTCTGGACCGAACAAAGCGTCGGCCAGTCTTTGCAGCTCACTTGGTGCGTTTTTAAGTCCAAAGGGCATCCGGGTGAATTCAAACAATCCACGACCGGGTACAACGAACGCTGTCTTCTGACAGGAGTCCTTATCTAATGCAATTTGCCAAAAGGCTTTAGATAAGTCTATAGACGAGATGTATCGGGCACCGCCTAGCTTGTCTAGGATCCTTGTTATGTATGGTAATGGATAGGAATCGCGTGTTGTAACATTGTTAATTTTCCTGGAGTCCAGACAAAAACGACCCGTTCCGTCTTTTTTTTGTACTATGAGCACTGGACTCGACCATGGAGATCGCGAAGGACGGATGACTCCAAGTTTTAACATCTCATCTACTTCTGCGTCAAGTTGACGTTGTCTTGCCGGAGACAGTGGGAAATAACGTTGTTTAATAGGCGGACCTGTTGTATGTATTTTGTGTTGGACTAGATGAGTCAACCCTAATCCCTTCTTTTCGTAAGAAATGGATTCGAATTTTTTGACAATGTCCGAAAGGGCTTTGTTTTCCGAATTTGTTAGAGAAGAGGCAGGCCGAATTGCTCTCACCTCATTGATTTGACCTTTTTGTTGAGGTACGCGAACTTTTGAGAACAGTTCCGGCGCGATCCGAAACTGTTTCCAGAAGTTCACCCCCAATACGAAATTAGGTGTTAACGTTGGAATGACGTAAAAGATAACTTCTCTTGTGGTTGAATTGTACGTCACCGGCAAAGTTAAATACCCTAAAACAGGCTGGCTGGTACCGTCTGCTGTCGTAACGCTAAAATCTGTTTTTACTAATTCTACTCCTAACTCTAAAAAAATCTTATAACTATCCCCCCCTAAACAAGACAAGGAAGCACCACTGTCTAGCAGTGCTTTAAAATTATTATTTAGAATAAAAATGTCGGCATAAGGACGCTCATCCTCTGTACTAACCTTCTCCTGTGGCAGTGCGTCCACCGCTTGAGGAGACGGGCTAGAAAGGAATTGTTGCACTAGGCGGAGCCAACGCTTCCACTCCCTCTTTCTTTGTGCACAAGAAGGGGCGCGGTAAGATTGACTCGTTTCTAGTTTTTTGGATCATTGGTATGTTTCTTATTGTTAATACTACTAACATGCGGTTTCCTATTGTCGCTATCTTTTTTCCAACAATTTGTTATTGAATGACCTTTGATCTTGCAATAAGTACAAACAAGAGATTTATTTTGTTGATTTGTTATATCCTGTTTAGCAAAATTATTCGTATTATTCCCCATAGGTCTTGAGTTCCTAGAAGGGTTAAAATTATTATTATTGTTATTATTATTGAATGACCTGTAATTGTTTGTATTAGTGAAAGGCTTATTGTAACTATTGGGGAACGAGTTAAATTTTTTAAAGTTACTGGGCTTATTTTGAGTGTCAACTAATTTTGGAATTGCTGTGGATGTTGAGGCTTCAGTGTACGACTCGAGTTTAGCAGCGCACCTCGTAAGTTCCTCAAACGAACAAAAGTCTCTGGATGACAGCAAATTAGCATACATAGGCAACAATGCTTTCATGGCTACCCGCAAAAGTTTAACCTCAGGAATTTTGCAATCCAATTTATTGTTAAGCGCTTTAAGTCTCAAAGTGAATTCCAAAACTGACATTCCCTTTGGCTGTTTATAATTTAGAATCTCATTTTCCAGATCTAATTGTCTATCCTGTCCCTCGAATTGTTTTATTAATAAGCTGGATAAGTCATCCCATTCTAAGTCTGGACTATAAATTGACCTATACCATAGAAGTGCTAACCCGTCTAAAATTTCACTGAAAGATTTAACTAAGTCTTTGTGTGAAATGTTGCGTGTCCTACAACGCTCTTCGACCAAAAGCAGAAAATCTCTCACGCAGCTTTTACCATCGTACTTGAAATCCCAATTTGTAAGCCCCCGCGATGATGAGTCTTTATAAATAACCTTGGTATGTTTAATAACCGTGACCTTCTCCTCTGTTTCATTGTCAGAATCTAGATCCGAATCACTTTCCTCCCTAACCACATCTAATGATTTCTTCATAGTTTTGTTAAAGGCGCGCGCTTGCGAACGCAACGCTTGGGCAGTGCCCTCCGGTTCGATGGATCGTGAAGTTAATTCCTTTATAAGTTCATCCTTGGATGCATTATTTACATTTGGAATCGGAGTAGACATCGTAACGGTAATGTGATAAGCTTGACACGAAAGCAGAATTGGAAAGAAAGAGAAGAAAATAAAATAAAATTACTTTATTCTTTGTTTTTGATGTTGTTGTTATTGTTATTGCTGTTAATGAACGTTGTAGTTGTACGTTGTTGTTGTTATTGCTATATTATTTAAAAAAAAATTAAATGTGTATGTTGCCCATTTAAATGAATATTTTTTTTTTAGTTTAATTAAATCAATATGTAAGTAGCTCATTTAAATATAAAAATTTTTGTCCATTTAAATTAATATGTAAGTAGCTCATTTAAATATAAAAAATTTTGTCTATTTAAATTAATATGTAAGCAGCTCATTTAAATAAAATTTAAAACGTCAGTTAGACATTAGTAAATAAACAATTTACAAGTATAATTTATAGTAGGTTTTGACAAAACCTTATACAAATTTCCCACTCGAAGCAAAAATGAATTACCCGCATTGTCATTAAAATCTCAATAAATATCTTAAATATTTGAATAATCTTTAATAATCATCCTCCATTCCTATTTAAACACATAATAAATTGATTTGTCTTCGGCTATCAGGTATTTTGACATGTAAACACAACATAAGCCGAAGTCATAGATAAAATGTAACGAGAAACCGTCATAGACAATCCGAGGTATTCTTAGAACAGCTAGCACTGATTAGTTCCGAAAAGAAAAAAAATATATAGAGCTCTACCTAGCACATTGTCCATAGTCTATGACCGATTTCTATGCATTCAAACAATAACAATGAAAATGACAATCCATTTTAGGTTATAGGAGGTAGGTATTTCAGATACTATGCATAACTGTGTGGTATTGAAAAAAAAAACCAATAAATACGAGATTAATCATTTATAAGGTACCCACAATATTATTACGCATAGTATCTCTTTACGAATTCACGCCGGTAATAGTGCCAGCGAATTGAAATAATGAGATTTGTTGTCATTTCCAAACACCGTCACTGCAATCATAGGTTATGACAGCGACCAAGTTTAATAATAACAAACGAAATTAAGACCTCCACTGAACAGATGAATAATAATTTTTTTGGGCTCTTTACATTACAGGGCGAAGAAAACATTTTCAGGAATGCTATAAATCGTGACCAGACAGCGTATGGAGCGCCATATTGTTATGTTTTATGTTTGTAATGACATATTGTTATGTGCGTGTGTTATATTTTAAAGGGAAAAGTAACGTTGAGCCTTGGTCGGGCTCGGGTGTATTCTGCCAGTCAACTTTGATTTCTTCTCAGGAAATCTTGGACGCCAAACCCAGTCTAATGTCTGGGTATGTCAACTAGCGGAGATCACGGTACTCAATTCTCAGAGTGTGGGTCATGGTTTTATAACATTCCTGAAAAGGCTGCACAAGGAATTCTACATAATAAAACACAGAGTAGAGTTGACAATCGGTACACTGTATTGAAATTATAAAATATAATAAAACAAATTGGATGGACTCACCCCGGGACCAATGTCGTAATCTATGCTATTCCTAGCTACACTAATTAAGGGTCGGGTATCAAACCGCGCTGACGCTGCAGTTAGGTATTTCTTGTACTTGTAGACAAACACGGCCGCAGCTGACCGGCTGCGTCTGACTAGAGGAGATGTGGGTATACTAGACACTACGGACTTAGGAAATAAAAATACACTTGCCTTCTAAAATTAAAATTTAGTTCCTACTATAATAATGGATACAGCTTAACATACTAAGAATCATATTGTGGAATAGCGTGGATAGCTCATAGAGACATTTGCGCCTGGGTCAAACTGCCCATTCACTGCAGTTAGGTATTTTTGGTAGTTGCAAACAAGCTCGGCCGCCGCGATCTACTGTGTATTTTGGTTAGATTCAGGCACGGCTGCTCAGCATTTTGATAAAATACGGAATAAAAATACACTTGCTTTGTAAAATTTTAATTTATTTCCAACATAATTGATACAGCTCGACAGACTATAAATCATATTATGCAAGGGCAAGGATACATAGACTTTTTTTAGCCCCTGGACCTTTACAGACGTCTTAGTTTTTGACTCAATGTGACATAGAATCTAATGGTGTTTTGATGTAGAAAAAATTTCTGGTTCATATATGGTTTGTATAATGTTATTAATTTTTTTTATAATTTTACCAGAAAATAATGGGTGTGAATAAGTTACGACAATCAGTTTTTACTCTGTGCCTTAGAAATTAAAAAACAGGTAGTTTTGTTTTTGAAAGTTTATTTATATGCATACAGATTTTTATTAATACCTAGTAAGAAAGAATATATTTTACAATTTATCTTTGATATACATAAAGTAGAACGAAGCACATTTAGAAAAAGACAGTCAAAAATATAAAGAAGTTCAGACAAATTTTTATAAAACAACTAAATGTTTTATTTTTATTTTTATGTACCTTACAAAGTCCCAACTGTTATCAATCGCCTGGGGCCAGTGATTGGGGTGTGTTGTGAGGCTGAATAAGGTGGGAGGGGAATAATATAGGGGAAGTACCTGGCTATTCAGATTTGGTCACCACACACGGCTAAAGCCATTTCAAGCAACGTTTCAATTCTGAATAGTGGTCTTACACCAGGGCGATACATAAAGTATCTTCCACTCTGTTTTTTTATAGAAGGCTATTGAAAAGTTTTTTTTTCTTTGTATAAAACACGCTGTAACTCGTGTTGTGCGTGTTACAGGTAAAATTGCAAATGTTATATGTAAGTTCAAAATAAATTAATTATTACTTACAATTATTATAGTTATTTCACAGCATTATCCAAAAATAACAAAGTTACTATTATATACTTGTTTACTATTATATAATTTTAAAATTGAAAAATGTCCTCCACAACACAGGTGAATTCCTAGCGTGGAGGACATTATACTATACATTTGTAATGTAAACTTATTAATAAAAAAATACAAAACAATGCAGAGTGATAAGTGTTAGCTCCTCATTTATTCATAAGACTGTCATTTTGTAATGACATCATCCTTTCTCCAGGTCTATTATCGATAATTCTAAACATTCACAAAAAGTGTGGTAGATCATTCATTATAGCAAAAAGTTTATATGGAAGGCCATTACTCAGGCCGCTTATGTTTATTTTAAAAACTTACATGTTCACTGATAGTTTCTGTTATAACGACGTCATTTATATTGCTTCTGCTGCTTTTCTAAAAAAACATATAAAATAAATTTATTTGTAATAATACAACCCAGAATTTACCCAACATCGAAATTCATTCCATTTATCAATGGATGTTGTCGTTGTTTTCAATAAAACTTAGTGACAATTTGAACGGAATCGGTAGAGAACTCAAAATGGTCGTCGAAATTATGCATTTTGACATTAAATTCGAGTTCGGTGAACCCCAAACTCCTTAAACCTGATTTTGAACCAAATCGTCAAAGTACTTAAGATATTCAAGATGGATGCCGAAATGTTGCATTTTGACATTAGATCTGATTTCAGTGCACTTCTAAACGCCCGAATCCTGATATTGAACCAAATAGATAACTAGAGAAATTCAAGATGGATGCCGAAATGTTGCATTTTGACATTAGATCCGAGTTCAGTGCACGTCCAAACGCCCTAATCCTGATTTTGAACCAAATAAGTAGATAACTAGTGAAATTCAAGATGGATGCCGAAATGTTGCATTTGGACATTAGATCCGAGTTCAGTGCTCGCCAATACTCCCCAATACTGATTTTGAACCAGATCGGTAGAGAACACGAGAAATTCAAGATGGATGCCGAAATTTTGCATTTTGACATTAGATCCGAGTTCAGTGCACTTCTAAACGCCCGAATTCTGATATTGAACCAAATCGGTAGATAACTACAGAGAAATTCAAGATGGATGCCGAAATTTTTAGAAGTCAAAAAGCAAAATGACTTCAGTCCACCTTAAAACTACCTTTGATAGAAATCAGTAAAAAAAAAAAAAAAATTGACATTATTACCTTATTCTCCTTTTCTTCCAGTGGGAGGGTCTATTTTTTATGGCACGGTAAGCAAGAATTCCTTTATTTTTACCCATTTTGAAGGTACCTGAAGTTTAAAAATAAAAATAAAAATAAAGTCTGTAAAACTGTAAATCAAGTTAAAAATAATTTATTAGATATATTTTATTTCTACTTACCCGGTTACTGTAACACCTATCTCCTCAATGATTCCTTCAAAAATCGAATAAACAGCGAACAAAATTGCTGCGAAAAAAATATGCGTGGTCCCACCTTGACCGCTCTCTCACGACTGAATGAATTCTGTGCAGTGTTGCCAACTCGAAATCTCTGTTCCCGCTAAATCGTGACGGATCAACGGTTAGAAATCCGTCAGATACACAAATTTTCGTCCATTCTGGGGGGAGAGGGGGTGGCTAGAGGATTTCAGGGATCAAAATTTCTCCATAAAACCATAAATATAGGCAACTTTCGCCTATAAAAGTATGTAATTTGTCACTTTTTTCGAATCCGCCAGAAAATCCGTCATACTGTAAATTCCGTTATACACAAAATTTTCCCGTTTCGGGACACTCCAATCCGCCAGATATGACGGGAAATCCGTTAAGTTGGCAACACTGATTCTGTGAAATTCAACCGTTATATAAGACATCGCGCGGCGTATTATTTTGCCATACATTTTTGTATGGCGGAGAATAGTTGACAAATTCAGAAAGTTTAGGCGAATTACAATAAAAATCTAGATACACTGAAGCACTTTTAATTTAATAGCATGTTTTAACATAATGTTTACTCTGAGATTACGGAAGGATTTTTGGTAAAAATGTTTACAACAGGTTCAGGAGAGATAATCGCGAAGGCCTTTTTCAACGTTTTAACTAAAGTTGCAGTATGTATAACTTATAGAATTTGTAAGATTACAGTAAAAAAAATTTAATCACTAGTAACTTTACACATTTTTCTAACTACCCGTATATAATTTTCTAGTATTGCTGCTACGAGACGCGGATGCTACTGCTAATGCGGAGCGATGTTTTCCAAACCCGACCCTTAAGTTTTACTGCCGCCGTTCCCCCGATGTCGCGTGAACCAACACCACCTCCTGGTGGCAAGGGAGGTCCCAACCTCTGCGGCCCAGCATGTGCCTGCGACCTCCACGGCGGTCGCCCGGAAGGGATGATGGACCTGGACCCTCAGAGAAAGGGAGGAGTACCCAAACACTCCTCCAAATTGTATAGGAAGGCTCGACAGCAATCGAGGCTGAGTATCGTTCAACCCTGCGGTAATCTCGGGTTTGTTCCGTAAATAAACCCCCGGTGGGAATTCAATGTTTGCCCTGCATTCAATGACAGGCGCGGCGGGTAATTATTTACACCGATCTCTCGGATAAAGAGGTACTTTAAACATAACAATCGAACACCGCCATTAACTCGTGTTCACTTTTGGGGACCCGCGCGAAAACTCACATTTTACGTGAATAATCTTCGAAATTAATATTTTTTCTTTTTTAAAAAAACACAACGTGTTTCCTTCCCCCGGATGCAGATGCCCAAAACTTGGATTTCAATCACATCGTATTTAAAACTTAATAATTAAGTGACCGTTGTTTTCACGGCGTACCGCACATTACGCCGTCAAAACCAGAGTCCGGAAACGGAAAAAAACAAACGCCGCCTACCGACGCGTTGAACGAAACTCCCCCAGCTTTGCCAACCTAACCAATAAAAATGCATTTAAAAAATAGTACCTAACTTACGATTAATACAATCGCTTCATAACAAATGAATAGAAGGAATCAATTCAAAAGGCCAGGAGAATCAGACTGAATCGATTCACTTCTGGGAATAAATCTGCCCATGTCTACTCTGAACACATAGGGAAACATATTGCCTTTTAAAAGAATTTTGATTTTTTGTTTCAAATGATCCGGTGACGAGTTATGGAGTTCACCGCATAACCACTTTTTTTCGAGGCGCCTCCGGAGATTCGCTCTCACGGATTTATTTCTTGTTATTTTTAATTGAATATTTTTTAGATCCTTCAGATGTTATACTATAAAGTGTGTATTAAATAAATACAACCAAAATTATTCATTATCTCTAAAAAAAATCATGACTATATGCCTTTATTTCGCCTTTAAAACCTTTTAATATGTTGTCAACCAGGTCGAAAAACGTTTCGTAAGTAAAAGTAAGTATATTGGTAAGTATATTCGTAAAAATAAGTTTCGCGAAAAACGCTTTCAAAGTTTTGCTGAGAGTAATTCTATATACAAACTGTTTAAAATGGTTTTATATAAAATGCTGTATCTCCATCAATTTTACCAATTTCCTCAAATGGTGAGAGCATTATTAACAAATGCGTCTTCCAGAAAATTAATTAAAAATAATAATTTTTTTGCAGTGTCCTTAAAGCCTTGTTTAGGATTAGATCAAGGGAACATGGAGGCATTTGGAGGCCTCCTATAGTCTTTCTTATACAACATTTATATTTTAAACATATAATTAGAAATAAAACAAAACAAATGCCAATATAAATCACATACGGCACCTTCAATCACTTCAGATACTAAGTAATGTTGCAACAAATAGAAAAAAGAAAAGTAAAATACAACCATGTTTATATATTTGTTTTAATTATAGACTTTTTATTTATTATTTGTGCATGATGTGACCAATAGTTATTTATTGGGTTATAACCTAATTATTATATTTTGTTGTTTTCTTTAATGGGTGTACCTAATGTTATTAACCTGTAAATGTTCCTAATAAAAAAAAATAAAACATCTTGACGGCTAACTTTTTCCGAAACTTCGTTGCTCACTAATTGAAGCCAAGTCATTTTTTCTTCGGACGCGGGGCCCCTAGCCGAGGCGGGGTCCCTAGGCAGTTGCCTACTCTGCCTTAGGGATAATCATCACAACATACCCCAATTGGGGATGCCATAGTCTCACTGGCTCCAGACGGGAGCAGTTGAGATTCTTGTGCGGTATTCACTGTAAAAAAAAAAAAAAAAAAAAAAAAAAAAAAAAAAAAAAAAAAAAAAAAAAAAAAAAAAAAAAAAAAAAAAAAAAAAAAAACCCGGTACAGGTTGCTGCTAGTTAGCAAGTGACACGATGGAACTGGGCGAGTTTACTAACAGATAGTGAATTTCCCAGATAGTAGCTTGTAAACTAGCCCTGTGTCATCGACGCTTAAATAACACCCACCCACGGACGTAGCCAGGGGTAAGGGTTTGGGGGTTCAAATCCCCCCCGAAAAGTTAAGATATCAACATCCATAATATTAATTTAAGGAGAGGCAAGCGCATTACTTATTTTATTACTAATTATTACACTAATAATGTATTTTGGATTCGCCCTCTCTACCACCCGCCGCCGGCCAGCTCGCATTCGGTAACCTTCGTATATTTTCGTGCCGTATCGGTACGGTATGAAGAAGCAAAGGTGATGCTCGATGGTGGTATACTGCAAATGCCAAGTATCGTTGGAAGGCAACTGAATCTAACACTCCTGCGTCAGATATATGCACGTTTAACAAAATACATTTATTCATCCCATTTCTAGAGCACACAATTCAACAATTAATCGAGAGGTTTGTGAAACACCGTAAAGTAACTAGTATTGGTATTATCTGGTGTGGTACCTTCAATTTTTGCGGCCAGTTCTGAAATTGAAGATGCAATTTTTATGTATTCGGCAGTGCTACCCGAAAGAAGTACATCTGTGATCAAAGCAGAACTTGAAGTGTGTAAAGCAGCTATGACTATCACCCCCCCTCTACTCCGAAATCTGTTTTGGAATGCTTAGAGAAGTGCGATCAAAAGTTATATCCAAATATTTACACATTGTTACAAATATTGGCTACCATACCTGTTTCCACTGCTACACCAAAAAGGACTTTTTCAAGCCTACGGAGACTTAAAAACTACTTGCGGAACACAACGAGTGAAAACAGATTGGACGGCTTGGCTTTAATGAATATTCACAATGGGATAGAAATTGATGCGAATGAGGTAGTGTATATGTTTAAAAAGAAAAACAGAAGATTAATTCTGTAGTGCATATGTATTCAAATGAACCTTCTGTTTTTATTTACATATTTCATATAATACAAAGGTTGTTGCATGCACTTTCAGTAGTTTTATTTTCTTGAACCCCCCCCGATACTAAAACCTGGCTACGCCCGTGCACCCACCACCACTTCTTGCCTCGTATTGAAGTTCGATACGTTGAAATTGACTGATCGGCTTGATTGACACTGCCCATGCCTCTTTTGTAATTCACAAATACTTGCGGAATATTTTCATCGGTTTTCTTCTTTTCGATTGAGCTCCAGCCCTTTACTTTGCCCAACGGAAGAACATTATCGTAGTTTGTTCCCATTGTACAAACGCTGTTATCCAGCCAGCGAACAAACAATATTTTATTGACCGTGTCAAACCGGTATTCAAAGTCAGCACGACTTTTCTTTTTCATCTTGACGGGTACGAAAGGCCATTTGGTCCTACCCTCACGTATAGTTCTTGTAGCGTGATAGCCAAATTTCCATAAATCCCGCAGCAATATAAAGCTAGTGAAAAAATTATCTAAGAACATAACATGGTCTATAGCCGTGGTCGTCAAACTGCGGCCCGCGGGCCGCATGCGGTCCGCGACGGATATTTGTGCGGCCCGCACAAATATCTGGAATTTTCTTTTTAAATATTTTTTTCAAGTACAATTATACTATCCGTTTTTTTGCGGCCCGCACAAATATCTGCGTTTCCTTTTTAAATACATTTTTTTTCATGTACAATTATATACTATCCGGTTTGTTGCGCCCCCACGAATATCTGCCGTCTTTTCAACTATATATTTTTTCACGTACGAGTACAATTATGCTATATCCGTTTTTTTGCTACCCTACAAATATCTGCCGTTTTCTTTTTAAATATATTTTTTTCCATGTACAATTAATTATATTATCCGTTTTTTTACTATTATATACGTACTAATAAAGCAAAATAAACTTTAATATTTGTAAATTTTTGTTATTGTTATCATTTTTATCACGTGTGCGAAAATTCACACATTTCGATAGTTCGGGAAGTGGATGAAAATTGAACTGAAAGATTCAATTACAGTACATACAATTTTTTTTTTTAAATTTAATATTATGTTATTACCTGTATTATATTATTATTTTATTAAAAATTGACAAATAATTGATTTTGTAACTTGCTAAACAAAAAGGTACAACACCCCCCCCCCCCCCCCATAGGTGTGCGGCCCGCGGTGATACCTCACATTGCCCTATGTGGCCCTTGACCAGAAAAGTGTGACGACCGCTGGTCTATAGGATCTGTGTTTAGCTTGTTCAACAGGTTTTTCACAACTCGTGTACCCAACGGCTCATTGGTGGGAACTTGCGACTTGCCACAATAAATATTAAAATTGTAGCAGTAGCCATCAGCACTAAAGCATCCAATTTTTATAACCGAAGTGTACAGGCTTACCTCGAATAAATTGTTTCGATGGATGACGTCAAAAATATTTCACCATGGACTCGTCTATTGACAGATTTGTGTGAAACGCTCCCCATTGCATAAATTTCTTCATGATAACCTCAGCAAGGGTTCGCACCTTGAACATATTATCTGATGTTACAGCAGCGACAGTATTATTACAGAAATGTAGGTACTTTTTGATATATAAAAATCTGTTTCTCGTCATTGCCTTAGAAACAACAAGTACATACATTACAGTCCTCGTCTAAAGACCAAAATAGACGTTCGCGAGGCAAAGTGTGATAACCAGATAGAGATAGAATGCCAAAAAATGTTTTCAACTCACCAACTGTAATATTGAAATCATGTTTATTGTTTTGTGATGCATACAAATCAGAATATTGAAGAATCATATCGATTACTTCCTGGTCAAAAATCGTCTCAAAAATTGAAACAGGATTTTTACCTTTGAGATCAGTAATTAGGTTTTTGCATCTTTGTTGTACATTATTCTCATCAAAGGGCATATGATCGTAGCTAGGCTCGCATTTACGCCAACGGGACCCAAGATCGCTTCGTTGCCTCCTAGCGGAATTTGACAAAGGCTCTTCATCAGAACTGTCCCAATCTTCTTCGTCTCTGTTTATAAAAACTTCGACATTTTCAGGAATATCTCTTGGCATATCATTGGTAACAATATTGTATTCATCGCCTTCTTATTCATCAGTGAGGATACTTGGTTCTGGGGGAAGAGCAACGATATCGAATTCAACATCTGAGTCCTCTTCTGCCATAATAGCATCAAGGGCCTCCTGGAGTTCACATTTATGTTCAATCAAAACTCTAAAAAAAAAATTTTTTTTTCTTCCTTATGTGCCCACTGTCTCTATTTGGGGACACCAACAAAAAAAAGTAGTTCACAGTTCAGTAAACTATATATTTTACCTTAGGGAACGTACCCATACTACGTGGCCTGTTCAGGGGGGGGGGGGGGGGGTTAAAAATTGCAAAAAGTTGGTCACGTAGTATGGTTACGTTCCCTTATCAAATTCTTATTCTAAAGTAAACAAAGTATTCAATAAGGTTATCAAGAAAAATTAAGAATTTACGAACGTAAACATATAAATAAAATACTTACATTTGGTAATTACTGCAACTCTGTGATTCACTTTATTTATGACACTAAAATACTTTTTAAAAATGATGTTATCCAAAATGTTAGATATAAAACGTAAGACACATCATTCACCTCAACAATAATGCACTGTTATCAAAACTTACCACATTAATAACAAAATGAGGGTAGATTTGAAGGCGTCCTCGTTTGGGCACGGCAGGCGCAAATGGGTTAATATAACATTAACGTAATAACATTATTAAATTATATTTACATTCATTTAAAAGATAAATCAGATGGATTTCTACAAATTAAACACAAAAATAATGAATACCTATTTTGTAATAATTTAATCTAATTTGTCTATGATTTGTTGTCTACGCCCAAAATATATAAATTCACTTCAAGCGTGCTACCAGCACGTAGATTATTGCGCAATGCTTAAAGCAAGGCGTAGGCTTTGCTTGAAGCAAGCCACAGGCTTCCTCTGGAGACGGTCAAAACTCTAGCCATAGACAAAAAAACTACGTGATTGAGCCAAGCGGCTTGATAATCTCGTTAGCCCTTTACAAGTTTTCCTAGAACAGCTAACTTTAACAAAAAAAAAATCTACCGTTCGGCAAAAATATATATTCATATGAAAATTAACTGATTTTATTATTTCTATACAAACCTGAATATACATCCTACGTAAAAAAAAAAACAATTCAAAAGTGTTTTCGAAGAAGTAAAGACATTGATTCCATTTAAAAAAAAAAATCATAGCATGCACTTTGCTGTGTTCCTACACACACACTTATAAAACTGTGAGCAGATATCTGTTGAACCACGAGCGCTTATGTTTTGTACTGCCACATGACGCTATCGAATATTTCTTCCTATGATAGACTAGGAGAGGGGGTCAGATGAATTAGGGAGCGGCCACGGAATGCACATTTCTTTGTACTGAATCTGTTAACTTGACATTGTCATTCGCCGGTTTAGGCAGCTCCGTAATTAAAATGACTCCCTCTTGTTTTCAGCGGAGAAGGGGACGCATAACTTTTCGTATATCGCCTCAGGAGCGGTTACGGCGTAAGATGTGTATTGTCCATGGTTGATCTGCGCATAAACCGCTTAAATGTGAATGGTCTGAAGGGATTGTATGGAGAGCGTTGTTTGGAGTGCGATGATCTTTTATAGCCGTGTGTACAGTGTATACAGCTTTAGATTTTTTTTGTGTCGCTTTATCTGATATGTTTATGATAACAATTCTTTCATATTTTAGTAGGTAGTTTGTACAACTGTAAGTACTAATAATATTATTTTGTACTAGAAACCTGTAAATAAATAATGCTCAAAATATCATTAATGACGTAAATATTCTTTAACGTTTTCGATCCGACTCAGTTATAGACATTTCTACGATAATCTTAGGAACCTAATTTTTTTTCTTATGTGAAATATTATAAAAATTACATCAAAATAATGAAGGTAGATAAAACTGTCTTTCTGGTGAACCTCAAATCTATTCTTCCCATAATCAATATATCAATATATATTATAAAAGAAAGTCCAAAAAAGCGTGCAGAACGCAAAAACTCAGAAACAAGTCTCTGTAGGATCAAGGGAGTTATATGGTGTGGTAGATCTCTATCCCCACTAGGGAATAAGGGTATTCGTTTTTACCTAAAGGGCGTGCTTTTGAAGATATAAGGGCTGAAAGTTCTAAGAAGACTAGAAATTTCAACTTCTAGAAGATTCGATAAAACCATGGAACTAAGATTGAAGGGAAGCGGCAATACTTTCGGAATATTACGGGGATAAGCGAAAAACCTATGTAGCTCTCCAAACTTGAAGCCGTCTAGTGGGAGGGGATAGAAACGGGGAATGTGGCTAGCGTGCGGGGGGAAGGCGGCGCTCTGGAGATAAGGGCCGAACTGTGAACGGGAATCATTATTATTTTTACATTTTTTAAACTTTCGTTAATTTTTTATCACATTTTGGACATAAAATATAATAGCACAATTGAAAAATAAGTAATGAAATGAGGAAAGGGAAGTAACAAAGAGACTGGAGACTTATGTGTTGTTTAATTCGTATTGTTCCCCATACAAGTTATTTTAAGTTACCTTTATCTACTAGGACGTAACTCATTTTTTGCGAAATCAATATTATGATTGATTTGTGAAGTGCTTGTCGAAATACATCGGCCTCACTTTTCACTTGACAAGTGCAAGTGGGTAAAAAAACTAGTGTTATGAACTCGCTGTAAGCTGTAACTCAAGGCGCCATTCCTTGGTGTCTATCATTGCTTAACTCATCAGTTTGAAATAGATTTTAATTTATCATATCTGGATTCCAGAAACGGCTTAAGACTGCGGCAGCGTTCATTGATCTCTCTGCGGCTTACGACACGGTGTGGCACAAAGGCCTCCTTGTCAAGCTCTACGACACCATAGAGGATGGCAACACAGTACGACTTATTGAGCAACTACTAACTGGCCGTACTTTCAGGGTTTTTCTAGGAGGGCTAAAAAGCAAAAAAATGCACCTGAATAATGGCCTTGCCCAAGGCTCAGTACTGGCCCCATCGCTCTTCAACATCTATACACGAGATCTTCCTCACACTGAAGGCAGAAAATTTGCTTACGCAGATGACTTCGCCATCACAGTCCAAGCCAAAACCCTCAATGCAGCAGAAGAGATCCTTAATTCTGACCTCAAGGCTATGGAAGAATTTTTCCTCAATTGGCGACTAAAGCCGAATGGGTCGAAAACAGTTGTGACAGCTTTCCATCTTAGTAATTCACAGGCAAACGCAAAACTCTGTGTTCAGTTTGATGGAAAAAATATTTACCATGACCCCCATCCCCGCTATCTTGGAGTAACTTTGGACAGGAGCCTGAATTACCGGAAACACATGGAAACAGTGGGCAAAAAAACCAGGACAAGACTAAACTTAGTCAATAAGCTGGCTGGTACTAGCTGGGGATGCGACGCCAACACGCTCAGAACGGCATCCATTGCCCTGGTTTTCTCAGCAGCTGAATACTGTGCTCCAGTATGGGCCAGAAGCGCCCACACTTCCATGGTTGACGTTCAGCTTAATGCCACAATGCGAACCATCAGCGGAACCTTAAAATCGACTCCTCTTCCTTGGCTCCCCGTACTTGCAAATATAACCCCGCCAAATATCAGGCGAGAGATTGCAACACTGAGGGAATACAAGAAGGCGCTGCAAAAAAGCGAAACACCCTTGCACGATGATGTCGTTTCTCACCCGGCATGCCGCTTAAAGTCTCGAAAACCCTTCTGGACGGAAGGAGAAAGACTCCTTCGAACACCTCTAACCCCAGAAGATAGGTGGAAGCTTGAGTGGCAATCAGCCAACGTCAAAAACGCCCATCTCGTGCAAGACCCCACTGAGAGACAGCCTGGGTTCTCATTGCCTCGCAAACTCTGGACTGCCATCAATAGGATAAGGTGCTCCCATAGCCGTTGTGCTCATATGATGCATAGATGGGGCCTTAAAGAGTCGGCGACGTGTGAATGCGGTGCGGTGCAGACCACCGAACATGTGGTCAACGAATGCCCGCTCCATTCATTCCCCGGCGGGATTGATGAGGTCCACAGGGCAACGCCTGAGGCCCTAGACTGGCTCGCAGACCTAGATGTCCCCCTCTGACCCCCCACCATACGAAAGAAGAAGAAGAATTTATCATATAAATAGTAAGTATTGTTTTTTATACGTATTTTATAAAATCAACAGACTTGCAGTGAAAAATTTTGTGCATTCTATTCTGATGTAAGCTGGTGCTTGAGTTTTAAGAAAGGAGTGCTCGATATTAATCTAATAAAAGAACTGTATTTACAGTTTTACAATGATAACAAAAAATAAGTGATAGGAACAAACACTGCTTGACTTATTTGCGTGGGCAAATAAATTTTATTTGATTAATTTGTGTTATTTCACAATTAATTTATTTTAAAATAATGTACATATTATATTAGCAGATCCGGCCACACATTGCTGTGGCTAACGTAAAACAATGCCACGCCATTACCCAACCTTTATAACCAACGCCATCTGTTAAATTAAATCCACACCGCCCATTTGCCAGCCCATTGCCCGCTGCCCGCTGCCGCTTAACCAGATATATTATATATTTCAATCAATTTACACAAAACCTTGACAAATTATATACCTAAACCTTCCTAATGCATCACTCTATCTATTGGTGAAAACCGCATGAAAATCCGTTTGGGTAGTTTTTGAGTTTATCGCGAACAGACAGACAGACAGACGCGGCGAATGACTTTGTTTTATAATATGTAGAGATATAATATATATATCACAAGAATACCAACTGCTTCCGTCTGTAGCATGTACGTTGTGAGGCTGAAGGTAAATGGTGAGGGGAAATAAATGGTGGAGAGAAAGCTGGAGAAGTACCCGGCTATTCAGATCTAGTCAACAAACACGGCTAAATCAATTTCAAGCAACATTTCAATTCTGAATGGTGGTCTTACCTACGCCAGAGCGATACTGAGAATGTCTTCCACCTGGAACGTGCCGGAAATATATCTTATAATGTTTTTTATTATAAAATGTTGAAAACACACAACAATCGAATAAAATTTATTTCGGGATTTGAACCCGCGATCTCCGGATTGCTAGTCAAGAGCTTTACCCCTCGACCACGAGGGCATGTCAATGTGACTTTTACATAACAATACAGTGATTATAAACTTTTTAACATTGTAAACATATGTAAAAGGAGTGCTAAATTAGTAGGAAAAAAATCTCAAAATAACAGTGCAAAAAAGACAAAGTAAAATTTTTTTAAAATGAATAAGCTAAATGATAAAAAACATATACCTATGACATGTGTGAATCACAACTTTATATTTGTGCGTTATGATTAATAAAAACATAAAAGTTTTTTGGTAATTTTTAATTATTATAATTTAAGTTGACTGATTCGGCCCATTGGCAGTCGCAGTTCACGTGATAACATCGGGCGCATGGCGATGGCGGTTGAAATGAACACGCCGAAAAATATAAAATGTATATTTAAGCTATGTTTAAACACTTACATGTGAAAGGTAATACCGTCTTTCTTCTTAAAGGTCTTCATAGAACTACTTTTACACAATTTTACGGCACAGTGGACCATTTTTCTATGTTTAATGAACGTTTTTCTGGGAGCTATATGCGCGACCGAGGTGTAAAAACCAATGTCAGCCATCTAAAAACCGTTCGGTAAAATTTTTGAAAAGGCATGCTTTGGGCAGGTGGGCACACTTTACATGCCGTCTCTCTAGTATCCATACTCTTAGGATAAAACTCTGGACAGTTCTCGGAGGAGTATATCAGCGGGTCTAGAAGATTCCGGAAAATTCTATAATGTTCCATAAAGCTGTGGAAAATTCTGGAAGGAGTGGCGGAGTTCGTCGGTGAGTCTAGAAGGTTCGATAAAGCTGTAGAAAATTCTGGAAGGAGTGGCGGAATATATCGAGGGTCTAGAGTCTAGAAGGTTCGATAAAGCTGTAGAAAGTTCTGGAAGGAGTGGAGGAGAATATCGGTGAGTCTACAAGGTTCCGAAAAGTTATATAAGGTTCGATAAAGCTGTAGAAAGTTCTGGAAAGAGTGGCGGGCCACGAGTCTAAAAGGTTCCGGAAAGGTCTAGAAGGTTCGATAAAGCTGTATAAAGTTCAGGAAGGAGTGGCGGAGAATGTTGGTGAGTCTAGAAGGTTCCTGAATGTTCTATAACAGAGGTCAGCAACACGCGGCCCGCGGACGTCTTACTTGCAGCCCGTGAATGTTTTGTAAATAAGTTATGAATATCAAAATAAATGCATTTTTTTCTCTGTTTATTAAGCCATACACCATAATGGTTAAGCTGGCAAAAAATAAATGCATTAATTAATGAGTAAGCGTGCCTCTTATAGCTCATTTACACTCTCGTGCGAGTGGCGAGATGAGACATGAGGCGATGCGTAAAGCGAGAGTGTAAATGAGCTTGTACGCGCTTCGCTCTACCCGCGAACGAACCTCAGCACATGAGCGACGCGCGGAAGGGCGCGGGCGGAATGACTTCCCCGTTCCCTCAGAACTCAGATTAAAACGAACGTCAGCGGTGACATTTGCTTTCCGCGCTCCGTCCATCCCTTCGCTGCGTGATTAGTGAAACAAGTTATTTCATCTGTGCCGTACGAATACCATCTTTTGTTTTAATTTCGGTAAGTGTGATATTCCTATTTATTTTACACTAATATAAGGTTACGATCTACGCAAGTAAGCGATTCACAGTAAGATCGCTCATGTAGGACGCCGCATTACAAAGTGACATGTTTACTATAAAACAATGCTTTAATTGTTACAGTTACTGATGGCTTCAAAAAAAAGGAAGTTAAGTGAAGAAAATAGGGTATTTAATGATGCATGGACAGATTTATACTTTTTTATTAATTGCAATGGCAAACCGCTATGCTTAAATATGTCAAAAAACCCTTACTATACAAAAAGAATATAACGTCAAACGCCACTATGATACCGAGCATAAAGCTAAATTTGCATGCCTGGTGGGTGAATCGCGGAAAAATAAAATTAACGCACTAAAATCTTCAGTAAAGAACCAACAAAATGTTTTTAAGGTTCAAGTTCAAAGTAACGAGTCGAGTATACGTGCAAGTTTAAGGGTAGCGGAAATTCTTGCGAAGTCTGGCCGACCGTTTACGGACAGTGAACTAGTAAAACAATGTGCCTTAGTTATGGCTGAGGAGGTGTGCCCAGATCAAAAAAAGAAATTTGAAAATATAAGTCTTTCTGCAAGAACGTGTACCCGGCGAACTGAAGATTTGGGCGATAATTTATGTCAGCAACTCCGGGAAAAAGCACAACAATTTGAATGGTTCTCTTTAGCTACCGATGAAAGTAATGACGTTTCAGATACTGCCCAGCTTTTAATATTTGTTCGCGGAATCGATAAGAACTTTAATGTCTACGAGGAGATCTTACAGTTATGTAGTTTGAAAGGAACGACTACAGGGGAAGATTTGTTTTGTAACTTAGAACAAGCGCTAGTATCAATGCAATTACCATGGGAAAAATTGATAAGTGTAACAACTGACGGAGGCAGGAACATGAGTGGACAAAATAAGGGTTTGGTAGGAAAAATTAAAACAAAACTGGCAGAGATAGGTTGCGACATCCCATTATTTTTTCATTGCATTACCCACCAAGAAGCGTTATGTTCCAAAGTCGTATCATGGAAAGAAGTAATGGGCATCGTAGTATTGACTGTAAACTACATTAGAAAAAATGGGTTGACTCATCGTCAATTCCAGCAGTTTCTGTCAGATACGGAAGCAGATCATGGAGATATTGTTTATTATTCTGAAGTGAGATGGTTAAGTAGAGGTGCAGTACTGAAAAGATTTTTTGATCTCAGAAAAGAAATCAACACTTTTATGAATGAAAAAGGCAAATCTATTCCAGAGCTTACAGATACTCGATGGTTAATAGACCTTGGATTTTTGACAGATGTAACTCAAGAACTAAATACGCTGAATGTACGGCTTCAAGGTAAAAACAAACTAATCTCCGATATGCACACAGACGTAAAGGCATTCCAAATGAAAAACAAACTCTTTGTAAAACATATTGATGAAAAAAAGTTAGATCATTTTCCGAATTGTAAAAAGGCTGTCGAGGAAGCTGGAATTAATTTTTATTGGAAAAATGATAAAATGAAGGATATTTTAATACAACTGCAAACTCAATTCAGTGACAGATTTGGTGATTTTGAGAAAGTTTCAAGAAAACTGAAAATTTTTGCAAACTCTTTTTCGTGTGATATTGAGGATGTACCAAGTAATTTACAAATGAACGTGATTGATCTCCAATCTAATGATGTTCTCAAAAACTCTTTCTATGAAATCAATGATCTTGTTAAATTTTATGGCACCTTGCCATCTAATTTTGAGGAATTGAAAAGGATTGCTCAGCAGTTCATTACAATTTTTGGTAGCACTTATTTATGCGAACAAACTTTTTCAATTATCAATTATAGAAAAAATAAATATGCTTCTCGTCTCACAGATGAGCATTTGAGAGACATTCTACGAATTGCAACTACAAATATGACAGCTAACATACAAAAAATAGCCTCCCAAATGCAACCCCAGACATCACACTAAAATTTGTATAAAATCAGCTACCTATGAATTTACTATAATTATAATTGAATTTCTGAATGATTTTCGGTGGTTATTTTTCTAGCTATAAAGCCCAAGTATATCTACATCACATGTATGTAGGACTATAATATGCAAAGCATACATAAGTTACCTAAATGTATTAAACCTCCTAAGTTATCTATATGTTACCTCTATGTGCCTTTTTACTTTTTCTTTTTTAAATTAATATTATTTTCTATGCTAAACAAATAACAGTTACTATGTTTTAAACTTTTTTTATTTAATATTCTTTCTCTTCGTTTTATTTCATCAATTTTCTTTCTTTTTTTGTACAAATCATGTTCCACATGTTCACACCCATAATATTTTGACTGTCCTAAAACGGGAATACTCCTAGTTGTGCAGTCAATTGTTTTTAATAAATTATGTATATAAATGTATAAGCTTGTGCTAAATAAACAAATAAATAAATATAAACATGATGTAAGTATTACATGTACGAATTAAATTCCGTATGTTTTAACAATTTTTAATAGCATTTTTATTTTTTCTATGGGATATGACCAGTTATACGTATGTAGGTATATTGGGCTTCTTGGGTTAATATCGCAAGTGCGGCCCGCCTTTAGTTTATTTTGGCAACTTGTGGCCCTTTCCTGCCAAAAGGTTGCCGACCCCTGTTCTAAAAGGTTTGATAAAGGTCTAGAAGGTTCGATAAAGGTCTCGAAGGTTCCATAAAGCTATAGAAAGTTCTAGAAGGAGTGGCGGAGTTTGTCGGGGGTCTAGAAGGTTTCAGAAAGTTCTATAAAGCTGTAGAAAGTTCAAGAACGAGTGGGGGCCGCGAGTCTAAAAGGTTCTGGAAAGTTCTATAAGCTGTAGAAAAATCTGGTAGGAGAGCGGAGTACTTCGATGAGTTTAGAAACTTCCGGAAAATTCTATAAGGTTTGATAAAGCTCTAAAAAGTTATGGAAGAAGTGGCGGAGTATGTCAGTGAGTTCAGGCGGATTTAGGGGGGGGGGGGGGGGGGGGCACGTGCCCCCCCCCCCCTAAATCCGCCCTTGGACTCAGTCACATCAAAAGCCTCGAAAATGTTAGGATTCATTCTTAGGATATGTAAAAATTCAATAACTTTAGAACAATTAAAATCCTGTATTTTGCTTATGTCCGCAGCTTACTAGAATACATGTCACAAGTTTGGAACCCGCTATACAAATCATGTGTGGAAAATCTAGAACGAGTTCAAAATCGTTTTCTACGATACTTAGATTTCCGCAGCAACCGCCCACACCTAAATCACCAAGATTCAGCCGCGTACTTCAATATACTATCATTAGAAGCTCGGCCGATGTACTCTTACTACAAAAAATAGCCAGATCCGTCGTAGATTGCCCAGAACTCTTTCATCTATTGTGCATCTAACACTTTCAACATACACTTTACACAATTTGACATTTTTAACTCTGCATCGCTCAATATTTTACAGTAACAATAATTATGTTGTCTCGATACTTTACAATAACAATAGATATCCTTTAAATACAACCACCACCCTCTGTAAACTACCTTTTTTCTTTTAATATTATTTGCGCATATTTTTATTACTTTACCTCAACTTAACCAATCCCCCTCCCATCCTATTCCCACCTAAATAACTTAATTTTCAAAATGTCATTTTTTATTAGAATCTCTGGAAACACTACAATTATATACAATACCTATGCGGAAACCTGTAAAAGGTTCAATTATTGTGACTCAATTACTTTTATGCCCAGTTATTAATGTAAGGGAACGTACCCATACTACGTGAGACCAACTTTTTGCAATTTTTAACCCCCCCGGTGACCAAAAACCTAAGCAACCCGCCGCTGGTATTAGTTCATTTATGCCGCCGCTCATTTGTATGGAGCGTGACATTTTGAAGACCCTCCCCCCCCTAAACGTGTCACGTAGTATGGGTTTGTTCCCTAAGCTGTTGTCTCCCAAATAAAATAAAATAAAACTCCCTGGGCGAAGCCGGATACTCCAGTCAGAGTATTCAACAACGCTCCAGAATATCCTGGAACATTCTTGAATGTTTGGAGATGGGGAAACAGGAACAATGTGAAACATTCCAGAACACTCTAGAATTTTGTCCTGAGCGAAGCCGGGTAACCCAGCTAGTGAATTTATATAAAAAACAATGAAAGTATGTAGAATTTTGTCCTGAGCGAAGCCGGGTAACCCAGCTAGTGAATTTATATAAAAAAACAATGAAAGTATGTAGAATTTTGTCCTGAGCGAAGCCGGGTAACCCAGCTAGTGAATTTATATAAAAAACAATGAATGTATGTAGAATTTTGTCCTGAGCGAAGCCGGGTAACCCAGCTAGTGAATTTATATAAAAAACAATGAAAGTATGTAGAATTTTGTCCTGAGCGAAGCCGGGTAACCCAGCTAGTGAATTTATATAAAAAACAATGAAAGTATGTAGAATTTACCATGATCAATTTCGCCAGCTCCAAACATTGTTATGTGGGTGGTTTGGTATATTTATAATTGTTATGAATGTATCTCATGCGCAAGATGGCCGCCGTGTCAGTATACAGATGGGAGTCAGAATACAGAGTAACTCAAAAAATCATGACTTGATGATAATAAAAATAAAATTTGCTAATATTTTTTTATGTATATTATTTATTTCAATTTTATATTACATGAAATACATTTTTAAAAATTCAGATACTGTGTGGTTCAATGAAAATAAAGGTTGATATTATTTTCGTCATATTTATTTCAGTTTTATAATTCATGAAAAAAATCATTTTACACATACAAAAATTTATTATTATAATAAGTATCCAAATTTTTAGACATTGTTGCCGTCCTTCCACAAAAGTGTAAGATACAATGAATGGACACGAAACTTCAACCAATTCAAAGATGCACTTGTTTCAGTAAACATTTTTATTCAAATGATGCACAAATACTCTGGCAACAAATAATAAAAACCATAAATAACACCACACAAATAACAATCGCAAACAACATCCAAATAACATTATGACAAACATTGTAAAAACAACGCCCACGCAACAAATAGCGACACACTCCCTGAACTGTAATTATGGGACTGCCACTATTAGGTATAATGAATTTCCTCTTCATGGCAATTTTTTAAGTTTTGAATAAAAAAATAAAAAAAGAGAATCTAAATGGAAAAAAAACGATTTGAAAGAAGTAATATTAAAAAAAAAAATCATAAATTTGTCAATCTATGGTAGTCCTCAAAACACCCAATGCAAAGGTGAACATTGCATTGTTTACAAAACGTACAAACCCACTTTGATTTTTTACGAATTGTACACAGTACGCACCTTTTGCGAATGCGTCGGTTCGTACTGTCCGTGTCTGAGGATTCACCTGGAAAATGACCGAGGGAAAGATTTAATCTGGGATCCATGGGAAGAGTGTGAACTGTGGTGGAAGACGTCAGTCTGGGAGCTATTAAAGAGGGATAGTGACGCGCTATAAGCTCAGATGCCAATTGCAACCTGAATGCACGGTGAAGAATTGGCTGCCCCGGGTCTTCTTGGTGAAGGTGCCTAAATATCACCATGCTATTCACGATGCTGATATTGAGCAGGCGGCGAAATACTTTCATGTACCATTTGTGACCCCGCGTTCTCTCCATGCGGTAAGTGGATAACAGCGAATCTTTGGTATCCACTCCCCCCATGAAGCGATTGTACTGGGCCACAGATAGAGGCATTTGGAATTTCTCTAACCCTCTTTGACCCACGACCGTGTCGGTGTTGTGGTAGGTAGACAACATGGCGACAATTTTAAGGTCATTCCAAGCAACGACTGACATGTCACCACAGTGTCTACCAATAACGGTATGCTGTGGCACACTCTTCTCCATGTTTTTAATTATCTCAGGTACCATATTTCGGTTGCGATTGAGGGTACCGATAACATCGGTATTCCTTTGTTTCAGATACCTAGTCAATGGCATGCTATTATAAAAATTGTCCATGTAGAGACAGTACCCTTTGTCAAAGAACCCCTCCATGAGTTTGAGTACAACTTTAGAAGTTTTACTGGAAAACCCAAGATGGTTCTCTTCGACTTCTGTATTCTTCCCCGCATACATTATGAAGCGGTACAAGTACCCTGTTGCCGATTCGCACAGCTCATAGGTTTTAATGCCGATCCGAGCCGCCTTAGTTCGGATGCGCTGCTTAAAACTTAGGCGACCCTTCCAGAGCAACAGGGACTCGTCTATGCTAATGTCTTCATGGGGAGTATACAGACTGGAAAACTTTTCATTCATTATATCCAATAGTGGTTTAACTTTTGCAAGCTTGTTTTGGTAACCGACATTAGAAATACTATTATTGTCAACAAAGTGGAGGAACCGAATTATCAGAGCAAACCTATTACGAGACATTAGAGTTCTAAATTTAGCCATCTCTAAAATGTCTGTCGTCCAGTATTCTGATAAGCAAGCTCTGTAACAAATGGACATGTATATTAACATTGCGAATACTACATACAGTTCAGGGACCGTAACATCTTGCCAGTCCTTCAGCCTGGAATGGGTGGACAGATTTAATCCCATCTCAGTTGTCACCTCGTCCAGTGCGCTCCATGCATACCTGTTAGTCTCCTCCACGATATAGGACATTGTTTCCAAGTCCCATATTTTGGAGAAAACATCATATGCAGATGTAGCGACTGTCGGAGGGAACACGTCTGCTGATGGTCCAGGCTGAAGGACGGTAAAATGCTCACGCTGACCCTTGAAAGTGGAGAAATCCTCGGACCAGATGAATATCTGCTCCTCTGGGTTTTCCTCCTCCTCCTCCTCCTCCAACAGCTCCAACTCGTCTTCATCACCATCGAGATCTGATTTATCTTCATTATCTCCATCATATTCGCTATCGAAGTCGAAGAACTCGAAGATGAAGTTGTCGGTTGCCTATAGACAGAAAGAAAATATATATAGATATGTAAAGCATCCTTGAGTTAATATAAGACAAAAATGGCGCTATAGAAGTTAGCCAAGTGTTATTATAATTACCTGAGTCGTTGGAGCCAGATACCTGGATGTAGAAGGTGTTGCATGGGCCTCCGATTCCGCCCTTGGTCGTTTCCGACTTGGCATCTGAAACTATAAACATTTATTGTTACACTAATGTCTTTCAATTTTGGAAAGGATGAACCATAAAACAAACTTAATATAACTACTAATACACAACATACCGTTGCGGTGATCGAATAAGTTTCTTCGGTTGCTTCCGAGTCCTTTTGTGGATTCTCCATTCTATAACAATAGAAGCAATCATGTATATCATCATCATATAATATAAGGGGGCATACATTGATTACGTGAGCATAAAAGGGGAGAGGGGGGGTCCAGCAAAATCTCACGTTTCTTGAAAAGAATATATGAAATGGCCCAAATTTATCTCACCAAGGGAGGGGGGGGGGGGGGGGTCGAGATTGGAAGAATAACTGCTCACGTAATTAATGTATGCCCCCTAATCATCAATACAATAATCATATATGTAACATAATCATTAAGTATTTATAAATTTGAAGAAAGTTCTTTATAACTTCGTAATTTTATTTTCCATAATATAATTAATAAATTTTTTTTAGCACACCCTAAAGCTGGGAACATACTAGGCCCACGCCACGCTACGCGGCATAGGCAGATGTCATCATTTCCATATCTAGACTACTTACCATCCATACATTTTCTATGGAAACAGATGCTTTAGAATCCCGTTTTCATAGAAAATGTATGGATGGTAAGTAGTCCAGATATGGAAATGATGACGTCTACCTACATCGCGTAGCGTGGCGTGGGCCTAGTATGTTCCCAGCTTAACCCTAAACAAACAAAAATATTCTAAATACTTTTTTAGCACACCCTATGTATATAATTATTATATAATAATTTTGTGAAATTTATAAGCCCTGTTCAGACACAGCTATAAACCGTGAGCAGATATCTGTTGAACCGCGAGCGCTTATGTTTCATACCATTCACACGACGCTATCAAATATTTCTTCCTTTCGTAGGAGAGGGGGTCAGATGAATAAGCGAGCGGCCACGGAATGCATATTTTTGAACTGAAACATGAAACAGGAGCGGTTACAGCGTAAGACGAGTATTGTCTATGGTTGATCTGCGCTTTAAACCGCTCAGGCTTATTTTTGGGTGAAATGCAGATCCTGCCAAAGTCTGGAAATTTAATAAAAAGGCACTAAGTGTGGAGAAGCTGAATAAAAAAAAATTAAGGCAAAAAAAAATTGAGGGAGATACAGCCGTTCAAAGTATAAATAAAATTTCACTTCGCGAACCGATACTACGCCATTTTGTCACTGTTATGTTGGTATCCCAGACCTGGTCTGTTTTTCATAATTACCCGCCCTATCATTTATCCCACGAAGTCGGCTACAATCGTATCTAGGCACTTGTTTGTATCAGGTCAGGGATACCAACATAACAGTGACAAAATGGCGGGCGGCAGCGGGCGGGCTGTCGTAGTATCGGTTCGCGAAGTGAAATTTCGCAATTGAAAATTAAAATTATTCAAAAAAAAATTCTATTGCTTTCCGCACTTTTTTTTATTTAAGGGGTGTTAAGACATGTAATATAACCGCGAGCACTTATGTCAAATATTTCTTCCTATGGTAGGAGAGGGGGTCAGTTGAATTAGCGGGCGGCCACGGAGTGCGCATTTTTCGTACTGAATCTATCAACTTGACATCTGTCATCCACCGGTCTTGGCAGCTCCGTAATTAAAATGACCCCTCTCCTGTTTTAGTCGGAGTGGGGGGCGCTTAACTGTTGGCATATCGCCTCAGGAGCGGTTACGGCGTAAGATGTGCATTGTCTATGGTTGATGTGCGCATAAAGCGCTCAGGTGTGAACGGTCTGAAGGGATTGTATGGAGAGCGATATGTGGCGTGCTATGATCTTTTATATTTATATGCTCAATGTGAACAAGCTCTTATGGTTTGAAGGGATTGTATGGAGAGCGATATTTGGCGTGCTTTTATAGTTTATAGCTGTGTTTGAACAGGGCTTTACTATTTTTCATAAAACAATGAAAAATGACTGTTTTCCAGTACACCCAGTATACTCCTAGAGAATGTAACTTTCAGGCGTCGTCACCAGACGACAGTATCGGCGATTTCAAAGCTTAGGTCGCTAACAAATACATACAAACAATGCCGATGTATTTGTGCGAATGACCGGCGTCGGGAATTTTTTTTTTATAAAATTTAACTAAATATTGACGAAACAAAGGCTTTGGGGTAAAGTTCGGTTTAGGGGCGGCGTTCCTAGATAATAAAACTAGTTATTTTTATACTAATTATGGGCCGGAAAATCCGAATCTGAAAGAATTAGGCATCGGAAAGCAATATTAACTGAATTACACGACTTTAAAATTTTCTATACACACACAGGAAAACAAGCCATTTTGAACGTATTCTCAGTATTATGACACTACAAGTCATAGAAAAACAAGAAAGATGTTACACCACATAAAATTAAGTGTTGCCATTAAGCAATAATATTAATAACTAATTTAAGTAATTATTTTTTATAAATTTTACTCACTTTTGTATCACAAACCATGTTACATAAACCTAGCGTAGCCACTAAACTACTTGAAAACTGGGATGTTTTCTTGCCTTGACGCGAGTAGGCGCTATGAAGGGGGCACTTTCTTTTCTATCACAAACCATGTTACACAAACCCAGCGTAGCCGCTAAACTACTTGAAAACTGGGATGTTTTCTTGCCTTGACGCGAGCAGGCGGTATAAAGGGGCACAAACCATGTTACACAAACCTAGCGTTTGGTCTAAGAATACGCCCGTTGAGATAGTCATAATTCATCAGGTTAATGTGTTATGTGATGAATTATCATGCGAGGAAGTATCGTGTTGGAAAGTTTTACGTTATTGATATTATTGCTTAATGGCAGCACTTAATTTTATGTGGTGTAACATCTTTCTTGTTTTTCTATGACTTGTAATGTCAGAATGCTGAGAATACGTTCAAAATGGCTTGTTTTCCTGTGTGTGTATAGAAAATTTTAAAGTCGTGTAATTCAGTTAATATTGCTTTCCGACGCCTAATTCTTTCAGATTCGGATTTTCCGGCCCATAATTAGTATAAAAATAACTAGTTTTATTATCTAGGAACGCCGCCCCTAAACCGAATTTTTTCCAGGCTTTGATCCATAATCTCAATAGTTTTCTCTACATAATGTTGCACAAATATTTTAGGTAAATATGCAGTTAGTCCACCTCACGGATAACACGGAACATTCGTGTTGTCGAAGTTTGATGCACGGATAATACGGAATGTTCCTTTTTTAACTAATAGACAATCAAATATGACATTTGTCGGAAGTACAAATCTTATAAAATAAATTCTCTAAAATAAACTCGCTTTTCATCATGCTTTTAAAAAACATCCCAGGTTTTGAATGGTTTGTTTGGCTACGCAGGGTTTGTCTAGCGGGTTTGTGTAATTATTTTAATACATTTCTTTCCATGTTCTACTGTTATAAATACTGGTACAAACTTGTCAATGATGCATTCACTTTGTTTTACGCAAAAATACTTTTTCTATGATTGGCAGCATTGATGAAACGTTAAAATAAAAACGATGAATAAACATGGCGTTACCGCGCTAGTCAATTAATTTGAACAACATTAAAATGTTAAATGCATATTTTTTGCATGTTTGTTGGTCTCCCCCGACATAAATACTCACTTTTCGTAATAATAAAGCTAAATCTAACTTTGGATAAAAAATTTTCCGTATTAACGAGTAAGCGGTTGGTAAATATCGGTTCGGACTGGCCACGCTTATTACGAATAATTTTTAGAAAAAAACTTTAGATTCGCCTTAATTACTATAAAAGGAAACTTTTTGGCTTTGGGGCGGCGGAAAATAATGCATTTTAATTTTCAATTGCATAAAACCAAAATTCGCTTCGCGACTGACACAGTGAAAATCCGCGGCCGTACATGTCACTGTGATGTTGGTATCCTTGATAAATTAACAAGAGCTAATACGACTGTAGCCGACTTCGTGGGATAAGGCGCGTAATTATGAAATTTGTCTAGCGGGCTTGTTTGTGTAACATGGTTTGTGATACAAAAGAAAGTGCCCCTTTATAACGCCTACTCGCGTCAAGGCAAGAAAAACATCCCAGTTTTCAAGTGGCTTAGCGGCTACGCTAGGTTTGTGTAACATGGTTTGTGATTCGCGGTATTTCATGTAGGTATCCCACGAAGTCAGCTACAGTCCATAACAGTGACAGCAAGTGACAGCTACGGCCGCGGATTTTCGCTGCGTCGGTTTGCGAAGTGAATTTTGGTTTTATGCAATTGAAAATTAAAATGCATTATTTTCCGCCGCCCCAAAGCCAAAAAGTTTCCTTTTATAGTAATTAAGGCGAATCTAAAGTTTTTTTCTAAAAATTATTCGTAATAAGCGTGGCCAGTCCGAACCGATAATTACCAAGCGGTTTAATGCATAAATAATATAGGTAATTATCGGTTCGGACTGGCCACGCTTATTACGAATAATTTTTAGAAAAAAACTTTAGATTCGCATTAATTACTATAAAGGGAAACTTTTTGGCTTTGGGGCGGCGGAAAATAATGCATTTTAATTTTCAATTGCATAAAACCAAAATTCTCTTCGCGATCCGACACAGCGAAAATCCGCGGCCGTTCCTGTCACTGTGATGTTGGTATCCTTTATAAATTAACAAGAGCTAATACGACTGTAGCCGACTTCGCGGGATACCTACATGAAATACCGCGAATCACAAACCATGTTACACAAACCTAGCGTAGCCGCTAAACCACTTGAAAACTGGGATGTTTTTCTTGCCTTGACGCGAGTAGGCGTTATAAAGGGGCACTTTCTTTTGTATGTCACAAACCATGTTACACAAACAAGCCCGCTAGACAAATTTCATAATTACGCGCATTATCCCACGAAGTCGGCTATAGTCGTATTAGCTCTTGTTAATTTATCAAGGATACCAACATCACAGTGACAGGTACGGCCGCGGATTTTCGCGTGTCGGTCGCGAAGCGAATTTTGGCTTTATGCAATTGAAAATTAAAATCCATTATTTTCCGCCGCCCCAAAGCCAAAAAGTTTCCTTTTATAGTAATTAAGGCGAATCTTAAGTTTTTTTCTAAAAATTATTCGTAATAAGCGTGGCCAGTCCGAACCGATATTTACCATAATATATTTTACTTTATACAATATTCACGTAAATATCGTTTGAGAAACAGAAAAATTACTCGCTAGAATTTTTTCGGCGTCCTCGGGCCGGCAACTAAATACGGACAAATCAAAAGCTTTGATATGTACCTAATCTCAATTGATTTTTCTACAAAATGAAAAACTAAACATTGCAAATAATACCACATATAACGTACGTAGTTCAAATCTAACACGAGGATCTTTCAAGGCAAACTTACATTTACTTTGGCGTTATATTTTATGGGTTTATTTTGAGCTACCGTATACTATATTTACCAAAACACATTCCATGAACAATAAACTATGCATAAAAACAAATTTACTTACTTTGATATATTGGTTGGTTTTTCGGGATTTTTCACCACCACAAGTATTTCCCGCACTTGACAGTTTTTAAAGCGGCAAAAAAAGGACGCTAACAATGTCATAGATATTTTATTTAAAAATTATTCCGAATTCCGAGTAGCTAGGTTAATGCAGGTCAGTGTTGCCAACCCGAATTTTGAAAAAGTCGTAGATCAGACTCAAAAATTACGTAGAAACTGTATAATTTTGATTATGAAAAGTTCGTAGATCTACGTACTTTTTTTGAGTGAAATGAAGAAGTTAGGGTAGGTGCAGGGCTGGGCAAAATACATGCTTTGCTGTAATTAAAATACGAATTACAAAATATTTTTTCGCATGTATTTAAAATACGAAATACAAAATACTTTCAAGTCGTGTATTTGAAATACAAAATACAGTATTTTAATCATTTTTTTAATTTCAAATACAAAATACAAATTTCAAAATTCAAAATACATTTGGTTTTTGTAGAACCTTTGGTTGCAATAAATTGTCGTAAGTGCCCTTATCTAAAGATGCATTTCCATAGAAGCAAAGCTGAGCAGAGTGAAACAGAGACGTGCAAAAATTGACCAATCATATTGGTCAGAAGACACATCTCATCTCCGCTCCACATGTAAAGTTTTGTGGTATAGGACTTACGTGTTAGATAATGATAATAATAATGATTGTAATAACACTAGCAGGTTCCCGGCATGCCTTGCAATGCCATATTCAAAGAAATAAATTATTTCTTCCTGCATGTCCTTTCCCGTGCGTCCCCGTTCCCCTCCCGCAATCCTCTTCCCCTCCCGCGTTCCCCTTCCACCTTCCCGGCCTACCATACCCCCTCTCCCGCTCCCCCGTCCCACCAACCCCCCTCCCGCGTTCCATATATTCAGTCCCAGTACATTCAGTTTTCAAACAACTCGCGTGCCAGCTATTAAATTTTTTTATTCTAATTTTCATTTATCACATATTACAAATATTGATTTTTGTTTACTATAAGAACGATCAATCAAATCTGGTATCTAACATAGGTACTTATATAAAATATCTGTAATTTAAAAAATCCATAGACAATTCTTTTGTTACAAAAAAAACAGCGGCCTGCTAAATTCAATTTCACCAAACGCGGGAACTGTCTGTGCGAAGTTAAAATAGTCGTTAAGTTTTCTGAAATTATCCAATTTTCTGCGTAATTTTCTTAATTTTTCTTTCCGTCAGAACCTTCTACATAGTATTAGAAAACTTAAAAAAAATAATGAAATGGGTGAAGTCGTTCTGAAGTTTTGGCGTGACCAAGGGAAACAAGGTTTCATTTTTATATACATAATAGATGACATTTGTATAGCGCAGTTTTGTTTAATTAACTTAAAAATAATCTAGTATTCAGACAAATTATTCCTATAGTGCTTTATCTAATGCTACGACAGAAAAATGTACAATACAAAGCAATGACAATATAATATAATATCATACAAAATGTACATTATAGCACAGGACAAAAATAACAACAAGCATGACATAAAAAATGTACAGTACATTATAAAGCAATGATAAGAGAACTACAAATAATATAATCATTAGTAAGAGTCCTATAGCACAGGACAATAGGACAATAGTACTGGATTCTAGTGTTTTTAGTCTATGTATTATCTGTCACTTTATTTTTCAGTAACATTATTAAGATCGCTAAATGTATTTGAAAATGTATTTTGAAGCCATAAGTATTTGAAATACAAATTAGAAAATACCTCAGCAGCAGGTAATTGAAATATTAATTTCAAAATTCATTTTTAGGAAGTAATTGAAATACAAAATACGTATTTGTATTTTTTGTATTTCAAATACGTATTTCAATTACAAGTAATTCAAATACTGCCCAGCCCTGGGTAGGTGAACCAGAATAAAACGAGTATTTTTTTATACAATTTATTTAAAGAGATACCCGTATTTTAAACTTTCATAGGCTGCGGTAACCCTTTACCATGCTTGTTTGCCACATTTGTCGTAGGGTTTTTAAAAAAATACCCACACGAGGTAAAAATTGCGAGGCACAAATGACGCCGTTTGAGAACATTAACTTAAAAAAGTTTTAAAAAAAATCATTAAATTTAAATGATCAAGGCGCATAAGAATCTAGTAAATAAAAAAATTGCCACATTTGTGGTGAAAAAAAGATTTAAAAAAATTCTCAATTTTCAGAATCTTCAGGCAAATTAAATTCTATTTATAAAAGAACATTCACTTTAAATTCAGTAAATTTAAATGATTCACCTTTTCAATCCACAAAATAATCTAGTAAATAAAAATTGCCACATTTGTGGTAAAAAAAAAGAAAAAAAATACTCAATTTTCAGAATCTTCAGACAATTTAAATTTGTACATATACATATATATTATTATATTTAATATGTTCCTGCGAAGGCTCAGTACTTGTTTTCAAGCCACTTTTCGTAAAAAGTAAGCCGCGTCAGTAGAGTCTGTTTCGGATGTTAGTTTTAATCAAATTTATCGCGGAAAACAGACGCTCGACATTTGCACTGCTTTGTGGCAATGTTTAGGTTTTGTGCAAACTGGGCCAATAAGGGAAACATTTGAGACGAATCGCCTTTTTGCATTTTTGAAACATGACGCCAAAACCCATTACGCCTCCCACACGCACACTTCGGAGCGACTTAGTCCCGTGCCATTTCAGGCAGCCGTGCAGAAAAGTCTCACAGTAAACTGCGCTGTAAACCTATCGGTCTTTACTTTTCTGCGTGGCGGCCTGAAGTGGCAGGGGACTCGGTCGCTCCGAAGTGTGCGTGTGGGAGGCGCTATAGATTTGCTGATCCTGTTGAAATGGAAGAATTGTATTTCCGTCTGCGCGACTTCTTATGTGGTGCGGACTCTAGTATGAAACGGAGCATTTGTTGAGTTCGCGTCTGGTAAAGTTACGGAAAATATGCTGCTTCAGCCAAATTTGTACAATTTGAAAGAAAATACGTAGATTCTGGGCCTAAGTTCGTAGCAGTGACGGCTCGTGACTTTTGGGTGTGCTAGAGTGCTGACATTAAAAAATTACATTATTGGTGTTGTTGTAGCCGAAATTTTTTTTAATTTTTTTTTTTTTTTAAATCAGTTTTTTTTAATGAAAAATTTCAGGAAGTTTCAGTTTGGCGGTGTGCCGCACCGATTTCCTGAAAAATTTTCATACAAAACACCGATTTTTGAAAAAAAAATATTTTTCGCATACGACACTATCCATGATGCCATTTTTTTAATATTAGCACCCTAGCACACCCAAAAGTCACGAGCCGCCACTTGTTCGTAGATGTGCAGGAAAGACCTAAAATACGTAGATCTACGCAAACAGACGTAGAGTTGGCAACGCTGATGTGGTATTAGTTACGTCAAGAATAATAATGGCCCAAGCGATCCTCACCTCGTCTTTCATACAGTTTTTTTATACATTAGAGTTAAAATCGCATTTAAAAAAAGGCAAAAAAAAAATTCCGGCAAATGACAGGAACATAATTTTACCATGCAATCGCATGTCTCGAGGGCCGGTGTTGGCCCACGGGCCGTAGTTTGGACACCCCTATCGGTAATTATAATTTAAATATTAATTTTATGGACAAATTTCAAAATCATATGGAAAGTTGGAGTCGAGTTCTGGAACACAAAATAAATAGGAAAATATATATTTTTTAAATCGAGTGCAGTTCACACGCGGTAGAAGTGCAAACTTCACCCACACAATTGCAACCAATAGGAGCATTGAAAAGTGAGTTCATAATCAATGCGGCCAAGCGCAGCTCGACATAGCGCGAGGCTTCGTAAGTTCTGTACGTAGGTAAGGTTTCATTCTATCTCGTTCTCTCATTCTATATAGATATACGTGTGTTGTCTCTTTTTAGTGTCACTTGTTTCCGTTTCATCGAGTTTTAAATCTCACTTCCAAATTACAAGTATACAGTTCACACGCAGTGCAAGTGAAACCTTCAGAAAACTAAAGTAGACAGGAGTGGGCAGGCTACGAAGCATTGCAAAAGAGGAGACCGATTATTCTATCCCATTCTCGCAGACCAAATTCTATAGATGTATGCGTTTGTCTCTTTTTACTGTCGCTACATTTCATTTCATCGAGTTTGAAGTCACTACGGTGCTAAAGAAGTTTTCATTTCAAAATTTAACAGAAAAGTAATAACAATAATAAGAGAAAACTAGGCACGCGTAAAAATTATTATCACATTACTATAATCATTTTGACATTTTTTAACGAAGGATGACAATTGACTAATATTAATTAAATGAAGACAATATTAGCGAAACTCCATCGAAAATCTGAAAACAGAAAAATCAAAAAAAGGTATTGGCACCGCTGGGACTCGAACCCACGACCTTTTGCTTACATGGCAACAGCTCTACCAACTGAGCTACGGTGTCTAGGGTCACAGGGGGCACAGTGGAACGAAAAACGTATTTCGATTTTTAGAAAAATAAACCTTTATTCAATCAGTTTTAAATCTTTTATAAAATCTTAAGTAGTCTTTGATTAATCATTTCAAAACAAAAAAATATGAAAAAATGTTCATAGTAAAACAATTACAGGCATTTATCCGAGATCAGAATTTGGTTCCACTGTGCCCCAGGTCTGGGGTAGAGTGGAACACCCCTAGGGGCACAGTGGAACATACCTACATAATAAATCTAAAAATTATTCAGTAAACTCAGGAATTATTCAGGAAATTATACATTCTTAAGATGCGTTGTGGAAAGTATAAAATGTTGGCCTGTAGTTTTGTTGATGTTTGTCTTATTTATTATTCCTCATTTCACTGTGCCCCGTTCCACCGTGCCCCACACCCGATTTCATGAAAACAAAAATTATCAAAATTTTTAGGTTAACCTTAAGGTCATGTTTTGTTGTAAAATACATCATAAATTACACACCTAATATACAGTTTCAATGTCACTTACCAGTAGCTACGATATTTTGAGTAGATCGAAAAAGATTACACAATAATTTATAAGAAATGAATGCCGAAAAACCGATTTCCCAAAATATTTAACGCGCGGCCCAAACAACTTCACTTTGACAACTGAATAAAAATAGCCGCGTGTGCTTTTAATTTTGCTGTTGATAAAAACAATCGAAATGTAAGATAGGGACAAAGTTATTGTAGGTGTTTCACTCTGCCCCGCGTTCCATTGTGCCCCCTATGACCCTATATCAAATTCGGTCACTTTTAACTGTATCATACTTCGGCTAAGCGTTACCAACATTATTTTCATTTTCTTAACGCACATATTATTGGCTGTGCCAATTGGCTATGGCTAGTGCCAATACCTTTTTCGGATTTTTCTGTTTTCAGATTTTCGATTGAGTTTCGCTTATATTGTCTTCATTTAATTAAACATTATAATTTGAGGTTTTACTCATAAAAGTTTAAAAAAAAATTTACTCAGATCCAGTTGTGAGGGAATTTAATTATATATTTTAGGTAAGTGGAATGGGAATACTTTTGGATACATCGCTGTGTTGCTCGTTGCAACAGAAAAATCATTACTGCCCTTAAATTTTTGATTTCCATAATTTTTTAAATAAATGTGAATTTGGACATAATATCAGCTGATCCTTGGGGGCCATTCATTTATTTTGATTTTGCTAGATTTCGACCCCCTCCCCCCTATTATAAGAAAAATAAGAATAGGCCGAACCCCTCCCCCCTGTTTAATATTTATTACGTAAGAATCTAAAGGAAAAAATGAATACACGTTTGGTTTATTTTAATTTTTAGTTTTCAAAGTAACAATTTTTAGAAATGTTTATTTGTACTTACAAAGGTACTAATAATTTTAACTTTGCGCATTTTTGTTATCTTGCGTAAGAACTATCGAGCCTCCCTCCCACCCCCTTGTAAGAAAAAATAAGACATGGTCGACCCCCTCTCTCCCCCTTAATCGTCTTACGTAATAAATGAATGGCCCCTTGTAGAATAACAACTTTTCGCATGTTATTGTAGGTTACCGGACAACTCAGAATCGTGCAACTTCAGCACCTCCTTTGAAAAGTAATCAATAATAATAGCATTTTCCAGAATGTATACAGGGATAGTGAAATGCAATACATTCCATATTCGAAATAACAAGCCCGAACTCACTATTGTATATAGAAACCATCGCGCATGCAAACATCAAATCCCCGGATTTTCATCGCAATCGGATGAATGGTTTAGCAACGCATAGACATCTCATATACTCACACGCATATTAGCATAACCAGAAGCAAGCATATTTTGATTTTTATATTATTACTAGCTTTAGACCCCGGCTTCGCTCACATAATATTAGGGGGGGTTCCCACAGCGCCTCCTCCACCTTCCCTATCCCCACTCCACTTCCACCCACTCCTACTCCCCTCCCTTGCCCTCCTCCCTCCCCCCTCCCCCTCTTCACACCTCTCCTTATCCTCCTCCCCCCTCACCACCCCTCATACTCGTTACATTCATTTCTCAAACAGCTCGCTTGTCATCTAAAGATTAACAAACATCCATACATCCATGCATCCATACAAACTTTTGCCTTTATAATATTAGGTCGTTACATATGAAATTGGCGTTTTGTATGGGAGGAACATAAAGTTGATTTTTTTTAATATAACATATTTATCAAAGTATGTACCATTGCTATCTATGCACTTTTGCCATCTCATAGGTAGTTCACCGATCCTTTTACTAAAAAAAACCATTCGGACGGCAATCAATAAAATCATTGAAGGCGGTTTGGACTGCCTCATCGGAGTTGAATTTTTTCCCTTGCAAGAAGTTATCCAAGTTTCGAAAAAAATGGTAATCTGTTGGGGCAAGGTCCGGAGAGTACGGTGGATGTCTTAGACATTCCAATTGAAGCTCCTCTAATTTGGTAGCCGTCTGTTGTGCAGTGTGTGGTCTAGCGGTCAACGCGCGTTTGTTGTTTTGCTTCACTCAATTCGTGAGGTACCCACCTTTCAAGCTTTTTCACCTTCCCAATTTGCTTCAAGTGGATTAAAACAGTTTTATCACTAACACCGCAGCCTGCAGCTAACTCGGGCGTGGTTTGCGATGGATCCGCTTCCACAATAGCCTTCAATTCTTCATTATCATCTTTGGTCTCCGGCCGTCCACGGGGCTTGTTCGGCAGGTTGAAATTTCCATAACAAAAACGTTGGAACCAAAAACGCACTGTGTTTTCTTTTGCGGCACCGTCGCCATACACATAATTAATCCTTCGAGCCGTTTCTGCAGCACTGGTGCCACGGTGGAACTCGTACTCGTAAATAACGCGATATTTCAAGTTTTCCATTTTGTAAACTAAGTGACGCAAAGAAAAAAAACAACTAAGGAAAACACAAATGAATTATAATTTTCGAAACACAAATATATGAGCTGTATAAATTTGAATTTGGAATTCCTAACAAGATATTTGAGATCAAAGTTGCCAGTACGGCAAAACGCCAATTTCATATGTAAGGCCCTTGAGGTGGTTACAGCGCCCTTGAGGTGATTTTTCACAAAAACGGCGCTATATAAATCATCCAAATATTATTATTAAGGACCTAATATTAGTAGGATTTTTATAAAAGATTATTTATTATTATTAATAATAGTCTATTTAATTTATTGTTTGATTTCATTCATAAATATTCAAATAGCGAGATGAGCAAAAAAAAAGTGAGAATAACTTAGCGTGAGAATATACTTGATAGGTGATAAGGGTTGTACTTGGTTTACTTTAACCAGTGATTCCTGACATTATTTGCAGTAAGAGATGTAAATATAATTTTGGTCTCCGGTGACATTTTTCATGTTTTTTTTTCTATATAAACCAAAAAAATAGTAGGTGTTAAACAGTTGGGGGCGGGGTAAGAAGTTGGGCGGTTACTCGGCTGCATAAAAAAACCTAAATAAACCCAACCACACACCTCGGCTGTGTGACCAGTGTTGACATGCGGAAGAAATATTTTTTTTGTTTGATTTAAAAAAAAAGTCACCCGACACCAACATTTTATTTATATTTCTTACCCCAAATAATGTCAGGAATCACTCGTGAAAGCAAGTCAAGTACACCCCTTAACACCCTGTGTAAGTGAACAAGATTACACCACTGGTGATGGAACTTTGTTCACTTACTTGAATCACTTACAAGGTTTCAACTGATAATATTGCTTTTCCAGATTTCATATTTGTAACTTTAAATGGTTGTTAATGATAATGATACTTGAAATACTTTAATAACCTACAACTAGCCGTATTTGCATTCTCAAAACAATATAAAGTTGATTACGCATCCAAATATGGCCACTCAAATTTTTGAAGTCCGTTTTCTCAGAATAGGATCAGCATCAGATGGAACTTTATTATTCCATGATATGGCAACACTGGCTACAGTTTGTTTTGTTTCGAGTTTTGACATTTAGAGACAGGGACAAGCAGGGACAGAGTGACAGAGTGTTCAGCAATGTTGCGGGTCTCGTGATTTTAGTGGTTTATAGTGATGTGTTTATAGTGATGTGTTTATAGTGATGTGTTTATAGTGATGTGTTTATAGTGATTAGTTTATTTATGGGTACATATTTATGAGCGGCATGTACAGACTGCCCGCGACATGTTGCTTGCGACGTGTCGCAATCGCGTCACCCTGTTAAAAGAGGACTTCACTTATGCCACCGTTATCCGAATTTCAAACATTTGAAGTTTTAACCCTTGAAAAAATATATGTTATTTTTGAAGATAATATCTAGACGTGTTCCACGCCGAAACGCAAATTTTATGAAATTCCCTCGATAGAAAAAAATCGCAAAATATGGTCCGAAAATTATTAAAAACACGTTTCTTTCTATTATTTTATAAGTTATATTTGTGAAAAAAATTCACAATGTTACTTTTAGTGTTACTTAAGACGCCTTCCACGAGATTTTTGCTCTATTTTAAAACAGTCGTGTTTTATTAAACATTTTCATAATTTTCGCTTTGATTGGCTTTAAAAAATATTAACGCGCTCCTCTAACGTTCGTAATTAAATATCTCTTCATCTTATTCTTTTTGAGCGCAGATACGGCGCCTTAAGCCCCCACATTCTAATTATTTAAAAATATTTCTCTTTACTTGAGTTTTCAAGTTTCTAAAAATGTATGTTATTGATAATATCTATACATTCCCCACGCCGAAAAGGGAAATTTTTCAAGAAATAACCTGGATGGAAAAAACACGCTAAGTATGCTCCGAAAAATATTACAAATAAGTTTTTTTTCAGTTATTTTACAAGTTATATGCTATAACGTCATTGGTTATATTTTCGTTATTTGTTTTTGGGGTGTTATGCCGTGTTGCGCTACCACCTTCTTTAGCTAACGTAATGGGCATATTAGACGTTTCAATTCTGCCTCGCAATTAGGTTGTAAACAAGACATTGAATGTTTCCATGTCATTGAGCGTCATCTTTCCACCGCATTGAAAATATTCAACTTGTTTAATATTTTCAATGCGATTGGTTCTGTTGTCCATTCGTGCGCATGCGCGAATGCCGTGCATGCGCACGCAGCACTGTGCGCGCGTATGGAAGTGTCATGTTTATTTTGTAGTGAGTTGTCAACATAGAAAATGGTTTTTAAATGGAGGGAAGAGCATACGCCTCTGTTCTTAGAGCACTTCAAGAACTATCCAAGCCTGTGGAACATTAAATCAGACGGATATAATTCCCGCGCGCACGACCTGTTTCGAAGACATTCTAAACTCTATGACAGCAATGTGATTGTATGGTCCACTTCTGTCAAGTACGTCTAAACAGCACACCCTTTCAATTATACGCCGTTCAACCAAATCGCATCAATGTGGTTGATGTGTGTAATATGCCATTACGGACATCGTTGCAGTGTCCATCATCAGGGCAGATCCGGCAGATCCGGTAGATGTCATCTACCGGATCTGTCCTGATGATGGACACTGCAACGATGTCCGAAACGTTGGCTAAAGAAGGAGGTAGCGCAACACGACATAACACCCCAAAAACAAATAACGAAAATGCTTTTGGCCGTGAAAATCTTAAAACTTAGCATTGGTTATATGTATGAAAAAATTACAGTGTTTCTCTAAATGGTATTTTAGATAACCTCCACGAGATTTTTGCTCTATTTTAAACGAGTAATTTTCACAAATCTTCCAACTTGGCAATCCTTTTCGTTCTTGAAATCTCTTGTTTTATTTATTACCGAGAACGCGATTAAAACAAGAAAAAAGGTATTTAAGCGACTTTCCAGTACTTAATTGTGACTTTCAGGTAAAAATTGTCAGTTGGGCGTTGCGTGGGGAGGGGGGGGGGGGTCAAAAAACTTCAAAAATTGCGTTACGTAATACTCGAACGCCCCCTTATATGAAATTCCCTCGATAGAAATACATCACATAGTATGCTCCGAAAATTATTATTTACACGTTTGTTTCTGTTATTTTGCAAGTTATTCTTTAAATGATACTAAACACAACCCCCACGAGATTTTTGCTCTTTTTCGAATACGCCGTGATTTATTAAATATTAAACAGTCGCTTACGTGTTTTAATTCTAAACATTATAGCCCCTCTCTCTAACGCGCGTGTAAGCTATCAGCCTGCACGGACAGCTCGCTACATGGACGTGTTTGTTACGTTACGTGATTTCTCGTGAAAAATAATATTGTTTTCCGAAAATGGGAAATAAACGGAAAAAAAGCCGTATTTCGCTGACAAGACATTTTCAACAAAATCGTGAACGCATGATGGACTGTATAAGGTAAGAAGAAAAATTAAAATTTGTTTTTATGAATATAATACTATTTACTATTATGTAATATAGCTTTTGCCCCCGACTTCGCTTGCATAGTATTAGGGGGGGGGTTCACACTCTGCCTCCCCCCCTCCCCAACCCCTCCCTCTCTCCTTCTCACCCCCTTGCCACCTCCTCCATACCCGTTACAATCGTTTTTCAAGCAGCTCGCGTGCACATATCAACACACACAGTTTTGCATTTATAAGATCAGTATAATTTTAACTTTCAAAGGGATCTCCTTGGTAACATAAACAAATTACAAAATGACAGCGCACGTCAAATAATTACTTATAGTTTACCAGGCAACGCTTTGCTTTTCGTATGGACAATAAACGTATAATAAATAATTTCATAACGCCAGATCTTATATACAGCATATTATATTACTCGCAAATTTATTTTTATTTATTTAAGTTTTTATTCCAGCAGGACTGGGAGGGTAGTGCAATCCCAGTCTGCCATATTACATAAACAACTATAAAAGAAAAAGAAAAAAGTTTAAATATTAGGTAGGTACCTAATTAAAACATAAAATGAAAACAAAATTCATCACACAAATAATAAAAAATAAGCATAAAATTAAAATAAATAATAAGTAGACAGAATTAAAAATAAAAAGATAAAAATATATTTTGGGATCGTCCATCATGGAGGTCGCCTCATCATCTGCATCCATCGCTCATTTATTGGGGAACTGAGCCACTCGGATGCAGCCACGACAATGATATCGGTTGAAAAGTAAGGCTGGGAATGAGTGCACCCTCCCCTCGGTGAACATCGTGGAGGCACTGCAGAACCTCGGTAGTTGCATACGTTGCCTGTATGCATTATTGTAGCACACCCTCAGTTTGTCCCATTGCACTGCTGAGTATTGTGTCTACAGTTCAGACGTGTACAGGGCAGTACAGTATGTCTTGAATAGTAATTTTCTGACATCTTCGCTACAGTGGTAGAACCGCCTTGAGAGCATTCCGGCCCGTATATTAATTGCTCTTCTTTGTCGTTCCATATCTTCTAAATCCTTCATGTCTTCGGTTAGGATATGTCCCAGATACTTAACCTGTGAGGCCACAAGCAGTTCATTTCCTTCTAGATATATTGGAGGAATATGTGATGGCTCCTTATTGTGTTTGAAAGCGACGATGACTGACTTTTTAGAATTGTACAACAGGTTATGAGAGTTTGCGTACTCTTCGCATATTTGCACAAGTCGTCTCATCGCTTTAATCGAATGTGCAAGCAGCACCATATGTACGCAAATAATGTAGCTTTTTTTTACACGAGCTCCACACAGGAGGACCTGAAAAAATAATTTCCCTCAGGGCCTATATCATCCTTGGGGATGCTGTGAGGAGAGTATTTTTAAGGAAAGTAAGGAGAGGGGAGTTCTGGGAAGGAAAAGGGTTTAAGGGATGGGTAGGAATCTGGGGTTCAGTGTGTCCTGGTCATCTGCCTCCAAGACCTAGACAAACCTCACCCCATGAACCCGGGCACCCCTGCTAAATCACCAAACGTAGCGAACCACTTGGGGTGACCTATGGCAGAGGTGTTGGTTATCCAATTAAGGTTCCTGGGGCGGCGGTACCCATTTCCGCCTCCCAAATTGAAACTATAAGTGCTTATAAGCTTTCTATAAGTGAAAGAATTTTTAAAATCGTATCAGAATTTTTTACGTGAAAGAGTAACAAACATACATCCATACAAACTTTCGCCTTTATAATATTAATAGGATTTATTATAAAAATAAATTATCTATTTATATGTAACAAAGGTGACAGATATTGTTTTTTTTTTTACAGAATGCGTGATTTGGGAGATAAATCTAATTCCAATGCCTTGGAAACTCAAATTGCCAGGTAAGTTTTTTTTTTAATTTACACTTTTTTTTCAAAAATGACCTTTGAATGCAAAACCATATCTTTTGCTCATTTTTAACCAAAATAATTTTTAGAAACATCTATGATCTATTTCTGATATAGTAGATAATTGCGTGAATAAGTTCTAAAATCAAGTTCCATTTAATTTACAAGGTTCTAACACCATGTTTGTTTTTATTTTGTCCTATTGTATTTGTCTCTTTCTGAGGCGCTTTGTAGTTCGTCACTTTGGTTGGACAACTTTGGTTGGTTTCGCCTTTCCACGTCCTTCTGAGGCGACGTTCTGAAGTTTGCAAAGACGAATTTTCGTAATCCATTTAACAATTTTTGAATTTGAGGTTCAATCTTGCGTAAAATATTTTAGTTCGTCAATTTTAATGGAAAATATTTTAATAGTACGTTGCCAGTGCAAAGAATTGTATTAGATCTGTGCCACACACAGCTATAAAAGATCATGTGGCTTGGCGTATTTCGGCGTATCGCAAGCCAAATGATCTTTTATAGCTGTGTGTGGCACAGGTCCAAGTTAGAATTTTATACAATGAATTATTAATTATTATGCCTTGCCTAGTTGCATAATGTTCTATCTGCATGTTTAGGTATTTAGTATATGTTCTATTTAAATATTTTTCCTTTAAAAAATGTTAAACCTACATTGCAAAAGATGCAACCTCAAAATCAGAAATCGGTAAATATGTAGATAATGTGGAATCGTCTTTGCAAACTTTAAAATCTCATATCTCAGAACAGGCTCAAGTACAGTGGAGGTAATCCACCTCTTACCCGCCCTGGTATAAGTACCTAACTGATGGTTACTCCTTCAAGGTTCTCGCAAGATTCTATTTTTTTTTGTTAAACGAAGCTACATTTATTTATTTTGAACGAATCTAGACCTCCAGTGTCCTTGCATACGTTGTTAGTAAGCAGTATGCAAGTGCTTAACAGGAAAAAACAAAATACAAAAAATAGGTTAGTAAGACAAAGATAAATTAAACAGGGCAAAAGAAAAACTCATTCATGAGGCTCCATGAGGCGGCACTGCATCTGTAAAAACCCGCAAGCACCTGCATAAAATAAAGAACATAAGTAATACGATATCTCAAATCAATTGGCAAGTACCAACAAAAAATGTGAATGGCTTTCGGTCTGACCATAAACTACACTTAGCTTCCGTGTCCCTTAGCCAACCACTCAGTGAAGCCTCAAAGAATGTTAACTGAATATTTGGGGTAAAATACCCGAAGACTAAAAGAAAATTCAGCGTTGGGTAGTCAGAGGCAGGACAAAGGATAGTCAAGGTCGTCTGATCAAGCCTCAAGCCTGCACATGTCATTGGGGGAGGCGCAGATAGATTTGAGAAGGATCTGCAAAATTAGTAATGTAACTAAAGATGAAGCAGGGACGAGGTCCAGCACACCCCCGTATGGGGATAGGGGGAAAAAAAAAATTGGAGTTCAGTTCATCCAGTAAAACATTGCAACAGTTAAAGACAAACAAAACAAAACAAGGAACATGGCATAAATTAACAGGTAGTATAGTAATTATTAACAAAACAAATCGCAAGGCAATTATATACATTTTTTTAAAACATAGTGAACTAAATAATATAATAACGCAAATGTAAAATATAACATATAAATCCTAATATATAATAAAATAAATGTTAATAAAATAAAAGAAATAACATATTACAGAAACGCAAAACACATAAATCATAACAATTAAATCCAAGCGGTAAATGTAAAGGAATCATGAAGAGTGTCCGTGAATTCAGAAGCAAAATACACCTGGTACCTAAGTTGTTTTTCAGCTACTCAGCGACTCTAAGAACAGGCCATCTCTCAACCCAAACTTTCGTGAATTTCCTCAGGCACTCAAAGTTCACCTTATTCGAGACGAGATCTGTATTCCAAGCAGGTCTCGTAATAACTTGTAAACCATCAATCATTTCGTCTCGAGCATCCGTCAAAATCTCACAGTGCCACAAAATGTGCTCGGCTGTTTGGTCGGTATCACCACAAGCGCAATTGGGATGGGATGATAGAGCCAGTCTGTGAAGTCTCAAGACTCTAAACTCCCCATGCCCAGAAAGCAATTGGGTGATATGGTGGTCCATTAAAAGATATGCCCCTTCCATTCTGATTTTAACTGATGGAAAGAAGGAGAAGGTCCATCTTCCCATATTCGATCTATCCCATCTTATCTGCCATTCACTCAGCGTTTTTATTCTCTTCATCTTTAGAAGATGTATATATTATATGTATATATACATCTCAAGTACACATTGGCCGAGCGCGCTCGGCAAGTGCGTTGGGCCAACGTATACTGGGCCGTTTTGTGTGTCTTTGACGTTTGCGGCCAACATTCGCCGCCGACCCGATTAGTGTCGGCTTTTCGTGCACAAATCAAATAAATTTGGCGCAAGTTCTAGCAAATTCATCATTCACAACTATGTTGCACTTTGTTTTCGTACTCTCTCTTTCAAATACCATGACTTTAGACTTACTTACATTCATCATTAACTCATTCTTCATACATTCTTCGTTCATCCTAGACACGAGAGACTGTAGATCTTCCATACTGTTAAAAATCAGCACCGCATCATCAGCATACAACAGGCAACAGACTTTCAGATAACTCAATTTCGCGCCCAATCCCATCTCTTTCAATTCTTGCGTACAATTATCCATGTATAGATTGAATAACCACGGTGACATTACGCAGCCTTTTGTGATGTCAAACCACCCTGAAAATCGCCGTTCACCCTAATACATTCAACGCTTCCCTCATACAGAGACGCAATTGCCTGTATGAGATTCGTATTCACTCCATACTTGGACAACACCTTCCGTAGTTTTTTTTTCCGTCAACTCGGTCGTATGCTTTTTGTAGATTTACAAAGGCACAGAAGAGTTTTTTTGAAACTTCTCAGTAAGCATACGCAATGAGAACATCTGGTCCATGCACCCCCTTCCACTCATAAAAGCACCAAGTTACAAGCTACAGTTTTTCTGCTTTATTATTGATTTGGTGGTGTTTATGTGGGTATTATACCATACTCATACTCCACTCTAATTTCGATTTTTAGGAGATATGCAGTTCACAATATACTCGTAAATAGAAAAAATAGCGTTTTTATCTATTTATCTAGTAAAAATAACTATAATTATCATATTATTATTTCAGAATGTACGCTTTGGAAGATGTATAATTGGATATAAGGTCTAATTCTGTTGCTTTGGAAACGGGAATTGCCAGGTTAGTTTATTTTTACGTTCGTGAGGGCCCTACTAAGAAACGTGTTTTAAATTTTACATGACTGACAAAAGATCATATGTAGGGTAAATGGTTGTGTCAGTTGTGGAAAATGTTAAATGCGTTTATTGGTAAGAAGGTTTAGAATATCCATTTAATATTTTTGACTTTTTGTTTCAGATTTTTATTAAAATATGTTACCTATACATACACATGTAATACTAATAATTTATAAATGTTCAACGCATTTTTTTGAACGACATTGGTAAGTACCCCTGCGCAGTGGTTTGGTTTTGATACATTTTTTTTTGACGGTTGGCGTGACTCAAATCAGATTTCTGAACTAGGTAATTTGTGGTTTTAAGGCCCGGTAGTACCCGCTCCAAAAGAAGAAGGAGAGATATGTAAATAGGCATGTTAGAGGGAGCGCGCTAATATAATAAAAAGATAATGTTTAAGCGAAAATTGTGAAAATGTTTAGTAAAACACGACTTGTTTAAAATAGATCAAAAATATCCCGGGAATGATTGAAATAGCATTTCAAGAAACACTGTGAACTTTTTCATACAAATCTTCTTATATATAAAAATGAATCGCTGAATGTGTTGCTAAGCGCATAACTTTCGAACGACTGCACCAAATTGGATAATTCTTTTTTTTTGTGTGTTCGTTATTGTCAGGACAAGGTTTTTATAAAACTTCAGGTGAGCTCTGGCATTATGAAATTTGTATTTGCTATTGGTGGCACGCGAGGAAGCGGCTATTTCTATGGAAAGCGGGAGGGAGGGAGAGATGGGGGAGGGGAACCAGGGAGGGGAGGGGAACCTGGGAGGGGGGAGGAGGACCTGGGAGGGGGAGGGGAACTCGGGAGGGGGGTTCGCAGGACGGGGGAAGGGGGAGGGGTGGAATGGGGAGAGGGAAGGTGGAGGTGACGGAGTGGGAAACCCCTAATACCATGCGAGCGAAGCTGTGGGAAAAAGCTAGTAACTTATAAAATAACTGAAAAAAACGTGTTTATAATAATTTTCGCAGAATACTTAGCGATTTTTTTTCGATTGTAACAAACCACAAATAAGTTTTAAATATATTAATAAACTATGCAAGTCTAATAATAAATTAACCGTTTTATGAAATAACTAGCAGACCCGGTAACACGTTGCTGTGGCTAACGAAACCTTTATAACCAACGCCATCTGTTAAATAATATCCACACCACGCTGCCCGCTGCCCGCTGCCGTTTGGCCAGATATATTATGTATTTCAACCAAACCTTGACAAATTATGTACCTAAAAACCTTCCTCATGAATTACTCTATCTATTGGTGAAAACTTCATGAAAATCCGTTGCGTAGTTTAGAAGATTTAAGCGCACATACAGCGTAAGCGACTTTATTTTATACTTGGTAATAATAATAATAAAGATAAAGAAGTAAAGATAAATATAAAGATAACACGATTCACGAAGATATTTCCGTTACAAAATTATTCACGTATATCTTCAGCGCGCCATTTAATATTCACATATGCGCAAGCGCAAACACTCTGTGTTGCTAGTATTAAAGATAAATTTCATGTTTTTTTTATTGGTAACGGGCGAAATTTTTTATTGCACAGTCGTGGTACAAAAACACCGTTTAACGATCGTGGAGTGATTTGAATGTTTCATAAAAAATAGTTTTAGATTTACGGATAAAATACCAAATATATATTTTTTTAAATAATAAATATGTTAGGCATATGAAGGGCACAGGGGAAAAACATGCAAAGTCACATTTTTATGTTTTTTGAACTGGCAATGCCATTGTACAAGTATAGTACAAAGCCATTGTAAACTGTACTGGCAATGCCATTGTACGAATATAGTACAAATAGTTCAAATATAACAAAACGCCAAACACGCATTGCAGTAGCATGCAGAGCCACTGAGTAATCTTCATAGAAAAAATATTGACACAGTGCAATATCGAGCAATGTCCAAGTCGTACAGGAAAAAAATAAGCAAAATGTCCATGGTTGTCGGCTTGACGTTTACAGTTTGAATTTTTTAAGTTATTTTATTACGCTCGTCTGTTGTCTTGTGCGGCATGTGTTTTTCATATTATAATTAAAATATAATCGAAGTCGTTCAATTTTTTGGAAAAATGTCGCCGCAAGAAGCAGACGAGCAAACTAAACTTTACCAAAAAACGTTAACTTTACGGTCGAATGTCGGATTTAAACAAGAAAATTAGACTTCAAAGTTTTAGACATTGCATATTTGCATTTGCATTGCACTCGAACAAATTCATGGTCATTGCATATTTTTTTCCTGTATTTTCTGATTTCGTTCTCTTTTTTTTCGACTAATTCAATAAATACAAGCAAGAAGTTTTTTTTATACTACACACACAAAACAAATATTTTTTCTTTATAAATTACATATTTTTGTTTTCTTTCAAGTTTTAATGTACCTCTTTTCAAGGTTCAAAATATTAATTTAACGATTTCTCAGTTCATTGTCTTAGTGACATTGCATGTTTTCCCCTGTGCCCTTCATATATAATAATAATAAAATATAGACCCCAAAAGAAGACCATTTATCCATGAATTTAGGGAGTAACTTTGGAAATATTTTGAGACTAAAGAGATGCTATTTTTGAAAATCTCTGATACTCTGCTTCAGGCATATGATGAAGTATACGATAAAATTTGATTCAATACTGAAAAGAGTTTGGTTTGCGTCAAAACCCGGAATTAGTTACACGCGAATTCAACGTAAAATTAGCTAGCTTTTTTGTTAGTGTCTCGTTTAGACGGGTGCTACACGCGAATATAAAAGATAAAAGATCATCGCACGCACAATAACGCTCTCCATACAATCCCATTAGACCTGTCACACCTAAGCAGTTTATGCGCTCAAAGCTCAAAGTTATACGCTGTCTAAACGGGCGGACGACAGCTGTGTTTGAGATGACATCTGTCAAGTTGACAGATTCAGTACAAAGAAGTGGCAGCTCTCCAATTCATCCTAACCCCTCTCCCACCGTAGAAAGAAATATATGTGTGTGACGGTATAACACATGAGCGCTCGCGGTTTAACAGATATCTGCTCGCGCTTTTATCGTTGTGCGTGGCACCTACATTTCTCTTACGAGCCTTACCTCTTTTACGAGCCAGGCAGGGTTCGCAATACGGGGTGCCGGGTGGAGTGCGGGTGTAAGAGTGCGCCGGCCGGGGATAGGGGCAAACGAACAAATACATGCATACATACATATTATCTTCTCACTCGTCGTACATCAACAAAGGGTGTATGTGTGTGTGTGTGTGTATCTGGACTGTTTGTTGACATCCGCAGTTATCCCGTGCGGACCATAACAATACGATTTGTTAGTTCTTTACGAATAATATTATTTTAGAACACAATCGCCAGTTTTAAATGAAATATCCCCAAATAGTTTATTTGGTTCAACATGGGTAAGTAATAACAATTTGAGAATTTTTAATAAGTAATGATGATTATATTAGCTGGGGTAGGTACCTACCCGGCTTCGCTCAGTGATTTGATATAAGATTGAACTAACGTTCGAACCCACGACGGTTCTTGCTTTATACACCCCTACCAATGGGTAGCCTCGTCCATACAAAAAATACTTCGAATGGTCCACAATGTTCCAGAATATTCCAAAACATTCGAGAGGGTTCTGGAATGATCCACATGGGATGTTCCGGAATGCTCCCAAACGTTCCAGACTATTCCAGAACATTCCGGGATGTTGTGGAGTGCTCTCGAATACTCTAGAATGTTCTGGACTGTTCTAGAAATTTCTAGAGGGCGAAACTTTCAGCCCTTATATCTAAAAAAGCACACCCGTCAGGTAAAAATGGGAACCTTCTTCATTAACTCCCTTGATCGTATCGGAACTCGTTTCTGAGTTTTAGCGTCACGCACATTGTACAACACTTTATTTTATAATATATTTTGATTAATCAATCGTCATTGATTGTTTTTAAATGTTAATTGTATTTTAGGTCGAAAGTGGACTCACGGTTTGCCGCCCAGCAGACACCGGAAAAAGAGAAAGTGCAATGTCAAAAAGTCAGAAAGAACACGGAATAGGTGACATAAAATTAACTACTTTATTAAAATTAACATTTTACACAACTGGTACGACCATTTACCTTACATATTATGGTTGTTTATCAGTCGGGTAAAATTTAAAACACTTTTCTTAGTAGGGCCCTCACGAACGTAAAAATAAACCAACCTGGTAATTCCAGTTTCCAATGCACTAGAATTAATTTGTTTCACCGTGTTTCGAACTTGTTATTTTATAATTAGCTTAGATTTATTTTCCCTTGAAAATAAATCACTTGAAAGTAAAAGAACACACTGTACCTAAATCTGTCCATATATGGCCATTCATTTATTGCGTAAGACGAATTTTGCTAGTTTTTTACCCCCCCCCCCTATTATAAGAAAAAATAAGAATAGGCCGACCCCATCCCCCCTGTTTAATGTTTATTACGTAAGAACCTAAAGGAAAAAATGAATACACGTTTGGTTTGTTTTAATGTTTATTTTTCAAAGTAACAATTTTTAGAAATGTTTATTACTTACAAAGGTACTAATAATTTTAACTTTGCGCATTTTTGTGATCTTATGTAAAAACTATCGAGACCTCCTCCCACCCCCTTGTAAGAAAAAAATAAGACATGGTTGACCCCCCTCCCCCCCTAAATCGTCTTACGTAATAAATGAATGGCCCCAAACAAATTGGAAGGCGCAAGCAAGGTAAAAGATTGGTAAGGCTGTCAGAAACAATTGTACTGTATGTTAATAAAATAATTCAATTATTTAAATAGTGGGTTTGAATGTGTTAGCGCTCGTTTTACTAGCAGTGGGGAGAAGGGGCGGAGACATGCGCGTTCATGGGTTGTTCTTATCATGGATCGAGAAGATTACACAATACACAAAAAATACACAATGCGCCGTTTTCAGGCGGTCGTCCTCTTATTTTTAAATTATACTTGACCGTTTCTTTTACAGTAAAAATATTCATAATTTTATTTTTTGTTTTCAGTTCCTCCGTAAATGATCTTGAAGCTTGCAATGGGACGTTTCCCAAGAAGGAGTTATTCGATGCTGACATAGATGTAAATGATTTTGAAGCTTGCCAGGGTGCATTTTCCAAGAAGGAATTATTCGATGCTGACATCGATGTAAATGACGTTGAAGCTTGCCAGGGTACGTCTCCCAAGAAGGAGTTATTCGATGCTGACATCGATTTAAATGATGGGATTTCGAAGAAACGGTAAGCAAATAATTTCATTTTTACAAGAACAAACATTCGAGAATGTATTCCATAACGTCGGGATACTTGTGTTTTAGTTGGAGCTACGTTTTTGCGGTTCAGTTTTTATTTCTTAATTATTTTCTACGTTAATTAGTAAAATATAGATTTTGGGGGAGGGGGCTGCACAAAAAAGGAGAGGCACTGATTATAATTCTGTGACTCCATTTTTGCCAACAATTTCTAGACAAACAGGTTTAATTTGTTAGTATAGTCACTATACTCATTGTGGGCTTTTATATTACCGTGACGATTCATGGTTACGATACCGTTGCGGCAAAAAGGCAATAAACATACGTTCATTATCGCTATAATGCTGCAGCTCTTTCAAAAGATGAGATAGATACACAATGTACGTAGGTCTGTTTCCCCCAATGAACAAAAAAATCATAATTCTCTCGCATCTCTCTCACACACCGCACCGTCTCCATAGACCCCTACCAATACTACTTGCCGTGACGATAATTTTAAAAGTATGGAAAGGAAGTTGGAGTTCGAAATTTACCAAACTAAAATGATGAAATTATAGGTTGAATAAAGCGCCAAAAACTTCTGCAGAAGTTGTCGAGAATTCAGAGCACGAAAAGCACTGCTTAAACAACAAAGTAAGGAACAACAGGAATCAGATGCAATAGTTGAAATTGCTACAGAAGATATTCGAAGTGCTGGTTCATCAGAAGACAAAAAGTCTGCAGCTCAACGCAAGGGCGGATCCAGGATTTTTTTTCTGGGGGGGGGGGGGGCACAAGGGGCGGACGGGCAAAAAAATCAACAACTACTGTTACGATTTTTTCTGAAGGGGGCACAAGGGGCGGACGCGCAAAAAAATCGACAATTACTGTTAGGATTTTTTTTCTGGGCGGGGCACAAGGGGCGGACGGGTAATCAGAAATAAACTTGAAGAATTATACTTCCAAGTTTATTTCTATAAGTTCAAGTATGTATAGGAAGGTTTATGAAAGTGTCAAAACAATCGAAAAATTAAATTTTTAAATAAGACAGTTTTAGCTTCTAAGTATGTACTGTGATGGAAATCTCCACAGTACACAAAAATACCGTCTGGGGGTGGGGGGGCACGGGGGCACGTGAGCGTTATGAAAAGTGTGATCGGGCGAGGCGAACGGTCGGGCGAGGCCAACGGTAGTTGAGAGGGAGATATAAGTTAGTGAACTTTTACTTCAATCGTGTGGTCTAAAGCACACTCGTTTTTTTGGCTTTACGAATCGAAATCAGTATTCTGGAAACCGAAGTATCGCCTGCACAATTACGCAACTGATAAGATACAGCGCCGAATCAGCTGTTCGACATCCGCTATTTTGGAGTTCAGAGTAAGAAGGTTGGCTCCGGTGTGGTAGTAAGTATTACACATTTTTCGAGAGACCCCGTATGTTTGTATCCGCTAATGCTAATGTACTAAACAAAAGGGGCATTTCAACATCTTCGGGCGAATATGCTTCATGCATGAAACGATGTGCTCTATTTTTCACTGTACACGGAATCCCCCCCCCTCCCACCAAAGTTACCCACCAGACACCGCTCACGCATTATTTCGTTAGAGAGGGGCACAAGCAGTGGCATAGCTAGCATGGGTGGCACCGGATGTCACCCCCGGGGCGTGGTGTTTACCCCCCCCCCCCCCCCCCCCTAGCTACAAGTGAGCATTTAAGACGGCTGGCATATTTCTGGATACCGATAATGGTGGCTAAAACGTTCCACTTAACCAGTTGTTCTGTGAACACTATCCAAAAAATTGTCGCTACAGTGCTAAACGAATAAATTGCCGGTGGCGTAAACATGAACTAACTCTAGATCTTTATATTTTAATCTGGCAACCACACTTACTATCAGTATGTCAAAGACTACAGCGCCCTCCTTTTTCGCCAACTTACATGTGTAACATGGTAATTTTCTCTTATTATTTTAAATAAATCAAAACCAAAATTTCCTTTGAAATCATAAAATTTGTAAGTTGGTACCTAGACGCACATAAAACATTGTCATATATTTTGTATGTAACATTTTTTATTAGTCCGTCCGGACCGGATTTTTCAACATCTTTATATGAATTAGTACAGCACTGCGTCCACTATCGGCAAATACCGGCGGTCGGCCGCAGTGCTGTACTAATTCATACAAAGATATAGAAGAATCCGTTGCATAAAATGCCGTGCATGCGTTGCGGCCGGTGCGGACTAATGGACGTTCACCTTAATATCAACTGGAAAATTATACAATAGCACTCCCCACACGGCCACTTCGGAGCGGCCGATTCCCGCGTCACTTCAGGCCGCCGCGCAGAAAACTAAAGACCAATGGTTCAGTGGCCGAAATGGCGCGGAACTCTATCGCTGCGGGATTAATATATTTATGGCTCCGAAGTGGTCGTGTGGATGGTGCTAGTATGTCTGCCAAAGGGGTTCAAAATTGCCCCATACTTTTTTTTTTTTTTTTAAATAGAAATTGTTTACATTTTTTTCCTGGCAACACTTAGATTAGTTGTCAAAATACATGCCAAAACACGACGCTTGTGTTTTTAATATTTTCGTATCAACAATATTCAGTATTTTGAGAGTTTGTGAGGCAAATGTAAGTTTGAAATGATTTTTTCTGCAATCTTTATTAGTTTATAATTGTTTGTTTTTTATTCAAACCTTTGCTAAGCGGTGAATTGTAGAGAATATTGTGTAATAACACATAGGGTTAGTAGGAAGTCGTTCCTTTCGAGACAACAGCGTTGAATCGAATTGCACAGTCTTTCTTCAGGTAAAATTGGCTAAAGTTCGGTGTTTGGGTAAAATTCCTAAAAAATAAAACTAGTTATTTTTATACTAATTTGGGGTCGGGGAATCCGAATCTGAAAGAATTAGGCGGCGGCAAGCAATATTAACTGAATTAAACGACTTTAAAAAATTTTATACACATACAGGAAAATAGCCATTTTGGAAGCATTTTGATTCCTAGAAAATCAAACTAGTTATTTTTATACTAACTATGGGCCGGGGAATACGAATCTGAAAGAATTAGGCGGCGGCAAGCAATATTAACTTAATTACACGACTTAAAAATTTTCTATACACACACACATAAAAATAATCATTCCGGAAGTATTTTGACACATGTAGTACAAAGATCATAGAAAAACACGATAACATAGATGTTTTTACCACACAAAATTAAGTGTTGCCATTAAGCAGTAATATTTATAACGTAAAATAACATGTTTATATTTTAAGTACTTATTTTTTATAATTGATTCTCAAATATTTTAGGAAGGTACACCAACTAGTATTGTGGAGTTTTTATGCCTTGACGCGAGTAGGCGTTATAAAGGGGCACGTTCTTTTGTATCACAAACCATGTTACATAAACCCGGCGTAGCTGCTAAACTACTTGAAAACAGGGATGTTTTTTTGCCGTGACGCGAGCAGGCGGTATAAAGGGGCACAAACCATGTTACACAAACCTAGCGTAGCCGCTAAACTACTCGAAAACAGGGATGTTTTTTTGCCGTGACGCGAGCAGGCGGTATAAAGGGGCACAAACCATGTTACACAAACCTAGCGTAGCCGCTAAACTACTCGAAAACAGGGATGTTTTTTTGCCGTGACGCGAGCAGGCGGTATAAAGGGGCACAAACCATGTTACACAAACCTAGCGTAGCCGCTAAACTACTTGAAAACAGGGATGTTTTTTTGCCGTGACGCGAGCAGGCGGTATAAAGGGGCACAAACCATGTTACACAAACCTAGCGTTAGGTTAGGATAGGTTAGGGACGCGAGCAGGCGGTATAAAGGGGCACTCGATTTATAAGGTATGTTTTTGAGAGCTGGTAACACTGCCGGCACATGTTTTTGTATATTTCTTGTTTTTCTATGATCTTTGTACTACGTGTGTCAAAATACTTCCGAAATGATTATTTTCAAGTGTGTGTGTATAGAAAATTTTTAAGTCGTGTAATTCAGTTAATATTGCTTGCCGCGGCCTAATTCTTTTAGATTCGGATTCCCCAGCCCATAGTTAGTATAAAAATAACTAGTTTGATTTTCTAGGAATCAAAATGCTTCCAAAATGGCTATTTTCCTCTATGTGTATAAAATTTTTTAAAGTCGTTTAATTCAGTTAATATTGCTTGCCGCCGCCTAATTCTTTCAGATTCGGATTCCCCGACCCCAAATTAGTATAAAAATAACTAGTTTTATTTTTTAGGAATTTTACCCAAACACCGAATTTATTCCGGTAAAATTAAATAATTTTTTGGGTAATTATCGGTTCGGACTGGCCACGCTTATTACGAATAATTTTTAGAAAAAAACTTTAGATTCGCCTTAATTACTATAAAAGGAAACTTTTTGGCTTTGGGGCGGCGGAAAATAATGCATTTTAATTTTCAATTGCATAAAACCAAAATTCTCTTCGCGATCCGACACAGCGAAAATCCGCGGCTGTACCTGTCACCTGTCACTGTGATGTTGGTATCCTTTATAAATTAACAAGAGCTAATACGACTGTAGCCGACTTCGCGGGATACCTTCATGAAATACCGCGAATCACAAACCATGTTACACAAACCTAGCGTAGCCGCTAAACCAGTTGAAAACTGGGATGTTTTTCTTGCCTTGACGCGAGTAGGCGTTATAAAGGGGCACTTTCTTTTGTATCACAAACCATGTTACACAAACAAGCCCGCTAGACAAATTTCATAATTACGCGCCTTATCCCACGAAGTCGGCTACAGTCGTATTAGCTCTTTATCAAGGATACCAACATCACAGTGACAGGTACGGCCGCGGATTTTCGCTGTGTCGGTCGCGAAGCGAATTTTGGTTTTATTCAATTGAAAATTAAAATGCATTATTTTCCGCCGCCCCAAAGCCAAAAAGTTTCCTTTTATAGTAATTAAGGCGAATCTAAAGTTTTTTTCTAAAAATTATTCGTAATAAGCGTGGCCAGTCCGAACCGATATTTACCATTTTTTTATTCATTTGTTCTTAACCCCTCCGAATTTTCGAGAATATTAGCTTTTGGTGTCTTAAACGAAATGACATTTTACGAAAACTTTGTGTTATTACCGCTTCACAATTAAAGCTCTATAAATGAAACATTTCTGAACGTAGCCGAATGGTAAAAACTGTTTTAGACAGGTTACAAAATAAGCTTTCGAATTATTACATTACAAATAAATATTAACATTTGTAAATATTAAAATTTAGAATGTAAACATTAAAAAAATGACTCACGTGATGTTTTTATGTGCAAACGGTACTAAAATCACAGATTATGTAAACAACAATACTTATTATATTATTTATGCATTAAACCGCTTACTCGTTAATACGGAAAACTTTTTATCCAAACAGTTATATTTAGCTTTATTATTACGAAAAGTGAGTATTTATGTCGGGGGAGACCAAAAAACATGCAAAAAATATGCATTTAACATTTTAATTTTGTTAAAATTAATTCACTCGCACAGTAACGCCATGTTCATTCATCGTTTTTATTTTAACATTTCATCAATGCTGCCAATCATAGAAAAATATTTTTGCGTAAAACAAAGTGAATGCATCATTGACGAGTTTTTGTAACAGTAGAACATGGAAAGAAATGTATTAAAATAATTACACAAACCCGCTAGACAAACCCTGCGTAGCCAAACAAACCATTCAAAACCTGGGATGTTTTTTAAAAGTATGATGAAAAGCGAGTTTATGTTAGAGAATTTATTTTATAAGATTGGTACTTCCGACAAATGTCATATTTGATTGTCTATTAGCTAAAAAAGGAACATTCCGTATTATCCGTGCATCAAACTTCGACAACACGAACGTTCCGTATTATCCGCGAGGTGGACTAACTGCATATTTACCCTTATTCTATTGTATAAATGTGTAATAAACACTTTTGTCACCTCACTTTTTTATCATTTCATATAAAAATATTTAATAGAAATTAACAATGTCGGGCGCCCGTAGGAAATTTGGCGGGATAAATTATGTGTCAGACTGCGCGTCTGACAGAATGTTCTTTTTATGTATTTCTATGGACAACTTGAATAGAGATGTGCAGCATGATTCACTATCGACCTTTCACTTTTTATTTTACGGATGTAACTAAAACAATAACGGAATTATAACGGTTTCTATGGAGACACACGCGCTGACGTGTAAACACGCTTATTGTACTTGACTGCTGTCGTATTTTTAACACATATATCTGCTTACGTTGCGGAGGGGTTAAGGATGAATATAGATTATGCCGAAATAGTTCGCCATAGTTTGTATACACATAACCTACTAAAGATGAATTGAAACCCACTGCCGTCAGTCTAGTAGCTTGTTGTTCAATCTGCGAGAGGCCTGCTTTTCTTGGATTCGAATGAACAGTGGTTTTGTGATGTCATTTTGAAACGAAACCAAATAAATGATAAATGACGGTGTTGTTGTTATAATATTCCTCATGACATGAGGTGTGGCGGGTGAAATGCAGATCCTGCCAAAGTCTGGAAATTTAATAAAAAGGCACTTTCTAGATGAGAAAAGTGTGGAGAAGCTGAATTAAAAAAAATTAAGGCGCGCTCGTCAAAATTGAGGGAGATACAGCCGTTCAAAGTATAAATAAAATTTCACTTCGCGAAATGATGACCGCCCGCTCGCCATTTTGTCTCTGTTATGTTGGTATCCCAGACCTGATACAAACAAGTGCTAGATACGATTGTAGCCGACTTCGTGGGATGCATAATAAGGCGCGTAATTATGAAAAACAGAATTAATAATATAATGTAAACGAACCTCTAATCAGGCACTGGAATGGAGACAAACCATTCAAATCCTGGGATGTTTTTTAAAATAAAGATAATATACACAAGTCCGCTACACAAACCCTGCGTAGCCAAACAAACCATTCAAAAACGTAGGCTGTTTTTTAAAGTAAAGATAACATACACAAGCCCGCTACACAAACCCTGCGTAGCCAAACAAACCATTCAAAAACGTTGCAACAAATTCAAAGCTGTTTTTTAAAGTAAAGATAACATACACAATCCCGTTAGACAAACCCTGTTTTGCCAGACAAACCATTTAAAAATGTAGGCTGTTTTTTAAAGTAAAGATAACATACACAAGCCCGCTAGAAAAATTTCATAATTACGCGTCTCGTCATGTATCCCCACGAAGTCGGCGGCTACAATCGTATCTAGCTGTTGTTTGTATCAGGTCAGGGATACCAACATATCAGTGACAAAATGGCGGGCGAGTTGTCGTAGTAGTATGCTTTGCGGTGAAAAACAGTTCAAAAATCGTTGAAAAAAATATTTTTTTTTAAGTTCAAAAATTTTTTCTATTGCTTTCTGCACTTTTTTTCACCTTCCAAATTGAAGTGCCCAACTTAAAACGCGGTAAAAACATGGTTTTTGGCAAAAAACAAACATTGGCAGGATCTGCATTCCTCCCGGTGTGGCTATTAAATAGTGAGACTGACGCTGCTACAGAAGAAGCGTGCATGCATCAAATGCCAGCGACCAATAGCTGTTTAGCGTGAAGCCTTCTCTTTTGAATGCAGTACCTCTCGCTGTTTAGCGTGAAGCCTTCTCTTTCGAATTCAGTACCTTTCGCTGTTTAGCGTGAAGCTTTCTCTTCCGAATGCAGTACCTCTCGCTGTTTAGCGTGAAGCCTTCTCTTTCGAATGCAGTACCTCTCGCTGTTTAGCGTGAAGCTTTCTCTTTCGAATGCAGTACCTCTCGCTTCTGTAAACAAATTCATATAGTCGTAGCCTTCGTTCGTATTAGAGTTGTTTTATGTTTCGCCGTAAAAATGTTAATACAGCGACGAATTGTTGTGAAATTTTACATGAAACTTGGAAAAACTGCTGCTGAAACTAAAATGTATAAATGTATAAGCCCACCTCATGGATAATAAGGAATGTTCCTTGTCGAAGAAGTTCCATACACGAATGATACGGAATATTCATTTTTTAATTAATAGACAATCAAATATGACATTTGTGGAAGTAGGTACCAAACTTATAAAATAAATTCTCGTTAAAATAAAAACAATAGTACCTAATTCGAAGGTTTCCTAGTACTACTGGGTTGAGGTTCAAGCTGCGAAAGCTGCGCGTCACCCATCAATAAGATATACAATCCAGGTTTTGAATGGTTTGTATGGCAAGCTGGGTTTGTCTAACAGGTATGTGTAATTATTCTAATACCTTCATTTCCATGTTCTTCTGTTATAAATATAGGTTTGTCAATAATGCATTCACTTCATAACATTAATAAATTATTGTTTTATATGGCAATAATAATTTTTCTCTGATGGGCAGCATTGATTTTTATTTTTAATTTGTCTTAATTCATTGCATATTATGGTTACATTACTTGTGGATTTTTCAACCACCGTGCTAGGCTGATGCCCATGTTATGGTGGTCGATTTTACATATAGTGCAATAACAATCTAGAAGCCATAATGTAAGAGAACATAAAGGATTATAAAATAATAATATCAAAAAATAAATTCCTGTAACATTAAAAAATTCCTGTAATATTCAAAAATTCCTGTAATATTCAAAAAACTGTTCCTGAAAAAATAAGAAAATATACAGATTTAGGAAATGAGATTAAAAGAATTTGGCATTCTCAGACTATAAAAATATTATCATTTGTTATTTTGGCTACTGGCATTATACCTAGGTCTCTCAATCAAAATTTAGGCATATTAGATTTGTCAAAGAATTTATATATAAAAATGCAAAAATCAGTAATTTTAAATACATGTAGGAATACAAAAGATTTTTTAAATATTTATATTCAGGGATCAGTAGGATTTATAGGTTCAATTAGGAGTTCCACAGAGCCGAACCCTCTGATACGAAAATATCTGGAGTCGGTGAATTATTTTCCCATTTGGTCTCTGGTAGGTTGACATGTTGTTCTTGTATTGTTTTGTATTTATAATACTTATATAGTGCAATTGCAAAGCGTGGATTGACTAGATGATCATTTGGGAAGTGTGTGAAAGTGTTTAGTTTTTCCTGTGGGGAAAATTTAACCCGGACATTTAAATCTGGTGCGTAAATTAAGTATTAAAGAACAGAAATGAGTATAAAATAACATAAATCGAGTAGGAAAGATATAAAAGAATATAAAAATCAAAGTATTTGAAGAAATATAAAAGTATGCATTTTAAAAATATCTAGAATCAATGTAAGTACTATAATGCGATATATGTGTGATTCTCGATAGGAAGTTACAATATCAATGTCACATCAATCAAATAACAAATAAAGCAGCTAAAATGCTTGGTTTCATCGTAAGAAATACAAAAGAATTCACAAATACTGTAATTATCAAACAACTATACTTTGCATATGTACGAAGCCATCTAGAGTTTGCGTCAACTGTGTGGTCTCCATTTATGCAGTACATATAAACAAAATTGAATCTATTCAGAAAAAAATCATAAAATACCTTAAATCGCGCAATCGATTTAATAATTATCTTGATGCAACAAATATTTTTAAAATTGATGCATTGATTGATTGATGTTTGATTGTCTATGAAATGCAATATAACAATGATAAATATAAAAATGGCATTGTGAAGTTCGTATATCGCGTAAGTGAAATTTTTTTAACAAAATTAAAAAGTAACATGTATATTTTTTCATCTCCCCCCACTTAAATACTCACTTTTCGTGATAATAAAGCTAAATCGAAGTTTGAATAAGAAATATTCCATATTAACCGAGAAGCGATGTAAGATATAAATAATGAAAGAAGTGTATGGCAATGAATGTTTAAGCGTTTTCAAGATGACATTGGAGATGATTCACGTACGGGACACCCTTCCATATCAAAAACGGATGACAATATTGAAAAAACCGATAATCTGGTTAGATCTGACCTTCGGTCAAGTATTTGTGCGATTGCTGAAACTGTAGGAATTGACAAATAATGCGTTCGGCAATGTTTACATAACAATTTTAACATGCAAAAAGTGTGACAAAATGGTGCCAAAAATTCTCACCTTTGAACAACAAGAAGTTTTGAAAAATGTTTGTACTGGCACTTTTCAATACCTTATTCGCCGGTTCTTGCAATGTGTGACGTTGAAAGCACATTACTTTGTTATTTTTGGAGATATCGAAAAACTAATTTAACTGCTTTTTTTTTACATTAACTCCACACAGGAGGCTTTGAGGAAAGAAAATTCCCCTCAGGGCCTATTTCATCTTTGGGAACGCCATGTGGAAGGTCTTTTTAAAAAAGGAAAGAGATGAAGTTCTTGGAAGGAAAAATGTATGAGGGATAGATAGGAATTTGGGGTCAGTGTTTCCAGGAGTGACGAATTTATGGATCCATCCGTCCAACTGCGGTGCAAGGCGATGGGTTGAGAGTGTCCTGGTGGAGAGGTCAAAAAGCCTCCCTCGCAATTGGTGGGTAGACGCATCTACCGCCAAGATCCGGATAAGCCTCACCCCCATGAACCCGGGCACCCCTGCTAAGTCTCCAAACGTAGCAAACCACTTGGGGTAAACTATGGCAGAGGTGTTCCAATAAATGGTTCCCGGGGCAGCGGTACCCATACCCTCCTAAAATGATTATTGCCCAAATTATTACTGTCGTGGTTAACTCTTTAACCCCCTCAGGCCTCCCATATTTTGTCAGTCAGGCCAAAATATTTCTGCTTTGCATTAAATCCGGCCTCTGTGTTTCCTCCTTCCTACAACATGGGTCTCTTCAAGACCAATGTTCATTCCTTCCTCTCCTCAAAAAGACCCTCCACACAGCTTCCCAGATGACATAGGCCCTGAGGGAAATTATTTTACTCAGGGCCTCCTGTGTGGAGTTAATGTAAAAAAAAAAAAAAATTCCAAATAAATGGAATATTTGTGAACATATCTGAAAATTAAAAACTGTTTTTGCAAGGTGATGAAATACGCTTTCAAATTTTATTATTAGAAATTACCATGTAATTTTTTAAATATAATTTTTTTTAATGCAAACTTTAAAAAGTTTTAAAAATGACTCACCTTAAGGGGTAATTTACCAAAACCGAAATAATATTTCGGGGTGGGGAAGTATGAAGTATGCTCGAACGGGAAACCGCTGCGCGCTACCGACGAAGTCAGAGCAGCGAAGAATCTAGACTAGATGGTACACTTGAGTAAGATTTGAACATGAAACGTTAAATATTGGGCATCTTTCAAATTATGTTTGTTAAATTGAATGCGCATGTTTTAGGTAAATTTAGATAGAAATATTACCTATTGGAGGAGGAGCTCATGATTTTATGACTCTTTATCAGATTTTGATCAAACTTGTTTGATAAATTATTCGATACAACCAACTACACTGCTGGACGGTAGGCATTAGTTCTTCATTGACAGATGTCAAAACAATACGGTATTCAATTTCGCATTATTTTCGTAATATGTGATCATAATTATATGTGAATATATTGGAAAGATAAATAAAATATCGGTCATTTTCAATATTTATTATTATTGTTTACAAAAAGTTATATATATAAAAATTATATATTTATATAAAAGTTATATTTTGATAGTGTCCCGCACTCGTGGCTAATCAAAATATATAAAGTTAAACCAATTATAATTAGATTTTTGAAAAATATTATGTCCTTTTGGAATACAGATTTACTAGTAAATTTAGAAGGTAAGAAAATAGTAGTACCGGGCATTTCAATAAAAAGAGGGATTTTTCAAGGAGACTCATTGAGTCCTCTTTGATTTTGCTTAGCATTGAATCCTCTGTCTAAAATGTTAATTAAAAGCAAGTTTGGAATAAAAATTAACGGTAATACAAGAGAGATTAGTATAGTTTCACATCTATTATATATGGATGATATAAAATTATTTTCAAATTCTGAATCAAATTTAGAAAAAATGATTAAGGTAGTTAAAATTTTTCAGATGATATTAAAATGACTTTTGGTTTAGATAAATGTAAAACGATCCATATAGAGAGAGGCAAAATTGTAGATGGAGACGAGGGTATATTTAGAAATTTCAAAATTAAAAGTATGAAAGGGGGTGAGGTTTATAAATATTTAGGATACCCGCAATCGAATAGATTAGATCACACTAGTATTAAAAATGATATTAGGATTAAATTTCAAACTAGGATCAGAAAATTTTTAAAATGCAATCTATCTGCTAAAAATTTTGTAAAAGCAATAAATACTTGGGCAATACCTCTACTAACGTACTCATTTAGCATAATTAAATGACACAATAAGATTTAGATAGTTTAGAACGATTAATTAGAACAATGTTAACAAATTTTAATTGCCATCATCCAAATTCAGCTATAGAACGAATTAATTTACCTAGAAATTTAGGAGGTAGAGGTGTAATCAAAATAACATCTTTGAAACACAATCAGGTAGAAATGCTTAGAAATTTTTTCCATAGATAAGCCAATAGCTCAGAAATGCACAAAATAATTTGCAAGGCAGATATAAACATTACACCTTTAAATTTATATGACGAGAATGCCAAAATTCTTATAAATACTAACCAGGAATTATTAGATTCCTGGTCAAATAAAATTATTCATGCAAAACACTTCAATTATCTCAACCAAACGTATGTTGACAAACTTTCGTCAAACAAATGGTTGAGTATTGGAGAGTTGAGCGCAGAAATAGAAGGATTTATGCTTGCCATTCAAGATAGAGTCATTAATACAAAAAATATAGGAAGCATATAATCAAAGATATAAATCAAATTGATGATTTATGTAGAAAATGTTTGGCTTTTCCGGAAACTATAGAACATATTTATTTATTTATTTGTTTATTTATTTATTAACGCCGATTATAGCGGCTTTTACAAAATAATTACAAATATTTTACATATGAATACAGAATATACATAGATAAAGAAAAAGAAAAATTTAAATATAAAATTCATAAATGAGAACAATAAAAATTGTAGTATCACATAAAAGTACAAAGAGTAGGTTATTAAATACAAAACAACATATTATATATCCCGGATATTAAGTATTAGGAAATTAATACTTTTAATCTGTATTTGATTATAGTTAAACTGAGAAGCGCTGACAGACAGTTTTAATTAAGTAGTGTTTGTATGAGGTTAGACTAGCAATGTTTATAGATTCATCCAAAACATATTTATTTCCAAGTACATGCAGGCGATTCATTATGGAATTGAATTCAGCGTTAGATCCTGTATTGTTGCAATGATAAGGTAATTTGAAACGAACTGATCGACTAGGTACATGGAAACTTATTAGCGAAAGAAGTTCAGGGGAGTTCAACAGGTTGGTAACGATTTTAAATAAATAAAATAGGTCTGAACAAATTCTTCTTTCTTTTAATGTATCGAGTCCCAATAATTGTAACAGAGAGGGATAATTAATGTTTTCTATGAATATTCCCAATTTAAAGTTAATATAACGTAAAAATTTATGTTGGACTCGCTCAAGAGAATTCTCATGTACACTGTAATAAGGATTCCAAATGGTGGAGTTAAATTCTAGTTGGCTTCTAACAAGTGAAGTTTAAAGTAATTTGACAGTTTTTAAATTTTTAAAATCCTTTGAAATCCGTAAGACAAATCCTAACATTTGCAATGCTTTACTGGTTATATTATTAATATGTTTAATGAATGTTAATTTAGTGTCAAAGGTTATACCAAGGTCTCTTATTTCATCAACAGATAATAATATGTGATTATTGAGAAAGTAGGTGAACAACAAAGGGTTTTTTTTTCTGTGGAATCTCATAAGTTGACATTTTTTTACATTAAGAGTTAATTTGTTGATAAGACACCAATCATAAAAGCTATTAATATTATATTGAAGTGTCAGACAGTCCTCGATATTATCAATAATTCTAAAAATCTTCATATCATCAGCAAACATTAGAATGAGAACACGGGTGAATATGTTTGTTACGTCGTTAATGAATAAATTAAAAAGTAAAGGACCAAGATGCGAACCCTGGGGTACGCCACTGGTGGCTTCGAACATGTAGGATAAGTGATCATTAATACAAACAATTAGCTGACGCCTAAGTAAGTAACTCTTAAACCAAGATAAAAGGTTTCCATTAATGCCGAGTTTCAAAAGTTTATTAATGAGAATTTTAAGACAGACCTTATCAAACGCCTTACTGAAGTCGGTGTAAATAGAATCAACTTGTTGTTTGTTGGCAAGTGCATTAGAAATGAAATTTTCATATAATGTAAGGTTAGTCAAAGTTGATCTGCCGGAGATAAAGCCGTGTTGACAAGTTGCGATACATGAGTTTACAAAGAAGCTGATTTTCTTAAGAATCAATTTCTCAAAAAGTTTAGGTATAGACGATTGAATACAGATGGGCCGATAATTTTCAACAAAGGATTTATCACCACTTTTAAATATAGGAGTTAGGTAGCTAAGTTTCCATATTTGTGGAAAGTGTCCTGTAGAGAGTGACTTATTAAACAGTATATTAAGCGGAACAGATAAACTTTGGACACAATTCTTAAGTAAGATGGAAGGAATCTTATCAGGTCCCGAGCTTGTTTTGGGTTCAAGTGATTTAATACAGACTATAATGTCTTCAATGTCGATGTGTATTTGCGATAAGTGTAAATTTATATCCGAGTTGAAGTACGGAATTAAGTCATCTGGAATATCAGGTTCATACACGTCCTTAAAGTAATCAGCAAACATGTTAACAATTTCATAAATTTTACTGGAGCTGTTTTGTCTGTAACGTATATTACCGGAAATACCAGCATCATTGTTTTTCATTGATTTTGTGTATTTCCAAAAGTATTTTACATCATGAAGTATCGTGTTCTCAACCGAATTAATGTAATTATTATAACATCTTTTTGTCATTTTTTTGCAATCTCTTCTAATATTGTTGAATGCCATATAGTTGGGAATTGTTCTGTGTTCTTTATATTTTTTATGTGTTTCTTTTTTAATAACAATTAACTGAATTAATTCTTTGCTGAACCATATCGGATACTTTCGTACTTTATGATGAATTAGAGGAATAGTGTCGGAAATGATACTATTCAGTTGAGAGTAAAATAGTTCTACGCTATAGTTAAGATCACCTTCCTTGAGAACAGACCAATTTACTTTGTTAAGTGCATGATTAATGTCCTGGTAATTAGCATTAATGAAATTACGACTACAATTTTTCATTGGGGGGTCACACTCTATTGTATTAGGTACTAGTATTGTAAGTGGAGGGTGGTGATTATCAATTGGGTCAAAGGATTCGGCTGACTCATAGACTTTTATATCATGATCAGTAGAAAAAATTAAATCAAGTATCCGATTACTGCAATTCGGCACATTGTTACATTGAAATAGTCCTAAATAGTTCGACATGTCTAAGATTTCTCTCTCGCACGCTGTTAATGGTAAGTAATCAAGATCATTAAATTTACAATTGGGTAGGTTATAGTCACCGCAAATTATAATATTGTGATTAGGGTGGTTAGATTTGAGTAGCTCGACATCTTCACAGTGATTTTTATACATTATTATATTAGAATTTGGTGGAATATATACACATCCGATGATAGTTTTTTTGGATTTATCGTTTAACATTACAAAAATTTGCTCAACATCATTGTTTTTGTTTTTTAATAATTTCGATGAAATTTTTTTATTTACTGCTATCAAGACGCCTCCTCCTCTTGATTTGGAGCTGGTGTTCCGATTGCGGTCAACTCGGTAGATACTGTAGTTAGGTAGACCGAGCTCCGCTGAGTATATCGATGGATCCAGCCAGGTCTCAGAGAGTATGATGATGTCCTGTGTAATGGTGGGTGCATTAGTTCTAAAGTCACTGAGTTTAGTCCGTAGTCCCCTGACGTTCTGGTAGAAGATGTAACGTGGCACGGTTATAAGTTTTTTGGTATATTGGTTGTAATTTTAGGTCTATTGTTGATATATTTAATCATTAAATTATTTTCTCCCTTGCTTTTACGATCCTCCAGCTCCTTCCACAAGTTTTGTACTTCTTGCCGTTGAAGCATTGTTAAGTCGTTCTTGGTCTTGATAGTTACACTTCCATACGGTATTCCTTTTTTCTGTAGAACAGTTCTGGCTTGATATTTATCGGACAATTCGATCTTGATGGGGCGTGTTTTATTAGTGTCCTTTTTACCCAATCGATACACTTTAATTAGCGAGGTATCTACGTTATCAACATTGTTAAGAATATTCTTAACTTTATTCAGATCTTCACTCATTGTTGCAGTTTGAGAATTGCCCGAGCTTTCAGGAACATTGAACATTATTACATTTTTAGATCGCGATTTTCTCTCGTCCATTTCAGCCAAAGTTTCGCAAATTCCTGTTAGTTGTTCCGTAGCGATGTTGGTAGATGACAAATGTTTTGAATGATTAGGTGAAATGTTCCTGTAGGCATTTAATTTACCTTCAAGAAAACCCACTTTGGTGGAAACCAAACTAATATTGCCTAGTAGCACTGAGAGTTGAGGCGTTAATTTACCCATTTGTTCTTTAGTAAATTTATTGGTGGGATCCATGATGGTCGTATTTAAATCACGTATAATATTGTTTGCTAATGTGATGAAAGCATATGTATCGCAGGAGTCCATGATAAAGTAGCTGGCGAGATGGGTTTAGCTGCCCTGAATTGTGTCGGCGGGAAGGTGTGAGTACTTACGCTGAGCGGCTAGTATGAACACGCACACAGTCACACCAGAGTAGTAAGTCTCGCTCGGTGGAATTAGGTACCCAATAGCGGTAATGGCGGATTATTTTAAATAAACTTAGGTTTTGAGTTAACACAGCACTACTTAGGAGTAATGCACCACTTTCACTGCACTGTTACTAAAGTAGCACTAGAGTAACGTATTACTTTTGATCAGGATCTGTTTAAATTAGTTATTTTTTTTAATATTTTAGCAGGAGCTGATTGAAACACGTAAGTAATGTGTATATTCGTATTGTTGTTATATAGAACATATTATATCGGGATGTTCTATATTAGCGCCGTCCGAGTATACATTTAGGCACAATCAGGTTTTAAAAATAATCCACCAAAGTTTGGTAATTAAACATAACTTGATTGACTTCCGTAATACTTGACCGTACGATTGACTACCATTTTATGAATATGAACCAAATTCATTTTAGAAAATGAATTTTATAAAATATATTATGATAAAACTATACTAACAGACAGAACAATTAGTCATAATAGACCTGATATAGTTTTACATGACAAAATTAAAAAAAATAACTTATATCATTGATGTAGCTATTCCAAATTCCTGTAATATTAAAAAAAAACTGTTTCTGAAAAATTAGAGAATACATAGATTTAGGAAATGAGATTAAAAGAATTTGGCACTCTCAGACTATAAAAATATTACCATTTGTTATTTCGGCTACTGGCATTATACCTAGGTCTCTGAAAATATTCATTTTATATTCCATAGTTCTCATTAAAAACTTGCGGCAGGAATGTGAACTAACATTTTTCAATATGAAATAGCACAATTTGTTGGTTATTCACAATTGGTAGTTTTAATTGCTTTGTTCTTAAAACGATTACAGAGAAAGAAGTTTCTTTAGTAATAAACTCGCTCAAAAACTCTTCATCAACCGGCATTGATGAAATATCTAACAATGTTCTTAAAAAAAATGCCCCTGGTATACTTCAACCATTAACGCATCTACTTCATATTAGCATCCGCCAAGGGCTATTTCCCATCATTCTAAAACAAGGTCTCATTATCCCTATTTTTAAAACTGGCTCCAAACTTGATATCAGTAATTATCGTCCTATTACGTTGCTAAATTCCCTCTCAAAGGTATTCGAAAAGATCGTCAATAATAGTCTCATGGAATATCTGGAAACCAATAACTTAATATCGCCGCGGCAATTTGGATTCAGAAAACATAAAAGCACCAATGATGCTATAGCCACGGTCACTGACCATATTTCTGGCCACCTGGATAAGGGCTTGAAATGTCTATCGGTATTTCTCGACCTATGTAAAGCATTTGATACAATCTCATACAGCAAACTAAAACGCAAAATGTTTAATATAGGTATTAGGAACAAAGAATTAGGCCTCCTCTCCAGCTTCTTATCTGACAGATCCCAATGCGTTAAACTCAATACCACAAAGAGCCAGAATTTGCCCATTAGTTACGGGGTCCCTCAAGGCAGTGTTATAGGTCCAACGCTCTTCCTAATATATATTAACGAGTTATGCAACCTAGATATCGATGCCACTATTGTCAGTTTCGCCGATGACACTGTCCTACTCTTCCAAGCAAAAGATTGGCTTACCGCATATTCCAAAGCGGAGGAAGGAATTCAACAGGTAAAATATTGGCTTGACTCGAACATATTAACTCTAAATGTACAGAAAACCAAATACTTACTGTCTAGTCTCACCAATATCCCAAAGTCAAACCCAGCCCCGCCATTAAAAATACACAAATGTAAAAATTCATCTCTAAACCGAAACTGTGACTGCCCATGCCTAGAGCAAGTAAACATTATCAAATATTTAGGAGTAACCTTCGGTACACACCTGAATTGGAAGCAACATATACATAATACTACAAACAAAATCCGAAAATCTATATACTTTTTCAAACAAACACGCAATTTCCTTAACCTAAAACTTTTAAAAACAGTATATTACTCATTGTGCCAATCTCACATCGAATACGGAATTCTAGCCTTGGGTAATGCATATTCCAATGCCCTGGATCCCATCATGAAAGCACAAAAACTAATCATAAAAATAATTCTTAAAATGCCGCTTACTACCAGCACTGATACTATCTTCAATTCCTTCAACGTTATGGACATAAAACAGCTCTACTCAAGATCCATATTACTTAATTTACACAAAAACAACAAAACACCATACAAAGCTACACAAACAATACACAATACCCGAGCCAAAAACAACGAACTTCTCCAAACTCCTTTTTTCAAAACCACCTTCGGGCAAAGACACTCTAAATACATAGCTTGCAAACTATACAATACACTACCAACTACAATCAGACAAAGTGACTCCTTTACAAAATTCAAACAAGATATTAAAAAATGGATTATAAGTATTGGACGCCACACTATCACACATATCTGTAAAATAAATCACACATAGACAGAAATAACTATTCACATACAACCTAACCCATATAAAACAAATGAAAATAATGGAATCCTGTCAAATTTAACCTATAAATAGACTAGGCAGACATTACTCCATCTCCATTTCATTACTCCATCTCCAACATTTATAAAATAACTCTCTTTAAAAGATTTACCACCCTTCCATTCACCCTTCTGTTCTAATTCTATTCATAATATGTATTTTACCTGAAATATCCTTGTAACTACTATATTCATTTATGTACGCCTGTCTCGACACAGGTATACCCTAGTGAGACAGGCATACAAATAAAACCATTGTAAATATATTTTATTATAGATAAATAAATAAAAATAAAAATAAATTATTGCTACAAGGTTTGTTAGATTCGTACTGGGAGATATATATGGTGAGGATCGTTTCGTGTTATTATGAAACTTTTTCCCTACTATTCTCAATTATTATCTTTTGTTCACTAAAAAATACTAATAATATGTCTGCAAAGTGAACAATACTATATATATCTTTATCTTTACCTAATTTATGTAAAAGCACAGTAGGACGTAAATAAATAAAACTAGGAATACGAAAATACGGGTAAAGGGGCACTCTAAACCATTCTATGCCGCTGGTTGCAAACAGGCGGCCGCGAAATGGAAGTTCTAGTGAAAAAGTCAACTTGGTTCTGAAATAAAACACAATAACATAACGACTAACCTTTAGTGTGACCCCTTTTCTTATGTGCCTACACATTTACGTATTTATTTTTTGTAAAATTTGACGTGCTTTCACTCTGAAATCATCTCGCATAATGACTGGAAATAACTCGTGTCTTGGTTTATATAATGGCGTGAGACAAAATAACAATATCGTGATATTGAAAAACTGTTTTTATTTATTTTAGCATTGTTTTAATGCTTTTTAAAATAATTTTATTATTCAGTCGTTTAGACAACATTGATGTGGTGATAATGTATATTTTTTATAATTCTCCTGTATTTAGAATTAAAAGATATAATCGAACTTTAAGCTATTTTTAGAGGTTTTGTAAATATTTTTTCACGCAATTTTTTTAAACATTTTAACACGTTTATTTAACGCACCATTTAGAAGAATAGTTTATTTTTTCAAAACATATTATTTTTTTCTAATAAACAATATAGAAATGTTCTTAAAACTGCCTCAAAAATCCCTAAATATGCTGCGCTTGCGGTAATATACCCTTAATGGAATTTTTTAATCGTTTTATTTTAGCCTTATAATTAGGTTTAATGTCTAGCAGTTGAATTAGCTATCGTCGGCTGCCTGGTTTCTGCAACACGCCCGTGCCCTAACTCTCAGAACCCTTGTGACCCTTCCACGGTATCCCAGGCTTTCGCAGAACACCATTTAGTGCCTTCCATTCCTCTCAATAATCTCATTTCGTAAGCTTCGATGCTGGATTAATCCGTAATATTTTCTTTATTATTTTTGTCTTTTATTTATTTACTATCAGACCCGGCCACACGTTGCTGTGGCTAACGAAACACAACGCCATTACCCAATCTTTATAAAATCCACACCACCCGCTTGCCAGCTGCCCGCTGCCCGTTGCCTGAATTGAATATTTGAATTTATCGGCTTTTCTCTACTATAATAAGCATGTATTATACATATAAACTAATTAACTCACCACTAATTATACAATGCTTGCAATGCAACACTGGATATTTGAAAAGGGAAAATCAAATACCTACTTACTCTAGGACATCTATTTTCCAATTTCTTCCGTAGAACGAATTTCAAAAGTGACTAGTACGGCACAAATCGCATAAATTGCACAAAAATATGTTTTCTTTGAATTTCTCCGCTTTTCTCTAATATAATTTACATGTATTATACATATAAACATTCCTCTTCAATCATTCTATCTATTGGTGAAAAGCGTATGAAAATCCGTTGCGTAGTTTAAAAGATTAACGCGTACATACATTTTGAGCGACTTCATTTTATACTATGTAATGATTTATTTAAATGCCATAAAATGGCTTTTACATTCAAGTGATAGGTACATGATATTATAAGTATACAGTGGTACACAGGAGATTATCAATAATAACAAAATAAGAATGAACATTTGACAAAGTATGTGTGATAAAAGCAAGTATTTAGGTACAGAATACTTATATGTGTTACTAAACTACTGTTACTGTACGAAAAAAATAATAACAATGTTATAAGTACATGATATTATAAGTATACAGTGGTACACAGGAGATTATCAATAATAACAAAATAAGAATGAACTTTTAACAAAGTATGTCTGTTAAAAGCAAGTATTTAGGTATAGGATACTATTATGTGTTACTAAACTACTGTTACTATACTAAAAAATAATAACAATGTTAAAATAACAGAGAACATAATATTTAACCGGTCACCAACTTAAGCAGATATATGCATTAGAAATACGACAGCAGTCAAGTACAATAAGCGAGTTTATACGTCAACGCGTATGTCTCCATAGAAATCGTTATAACTCTGTTATTCTTTTAGTGACATCCCTAAAGCAAAAAGTAAAAGGTCGATAGTGGAACAAGCTGTACATCCGTATTCAAAAATACATAACAAGAATATTCTGTCATTCGCGCAATCTGACACCTAATTTTTCCTGCCAAATTTCGGACTGGCGGCACGACCCCGCTCCACATTGTTAATTTTTATTAAATATTTTTATATGAAATGATAAAAAAGTGAGGTGACAAAAGTGTTTATTATACATTTATACAATAGAATAAGTATTGTTGTTTACATCTGTGATTTTAGTTCCGTTTTCACATAAAAACATCACGTGAGTCATTTTTACATTTTTTTTAATGTTTGTATTCTAAATTTTATTATTTACAAATGTTAATATTTATTTTTAACCTTTCTAAAACAGTTTTTACTATTCGGCTAAGTTCAGAAATGTTTCATTTATAGAGCTTTAATTGTGAAGCGGTAATAAAACAAATTTTTTCGTAAAATGTCATTTCGTTTGAGACATCTCAAGCAAATATTCGCGAAAATTCGGAGGGGTCAAATAGGATTATTTAGAATAAAAAAGATGTAAAAAAAGGGGACTTGTCAGAAAAGTTGTCAACAGTATTTATAGACACTAAATAGAGTAAATTTGTATTGAGTTTATTGTTACCTTCAAAGTAATCTTTTTTAAAAATTTATTTTTATTTTTATTAGGTTTGTCAACAGTGATTTACATCAAAGCTTTCACAGATACAATTACACTGAACATGGTTGATGCTATCACTAATTAAAGACAAACACAACATTGATAATATAATACTTACATATACATTATATTCATTCACACAAACACATACTATACATTACAAAATAATAATTAACAAGTTTTACAAGGAACAAGTTTTTAGAACAATGAGTTTATAGGTTCATAAGTTTATAGAACAACGTAATAGGGAGCTTTAAAGCTTGTTAAGAAATGATTTGAAGTTGGCCAATGTTGACATTGTCAAATTAATCCAATGTTTTTTATAAGCCTCATTGAAATTACAGCACATTCTCGATAATGCTGAGTCATACCCCAGCTTAGTTCGATATTTTTTGATATTTAACGGAACATAATTTACCAGTCGTGAACCAATTCTAGGAACATTGAACCCGATTTGATGAAGTAGAAAAGGACAGTTTATTAAACCATTTACAATTTTGAATAGAAAATTTAGATCTGTATTTAGTCTTCTCTGTTCAAGGGTGCGTACATTGTAGAATTTTAGTCTATCAGTGTAGTGAGGAAGTGATCGAGCTCGCCTATCGGAATACGCCAGGTGGTACATAAAATGTTTTTGAACCTGCTCTATTCGCTGAATATGAACTTTGTAGGTTGGACTCCATACAGCACTTGCGTACTCCAACACGTTGCGGGTGAAGGAATTGTACAGTGTTATTTTTGATGTGGGATTTTTAAAATGTTTACTGCTTAGTTTGATAAATCCTAGCATTTTCATAGATCTAGAAATGATATTGTCGATATGAGGTGTGAAAGTAAGTTTTTTATCAAATAATACGCCTAGGTCCCGAATGGTTGCGACTTCCTGGAGTTTAGTACCGTCGATAAAATATTGAGTCGGAATAGAATTGTGTTTACGCGTAAAGGTTATGTGAACACATTTTAAAGAATTCAGAAACATTCTGTTGTCATTGCACCACTTTGAAACTCTGTTTATATCGTTTTGGAGAAGTATTGAGTCTAGTAATGTATGGATAATTTTAAATATCTTACAATCATCAGCAAACAACAAAATTTCAGAATCCAAAATAACATCGCACAAGTCATTTATAAAAACAAGAAACAAGATTGGGCCCAAATGGGACCCTTGCGGCACTCCAGATGGTACATCTAATCCTCTTGACTCATAGCCATCAAATACTACTCTTTGTATGCGGTCAGTTAGATAGGAGTAAAACCAATTTAGCAAAGTACCATGAACACCCATTTGTTTTAGTTTATGAATTAGTAATCTATGATTTACTTTATCGAAGGCCTTGCTAAAATCTGTGTAGATTGTATCTATCTGTTGACCTCTATCGACAGCTTTGGTTAAGGTATTGACATAGCAAAGTAAATTAGAGGATGTTGATTTCTGGGAGAGAAAACCATGCTGTTTTGGAGTTATAAGATTTTTGAGATGTTAATTCAGATATGGACAAATTAATTTTTCAAAAATTTTTGCAAATGAACAGAGAATAGAGATGGGTCTATAGTTTGTGACTTCGTGAAGGTCTCCGCTTTTAGGTATTGGTTTCTTGTGTAAAAAATATGCATGTTACATTTTAATTTTGTTAAAATTAATTCACCATTTTTATATTTATCGTTTTTATTTAACATTTCATTGACAATCAATCGATGCTGCCAATCATAGAAAAAATATTATTGCCATTTAAAACAATAATTTTTTCATGCTATGAAGTAGACGTGGGCAAAATTGAATGACCGAATTAAATGAATAAATTCAATCTTGTGACACACTCAATCTAATTCTCAATTTCAAAAGGAATTGATTCTTCATTCCTTATCTTTGGCCTTGCATCCTACGATTTTTAGCGACACTATACATTTTTAATTTCCATTTATTTTACTGTTAAATTATTTCAATGAATAATGTGTTCTGTAAATGATTTAAATATTATATTGTTTCATAGGTATTTAAATATTATTAAACGGGCCGCGCGCCACGAAGTGGTCGACGGACGGTATTGTGAACGACTCGCCTATTACGATTGTATTCCGCTACCGCCGCGCCGCCATTCTAAAAACACCCGAACATCATCAAAGTCCATGTCCCAAAATGGCCAAAACGCGGCCGCGATTCATCCGGGTTGCCCGAGCATCTCTTTCACGCAAGGAATTAATCATTTATCCTAATCAATAGTCCTGAGATTGTTCTAAGGTCCCCGCCGTCCCAGGTCCGTGTGTAATGTCCGCGTCCCAGGTATCTAGTCTGTCGAAATCGAGATTGTCCGATTCCGACAGACATAGGAATTAAAACAAAAGTCTTTTTCACTTGTGACGTCATGGTCTTTTGTAAATCTCAGACCTAGAAATGACGTCAGGCGTCATCGTCAAGTCAATGTCACGATATGTCCCAAACGCATCCCAGTCCTAGGTCCGCAGCTCGCGAGTAAATCAAGTCACTGCTAGGTAAGACACAAAACATTAGTCAAAAGATACTAATTCATTCCTCAATGCCAGCCCTTAATCCGTCCGCGCGGTTCATTTATTCCCCCGCGCGCCAAGCCGTCAATTTCATTACCACATAGTTAGTCGAAAACTTTCGACTTTGAATCTGAACATCAGCTAGAAAAGTGAGAAGCTAAAATGATGCTTATCTGTTTTTGGGTACGTACGAAAGATATTGTACCTACCTACTTTAAGACGTAGATCTTGGGTCGATATACTATGTAAATTTGCAGATATTATAAGGCCAATTAGCTGTGGTTAGCTGTCATAAAATACTCATCTTAATGTTAAAATGTATGTTTATATTAGATCACGTGAAATGGAACAAAATTATAAGTTTAATAAATAAAATAAAATCAATAAAATTTTAAGGGTAAAACGAAAACTTGTGTAATTTTAAGATATAATTGCTGGCAATAAATACATTTTACATACGAAAAATTACGACACTAAAAAAAGACAAACAATATAGGATTTAGCCTGCGAGATGAGATAGAATCATCGGTCTCCTTCTTGTGTGGTTTTTCGTAGCCTATTGGTCTCCTCTTTGTGCGGTGCTTCGTAGCCTCCCCACTCATTGTAATTTTGAAAACCGATGAAACGAAAAAGCGACACTAAAAAGAGTCAAACACATTAATCTATAGGTTTTAGCCTGCGAGATAATGAGATAGAATAATCGGTCTCCTCTTTAAGCGGTGTTCCGTAGCCTTTTGGTCTCCTCTTTGTGCGGTGCTTCATAGCCTCCCCACTTATTGTGATTTGAAAACCGATGAAACGAAAAAGCGACACTAAAAAGAGTCAAACACATTAATCTATAGGTTTTAGCCTGCGAAATAATCAGATAGAATAATCGGTCTCCTCTTTGTGCGATGCTTGGTAGCCTATCAGTCTCCTCCTTTGCGGTACTCCGGGTACTCCGTGGCCTCCCGGTCTCGTGTGCGGTGTTAGCCTCCCCATTCATTTAATTTTCAATATATATATATATATATTTTTTTTTTTTGGGATTTAATTGAATTAAAGGAATGAATAAAAGGAATCAATTCAAAAGGCCATGGGAATCAGACTGAATCGATTCACTCCTGGGAATCATTCTGCCCACGTCTACTATGAAGTAAATAGAAATAATAGAATAACATGGAAAGAAAGGTATTAGAATAATTGCACATACCCGTTAAACAAACCCTGCCTTGCCAAATAAACCATTCAAAATGATCTAAATGATGATGATATGCAGATTTTGCAGCTTGAACCTCAACTCATTAATATTAGGATTAATTCGAAGTAGGTACTTTTTTTTTCTTTGTTTTGACGAGAATTTATTTTGTAAGATTGGTACTTCTGACAAATGTCATATTTGATTGTCTATTGGTTAAAAAAGGAATATTCCGTATTATCCGTGTATCGAACTTCGACAATACGAACGTTCCGTATTATTCGTCAAGTGGACTTAAACATTTTTACCTTTTCTTTTTCTCAGGGATCTCCTTAAATCGAGGCCCGGCCCCGCTAGTTCCAAGAAGAAGCGCCGGAATGCCTTTGTGGATACGGACGATGACACGGATACCTCGTCTGAGGGGGAGAGGGAAACCATCGCGGTGCAGAGACACTGGGGGAAGAATGTCGATAGTTCCGGATCATTGTCACCTTCAAACACATCTATTCCTGCTGTAAGCACCTTCAACTAACTAACTGCAGTGTATTGGTTATTCATGTACTTTGTTTCAGCTTCTGTCAATAGATGTCGGTAGCTTAGTTTGTAGTACCAAGTTCTGCTAAATCCCAACAGATGGCAGTTGAGTAGGTATCATCAACAATTTGGGAGGCGGGCGTGGATACCGCCGTTTTGGGATTATTGTATAACCAACACCCCTGCCATAGGTCACGTCAAGTGGTTCGCTACGTTTAATGACTTAGCAAGGGTGCGCGGGTTCACGGGGTGAGGTTTTTTTTGCATATAGCTCCATACAGGAGGCCCTTAGAAAAATCATTCCCCTCAGGGCCTACGTCATCTTTGAAGATGCTGTGTGAAGGGTCATTTTATAAAAAGAATAAGAGGAAGTTCTGGGAAGGAAAAAGGTAAGAGGGGTGGATAAAAATCTAGGATTCAGTGTGTCCAGGTCATCCACCGCTAGATCCAGTCAAACCGCACCCTAAGAACCCGGGACCCCTGCTAAGTCACCAAACGTAGGGAACCACTTGGGGTGTTGGTTATCCAATAAATGGTTCCCGGGGCGGCCGTTTGTCTAGGTTTTGGCGGTGAATGAACTTGCCCAGCAACTGCATGGTGGGCCGGATCGGGAGAGACTGCTTGAGATCTAACCTCTCCAGCAGGACTCTTTTGACCCATCGCCTTGCACTGCATTGGAAGGGATCGATTCATACGTCCGTCACTCCTGGACACACTAACTCCCACGTTCCTAACCACCCATGCTACTCTTTTCCTTCCCAGAACTTACTCTCCTTCCTTTCCCTAAAAAAGACCCTTCACCCAGCATCCCCAAAGATAACATAGGTCCTGACGAGAAAATTTTCATCAAAAATTATTTTAAAATGTTTCAGAGTAGCTAAAATAATCAAATAGTACCTAGGTCCTAGATTGATATTGGTGCAAACGATTCTGACCTTGTCCTTTATACATTTTCTTTATACATAAGGGTTAAAATCGCATTTAAAAAAAAGATTTTTTTTAGGGCCCGCCGGCGGGGTTGCGACAGATGATAGATTAAGTTGTCTACTATTGGAAATTAGGAGACATAACGTCACGTCGTCTCTCCGCAGGGATAGGCAGAGCTCCTCACCTCATTCACATCCATAAATCATCTCATAGATAAAATTTTATTATTCCAACTCTTGACATTAGCCCAACTCAAGTATATGGTTCACTTAATCGTGCCATGTCCTCCTCGAGCGTCCCTGTCTTCTACCGTTCACATTGCGTCATGAATATTCCTTACACTCCTTTCTCAAACCATCTGAGCATTCCTTTCTTAATCTTGCTCATTACATTGCTTCACAAATAAGTTGGCGGTGGCATAAATATGAACTAATGCTGTGTCTTTATATTTTAATCTGACCACCACACCTACTAAACATAAAAAAGTTTTAAAAATGGCTCACCTTACATTTTTTTCTAACTAAAATTACTGATAATGAGCCCCCTGGTGTACTGGCCTCACCGGGACAGGAGTGCTCCTGGCCGGGGTGGTACAATCGTATCGTATCGTATCGTAAGTAAAATTACTGATAATGAAAAAATAAAAATGCAAAAATATTTTATTAAACAAATGTATTTTAAACATTTTCATCACCTCACTTTTTTGTTGTAGCAGATAAATAAAAATTAAGTATCATATGTTTAGGGTGTGTCAATTATTTCAATTCAGAAATGCCCCGGGTCTCAAAAGTTGCGTTTTACAAAGAAAGTGAGAACTGCATTTTAATTTAGTTTTTTAAAAACGGTTATTAACCTGCTAAAATGCATTGAAAATCAGAAAACAAACCTAAAACATTAAAAAAAAAAATTTTTTTTCAATAATTTAACCATTCAACGTTTGTTTGTTAATAAAAAATGCATATAGCTGACAAAAATGAAAAAAAAATCAAGTTTTAGGAATACAAGTATGTTAACAAGAATACTGATTTTATCCAGAAAAAGTCTTATTTTTCCCTTTTATATTTTTAACAAACACATCTCATATGTTTAAAAAAAATAAATTGCGTTCTTTGTACTGCAGGTATGGAATAAAAATTAACTTTGGTACAAAATATAAAATATGGACCCTTCGTTTTATTTTTTTTCCAAATCACGAAATCTATTTTTTTCAAAACTTCCGGCCATTTTAGCGGACTAATAGTAAACAACAATTTAATTTATTTTTACGTTTTCGAATAGCTACAGATCATACGGAACTTTTGAGACCCCGGGCGTTTAAAAATAAGGCCATTTATTTTCTCAAGCACATGTACATGTGAAATAATACTCTTCAAAACAAAATGTCTAGAAATTGTTAGAAATAGTTAATGCCCGAGAAGTACAACAAAATTGCTCTAATTCCTTTTGTTAATTGGTTTGTCGTGTTTCCAGGACCAGGATGTGTTCAACACTATTCTCCCGGTGGAAGAAGTGAACTTGCCCGAGGAAGAGCCGAGCATTATGGTGTACAATAGTCAAACGGGAAATGTGGAGAGAATCGACCATACATATTCTCAAAAAGTTTTACCCATTAGTTACTCTCGGACAGGCAGAGATATAGGAATTAGACTTAAAGACAGCCGAGGTTGGTATATTTAACAGTTTTTTTCAATTTGTAGAGTTCCATATCAATTTGTCGAGTGACATGACATTTTGCAGAATGACAATCAATTTGTTGGGTTACATATCGATTTGTCGAGTGATGTGTCATTTCGCAGAATGACAATCAATTTGTTGGGTGACATCGATTTGTCGATTGACATGTCAATTTGTTATGTGTCATATCAATTTGTCAAATGACATGTCAATTTGTTGAGTCTCGTATCAATTTGTCGAGTGACATGTCAATTTGTCGAGTGAAATTTCAAATTTTCGAGTGTTATCAATTTGTCAAGTGACATATAAATTTTTCGAATAACATATAGATTCGTAAAGAGATATAAATTTGTCAAATGACTTATCGTTTTGTAAAAAAACATAAATTTGTCGAATGACATATCAATTTGTTAAGTGACACATAAATTTGTAGAATGACAAATCAATTTGTTGAGTGACGTGTGAGTGACATTTCAATTCAATCCTTTGACTGAATGACTGCCATTCTTTAAATTTGTTGATTTCTTTGAGTTTTTTTGTAGTGAAAATGCTAAGACCTAGTTTTTTTGAACCCTCATCACTTTTGACACTGTTGCAATTTGTAATATCTCTAAAGATGGAATGTTTAAAAAAATTTGAACAATTCATCAAATATTTGAAGTAAATTTTCACGTTCTGTAAAAGTTCTGTTCAAGTTCTGTGATTATTTCAGTTTTATGAAGCAACTGGCCTATATTGATATGATAACAGAACTTGAACAGAACTTACACAGAACGTTAAAATTAACTTCAAATATTTGATGAATTGTTCAATTTTTTTTAAATAACCCACCCTAAATGAACTAGAAGAATAGAACCAGTGTACTCCCGTATGTCTATATATACTAATTAAAAGACTCAGGTTCTTGAGTTCACAGTGACTGTTTATTGATGTATCGTAATTTAAAAATATAGTTTAGGAGAACTGACGTCCTTACTAACTGCCTTCGGTTCCCTTTGGCACATCTCGTAAACGACACTTTATGACCCGAATATCCCGTAGATAACCAAAGAGAACTAATCGTGGACTAACTATGATACATTACACAAATGAAGTGTTTATTTGTTATTATTACAGATTTATTACAGCCGCCCACCATGAAGCAGATGAGGGACAGACTAAATGAAATCAGCAGTGAGTTCCAGGCGAAGGGGCCCCTGCTGGACACTTCCCACTTCCAGGGGGTCATGGAGAAGATAGCCAATACCCTGGACAGCATGTCGCGCGATGAGATTATCTCCTTCTGCAAGATGAAGATAGAAGAAGAAGTTACGTGGAAAGCTGAAAAGATCGAGCGGGATAAACAAATCGATCGCCTGGAGGTTTCTCTTTTCGCTTGTAAGGCGGAGTTGACTGCATTAAAAAATAAAAACGCAGAATTAAAATACGCAGTAACGACCATCTATGAAGAATATAAGAGGGAAACAAATAACAAAGTTGCGCCTCCACCACCATCTCTACTCAAAAAGCCAGTGCGTAAAGTAACCAAAAAGCCTCCCATTGTGCCAGTCCAACTAAACAAGGGCCCTCACTTCATCCTACCTCATAATCCTCTCCAAGATAATTCCCAATTTAAAGAATACCCTGAAGTGCCAATCTTGCCGTTGAATTCAGAAACCGTGCCAGAAACCATTTCGACGATCAAGCAGGAACAGTTCACTTGCGCTCAGAATGGTGTGCCCCCTCCGAGTGTGACTCCCACTCATTATCTGGTTATTTCACCTTCAAACTCCTCCGAACTTCCCCCGCCACCAACTATGATGCGCAGCAACAACCAATATCAACACAAACAACAACCGTTTACAACTTCCACTGCCAACACAACGACACATTGCGTCAATCCTCCTAAAGAAATAAGTCAAATCCAGAACGACAGTTTAGATATCGAAGACAGAATACCCCACGCCCTGATCACTTGCAAATCTGTTCAAAACATTCCCGCTATTTCAACATCCACTTCTTCCAAAGCCAAAACTAAATCGAGCACTCCACAACCTCCGTCCACAAATAACGTTGAAGTATTTAAAGTCTTGCAGTCAATCGACCTGACTCACGAACAGAGGATCTCCAAACAAAAAGCCACACAAAAAACTACCAGTAAAGAATTAATTACTACCAGTAACGATTTAATTACTAACAGTAATGATTTAATTACTAACAGTAATGATTTAATTACTAACAGTAATGATTTAATTACTAACAGTAATGATTTAATTCCTAACAGTAATTTTTTTCCAAGGATTGTGTCCACTCAATCTCTGGCTCCGCCCAAAGTTGTCTGCGAACCTGCCAAAGCTCTCGACAATCTGACGGCTAGTTTGCCACTATTGAATAATGCAGAGATCCCGGTGGTACAAAACTCATCCCAATTATTAATTCCGAGTTCCTTTTCCTCCAATCTTTTGAACAGCAACGGTCAGACCATCTTGAACGGCGCTAACCCGATGCAGATTGCTTACATCGTCAACGGCGCGCCGGGCTCTCAGGGCCCGCAGCAAATGTACTTTACTCTCCAGCCTCAAACTCTTCAAGGCAGCCCCATTATGTTTCCGCAAAACAATACATATTTCAGTCAAACAACTTCCTCGGTGACCTCGGAGATTGGGCCCATGATGATCCCGCATATATCCGGCGTCACGTCTTTAGGCAAGTCTGTGCACGGAGCCGTCAAGTACTCGAGCTCGATAGGGACTCAAGTCATGCAAGAGGTATTCGATCTCACCAGCGAAGTACCTAATAGTAACTTGCAATTTGGGAATACTCCTCTTTTGACTTACGATAATGTTGGAACGATCGGCACTAACGACTGGAACGAGAACCTCGACAAAAAGCTCATTGAGGTAAAGCAAAGAATTTATTCAAAGAAATTCAATCAGAAACTAGATAAGGTTGCGCTGGTGAAGATATCACGGCAGGATAAAAAAGCCGCTGACTCTAAGATTAGGCCTTACGTAATGACAAAGCTGTCAAAGTTCTCGGGAAGTGTTCCGGGTTCGCTCATCAGAAAATTCACATGATGTATTTGTCTTTCGTAACTTCGTCGAATTGAAGTAATATTCGAGGATTATCTCTTGGATCACAGATCTAATTAAATCCAGTTTTCCGGTCTGTGCGGATTAACGGGTATAATAATGCGTGTTAGATGCACGCACTTTCCGCTGGACACAGATTACCCTGCACAATACATCGGCGGCAAAACAGCCTAGTGTTAAAAGTAACCAAAAAGGTTAACTTCTTCCAGTATTAACTTAATAGTACTAAAGTTCTTAAAACTCCTACAAGAACATTACGCAGCTGAAAGACATGCAAGACCACAATGCTGATTATGAGGCACATAACACCGAACTGAAAATCCCTCAAAAGTGTGATTTATACCCATAGACATCCAAATTGATAGACTTGCTCTAACATAAAATCTAATGCGCGTTAGATATGCGCACTTTCTGCTGGACACACAGATTAATCCTGCACCACGTTATTCGTTCAGCGGCAAAGTAACTAAAAGTACTCAAAAAGGTTAAAATTTTTCCAGTGTTGACTTAATACTACTAAAGTTTTTGAAACTCCTACAAGAACTTAACGCAGCTGATAGATATACAAGAAAACCAAAACGTTGATTATGAGGCGCATAACATTGAACTAAAAATCGCTAGAAGTGTGATCTATACCCATATCGATAGGCTTGCCCTAACATAAAATCTGCGTATCATTTCGACACACTGGAGACAAAGCATGTGACCATATTTTTGGCACCAGGAGGATCAGGGCCGTAGCTAGAGTTGAGTTTAAGATACGGCAGTGGTAATTACAGGTATCTTGTTAAAATTTAATCATATTTTTGTTGCATATATGATTCAGATCGATTGAAATGGGCACGGAATTTTTCATTACTTTACTGTGACAAACCTGGGGAATCTCTTTTGTTCAAATGAATGGCATAATAATGTCATCTTGATAACTGCAGCGACTGGCAACACCATCCGGGTCGAATTTCGTTTTGCGCTTGGATTTTTTATGACTAATATTCAGTGAGAATGATTGAGAGAGGTCCGTGGGCGATGCGCGACAATTCTAAGAAAGTTTCATGGATCGTCACGTGTTCCAATGGATCATCAAACCATCCATGTGTTCCAAGTACAAAAGTAAGAGGAAAACCATTTTCTTGTTCTGGGTGTATTATCTGAGCTTAAGCTGAGGACTTAGCAGATTAACTCCTGGGTTAAAACCAGTTTCATGTTCCGAATGATCTGTCAAAATTCCAGTAGCGGATTAATCTGCTGACACATTTCGAAGAAAACGTAGTTAGCGAGCAGCATTCAAGTGCTTGATCGGATAACAAACCGTTTAGTATGGAGAAGGCCCGAAGATATCGATCTAAGGATTGGTTTATTTATGACTCAACCGTTGAATAACATCCCCAAACTGTTTGGGAATTCTCCCTAAGCAGTGATAGCAATACGCGCACAGCCTCTCACCACTTACTTCAATGGGCAGAATAAAAAATTGATATAATATGATTCTTTGGTTAATTCGAAGCTGTTTAGTTAGATGTTAGGCTACACTAATGGGTAGTATTTTTTTTTCAATCGTGTCAAACAATGAACAAACGGTTTACTAGTATACATATTATCATAGTCGATGGTATTTCTTAAGGTAGGGCACAGGTATTTTAAGGTAGGGCATTGCCCCCTAATGCCCCCCCCCCAGCTACGACCCTGAGGAGGATTCGAGAATGCTTTGAGTAAACTACGACATTATTCTTTAAGTTGGCCGCCGAAGAGTGCGCATTGAAATAACCAGACCCTGAGCACAAAAGTAAAGTTCGCTAAAGTAAGGCAAAGGTTTGCAGCACAGTTCATTGTGGGAATTTTCTGCGCAAGATCTGACTGTTCATTTTTAACCATACCGACTACCAATCAGGTTATTGATGCTAAAAATGAGTGAGTGGGTAAGTTATAACTAAAGACCAGATTATATGCAACAAAAACAGCCCAAAATATGCATGAAAATATGTAATAAAAATAGCTGAAGTATGCACGAAAATCCTTAAAATATGCAAAGTATTTTTAAATATTTATTTTATTTTAGTAAGCTATATAGTTCTCAAGGATAACAATCGTATTTTCGAAAATATCAATTACAAAATGTATTTACCAATGAAATTTACAATTTACCTTTAAAAAACGTAAATGACTAAGTACTGTTCTAAATGTTTTGTAGACAAATTGTGCCTACGATCGCTTAATATATTTTTGTAAGCGGAAAACAAGTGTTCTACGTCTACTGAGGTGACTGGACAGAATTTAAATTTGGGTGCGATTTTTAAACTTAAAAAAAGCACTCTGTTTAGGGTGAATTGCCTAAAAAAAATTTTTAAATTTCATCTGCCCCGTTGATGAAGCTATTAATTTTGCACAAGGGTTCAAACCCCGGGTTATTGTTCAGTAGTCATTGATACACCCTTGATGGCCTCAAAATGTTCATGGTAAAACATCACAGCTTGCCGCGCACTAAGCTATCTTACGTTTATAGTGTCACTATGTGAGGCATCTATCTGAATGATGAACGAATCGAGCGTAAATATGCAAGATCTCAATTTTTTTGCTAAAATATGCAACTACCGCTGAAAAGGGTCTAAATATGCAAATGCAAATATGCATTTGCATATAATCCGGTCTTTAGTTATAACATATTTGTGAAAGTGTCTAACAGTGTAAAGAAATATTAAATTTTTCTAAGCCCGAACTTTTGTTTACCTGATTTGGTTTTTTGTAGTTAAGTTTTTTATGCAGCTAGCAATTTGCGCGCCATTGTAAAAAGAACCATTAATTCATAAGCAGATTTTATTTTTGAGGACTAGACAGTGATTATTACAATGCGAGTTGCCCGCGTACTGTCAGATTTATTTATTAACAAATCACGGATAGAGAGACGGTCTCCCCACCTCCCCGCTCTGCGCAACTTGGTTTATTCCTCTTTCCCTGATTGGCTGCTCTATCTATTTGAATGTCCATGTCTGTATCAATTTAAAAGAAAATTGAAGTCTCCAATTTACGTAAGAACTTTTTACTCCGGTCCAGACCACAAATAAGCTGTGTCCAACCTTAGCCAATATACGCTTCCGTTAACCATAATATCCTCGTGAAATTCTTAACTTTCATTCAGATTTGGGACCAACCCTTTGGTGTCTTAGTTGTTAAATAAATAGACATGCCATTTTCATTCTGACTGGGTCACGTCACAATAATGGATAAACACTACATTGTCCAACAGTTAATATCTTTGCCTAAATGATGCAAACTTAACTAGCCATGATTTTATTACTGTTTTGTTGTATGTATAAGTTTTCTGTTTAATATTTTCTACATAGATGAGTTTGTTTGGCAAATAATTTTAATTAAGTTTTTATTGTTACCGAGTTTGGTTGAACCAACAAGAATTTTAAATATAATACTCTGTCAAAATTTGGTCTGTTATTTTATTGTGCTGAATATTTGAGAATTAATGTTTTCTCAGACTTTATTATTAGATTATTATATGTGATTTTATTTTTTAATGTAAAATATTGTTTAAGATATGATAGATATCGTTTATAAATTTCTGATAATCAAGAAGTATTTCATCGATTTTAGCATTAATTTATTATTTCTGTTTAACCCCTCAAGCATATTGTCTGCAGATCAGAATATTTCAGCTTTGCAATAAAGTTATTAAAAAATGGAATGTTTCTGAACGTATTCGAAAACTGAAAACTGTTTTTGAAAGATGGTGAAATAAGCTTTCTCATTTTACTAGAAATAAAAAAAAAAAATTTTTTTTTATAGATTTTTTGATGAAAACATAAAAAATGTTTCGAAAATGGTTCACCTTACGTTTTTTGTAACTAAAATTACTGATAATGAAAAAACAACATATATATTGTAATAGCAAAAGTATTATAAACATTATCATCACCTCACTTTTTTGTCGTTTCATCTAAAATTATTTAATAAAAAATTTGATAGTTTCATAATTTTTTTCGAATTGCAGTTGAAGTCTTTGGTTTCATAAATGTGTATATTTTAATTATTTTGTGGTTAACTTTTATATTTGAATATAAATTGTGGTGTTTTCTCTTTCTAACACCGTTTAATTCATATTTTTTATTATGATAGTAAGGGAGACAAACGATTTCTATGAGACATATATCATGAGTTGTTCTCAAAAGCGAACAAATTAGTATGAGGGGTTAAGTTCATTTCTGTTCAACATGAATTGCGAGTGTGTTATTTAATTTTAAAGCAATAAAGTGATGCAAAAATTTAAACTTTGATGGTACATATAATAGTTTTATGGCAGTTTTTCCAATGTTTTAAAGTATTTTCATATTTTCTTAAATTGATCGAATACAATTTTGTGCCCTTTGTAGATGTGCAATAAAAAATGAATTCTGTCTTTGCTATCTGAGTCGTTTAATTTCTAAATCCGCTAAAAACTGTCACATCTCTAGGGTAAATAAATAATTGAATTTAAAAAAAGTATTTTCATTATTTGTTTTTGGGGTGTTATGCCGTGTTGTGCTACCTCCTTCTTTAGCCAACGTTTCGGACAGCGTTGCAGTGTCCATCATCAGGGCAGATCCGGTAGATATGTAGTTGCACACATCTACCGGATCTGCCCTGATGATGGACACTGCAACGCTGTCCAAAACATTGGTTAAAGAAGGAGGTAGCGCAACACGGCATAACACCCCAAAAACAAATAACGAAAATTGCATTTTAATTTTTTATAATGAATTGGAGTAATATAAATTCGAAAAGTGTTCATTTCTCCTTGTATTTCTAGCAATATTTAAGTAATTTTGGTAAATAAAATGGATATAGCGGATTTTGATACTCACTTCGTGATTTACTCACGATATAGAGGCTTTTGAAACTCAACTGACCGCCGGCGCGCGCGTGTTTCTAAACCCGCCATCTAGGTATAATAACTGCTTTTGATTGGTTGAATTCCGATATAGCGGGCTTTGATACTAGCGTATTTAATTATTATAAGCAATAATTGTCAGCCTGAAACACTCATTTTACATTGAAAAATCTTCCGAGAAAAGATACTTGCCGCCAACGGGACTTGAACCCGTGTCCTTCTGATTGCCGGTCGGATGCTCTGACCACTGAGCTATGGCGGCTTATCTAATACCCGTCAAATAATTCAATATATACTAGTGTTTCATTCAACAATTACTGCTTGTTATATTTTTCCACCTGAAAACAACCAACTTTATTTTTGTGAGGGAGGTATTGTAAGTACTAAATCTCTCGCTAGGTGGCGTGAATTATTTGGCGGGTATTAGATAAGCCGCCATAGCTCAGTGGTCAGAGCATCTGACCGGCAATCAGAAGGACACGGGTTCAAGTCCCGTTGGCGGCAAGTATCTTTTCTCGGAAGATTTTTCAATGTAAATGAGTGTTTCAGGCTGACAATTATTGCTTATAATAATTGTTACCCTTTGTGCTATGCATAAAAATCTTGTCTTAAACATTAGTTTATAAATTAAAAAAAATAAGTAACGTATTTAATGATATAGCGGGTTTTGTTTCTCACTCGCAGTTTTAACATGGTTTTGGATCGTGATAAGGGAAGTTTTGAAACTCAATTTTAGGTTCATCTTGTTCCTCGCAAAAATGTGAAGAAGATGTCATACTCGGGTCAATTTGGTATATAGCGGGTATTGAAATTATAGGACTCATCTCTGGCTCTCACCAGGATGATACTGAAACTATCTTCCACTCTGGAATGAGGTGCAAATATACTTGTTATATTATAATTATTTAGAATTAATTCATAAAATTAAAATGGGATTTCACCATAGACAAAACCCCGATATGAAATCTGGGTACTATTTTTATGAGCCCGAGGTAAACCATAAGAGCGATTTCATATCTTTTGTGGATAAGGAATCGACTGTCAAATTTGTGGGTTTTTCTATGGCTTGCAAATGCTTTTTCTATGGGCTGATGTATATCAGCTGTCGCTGATTTCAACTAAGATTCAAATTAAGAACCTAATAACCTATTTTGTGCAAGTAAATAGTGGTTTCTTGTTGTCGAAATGGAGTGTAATTTCCATAATCTGTGCCTGAAAGTGCGGCGGTTAGTGGAATAATTAATGTATTTCGTCCTCAAATATTCAATTATTCTGTATGTGTGTGCTGCCTCAATAGCTTTGCCTTAAATAGGTTCTTAATTTGGGAAAACTAAGCTATTCAAGCGTTTATAGATTGAAACGAAACTTCGCAAATGTCAAATCCATGGTAAACAACTTAAAACATACATTAAATGAATAAATAATCATGTTCACTTACAGTAATTCATGTTTTAAACGTTCCAAATTAAAACTGACAGCTGACATCTGACATCGGCCAACATCACCCATAGAAAAAGAAATTGAAAGTCATAGAAAGTCACAAATTTGACAACCGATTCCGTATTTGGGATCTTTCCCGTATCCACAAAAGATATGGAATCGCTCCTCTGAATTTTCGCTGTCCATAAATCCGGTTGCGTGGCATAGCGTAACAAAATATTCGATTTTGGAAACAATCCCAAACTTTTATTTACCTGATTTGGGATTTGTGCTTGTGTTCTTTAAGTAGTCGGCAATTTGCGCATCATTATAAAAAGTTCTAGTAATTCATAAGTGGGTTTCACGATTTTGAATTATTTTGTAGAAAGCCGCTTTGGGCAATATTGTGTATTGTTTAAATGTTTTACCCAGGTCTGACAGCCTACAGAGCTTGCCCACGTCTGTAAACTGGATGCATATTTAAATATGTGCGGAGGTGTTTAAATAATAACTCTTGATATTAACGCGAGTCAAAATATATTTACAACGGAAACTTTATGTTACAATTATTTGTACAAGTTTAATATTATAATTGCTTAGACATAAAGCAGGTAGAGAGGGCGAACACTAGAACCGGAATGAATTTGCAAATAAAAATTGCGTTGTAACGCACCTAGCCGGAAAATTTTACATCATTGATGAAAAAAATTAGAAACATGACTTATTTATATGAATTTTTTTTTAAATATGCCGGCACAGCCTTTGAATTTTTTTTTATTTAAATTTAATCAAGTGTGCAAAAAAAAGTAAATGGATGAGTTAAGTCGCTTTTAGATACCTTTCTCTGAAGATGAGTTGATATAAAACGATATGGTTTCTTATTGAAGCACAGAATATATCATTATTACGTGTCAATCGTCCAATTGATTAGTCAGACATTTCTAAAACATGGAAATTTGTGTTGAGTATGTAGCTATATGTATGCGTGTACCTTCTATCTGATGCTATGCTCAGATTACTCATAAACACCACCAAATCAGTTATAATGCAGAAAAACTTGTGTTCACCAGTTGAGTAAATTTGACCCTTTTAGGGGACAGCTCGTAGGGTCTCATAAAAATCATTACATCTCCCTTACTATCATGACGAGAAATGTGATCTAAGCTGTGTTAGAAAGAGATAACACTACGCTACGATTTGAATTCCATAGATATCCCCAAAAAAAAAGAAATTATTCAGATTTATGACGTCAAACTTCTACCAGAACAATGTAAGGTGAAAATTTTTAATGTTTGCATTCAAAATTTTAATATTTCAAAAATAACATGCTTACTTCTAATAATACAATTTGAAAGCGTATTTAATCGCCTTTCAAAAACAGTTTTTAATTTTTGGATATATTTAGAAATATTCAAATTATTTTGATTTTATTAGAATGCGGAAATACTCAAGAATTCGCCGGCCCTAGACATCTTCTTTATTAGTGGTATCAGCAATGTAATCTCAAATCTGGGAGGGTTAAATTGAATTAAACAAAATTTTGATGTCACTAGTAGGATATTTCAAAATGTCATACTAATTTACCGAACCGTCATACCTCCCGGTGTTATTTTATAGCATATTTAATATGTAAAACGCAGGCATGTGTAAATAATATTTGATTTATTATGAGCATTCGAATATTGCTTTCCTCATTATCTCAAAACTTAATATTTGGAGATGTCTGATTAATCAACTGGACGATCGATATATGTAATTCGATTCAATTTTAGAAAAACACAATAAGGCGAAAAAGATGAGTGTACTCATATTTAATTGGAATTGTTTTGACTCGTTCCCTTTTTCCTTTTGCACATAGAAATATATATCGCTGTTCCGGAAGAACAACGACACCACTGCAAAAATTATATTTTTATAAAAAAACAAAAAAATGATTTCTACTTTAATGAAATATTTATTAAAGATTGTGTATGCGACAAAGAATAATGGCAAAACAAGTGTTCGTAGGATACATATTTTTCTTTCAATCACCAGAGGTTAGAATTTTATCACCCTAATTTTGACACCCAATTTCAACTGATAAGAGCAATTACGTCATTGTTCCCCCCGTAAATTGTTCGCTCTTCCGTTCACTAAGAACAGTTACTTTCAGTCACTAAGAACACTTAGTCACTGTTCCACACAATATAACACTCCTCTAGTCACTCATCAACACAACTGAAACTTGCACCGTTGTTTCCCTGAAGGAAGATAACAAACAGCTGATATTTCAACAATGACGTAACTATCCTCCGGCGGTTCGGATAGGAACTACAGTTATGTCGTTGTTCCCCAGTGTGCTCAATGGTTTTCTCAGACCATTTATGGACTGTATTTTACCAATTTTTGCAGTTGCGTCGTTGTTCTTCCGGAATGGCGATATATATTATAATTATTATCAGCGAAAACATGTTTTTAGGCTTACTGTTTTATTTTAGCACTCTTTTTTTATGTATCTTTGTAAAGCTGTTTGTTTTCCAAATAAAGATATTATTATTATAATTATTGTTTGTAATAGAATAAAGTAGATAAGTAACAGATATAAAGTAACATTTTCTGCTTATTATGAATTTTATAATGCATTGATGAAATATATTTTATTGCCAAGTGTTGTTCGTAATGTGGAATTGTTAATCTTCAAAAAATCCAAAATTAATATTTGGACTTTGAATGAAAAGTTGTCTTTTTTAAATTTTGTGATTTTCATTTTTTTTAAATTGGCAGGAAAATGTTAGAATGATATGTTTATATTTTCAAATTATATTTTTGCTAATCTCCTTTAATGGCAATGGTTACCCCAAGTGGTTCGCTACATTTAGCGACTTAGCAGGGGTAACTGGATTCATGGGGTCAGATTTGTCAGGTCTTGGCAGCGGATGTGTCTGCCTGCTGGGCCGGATTGGGAGTGGCCGGTTGAGGGAGACACCCTTTGACCCCTCCAGCCGGACTCTCGACCCATTGACTTGCACCGCAGAAGGAGGAATGGATTACTTCCATCGCTGCTGGTCTACCCACCTCTCGTACCCTTTTCCTTCGTCAAACCACCTCTCCATCATTTCCTTAAAAAACCCTCCACATCGCAGCATCCTCAAAGATGATATAGGCCCTGAGAAAAATCATTTTTTTCAGCTTTCCTTTTATGGAGCTAAAAATAAAAAATAAAATCATATGTATTACGACTTTGTGATTTTCGTAGATAATAATAACATGGTTTCATTAATGTCTAACAGACGGACATTGTTATTTTGTGTTTGCATAGATGAAAGAATTTTTAATTGTTATAAATAAGTAATTTTCAAAAATTATACAGGAACCCGTTGGAGAACATGAATTTTGTTTTAAACCAATATATCTTTGAAAATGATATGTTCATTTGAATGATTTTTTTTTGTATAGTACTCACCATACACCAACTATAAAAGTATTGTCCAAAATTATAGCCCACTTTGTAATAGGACTCCATAAACAAAAATAAAAAGGATGTTTTATGTGTAAAAAATGTACATATTTTTTTACATGAAAAAAAAAACAATTTGCGAATCTCTGGTGTTTCTTTTCGATAAAATATTCTTCCACACAAAAGGCAAGGAGATAAGAAGATGGGGAAGACTTGTAACACATACATGCATATTTATATGTATTATACATATAGGTAGGACCCTTGCAAAGAGATTGGTATACAAATATCCATATAAAAATATTTTCCAGCAACCCCTTTCCACTTTCAATACATTCAAGTAGGACTGGCGTAAAAGGTATAGAATAACCCTTGCCCAAAGTTTAAAAAACTGCTGATTGTCTTAGAGATGAACTGGAAATTGTCATGATGTGAGAGGCTCCTTGAACAATACACTTTTGTACATAATGTATTAAATTTTAAATATTTTTGTTGTTGTTTTTAATTCCTACTTCTACCTCAATCACAATGGTGAAATTATAAAATGTTATTTTAGTTATCGAATTTGAACTACTCTACACAATATGGGCGAGGGCGTCGCCAGCCGATAGCCCAGGGGGGGCAAATTGATATGGAGAATGAGAAAAGTATGAATTGTAGGTAAAGTCGAGAGCACATGAAGCTTTTCACTTGGAATACGAGCCTTACATCTACGGCGATTGTAATAAACGATACAGAGTCCAACATGTAAAGCTACACGAGCTCTTGACTGTACAATAAATAAAACTTGTAAATAAATTAGGTATTACATTTATTAGAAAAAGTCAATAAAAATAATTTGTGAGTTTGATTTTGAATAAGTGTAAAGTGTATTTTTTTGTAATTACCAAATTTTAATATAAGGGTGGACAAAGATTAGATTAATCAAAACATAATTTTTGGGGGTTTTTTGTAAACTTCTCGACCACGATATTATGAAAATCTTCTAAGTTTCCATGAATAAGTTTTCTGTGTACACTCATCATGGCCAGACCATTGAGGCGATTTTGTCCCATAGTGCTTCTTAGCCAAGTTTTAAGTCTCCTGAGGCTGCTAAACGATCGCTCTACCGTACACGTTGTGCACGGAACGTTGCAGGACTTTAGTTGCGTTGCATTTGGCAACTTTTTTAGAATCTCTAGAGGGGGGGGCAGCTGCCCCTCCCTGCCCCCCCTTGGCGACGCCCTTGAATATGGGTACGATCAGTATGTCGCCCCCTGAAGTTGGAGAATGTGTTATTGACATAATAATGTGTATACAATTGATTAGTCAGACATATCCAGATACGTTTTGAGATGATAAGGAAAGCAGTATTCGAATGCTAACCATAAATCAAATATTATTTGCAAAAGTCTGTGTTTTATATAATAGTAGCTGTTACTCGGCATGATTTGCAATGACATTCAAAGAAATAAATTGATTCTCCTCTCATGTCCTTTCCCGTTCGTCCCCATTCCCTTCCACCCTACCCGCCTTCCCCCTCCCTCGTCTCTTCCCTCTCCGTGAAACCCACCTTCCCCCTGCCTTTCTTCCCTGCCGCTAAAATATATGAAATACACACTATTTCATTTATAAAAATTTCATAACGCCAGAGCTTACCATTATATGTATACAGCTTATGTTACTCGCTGATAATGTAGCTTTCTATTGATGAAAGAATTTTTAAAATCAGTTTAGTGGTTTAGGCATGAAAGTGTAACAAACAAACACACGCACTTTCGCTTTTATAATATTAGTATGCTTTAAAATAATACCGGTAGGCATAACTGCCCGGTACATTAGTATGAGATTTTGGAAAATCCTACTAGTGACACAGAAAACATCAACATTTTGCTTATTGCGTATCCATCTCAAATTTCAATTTTTCGGAGATGTCTGCCTAATCAACAGGACGATCGATATACAGGGTGTCCAGGGATAAAGTGCACAAACTTCGATAAGTGATTCTAAATAATGGTACAAGTAAAAAAGATAAATAACTTTTTTCCAAATTCCAAAAATGTTTTTCCATAAGAATATAATTTTTTCCATACAAACAATTCAACTTTTCTACCCGAAACAACCTTAAAATGTTGGAATATCGAAAAAAGTCATATATCTTTTTTACTTGAACTATCATGTAGAATCACCTCATTAACGCGTGTGTTCCCACAGAAATCGTCATAACTCTGTTAATAATAACTAACTGTTAGAATAATCTAGTGACAACCCTAAAACAAAAAGTAGGAGTTCCATATTGAATCAAGCTTCACATCTCTAGTCAAAGTTGTCCATAGAGGTACATACATAAAAAACACTTATTTTGTAGAAACAGTTTTCACCCGCCGCCAAATTGCCTACGTGCTATTAGACATTGTTAATTTTTTATTAAATATTGTATGGTGCGGTAAAAAAGTGAGGTGATAAAATTATTTATTATACACTTTTGAATGTAGCTATAACTTTGTGGTTATCCATTATAAATAAATGAAACAATGTTACTTTGTTTGAACCACTTGTATATTTGTTTAAAGCCGACCGGTTGGTTGTTATTTCACAATCTTTTAAAAACAGTTGTTGGTATTCGGCTGCGTTCAGAAATGTTTCTTTTATAGAGCTTTAATTGCAAAGCGGAAATAACACAAAGTTTTTTATAAATCTTCGTTACATCTACAAAAGTTCGTTTAAGTTAGCAAAATACCTGAGTGGTTAATTTATTTATTTATTACACGCCCTAGTGGGCTTTTCTTATAAAATTTTACAAATTATTTGTATCAGAGTAAATACTTACAAATTTAAACAATAAAGAAAAATATAAAGATAATGACAAAAAAGGTTGCTGCAAAACACAAAACAAAATACACAGATAAAGATGTAAACAGAAACTAAGAATCCTCACGCATATAATTGAATTTAAAAAATTCTACAAAACAACATAGTAGTAGCATAGAAGTTATTAGGTAGGTACACATGTCTTTTTGTGTCTTAAAGAATAATAGTGATAGAATATACAACATTTATACCAATTAGTTTTAAGATGAAATACGTCACCCAGATCAAAATATTTATTACCGAGACTGTGAAGTCTCGGAATAGGAGAATTTTGATAAGCTAGTGTCCTGGTGTTATTGAAGTAAAAGGGTAATAAGTGTCGGCATGATTGTTTTGGGAACATGGATATTGATAAATTGAAGTAATTCAGGACAGTCAATTTTGTAATGCAGTATTTTATGTAATAGTTTTAAATCTGTACTTATTCTTCTTTCTGGAAGTTTCAATAGTGACATTTTATCCAGGAGGTAATTGTAATCAATGTTTTGTATAGGAATATGCAAATTTATAGTTTATAAACCTTAGAAACTTATGTTGAATCTTTTCAATATTGTCTGAATGAATATTGTAAAAGGGAGACCATAACGTAGAGTTATATTCAAGTTGGCATCCGACAAGGGTTTTATATAACATGATAAATGTGCCTAAATTATTGAAATCTTTTGCAGTTCTCAATACAAAACCAAGAGTCTTAAGGGCCTAATTGATAATATTATTAGTATGACGTACAAAGGTGAGTTTACTGTCGAATATAATGCCTAAGACGGAGATGATTAATGACGGAGAGGTAGCTGAAGAAGTCCAAGAAGAGCACATTAATTTGCAAAATGATAGTAATTGCAAGGACGCTTTTAATAATGCGATTAACAGTTAATCATTATCGTACCTTGTGGTCCCTGTGAGAACAAATAAATGTCGTAGTGGTCCCTGGTCAAAAAAAAAGGTCAGGAACCACTGATTTAGACAAAGAAATTCAAAATCATGATTGTTTGGGGTGATGCATGGGGTAAGGTTTTGTCTAGATCAACGATACTCAACCTGCGGCCCGCCAAGCTTTTGTGTGCGGCCCTAACTACTTTACCATCAGGAACTTGATTTAAAAAAACCTATCATTCTAAATTTCGAATATTCGATTCGATTCGATTTATAATCTTGAGATTCGTTTGGAGTTTGACGCACAGGCCACAGATAGTGACACCCGAAAAGGATTGTCATTATGGTCCACACGATCTGATACAAGAGTAAGATACTTGTTTAGATATTCACGGCCAAAAGGCTTTTTTTTGTTATTTGTTTTTGGGGTGTTATGCCGTGTTGCGCTACCTCCGTCTTTAGCCAACGTTTCGGACAGCGTTACAGTGTCCATCATCAGGGCAGATGTGTAAGAGTGTTGCTATTTACACACGCTAGATTTAATCCCAAAAAACAAATATTTGACACACAAGTACGCACGCAAATCTATAATATAAATATGAATCTCTGAATGTGTTGCTAAGCGCATAACTTCCTAACGACTGCACCAAATTGGATAATTCTTTTTTTGTGTTCGTTATTGTCAGGACAAGTTTTGTATAAAACCACTGGTGAGCTCTGACGTAATGAAATTTGTATAAAAAAAATTGAATAGGTGGCACACGAGCTATTTGAAAACTGAATGTACCGGGACTGAATGTATGGAGTGCGGGAGGGTTGGAGTGAAACCAGGGAAAGGGGAGGGGAATCTGGGAGGGGGGAGGTGAACTTGGGAGGGGGAGTCGCGGGACGGGGAAGGGGGGGAGTGGAGTGGGGAGAGGGAAGGTGGAGGAGGCGGAGTGGGAACGCGAGAGGGGAAGGGGACGCGGGAGAGAAAGGGGAGGCGGAAGGGGAAAGAGACGAATGGTAAAGGACACGCAGTGAGAAACTATTTCCTTATTAAACGGCATAGCAACGCATGCCGTGTACCAGCTAGTAATTTATAAATAAAAGAGCCACTTCTAGAAACAACCGCATCACTTATAATACATAAAAACTGGTTAATGTCAATGGTTAGTCAGGTACCTACTAATTTTAAAAGCATTTCTTGCTGTCGTATAAAGTACTATTTTCTTATAATATAAATACGCATAATTAGGTAATTTTTCCAAAAACAGCGCTCTACAAATTATCCAAATATTATTATTATTAATGGCGGAGTGTCTTCAAAATTAAATCGAAAAAATGTTGGGGGGGGGGGGGGTTGATGATTTTTTTTCGTAATACCAGTATAGTGTTGCGGCCCGCGTAACTTTACAAATACATGTATGTGGCCCGAAGAGAAAAAAGGTTGAGTATCGTTGGTCTAGATCCTGGTGGTGAATGCACTTGGTTAATTTGTAGTGTTTATTATTTTAAATTAAATGAAATCTTATACTCGGTCCACTGTTAAATTTATAAGCTGTAACTTTATAGATGTTCCACTGGGTACCACCCAGGGTAATTATTTTCCTCAGGGCCTCCCGTGTGGTATTAATAAAAAAATGAACTCTGTCATTATACGGGGAGAAAGGTAATATTTCTTATTTTCAATGAGGGGAAATGATCCACTGTACAACTGGGTAGTACACAGTGAAACAATCTATACAGTTACTGCCTCATCAACAGCATTGTCTTTGAAGATGACATAGTCCTGACAGATGCTAGTTCTCGGAGCATCTTCCATTGAAATACTGTTAGAAGAACAAGGAGAGCGTTCCTTCCCGACGCCTGTGCTCTAAAGATTGCAATAAGGAACTCCAGTCAATTTTTTTTTAATGAATAATGACCTTCTAACTTAAATAACCGCATTTTTATTTTTATAGGTAGTTAGTTTTTTACTAGTTAAAATAATTGTCAAAGTTTTAATTTTTCAAGATTCCCTCCAAAAGTTTTATTTATTTTCAACAGGTGTTGTCATTTTGTACGGAAGAAACTATTGAATATGTAAAAACATATTTTTTTAATGCCATAATATTTCTCACTGGAGTTCCTTATTGCAATCCGTTTGTTAAGATGGGAGAATCTATAAAACCGCCCGTTTCTACAAAGAGTCGAGGGTTTTTTCAGGTACCTACATCGGGGCTCCAGACCAGAGGCGGCTGCCAAATTCAACCGAGGGAGATTATTTTTATCATATTTATTACGGCATATAAATCGGAGATTTAGTATGATCAGACCCGAAAGGTTGGTCTGATTTACGTGATTTTATTTTTATGTTAATACCGCACAAGAGTCCCAAGTGCTCCCAACCGCCTGGACCCAGTCAGGCTATGGCATACCCCATTTTGTGAGGCTGAATGTAGCGGAAAGGGGATGCAGTTATGAAGGTTGGTTGGCTATTCAGATCGAGTCACCGACCAGGGCTAAAGCCATTTCAAGCAATGCTTTAATTCGAAATGGCGGTCTTACTCCAGGGTGATACTGAGAGTATCTTCCACTCTGGAACGTGCCGCAAATACACCATGTATATACATTTATATGTATGTATTTTTTTATTGATTTGTGTTATTTCACTATTTAAACATAACCACTGGAGCGACAGTGCGATTTTTAACTTTTTCCTCCGATTGCTCGTGATTTTTTGGTGTCCATTTTGAATATTTTCCGCCAACATTAAAAAAATCATACCATCGAATTTTAATATGGAAAAATTGAAAAAAAAAATTAATGCATATAGGGAAAATTAGCCTAAAACTGGCAGCGAAGCAATTCGAGATATTTTAAATGGTGCCATATTGTGGCAAAAACCGCTCCAGTGGATAAAACAATACATATACCAATGATTAAGTTTTTTAATGATTAAGTTGTGAAAAATATATATTTTTTTAGATTAGCTCCACACAGGTGGCCCTGAGGAAAATAATTTCCCTTTGGAGGGTCTTTTTAAGGAAGGTAAGGATAGGAACTTTTGGGAAGAAAAAGGGTATGAGGGGTGGGTAGGAATCTGGGGGTCAGTGTGTCCGGGAGTGACGGACGTATGAATCCATCCCTCCAATTGCGGTGCAAGGCGAGAGAGTCAGGAGAGTCCGGCTGGAAAGGTCAAAAGGCCTCCTTTAACCAGTCTCTCTCTCGCCACGCAGCAGGTGGGCAGTCATATCCGCCGCCAAGATCTAAACGAACTTCATCCCGTGAACCTGGGCACCCTTGCCTTAGTTCGCTACGTTTGGTGACTTATCACCAAACGTAACGAACCACTCGGGGTGACCTATAGCAGAGATGTTGGTTATTTAATAAATGGTCCCTGGGACGGCGGTACCCATACCCGCCCCCCAAATTATACAAATCTACCAAAATAAAAATTACTTGTGCACGCTGGGATTGAAACTTGTGACATCCGAATCGCTAGTTGAGAGCCTTACCCCTCGACCACAGGAGGCCGTCGTATGATAACAGAAGTGTAGTTTCCAACATTTTAATATAAAAAGATAACTCAAAGGATTTTGAAACACAATAGATGGCTAAAATTTCTTTATAAATGTGTAAAACAATAGGCGACGAGTTCTTTTTAAAAATGATCCTATGTTCGACCACATGGGATGTGATTTACGTCTATTACACAATATAGACTTGTAAAAAAAGAGGTCATAAAATAATTAGGATTATAATTAGGACCACCAACCACAAGTGTGTTCCGGTATTTGAGGTACCACTTAGTTGGGCCAAATTATTAGAAGGGTTACAAAAGGGGCTGAAATAAAGAAACTGGAAATGGATCTAGGTAAAAAAATTCAAATGAATGGAATACCTAAGCATTAAAAATGTACAAATAGTAATAATGTTTTGTATATATTCTTGAATAGGTAAGAAATAAACAAACATATAAGAAATATTAGGCACTCAATGTATAAAATAATAGAAATGCTTTCATTTTCATTCAGTGTACAATTCTCCCATGAAGATTTCAGTAATAAGATATTTATAGATACACAATTACAACTGATCTTAGGCACTAAATATACTAAAAATGTTTTCATTGTTACACAGTAGCGGCGTTAGGGTGGGGCGCGGTTGGGCAACCGCCCAGGATATAAATGGGCGCCGGATGTAAAGAGGGGCGCACAGGCGCCCGTTTATATCCCCTCGCTTTTTGAGCCAGGCCTGCACTTACTCGTAAATTCTCTAATTTTAGGGAAAAAATTGTTATGGTGGCAACACTAGAATGGAACGTAGTGTTCAATCGCTTCGATCGGAGCACTGCATGCAGTTCATTTTACCGGGAGTCCCCAACCATAGAGAAACACATTATCTATCTCTTTTTAACATTTTATTTAAAAAGAGTTGGCGTCATTTTTAACAAAGTGGAACACATTCAGCTGATTCTCATTCTTGCATAAGTGTATACACTTAAAACAGTTATTCCAATTATTTTTAAATCAAACAAACGCAGCAATCAGACGTTCCACGCTACGTTGCGATGATCTTGTTCGTCACCCTTGGTTCCGACTAGCGAGTGACATTAGTTTTATCTAAAAAGTTGAAATATAAATAGTGTAAAGTGTAAAAGTAGGTATTTCTTTTTTGAGATTTTGACGGATCATTCTATTAGGTAAGTACAAATTTATTTTAACTATCTATACAATATCTATACATTTTAACTATTATTAGTACTACACACTACACACTCTCTACTACTACTATATTTTTCTCTCTCTGCTATCTATCAATCTCTATAACATTTGTTTGTGTTTGTATGTTTATACGTTTGGGGCGGGGTAATCTTTGGAACTAATTATACCGTGTTAATGAAATTTTGATTCACAGATAATACAGATCCCGAGGAAATACATAGATTACCTACTTTTTAATGCACGAAAAATCGCATTCCCACGGATGTGGGTGATCGTGATTTTTTCGTCCTAATCTAAGCATTATCGCGAAACACAAGCTTGTAAATAAAACATTTCACAAATATTCTGCTGCCATATCAATTTTATCTATAATTTTTGATCTTCCTTCCCGTGTTTAACGCTATCCCAAATATAATGCGTTTTTGGTCGTCCTCGCTGCTTTTTTCCTTTTATTTTTAGAAATGTATCGACCTACAGAGATTTAATTTGTTGCAGATTTTATTGATTACTACTTAACTGATTAGTACAAAATGTCTGAACACGTTGATCTTATCAAAAGAATCTGGGTCAAAATTTAGAAAACAAAAAGCAGAAAAAGAAAAGGAATTTCAGAACACAAAAAAGTTTATGAATAAAGATAAATTAATATATCACAACAAAAAATCAAGACCTGAATGTGGCATCTACATCTGGAACACAAACGAATTCATCGGTAGTGGAGCCTCTGTCTGACAAGTCAGATCAGATAGCTGCTGAAGAGATTGTGGATGAGGTGTCCCGAAGTGAGGGAACAAGTTGTGCTACAATTACAGATGCTGCTCAGGATGAATCCTTTGGTGATGTACAACAAATACAAACTGCTGGCCCGAATATAGCGGATCCAGCCACTTGGCCAGTTATTCGAAATAGCAAAACAATTGATCATATAATAACTAGTGGCCCGGTGCAAATTAACAGTGATATTTATCCGAAGAATGCTACAGGGCGACATTTTTCTAATTCTCATTTCATAAAAAAACTAGCAAACAATGAAACAATTCATTCAGTTCAATCAGTCACTTTGTTTGGGGTACTTCAGAGGTTGTTCACATTGTTTTCAGCTTCTGTTCATCAATGGAAAATTCTAACCGATCGCTTGGGATCAAGGGCGTAGCTAGGATTTTGTTAAGGGGGGGGGGGCAGGTGTAGACAAACCAAGAATATATCTAAGGTAAATGCTGCATGAGCAATGGGGGGGGAGGGGTGGGGGGGGGGGGGTGGCTAGAGAAGTTCAGAAATAGGCTATTATGTATCCTGAACCGTCATTTAAAACCTATATTGAGAGATCTTTTTAAGTACCTTGTGACTGTCAAGTGGTCACCTGATGCTATACAAAGGTATCTACTTACACCTAACCTTTGTTTATGGCATTTTTTTTCTCATTAGCGTTTATAATTCCGTCGCTGGCTTTTCGTTGTATAGTAGCTCCGAATTTATAACGATTTTTCCCCAAAAAAGAAAGAATTATTTCAAAATAATACTTAATATTAAAACAGCGAGGCTGTTCGAAGTATTTTAAAATTAAAAACAGTGTTTAAGACTGATAAACGACAATATATGTGGTGAACAAAACAAAGGAATTTGTCTGCATTTTGGGTCTTTTGTTCTTTGTGTGTTCTTTGGAAATTAATAAAGAGCCGAAACGAAAATTACCGAGATTGGCGAAAAAAGATCGCATCAATCAACTTTCGGCCCAAGTAGAGCAGATAAGTGCGTTTATTCAGAACTTTATGACTTCCAAAACGGACGACGATAGAGACTTGGAATCTGAAGTTGACGGATTTTCAGAAGACCAGGAGATGCATGGAGAGAGGGATGCATCAACTTCTCTGGGGATTGGGCTAGTTAATCCCATCCAGAAAACCCGGGAATTAAACCTATTGATGGTGGAAACTACTTGTGAGGAGCCAACAGTTCCTACAGCTGATGTTAACCGTGTATAAAAGATCGAGAGTTTACAGCACTTCGGTTCGCCGGAGTGGAACGAAGTGAGGTATGGGGATGTGGTAAGGAGATACCTTGCCAATCCCATGTTTAACCAGTTGGAGGTGAAAGGAGAGTTTCTCCATTTAAATAAATCGGAACAATATGCGGGTTCTTTAGATAAATTCTGCGGGGCACTGAGCCATGCCCTCTTGCAGCAGAATGAGTGCCACCAAAAATCTCTGCAGGAACTAGTAAACTGGAGTGCAGAGGAAGGAAAGGAGTTAACCGCAGGCTCCATATTTAATAAAGTGGAATCACTGTTTGCTCCAGATACTTTTATGTTTCTAAATACCTATCTGTGAACATTAATCATTGGTCTGTTTTTTATCATCCTCTTATGTACATTATCTTACTAAGACTGTTTATGTTCCTAAAATAAATAAATAAATAAATACAGAGTATCAGGCAGTAACAAAAGATGTTCTGCAGATGGTCTGCGGAAGGAGAGCAAACGCAATCCAACATCGTAGGGAGGCAATCCTTAAAGAAGTGAAGAGCAGTTACATACGGGAGGCTGTTAAAAATATTCCTCCTGCAGCGGGTCATCTTTTTGATCCAAGCAAGTTAGAGTCCCAGATTCAGCGGATGGGAGGACTCGATAAATGCCTCCCACATTCGAGCTTTGACCCTCAGCCATCAACCAGCATGCAGCTACCCAAGTATAAAGGTCCAGTGAGGAAGCCTTTTCGCGAGAGCAGGCCCTTTCGGGAAGGCAGAACGTTTCGGGATAAGCCCTTTCGGGATAGCAAAGCCTTCCGTGGTGGGCGAACCAACCAACAGGAGTCCAGAGGTGCTGACAAGAGAGGTCCAACCAAGCCAAGAAGGAATTTTGGTAACAAGGATAGACTATGACTATCCGGAGAGGGCGTTTCAGGGGGGGCAGTTAGGACAGTTTCTAAGCAATTGGAGCCCCACCAACGCTGTTAACAATGTTGCGAGGGTACAAGCTACCCTTCCGGCAGAAACCTCCTCTAAGTATAGTGGGCAGACACGGTGAGTTCCCCTTATAAAACTCAAATCACAGAAGAAATGACGCGACAAATAGACAAAATGAAAAAGGAGAAGATATTGGAATCAGCTTCGATATCTCCTTCCTTTCTATCTCGGATGTTTCTCATACTGAAGCAAGACGGTTCATTTAGACCGGTTTTCAACCTTCGTCGCTTGAACAGTTTCTTGACTATAAGTAAATTCAGACTTATTAATTAATTAATTAATGTTAAGGGGTCGTCCATTAATCACGTTTTTTAGCAACCCCCCTCCCCCCTGGTGATAGGTGGTGAGGTTTTGGACTAACCCCCCCCCCCCTCGAAATCACGTGTATTTTTTTTTAGTACAAAGTATTTTGAAATTTTCAGAATATTATCATGAAAAATAAATACACGTGATATCTCATTATACCCCCCCCCTCCTCGTGATATTTCGTGATTTTTTCTGAACCCCCCCTATTGTTGCATCATTCATTCAACCGGGAGACTGGATGGTTAAAGTGGATCTTTCTCAGGCCTAAGTACTTTCATCTGCCAATTCACAAGAATCATCGCCGTTTCTTGAGACTCATTTTTAATAGAGAACTACTTAAAATGACATGTTTGCCTTTTGGACTAGCATCTGCTCCAAAAGTTTTTGCTTCTCTTACCAATTGGATAGCGAAAAAATTAAGAGACAAAGGTCTCAGAAGAATAATTGTCTACTTAGATGATTTTTTGATAGTACATCAGAATGAAAATATTTTGAAAATACATATATTTGAAACAATCTCCATGTTACAAACTCTGGGATGGATAATACAATTCAGTAAATCCACTCTATGTCCAGTTCAGAAAATTGAATATCTGGGAATTATGTGGAATTCAAGGGTTTACTTAAAAGGTCTCCCGCAAGATAAAATAGTGAAAATAACAAGGTTACTGAAACAATATATTAATCTAGGAAAATGGTCACTTAAGCAGTGCCTCTTGGGCACCCTCAATTTTGCTAGTTTCGCCATTCATAGAGGCAGGCTTCACCTTCGCATGTTACAGTGTGCCAGTCGCAAGCTACCTGCATTCAAACCCAGGGACAACTTAATCAAAAACATATTTATTTCATCAAATTCTAAATTCAATGCGTACATCCCAACTTTCAATGTCACTCGAATGGGCCTCGTCAGAGGTATCTCAACCGATCTGTCCATTCCAGAAATCCTGTCTTCACTTTCAACCCCCCAACATATCGGCAATCCCATAAAAGCCAGGAGGTTAAATTATAAGGACTCTTCTGAGGGCATCGTTTCCTGGAAGCCCTCCCAATCTGTCGTCATCACATTTGAAGGACAATCTCTTCCCTCCCATATTTATTTATTTTTCAACTCCTTACCAGTTGAAATGTATACTTATCCCACCACTCAATGTTACAATTGCTGTCGTTTTGGTCATACCAAAGCTGCATGCAGATCCCCTCCCAGATGTTTCAAATGTGGAGAAAACCACACGGCTGACCAATGTTCTTCTCTCTCTTCACCTAAATGTTTTAACTGCTCAGGTGCTCATTCCGCCATTAACTCTTCTTGTCTGGAACAATCTCGCCAAAAAAATATAAAAATTTCTATGGCCTCTGAGAACTTGTCTTTTCTGCAGGCTTCTAAACTATTCCCGCCTGTCAAAAAATCATTTGCTGAGGTTTTATCCAGTAACTCTTCATCCAACCCACCCGCCTCCTCCTCAACATCTTCTCGTTCAACTAAATTCACATACAAAAACCCTATCTCTAAACCGGCTCCTGGATACGATCAGCAACAACACAACTCACTTCTCTTAAATCCCAATGGTTCACTTCTTTCAAATGCCACAAATGGGTGCGCAAACAATTATAATTCATCCTCAACAAACCATCAAAAGCTTTCTGAACAATTCTCCGAAGATAATTCTTCATTTATTACACTCTTATTATGCTTCTAATTGACCTAATTTCTTCTCAAACTAATGTACCGTCCAACGCTGCTTCTATTATTTCCACATTAAAATCATTTATTCAAAATGGTTCTTCAAGATGTCAGAATTCTTCAGTGGAATAGCCGCAGTGCTATTTCTAACAAATCGAACCTTCTTAACCTATTAAATTCAAACCTTGTTTCTGTGGCTGCTATCTCGGAGACATGGTTTACTCCATTCACCCACTTTAATGTGGGAGGGTACTCCTGTCTCCGTGATGATCGCCCGGAAGGTACGGGCGGTGGTGCTGCCCTTTTTATTAAAAAATCCCTTCTGTTTTTCCCAATAAATAATATCAAACCCCCCAATGCTGACTTTCAAATGATTGCAGCTAAAATAAAGGACACTTCCTTTGTTTCTATCTATCTTCCCCCAACATCGCACTTCAATAAACAAGCGTGGTTGCAAATTGTCCGTCAACTAAGCCCTCCTTTCTTTTTATTGGGTGATTTTAATGCCCATTCCCCCGTCTGGGGTTCTGCTTTCTGTGATCGAGACGGTCGAAGTGTGATGGATTTCCTAGATGAATCCAACCTTTTTCTTTTGAATGACGGATCTCCTACTAGAATCTCTCGCCCCAACGCAAACCCCAGTGCAGTGGATCTCTCCATATGCTCTACTAATCTGGCACCTCTCTCCTCGTGGGTGGTGTCCCCCGACCCTTGCTCCAGTGATCATTTCCCGATCACAATCACTTATCAAACTTCTTTTCATTCAGACAAGTCCCATATTTTGACAAAGATTAAAACAAAACACACCAAATGGGATGAATTTAACTCACATATGGATAAGTTTATACAAAATTTATCCTATACCGATACATTATCTGTCAAAGATGACTACGATAACTTCAAATCAATGCTCGTAACTGCAATCAATAAATCAAATCCTCCCCCTAAAACCAAATCTCTCAAAAAACTCCCTCCGACTCCCTGGTGGGATGAGGAATGTTCCAAAGTAGTGAGAATTCGGAAAGCTAAATCTCTTTCCTATCGTCACAATATGACTATGGAGAACTATCTCATATACAAAAATGCCGAAGCCAATGCCAAAAGGGTATTGAGGTCAAAAAAAGATCCGGGTGGTACAACTTCTGCAGTTCAGTATCTCCGAACACTCCAATTTCGGAAGTTTGGTCTATGATTCGAAGATTTCGATCCTCCTTCAGTCCAACATCTCCTCGAGCTTCTCATTCTAAATGGATAGACGAGTTCTTGGACAAAATTGCCCCCCCTTCTGTACCTAACTTAGATGAAATAACTCCAATCCACAACACTCCTATGTCTGATCATTGGCTAGACTCTCCGTTCACTTTAATTGAATTAAAAAAATTGTTTATCAACAGCCAAGGACTCATCTCCAGGCAGAGATGGTATACCTTATAGCATTATCAAAAATAGTAATTATAATGTTCTAAATCACTTTTTAAGCATCTTAAATAAAATCTTCCAGACTGGCATAATACCTGATGACTGGAGTTCTCAAATAATCATCCCAATTCTAAAATTAAACAAATCACCCAATTCTGGATCCAACTATAGGCCAATTGCTCTTTCATCCACCCTTAGTAAAATTTATGAAAAATTAATTAAAAACCGGTTAGAATTTTTTGTCTAGAGTAATCATCTTCTCTCTCCATCCCAATTTGGATTTAGGAAATAGAAATCTACACAAGATAACCTTGCCATCATCAGCACTGATATTGATTTATCCATTTCTAACAAAGAAGTTTGTCTTGCAGTCTTTATAGACATAGAAGGCGCCTTTGACAATGTTTCCATCCCAATTCTTAAAAAACAACTTTTAGGCCTTGGCTTACCCCTCATGTTTGTCCAATCTATTATTAATCTTTTTCTCGATAGGAAAATTTTCATTGAGCTACCAGATGTTACTCCTCAGAGTAGGTCAATTTGGAAGGGTTTACCGCAAGGCGATGTATTATCCCCCTTACTGTATAATATATACACACACAATATGCATGTCACCATTCCCCCTCAAGTAAAAGTTGTTGAGTTCGCAGATGACATAGCTTTCTTCTTATCATCCAAAATCATTCCATCCGCCGTCAAATATCTTAATGAAGCCATGGATGCCCTTTGCACATGGCTACTTTAAATGGTCTTGAACTTTCAGTACAAAAGAGTCAGTATGTCACCTTCTCAAATCGTCATAATACCCCCCTGTTCAAATTTTATTTAAAAACTCTCCAATCCCCAATGCTTCCGAAGTAAAATTTTTGGGAGTAACATTTGATAGGAAACTTAAATGGTCTTCCCACATTAATAATATAGTTACTAAATGTGAAAAAAATTTAAATATTATCAGATCATTGACTGGCGTTTGGTGGGGTGCTCATCCTATCTGCATTAAGTTGCTCTACAATGCACTTATTCGAAGTCATCTCGACTATGCCTGCCCACTTTTTAGTACTGCATCCAAAAATGCACTCAGTAAATTAGACAAAATTCAATCTAAGTCATTGCGAATAATAACTGGCGCGATGCAATCGTCGCCCATCAATTCCCTTCAAGTAGAATGTTCTGATCCTCCTCTTTATTTAAGGCGTCAATTATTTGCTGACAAATTTGTTCTTAAATGTTTAAATTCTAAAAGTCATCAGATTATTCCCAGAGTCTCGTTGTTCAAACACTCAACACATTCATCTACAATCAGAGCTCGAACTAAACCTCTCCCTGCCATCTATAAAAATTTTCGCTCTCTCTCAGAGCTTCAAATTATCAAAAATGATCTTCTTCCTTTGTACAAATTAAAATATAGTCACGTCACCCTATCCCCAACGATTTTAGAAGGGATCGGCATCCTTAAAAGTCATTCCAATCTCCCAGCCCGTACTGTCAATAATATGTTCAATGACATTATTTCTTCTAAATGGCCCAACTCTTCTCTTTTATTTACTGATGGCTCCAAATCTCCGGACTCTCCTAACTGTGGTATTGGTATTAACGTTTACCACAATAATTCTAATGAAAGAATATTTTATTCAATTTCAAACCAATTTTCAATATTTTCTGCCGAGTGCATTGCGATTATTGAATCTCTCAAATATGTAATAAAAAATAATTTTGAACATTCTCTTGTTCTCTCTGACTCTCTCAGTTCCCTCCAAAAACTTAAAACCAGTCCTCTTCTTCATCCTGGTGATCACTTTGTATGTCTTATTCGAGTATTGATAACCTCCATTCAAAGCTCTGGAAAAACTGTCACTCTGATTTGGATTCCTGGACATGTTGGCATAGTAGGTAATGATATTGCTGATTCCTTGGCAAAACAAGGAGCGTCTAACCCTACCGTTACCCTCGTAAATCATATTCCCCTGTCTGATATTTTTTCCATCATCAAAGATAGATCCCGCAATGTTTGGACAGAGTATTGGAACATTGCTAGTCAATCCAAGGGTGCCCGCTACGCCTCAATACAAAGGACTATCCCATCAAAACCGTGGTTTCAAAAATTCCCCCATTTTTCCAAAAAAGAAATTTCCTTACTTATTCGTATGAGAATCGGGCATTGTTCCGTTCCTTCTCATCTTTATAAAATTCATGTGCTTGACTCCCCAGATTGTACGTTCTGTGGTCTAGATGTGGGAACTTTAGATCACATATTTTTTGATTGTCCCTCTCTAAATAAATATCCTCTCTTCTATCAAGCGTTATCAAAAATTGCCTCTCCTCCATTCAACATCTCATCTCTTCTAAGTCTGAACTCTACTCCAATCTTCCATAAAATTCTGAAATTTGCACATTTAAATAAAATTAATATATAAATTCACCTTTCCTTTCTCTGTAATTATAAATGATGGCCTAGAACACCCTTGAAGGGTGAAAGCCAGAAATAATTGAAAAAAAAATAAAAAAAATAAAATTAATATATAAATTCACCTTTCCTTTCTCTGTAATTACAAATGATGGCCTAGAACACCCTTGAAGGGTGAAAGCCAGAAATAATTGAAAAAAAAAAAAAAAAAACATATTTTAATATCATCACATTAGCGTTAGTGGTCACCAGTCGATAACAAACAGATCTCAATATAGGTTTTAAATGACGGTTCAGGATACATAATAAAATAGTTTTACCTACCAATAAAACTTATATTATGTACCTAACCTCATTTAAAACCCAGGCAATCACTGCCTGGTGAGAACCTATGAGAAAAAATGCCATAAACAAAGGTTAGGTGTAAGTAGATACCTTTGTATAGCATCGGGTGACCACTTGACGGTCACAAGGCACTAAAAAAGATCGGGGAAGCCCTTGCGAAAGGGGATTTGAGAATGCTTCTCTCAAATCCCCTTTCGCATATTTAGTTTTATATCACTTTTCTCACAAACTTTACAAACATTGTTTGCACACGAATCAATATAAAAATCCGCGAGAAGAAGAATTTATAAAAAAATCATCGTATTTAACACTTGGGCTCGGTCGTTGTAGCTCTTGGGGTCGGACGTTTTAATACTTGTAGTCTGTCATAACTTCGTCCCTAAGGCACCGAACTGACTGAAATTTTGTCGTCGTTGTGAAAAATCATCGTTTTAACACTTGGGCTCGGTCGTTGTAGCTCTTAGGGTCGGACGTTTTAATACTTGGGTCGGTCATAACTTCGGCCCTGTAGCATCGAACCGAATGCAATTTTGTCGTCATTGTGAAAAATTAACGTTTTAACACTTGGGCTCGGTCGTTGTAGCTCTTGGGGTCGGACGTTTTAATTACTTGGGTCGGTCATAACTTCGGCCAAATGGCATCGAACCGACTGAAATTTTATCGTCGGTGTGAAAAATCATCGTTTTAACACTTGGGCTCGGTCGTTTTAGCTCTTGGGGTCGGTCGTTTCAATACTGTCGGTCATAACTTCGGTCCTATGGCATCGAACCGACTGAAATTTGGATTCTTACAAAGAATGATGGTCTGTAAACGAATCAATAAAAAAATCTGCAAAAAGAAGAATTAAAAAAAAAATCATCATTAACTTCATCGCATGTTTCATCACTGTTTTCGTAATATATAACAAAATATTTTATTTCATCACTTGTTTCAACGCATGTTTCATCACTGTTCTCATCAATGTTTATAATGAATTACTTCATCATTACCTTCATCGCATGTTTCATCACTGTTTTCGTAATATATAACAACATTTTTTATTTCATCACTTGTTTCATCGCATGTTTCATCACTGTTTGCATCAATGTTTATAACGTATTATATCATCCTTAGGCTCATCGCATGTTACATCGCCGTTTTCACAATACATTACATAATATTTTATTTCTTCACTTGTTTCATCACATGTTTCATCACTGTTTTTATCACAGTTTATAATGAATTATTTCATCATTAGCTTCATCGCATGTTTCATCACTGTTTTTGTAATAGATTACAACATATTTTATTTCATCACTTGTTTCATCGCATGTTTCGTCACTGTTTTCACCAATGTTTATAACGTATTACATCATCCTTAGGCTTAACATCGCTGTTTTCACAATAAATTACAAAATATTTTATTTCATCAGTTGTTTCATCACATGTTTCATCACTGTTTTTATCACAGTTCATAATGAATTTTTTCATCATTAGCTTCATCGCATATTTCATCACTGTTTTCGTAATAGTTTACAACATATTTTATTTCACCACTTGTTTCATCGCATGTTTCATCACTGTTTTCATCAATGTTAATAACGTATTATATCATCCTTTGGCTCATCGCATGTTGTATCTCTGTTTTCACAATGCATAACAAAATATTTAATTTCATCACTTATTATATCAATGTTTATAATGAATTATTTCATCATTAGCTTCATCGCATGTTTCATCACTGTTTTCGTAATAGTTTACAACATATTTTATTTCATCACTGTTTTCATCAATGTTAATAACGTATTATATCATCCTTTGGCTTATAGCATGTTACATCTCTGTTTTCACAATACATAACAAAATATTTAATTTCATCACTTGTTTCATCAATGTTTTAAATGAATTACTTCATCTTTAGCTTCATCGCAAGTTTCATCACTGTTTGTGATGAAGCAAGTGATGAAATAAAATATGTTGAAATCTCTGATGAAAACAGTTATCAAACGTGCGAAGAAGCTAATGATGAAATAATTCATTATTTACTGTGATTAAAACAGTGATGAAATATGTGATGAAACAAGTGATGAAATAAAATATTTTGTAATTTATTGTGAAAACAGCGATGTAACATGCGATGAGCCTGAGGATGATACAATACGTTATAAAAATTGATGAAAACTGTGATGAAACATGCGATGAAACATACCTCATACATGCTCCGGTTTTAGCTTTTCATTATTATTAGTCATTCCGGAATATATAAATTAGATTGTAATGATTGTTCATCATTTTATGTAGGTAAAACGACGCGTAATGTCAATATTAGAATCAAAGAGCATCTTAGATGCTTAAATAATAATGGATTTTCGGAATTCGCTAATCACCTTATTGATAAAGATCATACCTTCAATCAAAACACCGGTGTTAAGATTTTACACAGAAATGGTCATTGTAACAGGCTTAATAATTTAGAAGCACTCGAAATAAAGAAAGCCGTTAAAACAAAAACCCAAATCCTTAATAATCAGTTAAATGTGTCAAATAGTCCGATATTAGGAATATTTCCCATAAACTAAAAAAACCCGTAGCCACTTTATTCCTTAATCACCTGATCAAATGACGTTTTGTCCCGGTAGATATAATGTAATTATTCATTAGATATACCCATCTCTTTCTCTCTATCACTATGTAGGATGTTAATTACACTCTCTCACTCTTACTTTATATTATGTTTTGTCTCTGTCTGTATGTATATATAAGCTTACACAATGTATTTTTTCATCAGTTTTAATTTATACCCTGAAGATGCATGTATTAAGCGAAACCGGTCGGTAAATAAAAATTAAATCAATAAATCGTGGTTACAAACAAAGTGATTGTTTTCCTTTAAATAAAATATGTTGTAAACTCTTACGAAAACAGTGATGAAACATGCGATGAAACAACTGATGAAATAAAATATTTTGTAATTTAATGTGAAAACAGTGGTGTTAAGCCTAAGGATGATGTAATACGTTATAAACATTGGTGAAAACAGTGACGAAACATGTGATGAAACAAGTGATGACACAGCGCCCTTGAGGTGATTTTTCACAAAAACGGCGCTATATAAATCATCCAAATATTATTTATTATTATGAAATAAAATATGTTGTAATCTATTACAAAAACAGTGATGAAACATGCGATGAAGCTAATGATGAAGTAATTCATTAAAAACATTGATGAAAACAGTGATGAAATATGCAATGAAACAAGTGATGAAATAAAATATGTAGTAATCTATTACTAAAACAGTGATGAAACATGCGATGAAGCTTGTTATGTAATAATTCATTATTAAGTGTGATAAAAACAGTGATAAAACATGTGATGAAACAAGTGATGAAATGAAATATTTTGTAATCTCTGATGAAAACAGTGTTTACAATTGCTTAACAATTGTTCAACAATTTAATCTTTCAAAGACCCAATTGTTTAACAATTTAATGTTTCAAAGACCCAATCATGTTTGATAACGTCTAAAAGGGATCGAAATGAAAATCTAGTCTCCTTCAACGGAAGCAATCTTCCGAATAGGACCTCCATTGATATGCTTGGTGTAACTCTAAGTGACCAGCTTAGGTACGGGGGCTCCATCGAAACCAGAGTTAAGTTAGCCTCTCAGAAACTGGGCGTACTGTAGATACTTTAATAGTACACAACTGCTAACCCTGTACAAATCGCAAATGCGCCCCACGGTTGAATTTGGCAGCCACCTCTGGTCTGAAGCTCCAAAATACCAAAAAAAAACCCTTGACTCTGTGCAGAAACGGGCGGTCCGTTTGATAGATTCTCCCGTCTTAACAGACGGACTGCAATCTTTAGAGAACAGGCGTCAGGTGGGAATGCTGTCCTTGTTCTACCGGTATTACAATGGAAGATGCTCCGAGGAACTAGCGTCATTGATCCCCTCGGCACCGGTGCATAGTCGGGAAACACGCCAAACACGCGCCCAACATTTGTACACGGTTGACATTAGTTACATGAGAACGGGTCGTTTCTATGACTCGTTCTTGAGTTCAACGGCTCGGCTGTGGAACGTTTTGCCGGCCTCTGTGTTTCCTCCCTTCTACAACATAGGTCTCTTCAAGATCCGTGTTCACTCCTTCCTTTCCTCAAAAAGACCCTCCACACAGAATCTTCAAAGATGACATAGGCCCTGAGGGAAGTTATTTTCCTCAGGGCCTCCTGTGTGGAGTTAATGTAAAAAAAAAAAAAATGTCTTCAAAATAATATTGCTGCATGGACGCAAGAATGACCAACTGTGTAGACGCAGCACTACTGTCATTATATCTTAAAAATAATATATCTGCGTGGACGCAGAAGGACCGCCAATATTTATGAAAATATACACTGCTCAAAATGGTTCACGACGAGTTCATCGAAAACGAATTCATCGAAAATCAATTCATCGAAAATCAATTCATCGAAAGCAAATTCATCCAAAACGAGTTAATCGAAAACCAATTCATCGAAAATCAATTCATCGAAAACCAATTCATCGAATGATCAATTCAACGAATCGCCAATTCATCGAAAAAAAATATTTTGTTGATATTTGTGAGAAATGCCGAGCGGACCGAGAAGTTAAAAAAGCATTGGTCAACCTAAACTAACCTAACATAACCTTACCTAACTTAACCTAACCTAACCGAACTTAACCTATTTAACCAATTTTTAAATATTTTTTTATCATCACTTTAATGACCTTTCTGGGTTGTTTATGAGTTGGTTTCATTATGAGTTGTCTGGTCACCGTTCCTTAGATATCCCTTTTTTTGCAGTATCAGACAATCGGAAATCGAAGAGATAACCTATAAATTTTACATTTTCACTACGAAACTGACAGTTGCTAAACACATTTAACTCAGTTAAACAGACCTTTTTGGGTATTTAATTTTGACAGCTCTAATATCTACGATTCGATGAATTGCTCTAATATCTAATATCTACGATTCGATGAATTGATCATTCGATGAATTGATTTTCGATGAACTCGTTTTCGATGAATTTGCTTTCGATGAATTGATTTTCGATGAACTCGTCGGTTACCGCTCAAAATATACTTCGTTTAGTGAACCTGGCGGCGAATCGTCAAACGTTCAATATTCGCTTCCAGACATTCTGAGAGACTTTTTGCTTCCATGACAATTTTTGCCAAATGATTCTACATGGGATAAGCACCAATCTGGCCAATTTTGAAGTCAAAACATTGTTGCGTCCGTATATCGGACGCCGTAAGTCGGTGGACGCAACAATGCTATGGAGATTTTAGGGGGTGGACGTAACAAATGTAGGAGGATATATATATATATATCGGTATACGTAAGCTTACCCTTTACCACTATCTATTTATGATCAAGGCTGGGTGACTGCCGCCTGCGACAGTCGCTTCTCGAGATAACAGCTTTTTCACACCAAGGTTGGTTTGTCTGGCTTATGTTTTACACGGCCAGACACCTGTCATCTTGCTGCCGGCCGGACTCCGACCGGCTCATTGCAAAGGCCCCCGCGCCATCAACTGCCTTTTTCAAGGCACGAAGAAGGACGACCTGGCCCCACTGAGACGCGTACAAATGACCATCCAGAAGGGGAAGAAAAGGATAACTGCCGTGCGAAAGGAAGCTGCCAAACCAGAGGAACCGCCTATTGTGACCCCCAATACAGATTCAAATTAAAACCGGGAATATCTTAGTCACGATCCCCGCCTTCCAGCCCCGGCAGCCATTGCAGAGCCACCCTGCTGACCCGAGGACGAAGCCTGCAGCCATCGTCGTGTTGCCCCCTGCGTTGCACGAACCAGCACCCGGACCCAGCCGCCCCCCAGTAGGCCCAGCTTCGGCCTACAGACCCCTCAGCAGACCACAGCAGCCCCCACAGGACATGGAGGTAACCCACGGTGGACGAGACCATCCAACCCCATCAAGAACTAGAGCCGGTTGCAGTCGGCGTCCGGTTTGGTAACTTGCATGAAGTAAGTGCGCCAACACTAATCATTCTTCTTCTTCCGCATGTACCAGCGGCCCGCCTGCAAAGAAGGATCACGTTCCTCCGGTGGTGATGACACTGGGGATCCTCATCCATGCGCAGATCACCTCTGCTGTACAGAGACACCTGAGCCATCCCAATTTCACCTTCCGGTATAACCGGGGCGAGAAGGCGAACATATTCATAAGGAGCATGGTTGACCACCGCGCCCTCACCAACGGACTACAAGCGGAGGCACGCGGCTTCCATACTTACACGGCGGAGTGTAAGTGTCGAAGTGTCGAGTGCCGTACGTGGACACGGAAGAGATTGCTGCAAGGGCAGACCAAGGCTTCACACCGGTTAAGGTCATAAGGATGACGACCGCCTCGTATACTTGGCACACTTCGATAAGGAAGTGAGTATGGGCCACCCGAGGGCGGCCGTCAAATACCTGTGCCACTGCAGGATCTGCCTACAGAAGTACAGGAGAAATCATCTCCAGCAAGGGACAAGTGCTACCGCTGCCAGAACTTCGGGCACAGGTCCCGAAACTGCTCACACACCGCGAGGTATGTGAGGTGCTTAGTGGACCATGCCTCGGCCAAGTGCCCCAAGAACACCAGGGATGAGCCCGCCGCGTGCTGCAACTACGGAGGCTCCCATCCTACCAACTATACAGGCTGCCCGAAGAGGGTAGCTTACGTCGCCTCGCTGCAACAGCACCAGCGACAGCCCCTTCGCCAGGCTCCAGGAGTCAGCAGGCCACATCCTCAGGCGAAGCAGACGTCAAGGACCGATGGTAGCCAAATTATTCCCTTTATTTGGATTTTATTGCAAAGTGGAAATGTTTTGACCTTGGATGCAAAAGGTATTTTGTGATTGTCCACGGATTTTTAAATTTTATTTTATTCACATGACCGTGCCATGTCTTCCTCGGGCGTTCCCAACTTCTTCTACCATTCACGTCAGAATATAATCCCTTACACTCCTTTCTTCGTACATTTGCACTACATGCCCAAACCATCTAAGAGTCCATTTCTTAATCTTACTCTTTCTACTTACCTTACCTTAGCCTCGCAGTCTTTGCGAATCTGCACATTTCTCACACAACTTCCTAGTTGATTCCTATCGAACCCCGGCTCTCTGTCTTGCTAGGATTAGGACAGGCCTCCAACCACTTGCTATTGTTACCTGATTTTTTTTTGCGTCTTATTTTATCAATCTCAGAATTAACAATATTATAAACTATAGAGATTAATTAAACACTGGGCACTTTTCAACAGTTCGTGTATTCAACCAAACCAGATAGCTATGGCATAAATATAACAATGGTTTGTCTCGGTGATCTGTCTTGCTTGCGTTGCTGAGAGAGAAGAGGGCGGAAGCCACAGGTGGGGTAGCTAGCTACCCTTCCAGGCCGGTCCAGTCTCGCCACCCGCAGGATATTGTCCTCTCCCATTCCTACCAACCGATATAGTGTCCGGGGTTGGTTGTCAAGTTTACACTCGACCATCCTGACTCTCCATTGTGACCTCACAAGAATAAAAAGAAAAACATATTAGTTACAAGCATTACAATCACATGGATAGTTTCTACTGAACTATCCCGGATAGCTTCTACTGAGCATACCCAATTATTCGGACTGTTTCTACTGAACAGTCCCGGATAGCTTCTACTGAGCGTACCCAATTATTCGGATTGTTTCTACTGAACAATCCCGGATAGCTTCTACTGAGCGTACCCAATTATTCGGATTGTTTCTACTGAACAATCCCGGATAGCTTCTACTGAGCGTACCCAATTATTCGGATTGTTTCTACTGAACAATCCCGGATAGCTTCTACTGAGCATACCCAATTATTCGGATTGTTTCTACTGAACAATCCCGGATAGCTTCTACTGAGCATACCCAATTATTCGGACTGCTTCTACTGAACAGTCCCGGATAGCTTCTACTGAGCGTACCCAATTATTCGGATTGTTTCTACTGAACAATCCAGGATAGCTTCTACTGAGCATACCCAATTATTCGGACTGCTTCTACTGAACAGTCCCGGATAGCTTCTACTGAGCGTACCCAATTATTTGGATTGCTTCTACTGAACAATCCCGGATAGCTTCTACTGAGCATACCCAATTATTCGGACTGCTTCTACTGAACAGTCCCGGATAGCTTCTACTGAGCGTACCCAATTATTCGGATTGTTTCTACTGAACAATCCCGGATAGCTTCTACTGAGCATACCCAATTATTCGGACTGCTTCTACTGAACAGTCCCGGATAGCTTCTACTGAGCGTACCCAATTATTCGGATTGTTTCTACTGAACAATCCCGGATAGCTTCTACTGAGCATACCCAATTATTCGGACTGCTTCTACTGAACAGTCCCGGATAGCTTCTACTGAGCATACCCAATTATTCGGATTGTTTCTACTGAACAATCCCGGATAGCTTCTACTGAGCATATCCAACACACCACTAGGATGCACAAACACAGATAATTTTAGAGGCTGAAAAATAGAATATAATCTGCCAAACTGTAATACTTCCAGCAGTCAGATGACTACCCTAGTGACCCGCAGTCACTTATGCACAGTCACTCAGATTAATCAACAATTAATCCTGCAACGTGTCGACCTGGTGAGACTCAGCTCTCCAGCAAATCCAATAGATCATCTCGACCTACCTCACTATCCTGGCTGTCAGACTCGTCAGAGTCTCCAGGGGCTCCCTTGTAGGGCCTCAACGCATCAGCGGCAACCATGGCAGTGAACTTCTTATAGCCACGCATACCCTTGACACTGCTAATCTCGTAGCGGTCAATATCTGGAAATACTTTAGTTACCTTGTATGGTCCACTATAGAGGGGGTCAGTTTTATGATTGATCCCTGCTCCTCCCCGAACCACACCTTCTTTCCACAAGACAAGGTCTCCTTTTCCATACTTGCGTGCTACCTTTCGCCTTTTGTCGTACTGCGCCTTCATTCTTTCAGCAGCCACTGCCATATTACGCTGAGCCGCCTCACGACACTCAGCTACCTGCGCCTCCACGGAGAGATGCTCTACACTGGCATCGTCTCGCGCTTCAGCAAGAACATTGTTCTTGTGACCAAACATCAACTGAAATGGGGTAAACCTAGTACTGGCATTGATGGTATTATTAATACCCCAGATAATCTCAGGTAATCCTACATCCCATAAGTTAGGATCTGCATCCATGGCACGCATCGCCTCGAGCAATGTCCTGTTGGTCCTCTCAACCTGCCCATTTGCTCGGGGAGTAGCAACTGCAGTCAAGATGTGTTTGAACTGCTTCTCTACAGAAAATTGCTTAAACCTTCTGCTATTAAAAGCCAAACCTCTATCGGAGATAACTCTAGTAGGTACTCCAAATGTACTGAACATTTCATTCAACTTTCTAATTGTCTCCACCGAATTTAGTGTTCTTGATGGAAAAGCAAACACAAATTTGGAGAAAGCATCTGTAGCCACAAGTAAATAGCTATTACCTGACTTGCTTTTAGAAAATGGTCCTAGGTGATCTATATGCAGAGTGTGCATTGATCTGTCGGGCTTCGGTATAGCGTTAAGCTTACCTTCCCTTTTCCCGTACTGGCCCTTAGCAAATGCACAATTTATACATGCGGCCACGTACTTCCTGATGAAACGAGTCATCTTGGGGAACCAAACCTCACTCTTGATCAGTTTCTCACACCGCTCGAAACCTGGGTGACCAATGTCATCATGATATTTCCTTACTAACATCCATTTAGCATTATTTGGAACCATTACTCTTTCACCCGCCAACGTTTTGCGGTACAATCTATCATTTCTAATGCAGAAATCGTTTGTCAAGTCCTTATTAGCCTTGCCACTCTTAAGCTGCTCTACGATAGATATAATCTTTTGGTCCTGAAGCTGCAAGGAAAGTAACCAGTCGTCCGTTTCTATCATAGAAACATTCACCTCAAGGGGTGACGGATTACGACTCAGAGCATCTACATGCTTCATACGGTCTCCGGGACGATATACTACATTCATATCGTACTCCTGTATGGTGAGCCACCATCTAGCTATCCTAGGAATCATATCCTTCTTAACCAGCGTTGCCCTTACAGCAGTGCAATCTGTCACAACAGTGAAATGTATGCCAAACAGATAGATGCGGAACCTTTTTACAGATTCAACTACCGCTAAAGTCTCTAACTCATAGCTGTGATAGAATTCTTCTTCCTTTGAAGTCACACGACTGAAATAAGCCACTGGTTTTATTTCACCATCGCTCTGCTTCTGCATTAGAATTCCACCTAACCCTAATTTACTGGCATCCGTGTGCAATTCTGTTTCCAGTTCTCTATCATATATAGCTAGAACAGGGCGACTAACTAACTTCTCCTTTAGGGTTTCAAATGCATGTATCTGGGAATCTTCCCATTTCCACTCGACACCCTTCTTTGTCAACTCAGTCAACGGGCGACCTATGGTAGCAAAACCTTTAATAAATTTTCTGAAATAGCTGGCCAATCCCATAAATTGCCTAATTTCATGAATATTCCTAGGTTGCCTAAAGTTCTGAACTGCCTCAATTTTGATATTGCCTGGTGCAATGCCTTTCTCGGACACCTCGTGTCCCAAATAAGTGATTTTAGTTTGCAGGAAAGAACATTTACTCAGGTTGACTCGAAGATCAGCTTCCGCTAATAAAGTCAAAACCGTCTTAAGTCTGGCTATGCCTTCGGGAATTGATTTAATGGTATGATTTAGATGGTAGAATGTCATCCATGAACACTAGAATATCATCACCTGGTATTCTCGCTAAAGCCTTTTTAATAATCCGCATAAATGCACAGGGTGCATTAGCTAATCCGTAACTCATACGCAAATACTCAAACTGCCCATCTGGCGTTACAAATGCAGTTTTTCTGATGGAATCCTCAGCCATCGGTACCTGATGATAGCCTTGAGCTAAATCTAAGCTGGTAAAATAGATGTTCCCTGCCAGCTTGCATAATTGGTCATCAATATGCGGCGATGGAAATCTATCCTTGATAGTGATTGCATTAAGTGCTCTATAATCAACGCACATTCTAAAGTCTCCGTCCTTTTTCCTAACGAGAATCACTGGACTAGCATAGTCTGAATCCGACTCTCGGATTATACCACTACCCAAAAGATCATCAATCTTTTCTTGTACTACCTTACGTTCTGCAAACGCCAACCTATATGGCTTGTAGTGTATCGGTTGTTCAGTAGTAGTTTTAATCGACATCTCTCCCAAGGTGGTGCAACCTAGATCATTGGTGGAATTAGCAAAACAGAATTCATACTCATGAAGCACCTGCAGCAGGTCCCGCTTCTCTGCTTCACTTATGTCTCCCACCTGCAGATCTGATGTCTCCATAAAACAAACAAAGTTGTCACTTACTTCTCCTCGGCTATGAGTCTGACCTGCTGGAGCTTCAGTGCTCCGTACAGCCCGAGTGATCAGCTCATCCTTCTTCCACCTCAAGGCTTCCCGCCCGAGGTTGTGCACCTTCATAGCTCCTTCAGCACCCAAAAATGTAGCTGGGAGCATGAAAGTGGTGGCCCCCAGTTCGAAACAGCGCGGGGCCGTGGAGTAGCTCTCCCCTAGCACAGCTCCTGTAATCCTCACCTTAACCACCTCCGTGGTTGATGGTGGAATTGTGACATCTCCAGCACATACAACCTGAAATGACTTATCTCCAATTATTGCAAGATCAATAGTTTGTACGGGATTGATTTCTACATCCTTTCTAAAAATAGCTTGTCCGTCATTTACCATGAGGGAAATTCCAATCTGTGAAATAAAGGGTTGTCCTATTAAAACATCAATGCTGCCCATAATACAGTCGGTCACAAGTGCTGAGGTGACCAGATTCAAACCGTCCACCTCGAGAATAAACTCTACCACACCTTGTGCCATTACCGATCCACCGGTAAATCCTTTCAAAATGGTGCCAGAATGTGCCATCGTCAAATTTAATTGCCTGGTGGCTTTTCCCGATATAATGTTGGATTGGCTTCCCGTGTCTATATAGGCACGGAAAGTCAACCCGTTTACCTTTACCTCCTTGTTGAAAACATCTGTCCTGCCTGCCAGCTTAAGTAGGCTAACCGCCTTCTCCTGAGGTTTGGGCCTCTTGTAACATCTGGCAGGTAGATGTCCACTCTTGCCGCAATGCGGGCAATCCTCCGTCTTCTTCATGCAGTTGGCCGCATAATGGCCCTGCTTCCCGCACCGAAAGCAAGCCTTGTCTGCTTTGGCACTGTCCCGCTGGTCACGTCTGCGCCCCTGCTTTCCCCAGCGATGCGAGGATCCAGGCTGCGATGCTGGCGGAACACGCACAGTAGCCCTGTCCGTCTTCGACGAACTGCCTCCGGGGGGTTGGTAATTTTCCTGGGACGCCAGGAATCCAACATACAGCTCCTCGGGGGTTGAACATCTGAAGCTCCTAGCGTGCGCCTGAAGCTCCACGGGTAGGCCCCGTATGATGAGGGAGATGGCTGCCTCATCGTCCAACCGGCACCTCTTCACCATCATCCGCTTCTCGTGGTAATAGTGCGTCATGGTCTCATTACCGCGCTTCTTCCGCTGCATCAGCTCCTCCATCAAGTCCGCGTACTCCGTATGTCGCGGGAAGGCTCGCTCCAGCGACGACTTCCACTCAGGCCATGACATCTCGTAGTTATCGAGGTGATCGTACCACTTTCGGGCCGATCCACGCAGTCGCGTCTGCATATAGCACGCCTTTGCATATTCGTCCCACCCATGGACTCTTCCTAGGACCTCGATCTTCTGCAGCCAAGACACTGCCGTGATGGTCTTGTCCTCCGGATCGAAGAAAGGGATTATCTCCGCTTTCACCGTCGGACCGCCGCTCCGTGCTGACGAAGTGCTCGGTTCATCTTGACGGCTGGAACCGGAACTTCCACCCCTAACCCTGAAGTATTTGGCTAGCATGCCCTCGAGTCTGGTTTCCAGTAATCTTTCGAACACTACACGCGTAGGCTCCATTGCATCATCCGAATTGCTCGGGCTTCTGCTACGGCCACTACGGCTTGGGCTTCGAGACATTTCGTATCTCCGCGCCAAATAAATACACAACAAAGATGGCGGCGGTAGCGTCCCTTCACTGAGTCCCGCGCACGAATATAATTTACGAAATGCAACTTCTCTCTCGTATACACAGTATCTCACTAAACTATAAAACGTCACTTTCGCGCGTGTATGTTTACAATGAATAAAACGTCTCTATCGTAATTTTTATCCAGGTAAACAAAACACAAAACAATAACAAAGCGTCAATTTCGCGCGCAAATCTTACCAAAATAAACAAACAAACGTCACTGTCGTAATCACTTTGGATTTATCCCACTTCTGAATTTATAAACTATAGAGATTAATTAAACACTGGGCACTTTTCAACAGTTCGTGTATTCAACCAAACCAGATAGCTATGGCATAAATATAACAATGGTTTGTCTCGGTGATCTGTCTTGCTTGCGTTGCTGAGAGAGAAGAGGGCGGAAGCCACAGGTGGGGTAGCTAGCTACCATAAATAAACCAATCCCTAGATCGATATCTTCGGGCCTTCTCCATACTAGAAATTTCGTCATCACTGTCACCAACTTAACCAAAAATAAAATGGTCCACCAAAGACTATTGTCTTAATAACATAGAGGAAGTTCAAGGCCATTTGCCACCATAGACAATATAATCGCATTGGACCTACTTTATTAATTCATTAGCCAAATAAATTATTTAAAAATAAAAATGCTTGAAAGCAGAAAAATGTTTTAGTTTCCCCAAGAAAACAACCTTCCATCTGACAAAGCCCGAGGGAATGAGCTTTACATAATTTTTAAAGCTCATTTCCTCAGCAAGGAGCTTTGTCAGATGGAAACCTGTTATCCTGAGGAAATCAAAAATTCAACCGTTTGTAAAAAACCTAAAATACTTGAAATATGAACTCCTTATAAAAGGAAAACATTTTCAAATAATGATTGGTTTTCTACGACGAATTTACATTTTTCTGCTTGAAAAATGATAACTCGGGGGTACATGTTTAAATTCTTTTTATTTTCAGAAAGACAATCGATAATAGCACATAAAAACACTGGTTCGGTGAATTCGATGAATTGAAAAATGGTTTGAAAAAGAATATCGACAAAGGAATGGAAAGGAAACATGGCTAAAGCGTCATACAGCTGTGACATTAAAGATCAACATAAACAATAGCTGTATTGTTTGTTTATATACGTTCATCTTCAATGTCACATCTATATAGCGTTTTAGCCATTTTTCCTTTCCAGCAGTCACCGTACAGTTCTTGTAGAATGAAATAAAAATCTACATATTCTAAATTTCCTTTCAACCGAAATTAAACAGAGTACCTATACCTTCATCGGGGACCCATTTCAGCCATCTCACGGTAAAAACCGCATCATGTGTTCTGAAAAAAATATATCACATTAAACAAAGTTTGTGAACAGAATATACAGTATTTTTCCCTTGTGATGACATACTTTGTTTATCACAAGGGAAAAGTATTCTCACTTCTGTTCATATGAACATATAAATTAGTAGCATTATTAATTTTACCTGCCATTAACGGTGTTATGGTCTGCCAAACAATGTTATAAGGTGTTCCTAACGTAAAGCTCCAAAATCATTCAAAGTCTGGAACATTTTCTGAAACAATATTTGTGAAACATTAACCACTCGGACCCATAAGCTTGTGTTAACGATAATATAACATTAACAGACATATGTATGACGTACGAGGCGTACGTATTACAATTATACTTATTAAAGTAAAATTGAAAGAATATTTTATCAATATGTCATTTAACCTCAAATAGATTTACATATAAATTAAGCTGAATGTTAATGTCTCATGTAATTACCTGATTTCTGGATCAATTGCGGACACATTTGAAACATTTTTCCACCTCTGGAATTCCTGTAAACGATTTTTAAATGAAATATGCCCATGGCGATGTCAACAACACAAATTCAAATTCGTTTGATAATCGCATGACGCAATTTGACGTTTAAAGTTAGACCTATCTATAATAAAATTCAGCTTTATCTATAAGAATTTGGTTCACTCCTGTCAGTTTCAAGGTTAAAGCCAAGTTTTACGCCCCTGCTAGCTACCCTTCCAGGCCGGTCCAGTCTCGCCACCCGCAGGATATTGTCCTCTCCCATTCCTACCAACCGATATAGTGTCCGGGGTTGGTTGTCAAGTTTACAATATTATCATCAACTAATTTTTGCCATATTTTTTGGGCTGCTATCTTTTTGTGTAATTACAAAGTTCTATGTGAATTTATTTGTGACTTCGAAAGTGTTTCGTATACTTATCCGGCCTTTTAATTTTTTTTTCTTGTTCTGTTTCATAATTCGTTTAGATTTATTAGTAGTAACCATGAAGTTTTATTTTCCCTTAAGGTGCCAGGGTGTCTCACAGTTAATCCCCCGACAGTTGACCCCCCTAAATTGTAATTATGATAATCTTTTGTGCATTACTTATAAATTTCAAACCTACGAGTAAAAAAAAACTACAAAAAATACATAATAAGTTGGCGAGGACATCAAACGAATTTATTTTAATTTTTGTACTTAAATGCTGGTGTATACATATACATATAGACAAATAGTTTTATCCTTGATGAGTTTGAATGAAAATATGTTTTATACTTTTGTATTCGGCGGTACATCTTCGCACACCCCTTGGAGGACACTTAGTTATATTTTATATACGCAGACACTTAGTTGTATTTTCCCTAAGCCGAGTGCATATTGTATGGAGGGGGAGGGGAAACTGTCGGAGGATCAACTGTCATGGAATAGGTGCGTGGGATTGGGTACTTTACCATATACAGGGTGTCCGGGGGTAAAGTGCATTAACTTCGGGAGGTGATTCTACATGATGGTAGGAGTAAAAAAGATTAATAACTTTTTCTGAAATTCCAACTTTTTTTTCCCATACAAAAAGACATACCTACTAAAAATCCTTAGTGTAAGGTAGCACTTACCGAACAAAGTTGCTGTTAGCTTGCCGGGCGCAATAGTTGCAACGTTGCTTGGTGTGATTTGGCCTATTTCCATGGAAACCTTTTGTAAACAATAACAAGACTGAGAATTTGACGTTTATACAGATCGTATGTTTTAAACCAAATTTAAAAAGATAACTGCACTTAAATAACAATTGAAGGCACGCTTTTAACGATTAAATTGTTATATACTAATTGAACTTAATTAATGTCATCGCTTTTAACTGGTTAAACAAATTTTCAAAATGTCCACCTTCAGCTTGTAAGCAAGCATGTAAACGTAAAGTAAAATTATTATCAATTCATACGTTGTGGCGTATCTCATTAATGAATGTCTGCCCGTTCTTTACTGGTAAAGAAAGGCATTGACCGAATAATTCAATAACAAAATTAAGCGGCATTGGCACACTAATCAATGACAAAATTACGCAAAAATAAACACAATTTTTACAGTTAGGCAAGTCTACAACTAAATAAACAAAATTAAATCTGAGAAAAACACGCACTGAATGAAGTTATTCCTTTTAAGTCAGTCTTAATAAATACACACTAGATAAAGACACATTAAATCAACAAGTTTTGATTAACAACAATAAAGTTTTTAAAGTGAGACACTACTACGCGAATAAAATTGTTACATTCGAATTCAACACTGACACTGAGCGCTTAGAGCGGGGATTCGGCAACAGTGGAAAATAATAATGCCGCCCGCACACGCCGGTCTAATTTTATTTTTTTACGAAAACTACCCCTAAAAGTTGGAATTTCAAACAAAGTTCTTTTATCTTTTTTTCTTGTACTATCACGTAGGATCGCCTCCCGAAGTTAATGCACTTTACCCCCGGACACCCTGTATACAAACTAAAGAACACACTGTAGAAGAATATCTCCTTCAACAGTTTCCCTACGGCACATCTGTGCTGAACCAAGTCTCTCCCGAATAACTGTCGACTGGTTGAATAACTTCAGCATTCCACTACGACCTCCCCCAAATTTACTTCCACCATTCGAAGAAGAATAAAACAAAACAATTTAAATGGAAGAATCAGTTTTATTTTTTATTTTCAGTTTTATTATTTGGCTTTTGAACATAATATAACATTATAAAACGCACCAAGGAGATTGTCTATGGGTGGAAGGATGCGGGGAGCAGCACTAGAGCAAGAAGTAGCAGCTCTAGACATGTCAGGTCTAGACAGGTCAGGTCTAGACAGGTCAGGTCTAGACACGTCAGCTCTAGAACAGGTCGAAGGAGTTGTCGTCAAACTGTGCGGCCTGCTGCTGCTGTGGGGGCGCGGGGGGTCTAGGAGCCCCCAACCGGTACTGCGGCTGCTAGGGACGGAAAATACTGTTAGTATACCCACGACAAAACACGCAACACCCTGCTTAGGCATGGTGTATATCGGTTTTTAACGTGCAGCACTGCAAACTTGGCGTGGATAAAATAGTTGTGTCCATATAGAATTTCCAGAAAGAAAATAACTGTGCAAACTTCATGATGCCGGAGTTCATCGCTTGAGAGCTAGATCTTTTGCTCAGACAACTTTTCTGTTTAGTTCAAATACACTTCTTCCTGGTGTTCAAACCAACGGGTCATGAATTTCTATATCTATGGTTTGAAGTTAACATACTGTCTGCAAGATATATATTATACATAATTCCATGAACCAGTATTTTGAGATAAACCATTTAAATATTTTGTGTTTATTTGTGCAGAAGTGATACCAGTATCACTTCCGACATAAACACACACTTTTGTTTATTTATGCAGAATGATACCAGAATCACTTCTTATATAAACACACACTTTTGTTTATATGTGTAAAAGTGAACCCAGAATCACTTCTTACATAAACACAGACTTTTGTTTATTTGTGTAGAAGTGATACCAGAATTACTCCTTATATACACGCACTTTTGTTTATTTGTGTAGAAGTGATACCTGTATCACTTCTTACATAAATACTTTACTTTTCTTATTTATGTAGAAGTGATATTGTTATACTCACTTTTGTTTATTTGTGTAGAAGTGATACCAGAATCACTTCTTACATAAATACACACTTTTGTTCATTTGTGTACAATGATACCAAAATCACTTCTGATACCTGTATCACTTCTTACATAAACACATTACATCACTTTTCTTATTTCGGTAGAAATGATATTGTTATACAAACAATTTTGTTTATTTGTGTAGAAGTGATACTGGTATCGCTTCTTACATAAACGCACACTTTTGTTTATGTACGTAGAAGTGATACTGGTATCACTGGTATCACTGGTATCACTGGTATACTGGTATCACTTCTTATATAAACACTCACTTCACAACAATCTACTCATCCGCCCTGATGATAGAAACTGTAAAGTTGTCCGAAGCGTTAGCGAAAGGAGGAAGCACAACATGGCATAGTAACCCAAAAATTAATAACAATATGTATTAATTTTGCTATTGAAAATTTCAAACCATTTTCATATTTGGAATGGTCTTGAGTTTAGAGATGCCAAATGTTTAGACATTTAATTTTGGATTCTTCTTAGTAGATTTTGTAACACATTTTGCTAAAATTTGTCTTAGCTACGGAGTAGGGTTATAACAATATTTGGATTTTCTGAGATGATACAGATTATTACAGCATTATTGGGTGACCCAGTAGTTGATCCCACGACAATTGTCCCCCCCCCCCATATTATAGTTACTATAAAATTATAATTTTTTGAGCATTATTTGCTAATTTCAAATCTAAAATCGACTTAAAAAAACCTTTAATAAATAAGTTGGTATGGCTTTCAAACAAATTTATTTACAGTGTAGATTTTTTGTACTTTTATGCTGACATATACAGTATAGACAAGTAGGTTTATCCTTGATATATTTGAATGAAAATATATTTTATACTTTTGTTATTCAATGGTACATCCTCTCTGCACACACGCATCCGGGGGCACTTAGTTATATTTTGTGTAAGTGTATTTTCCCTAAACCGACTGCATATTGTGTATAACTATACCCGGGGGCCAACTGTGGGGGGATCAAATCTGTGAGACTAGATGAGAAAAAACTAGTATTGTAAAGGCGAATTTATAATTAATTTGGAAGGAAAATATTAAACAAAAAAGATTGTCTGTGGGTGACTGTTTTTTTGTACTAATACACAGTTTTATTCTGAGATTGGTGAAATTTTGCACACTTAACCTTCAAAACAAGAGGAAGGTCACCGTCTAGATGAGATTTTGAAAAACCACCACCATCCCTTTTCCCGCCAATTAAAGCAGAATAAAACCCTGGCAACGCCGGGAACTTCAGCTAGTATTAAAATAGAACTAAAGTCTCAAACCAAATCATAGTAACAAAAAAAACTAGAACACTTTCATTTTGTTTTCTTGGTTTTGTCCACACAACGTTTGCACAACGCACTGAGCCCCTCCCAATTAATAAGTAAGTTAGTAAATGCTTTAACATTATGAAAACACGATAACTGTTTCATACACTCTATTTTGCCATTTTGACTGCAAAATTATTTATTTGCCAGTTGGAAATGTCAGAATATTTCCGCTTTGATGTAATATTTCTGAATGTATCCGAAAACTGTTTTAAAAAGGTGATATAATAAGATTCCAAATTTAATTATTAGAAATAAACATACAGGGTGTTAAGGGTCGTACTTGACTTACTTTAACCAGTGATTCCTGACATTATTTGGAGTAAAAAATGTAAATGAAATTTTGGTCTCCGGTGACTTTTTTGGACGACTTTTTTTTTTTTTTTCAAAATTTTTTTCTTCAAAATCAAACAAAATTTTTTTTCTTCCGCATGTCGTCACTGGTCACTCAGCCGGGTGTCCGACAAACCCCTTACCCCGCCTTCAACTATTCAACAACTATCATTTTTTTATGTTTTTGTAGAAAAAAAAAAAAAAAAACATCAAAAATGTCACCGGAGACCAAAATTTCATTTACATTTTTTACTCCAAATAATGTCAGGAATCACTGGTTAAAGTAAGTCAAGTACGTCCCTTAACACCCTGTATAGTTTTTGAAATATTAAAACTTTGAATGCTAACATGAAAAAGGTTTTAATATGTCTCAACTTGCATTTTTTCCAACTAAAATTACTGTAAACCAAAACAACGAAAAATACAAACATACTTTATTAGAAAAAATATATTTTGAACTTTATTGTCAGCTCACTTTTGTCGTTTCATATCGTAATGAATAAAAAATTCACAACTTTCATAAATTGTAGTCAAAAACTTTGGTTCCATAAGATGCTCTTTAAAAAATTTTGTGTAGTTAACTACTAGATTCAGATAATATATAAAGTGTGATGTTTTCTCTTTCTAACACCGTTTAGATCACATTTCTCACCACAACAGTAAAGGAGATCCAACAATTTCTATGAGATCTATGTGAGTTGTTCCCAATAGCGAACAGAAATCTAAGGAGTTAACCACTCAGGCTAATTTGTTCGGTTTTCGGAACAACTCTTATAAGTCTCATGGAAATCGTTGTGCCTCCCTTACTATCATAGTTAGAAATATGATCTAAACGGTGTTAGAAAGAGAAAATACCACGCTTTATATTGAAATCAAAAAATTAACAGCAAAATAGTTAAAATGTATACCTTTATGAATCCAAAGTTTCCGACCGCAGTTTGAAAAAAAATTATGAAACTTTGGAATTTTTTGTTAATTGTTTTACACGATGTATGAATGTGAGTGAGGCAAAGAGTGTGTGCCAAGACCGAGTTGTTTGGCGATCCGTCCTCTCTGCCTACCCCTGTGGTGAAACGGCGTGATGGTTAGTTAGTTAGTTAGTTGTTTTACATGAAACAACATAAACATTTGCCTCCTAAAATATGTGTGTATTTGTGTGTATATGTGTGTTTGTGTCAATATGTGTGTATATGTGTGTGTTGTTTTTCGTTTAGTAATTTTAGTTATAAAAAATTTAAGGTGACACATTTTAAAAACTTTTTTATGTTTGAATTCAAAATTTTTATATTTAAAAAGTTTTAGGTATGTTTATTTCTAATTCTAAAATTTAAAATGGTATTTTATCACCTGTGAATAACGGTTTTTAGTTTAATACTCTGTCCAAACATTGCGGGATCTATCTTTGATGATGAAAAAAATATCAGACAGGGGAATATGGTTTACGAGGGTAACGGTAGGGTTAGACGCCCCTTGTTTTGCCAAGGAATCAGCAATATCGTTACCCACTATGCCAACATGTCCAGGAATCCAAATCAGAGTGACAGTTTTTCCAGAGCTTTGAATGGAGGTTATCAATACTCGAATAAGACATACAAAGTGATCATCAGGATGAAGAAGAGGACTGGTTTTAAGTTTTTGGAGGGAACTGAGAGAGTCAGAGAGAACAAGAGAATGTTCAAAATTATTTTTTATTATATATTTGAGAGATTCAATAATCGCAATGCACTCGGCAGAACATATTGAAAATTGGTTTGAAATTGAATAAAATATTCTTTCATTAGAATTATTGTGGTAAACGTTAATACCAATACCACAGTTAGGAGAGTCCGGAGATTTGGAGCCATCAGTAAATAAAAGAGAAGAGTTGGGCCATTTAGAAGAAATAATGTCATTGAACATATTATTGACAGTACGGGCTGGGAGATTGGATTGACTTTTAAGGATGCCGATCCCTTCTAAAATCGTTGGGGATAGGGTGACGTGACTATATTTTAATTTGTACAAAGGAAGAAGATCATTTTTGATAATTTGAAGCTCTGAGAGAAAGCAAAAATTTTTACAGATGGCAGGGAGAGGTTTAGTTCGAGCTCTGATTGTAGATGAATGTGTTGAGTCGTTGAACAACGAGACTCTGGGAATAACCTGATGACTTTTAGAATTTAAACATTTAAGAACAAATTTGTCAGCAAATAGTTGACGCCTTAAATAAAGAGGAGGATCAGAAGATTCTACTTGAAGGGAAATGATGGGTGACGATTGCATCGCGCCAGTTATTATTCGCAATGACTTAGATTGAATTTTGTCTAATTTACTGAGTGCATTTTTGGATGCAGTACTAAAAAGTGGGCAGGCATAGTCGAGATGGCTTTGAATAAGTGCATTGTAGAGCAACTTAATGCAGATAGGATGAGCACCCCACCAAACGCCAGTTAATGATCTGATAATATTTAAATTTTTTTCACATTTAGTAACTATATTATTAATGTGGGAAGACCATTTAAGTTTCCTATCAAATGTTACTCCCAAAAATTTAACTTCGGAAGCATTGGGGATTGGAGAGTTTTTAAATAAAATTTGAACAGGGGGGTTATTATGACGATTTGAGAAGGTGACACACTGACTCTTTTGTACTGAAAGTTCAAGACCATTTAAAGTGAGCCATGTGCAAAGGGCATCCATGGCTTCATTAAGATATTTGACGGCGGATGGAATGATTTTGGATGATAAGAAGAAAGCTATATCATCTGCGAACTCAACAACTTTTACTTGAGGGGGAATGGTGACATGCATATCGTGTGTGCATATATTATACAGTAAGGGGGATAATACATCGCCTTGGGGTAAACCCTTCCAAATTGACCTACTCTGAGGAGAAACATCTGGTAGCTCAATGAAAATTTTCCTATCGAGAAAAAGATTAATAATAGATTGGACAAACATGAGGGGTAAGCCTAAAAGTTTTTTTTAAGAATTGGGATGGAAACATTGTCACATTGAGTGGTGGGATAAGTATATATTTCAACTGGTAAGGAGTTGAAAAATAAATAAATATGGGAGGGAAGAGATTGTCCTTCAAATTAGATGACGACAGATTGGGAGGGCTTCCAGGAAACGATGCCCTCAGAAGAGTCCTTATAATTTAACCTCCTGGCTTTTATGGGATTGCCGATATGTTGGGGGGTTGAAAGTGAAGACAGGATTTCTGGAATTGACAGATCGGTTGAGATACCTCTGACGAGGCCCATTCGAGTGACATTGAAAGTTGGGATGTACGCCTTGAATTTAGAATTTGATGAAATAAATATGTTTTTGATAAAGTTGTTGGCGGCTGAACCTGAGAGGAATTCAACAGAGATTCGGAAGCGACCCTCGGCTTTTACACCTCCAGGCTTAATCGAAAGGTTCTTGCTATTTGATAGGAATTTACCAAATTCAAGAGGGTGGATAGTTTTACCTTGCTCAGTTTTTTGAGCGTACACAATGAACGGGCCGCAGGAATGAGGAGAATAAAAGTTTGTAGGAGGAGGTTGAGGAAGAGCAGGTGAAGACTGAGAAGAAGAAGGAGAGTCATGTTTTATTGAGGAAGAGGGACTAAACTTCCTTTTTTTTGTGGTAGTCAGAATGACAGATTCACTGTCTGAAATTACTACATTTCCACCATCTGGGGGGTCAGGGGGAGGATCTGGAGGCTTTTTAGGGTGTCCAGGGGGGTCCTCCTCCATTGTTCACAAAATTACAAAAGAAAAAATGTATGGAAAGTGACAGAAATAAAAAAGGTTATAAATATCTGGAAATCAGCGACGAAAAGTGACTCCTGGAAGATCAGAGGGGAGAAGAATCCTCAAGGAACAACACACTAAACTTTTATTGACCAGAAAACATAAAAAATATTAGTTAAAATAATAAAAAAAGATTATTTTTTTCTAGGGAAAACAAAATAACTGTGACAGCCAGATGTTCAAAATTAGAATGAATTGTCAAATATTTTATTTGATTGGAAATATTTTTGACCTTCCGACAAAATAGGCACAAGGTCTGAGGGTTAATTGAGCTGAGCGGGTGTCGCGTGGACGTAACATTGTGTTAGAAAAGGTTGACTTCTTATTTGTCTTTAATTCTGATATATCGGTATCATAACATCCCTAACTTAAAGCAACTATATCAGCGGTCGGCAATTAGTTTTGGTGGCGGGCCGTATGAATATTTAAATTTTTTTGGAGGGCAACTCGATCATCGACGTCACTCGTGCGCGTGCGAGCCTGCTTATTCAGTGCGCTTGTGACTGCTCGTCGTCATCGTCTAGCGCAATGGGTCCCAACCTTTTCTAAAGGATGTTTTTCTTCAACACTCCACCCCCCCTCTGCATAAAAAAATTCAAGACAAAAAACACAGCACGGCAGGCAAAAAAATTTCATGTTTTGAAATAATATTTATCATGACCGACCGTTTTGTAGCATGGTAGTTATTGTTTCCCATTCGGGTGTTACTGATTGGATCCCCTAGTTGTTGGTCCTCCATCATTACAGAAGCCACATTTTCCACCAGCCACGGAGGGTGGATTTTGATTTTTAACATTCTGAGATTATTTGCACATTATTATTTGACGGCCGGCGTAGTGCAGCGATAAAGCACTTGACTCGCATTCCGAAGGTCGCGGGATCGAATCCCGGCGTGGCAAATAAATTTTATTTGATTAATTTGTGTATTTCACAATTTATTCATTTAAAATAATATATAGTATATTTGCGGAACATTCCAGAGTGGAAGATACTCTCAGTATCGCCCTGGTGTAAGACCACCATTCAGAATTGAAACGTTGCCTGAAGTGGCTTTCGCCGTGTTTGGTGACCAGATCTGAATAGCCAGGTACTTCCCCACTTTCCTCTTCCCTATCTCCTTCCCCTCCCCACTGCCTTCAGCCTCACAAAATACCCCAATTGGGGATGCCATAGTCCCACTGGGACCCAAAAGTAACGGGAATTGTGCTGTGGTGGAGAGGAAGAGTGGGAGAACCCATTGTTTGACCAGGTGTCCGTTAGGGTCACTCCTCCTGAGTCAGTGTGCAAAGTTGTATCGCTGTGAGTGCATCGGTTCGCCCTTGAGAATTTTTTTAATAAAACAACTTTTTACATTTCAGCGAAAAGGTGATTGTCGATTGTCGAGATTGTCAGAGCAACACGGGGTTGTGAAATTTTGTTTCCTGTTGGTGAAATCGGCCTCGGAAACTATTGCAAAGCTTATAACTGCTTATGGGGATGCTGCCCTAAGTAAAACCAGAGTCTACAAGTAGTTTTCTCGTTTTAAAAATGTAGAAATGTCAATTGAAGACCTACCCTGTTCAGGATGCCCCTCAACATCAAGAACTGACGAAAACGTCGACAAAATCAATGCCCTCGTTCGTGAAGACCGTTGCCGAACCATCGATCGAATCTGTGAGATGTCTGTAATGTCATGGAGTTCAATTCAGAGGATTTTAACGGAAGAAAAGGGCAGATCTTTGGCACACAGGTGACTGGTTCTTCCATCACGACAACGCGCCGGCCCACTACGCCCTCTCCGCGAAGCAGTTTTTGACCAAAAACAGCATGACACCGATTGTCCATCTACCCTACTCACCGGATCTAGCCCCCTGTGACTTCTTTTTGTTCTCCACACTCAAAAGGGGCATGAAAGGAAAGCGTTTTGCCACTGTGAAGGAGGTAAAACAAAAATTGCTGGAAGGCCTAAAAGACATCCCGATAAGTGAATTTAAAAACTGTTTAGAACAATGGAAGAAGCGTTTGGAGAAGTGGTCAATGGAGAATACTTTGAAGGTGATCAAAATATTGAGAAAAAAAGGAGGCCCCCTCGTATTCGTATATACATATTTTCGGAAAAAGGGCTTGCGGGCAAATTTTTTCAAGTGGTCCTTACATGTTTTTAAATAGCACAATCAACCAGTTAGCATTGTTTATATTTATTGAATCCCAGTTGTGTATTGCTCATTCTTAAAAACTTACATTTATGTTTTCTTCTCAAGAACTAGAAATGAAAAAAAAAATGATTGTGATCGATAGTGCGCCAAGTATGGTGGGAAGGAATAATCGTACCAGATAGATAAATAGTGGCCCTGCATGTCATAAGGAATTCCTTCGCAGGCCGCCAATTGCCGATCGCTAATCTATATGAAGATTTCTTACTTTTGGAAGACTAACGGCCGCTGTTCCCAATCCGACTAATCAATTACTAAGCCGAAACTAAGGTTCAACACTGCTCAAATGCGCAACTACGCTCTTTCCAACACACAAGCATCGCTTAATCTAGGGAAGCCGCATACGTGGATTAAGTTCGACTGAGCAAAGCGAAGTTATAAAAAGTGTCAACAGAGTGGCACTAACGTCACACCGACCGTACCGACACGCTGGCAGCAAAGGTCAAGCTAACACTTTATTTTTAATATATTTTATACATTTGTTTAAAAGATATAAAATGCAAGTTTATGGATAACAGTATTTAAAAGAAATTATGATGGTTAATAAGAAATACAAAATTTAACTCTTTATTAATATTAATTTAACATCGAAAGTTTTTACTTTGATGCCATTTTGGAATGGGCCAAAGTGGCCAAAGATAAACGATAAAATATTTGGAACAGTGAGAATCGAGCGTTACCTTTAAAATACTTACAAATTGCTTAGCTGATAGTAGACTCAGATTGGTCTATCGAAAAGTTAGAAACAGCGGCCGTTAAACAGTTAGGAGTTGAAATGGCTCAATAATGCAATAAGTAGGTACTTCCAGTTTTGCATGCAACTGGCCAAGCTGGTCTGCAGGCTGCGACTTGCAAATATTATTATTTTTATTAGTAGAATTCAGGCTATTTTATGATTAGGTATGTTTTATATAAATTGCGAAGGTATATTTACAACAGAAAGTTAATATGATTGTTGCAATATCTATAGAATAACATTTTAAAACTTTACACTTTTAAAGACAGACACAAATTGTTATCAAAATCAATTGTTATTACTCTGCCAAAATTTAAGGTGATATAAAAATTCGTAAACCACTCTTTTATAGATGGCGTGAGTTTAATTATTTTAGAAAAAACACTTTGCAAGTTATGCTTCAAAATATTAAGATGAATTAATTGTTTGCGCCCGTAGATACACAATATGAATGCGTATAAATAGTTTTGTCCATAAACAAACTCAAAACATTCAAGAAAGGCTAACAAATACAATTTTGTATTTATATACCTTTTTTGTAAGAATTAAATTTGTTTACGGACAAAACTAAAATTATTTATTTATATTGCGTATGTAGGAGGCAAACAATTAATTTATCTTAATATTTTAATACATAATTGGCAAAGTGTTTTTTTTAAATAATAAAACTCGCGCCATCTACGAGCGAGCGGTTGATGAATAATTTTGAGTTAACCCTTAAAATGTTATTTTAGTCTTTAAAAATGTAAACTTTTCAAGTATTGTGTGAAATAATATATACGGGCAAGCAGCAAAGGAAAGTAAAAAGCTTGTTAAATTTTTAATAATTTATTCACAAAAATACAGATTTTACGTTAGACAATAATTATTAATATTTAAGCCAAAGAAATATGCGATAACAAAGCAGGGTGTGTTATTTACAATATGGGACCTAATAGGAGCATATGTATAGAAAGGATTTAGAAATATTACACTCTCATACCACGATGTTTCTAGGAAACCCTTAACCTTTTCTTTAATACAATACTTTTGACTCAGTTATGAGTCCCTGTGGACATATACGGTACGACTCATATAAAGGTATTATACCTCTATGGTACATTATGGTACACCTCTGTTGACATATCCGTTTCAATTTGGGAGGCGGGAATGGGTACCGCCGCCCCGGGAACCTTTATTGGATAACCAACACCTCTGCCATAGGTCACCCCAAGTGGTTTTGGTGATTTAGCAGGGGTGCCCGGTTTCATGGGGTGAGGTTTGTCTACGTCTTGGAGGCGGATGACCAGGACACACTGAACCCCAGATTCCTACCCACCCCACCATCCTTCTTCCCAGAACTCTCCCCTCCTTCCTTTCTTTTAAAAAACCCTCCACACAGCATCCTCAAAGATGACATAGGCCCTGAGGGAAATTATTTTCCTCAGGGCCTCCTGTGGGAGCTCATGTAAAAAAAAAAAATCCTCTGTCTAAAGACAAACAGGCTATCTCACATTTGAAATTTCGGATTATTTTTATTGAATGTTTTGCTAATTTGGTGAAAACACAATCAGCGAAACATACAATAAAATTTATAAGAATCCAGCAAAAACTGTTTTTTGGCTCTTTTAAATTCCCAACATAAGATACGCCTGTTATTGTCATCAGACTGGCAATATATGCTATGAATCGTATACGAGTCCCTACGATACAACTAGTATACGAGTTCCTGTGGACATTGTGGTAAGACTTATACCACTCCTCATAAATGGTACAACCTGTATATGAATCTGTGCAAACATGGTACAACTCCTATACGAGCTCTTATGGGTGTATGGTACAATTCGTATGATTCCCTGTGGACATATATGGTATGACTCGTATACGATATATACCAATATCCCTATATGCTATAACTCGTATGTCAGTCCCTATGGGTATATACACAAATAGTATATGAGTATTTGTGGACATTTATGGTATGACTCGTATAACAGTCCCTATGGGTACAATATACCTATATAGAACAACTTGTATATGAGTTCCTATGAACATAATGTACAAGAAACGAGTAATGTATATAAACCAATGAGGACATATACTGTACAACTCGTATATGAGTTGCCATTGACACTCATGACTCATTGCCCCTGTGGACATAATGTGGTGGGTCATTTAAAAAAATGTTATTTTTAAATTCTAAGAGCGATAAAAGGGTGCCAAATGGGTTCAAAACGAAGTGTTCAAAAATTTTCAAATTTCTGATACAATCTTCTTCCTCCGGATTCACGTCAAAGTTAAAGATAGCAGCCAATAATATGTGCATTAAGAAAATGAAGATAATGTTGGTAGTCCTTAGTCGAAGTATGATACAGTTAAAAGTGATTTTTAGTGTACATAAAAGTTACTATGAATCCTTTAAACCATATTGTTTGTAATCTTCCATAGCAAATATAGTAAATTTTTACGAAATCATTTACAAAAAGTCCCAAGATTGAGTATCGCAAAATAATTCCGAAATTTGAGAGTAAGAAGGATTTTGCTGGTATTTGAATACACTGCCTTGAGATAATTTGAATTATATTCATATATTTTTAATAAATAAATCTAAATATTCCCTCTATTTTGTGTTTTATTAAAAATAGTTCATTTTTAATTGTTTATCTAACATTTTTTTAAGATGGTGGGTTTTTCTCTATAATGAGAAATTTCAAAGTCAATCCGGAGGAAGAAGATGATATCCAAATATCATTAAAAAAATTAATTGATTTTATATCTCCACTTACCACCCTTTTTCACTATTAGACAAATTAAAACACAATTTTTTTTCCCATACAGTCGTGACTCACCCTAGTGAACATACCACTCATACAATATGAGTTTGTGTGGAAATACAAAGTACATGAGTCCCTTTGGACATATACAGAACCACTCATTCATACATACAAAACGTATATGAGTCAAGTGACCTGAAAGGGTTAAAATAATAATTGCATAAGAACTGAATTGAATCATTTACAGAAAATATTGATTTTTCAATAAAAAATATAAGATTTATGTAATTTCAATATGTTCCTTAAAAAAATAAATTAAGTTATTCTTATACTGTTATACTTTAAATGGCTTTTCTTTTAAATCTAAAAGATCTATTTTTAATGGCAAGACAAAAAATACATTATTATGTTTTTTTTTTTTAATTACATAATATGTTTTTAAACTTAGCTATTAAAAATAATAATTAATAAATATTTTTTCTTCGACACAAAACTTTGAAAGTCTACACTAATAATAATTAATTAACTAAATGGAATGATTAACTTTAATGAAATTAATTCTAATTTAAATTCTAAAATACTTTTTTTTTGTGTTCAATTTTTAAAATATTTCAATTCATCAACTATCAACACTTTGCAACTCAACTATGAGATAATATCAGAATTTAAAATTTAGCTTCCAAAGGGTTAAAAATGTAAACTTGGAACCACTGAAGAAATAAACTGATAGAAATGTGTTGTGGGTGTGTTTATGTTCACAAACTAAGCGCATTTTTCCTTAATTTTGAAAAAAAAATTTTTCAATCATTTTCAAAAAATGAAATTATTTCTTAAATAACGATTAATCAATACTGCCAAAACTATAACAATTTTTTACATTTGAAACACCCTCGCTAAAGGCCAATTCTTGGCCTGTTTCAGCTTTTTATCAAATTGAGATCAGTTGATGAGCATATCAACAATTTAGAAGGCGGGTATGGGTACCGCCGCTCAGGAAACCATTTATTGATAAACTAATATCTCGGCCAAAGGTCACCCCAAGTGGATCGCTACTTTTCGTGACATACCAGGGGTGCCCGGGTTCATGGGGTGAGGTTTGTCTAGGTCTTGGCAGCGGATGCGTCTGACCACCTACTGCATGGCGGGTCGGATCGGGAGACACTGGTTGAGGGAGGATTTGACCTCCAGCAGGACTCTCTCGATGCATCGCCCTGCACCGAAGCGGGAGGGACGGATTCATAAGTCTGTCACTCCTGGACACACTGACCCCCAGATTCCTACCCATCCCTCATACCTCTTTCCTTCGCAGAACTTCCTCTCCTTCCTTTCCTAAAAAGACGCTCCACACAGCACACCCAGAGATGACACAGGCCCTGAGGGGAATTATTTTCCTCAGGGCCTCCTGTGTGGACCTAATGTAAAAAAAAAAAATTGGGTGAAGCTTGTCTGGTCTTGGCTGCGGATGCGTCCGTTCACCTATAGTGCGTGGCAGGTCGGATTGTGAGACACTGGTTGAGGGAGGTTTTGACCTCTCCAGCAGGACTCTCTCGACCCATTGCCATGCACCGCAGTGGGAGGGATGAATTCATACGACCATTTCCTGTTTCCTTCCCAGAACTTCTTCTCCTTTATATCCTTTAAAAGACCTTTCACACAGCATCCCCAAAGATGAAATAGGCCGCGAGGGAAATGATTTTCCTCAGGGTCGTCTCGAATGTAAGACTAATGTTAAAAAAAATTGTTCAAAAGCTGAAACAGACCTAGAATCGACGTTTAACGGAGAACTTTATGTAAAAAAAAAACAAAACAAAATGGCGCTTATTGGAAATTTAAAGACAGAGTTACATTTGAATTTCTGTGAAAATCAAAAGGTCTAATATAAATTAGCAATATCACATTTCTAGAGATTATTCATTCAGTGTTTGGAATGTTATACTACGTCTTTTATGGTTCCATCACAACTGAACAAAGTGGCATTTCAACAGCCCTTTGTACAGTCCTTAAAAGTGATGAAAAGAAAATACAATTTCTTGTAAAAAAAACTTTTTTTATGACTTTTGAATGTTATTCCCATCAATGTAATATATCGTTGAAGAAGAAGATAACAATAATAATCTAAACGAAAATATGAAAGAGAACAAGACACAGAAAAAGATAATGGTCGCAACTGGGCCTCGAACTCAGAAACTCTCGTCCTGACCGGGACGTGCGCGTTAACCAATTTCGTTATTGCCACCTTCTCTCAAACTGTCATATTTGTCAATTTCAAATTTTAGAATTAACAATATTATCTTCAACAATTTTTTTCCTTATTATAGGCAACTACCCTATTTATTGAAAACAATCATTCAAAGAATTGGTTTGTAACCTGGATAGCGTCTCGGATAAATATATCCGATTTTATTTATAATGAACTATTGACTTCTTATAAAAGTCTAATGAATATTCAATTTTTTATAAGAAAAACTCTCTTTTAAAAAAAAATTTTTTTGAAGATAATAATTATAATTGAAGATAATAATATGTTAATTGTAAAATTTTAGATTGAGATGACAATTATGACAGAAGGTTGTAAATTGGTAAACGCGCACGTCCCGGTTTGACAAGAGGTTCCGGGTTCGAGTCCCAGTTGCGACCATTATCTTTTTCTAGTGACCGACCGAAGGCTCGGTTTCGGCAAGGTTCGGAAAAAATCTAGTTTCGGCAGAAAATCTGCTGAACCTTCGGTTGCACCGAAACTCTGCATTCGTTCAATTATCGCGCGTCGTTCGGCTGACTTCGGGCGAGTTCGAGGCTCATGTGTCACCAGCCATCATCAGCTGATTTCACTGGCCGGTCCGGCGTGATTGTGTTGTGAGGTTATGTGTTATTTCTTGCGCATACATATTTATTACACAAGGTTAACAAGTTTGTTAATTTCATAATTTTTGTTTGTTTTATAAAAAAAAAATTTTTTTTTTTATAAAACAAACAAAAATTGTTTATTTTATTTCATTTAACATGTGTAATAAGAATGTTGTGATTGTAAACGCAATTAAAGTTAAAATATTCAATTAATGAGGTCCTTCCTTTATAATGTAAGTGTTGATTATTGACAAATTTAAAAAAAATGGTTTTATATCAGTAATATTAAAAAAAAACGTTTTTTCATGTACTTCAATTATTGTTTTTTTTTTTTTTTTTTCATTTAACACATGTTAACTGTCGGCAAAAGTGTAAAAAATAAACTAAATTTCAGTAAACAATAGATCTTTAACATGTCTAAAAAAGTTTCGGTTTCGGTTTCGGCCGAAACTGAGACAGATGCCGAAACTGAGACAAATACCGAAAATTCGGTTTCAGTTTCGGCAAAAAGTCTTGTTTTGGTCAGACACTATCTTTTTCTATTTTTGTGACTTGTCCTCTTTCATTTTTTCGTTTAGATTATTATTGTTATATTCTTCTTCAATGATACATTAAAAAGAAAATGGCCCATAACCTAACCCATTTAACCTAGGTTTTTTTTTCCATCGCTTCTAATGACTTTTCAAAGGAGTTACAAAGTGCCACTTAGTTGAGTTGTCCGGTCACCATCTTCCGTAATAGCCTCTTTTATAATAATAGTGTATATTTTAATTAATATACATAGTTTCTCACATACACAACTTACCCTGTCAGCATTGAGCCAAGAAATAGTTTTAATAATAAAATTTAGAGAAAAGATGATAAATACACACTAAATACAAATATACCCCAATATTATTATTTACAAATAAATTATAACAAAAAGTGGGGAATATATACGTAACGCTAGTAGAAATTTGCATGTGAAAAATACGAATAATTTTTTTTCTGAGTTAATTGGAGATTTTTATAATTCCCACGGCTACGGTGCAAAAAAAGAATAAAATGTACATTCTTTATCATAATAATGCAGCAGCTCTTTCTCACACAGTAAACATTAGTGCGTGAGAAAGAGCTGTTGAAAATGAGACAAACGATGTATGTATGTCTGCTTTTACCAAAGGAGAAATGCAATAATTATCGTACATCTCCCTCACACGCATCAATACTTGAATAGCCGTGAGAATTATAAAAGTGCTCATTCTAATGCCGGTCAAAATAGTTTTAAAAAAATAGGAATAAATTGTAGTGATTGATTTTTGTATTAAGCCTCTCGTGCTTTTTTCATTTAGCCAACGTTTTACAGCCTTGCATGGTCGGATATCTGCCCCGATGATGGACACTACAAGAGTGTCTGAAACTTATGCTGAAGGAGGAAGGGCAACATGGCGAATACCACTAATATCAATCACAATAATACTTTAGCTTTTAGAATCATATCTGAAATTCGAGTTTTAATCAAATTCTAATTATTTTTCTTTTTTGAATCGTCGATTATCGAGTACTTGCAAATCCTTGTGGAAGAAAGTCATATTGTTTGGATATAATTGATATTTTTTGGATATTAATGAATATTTTTTGGATATGAATTAATGTTGTTTGGATATAATTAATGTTGTTTGGATATGCTCTACATGTGGTTGTTGGGCGGTCGGATGGCTCCGGGGGCCGGGGGTCTGCCCCTCGCTCGCACCTGCTAATGGAGGAAGTCACAAATAAACACCAGAGAACAAAGTGGTGCCGTGTAGCGCCATTCTATCAAGTATTTAACAGATATTCAACGGCTGTTTAGTGTTACTCACGAAAAGAACATAATTTTGCATTTTGCCTCAATCAATACAGACAAAAATAAAAAGGATCTATATTGAGGCAACATATTTTGAAACTAATATGTACGTATCATACATCGTCACCATATTAAAGAACAAGGTGTCATTTAAAGCCTCGATTACATTGAGCGAGTTTACAAGCTGCTAGCCGGTAAGTTTAAAAGCGGGTGAATCGGCGAGTGAGATTGTCATGATGACACACAAAACTGTCTACTCGCTCAGTAGCGACAGTAGCAGCTAAAATAAGGACTCCCGCGCGAACCAATTCGGTCGCGCCTCCAAGCATCAAGATCTACAAAACAAGGTTGGTGCATTTGTTATTTTCCCTGGAGTTTCTCTTTGTGCCATTTGTGATATATTTGTTCGCGCAAGTAGAGTTTTCACATTCATATCTGTGAGTATTAGGCTCAGAGGGTTTGAGATTATTTATACATCTCAAACTCATATTATAATGCACCTATCTTTTGAATTAAATTTGTTAATTCAATAATTATTTATTATGTTTATTTAATAATTATTGGTCCTTTTTATTTATTTAGAGTTCACCATTGATATTTGTTAAAAACTTGAACAGTATTCAATTCCACCTATATGCAAGAGATAGAAGGAGTGTGTTAGAAAAAGCGCAGCATGCTCGTTCCAACAAAAGGCATGTTAGGTTTATTCCATGCTAAAATCCCATGCTATCAAAAGGAGTATATATATATATATATTGCATAAATAAGCTAGAAAATAATATTATAATAATAATAAAAACACAAAAGAAATGTACAATGTGATCTTAGGTCAATAGATAAGTGCAAAATAACAATTTTTACTTTAGCCTTCCGTACTAGTGACCGAAATCTTGAAGAAGGATTTAGTAATATTATGATTTAATTTTTGTTACACCTTATAGCAGCACACACCCGAAGGATTTTGACCAGCGATTCCTGGGCGCATTTAGGGTACAAAAAGTAGACGTCGTTTTGCTGTCTGATGATTTTTTTATCATTAAAAAAAATATATATTTCAATCACAAGTCGCCACTAGTCCCACTTCGTATTGTCGCGACGGGATCACGTGATACGCGCGCTGTTTCATGTGTTACCGTAATGATGGAACGAGACGGAGTGCTTATCACGGCTATACCCGATTACTCCGTTTTGATGTGCGAAGGAAAAATGTTTTTATTGTTTTATTGACAGCAAAATGATATCTACATTTTTTTACTCCAAATATGCTCATGAATCGCTGGTAAAAATCCTTCGGGTACGTGCTGTTACACATGGTGTTTGGAAACTTGTGTTAAAGGTGGAAAATCGGTGAATCTACATCACATTTGAAGACGATTTTGTTGAATCAAAAAAAACTATGAGTTATTTTGGGAAAATTGCGGCAGATTATATTCTATTTTTATTAGTATATAAACGTTTCTAGTAAAACAGTTTAAGCTTTGTACACACACAGCTATAAAACCGCGAGCAGATATCTGTTGAACCGTGAGCGCTTATGTGTCGTACCGCCACATGACACTATCAAATATTTCTTCCTATGGTAGGAGGGGGTAGGATGAATTAGGGAGCGGCCACAGAATGCACATTTCTTTGTACTGTATTTGTCAACTTGACATCTGTCATCCGCAGCTTGATAATAAAAATGACCCCTTCTCCTGTTTTTGGCGGAGAAGGGGGCGCATAACTTTACGTATATCGCCTCAGGAGCGGTTCAGAAATGCTGTACTATGCTTTTGTATCGTCAAATTTTAAAAACAATTTTTTCTCAGTTTCATCTTTTTGGGTTGGACAATTTCTGCATAACTGCGCCCATTTATAGCATAGATCTTAAATTACGCTATACTTCTGCAAAAATTTGGTCGCTAGTATGGAGGGTGGTTAGCTATGTATGAAGCCATTTCATTATGTCCTATTTTGTTTGATAAAATTATTTTATAAACAAAAGCCTTTGGCTCCTAAAACAAATAATAGCCGGTCAAACTATCTTTTTACAAACTTTATTATAATTTGTATCTTAAAAAAAAAAACAGAAGTAAAATACATACCTGAAAATTATTTATTCAAACAGTCAAACAAATTCATTCATTCTTGTTTTATTCAATTATTGAAACAATATTAATTTTCCTCAAGACAACATGAATAAGAATATATGACGTAAATGTGAGTGATAGAAGAAGTCGGGGACGCCCGAGGAAGACATGACATGATCAAGAGACGACCTTCGTGGTTGAGGAGCAAGACTCTTGACTCACAATTTCGAGCCCGGCGTGCGCAAATAAATTTTATTTGATTAATTTGTGTTATTTCGCAACTAAATCATTTAAAAATAACATACAGGGTGTTAAGGGACGTACTTGACTTACTTTACCCAGTGATTCCTGACATTATTTGGAGTAAAAAATGTAGATGAAATTTTGGTCTCCGGTGACTTTTTTGACGACTTTTTTTTTTTCAAAAATTTTTTCTTCAAAATCTAACAAAAAAAAAAATTCTTCCGCATGTCATCACTGGTCACTCAGCCGGGTATTCAACGAACCCCTTACCCCGCCTCCAACTGTTCAACAACTACCATTTTCTTATGTTTTTGTAGAAAAAAAAAAAAAAAACACCAAAAATGTCACCGGAGACCAAAATTTCATTTACATTTTTTAATCGATATAATGTCAGGAATCACTGGTTAAAGTAAGTCAAGTACGTCCCTTAACACCCTGTATAGTATATTTGAACTGTAACAAAGTACTGTAACAAAATCGAATATTTTGTTACAGTATTTAGTGAAACTTTCACAAAATTGACAGTTCGATTAAAAACGAACATTTAGACCCTGGGCAGAAAAGTCCCACACTTGTGAACTTTACTTTTCTGCGCAGGATCTAGTTATTTCGATGCGCACTCTTCGGCAGTCAATGTGAGACTGATGTCGTAGTTTACAAATAAAAAATATGGTCACGTGATTTGCCTCCAGCTCGTCGAAATGATACCCAGATTTTGTGAAGGCAAGTCTAACAATATGGATGTCCATGAGAAAAATAAACACATATATGGAAAACAAAAAAAAATTTTTGCTCTCGATCACAACCTAATCTATGAACTAACTAACCATCACGCCGTTTCCCCGCAGGGGTAGGCAGAGAGGACGGACCGCCAAACAACTCGGTCTTGGCACACACTCTTTGCCACATTCATACATCGTCTCATACATTCTCTTCTATTATTCTGACTTTTGACATGACCCGACTCAAGTATCTGATTCACTTGATCGTGCCATGTCTTCCTCGGGCGTCCCCGACTTCTTCTACCATTCACATTCGCGTCGTATATTCTTCTTACACTACTTCCTTCGTTCATTCACTCTACATGCCCAAACCATCTGAGGGTCCCTTTCTTAATCCTAATCTATGTATTTTTATAATTCATATTGTTAGAAAATTACTAATATTGTTTCAATTAATTAATTAAAAAGATAATTTCAAGAACGTCGTTTTAAAATTATGTTCGACCGAAATTACCCGATCAATGATCGGGTAATTTTGATCTGATCACTTCGCTAGTGGGCCATGATTGACCCGGGTCATATAAATGATCGATTAACCCAGCTCTAATTCATACTAGATTGACATTATAACTCCAGACAAGATCCGCCTCAAGTGAGACTCACTTGATTGTATCATGTTTCTCTCAGACATCCCTATCAAGTTCTTCCAACTTTATCCATTTCACAGATACTTCTGTCTATACCCGTTTGATGTACATGTTCAAATCCTATCAACGGTCCCCAAGAATAATGTCGGATGTGCGATTTTTTAGTTTTGCAGTAAAGCTATTTAGAGTGTTTCACGTCTGCTTTTTTACTGTTTTTGAGATCACGAAATATAGCATAATACATAAATTTAATTTAAAATTCCGATAATAAAGACTTTTAGAAATTAAAATAAGCCAATGAAACAATTTTCAATTTTTAGCAGATCCGACATTCTAATTCGGGACTGTTGACATAAGTTTCTACTTTTAAATAATATAACAAAACACCTATGAAACTTATTTCCATTGAATTTATTTTTGACCGTTAACGGTTTCAGCCTGTCAAAGCCATCTTCAGACTGGTATAAATAATACATATAGAGGGCTGGTAGTCTACAAGTATTGTATACAAATTGTATGGTTTTTCCATGTCGTCTTTGACGATTGGATTTTTAGTTGTTTGGTATATTAAATTAAGTGGAAATAAGTTTTATATGTGTTTTATTACATTATGTCGTTATAAGTGTCTTACTGTAGTGAGAGTCTTGGGATAATGGTAAACATTAAATAAATTTACTTTGAGACTAATAATTCTGTAGGTTTTGTTTACCTGTTATAATTATTAATACCATAAGAAGTCACACGCTCCGAAGAAAGGGTAATAGAGATGAGGAAAAACAACAGGCAAACTGTTTTAATGTACGCACTATCATGCTGTCTCATTCATACTTAATTGCCTCTGTCATACATTTAGACATATCAATCGTACAGTAAATTAGTCAGACATCTCCAAATACTAAGTTTTGAGATAATGAAGAGCAAAATCGAATGCTCACCGTAAATCAAATATTATTCACATGTGCCTGTGTTTTACAAATTTAAAATGTTATAAAATTACACCGGGAGGCATAACAGTCTGGTATATTAGTAAGACATTTTAAAATATGGAAACAAACTTAAAAAAAAGGATTGGTCCTTGAGGTGGCAGAATATGCCTTTGTGACCCCGCGTCGTGGAGACACGGACGGATGACGGATTTGCCGAGAGACGCAGGTCTTGGAGATCGGTTGGGACCGCGTGTTTCTTTTATGGAGCTTGTTGGGGTGGCCCGGGGCTCACTGTAAAGGAATCACGTTCTGGTACAATATGATATGAGTGTAATTCTATACGGCAGAGCAGAGACCAGAGCTCAGGATTGTGGGAAAGGTATTTTTTCTGTCAAGTAGGTGAGAACTTAGAAAATAAAAGAAGATGAATCTTATAAAACTATATTGTAAGCAATAAAAACAAACATGAGGGTGCAGATTTAGAAAAATAGGGAGGAATGCAGAATACGCCAATGTCAGGGAATTTAATAAAAATGCACTTTCTAGATGAGAAAAGTGTGTAGAAACTCATTAAAAAAAGAATTAATGTGCGGAAAGCAAAATTGAGGGAGATACAGCCGATCAAAGTTTTATAAAATTTCACTCGCAAACTGATACTATGACAGCCCGCCCGCCATCGTTATGTTGGTATCACGGACTAGATACAATTGTAGAATTGTAGCCGACTACATGGGATACTTGAGGCGCGTAATTATGAAACTAAACAAAATACTACCTTAAAATCGCTCACTCGTAATCGTCCTCAGAGTCAGATGTCCCATCCTCAAGCGACGGCAGAGTGTTGGGTGAACGTTCCTGTGTATGTTAACCCAGCGCCGGATCTGCCCGCCCCCCCCCCCCCCCCCATAACCTAACCTAACCTAACCTAACCGAACCTAACCTAACCTTTCTAGCGGGCTTGTGTATGTTAACCCAGCGCCGGATCTGCCCGCCCCCCCCCCCCCATAACCTAACCTAACCTAACCTAACCGAACCTAACCTAACCTTTCTAGCGGGCTTGTGTATGTTAACCCAGCGCCGGATCTGCCCGCCCCCCCCCCCCCCCCCCCATAACCTAACCTAACCTAACCTAACCTAACCTAACCGAACCTAACCTAACCTTTCTAGCGGGCTTGTGTATGTTATCTTTACATTAAGAAACAGCCTACGTTTTTAAATGGTTTGTCTGGCGGGATTCTCCATTTCAGTGCCTATTTACATTATATTATTAATTCTGTTTTTCATAATTACGCGCCTCAAGTATCCCATGTAGTCGGCTACAATTCTACAATTGTATCTAGGCTCTTGTTTGTATCAGGTCCGGGATACCAACATAACGATGGCGGGCGGGCTGTCATAGTATCAGTTTGCGAGTGAAATTTTATAAAACTTTGATCGGCTGTATTTCCCTCAATTTTGCTTTCCGCACATTAATTCTTTTTTTAATGAGTTTCTACACACTTTTCTCATCTAGAAAGTGCATTTTTATTAAATTCCCTGACATTGGCGTATTCTGCATTTCACCCGAAAAATATACAAAGCAAATCACATACCAGATGGACTCCGGAACACTCTAACCTAACTAAAAGAATTCACGACGGATGACGTCCGCGACGTTGCTTAGTGGAGAGAAGACAATTCCAGGCTCATTAACCGGGGACGTCGCGCAATCCCGAAATCCAAGGTCATCCTTCTTAGGAAGAAGGCTGCTACGCCTCCAAGGAGTGCACCCAGCCCCGGGCCACCCCAACAAGCTCCATAAAAGAAACACGCGGTCCCAACCGATCTCCAAGACCTGCGTCTCTCGGCAAATCCGTCATCCGTCCGTGTCTCCACGACGCGGGGTCACAAAGGCATATTCTGCCACCTCAAGGACCAATCCTTTTTTTAAAGTTTGTTTCCAGAACACAATTGCACAAAATGGCCAACTGCCAACAACGGAAAAAGTGGGATTCACATAACCACTCAAAAATATTGCCGTACACGAACTTCTCGTGTTACGTAAAATACACCTGGTTCGCTCTACCAGAGAGAACCAATTTGAGAAAAACTGTCTATGATTGGTCAAGACAGTTGGTTAGGCATTCCAATATGTTTATTTTGTTTGTTCGAAAATTTAATTAAACATATTTATATCACAAGAATGGTAGTTAAGCACTCTTTGGATTTAACAGAGACACCTACATAAGTGGATTGTTTTTAAAAATAGTACATAAACAAGTGAAACTAACTGTCATCTGTTGTTTTGGAAAATTTTGCTGTTTTCTTGTCATTGGGAAACTAACTAGTTGTGTATGGTTGACAACTAGCTACTTGTGCAAGTTTCAAGTCACAAAAGAATTACTGATCTGGAATTTAAGTGGATAAATTTACGGAGGCCTCCCCAGCTACAAAGAAAACTGCATACAAGGTTGGTGGATCTGTTATTTTCCCTGGAGTTTTCGATTGCCATTCTTTGTGATATATATTTGTTCGCGCAAGTAGATTTCATAATCAAATCTGTGAGTTTTAAGCTCAGACGGTCTGGGGTTATTTACACACCTCAGGCTCGCATATTATAATGCAACAGTGTTACTCTGATTGATTCTCTCTGGCAGAGCTAGATTGTGACTTGGAGCCCTCATTTCAAGCTCTAACTCAGAGGGTCTGGGGTTATTTACACACCTCAGGCTCGCATATTATAATACAACAGTGTTACTCTGATTGATTCTCTCTGGCAGAGCTAGATTGTGACTTGGAGCCCTCATTTCAAGCTCTAACTCAGAGGGTCTGGGGTTATTTACACACCTCAGGCTCGCATATTATAATACAACAGTGTTACTCTGATTGATTCTCTCTGGCAGAGCTAGATTGTGACTTGGAGCCCTCATTTCAAGCTCTAACTCAGAGGGTCTGGGGTTATTTACACACCTCAGGCTCGCATATTATAATACAACAGTGTTACTCTGATTGATTCTCTCTGGCAGAGCTAGATTGTGACTTGGAGCCCTCATTTCAAGCTCTAACTCAGAGGGTCTGGGGTTATTTACACACCTCAGGCTCGCATATTATAATACAACAGTGTTACTCTGATTGATTCTCTCTGGCAGAGCTAGATTGTGACTTGGAGCCCTCATCTCAAGCTCTAACTCAGAAATTGCAAAAAGTGAGTTAGTACACTATGGTTTATGGTTTATGATGATCCAATTGATTTGGTGGTGTTTATGAGTCATCTGAGTATTATAGCAGATAGGGGGTACATTTTTACATATAACTATATACTCAACTCTAATTTATATCTTTCAGAGATGTCTGACTAATCAACTGGACAGTCAATATGTTCCCTTACACTAAGACACACGTACACAGAAAGGATGGACCTCCACAATTCTGTCTTGGCACACACTCCTTGTGTCATTCACTTTCATACTTCATCTCATACATAGTCTTATGTTATTCTGCTATAAGCTGTGTATGAGTGTAGAGACATATTGTATATCTCACTCCCATATGTCAGGGTTCAGTTGGATGAGAGTTGGTAGTGGCCACTCCCTGGAAGAAGGTTTGGTATATTTACCTGCTGCAGGAGATGCCTCAGGCCCGGGTTACTGGACATCACAGGCCGCATTATCCGGCTACCGGGGCCCCCGCCCATACCACCTCCTTGTAACAACAAACACATATTACAACAGCATAGTTTTGTCAAATTATTGTCAAGGCCTTTTTTTCACATTAGCTCCACATAGGAGGCTCTGAGAAAAATAATTTGCCTCAAGGGCTAATAGCCATTTTACACTAACTCATTTTTCATCTCGATTCCCGTATAGAGACCAAAGACAAAATTTTTCACTTTACACAATCGCTATTTTCATATCTACGATTTCAGTTGGCATCACTGCAAACAACACATGAACTATGTTGTTTGCAGTGATGCCGACTGAACTCGTAGATATGAAAATAGAGATGAAAATAGTGATTGTGTAAAGCGAAAATTTTTGTCTTTGGTATCCATTTACGTAGATACTAGCAGAACCGGCCACACGTTGCTGTGGCTAATGAAAAACAACGCCATTACCCAACCTTTGTAAAATCCACACCACCCGCTTGTCAGCTGCCCGCTGCCGAATTGAATATTTGAATTTCTCGGCTTTCTCCACTATAATAAGCATGTATTATATATATAAACCTTCCTCTTGAATCACTATTGGTGAAAACCGCATGAAAATCCATTGCATAGTTTAAAAGATCTATGCGCACATACATTTTGAGCGACTTCATTTTATACTATGTAATGATATGGGAATCAGGCTGAAAAAAGAGATGGTGTAAAACGGCTATAAGTCATCTTTTAAGATGCTGTTTAGAGGGTTTTTTGAGGAGAGGAAGGAATGAACATGGGTGTTGAAGAAACCCATGTTATAGGGGGGAGGAAACACAGAGGCCAGCAAATCATTCCACAGACGAGCTGTTGAACTGACCCGTTCTCATGTGACAAATGTCATCCGTGTACACATGTTGGGTCCGCATTTGGCGTGACGACTATGTTCCAGTGCCGAAGGAACCAATGACGCTAGTTCCTCGGAGCCCCATTGCAATACCAGTAGAACAAGGACAGCATAACTACCTGACGCCTGTGCTCTAAAAATTGCAATCCGCTTGTTAAGATAGGGAAATCTACCAATCAGAGTACCCGTTTCTGCACAGAGTCAAGGGTTTTTTTCAGGTATTTTGAGACTAAAGACCAGAGGTGGCTGCCAAATTCAACAGTGGGGCGCACTTGCAATTTGAAAGGGTCAACAATCATGTATTATCTGCAGTATCTGTGGGCCCTGTACAGTACGCCCAGCTTCTGAGAGGCTAACTTAACTCTGGCTTCAATGGAGCTCCGTGCCTGAGCTGGTCACTTGGAGTTACACCAAGAAAATCAAAGGAAGATATGTTAGGAAGATTGGTTCCATTGAAGGAGACTAGAAATGTTTTTTGAATATCTAATTAATTTTGGAGGCGGATTTGGGAACTGCAGAAGATAACCAATACCTCTGTCTGCCATAGGTTACCTCAAGTGGTTCCCTACTTTTGGTAACTTGCAGGGGTTTCCAGATTCATGGGTTTGTCCAGATTTTGGCGGCAGATGTGTCTGCTGACCAGCTGGAAAGGCCGGTTGAGGGAGACCCTTTGACATCTCCAGCTGGATTCTAACTAAAACTCTAGAGCAATCGCCTTGCACCGCAGTGGGGGGACGAATTTATGTGTCCGTCACTCCTGGACACACTGAACCCCAGATTCCTGCCCACCCCTCTTTTCCTTCCCATAACATCTCCTTTCTTTAAAAAAAACCTCCCTACAGCCCTGAGGGAAATTATTTTCCTAGCTTGGAGTCTAGTGGAGTTAATATAAAAAATATATTGATAAAAATTGATTTTGACATTTGTACCAGTTCCTGACAGTTAGGACTCATTGAGTGGTGTTCACATAATCAATATATATTATAAAATAAAGTGTGAATTAAAACTCAGAAGACTTAACACGATCAACAGAGTTTTATGGTGTGGTAGCCCTCTATCCCCATTTATGAAGAAGGTTCTCTTTTCTACCTTCTTTTGAAGATATAAGGGCTGGAAGTTTTGCCCTCTAGAAATTTCTAGAACAGTACGGAACATTCGAGAGCATTCCACACCATCCCAGAACATTCTGGAATGTTGTGGAATGATCGGAGATACTCTAGAACATTCGGGAACATCCCAGATCATTGTGGAACATTCCAGAACACCCTCGAATGTTGTGGAATGTTCTGGAACATTGTGGACGATTCAAAATATTTTTTGTATGTGTGGGGCTACCCATCGATAGGGGTATATATATCCGTTGTGGGTTCGAAAGTCAGTTCAATCTCATATCATCTCCCTAAGCAAAGTCGGGTACCCCAGCTAGTTTAAAAATGTATAGGACTTACCTGGTGGTCCGGGCTGCTGCTGCGAGCCCTGAGCTGGCCCCGCCTGTCCCGGTTGCCCCATCATGGCCCCACCCTGCCCCATCTCCCCGTGGCCCATCCCCCCACCCATCCCCTGCCCCATACCCCCGCCCTGTCCCATCCCGACTCCCCCCTGCCCCATGCCGACCCCGCCCTGCCCCATCCCGACCCCGCCCTGGCCCATGCCGCCTGCGGGGCCCTGGGGCACCTGGCCTTGTCCCATGGAGCCGGGGCCCATGGGCTGGCCCTGCCCCGGAGCGCCCCCGCCGCGACCCATCTGCTGCATCTGAGCTTGGATCTGGATCTGTTTACGCTGTTGCTCCTGAAACAATCACATCAAAATGTTATATTGTGGTGCATTCGTATACGGGCGATTTTTTAAAGTTTTATATCGTCATTTCATTTGGATAGGGTTCTAACTTCGCTTCACCTTGTTTTGAGATATGAGGAGTCAAAGTTTGCATAGACGATTTCTCATAATCTGTTTACCAATTTCTGATTTTGAGGTTGAATCTTGTGTAAAGTATTATAATTGAACATATTTTAAAGAAAAATATTTAAATAGGTTGTATACTTACCCTTTTAGAACATACCTAAACGTGCAGATAAAACCATATGTAACCTGCTAGGGCATAATAATTCATTGCACAAGGTTCTAATTACATTTCCCTGATGCAATTCCAAGCTAGGGCCACGTCCTATTTAAATATTTTCCATTTAAATATAATAAATGAAAATACTTCAACTAAAATTGTTAAATAGAGAAACTTTGAAACCTTTGAAAATGGTAAGGCATAGGTAGTTAGAATCTTATCCAAATGAAGTGACGAACCATAAAGCGCCTCGTATTTACAATCAGCTGTCAGACACAAACAAAATAACAAAGTGTAAGTGACGTTAGAGCCTTGTAAAATAAATGATTATTTTAAATGCTTGATGTTAGAACTTTGTCTTACATATATCTACAAAAATACAACACAGATGGTTCGAAAATTATTTTGGGTATAGAAATGAGCAAAAGAAATTCTTTTGGATTAGAGGATCATTTTTGAAAAAAATGTCAGTTAGAACCCTGTCCAAACGAGGTGACGTAATGATGATTTCACATTGTCCTCTGTGGAAAAATAGTAATAACCTGAAATAGCAGCTTTTCTACTAGAAATATTTTATGTTATTTTAAAAACCTACAGTAGAATTCCGATATAACGACTTCACTTACAACAGCTTACCGTTTTTAGCGACGACAGTGTAAACTTAAATTAGGTTTCATAGTTAGGCACTAGGAAAACATATCCGTTTAGTACATAGTACGACTCCGTTTTAAGCGACCAACTGCTTAAAGCTACCTATTTTGTTTACAAAACCAACGCACCAATACCTTTAGCAACAGTCAATGTTTATCGTCTGTTGTGACTAGGTTAAAAGCTCGATACAATGAGTTCCGTGAAGCGAAAGTGTTTTTCAATTGAAGAAAAAGTGCTATATTATTCCGTTTAGAAGACGGTGAATCAAATGTAACCCTCGCAAAGGAGTTGGGAGTGTCTCATTCTACAATATACACAATAAAGATAAATTAAAATAAGATAGAACCCCTGTTTAATGCCAATATTTTGAAATGTGTCATAATAAAAACAAGCTTAAATTATCTGGTCGTTCTGTTTGTCGTCCGGTTAGTGCGACAAAGTATCGCCAGCCTCTTAAAGGTCATTATGTCCAGATTCTACTGTACATGTACACATCTTAGTAATATGCATCACATCTTTAGCTTATTTTTTCAAACATGAATAATAAGATTGACATACAGTACAATGTCACTAAGGCACTTCAATAGACTGATACGTCCAATAATCCGGCACCCTCTGCCCGTGCCTCTCTCGCCCCTCTATGCTCCATCGCCGCGTCATCGTCTAGCAGTCTAACCTCAAAACTTATCTTATGTGCACGTGCGTACGTATTTACCTGTTGTTTTGAAGTGTGAATAGTGTGTATATTCTCTTTAAGAAATGCTTTGTTTTATTTATTATGATTTTGTCTCTATAATCCAGTAATCCAAACATTCCAAAAATCCGGCACCCTCCGGTTTTTAATAGTGCCGGATTAGTGAGATTGTACTGTAATTGCATTTTTTCCATGTCCCCTTCCAGTGTTATGGGTTCATTTAACAATTATTTCTTAACCCCTCAGGTCTCGAGCATAATTTGTCAGAAGGTCATACTATTTCCTCTTTACAATAAAATCCAAATAAATGAAATGGTTTAAAAATGGCTGACCTTATATTTTTTCTACTTCTAACTAAAATTACTGATAACAAAACAAAAACGAATTATGATTGGTTTCATAAAGGTGTACATTTTACTTCTTTTGTAGTTAATTTTTACATTTGAATTTAAAGTGTGGTGTTCCCTCTTTCTAACACCGTTTATATCATATTTCTCACTATGATAGTAAGGGAGACACAATAATTTCTGTGAGACCCAAATGAGTTGTTCCGAAAGGCAAACAAATTAGCCGGAGGGGTTAAGTACACATTCAGATAGCTGATAGGTTCTCAACGTGGGCATTTGAGACTTTCAGGGGGGCAGTAGACCTGAGAAAATTAGGGGGCGTTGAGATGGCACAGTGAGGGCGTAGGCAGGTAAAAAAATATGGTCTAAAAAAGACAACCCCCCCTCCAATAACAAGTTGTGATAAATAAAATCGTGGCAATAGCTCTTTCAGATTCGCGACAGATGGTAAGGAAAACAAATTACGGGGGTCAAGAAAAAAAATATTCTCAAAGTGAAAAAAGTGGGCAAAATAAGGTTGAGAATCTATGAGATAGCTGATTAAAAATGATAAAGTCTGTCATAAGCCACTTATAAATAAGTGTGAAGATGAAGGTCACTTGAGAGTGCAACAGTGTTGGACAGTACCTCCATTTGTTTGAAGTGGTGTTCCTGCTGCTGGGCAACGTGAAGGCTGTTCTGGATCTGCCGCACGCTCGTCATCTGCGACATGATCTCCATCTGACTCTTGTACTGTGCCTCCTGCTGCTGGGCCGCTTCCAGGGTCTGTTGCAACTGTCACGCCAAAATGCACTTCATTATTAAATGGGCTTGGGTGCAAATACGAGCAATTGGAAAGTTTATTGCATGTTGCATCATTACATTGAATTTTTTTATTAGCTCCATACTGAAGAAAATAATTCCTGTCAAGCCATGTATCATCTTTGGTGATGTGGAGGGTCTTTTGAGGAAAGGAAGGAGATGAGGTTCAGGAAAGGAAAAGGGAATGAGGTGGGGTTCAGTGTCTCCAGGAGTGACAGACATATGAATCCATCCCTCCCACTGCGGTGCAAGAAGATGTTCCGAGAGGGTCCCATTGGAGGTCAAAAGGTCTCTCTCCCAACCTCTCATCTCCGATTCAGCCTGCCACGCAGCTGGTGAGCAGATGCATCCACCGCCAAGACCCGAACACACCTCATCCCATGAACCCGGGCACCCCTACTAAGTCACTAAATGTAGCAAACCACTTGGGGTGACCTATGGCAGAGGTGTTGGTTAACCAATAAATGGTTTCCGGGATGACTGAATCCATATCCGCCTCCCAAATTGTTTATTTGAGACATAAAAGAACATGCTTGTAGGTAATACAAAATACATGTGGCGACACATCATTATCAACTTCGCCATCAAAAGAAGACACGAGAAATATCTAATATTCGCGCGGCGCCGGCATTTGCCTAGGTACCTACCTTTGCCGGTGTACTTTGCTCACCTGCTGCGGCAGACTCGTCGAATAATAATATCGCCACCGCCTAGAAAGGTCTAGAGTTTATAAGCCGCCTGAATATTCAGCACCGGGTATGTTCGAGTACCTTCCAGTGTACACATTGCCGGCGAATGGAACATTACTCCACCGGTCGCGCTGGTATATATAAAGCGACTAAACTCGGCGCTCGCTCAGTCAGTCTCACACTAACAGTCAGTCAGTCCCAGACCATTTGACGGTCAACATCTCAGCATGTACCTGATCTCCGCACAAGTGCTCCTGCATGGCATCTCTACACATCCAGGGCAGCTTCCGCGAGGACTCCTACACATCTCAGCTACAAGGCCCATCGTGTCTTCAGCTCCGCAGAACAGCTACATCCCGCGACTTACAAGGCTTGCGTCACCTTCAGTCCAGGGATCAGCTCACCATTTCATGGCACCCTGAAGCGCACCGTGCTTTGCTGCCATCTAAACACGCTCCGTCTCGTCAGGACTACCTGCTGGTGGCTCAGCTCACCGAGCCACTCACCATTCATCTCCGCGACTCAAAGCGTTGAGCAACGGCCTGGAAGATAGGTCATCTCCACCGCCAAGGTGTTGAGCAACTCGCTGACCTTCACCACACCATCTCCATCTCCTCCGAGCGCCTGCAGCATCTCATCTACGACACTCCGCATTACATCATGTTACCGCTTCACCGACCCTCGCTACGTAGCCTAATAAACGACTGACTCACTACTTTTATTTCTCGCCCCGTCTCTACCGATCGGCCTGCTCCCTCATACATTAGTATTCAAACACAAATGTCCCCAGATTAATATGTCTGCAACATTTACATTCGTACATTCACAAAAACAAACATTTAAAGGTTAACCTCTCATCTATGGTATATCTGGCCAGTCAGTGGTTGAGTGGGCACAGCGCTTGGGTCCCACCCGAGCGTCGCGTGTTCAATTCCTCGGCTGGCTAAGTCGTCCATCACAACACAAGCAACATTTTCGGCTTTCTGTGGTGGTAGTAGGAGATTTTCAAACATTGTTAGGTTATTCGTAACCCGGGAATGTTTGCCTTTCTTTTAAAAAAAAAAATAATTAATAACAATCTATGGTCCGGGTAAAAAAATCCTTTTTTTTTAATGCTAATATAACCCTTATATATAAAGAAACTGTATGAAAGACAAGCTCAGAATCGCTTACGTCAATATCAATCTGGGACCTATGTTCTATTTGATTATTGTAGCTTTTCTGAATGATTTCAAATTGCGGGTTACTTTTAGCAGCTGTCAATGGCAAAAATATCAATATTTCACGTTTTCAAATGAGTATAAAGGTCATCATTTCTTTGAAAACTCCTTTGAATTGTTTTTTTTTTCATGTTGGATATATTCAGGTTTGTGTAGAAATAATAAAATCAGTTTATATATGTATGAATATATATTTTGGAAAATTGTTTCCAAAATAGGTCATTTTAAATTGTTGTTTTTAGTTAGCTATTCTGGAAAAACATTTAAAAAAGTTATTATCATGTAACATACATGAATAATAAGATATATTATCTGGTAAACATAAAACAATCGCAAAAAAAAACAATCGCTTTGTTTTTACATTGATATTTAAACAGAACTCATCAAGGTAATTTTCACGTGGTTTTCGAAATATCATCTAACCCACATTCAGCAGGTTAAACAATCTTACAACTTCTTTATATACCCGTCTTCCCAAATATTAAAAATGTTAAAAAAATAAAAATTAAATTAAATAAAAATAAGAAATCTTGTACTGTAAATGGATATTTAATCTGTTGTACAATAATTTAAATAAATAAAAAACACTCACATTCATAATCTTCTCCAAGTTCTGTTGTCGGGCTGCCTCGATGTGGTCGTACTGGGGCCTCTGCTGCGGGGCGCCCCCGGGCCCCGTGCCTGTGCCTCGCCCCGCCCCACCCGCGCCTCCGCCACCGGGCAGCATGCCCTACACACATTATTCAGAATTATTACACACGTAACCGTAAATCTAAATAATACAAACTGACATACAAAACGGTTTGGATTCATTTTATGTCTTTAGTAGCACAATTACTGGTACAAGTTTTGAAACGGTGAATTCTAGGGTACCTGAAACTGGTTGTATTTTTAAGTACATAAATAATATTATCATAAAGAATTGAAAAGTTGTCTGTAAGAGAAGCATGGATTTTCAAAATTTACCCACAATGTAATGTCCTACCGTTACTATGTCTCCTTTGGCATCCCTCCCTCCCCCCATCCCTCCTGCGTTCTCCTCCCCCCTTTTTTCGGATCCGTTCCTTCGTTCCCCCCCTCCCTCGCGGATTCTCCGCCCCCTCCCTCCTGCCATTAAACTATATGAAATTCACACATTTTTTCAAACAACTAGCGAGACACCCATTGTAAAATTTACCCCCTGCTATCCCCTACTGCTGTTTCCTTTGCAATACCTCCTCTGCCCCCTTCCTCCTCCCCGCCCCTCCCCATTGTATCCTTTTCCATGCGTCCCGTTCCCGTCCCTTTCCCCTCTTGCATTTCCCTTTCACCTTCCCCACTTGTTGTTATTTTACAATTCAATTGTGAAATTTATTTCCATTTACACTTTCAGTTAGGGACGCTACTGTGAGGAGTCACGTAAAAAATATTTAAATTTAAAAAAATCTTAACTTTTTGTACGACAATGTCACAAATCTCAAATTTACAACTGTCTGGAGTCCCAGCTGTAACAAATAAGGGGGCATACATTAATCACGTAGGCAGTTTTTCTTCCAATCTAGACCCTTCCCCCCCCCTTGGTGAGATAAATTTGGGCCACTTCGTATATTCTTTTCAAGTAACGTGAGATTTTGCTGGACTCCCCCTCACGTAATTAATGTATGCCTCCTAACATATCAACAAACACATGCACGTCAACATGTTCAACTTGAGCTGTTAACAGAAATGTTTTGTCGAAATAAATCATACCGCCATCTGTTGTGGTTTTCCCTGAAGTGCCTGCTGTCCTGCCTGTCCCATAGGTCCAGCCTGTCCCATCTGCCCAACCTGTCCCATCTGTCCAGGCTGTCCCATCTGTCCGGGCTGTCCCATCTGACCAGGCTGTCCCATCTGGCCTGCTTGCCCCATCTGTCCGGCCTGTCCCATCTGTCCAGCTTGCCCCATCTGTCCAGCTTGCCCCATCTGCCCAGCTTGTCCCATCTGTTGGGCACCGGGTTGTCCCATCTGACCGGGCTGTCCGGGTTGGCCCATTTGTCCCATCTGGCCGGCCTGACCCATCTGGCCTCCCAGCATCCCCATGGCGCCCCCGGGTTGGGGCTGCGCAGTCGGGGCACCCTGTAGAGCGGGAGGACCGGTGCCAGAGGTGCCCCCCTGTACACAATCAATCAAACATAAGGAATATACTTTTTTACCTGTACTATTTAAAAAAGACAAACTTTCCCGGGTTACAAATAACCTGATATATTTGAATTCATCTTTCTACCATTATTATAATAGGAAAATGTTTCTTTGGAGGTCTTAACTAGTAGAGAATTAAACCAACAATCTCATGGTCGGAATTCATACATTCATATTAACCCGTCTAATCACAGGAGACCCAAGTTGTCCCAAAACATCATATGCCGTTATAATAACAGGAGACCCAGATTGTCCCTGAGCGAATGTGCATTATTAAAAGTTAGATATCTCTCTTTCTGTCAGGCACATATTTGTGATTTCTTTTATGGTAGAAACGGAATAAAATAATGCTTCTCATTGTCTTAGAATTATATGAGCTAGGTTGTTCAGATATTTTACAAACCCGATCAAAAGTGACGGTTTAATTTTGCGCCAATTTGTGACGTATCACACATTTAATTTTAAAATAAAATTGTATGAAAGTGATAAAAAGTGAGGTGACAGTTTTATTAGAAAATTTTGTTTAGAAAAGGAATCTGTATTTAAAATTTTGGATTTATTCTATTTTAATTACTTTAATTCAAATATTCGCAGGTGGGCATTTTTTAGCCAATTTACATGTCCAATATTAAAATTTTAATATTTAGAAACAAAAATGTTGATTTCTAATAAACACACCGGAAAGATTATTTTATCTTCATTTTAGAACAATTTTTGTTTTTGCAAAAGCGTTTAAAAAAAAACAATAAATAGGAACATTTAAAATGCATGGGATGAACCAGGAATTTTGCGCGCAAACCTTGACAGGCAAAAGTTGACAGAAAATTATTTTCTTATTATTCGAAGGGTTAAAACAATACCTCGTATCCTACCCATTTGTCAAAAGTGACTATTCAGTGAATTCTACATTCTACAAAATCGTGAAGCACAAACTTTGTACCCCTTTTTACGAAAATTGAGCAGACAGAGGAGTATGAAATTTCGCACACTTATGGTTTATATAGAGAAGGAGTGCAGAAAGCTAATATTTTTTTTAAATTATGCATAAAAAATCAATAAAAAAAAACATTACACCCACTATATAATTTAAATTAATTATGGTCGAATTTCGACCATTGGGCGACCACTAGTTTAAAAAAATACACAACCTTGCCAAATCTCATCACTCTAATAAAATTTGAAGAGATTTTATTGCATTTAATACCTAAAAACCCTATATTCTCAATGCATTTCTTTTAAACGAACTGCAAGATTTAGCGATAAATATTTTCACAATACATTTGATTCCAAATACATTCACTTTTTTTTTGGCAAAATTCAAAATGAAATACTGTTTTCGAAAGCAGATTAAAGACTCTCAGATTTTAGTACAGCAAATTGACATATCGTCGCAGGAAAGCAATACTGCTGTAACCGCCACTACCTATGAAAATACTTTTGAGGATTTTGAGATGTATACATCAGTTAAAAAACATATTGTTGACAAAACGGATAGTTTTTCCAACATCATACAGTTCTTATTTATCATTGTAGAGTCACGGGACCCAGATAGATCGACGTAGAAAAAAAAAACCCTGCAAAATGGTGTTTATAAAATATTTTCGAAGGTAATGGCGGTTATAGTAGTTTTGCTTTCTTGCGACGATATGTATCTACATAATTCAAAATATTTAAATTTTGAATGCAAACATAGATAAAGATTTTAAAGGCGCTTAACTTTGGTTTTATTGTGTAAAGTGGTAATTATAAAACTAAAAAATATATTAAATTAGACAAAACTATTATTGAAGTTTAGAACCGTTTATACATTAGACAATAGATAATACTGTTGTTTGGGAATATTCATTTAATAATATTAATGAATATTATATAATATTCATAAATTAATTAATATTATTTGGGTGGTTGTGCTGAATCCATTATCAGACCAATTATTATAGTTCAAAAACTAATTTTGAGAATTATATTTAAATGTCAACCTACCCATCCCCCAAATGTACTCTTTGCCAAAATCAGGGTCTTAGATATTCGACAGCTATTTACTAAAACAAGCATTTGTTATATACGAAAAAATAACCAACTAATCGCTCCACAACATCAAGCACCCACCCGCTTTTCATCAAACCTGGGTTGCGTGGTCCCAAAAACTAATACCTCATTCGCTCGACGACAATTCTGGTTCATCACTCCTAAAATATGTAATGCTCTGAGTACTGACATAAAGTCAAGTAATTCTAAGTCTCTTTATATAGCACGTGTACAACATTGGATTTTCGAAAGGGGACGAGCGTACTTCAAAGAATACAAGAGTTCTTAACACTGCATTTTAATTTCTATTTTTCTTTAAAATTTTATTATTATTATTTTTTTTTTTTTAATTTATATATTTGTATAGAACACTTGTGTTCTTAACACTAACAGCCTTACTAAAAAACCCAGTGAAAATTTTATTCAATTGACAAACGGCCGCGGATGTGAAAACATTACTAATTAAAAATTTGTTCTTTGAAAGAAATACACATGGTTTCCACGGCCTGAGAGGGTAGTTTATCTCTGTTTTAACCATTGATGTCCGAACGATATTTGTAATTTTTCCATAGTATTTTGAATGTTCTATATATTTCTTATTTTTGAAGGTGTCGTAAAAACAAATACCATTTATGAAAACTAGATAAAATTACCTTTTAGATTTGAGTATTTGAAATACACTTTAGCTTTCAAAAACTGCCATATTTTATGATTCAAACTCGGAAAAACATGGAAAAAAATTTCCTCCCACAACATTTTTGACCAAAATGTAGAAAAATTTAAATAAAATCAAAATTTAAAAAACACAGTCCTTTTATGTAATAAATTTGGAAGGAAACTATCACCTCACTTTTTTATCGTGTATACAATAAAAAAATAATAAAAAATTTCAAAGTTTTTTTATTGCCAAAAAAATAACTTAGAAATAATACCGAAATTTAAAACAGATTTCTTGCATCTCTAAAGACGTTAATTTTTTTGATACGTTTACGAACACATGTATTAGATTTTAATATTATAAAAATCACTTTTAAGAAATTCTCTTAAAATAAAGATCTTAAAATGAAAATTTTATCTTAAGTAACCTATAAAAAACAATATTCTGACAGTTCAACTTTGAAAGTACAGCGTTTGTACAATAACTTGATTAAACTGATGTAAACCACACAAATAATATGGTAAATATATCAATTATGTGAACAGAAGAGTAAATTCGTCACTACAATAGAAATTATTTAGTAAAATCACAACATTTAGGCACTAACAAAATTTTCCATATCCCGCCATAAACACACCGAACTGTTTTGTCATCGCGGGGCGATATGCACAGGCGCACCAATAATGCCCCTAGCGGAGAAGAATTAAAACAACATTGTTTCCTAGGAAATTAAAACCATTTACAATGTTGTCTTAATGCATTTTAACAGCGTGACCACGCAAGAAACGTTATTGGTAATAAAACGTGATTTAGTGTATACGGGGATTAATTATGTTATTGCAATAACACAGTTAATTGGTCGCGCTGTGGTTTTTTTTTAGTAAGGCTGTTAATCTTTATTATTAGTTTATGTATTTTAAAATTTGAATTTTCATTTTTATTTCCATTTTTCTTTAAAATATGATTTGTTTTTCTCTTTATTTTTCACTTACTTGTAAGTATTTCTTAATTTTTATTTAGTATGTTTAATTTTCTGTTACAATAAAATAGTGTTTTTTAATTTCTTTTTAAAATAATTAAATGTATGACTACCACAACACGGGCATTAGCCTTGGGTGGTAGTCAAAAAAACCAAAAATCTGTAACTAATAAAATTTTATGAAATAAAAATAAATAAATTCCATCCTCTTCCTACATTCCTACCCACCTACATACTCCCTTCTACCTACATAATGAAATTGAAAATCAGTGCAGTGATAACTTTCAACAGCGAGCAGTGTATTTTATGATTAACCTCTTATTGGCCGGAGACGCGTAGGCGCGCGCACATTGTGCGCAGGCGCGAAAAAATAATTCGAAAAAAATTGGAACAAAACATGTTTGTCTGCGATTTTGGCCCTTCCATGTACAGAATTTGTATGAAGAATAAGGTCAGAATCGCTTGCGCCAACATTACCCCATAAGATGGGTAAAAATTTCATTCACCTTGCAACCCCAGAATATTTTTAAACGATTTTATCTGTGGCCAGAAAATGTCAAATTTGCCGCAAATTTTATCCTTCAAGGTCAATGCTTGTTCCTCGACTAAAACATTGTAAAACCTATTAATTTACGTAATTAACGCAAGTAATGTTGTTTTGGTACATAGTTTATTGTTCTAGGAATGTGTTTCGGTCAATAAAATATACGATAGCTCAAAATTAATCCACAAAACATTCAATTCAAAATCGTGTTTTGTTACGAAATTTCCGTATTTTTCCTAGAATTTGCCGGCCTTTGACCGGTTAAGTGTCTATTTTTGTATTCTCGAATTGCGAGTGATAAATTTTCAAAATAAATTTTACATAAAGTTTACAAAAAACTTGAAATTATAACTGTTGGTGACCATACAATCTGTGCACAGTTGGAACATTTTACGTGGAATGTGGAATTTATATGGACATCATCAATCCAGCCTGCTACATCAATCCAATGAGTTTACGCCTTCCTTATTTCCCACCTTCAGAAAGTTCCCTACAACCTTCCAAAACAATACTTAACTGACAACTGTTGAGATACCACAAAACTTCATATAACTACCTATAATAATGACATCTGTTGAAGAAAGTTGTCACCGGACTGATGGTGGCTATCATCAGAACCGTTTGTACATTAGACAATAGATGAAACTGTTCCAAAGGAATACTTAACTGACTTCTGTTGTATCTGAGGTTCGCTAAGCTGGATTTAAAGCAGGCTTATGCACAATTGGAGTTAGCGGAGGGTTGTAAAAAGTTTACAACTATAAACACACATTTAGGTCTTTTTCAGTATAACAGGCTCGTTTTTGGTTTCAAATCAGCGCCAGCAATTTTTGCTAGGACAATAGCGGGTTGTCTACAAGGTCTGAAAGGTGTTGCTTTCTACCTTGACGATATTATTACCTCGGGAATCGACGAGGCGGACCTGATGGCAAATATTCGCGAGGTGTGCAAGCGCTTACAAGAGTGCTGGTTGCGGGTGAACACGGAGAAGTGTGAATTCTTCGTGAAATCAATTGAGTTTTTGGGCTTTGTAATATCAGGAGAAGGCATCCAACCTCAACCAAACAAGTTGGAGGCGATTAAAAACGCACCTTATCCGACGGATGTGCATCAGTTAAAAAGCCTGTTAGGTTTTTTAAATTTTTACAGGAACTTCATTCCTAGAATGTCTTCGATTTTAGAGCCTTTGCATAACTTATTAAAAAAAAATACTAAATTGGAATTCTCCGATGTGTGTAAAAAGGCGGTTGATTCAGTAAAAAAAATAATGTGTGACAATGCCGTGCTGACGAATTATTTTCCCGAATTACTGTTATGGCCCTTCTGCCCCACGACAATAATTGATTGAGAAAAAAAACTGCCGAGTCACCCTTACACCCAAACCATTTGTGTGTAAAAACTCGACTGCGCCTTAAATAAACTCCTCTTTTGTATAATCCTACCGGCTGCGCCAAATTGTAATGTCCGTGACACTTACAAATATATTTTATTAAAAAGGTCTCGTTTATATGAATGATTATTTATTGTAAGTCAATTAGAAAGATGTACAATGTTTACTCTAGTAAGGTAATCCGCGGAATGCTCGGCAGCGGCCGTGCTGCCAGCGCCTCTACCTCTGTCTGGGCGGGATCGGGAACCTTCGGCTATGTTCAGCCAGCTCCGGCACCCGGTCCCCCCGCGCGGGTATACTGTACCTCGGACATCACTTTGTATAACTACTGACATCTATTGAAGGAAGTTGAAACTACATGACTAACCTTTGTATAACTACATAACCACTGGAGCGATCACGCAAAATAAATAAATTTGCCTCGATTGCTCGAGATTTCCCAGAAGATCATTTTTAAAATTTTTCATCAACATTAAAAATATCATACCTTTGAATTTTAACAAGTGTATTATAGTGCTATATAGCCAATGAATTAACAAGTATTTTACAGTTTATCTCATATTTGTCGGATTTATAAAAAAAATATTAAAAAATTGTAAAGTTTATAACCGCGCGAATCCTACATGTTTTTTACTTTGAAACTGTCGTGAGGGGTGCTTATTCGAATCAACATAGAATATTTTCAATTTCTAAACATTGTCTGCGGTATATTGATAATGAAAGGTGCGTATCTACAGAAAAAGGACTTAATTTTCACCGTAAAACTTCTGATCAGAAATTCTGCGTGAAAAAACAAATATACATATATTTTTTAATATCGTTATAAAATAGTCTACGAAGTTTGGATTTGCAAAAACTATAATAGGTCGTAATTAGGGAATGCAACCCCGCAAGACCATGTCAATCCAGGTATTTGCGGGACTGAACAATCTTAGTCCCGCTGGATCCAGGTATTTGCGGGATCCAGCAGGGTGGACGTAGATATTTATTTATTTATTTTATTTATTTAATACATGAATTATCGACAGTACATATAGTTTTTTGTGATATTTCACCCTCCATGCTAGGGATGACCCTGTGTTATGGCGGGTGAAGTTTACAGTTTGCGGATATACATTCGTTAGTATAGATTGAAATTTTTCACTAATTGATACTATCAACACAAATTCTCCTACAATAAGAGAGTTTATGTAGTTATATTGGATTACAAGAATAAGGTGAAGAAGTTAAAGAATTATTGGAAAAGATAAGTTATTTTTAGTAAATTAAGGAATTATTGATATATATAGTTCACAGTAATCAGTCTTATACATATAATGCTGCTTAGATAGTATATATATATATATATATATAGTATGCTTAGATATCTAATCAATCGTATAATAAAGACCTAATACCTCGATCTACCAACCTTGTTTTTAGACTTTTAAATTTATACCTAATCAAACAAGTTCTTTGGGACATTTTAAATGGTTTATTAATATACCTTTATTTATTTTAATTTTTTAAACTTTAGGAGTAAAATCTCAAATTATAATATTTAATTAAATGAAGACAATATTAGCGAAACTCAATCGAAAATCTGAGACAGAAAAATCAGAAAAGATATTGGCTCCGCTGGGACACGAACCCAGGACCCTTTGCTTACATGGCAAGAGCTCTACCGATTGAGCTAAGGAACCCATATAAAATTCGGTCACTTTTAACTGTATCATACTTCGACTAAGAACTACCAACATTATCTTCATTTTCTTAACGCACATATTATTGGCTGCTATCTTTATGTCCCAGCGGAGCCAATATCTTTTCTGATTTTTCTGTCTCAGATTTTCCATTGAGTTTTGCTAATATTGTCTTCATTTAATTAAATATACTTTTAGTTAGACATAGATAAAGATTAAGTCATAAATTGGCAAAGAATAAGATAAGACATAAATTTACATAACAACTTAAATTTAAATAAAAACGTTCACACGATAAATAATATTCTTGAACAATAAGTATCATACTCGTAAATTTAAACATTATTTTGGAAATAGTTTCGTAAAAAAGTTAAAGTATTAATTGTGTCGTCTGATAAACGGCTTATGATATTGGACACAAGGTAGTCAGCGGCTGAAAAGCTCGTTCAGCTTCCACGCCGTTTGGCACAATGATCATTAGAGCATTGTAAGTGAATTGAAGGTATGTGCCTTTTAATCCACCGGACTCGAAGTAATTTCTTCTTTATCAAAACCTCAACGCTGCTCATATTGTTAAGGTTAAGGTTGTTGGGCTGTTGATCTCGAACTCTTCATACTACGCTTCTCCGTAATCCCGCCAGTCCAGCGGGATCCCGCAAAATTTTCGACCGAGATTAGTCCCGCAAAATGTCTGCGGGATCTCGGTATTTCGGGATCCCGGGATTGCATTCCCTAGTCGTAATAGATAAAGCATTTCAATTACTTCGTTCTAAGTCCAAAATAACACACATGGGAGCTACAAATATTTTTTGCTCAATCAAGGAGATAATTGCCGTTTTTATCTTAAAATCAATCAGAAACAATTAAAATGGCACCAATATATGGCAAAAATCGCTCCAGTGCATAACTACCTATACTAACTACTGACATCTATTGAAGGAAGTTGAAACTACATGGCTAATCTATGTATATACATTACAATTATTGTATTGTAGGACGCACATTACTTTATAAAGGTAAATTTACCTGTTTGCTCATATTCTGGGACAGTTTCTGCTGCTGGATGACCTTCTTGAGTCTGTCCACGAAGGTGGCCTGGTTGTTGGGAATGAATCCCAGGTACGCCTTCTTCTCAGCCGTGTACAGCAAGATGAGCACCTTTATATCGCACGACGCTGGTGAAACGGGGGTAAAATGGACGCATCCAGCCTACAAAACAATAAAAAGAGTTACACATTATTTATTTATTACACAACTTAATGGGCTTTTACTTCATGCTGCGCAAGACCGCAAGGAGTGAAGGAGTCTGGTTCATCAGGACTACTGGAGTGAGTAATGAGATGTAAGGAAGATCTGGTTATACTCACATATCCCCCGACCATGACCTTGGTGAGGCTCTCCAGGGCTTCGTTCTGCTGCGGGTGGAACAGCACGGACTTGGAGTCCTTCAGGTAGTGGCCCCCGATGTTGCCAATCAGCGGCTTGGGCATCAACTGCATTATCAGCTTGGAGGGCCACGAGTCTGCTTTGCTGTTAACAAATCAAGAATATTGTTAGAGGAACGTAACCTCGCCAATAGACTGAAAATTATGAGCATCAAAAACTTTAGAAAAAATGTATTCTGATAATTCAACAAGAGTGTTTTGGTTAACCTGTCATTTGTCGCGAGCCCGCCGGCGGGCTCGAACATATATATTTTTTTAATGCGATTTTAACCCTTAGGTATAAAGAAATTGTATGAAAGACAAGGTCAGAATCGCTTGCGCCAATATCATTCTAGACATAACTGTTGATTTCAAATCTAGCTACTCGGAATATTTTTTAATGAATTTTGTATGACTTTGTGAGTCACTGTTCGCAACTGTTAACCGGTGACAGGCCGGAGACGCGCCGGCGCGCGCGTCGTATGCGCATGCGCGAGAAAATAATTCAAATATTTGAATAATATTTTCGACAAAAAACTTTTGGTCTGCGATTTTGGCCCTTCTATGTACAGAATTTGTATGAAGAACAGTGTCAGAATCCCTTGCGCCAACATTACTCTATGAGACGCCTAAAAGTTTCATTCACCTTGCAACCCAGAATATTTTAAAAACAATTTCGTCTATGACATTGACCTGTCAGAATTTGCCGCGAATTTAACCGTCGCAACTAATGCGTGTTCCGCGACTAAAACATTGTAAAACCTATTAATTTACGTAATAAATGCAAGTAATGTTGTTTTGGTAGATAGTTTATTGTGTTGTGAACGTGTTTCATTGAATAAAATATACAATAGCTCAAAATTAATCAACAAAACATTCAATTCAAAATTCAAAATCGTGTTTTGTTACGAAATTTCCGTATTTTTCCTGGAATTTGCTGGCCTTTGACGGGTTAATGGCTAAAAATCGTTATTTTATGTTTTCAAATGAGTATAAAGGCCTTTTTTTTATTTGAAAACTCCATTGAATTGTGATTTTTCATGTTGGGTATGTATTCAGATTTGTGTAGAAATAATAAAATCAGTTTATATTTGTGTGATTATGTTTTATGAGAATTATTTCCAAAATGGGAGACTTTTTAATCATTTTTTTTAGTTAGTTAGCTATTCTGGAAAAAACCTCTTACGATATCACGCAATTGATATACATGAATAATAAGATATATTATCTGGTAAACAGAAAACAATTTGTGGCTGAGTTGGCATCGTGTTTGGGTCTCACCCAAATGACTTGAGTTCAATTCCTTGCCTGGCTAAGTGCTCCGTCAAGACACATACAGAGAAACCCTCTTAACCACTTATTTTCCGGACACGCGAATCCACGCGCGGCTTGTGCATGCGCGCGGCAAAAATTTCGAAAAAAATATGATTGGTCTGCGATTTTGACCCTTCTATGTACAGAATTTGTATGAAGGACAAGGTCAGAATCGCTTGCGCCAACATTTGCCCAGGATATAGGCAAAAATTTCATTCACCTGGCAACCCCAGAATATTTTTAAATGATTTTATCTGTGGCATCGAAATGTCAAATTTGCCGCAATTCTTTCTGTCAAAATCCGATGCATGTTACTTGACAAAAACATTGTAAAACCTATCAATTTACGTAATTAATGCAAGTAATGTTGTTTTGGTACATAGTTTATTGTTCTAGGAATGTGTTTCGGTCAATAAAATATACGATAGCTCAAAATTAATCCACAAAACATTCAATTCAAAATTCAAAGTGGTGCTTTGTTAGGGAATTTTCATGAAAGGGCCTGGCCTTTAACAGGTTAAGTTCTCTCATCTCTTGGAAAACTTCTTACGAAGGTTTCCACTGTATATGGGAATTTTTCACATGAACTGTAGCTATCATCACTTAGTAATTGCTACAGTGTGTAAATAGTGTGGATTGACCTGTAACTAGTGATAGTTGTTCTATTTATTTTGTACTACGGTGAGATATATGATTTAAGTGGCTGTGTACTCACAGTTCGGGTTCCCCGTCTCTGCAGCTGGCCGACACCTGGCAGGGCACATGTCTCGTGGTCTTGCTCTGGTCCGAAGGGCTCTTGCCCTTCTCTATCCACTCCAGCACTCCCTGCCAGATAAAAGCCCGCGAGGCGTTGCCCCCGCCCGCCCCCACCGCGCCACCAACGGCCCCTGCGACCGGCCCCACCCCCGCCACTGGCCCCGAGCTCGGACCCTGCTGCGTGATTCCTGCAACCAGAGAAACTCCAACTTATTCGAGCACTAGGCATCTTTTTTTTTATGTGAATACCTCACAAGAGTTCCAGCTGCTCCCGTCTGGAGCAATTGGGGTATGCTGTGAGGCTGAAGGTAGTGTTGAGGGGAAAGAGATGGGGGAGAGGAAGGTGGGTAAATACCCGGCTATTCAGATCTGGTCACCAAACATGGAATTCTGAATGGTGGTCTTACACCAGGGCAATATTGAGAGTATCCTTCCACTCTCATATTTGATCCTGCGACCTTCAGATTGTGAGTCAAGAACCTTATCCCTCGACCATGGAGGCCGTCATCTAAAACAGGCAGTCAATTATTGTTCATTGAGTTATAGAATAAAGAAAAACAAGAGTCTGAAAGATTTCTCCGCTTAGATTTCATTTACAGAATTAAAAAAAAAAACAAAAATTTTAAAATTCCTGTGTTTGAAGAAGTTCCCAAACTTTTTTTGCGACATATTGTCCATTTGGAATTTACATCAATTTTCTGAAACAGAAAGAATTCATGAAAGAAAAACAAACTTTGATGATTTTCAAAAAACACAAAAAAATTCCTGGGTTTGAAGATGTTTCAAAACATTATTTGTGACATATCGCCCATTTGGAATTTCAGTCAATTTTCTGCAACAGAAAGAAAATATGAAAAGAAAACACATTTTTGACAATTTCAGAAATAATATGCAAAAAATATTGTGTTTGAAGACTTTCTTAGTCACTTGAAATTTATGTCAGCTTTCTGAAACTGAAATAATTTTTGAAAAAACACAATTGTTACAAATCCGGTGTTTGAAGATGTTCCAAAACTTTCTTTGTGACAAATAAACAAACCATTTGGAATTTTATGTCAATTTTCTGAAACAGAAAAAAAAATTGAAAAAAACAAATTTTTGCCAATTTTAGAAATGTACATAAAAATATCCAGTTTGAAGATGTTCCAAAACTTTCTTTTCATTTGTTTCTTATCATAGAAATTTAGGTAAGTCAGCTTTCTGAAACAGAAAGAACTTATGAAAAAACACAAAAAAAAATTTACCATTGAGGTATAAGTTTTACAAATCCTTCTCATTTCTTGTCTTACAACACAGGTTTCTTCAAGAACTGCTCTATTGGTCCGATTTCTTAAAATGAGTGTGTGAAGTAAACATAAATGAATTAAAATAGTAATCAACGCGAGACTTGGCAATAAAAACCTTGTTGTTGCTGGCCTGGTTGCTGACCAGGCTGCTGCTGTTGCTGTCCTGGTCCCCCTTGTTGCTGCTGTTGGCCTGGCCCTCCTTGTTGCTGTTGTTGTTGCTGCTGCTGTTGCTGTTGTTGCTGCTGCTGTTGTTGTTGTTGCTGCTGTTGTTGTTGCTGCTGTTGTTGCTGCTGCTGTTGCTGTTGTTGTTGCTGTTGCTGCTGTTGTTGTTGCTGTTGAGCTCCGAGTAGTTGCTGCATTCTAAGCTGCTGGGCATGTTGTTGAGGTGCCATACCTGAGAAAATAATATATTTACTAATTTAAATCAAAATGTTGAATAGTTCAATCCATCCAGTTTTAGGCCTAAGCTACACGAGCGGTTCTCCCGCTGCGGGAAACCGCAGCAGACACAAATTTACTATGAGCGTTGTATGGCGTAAACCACACGAGCGGATCTCCCTTGCATCATTTCGTGCGAGAGAATGTTGTTGATCGGTCGTGCGCGTAAAGGATAGGGCGGTTTCCCGCGGCGGTAGAACCGCTCGTGTAGCGTGGCGGGAAACCGCCACCCGTGTAGTTCAGCCAGCTTTCTCGAGCGGTTTCCCGTGGCGGGAGAATTGCTCGTGTAGTTTAGGCCTTAGATTTAAGGGCTAGAAATTTTTGTTTCTTGCCAAGGTCTGTTTTTAACCGTTGTTTCTCCATTGTCCACATTTATCTGATTCTCTTATGTTGTGAAGCCGCCTTTTCTGAGATATGTTTTTTCTCCTCTTGCAATGGACGGAAGTTGCTAATGTAGCCTAAGAATATGGACATCTAAAGGCTCCTTGTGGATGTTATATTATATTATACCCGACCTGAACAGGACAAAGGGAAGAGATGAAGGAGATAGTCTTACCGTCCATCCGCTGCTGTTGGTGCATGAGGTGCTGCATGGGCGGTTGCGGGGGCGAGGAAAGCTGCGAGAGCAAGGCGCTGGTCTGTCCAGGCCCTGCGGGGCCCCCTTGTCCCGGCCCGGGGAAGCCCGGGGCCCCCCGCCCAGCTCCGGGAGCCCCGATCCATCGAGGGGGGCCGCCTCTGACTCCTGCCTGTTATAGATCAATACAAAATTTGTGTAATGGCATAAAAACATGATCTATTAAATTATTAGTGCACAAGTCATGAAAACAATAATGGATACAATGTATTCGAAAATAGAACTGAAGTGTAAATTTGAACAATTCATCAAATATTTTAAGTTAATTTTCTGCGAAAGTACTATTCAAGTTCTGTGATTACTTCAGTTTAAATAAGGTATTGGACTAGAAAAACTAACCTGATGTTGTGAAGAAATACTTAAAGGTACAAAAATAATAGTACATGCAAAACATTCATTGTTTAAAATCAATAACAAGAGGAGTACTAGATGAGTTCCTTGTGGAATTCCTCACATTCCCAGTAAAGGTATTAATGGACAAGAACGAGCGAAACCTATCTGATGCTACGAAAAAGTACTTGTAGGTACAAAAGTAATAACATATGCAAAATATTCATATTTTAAAATTAATAACAAAAGTGGTCTGAAATGAGGGCCTTGTGGAATTCCTTATACATATTCCCAGTAAAAGTATTAAAGGACAAGAAGGAGTGAAACCTACCTGATGTTGGGGAGTGGGATGGTATCCCGGAGGGGGTCCCTGGGAGAACTGCTGGGGCCCGGGGGCCATGTGGCCACCCATAACGCCGCGCCCCATCACCATGCCCATGCCTGGAACGGGAAAACTTATGTAATAGCAGAGACAAACCTAAACATTAAGTTTTTTTTTTTTCAAAGACATTCCCTGGTTATGAATAACCTTACAATATTTAAAAAAAACTCCTACTGCCATCATTATAAGCGGAAGATGTTTCTTGTGAAATGATGGAAGACTAGCAGAAGAATTGAAAAGGATTTGAACGTCATCACTATCATTCGATAAACATCATCATCACGGGTTCTATATCCCATCGTCAGATTTGACACAAACTATGTGGTGGTTCATTCACATCCATACATCATCTCATATATTCTTACTCTTCTATTATTCTAACCCAACTCATTAATGGTCCAACTCAAGAATTTGATTAATTTGGTTGTGCCATGTCTTAAAAATAACTAAATTAGACTCAAACGTAATGGTAAACCCATGAAAAATCACTGGATAGTCTGAAATCTTGACAAATCAGTTCCAGTTTTCAAAAGAACAATTAAAATAATTCACTATTAAAAATATTATTCTATAGGTAGGTGGTACTTTATCGTTTGTCTGAATTCTTCACACTATCAGTTCAAAGCAAATCCAAGTTCATTAAAACAAGAGTTACACAGGACACACAATCAAAATTAGTATTTTTGATTTCTTTACCTTGGGGAGACTGTCCCGGTCGGAATTGCATCCCCGGTCCCTGTCCAATGGGCATCATTCCCCCCGGTCCCATCTGTCCAGGCCCCATCTGTCCCGACCCCATCTGTCCGGGCCCCATCTGCCCCGGCCCCATCTGTCCCGGGCCGGCCATCTGCCCCGGTCCCATCTGTCCCGGCCCGCCCATCTGACCGCCGGGCCCCATCTGGCCGGGCCCCATCTGTCCGCCGGCACCCACATTCATCTGACTCATCTGGCCCTGGTTAACGGCCATCTGGTTGGGCACCATCTGGCCCTGCTGGTTTGTTTGGTTGATCATCTGGTTAGAGTTGACACCCATTTGGTTCGGATTTGACATCTGTTAAAAAGCAAAATTAAAAATAATTAGAAAATGAATTCTTCAGGTTGTGAATAAATCTGATTAGCTAGAAAGTAAAGGGTGGTCCAACCATAAAGCACGATGTTAATTGTGAGCCACACCTTAATGTCAAGTTTTTTGCCCAACTTTATTTGACATTTCTTTGTTTCAGTCTTTGACAAATTCAACCATGAAGAGGTACACAATTGAGCAGCGCGTTAAGATTGTTGAAGTGTTTTATGAAAATGGGCGTTCAAATCAAAATGCATTTCGTGCACTTCGTGGGCAAACTTTCACCTCAGTGGATTCGTTAACAAGCAGAGTTACCGCATTTGGGCAAATGAGAATCCACAAGTGATTGTTGAAAAGCCGAAGCATCGACAAAGAGTGACTGTTTGGTGCGGTTTATGGGCTGGCGGTGTCATCGGGCCATACTTCTTCGAAAGTGAGGTCGGTCAGGCAGTTACCGTGAATGGTGTTCGCTTTCGCGAAATGATAACGGACTTTTTGTGGCCAGAAATTGAGGATATGGAGCTGGACGATATGTGGTTCCAACAGGACGGTGCCACTTGCCACACAGCCAACCAAACAATGGCCCTTTTGCGCGAGAAATTCAATGGCCGTGTTATCTCACGTCGTGGCAATGTCAATTGGCCGCCACGATCATGTGATTTGACACTGTTGGACTTCTTTCTTAGGGGATATTTAAAAGAAAAAGTGTACATCAATAAGCCAAGAACAATCCAAGAGCTAAAGGATGAGATAATTCGGTGCATTAATGACATTGAACCTCAATTATGCCTCAGCATCATTGAAAATATGGACTATAGGATAGAGGTATGCCACCAGAGCCATGGCGAGCATTTGGCCGATAGTTTGTTTCACACATAATTGTCATAGATCTTTCTATCATAATAAAAAAAATTAAGATAATTCTCTGAAAACTTTTTGTTTTATTTTCAATTAACATTGTGCATTTATGGTTGGACCACCTTTGGTTTGTTATTCCAAGAAGACAACTCCTCTAAATATAAATATTCAAATGAGTGACTTGTAAGCCCATAGAAATAATTCCCCACAAATATGTGCACATTTTCAAACATGACACATTCAAACATGACACATTCAAACATGAAACTAACATTCTCCAGCCCTGAAGCCTTAAATTCTCCAGTCTTTCAAAATAAATATCAACTCTGCTTTTGCAACTAATCTTTTAATAAATGTAAGGGAACGTTCCCATACTACGTGACAAGTTTAGGGGGGGGGGGGGGTCTTCAAAATGTCACGCTCCATACAAATGAGCGGCAGGTTGCTTAGGTTTTTGGTCACCGGGGGGGGGGGGTTAAAAATTGCAAAAAGTTGGTCACATAGTATGGGTACGTTCCCTAATACTAATAGAGATGGGGGTAAAATCATACCAGTTATGGAACACGCAAAGTGAAAACATGACGTCATATTTCGAGAATCTACGATTTTAATTCGCAGAAAAGGCCGTTGGCGCCACCTTACGGGGTGCTAACAAGATCATCACAGCACTCGGCTCAGCGCACGTTAACTAATTAATATGAATTTTATTTTTAAAAAAAAAACTAAAACTTAAGAAAACGCAATTTTGTAGTGGAGCTGTTGGAATAAAACCAAAACAAGGATTGGAGTGGAAGGGTTAAGAGATATTACACTATTTAACCAATTTTTTTGTTTTTTCATCACTTTTTATGACTTCAAATGAGTGATGAAGTTGTACATTATCGAGTTGTCCGGTCACCGTCTACAATACCATTAACCGGTCAGCAACGTAAGCAGATATACACGTTAAAATGACAATAGCACTCAAGTACAATAAGTGTGTTTATACGTCAATGCGTGTGTCTCCACAGAAATCGTTGTAACTCCGTTATTGTTTTAGTGACATCCCTAAAACAAAAAGTAAAAGGTCGAGAGTGAATCATGCTGCACATCTCTATTCAAGTTGTCCATAGAAATATGTAAAAAGACCTAATCTGTCAGTCACACAGTTGGCATGTATTTACCCGCCAAATCGCCTACGGGCCCCGCTGGATATTATTAATTTTTATCAAATATTTTGAATGAAATGATAAAAAAGTGAGGTGACAAGTGTTTTTTATACATTTATACAATAGAATAAGTACTGTTGTTTACATAATCTGTGATTTTAGTACCGTTTTCACATAAAAACAACATGCGAGTCATTTTTACATTTTTTTTATGTTTGCATTCTAAATTTTAATACTTACAAATGTTAATATTTATTTGTAATATAACAATTTGAAAGCTTATTTTGCAACCTTTTTAAAACAGTTTTTAGTATTCGGCTACGTTCAGAAATGTTTCATTTATAGAGCTTTAATTTAACACAAAGTTTTCGTAAAACTGACATTTAGTGTGATACATTTGAAGTGAATATTCGCGATATATCGGGCAGGTTGACAATTTAAAAAATAAAAGTCAAGTCAGAAACAAGCCTTCTATCTGTGAGGTAATCTATTTATGTATTTGTTTTTCAAATTTAAAAAATACCATGTCATAAGATACCTGTTGCTGCTGTTGCTGCTGTTGTTGTGAGGAGATGGCTTCTGACATCTGAGTGGTTTGAGGGGAGGGCAGGTTGACCCCCGTGGGTGCTCCTTGCATGGAAGCCACCGGACTGAGAGGTCGCTCCTTCAAGCTGCTCACAACAAGAAAACATTTCACATTTCCCATCGACTACTGGTCACCCTGTCATTATCACTCCAAGAAAATTTCTTATATTGTGAGGTTTCCTAACATAGCAATGAAGAGATAAACTGATACAAGTGTGTTGTTGACATGTCCATGTGCTCGAATAAGCTAACCTTTAACTTACTTCTGGTGAAATTAATCAAATATCAAACTCTTTACCAGAGGCAGCTCTAGAGCTCCTAGGAGCCTAGAAGTGGGAGATCATTTAAAAAAAATGTGTGGCTAATATTTATTTGATATATACCTCACGAATTTAAGATTCTATTACTACAGTAAATTATTTCATGCGTCAAGAGTGCAATATGCAAAACCAACCTATGTTTATCAAACCATCTCTTTCAAACTAGTCCTGGGTCGATCGTGAAAGACCTGATCGTCGAAACCCGCTCACGAGCCACCAAAGAGCGAGCGGGTTATTTATTCATCAGCACCCAGGTCTCACGATCCGCGACTCGCGAACAACAAGACAAGAACAACGCGCGCACTCCCGCGACCCGTGAACCGCGACACACTCCCGCGACCCGCGATATATGACACATTCCTGCACCCCGTGACTCACGGACCGATCGCCGGGTGCCAGGTGGGGCGAGACGTGTCCGCTCCCGGAACCCGCAAACTGCGACACATTCGATATGCATTCGATCGCCGATTGCCGATCAACGCACACACGTGCGTGGCAGTATCCTGCTTCCTGCCCGTGTGTCACGTCATTGCGGGATTGTTAGGTAGATTCGATTTTTGAATATTCGACTAGACACAGCGTCGTTTTAAATTAGAGCGTATCTTCGTATTGTTAATCAACGGGCGGAGTGCATTTCTTTTCACATTTTGTTAGTGATGTTTTCATAAAAACTTTTCATTTTTCGTGTGAGTGTGAATGTAATTGTGCGTTGTAATAGAAACTATAAACTGGTAAAAGTGTAACTTGTCTGACTTCAATAAAAAGAAATTATAATAAAGCATTAGCTTACAGCTAATTTACTTATTTAAATTCTCAATAAAAGCTTCAGAACAACACGTTTTTTACAAGGTTTTTATATCCTCCAAAACATGATAAAACATTGTTTTTTTAGCCCTGAAGCATGTCTTTTTTAAAATTAATTTCTGGGACATGACATTACTAGTTACTGGTGTGAGCAGTGAGAGAACGTTCACACAATTATAACCTGGGTTTTGTGTCGCGTATGACTTGACCGGTCTGGGCGGCGACCGTCGCACCCGTAGAAAGTAACTGGGTGATGAGTAATCGAGTTTCGTATTTTGTGTCGCGAAAAGAGCGGGTCTTCGCGACCCGTTCGTGACGCCAGTGGGTCGTGAGCGACCCGGGTCGTGGAAAACGATCGATCGACCCAGGACTATTTCAAACACATAATATTCATCACGCTGTCTCCCTCACGGCAATGACTCAAGGTGGCTTCAGAATGAAAAAACATTTTTACTAGGCGACACCGTGCTATCTCGTTTATTGTATGGCACGTAAAGAGACGGAAGATGCGATGTTGGGACATTTGCTAAATTGACCCAGCCAACCACAGGTGCGTGGAAAAGGAAACTTTCATTTGAGAAGTTAGGTATCACCACTTGCCGCTGCCTGCTAGAGCATTTGGAGTATTTGCTCCACACAGGAGGCCCTCAGGAAAATAATTTCCCTCAGAGACTATGTCATCTTTGGGGATGCTGTGTGGTGGGTTTTTTAAGGAAAGGAAGGAGAGGAGAGTTCTGGGAAGGAAAAGGGTTTAAGGGGTGGGTAGGAATCTGGGGTTCAGTGTGTCCTGGTCATCCGCCTCCAAGACCTAGACAAACCTCACCCCATGAATCCGAACACTCCTGCTAAATCACCAAACGTAGCGAACCACTTGGAACGACCTATGGCAGAGGTGTCGGTTATCCAATAAAGGTTCCCGGGGCGGCGGTACCCATTCCCGCCTCCCAAATTGAAAAAAAAGTTGTTTAGATTTGTAAAATATTTCATAATATTAATGTCATTGACTAATTGAGCCGGGGGAGGGACCCCCACTGTTCTTTACCAATTTTTTCATTGGCTTGCCTAAGGTAGGACTTGAAAGGTCTTTTAGAAGTTTTCACGACAACTCAGAATCATAAAACTTCAAGACCCCTTTGAAAAGCCATTATAAGTTATGAAATAATTAATGTTTTGCATACATTATTACTTTTTATAGCATCAGATAGGTCTCACTCCTTCTTGTCCCCTAATACCTTTACATTGTATAAACACCCTCCATAAGTCCTAGGAACGTACGATCAATTTTAAAATCAGTAGGATAATGTCAGATGATAGGATGCTGAAAATTATGTGGATGCACCAGTGAAAGCTGTTAAGGATTGTGTCATCTTCATTTTCTACCCGTCATTTCATATTTAAATTCTCATTTCTATCTATGGCCTCTTTTACTTTCAAATAAACGTTTGCGTCGCATTTTATCTTCATTTTTATACAACAAATTTGTCTTTGTATTATACATTATCTTTGACGAGAAGTAAAAAGTGCCAAATCATTTGGAAACTATTATCATCAATTCCTTGTCAAAATTCAATCATTCCTCACATCTCTGTCATAGGCCACCCCAAGTGGTTCGCTACGTTTGGTGATTTAGCAGGGAGGCCCGGGTTTATGGGGTGAGGTTTGTCTAGGTCTTGGAGGCGGATGACCAGGACACACTGAACCCCAGATTCCTACCCACCCCTTAAACCCTTTTCCTTTCCAAAACTCTCCTCTCTTTCCTTTAATAAATTTAATAATAAATTTGGACAACTTATATAGCGCTGTTTTTGCGAAAAATCGCCTCAAGAGCACTGAAAAACCCTAAAAAAACCCTCCACACAGCTTCCCCAAAGATGTCATAGGCCCTGAGGGAAATTATTTTCCTCAGAGCCTCCTGTGTGGAGCACATGTAAAAAAAAAAATTCCATTACTAAAAGCCAGCATCTAAAATCATTTCACTTTATTGCTAGTTTATCTGAACTATTTATATGCAATTAACCAATGTACCAGTAATTTAACACAAGTGTTTCATTCCAAGTATAACCTCAATCATTACTGTGCAATCAACCCATTTGTTTTGGAAGACGAAAGAAGTCATACAAGGAGCTCAATTTACGACCGACTCCAGACCGACCTCCAGAAACTTCAGAAGCAATCCAGCGGTAGACCCAGGAAGAGGTTGACAGGCTATGTGGAAGTGGTTGGAGCAGAACGGAAAGGACTGAGGGCTGGAGACAAATGGTGAAGGACCACAGCCAGTGGAGAACATTCGTGCAAGAGGCCAAATCCAACCCTGAGACATACATGATACGGTGATACGGATAATATTGTTTTACCTGAATCCTTTTAGTAGCACCAGATGCCTCGGATCCTTGGCGTAGTTTTTGGTCTGCGATGCCGTCAGATCGCCTCCCGCCTTCTCAAACAGCCGGAAGAGCGCCGGAATCTTCCGCGGCGACAGAATTGACAAGCTGATTCCACGCTGCAATAAATATTTCAGAATCAAATATGTATAAATAATTCAATGACAAACAAAGAATAAATTTAGTTCAAGAAAGCTGACAAGTTTTCACATAAATTCAAATGTAACATTGTCATCAACTGGACAATCAAAGCTATTCTGGTTTTTTTTACATTTGAAAGGTGTCCGTGAAATGCTGAAGGTAGATCTGTTTTGATCTCAGTATTTAAACAATTTTTGAGAGGCAGAAAATAACAAATATCATGTTGTTAGCCGGGTACAGATTTCTGTAATGTAACATGCAATGTAACGTAAAAGGAACATTTCATAAGTGTGGACGCACCGCGCGCACGAACCGAGCATGTACCTACTCGCATCTGTTTCCGGCATGCGCGCGGTGAACACAGCTCAGTCTGCCGAGAACTGACCTCCATTTTTCGCGCGCATTCTGCAGTATAGACACGAACAAGCTGTCCACACTGGCGCTCCCTGCACACTGCGCGTCCCTTTGTGTACGGCGAAAAACTCGACACTTTGTGGATTGCGACGCGCACGAGTTTTAATGTTCTGTTCGTGCGTGTAGTGTGCACGGTTCGTGCGTGCAAGGCGTCCACACTATGGGAATTATGTTACATTGCATGATACATTTCGACAATGTGGATGGCAAATTCTTTCATTGCATGTTACGTTACAGCAATCTGTACCCGGCTTAAGATTGTCACTGATCACAATTTGGTTAAATTTTTTTTTTTACATTAGCTCCACACAGGAGGCCCTGAGGAAAATAATTTAAGGACACCCCTACTAAGTCACCAAATGTAGCGAAGCACTTGGGTGACCTATGGCAGAGGTCTTGGTTATCCAATAAATGTTTCCCGGGGCGGCGGTACCCATACCCGCATCCCAAATTGAAATGCATTAACAAATCTCTTCTTACCGCCCTATCTCGCAACAATAAGATGTCGTATAAAAAAATGTTACTTTGGGTAAGGTTAGGTAATGTTAGAATATTCAATAAGTTGGCTAAAGTAAGGTAACGGTTTGCTCTGTCTCTCAGTAATTTTTTTTTTAAATTTGAATACCTACCTCACAAAAGTTCCAACTGCTCACGTCTGGAGCCAGTGTGACTATGACATCCCAATAGGGATATATTGTGAGGGGAAGGAGATGGGGAAGAGGAAGACGGGGAATTACCAGGCTATTCAGATCTGGTCACCAACCACGGCTAAAGCCATTTCAAGCAATGTTTCAATTCTGCAGTGGTATTAACCCCTCCGCAACGTAAACAGATATAAGCGTTAAAAATAGGACAGCAGTCAAGTACAATAAGCGTGTCTATACGTCAGCGCGTGTGTTTCCATAGAAATCGTTATAATTCCGTTATTGTTTTAGTTACATCCCTAAAGGTCGATAGTAGATCAAGCTGCACATTTCTATCAAGTTGTCTATGGAAATACATAACAGGAATCAGCTGTCAATCGTGTAGTTGACAAAAATATTTACCTGCGCAAATTTGCTACCGGCAGCTCCACCGCGCTCCACATTTTAAATTTTTATTAAATATTTTTATATGAAATGATAAAAAAGTGAGGTGACAAAAGTGTTTATTACACATATATACAATAGAATAAGTATTGTTGTTTGCATAATCTGTGATTTTAGTACCGTTTTCACATAAAAACATCACGTGAGTCATTTTTACCTATTTTTAATGTTTGCGTTCTAAATTTTAATATTTACAAATGCTAATATTTATTTGTAATATAATAATTTGAAAGCCTATTTTGTAACCTTTCTAAAACAGTTTTTACTATTCGGCTACGTTCATAAATGTTTCATTTATAGAGCTTTAATTGTGAAGCGGTTATAACTAAAAGTTTTCGTAAAATGTCATTTCGTTTAAGACACCAAAAGCTAATATTCTCGAAAATTCGGAGGGGTTAAACCAGGGCGATACTGAAAGTATCTTCCACTCTTGAACGTGCTGCAAATATACTATATATTATTTTTAATTAATTAATTGTGAAATAACACAAATCAATCAAATAAAATTTATTTGCCCATGCCGGGATTCGATCCCTTCGGGTTGCGAGTCAAGAGCCTTACCCCTCGACCACGGAGGCCATCAAATATATTAAAAGTAATGTACCGAATAACAGGGAAAATTCCAATAAAATTTACAGTGTTACTTATGCATTGATGATGTAGAATCGAAGCTATTAATGCCTTGCCTTCGAAGACATTCAAAATTTCAAATTTAAAGTCTCATTTAGTTAACTATCCATCATGACAAGGACATTAAGACAAACAAAGGGTCTGAGAAAATTACTGAGGTTAGGTAAGGTTAGATTAGGCTAGATTGTGTGTTGGGTTAGGTTAGATTGTGTGTTACCTCGTGCAGCATGACAGCCAGCTGGTCGGCTGTGTTGCCGGCATACGCGTGGCACTCCTGCGCAGGCATGGCGTAGGGGGGAGAGGAAGCCACCAGCAGTGCATGTCGATGCGGGGCGCGAGGGGCGTGCTGGGGAGAGCCGCCCCCCTCTCCCTCAGCGCCCCCGAGCTCGTCGAAGCAGGATAATGCAGCGGCTAGTCCTTCCGCAATAGATGCATGTGATTCTCCACGACCGCCAATCAGTCTGCCGTGAAGACTGAATTATGTAGATGATTGGTTGCATGACAAGACAAGACAACAGAACAGTGATAAAACAAATTAACCTGTAATCGGCCGGAAATGCTCATTTGCGCGCAGCTTTTGCGCATCCGCGAAAAAAATATTTCGAAATAAAAGTGTTTGTCTGCGATTTTGACCCTTATATGTACAGAATTTGTATGAAAACAAGGTCAGAATCGCTTGCGCCAACATCATTGATGATATGGCCACTAGTTTCATCCACCTGGCGACACCAGATTATTTTTAAATGATTTTTATCTGTGGAATCGAAATGTCAATTTCGCCGCAAATTGAAGCTGTCAATATTGACGCGTGTTCCTCGACTAAAACATCGTAAAACCTATTAATTTACGTAATTAACGCAAGTAATGTTGTTTGGGTGCATAGTTTATTGTTCTAGGAACGTGTTTCAGTCAATGAAATATACGATAGCTCAAAATTAATCAACAAAACATTTAATTCAAAATTCGAAATCGTGCTTTGTTACGAAATTTCCGTATTTTTCCTGGAATTTGCGGGCCTTTGACAGATTAAGAATCGAACAAAGTGGTCAATGTTAATTAAAGCCAGTCAAAATGAAAATGAACGATTAATCAGTCAAAGTGACTATAGAGGATTAGAGTCAGACAGTGAAAAACTCATTCAAAATTAGACCAAAGTAACAATAATGGTTCAGAGTCAGACAAAAATTAGAGTGACTCAAAGCAACTATAATAAATCAGAATTTGTTGAAAGTGAATATAATGGATTCATCAGTCAAAGTGACAATAATGGATTAAAGTAGGTTAAAATGACAAACTGAATTAAATTAATAAAAAAAAACCAAAGCGGCAATAGTGGATCAGAGTCAGACAAAGCGGCTACATATAAAGGATTTGTCAGTCAAAAGTCGATCAAAATGACAATAATGGAATAGTTGGTCAAAATGACAAAGTCAATTAAAAACTGACCAGATTGGCAATAGTGGATCAGAGTGAGTCAAAATGACAAAAATGGAATAGAGTTGATCAAAATGACAAAGTCAATTAAAAACAGACCAAATTGACAATGGTGGATCAGAGTCAGCCAAAGTGGCAATAATGAATTAGAGTCAGTCAAAATGACAAAGTCAATTATATATCTAATATTATCTGTAGAAAATATTAGATATACTTAAGATGACAAATTTTAAAACTAAATAAAGTACAGGTTAAAAAAAAAAAAAATTTAAATTGAAAACAGACCAAATTGGAAATAGTGGATCAGAGTCAGTGAAGGTGACTACAATGAATTAAAGTCCGTCAAAGTGACAAACTCAATTAAAAACATTCCAGAATGGCAATAGTGAATTAGAATCAGTCAAAGTGACAAACTCAATTAAAAACATTCCAAAGTGGCAATAATGAATTAGAATCAATCAAAGTGACAAACTCGATTAAAAACATTCCAAGGTGGCAATAAATTAGAATCAGTCAAAGTGACAAACTCAATTAAAAACATTCCAAAGTGGCAATAGTGAATTAGAATCAGTCAAAGTGACAAACTCGATTAAAAACATTCCAAAGTGGAAATTTATTTTTTTATTTAAGGAACATAAACAGTCTTAGTAACATAATATACATAAGAGGATGATAAAAAACAGACCAATTATTAATGTTCACAGATAGGTATTTAGAAACATAAAAGTAACTGAATGTAAACTAGAATATTTAAGAAAAGCAAAAAAAACAGGACAAAGCAGCAATTAAAAAAATAATTATAATACAGGTGTAGATTCAACAAGCTGTAAACCTAAATATAAAAACACAACAATAAAATAAATGCGATTATAACTATACTCAAATATGTAGGCTGCAAAATAGGTATTTGGATTGGGACGGGTAACGGGAGGACAGGGATAAGTGAAAGTTGCCACGCAGGTAATTTAAAAATATTAGGTACAATTAATTTAATCATAATGAATATGACGTGTTATTCGCACCTAGAATGCGATACAATGAAATTCTGTAGCGAAAGTAACTAGCAGTGAATATGTCAGCAAGTGTTTCTGTACGTGCAAATTTAATGTTATAGTAGTTACATGTCCTTTGCATAAATTCATATTGGTTGGAATTGGTGTTGCATCTATCAATGTAGAACAGGGTATTTTGCCTGCTATATTGAGTAGGCGCATGGAAATTTATTTTATTTAGCAACTCCGAGCAGTCAACTTTCGAGTTAATAATTTTGTACAGGAGCATCTGATCAGCGACAAGCCTCCTGTTGAGCAGTTTCGTGATTCGAAAGTGGTTCTCGATTTCATCGTAAGAGTTGTATACATTGAATGATTTAAAATTGAGGAATTTGAGAAATCGCTCTTGAACTCTTTCTAACCTGTTAACCGCTTCTGTGCCAAGAGCGAGATTTCTCGCATTCTTGGCTGTGCCCAGCAGGCCGGCCATAGAAAAATAGCGAGTTATCTCGCTATTCTTTGAGCAAGATTTAATTTTTTAATTTTTTTTTTTTTAATTTTTTTTTTTCAAGATTTTTGCCAAGTCATTTAAATGTCCTTTCAAGGTGTAATATGTTTTTAATTTATAAAAATAAGATTTAAAAATGATTTATTTTGATTAAAAATTCATGGCCTGCTGTTCACAGCTACACTCCTACATACTGGCATTTAAAAGGTTAACATAAACAATATAGTGCGGGTTCCAAACCTGTGTACAGTATTCCAGGTGAGGACGAACATGTGAATTGTAGAGAATCAAATAAGTTTTGGTGTTTTTGAAAAATTTGCATGTTCTTAGTACAAAGCCTAGACTCTTTGTTGCTTTGATGACAATGTTATCAACGTGTTTTTCAAAGGTAAGTTTAGAGTCCAAAAGAATCCCGAGGTCACGTATATAATCTTTATTTGTTAACAGCAATCCAGAAATGGAGTAATCACGCAGTATTTTCACACGGTTATGTGTGAATGTGACTTTGCAACATTTATAAATATTGATAAAAAGATTATTTCTGAGACAGTAGTCCGTCAGTCGGTCAAGATCTTCTTGTAACTGCACAGAACAGTCTGGAGAGCTAATAGGAAGGAATATCTTCATATCGTCGGCAAATAATAAAATTTGAGCGTTGTGAAAACATGTCGTAATATCATTTATATAGATAGAGAAAAGCAAAGGACCCAAAATGGACCCCTGAGGCACACCGGCAGTGATAATTTTTCAGATGGAGGAAAATCCACCCACTGTCACAGCCTGGGACCTGTTTGTTATGTATGAAGATAACCAACGAAGGAGATCTCCATGAATACGTTAATAAGTTTTCTAAGCAGGACGCTGTGGTTGATCTTATCAAAGGCTTTGCTCTAGTTGGCGTAGATTGTATCAACTTGCACACGTTTATCCATAGAGGCAGACAAGAAATTTATAAATGTTATAAGATTTGTAGCAACAGAGCGACCTGCAAAGAATCCATGCTGAAATTCATTCATAGAATTCTTTACCACAGGGAATAACTGGTCATAGACTATGTTTTCGAACACTTTTGAAAAAATGCAGAGCTTGGAAATGAGTCTATAATTATCTGCTTCACACTTATTTCCCGATTTATGAATTGGCGTGATGTAGGCTCTTTTCCATATATCTGGAAATGTACCAGTCTTAAGCGATATATTAAAAAGTATAGATAGCGGAAGTGACAAATGATTTGCGCACTCAGTAATGAACAGTGGTGGGATACCATCTGGCCCAGCTCCCTTGTTGGAATCAAGCTGTTTTAAATATTTAGTTACAAGGTCAGCATTGATAAAAACTGACCCTATCGCACAGACCTGCTTAACTACGGAGTCATCGCAGGAAGTCCCCAGAGGGTCAGCTGGTTCGTAGACGGAATGGAAATATTCAGCAAATAAATCACAGACTGCCTGTCCCCCCTCGGCTGTTAAATCCTTAACCCGTTTAATCACAGGAGACCAGATTTGTCCCAACGCACATAGGTCTCACATAAGACGCCGTAACTCCCTTACTATCATGGTTAGAAATATGTTCTAATCGGTGTTAGAAAGGAAAAACATCATGCTTTATATTCCAATCTAAAAAATAGTCACCAAAAAAATAAAATGTACACTTTTATGTACACAAAGTTTTGAATCGCAAATTGAAAAAAGAATTTGAAACTTCGGGAATTTTTTAAAAAAAATTTTCATAGAGCGACAAAAAATTGAGGTTACAATAATGTGTTTGTTATACATTTGTCTAATAAAATGTGCATCTGTTTTTATTTTTTTTTATTATCAGTAACTTTAGTTAGAAAAAACATAAGGTGACCCATTTTGAAAACTTTTTTATGTTTGTATGCAAAAATTTTATAATTTAAAATAAATATATGGATTCTAATTTTGAACATCTGGCTGTCACAGTTATTTTGTTTTCGCCTAGGAAAAAATAATCTTTTTTTATTATTTTAACTAATATTTTTATGTTTTCTGGTCAATAAAAGTGTAGTGTGTTGTTCCTTGAGGATTCTTCTCCCCTCTGATCTTCCAGGAGTCACTTTTCGTCGCTGATTTCCAGATATTTATAACCTTTTTTATTTCTGTCACTTTCCATACATTTTTTCTTTTGTAATTTTGTGAACAATGGAGGAGGACCCCCCTGGACACCCTAAAAAGCCCCCAGATCCTCCCCCTGACCCCCCAGATGGTGAAAATGTAGTAATTTCAGACAGTGAATCTGTCATTCTGACTACCACAAAAAAAAGGAAGTTTAGTCCCTCTTCCTCAATAAAACATGACTCTCCTTCTTCTTCTCAGTCTTCACCTGCTCTTCCTCAACCTCCTCCTACAAACTTTTATTCTCCTCATTCCTGTGGCCCGTTCATTGTGTACGCTCAAAAAACTGAGCAAGGTAAAACTATCCACCCTCTTGAATTTGGTAAATTTCTATCAAATAGCAAGAACCTTTCGATTAAGCCTGGAGGTGTAAAAGCCGAGGGTCGCTTCCGAATCTCTGTTGAATTCCTCTCAGGTTCAGCCGCCAACAACTTTATCAAAAACATATTTATTTCATCAAATTCTAAATTCAAGGCGTACATCCCAACTTTCAATGTCACTCGAATGGGCCTCGTCAGAGGTATCTCGACCGATCTGTCCATTCCAGAAATCCTGTCTTCACTTTCAACCCCCCAACATATCGGCAATCCCATAAAAGCCAGGAGGTTAAATTATAAGGACTCTTCTGAGGGCATCGTTTCCTGGAAGCCCTCCCAATCTGTCGTCATCACATTTGAAGGACAATCTCTTCCCTCCCATATTTATTTATTTTTCAACTCCTTACCAGTTGAAATGTATACTTATCCCACCACTCAATGTTACAATTGCTGTCGTTTTGGTCATACCAAAGCTGCATGCAGATCCCCTCCCAGATGTTTCAAATGTGGAGAAAACCACACGGCTGACCAATGTTCTTCTCTCTCTTCACCTAAATGTTTTAACTGCTCAGGTGCTCATTCCGCCATTAACTCTTCTTGTCCGGAACAATCTCGCCAAAAAAATATAAAAACTTCTATGGCCTCTGAGAACTTGTCTTTTCTGCAGGCTTCTAAACTATTCCCGCCTGTCAAAAAATCATTTGCTGAGGTTTTATCCAGTAACTCTTCATCTAACCCACCCGCCTCCTCCTCAACATCTTCTCGTTCAACTAAATTCACATACAAAAACCCTATCTCTAAACCGGCTCCTGGATACGATCAGCAACAACACAACTCACTTCTCTTAAATCCCAATGGTTCACCTCTTTCAAATGCCACAAATGGGTGCGCAAACAATTATAATTCATCCTCAACAAACCATCAAAAGCTTTCTGAACAATTCTCCCAAGATAATTCTTCATTTATTCAAACTCTTATTATGCTTCTAATTGACCTAATTTCTTCTCAAACTAATCTACCGTCCAACGCTGCTTCTATTATTTCCACATTAAAATCATTTATTCAAAATGGCTCTTCAAGATGTCAGAATTCTTCAGTGGAATAGCCGCAGTGCTATTTCTAACAAATCGAACCTTCTTAACCTATTAAATTCAAACCTTGTTTCTGTGGCTGCTATCTCGGAGACATGGTTTACTCCATCCACCCACTTTAATGTGGGAGGGTACTCCTGTCTCCGCGATGATCGCCCGGAAGGTACGGGCGGTGGTGCTGCCCTTTTTATTAAAAAATCCCTTTCGTTTTTCCCAATTAATATCAAACCCCCCAATTCTGACTTTCAAATGGTTGCAGCTAAAATAAAGGACACTTCCTTTGTTTCTATCTATCTTCCCCCAACATCGCACTTCAATAAACAAGCGTGGTTGCAAATTGTCCGTCAACTAAGCTCTCCTTTCTTTTTATTGGGTGATTTTAATGCCCATTCCCCCGTCTGGGGTTCTGCTTTCTGTGATCGAGACGGTCGAAGTATGATGGATTTCCTAGATGAATCCAACCTTTTTCTTTTGAATGACGGATCTCCTACTAGAATCTCTCGCCCCAACACAAACCCCAGTGCAGTGGATCTCTCCATATGCTCTACTAATCTGGCACCTCTCTCCTCGTGGGTGGTGTCCCCCGACCCTTGCTCTAGTGATCATTTCCCGATCACCATCACTTATCAAACTTCTTTCCATTCAGACAAGTCCCATATTTCGACAAAGATTAAAACAAAACACACCAAATGGGACGAATTTAACTCACATATGGATAAGTTTATACAAAATTTATCCTATACCGATACATTATCTGTCAAAGATGACTACGATAACTTCAAATCAATGCTCGTAACTGCAATCAATAAATCAAATCCTCCCCCTAAAACCAAATCTCTCAAAAAACTCCCTCCGACTCCCTGGTGGGATGAGGTATGTTCCAAAGTAGTGAGAATTCGGAAAGCTAAATCTCTTTCCTATCGTCACAATATGACTATGGAGAACTATCTCATATACAAAAATGCCGAAGCCAATGCCAAAAGGGTATTGAGGTCAAAAAAAAGATCCGGGTGGTACAACTTCTGCAGTTCAGTATCTCCGAACACTCCAATTTCGGAAGTTTGGTCTATGATTCGAAGATTTCGATCCTCCTTCAGTCCAACATCTCCTCGAGCTTCTCATTCTAAATGGATAGACGAGTTCTTGGACAAAATTGCCCCCCCTTCTGTACCTAACTTAGATGAAATAACTCCAATCCACAACACTCCTATGTCTGATCATTGGCTAGACTCTCCATTCACTTTAATTGAATTAAAAAATTGTTTATCAACAGTCAAGGACTCATCTCCAGGCAGAGATGGTATACCTTATAGCATTATCAAAAATAGTAATGATAATGTTCTAAATCACTTTTTATGCATCTTAAATAAAATCTTCCAGACAGGCATAATACCTGATGACTGGAGTTCTCAAATAATCATCCCAATTCTAAAATTAAACAAATCACCCAATTCTGGATCCAACTATAGGCCAATTGCTCTTTCATCCACCCTTAGTAAAATTTATGAAAAATTAATTAAAAACCGGTTAGAATTTTTTGTCGAGAGTAATCATCTTCTCTCTCCATCCCAATTTGGATTTAGGAAAAAGAAATCTACACAAGATAACCTTGCCATCATCAGCACTGATATTAATTTATCCATTTCTAACAAAGAAGTATGTCTTGCAGTCTTTATAGACATAGAAGGCGCCTTTGACAATGTTTCCATCCCAATTCTTAAAAAAAAACTTTTAGGCCTTGGCTTACCCCTCATGTTTGTCCAATCTATTATTAATCTTTTTCTCGATAGGAAAATTTTCATTGAGCTACCAGATGTTACTCCTCAGAGTAGGTCAATTTGGAAGGGTTTACCCCAAGGCGATGTATTATCCCCCTTACTGTATAATATATACACACACGATATGCATGTCACCATTCCCCCTCAAGTAAAAGTTGTTGAGTTCGCAGATGACATAGCTTTCTTCTTATCATCCAAAATCATTCCATCCGCCGTCAAATATCTTAATGAAGCCATGGATGCCCTTTGCACATGGCTCACTTTAAATGGTCTTGAACTTTCAGTACAAAAGAGTCAGTGTGTCACCTTCTCAAATCGTCATAATAACCCCCCTGTTCAAATTTTATTTAAAAACTCTCCAATCCCCAATGCTTCCGAAGTTAAATTTTTGGGAGTAACATTTGATAGGAAACTTAAATGGTCTTCCCACATTAATAATATAGTTACTAAATGTGAAAAAAATTTAAATATTATCAGATCATTGACTGGCGTTTGGTGGGGTGCACATCCTATCTGCATTAAGTTGCTCTACAATGCACTTATTCGAAGCCATCTCGACTATGCCTGCCCCCTTTTTAGTACTGCATCCAAAAATGCACTCAGTAAATTAGACAAAATTCAATCTAAGTCATTGCGAATAATAACTGGCGCGATGCAATCGTCGCCTATCAATTCCCTTCAAGTAGAATGTTCTGATCCTCCTCTTTATTTAAGGCGTCAACTATTTGCTGACAAATTTGTTCTTAAATGTTTAAATTCTAAAAGTCATCAGGTTATTCCCAGAGTCTCGTTGTTCAACGACTCAACACATTCATCTACAATCAGAGCTCGAACTAAACCTCTCCCTGCCATCTGTAAAAATTTTCGCTCTCTCTCAGAGCTTCAAATTATCAAAAATGATCTTCTTCCTTTGTACAAATTAAAATATAGTCACGTCACCCTATCCCCAACGATTTTAGAAGGGATCGGCATCCTTAAAAGTCATTCCAATCTCCCAGCCCGCACTGTCAATAATATGTTCAATGACATTATTTCTTCTAAATGGCCCAACTCTTCTCTTTTATTTACTGATGGCTCCAAATCTCCGGACTCTCCTAACTGTGGTATTGTTATTAACGTTTACCACAATAATTCTAATGAAAGAATATTTTATTCAATTTCAAACCAATTTTCAATATTTTCTGCCGAGTGCATTGCGATTATTGAATCTCTCAAATATATAATAAAAAATAATTTTGAACATTCTCTTGTTCTCTCTGACTCTCTCAGTTCCCTCCAAAAACTTAAAACCAGTCCTCTTCTTCATCCTGATGATCACTTTGTATGTCTTATTCGAGTATTGATAACCTCCATTCAAAGCTCTGGAAAAACTGTCACTCTGATTTGGATTCCTGGACATGTTGGCATAGTGGGTAACGATATTGCTGATTCCTTGGCAAAACAAGGAGCGTCTAACCCTACTGTTACCCTCGTAAACCATATTCCCCTGTCTGATATTTTTTCCATCATCAAAGATAGATCCCGCAATGTTTGGACAGAGTATTGGAACATTGCTAGTCAATCCAAGGGTGCCCGTTACGCCTCAATTCAAAGGACTATCCCATCAAAACCGTGGTTTCAAAAATTCCCCCATTTTTCCAAAAAAGAAATTTCCTTACTTATTCGTATGAGAATCGGACATTGTTCCGTTCCTTCTCACCTTTATAAAATTCATGTGCTTGACTCCCCAGACTGTACGTTCTGTGGTCTAGATGTGGGAACTTTAGATCACATATTTTTTGATTGTCCCTCTCTAAATAAATATCCTCTCTTCTATCAAGCGTTATCAAAAATTGCCTCTCCTCCATTCAACATTTCATCTCTTCTAAGTCTGAACTCTACTCCAATCTTCCATAAAATTCTGAAATTTGCTCATTTAAATAAAATTAATATATAAATTCACCTTTCCTTTCTCTGTAATTATAAATAATGGCCTAGAACACCCTTGAAGGGTGAAAGCCAGAAATAATTGAAAAAAAAAAAATAAATATATATTTTTCGAATTCTATAATTTGAAAGCGTATTTCATCACCATTCTAAAACAGTTTTTGGTTTTTGAATGTGTTCAGAAATATTCCAAATATTTGCATTTTATTGTAAAGCGAAAATATTTTGACCATCCGAAAAAAAAGCCAAATTTTTGAAGAGTTAAGATTTAAAACGCTAGGAATAGATGCTGATAGTTTTTTTGATTTAACATATGACCAGAATGCTCTGGGATCTTTGGTGATATTCTCTTCAGCATTATTAATAAAGTCTTTGTGACACTTCTTTGCCATTTTTTTCTGTCTGGTGCGTAGTCTTGAAAAAGTAATGTAATCGGAAGGGTTCTTATAAGTTATATATAATCTGTGAGATTTCTGCTTTTCGCGAATAAGTTTTATTAATGATGAGCTATACCACGGGGGGTAGGAATGTTTACCAGTACGCCTCAATGGAACCTTATCCGAGATCAAATTATTAATAATATTGTAAAAATGTGATACTGCAGGATTGACGGAATCGGTTAAGTTAAGTACATTCCAATCTACTTGTGCCAGGCTGTCTCTTATGTCATCATAATTAGCCTTGTGGAATGAGGGCCTTTTAATTGATTTTTCCTTTACGACCGGTGGTTCAACGAACTCAGCAGTGATAATGATGGATTTGTGGTGAGTATCCTCAGGAACCAACGGATCGTTCGCGGGAGCAACGCGTACCGAGAAATTACAGAGAACGAGATCAAGAATTCTTCCTAACGTATTTTGAACACCATTATATTGGTGGAAGTTACAGTAATTAATATTGTCGATAAATGTTGCGCTTATTGTAGAGGTATAGTTGCAAGGAATCATGTTTACCTCACCCACAGGAAGAGTCCAGGTAATATCGGAAAGGTTAAAGTCTCCCATGATAAGAAATTTGTCGTCAGGTTGATTCAAAAGCTTAATACCTAGATCATTCGAAAAGGTGGAGATTCGAGCATTGAAGTTGAAGCTTTTGGACAGGTAAATACAACAAAGATGAACGCAAGTAAATCCATTTGCACGTGGGATGCGAAGAGTCACCCAAATGTCTTCATCTGTAGAACACCATGAATTATTACAAATTGCATTGAGTTCCTTTTTGACAGCCAAAAGCACCCCACCACCCATTGTTACACCTTGAATACTTCTGTCGCGTCGGAATACATTGTATCTTGAGTCCAAAAGCTCCCCATCTGAAATAGAATCTGTCAGCCAGGTCTCTATTATGCCAAACATGTCATAATCACCGCTCGTAACACTGCGAAGAAATGTATCAGTTTTTGTTCTCAGTCCACGTACGTTCTGATAAAAAATACTTAGAGGCAGGGACTCTTTTCCAGTTTAGTGACAATAACAAAAATATGCAGAGAATATGTGAACATAATGTGAGATGTAATATGTATAGATACTTGAAATATGACAAGTACATTATAATAGTTGAGTACAGAAAGAGAGAATATCTTGCAGTTGACAGGAGTTGAGAAAATATAATAAGGTAATGATGTGCGGTGATAAATATAATGGTAATGCAATGGCAATATGAGATGCAGGATAGGATAGCGTGTGGAGGGAAAGGGACGAGTATGCAATAATAATCGGATGAGCAGTAGGTATTTCCTTATGTTATTTTCTGGTGGTCGTCTTCCCTCCTGACTAAAAAAGCTGGTGAATTTTCATTTTTTCTCATCAAGATCTTGCAGTCCTTTACCCAAACAAATTTAAAACCTGCTTCCCGTGCTTTGGTTTTAACCTTTGAAAGTAGAATTTTATTATTAATTGTTAGGTGGTTGTTGACATAGATTGTAGTTTCAGGTCCCGAATATTTTAGGTCGGTGCTGCTTATCTTTCTGGCCTTTTTGGAAAGGGCGAGAAATTGCTCTTTCCTCCGTCTACTCGCAAATCGGATGATTATTGGCTTAACCTGGGTCGTCTTCGTAGCCACTCGCGTCACGATGTCTATATCTTCTGGCTGTAGTGCGAAACCAATCTGCTCGCCTATTTTCTGGGCTATGCAGAGAAGGTTTTCTCCTTTCGTCAAAGGCATGTTCTTAATTTCAAGGTTTTTCATACGGGAGAGCTGATCCCGCTCGTCGAGTTCGTACCTGAAGATGTCCATGCTCTTCTTAATAGATGCCACCTCCGAAACTATCTGGTCGACAGTCTCCAGTCTCTTCTCAACCGCCTCCACTCTCTTTTCCGTATCGGACATGGCTGCTAGTGCGAACTCGAGGCTCTTCTTTATGTCGGATATCTCACCCCACATTGGCTTAATGCGAGTGAGCTCGACATCAATTTTGTTCAGCTTCTCCGTAATCTCGGCCAGAGAACCAGCTGGTACCATCTGCGACGACGTTGCAGGAGTTGCAGCTGGAGATCCACTGCGGGCTGCATTTCGCATGCACGGCTTCATATTGTTGTTTATAATTTAATGTAGCTAGTATTTTTAATATACGTAGTTAAATTGGTTCACTTTTTTTAAAAGGTTAGTCAAAATTGAGTTTATTTTATAAACAGATGTTAATTAAAAATATTGTTTATGAACTGTAATAATGAATTAGAATCAGTCAAAGTGACAAACTCAATTAAAAATAGTCCAAAGCGGCAATAATGGTTCAGTCGACTTTTGACTGACAAATCCGTTATATGAAGTCGCTTGACTAACTCTGATCCACTATTGCCACTATTATCTATGTCCACTATGGTTTTTAATTCATTTAATTCAGTTTGTCATTTTGAAAGACTTTAATCCATTATTGCCACTTTGACTGGCGTATCCACTATATTCACTTTGAATAAACTCTGACCTATTAAAGTCGCTTTGAGTGACTCTAATTCTTGTCTGACTCTGAACCATTATTGCCACTTTGGTCTGTTTTTGGAAGAGTTTTCACTCTGCCTGACTCTAATCCATTATAATCACTTTAACTGACTAATCGTTCATTGTCATTTTGACTGGCTTTAATTAATGTCAAAATGACCATAATGAATTAGTCAAAGTGACAATAATAGATTAGTCAATATGACAATATTGGATGAAAGTCAAATATAACAATAATTAATGAATGGGTCCTAGTGACGAACACAATTCAAAACAGACCAAAGTGGCAAAAATTAATTAGTTAAAAGTACAAAAAATAATTAATTAAGAAGAGACCAAAGTTGCAATTATAAAACACAATTCATAAAAACTAGCATTAATTGTACAATATGGCAGTGATCAACAAACTTTAATGATGAATTATTCTCACTCTAGTCTGTCCAGAGCCGCTAACAGGCGCTGCGGGGCTGCGAAGGGCCCCAGAGAGGAGACGGGGGGCGCCGGGGGGCAGTCCGCAGCCCTGTAGATAACCGCCCCAAAGGCTGCCCCACCCTCCGCACAGTCACCCTCACCGCTGCCCTGCTTGAAGTATCTGGAAGAATCATTCATTACATATATCATGTCAAGAGTCACATTAACAGAAGAGTATGTATGAGACGATCTATGAAAGTAAATGAAGTAACAATCTCTGCCTACACCACTCTGTCTCTCTATCAACATTTTGATTCCGAATGGTGGTCTTTCACCAGGGCAATACTGAGAGTATATAATCTTCAGGTAGGCAGATAGTTGAGAGCTGGCTCTTCCAGAATTACACTTTCTGTCTGTCTGGCTCTTCATGGAATCCTGAGAATTTTTACCAGCACCACATTTCGAGAATGTCTATCCATTTCTTTCCCTGGATCCAAGTGTCCATGTTTCCACACCTTATCCACTGGAGCGACCATGCAAAATAACTAAATTTTCCTCAATTGCTTGAGATTCCCAGAAGATAATTTTTTTAATTTTTCGCCAACATAAAAAAAATCATACCTTCGAATTTTAACATGGAGACATAAAAACTTATTATATTGCTATACAGACAGTGCATTAACCTGTATTTTACCATTTATCTCATACTAGCAGACCCGGCAACACGTTGCTGTGGCTAACGAAACCTTTATAACCAGCGCCATCTTACAGGTTTTCACCTTTATTGGTGAAAACCGCATGAAAATCCGTTGCATATTTTAAAAGATCTAAGCGCACATACAGCGTGTGGGACTTCATTTTATACTCTACTAGCAGACCCGGCCACACGTTGCTGTGGCTAACGAAACACAACGCCATTACCTGACCTTTATAAAATCCACACCACCCGCTTGCCAGCTGCCCACTGCCTGAATTGAATATTTGAATTTCTCGGCTTTTCTCTACTATAATAAGCATGTATTATACATATAAACCTTCCCCTTGAATCACTCTATCTATTGGTGAAAACCGCATGAAAATCTGTTTCGTAGTTTAAAAGATCTAAGCGCAGATACATTTTGAGCGACTTCATTTTACACTATGTAATGCAATTCGAGCGATCGCCACTAATTATACAATGTTTGCACTGGATATTTGAAAAGGGAAAATCAAATACCTACTTACTCTAGGACATCTATTTTCCAATTTCTTCCGTAGAACGAATTTCAAAATATAGTACGGCCCGCCAGCCGTTTTAAATCGCACAAAAATATGTTTTCTTTGAATTTCTCGGCTTTTCTCTAATATAATTTACATGTATTATACATATAAACATTCCTCTTCAATCACTCTATTGATGAAAACCGCATGAAAATCCGTTGCGTAGTTTAAAAGATTAGCGCGCACATACATTTTGAGCGACTTCATTTTATACTATGTAATGATAATCTATAATATAAAAATGAATCGCTAAATGTGTTGCTAAGCGCAAATCTTGAGATCAGCTGAACCGATTTTGCTAATTCTTTTTTTAGAATATTCCTTGAAGTACGAAGATGGTTCTTACGGAGAGAAAAATTAATAAAATTGGATAATTTCAGAAAACCTATTAGTAACCTAAACGACTATCGCACGTTTGACAGTACGCGTGTTTGAGAATGATATTTTGCAAAACAATGATTGTTAAATAAATTCTATTTTTGAAAATCTTTAAGTTGATAAATTTATTTAAAGTAGGTACTCCCCTAATAGTTTGAATCCAATCAAGAATTTTAGATATTTTAAATAGGAACCTATGTTAGGTACCAAATTTAATATACATGAAAAATGGAAATTTGAATAAAAATTGTAAAAGGTGGCATGCGGGCTGTTTAAAAACTGAATGTACTGGGATCGAATATATGGAACGCGGGAGGAGGGTTGGCGGGACGAGGGAGCGGTAAAGGGAAGAGGGAAGGTGGGGAAGGTGGAAGGCGAAGGCGAGAGGGGGGAGGGGAACCTGGGAGGGGGGAGGAGAACTCGGGATAAGGGTTTGCGGGATGGGGAAGGGGGGGGGGGAGAGGGAAGGTGGAGGTGACGGAGTGGAAACGCGAGAGGGGAAGAGGACGCAGGAGATGAAGGGGAGGCGGAAGGGGAACGGGACGAATGGAAAAGGACACTCAGGGAGAAACAATTTCTTTATTAAATGGCATAGCAACGCATGCCGGGACCAGCTAGTATAATATAAAATGAATCGCTGAATGTGTTGCTAAGCGCATAACTTTCGAACGACTGCACCAAATTGGATAATTCTTTTTTTGTGGGTTTGTTATTGTAAGGACAAGGTTTTTATAAAACTTCCGGTGAGCTCTGGCATTATGAAATTTGTATAAAAAAATTGCTATTGGTGGCACGTGAGGAAGCGGCTATTACCTATGGAAAGCGGAGGGGGGGAGAGATGGGGGAGGGGAACCAGGTAGAGGGAGGGGAACCAGGTAGGGGGGGGGAACCTGGGAGGGGGATTCGCGGGACGGGGGAAGGGGAGGGGGAGTGGAGTGTGAAGAGGGAAGTTGGAGGTGACGGAGTGGGAAAGGACACGCAGGGAGAAACAATTTCTTTATAGCAACGCATGCCGGGACCAGCTAGTTTAAAGATAAAATTGTAGAATTTATTAAAAAAAAGTTTATAACCATGCGAATACTGCGTGTTTTTTACTTTGAAACTGCCGTGAGGGGCACTTATTCGAGTCAACATAGAATATTTTCAATTTCTGTATGTTGTCTGTGGTACACTTGATAATGAAAGATGCATATCTATGGAAAAAGGACGTAATTTTAACCATAAACAGCTAATCAAAAATTCGACAAAAAAAAAAATATTACAAATTTATTTTTAACATTGTAATAAGTCTACGAAGTTCGGTTATGCGACATCTATGGTCATAAAAGAGAAAGCATTTCAATAGCTTGGTTTTAAAATAAATGGTTGGCCGTGCAAATGTTTTAAATAATTACAATAAATGTTTTACGAATGGTAGGAAAATGTGGTCCAAATTTGGATCCATCGCGGAAACATAAAAGTGGTCCATTTTTCGACCACAATCGCTCCAGTGATTATAGAAATATAGGGAAAATCAAAACCCGAAAGAGTCTCATCTTGGTGGACTAAGTTATGACATTGTCACCAGTGGCGGCTAGTTCATAAGAGGCTCCCGAGCACCGCACAACCCACAAAAACTGAAGATCATAATATGAAACGCGGTTCGGTTATAAATTATTATATTTTCTCAAGATCTCGTTGTAATGGTCCGCCACCCCTGGCTTTGACACCAATTGTGATGAACCCTACCTAATTGATAAACTTTTCTAAGCTTCTACCTCGTAGTTCAAATCTCGTTGCTACGTTCATAATTCTACCCTTATGTCCTACTGATCACACCCCTAGGCATGATGGCCTAACTTAACCCCCTTTCGATTTGTTTCTACCTCAGGCTCGTGATTTTCTAACCCCTATACTTTATAATCTAGCTGAACCTACCCTATTTTCTCAAATCCCTGCGATTTTCTCGCAGTAAACAAGATTTAAGATTTTTTGTTCACATTATTTCTATATTCTTCGTTGTGTATTTTTTTTGTTTTAGAATTTACATCTGTTTGCATACTTAATATGCACACATATGTAGAGAAGATAATGTATTACGTGTGGTAACCCCTAGATTCTTTTAGAGAAAGTGTGAGAATTTTCCGATCTATTTAGTTATTATTATTTTAGTATATTAAACCGAGTTTGATAAACTAGCCTCACCCTTAATCCTCGTGTCTACTTGATTTCCGTAGGAATTTTGTTTGTTTATTTAATTCTTCCTATCACCGCTGATGCGTCGATAACATAAACAACAGTTAATAAATTCAAAATTTAAAGGTATGGAACTTTACCTTACCGTTGTAGGATGGTCGTACTTGAAGGTCCAGTTTTATCACTCGAAGTCCTTGTCTGCAACTTCCCCTAACATAGTGTTTTGTATTCATGGTTAGTATTCGCAAAATTGTTGAAAGAGCAGGAATGGATGGACATGGATGGATATGGGGATAATATGTTTGCTGAAAAGTCGGCTCCTCCGCTAACCAAGTGAAAACCGATGAACAACAATTACAAACCGGATTCTCCCCAGTACGTTTGCTAGGCTTATCCTTAGATCCGAGTTTTACCCTCTTCAACGGGCGTCTCATGCTATGAAAGGGGCCCTTCACGCCAGCAGGGGGAATACCTAGTCTTCATGCCGTTTTTCTGTCTTACTCCGACTTCCGTCTCCTCCGGATTGAATTTAACTCTACTGAGTCTAGAAGGGGTATTTCATGTCTTCCCTTATCATGCCTCTATCCGTTGAATGTGGCACGCAGCTGTTTTAGGCGAATCCATACTCCCACGTGACTAGCCATTAGCAATACGCTCCCCCACCTCTGACTAGCTGACATAAAACGCACCTCGTGAGCCTTATGTTTGCTTTCAGGTTCGACAAGGACTTACGGTATGCAAATAACCTGCAGCTTTAATGCCGCGTCAGCGTACTGTCCGCATACGTCATTCCTCTTCCCCGTATGCCCACCTCGACAATACCGCCACAAGATCAAAGCTCTCCGACCAGAAAGGTTGACACTTACATTTCCGGATAGCTCATACTCACATACAGAAGCCTTGAAGTCTAGATACGTGTGCAAATTCAGGATTTAGGACTGTATGAGTATTTGAACACCAGTGTTTTTTAAATGAGGTCACTAGTTCCTCGTGTGTTAGGGATTTAGGATTGCGGATGATTATGGATTCCTGGATACCTACTTCCTATAAGAGAAATTTAAAGAATGAGATAAATCAAGTCGTCATTGAATCAATGACCTCCTGAATAATTGTGATAAACTCTCTTTGAATTTGGGGCTATTCGCAATATTTTTACTTTGCGAAATTTTGCACGCTGAATCAATGCTACCTATTGGCGATCGCTCTAGTATAATCAAGTTGTTTAGAATTGAATGAATTTAACGTCGATGTTGCTATCACATATTGAATGCAGGTTTCGTCGTAAGCTATAATTGATAAACTTGTCCCTTGGCATTTATGCCTTGTTTTATTTATTTGTTGATGGAATCTAGTTGACTGTGTCAATGGGTGACATTGAACTCCAATCGGAATTTTAGATACACAATCGAAGGTCATATAAACATACCCTAATCATGCTGGTGAAAGGAAGCTAATAGGTATTTGTTTTACAAGTACGCTAGGATGCCAAAATTGATTTAGTGATGCGTTTCTATCTAATTATGTGTTAAGTATTTGTTTTATTTAATGTATGTGTTGTTGTTAATTAATTTTCCCTCCTCTTATTGTTGTCTTTATTTTGTAATTTTAAAATATGGAATGTATTGCATCACACTTCCCCTGCATACATTCTGGAATAAATCATTATTATTATTATTATACAAGTATGCCAATGTAATTACCTAAAATTGATTGAGAGGTACATTTCTATTAAATCGTGTAGTACCTAATTACATTGCACCAATAGTTAATTAACTCCGATGAACGAATGAACGATAAGGGATAGATACATCATTTTTTATGGTTTATTTGTTTACACTTCACATAGACGACCTTCGGTATACTGACCTACTTTGGAGATTGTTTATTTCTACGGTCATTGTCCTTTTGAAACACGATTCATTGTTTAACTAACACTCTTAAATTTTTTTTGTCCTAGTTTTTACCCAAACATTGGTCGTTTAAGTAGGTACTTTGCTAACCTAAGAGGTATCTGGATGACCTAGTTTCAACTAAGATATAATTTGCTTGACCTAGTTTTGAGAAATATAGGTATTTAGGTTACGAATCAAACTGATATCTTATGTCGCCGTATCCTTATGCGCGCTTAAATAAACAATAGACCTACCTAACTAAAACGAGTACTTGTATGACCTAATTTTTAAGTAGGTATTTCCTATTTGTCCTGATTTTAAGACGCACGGTTACTTCCGCATACGAAATATAGAATAAGGGGACTCCTCAATAGTCATTCATTACGTTCTACGCGCCTCGATTCGTTTTATATGAGCTATAATAATTTAGCGTATTTCTAAAGCAGGTATTTCCTATTTGACCTACTTTCGAGCAAGTGAGAATTGTTATCAGTGTGTTAGTGACAAAACTTTAAAGCTCCGATTGATTTTTTTGGTGATGCCGCCCGTTCTCTGTCTCTGAAAATAATTAATAATTGGTTAAATCTTACCAGCCTCGATCGATTACAATTTTTCAAGTCGGAAATTTTATGACAACGACATTGTGATCAAGGCTTCCTTTTTTGTTTCCTAGCTAACGGATTCCTATCGGTCTTCTTGCGAAATGACTCTGATGATGGATAAAACTCTTCAAATATCTGTCTATTTAAGATTCACTTCGGTATTTCACTTAGTTTCTCAAACTCGTATTAACTATTGTTTTTATTTCATTCGATTCGAAAATGATTTATCAAATTGAAATTCAGATGTTTTAATTTTAAAATCCGGAGTTTGGTAAATTATTATTTATTCTCAATATTTTAAATTCACTTTAGAATTAATAACCGTAGATACGCACGTTTTCTAAGTGTTCGAATTATTATCTCTATTGTAATTAGTTATTTAAATCACAATGAAATTTTAAGGCATCTTATTATAGAGACACTGTGGTAAAACCATGACTCGAGCAATTTGTTAATGTTATTAATTTCGCCGATGTTAAGTAATTTAAAGTAAAATTATAGTTTAATTATTATATCACCTTTAGTTAGTTTTAAAAATAATCGCGTGGTGTGTTTTCTTTTATCCGGTACACTGTATTTATTTTAAGACACTGTATTTTTGTTAAATATTAGAAAGTCAATAACTGTGTGTTGTAAAAGAAACCCGAATATTATTAAATTCTTATTTACTGACTTTAAACACTTTCATTTTAAACAAAACACCCGAACTTTCACGAAGTATTATTTTTAAGCACTTTTTCGGATTTTTTTTATTCCTCAATTTAAAAGGAGATTATATACCGAATTTACTCCTTTGCAAACACTTGTAGAAATTTCAACTTTTAATAAAGAGTTTTACGTTTGTTCCTGGACCCCGGTCTGTATCCCAACTGCCAACGGACTCTCCCAACGAACTCTCCCAACGAACTCCCCGTTCTTTATCAAACCATGGCGTTTTAAAGACTTCTTAAAGCTCTCTTTTCGTAGGAAAGTGACTTCTGATCACCCAAACCTTCATAGAAAAAAAACCAAATTCGGTTCCTCCGTATACGACCTTTTGTCAAATCTCTGATAATCTCCTATCTCATGTTTTAGACCGAAACCAGCCTAACATCTCTCTCACGTAGGAAATCACATAAATTTTCTCATTGACATGTATTTATTTAACATTTTTATGTACTTTGGTAATAAGTCATTGTTAATGTTTTATGGGAATTCTATAATCTAAACATTGCGTTAGAGCCATGTTAATTTTTATTGCCCTTTTTAATCGATAATGGGCCTTGTGTAAATAAAAGGCATGTTCGGATCTTCATTGTTTTTGAAAACAAAATACATGTGTGGTCGACAACCATTTCCTGCGTCCACTTTGTCAGTAACCAAGCTCAATTATGTGATCCTTTCAACGGCACAAATGACATAAAACGACCATTTCTGTTGAATAAAATCATCCGTAATTTGTCCGGTATTGTTACTTGACCCCAGACACTTAACAATACTAATTGTATTTCCTTTGAGATTGCAACTAGCACACCGAGCCACTTTCTCCCATGCTCTATGCCCCCAACGAAACCACCATCTTTTTATTAAATTTTCTTCTAAAAATCGTCTTTCTAATATCTCCGCTTCATTTAGAATTGATAACAATAATTTTCCACTGTTTTATGTATATTTTCCATTTTTCCTTTCGTCAGACTACGTTAAGCATCTTTTCCTGCGATTAGTGAGTGAGCAAGTATGAGCAGAGTGAGCAAAATGTACTGCGGTCTTAGATATAATTTTCTCAATCTCCTGTTTATTGTGAATGGTGTTGTCAGAACAGAGTAATCCTTATATCGGTACCTATTCAAGTAGTTCCAATTAGTTTTCTCTTGAGATATTTGGTTCTAATTACTTCGTTTCACCGTTCCATCACCATATAAATAGGGTTTTCCCCCTTTCCTAGGCTATTATCTTCAGTTTTATTTATTTTCAACATTCCCGTCTAAGATTTTTTTGTTTCCATTTGAAACTTTTGGCGCCCAAAACCTCCAGTTTTCGATCTCGCCTTATGTAAACACGATCCGGGGTTAATAATCCTTCAACTCTTTGTCTAAAGGTTTGTTTATTATACAGTTCGTTCACCCTACGTTCCTGTGAGAATTTATTCAAGGCCACTCAATCTGATCAAAGTCCACTAACCCCATACACGCCTCTATTTTCTCTGATTGGTTCAGATTATTATTAATCGCTGTACACAATCCCTTATTGGTAAAATTTAAACTTTCTTTGTTCTCGAGACAATTATGATATGGGGCTTCCCTCGCTTCAGTCTTTATACAGATCTCTGTAATAGTTCCCAACTGCTCGGACAGATGTCGCCGAATGTACCGAAATCTCTACATAGTATTAAGGAGGAAAAAAAAATTCCTTGTGGGCTTCTCGTAGGTTGAAGGTTAGCATTCATCACATCGTGCAGTAGGTAGGTAGGTACCTATTATACGTGCTATCTTTCAGAGCGACGGGAGTCGGCCCTTGCGCCCATCTTCATAGCAGTTCGTTTTCGATAGCGTTCCAGAATCTTACTACTTTGTGAGCAAATCCCGCGAACAGTCGGTAGCGTGGGTATATACGATTCTTTGCAAATTTCACAAAAGCGCAAACGCCGTTCCGAATTTTACCCCCACATCGAAAGGAGCGGTTCATACAGTTGTGTGTTAAACAAGAACGCTTATATGTAATGTTTTTGTCCACATTTTGTCTTCAATTTAACAGCAGAGATACTATTTTTTAATTATTATTTTTAATTTATAAACTAATGTTTAAGACAAGATTTTTATGCACAGCACAAAGGGTAACAATTATTATAAGCAATAATTGTCAGCCTGAAACACTCATTTACATTGAAAAATCTTCCGAGAAAAGATACTTGCCGCCAACGGGACTTGAACCCGTGTCCTTCTGGTTGCCGGTCGGATGCTCTGACCACTGAGCTATGGCGGCTTATCTAATACCTGCCAAATAATTCAATATATACTGGTGTTTCATTCAACAATTACTAAATATAAGAAAAATATAATAATCAGTAGAATGAAACACCAGTATTGAATTATTTGGCGGGTATTAGATAAGCCGCCATAGCTCAGTGGTCAGAGCATCCGACCGGCAATCAGAAGGACACGGGTTCAAGTCCCGTTGGCGGCAAGTATCTTTTCTCGGAAGATTTTTCAATGTAAATGAGTGTTTCAGTCTGACAATTATTGCTTATAATAATTGTTACTATTTTTAACTAATGTTCCGCGTGTTCTTCTCTTCAAGTCAAAGCATGTTACTATATTATAATGAGTAATTAGCTGATTAGTTGTCAGCAGGCGGGCATAACTCCGATCCAAAACGTTAACCGAATCTTTGTGTAATATCATAAATCATAAGTCCACTTTGGTTTGTTTATGGTCCCCGGCTACTACATCCACCAATAGGAATCTTTTTTTGTTGTTTTATTTCTCTGGTTTATTTTCGTTTGACATTTATATTTCTTAAGCAATAACTACGAATATGAATTTTGGGAATTCGCATTCGAATAAAAATTGGGAAAACAGGACCCGTAATTGGAACAAAAGTACTAAGAATAATAAGAAACTTCCTTTGGTTGTTATTTCAATGTTCCTAAAGTATTTTTGGAAATGTATTGTTGAAATTGTATTTTAAACTGTGTTGTAAGTATATGTTTCCGTTTTAACGGAACGGAGAATAGAACTTCTTTATAAGTAGGTATGTACCTTTCCTAAATTTATTGTCTAACTCAGGGTTTCCCAAACTGTGTTCCGCGGAACCCTAGGGTTCCGCGGAACCTGAACAGGGGTTCCGCGACGATTTGTCAGAAGAATTTCTTTTAATTAATATAAACATATTCATATTTCAATACTACTGAAATTATTCACAAGAAATTAGTTCTTAAGTTAGGCACTAGAACTATTCCAGATACAGAGACTAAACTTTATGGAAGTTTAAAGAGCCGTTTATGCTGTTATTGCAGTAAATCTTCATTTTACAAACATAACAAAATCTCTGAAATTTATAACTGTGCTGTGTAATACGTCGATGAGAGTTAATAATAAGAACGTCTGTGCGATGTGGAAACAATAACAACGGGATAACGGATCTGCATGTGTTTCACGAAATTTCAGTTCCCAAGGAACCCAACCATATTTTTTTCGAAATCGACTTTACCTGAAAGTACAGAAATGTAAAAATCAATCAGTCTTACTACATCCTCGTTAGCAATTAGTCGAAATATAAACGCGCAAGGTGCCGTAAATTTTGATGAAAATTAAAAAAAAAATGTATTTTTGGATATCATGAGTTCATTCCAATCATTTTGATTTGTCTTTTTTATTTTGTCTTTTATATTTTTTTTATATGAATACCTCTCAAGAGTCCCAACTGCCACCGTTTGGAGCCAGTGAGACTACGGCATCCCCAATTGGGGTAAGTTAAGAGGCTGACACGGTAGTGCGTAGGGAAAGGAGATGGAGAAGATGGAGATTGGGAAGTACCTGGCTATTCAGATCTGGCCACCAAACACGGCTAAAGCCATTTCAAGTAACGTTTCAATTCTGAATAGTGGTCTTGCGCCAGGGAGATACTGAGAGTATCTTCCACTCTGGAACGTGCTGCAAATATACTAAATATTATTTTTATGTGAATTAATTATGAAGTGACACAAATTAATCAAATAAAATTTATTTGCGCACTCCGGGATTCGATCTCGCGACCTTCGGATTGTGAGTCAAGAGCCTTACCCCTAGACCACGGCAGTCATGCAGGAATGTTTGAATGAATTAAATTTTAAAGTATTTGAAGAGGTTTCCAAAGAATTTTAAGAATAGGTAGGTAGGTACATAACTTGAAAACAACTCTTTTGCCATATTTTTCGAAAACTGGTAAGGACGATTCTTGGGTTTGGAATCCATTTTCTCTGACAGCTAAATCAGTAGGCCTTAGTGCAAGTGAGTATGAAAATCTAATTGATTTAATTAGTGTCTCTGACTTGAAACAAAAACACAAAGATCAGCATTTCAATGATTTCTGGGTGAGTTTGTCAGAAGAGTAGGTACCCCAATTTATCAAAACACGCTATTATTGTTTTACTTCCGTTTTTACAACCTATTTATGAGAAGCGGGATTTTCTAATTATGCCGCAACCAAGCCAAAGTGCAGAAACAGGCTCGACGCCACTTTAGATATTAGAATCCGACTTACCAATATTTTGTCTGATATCAAGAAAATATGCAGTTTACGGACTCAAAGTCGTCAAAGTCATTAGGTGCTTTATTTATTCCATTTTGTTTTGTTTACATTCCATTTTTTATATACTTAATAAATAATAAGTTTAATAACATTTTTTTTTATTTTTACTTTTAGAAATTACACAACCTAAAAATAACCTAAGTGTTCCGTTAAAATTTACGGGTTTGCAAAGTGTTCCATTGCAGAAAGAAACCCTGGTCTAACATAATGACTTTGGTGAGCCCCCACATATTTTGACCACCGGCCGCCACTGGTTGTCACTCTATATCTTTTGCATGTAGGTGCCTATATCCTCGGATATTATGGATAATGCCTATATTTTTTAAGAAGGTCAAAATTATTTCAGCTTTGCAATAAAATCCAAAAAAATTTAGTATTTCTGAACGCATCCAAAAACTAAAACCGGTTTTGGAAAGGTGATAAAATACGCTTTCAAATCTCATAAATCGAAATAAACATATAATTTTTGAAGTATAAAATTTTTGAAGGCAATCTTAAAAAACGTTTTAAAAATGGCTCACCTCACATTTTTCTAACTAAAATTAACGAAAAAAAAAAAAACATACGTATTTTATTAGACAAATGTATTAAAAACGTTATTATCACCTCAATTTTGTCGTTCTATGTAAAAATGATTAATAAAAAATTCCTAAAGTTTCATAAATTTATTTTAAAATGCGATGATTCAAAACTTTGGTTTCATAAAGGTGAACATTTTACGTCTTTTATGGTTAGTTTTTATATTTTAATATAAAGTGGGGTCTTTTCTCTTTCTAACATCTTTTATATCATATTTCTCACTATGATAATAAGGGAGATACAACGATTTCTATGAGTTGTTCCGAAAACCGAACAAATTAGTCTGAGAAATTATTTTTTAGTCCATTTTAAAATTCATCTAATACGCAACCTCTGGATCCGTAGCTGAAAACCTTGACTGCTCAGCCAAGGAAGTAGCTTGAATAATGATTTAATTATTAATTACTAGCAGATCCGGCCACACGTTGCTGTGGCTAACGAAACACAATGCCACGCCATTACATTAGAATATGTGCGCAATACAATGAATTGTTTCACAGCGCAGACATTTTTAACTTAAACCTTCAGAAGTATCGAATAGAAGTATCGCGTGCGTATTGGATTGATACGGTGGTGTGGAAGGTATCGAGAGCATCTCATATCCTTATCCTATATTCTCCCTCCCCTCCCCCTCCCCTTCCTAAGCCTAAAATTTAGTTTAAGGTAAATTAAAACTCAATCTCCAAACAATATTAGCATAAGAAACTCTTCTGGCTTAACTGCAGTTCACATGTATATTTATCTGTCTATTGTACGTATACAAGCTGTTTGTTTCTTACAAATAAAATTACCCAACCTTTATAACCAACGCCATCTGTTAAATCAAATCCACACGAGGTAGCCCGCTCCCTTTATTTATATATTTCAATCAGTTTACACAAAACCTTGACAAATTATATGCCTAAAAACCTTCCTCATGAATCACTCTATCTGTTTGTGAAAACCGCATGAATATCCATTGCGTAGTTTAAAAGATCTAAGCGCACAGACAGCGGAAGCGACTTCATTTTATACTACGCAAAGATTTAATATTTTGATAAACTTACTCTAATGTAGGAATGATGTAGTTTGTCTTCAGGTCATTGAGGTAAGCCCCATTTATGGCCGTTCCTTCAATGACGAATATAACCTCCGACTGGATAGCTTCCGGCATCGAGACCACCATCTTGCTTTTCGGCAAGTCCTACCTGAAAAAATAATACAATTTATTTAACTAATGTATACTTCCATTAAAAATTAGGAGCCAGGTAAAGAAAATTCAACCAACGAATTGGCGCCCTTCAGCAAACTTAACCATAACATCCTAAAACACAAGAAGATACCCTAAAATCTTTTCATCTAACACCAATATATCTATACTTGTTATTGAACGGTTTTATAACTAACGTGACGATTCACGGTTTCGGTAATGATGGCAAAAATAGGCAATAAACATACATTCGTGTAGGCAGACTTCTTCTTCTTTGTGTGCCGTATCAGGTCCCCCTGACGTTGGCGATCACTCTTGAGAATGTCTCTCTGTCTTGCGCTGCCCGGAATAGCTCGTCCACTCTCGCATATTACGCAGCCAAGACATTTGTCTCCTACCAGGCCCTCGGCGACCCTCTATCTTGCCTTTTAATATAAATGGAGCAAGTGATACTTCTCCCCTCGAAGTATATGACCCAGATATGAAATTTTCCTGATTTTGATTAATGTAAGCAGTTCTCTATCTGCTCTAGCCCGCCTGAGAATTTCTGTGTTGGTGATCATGTCGGTCCATGGGACCTTGAGCATTCTCCGGTGAAGCCACATTTCAAAAGCCTCTAACCTGTTCATGGTATTTACTTTCAAGGTCCATGTTTCACATCAAGACCGACCATACATAACATTTTAGCATTCTCTGCCTTAGTTTTAAGCTGATATTATCATTGCAGAAGAGGGATTTCATTTTAATGAACTCAGTTCTTGCTGCTTCAATTCTGCATCTAACCTCTACATCAAGGGTCAAGAGTCTTACTTTTAGTAGGCAGACTAATGGAACCTAAACGCAAGCCAAATACTAAATTTGGAGATCGCGCTTTCGGAGTGTTTGGGCATGAGGCTTGGAATAAACTCCCTCCGGAACTAAGATGCATTCTCTAAAAACTTAAATCCTGTCCTCTTCTTCATCATGATAATCACTTTGTATGCCTTATTAGAGTGCTGAATGAATGGAGGCCATTCAAAGCTCTGGAAAAACCGTAATTCTTATTTGGATTCCTGGACATGTTGGCATAGTGGGTAACGATATTGCGGATTCCTTGGCAAAACAAGGAGCGTCCAATCCTATTGTTACCCTCATAAACCATATTCCCCTATCTGATATTTTTTCCATCATCAAAGATAGATCCCGCAATGTACAGAGTATTCGAACATTGCTAGTCAATCAAGTTTCAAAAATTCCCCCATTTTTCCAAAAAAGAAATTTCCTCACTTATTCAAATGAGAATCGTACATTGTTCCATTCCTTCTCACCTTTTTAAAATTCACATCCTTGACTCCCCAGATTGTACAATTTGTGGTCTAGATGTGGGAACTTTAGATCACATATTTTTTGGTTGTCCCTCTCTAAATAAATATTCCCTCTTCTTTTTCGTTATTTGTTTTTGGGGTGTTATCCCGTGTTGCGCTACCTCCTTCTTTAGCCAACGTTTCGGACATCGTTGCAGTGTCGCAGTGTGCTTAACTCAGTTTTGGATTTTTTGTTCTTTAGAGCATTTCAAATTTTCACTATCGATATTATATGTATATCGTCACCTCATTTGGACAGGGTTCTAACTGACATTTCTTCAAAAATGTTACCAAAGCATTTCTTTTGCTCATTTTTATACCCAAAATAATTTTCAAAACCCTATGTATTTTTGATATGATTTTAGATTTTCACGGCCAAAAGTATTTTTTAAATTTATTTTTGGGGTATTATGTCGTGTTGCGCTACCTCCTCCTTTAGCCAATGTTTCGGACAGCGTTACAGTGTCCATCATCAGGGCAGATGTGTAATTGTTAGTGGTGAAATGTGTGATGACATACTTAAGAAGCGATACCGTGTCGCCAGCTCCACTCCATTACAAGCCTCTATTACAGTACCTATACTTCACAATGGTTTTTAGCGTTTAGCTGTGGTGTAGCCGTCAATTACCGGATACCAAGAACGGTAAATTTTCGGGATTAGTGTGCATGGTTATTACGAATAATTTTTAGAAAAAAACTTTAGATTCGCCTTAAATCACTATAAAAGGAAACTTTTGCATCACGGCCGGCGGAAAATAATGCATTTTAATTTTCAATTTCGTTAAATAAAATTTCACTTCGCGAACTGATACTACGACAGCCCGCCCGCCATTTTGTCACTGTTATGTTGGTATCCCTGACCTGATACAAACAAGAGCTAGATACGATTGTAGCAGACTTCGTGGGATACATAATAAGGCGCATAATTATGAAATTTGTCTAGCGTGCTTGTGTACGTTATCTTTACTTTAAAAAACAGCCTACGTTTTTGAATGGTTTGTCTGGCAAAGCAGGGTTTATCTAGCGGGATTGTGTATGTTATCTTTACTTTAAAAAACAGCCTACGTTTTTGAATGGTTTGTCTGGCAAAGCAGGGTTTGTGTAGCGGACTTGTGTATATTATCTTTATTTTAAAAAACATCCCAGGATTTGAATGGTTTGTCTCCATTCCAGTGCCTGATTAGAGGTTCGTTTACATTATATTATTAACTAGCTGGTACCCGGCAGGCGTTGCTATGCCATTTAATAAAGAAATTGTTTCTCCCTGCGTGTCCTTTCCCATTCGTCCCGTTCCCCATTCGTCCCGTTCCCCATCCGCCCCCCCCCATTCCTCTCCCTCGCGTCTTCTTCCCCTCTCGCGTTTCCATTCCGCCTCCACCTCCTCCGTCTTCCCTCTTCCCACTACACTCCCCCTCTTCCCCCGTCCAGCAAATCCCCTCCCGAGTTCCCCTCCCCCCTCCCAGAATCCCCTCTCCCTCCCTGGTTCCCCTCCCTCCCCCTCCCGCGTTCCATAAATTAATTCCTGGTACATTTAGTTTTCAAACAGCTCGCGTACCACCTAATGCAATTTTTTATACAAATTTCATAATGCCAGAGCTCACCAGACAATAAAGAACACAACAAAAAAAAATTATCCAATTTGGTGCATTCGTTCGGAAGTTATGCGTGTAAATACATTTCGGCGATTCATTTTTATACAAATTTCTTAATGCCAGAGCTCACCAGTAGCTTTATACAAACCTTGTCCTGACAATAACGAACACAACAAAAAAAAATTATCCTATTTGGTGCAGTCGTTCGGAAGTTATGCGCGTACATACACTTCGGCGATACATTTTTATTTATATAGATTCTGTTTTTCATAATTACACGCCTCATCATGTTTTCCACGAAGTCGGCTACAATCGTATCTAGCTCTTGTTTGTATCAGGTCAGGGATACCAACATAACAGTGACAAAATGGCGGGCGGGCTGTCGTAGTATCAGTTCGCGAAGTGAAATTTTATTTAACGAAATTGAAAATTAAAATGCATTATTTTCCGCCGGCCGTGATGCAAAAAGTTTCCTTTTATAGTGAGGCGAATCTAAAGTTGGTAAATATGCAGTTAGTCCACCTCACGGATAATACGAAACGTTCGTGTTGTCGAAGTTTGATGCACGGATGATACGGAATGTTCCTTTTTTAAGTAACAGACAATCAAATATGACATTTGTCGGAAGTACCAATCTTATAAAATAAATTCTCTGAAATAAACTCGCTTTTCATCATACTTTTAAAAAACATCCCAGGTTTTGAATGGTTTGTTTGGCTACGCAGGGTTTGTCTAGCGGGTTTGTGTAATTATTTTAATACATTTCTTTCCATGTTCTACTGTTATAAATACATGTACAAATTTGTCAATGATGCATTCACTTTGTTTTACGCAAAAATATTTTTTCTATGATTGGCAGCATTGTCTATGAAATGTTAAAATTAAAACGATGGATAAAGAATGGCGTTACCGCGAGAGTGAATTAATTTTAACAAAATTAAATGTTAAATGGGCTAAAGTTCGGTGTTTGGGCTAAATTCCTAAAAAATAAAACTAGTTATTTTTATACTAATTTGGGGTCGGGGAATCGAATCTGAAAGAATTAGGCGGCGGCAAGCAATATTAACTGAATTACAGGACTTTAAAAAATTTTATACACATACAGGAAAATAGCCATTCTGGAAGCATTTTGATTCCTAGAAAATCAAACTAGTTATTTTTATACTAACTATGGGCCGGGGAATCCGAATCTGAAAGAATTAGGCGGCGGCAAGCAATATTAACTGAATTAAACGACTTTAAAATTTTCTATACACACACACATGAAAATAATCATTTCGGAAGTATTTTGACACACGTAGTACAAAGATCATAGAAAAACAAGATAACATAGATGTTTTTACCACACAAAATTAGGTGTTGCCATTAAGCAGTAATATTAATAACGTAAAATAACATGTTTATATTTTAAGTACTTATTTTTTATAAATTTTACTCACTTTTGTATCACAAACCATGTTACATAAACCCGGCGTAGCTGCTAAACTACTTGAAAACAGGGATGTTTTTTTGCCGTGACGCGAGCAGGCGGTATAAAGGGGCACAAACCATGTTACACAAACCTAGCGTAGCCGCTAAACTACTCGAAAACAGGGATGTTTTTGTGCCGTGACGCGAGCAGGCGGTATAAAGGGGCACAAACCATGTTACACAAACCTAGCGTAGCCGCTAAACTACTTGAAAACAGGGATGTTTTTTTGCCGTGACGCGAGCAGGCGGTATAAAGGGGCACAAACCATATTACACAAACCTAGCGTTAGGTTAGGTTAGGTTAGGGACGCGAGCAGGCGGTATAAAGGGGCTGGAGTTTTACCGCTTAGCTGGACTCTTATATGATCCGCGTATCCGACAGGAACCCTTCGAGACAAGCGAGTTTGACAAGGATACGACGGACGAAGAAGACTTGGTCGATTTATAAGGTATGTTTTTCTGCTGTTATCTATTTTCATATTGATATAGGGATAAATATTTTTGAGAGCTGGTAACACTGCCGGCACATGTTTTTGTATGTTTCTTGTTTTTCTATGATCTTTGTACTACGCGTGTCTGAATACTTCCGAAATGATTATTTTCATGTGTGTGTGTATAGAAAATTTTAAATTCGTGTAATTCAGTTAATATTGCTTGCCGCCGCCTAATTCTTTCAGATTCGGATTCCCCGGCCCATAGTTAGTATAAAAATAACTAGTTTGATTTTCTAGGAATCAAAATGCTTCCAAAATGGCTATTTTCCTGTATGTGTATAAAATTTTTTAAAGTCCTGTAATTCAGTTAATATTGCTTGCCGCCGCCTAATTCTTTCAGATTCGGATTCCCCGACCCCAAATTAGTATAAAAAAAACTAGTTTTATTTTTTAGGAATTTAGCCCAAACACCGAATTTATTCCTGTTAAATGCATATTTTTTGCATGTTTTTGGTCTCCCCCGACATAAATACTCATTTTTCGTAATAATAAAGCTAAATCTAACTGTTTGGATAAAAAGTATTCCGTATTAACGAGTAAGCGGTAAGCATAAATAATCTAAAGTTTTTTTCTAAAAATTATTCGTAATAGCCATGGACACTAATCCCGAAAAATTACCCCAAGTACTATTGAGCTTAGCGCCGTCGTCTCTATTAATTCATCTGTATTTTCGTAGATATATGTACGACAAACTCCTAATCAAACATTTTAAATAATCATTTATTTTATAAAGTTCTAACATCATTTACACTCTCTATTTTGTTCGAATTTGGCAATTGATCATAGTTACGAGGCGCTTTATTGTTAGAAAGAGTTTTAACTTCGCTTTACCGTGTTGAGAAAAACGGAGAATGAATAATATTTTGCCGTGCGCTGTCACTGAGTTGTTAGTTATTATGGATGTTATTATATCATAAACAACACTGATTTTAATATAAAAAAATATCGCTTGGATGTCCTTCAAATTAACAAGCTAAGTTTTAATATATCTTCGGGTCCTGTTTAGTTTATCCACAAAATATTCGGATTTGGGGCAATCGTATTTCACAGTAGCACAATAATTGAATAATAACGTACCTTTGAATATGTACCATTCGCAAATTACGATATTATCAAAATCATTTAACCAATTACGGTAACACTCTTAATAACATTTTAATCAAATGGAAATGTCAAATAGCCCCACGAGAAATGAAAAAAACACCGCCAGACGCCGTTTCGTTGTTGACGTTTGAACCAGGGTTGCCAATGTACCTGTTTTAAAATACCCACAATAATTAGTGCTGCCATGTCCTAAAAATGATAAACCATGTTTCAAGGATAAAAAAAATAGTGTCCGACCGAAACAGGACTTGCTACCGAAACCGAAAACGAATATTCGGTATCTGTCTAAATTTCGGCCGAAACCGTAAACGAAATCTAAACTTTTTAGACGTGTTAGAAATCTATTGTTTGCTGAAATTTTGCCTATTTTCACTTATACAGACAGCTAACACGTGATTTAAATTAAATTAAAATAATATCGATATTCGGGGCCTTAATTTTAAGCCATGTTTTTTCCAAGAACTTGTTTTTGTGGTAGTTTAGTACTATTTAATTCACGGCCTATATAGAAATCTACTCTTCCACCTCGCTCAGGGTGAGAGGAAAGATGTAAGATATATATTATGTAAGATCCTGCGCCATTGCACATGATTTATTATTTTCAGGTGTACCAAATAAAAATGTATTAGTCGAAATGAGTTAAAGTTTCTTAAATATAATTTTATTAATTAAACTGTGGGATAACTATTATTTAGAGCAATTTGTTTAATTTTTGAAAGTTCAATCGCGAAATGTGGGATTCTTACTAGCCGGTTCACCATTGAATTATAAGCAGAATATTTATAACACCATTACATATCTTTTTATTTTTAATTCTGTCTACTTATTATTTATTTTAATATTATGCTTATTTTTTGTTATTTGTGTGATGAATTTTGTTTTCATTTTTTGCTTTAATTAGGTACCTACCTAATATTTAAACTCTTTTTTTCTTTTCTTTTATAGTTGTTTATGTAATATGGCAGACTGGGATTGCACTACCCTCCCAGTCTTGCTGGAATAAAAACTTAAATAAATAAAAAAAATTAAAAAAAATTACAGCCTCTGAAAGCAGGGACAAACTTGAACAAATTAGTGTCCATTAGCACAAGCATTCGTCTCGATAATTGGACGATAGTCGTATAGCCGTACGTATCAAAAATTAAAGTATTAGGATGTGCAAGCATCGCGTTAAAATTTCAGTTTTTTTGTTGATAATTTTTGGGAATCAAAAGCAAACTTTAAAAAAAAAAAGTTATCAACGAAGAAGAAGTAAAGTTTCAAGTTTTCTGGAAATTTTTCTTTAATAAAAGGTGGGTTTTTTTTTTGAATTTCGCATTTTTTGTTTAATTTTTCCTCATTTTGATTAAAAATGTTTGTGGTATGTTTTTTTCTTCATCATATTCTTCGCGTGTGAAAATTAAAGTGTGGCAATTTTTCAACACTAAAGAATATTTCAAATACAAAAACCTGAAAGGTAATTTTATCTTTTTTCTAAAACGGTATTTGTTTTTACGATAACTACCAAAATAACAAATATATTGGACATTTTAAACACCTCGGAAAAATTCTGAAATTCGATGATGAATGACTTTTAATAGTGCATACAACATAATATAAATAGCCCTCGTTGGCTGGATAAGCAATGTATAAACCTGAATCTTTCCATGAACAATTTTTGAAGTGAAACGATTTGATATTCGGATGAAACGGAAATGTGTCACAACTTAGTTCTACACAAATACTCGGTTCTAATATAATGCGGTAAATTCGCGCTTTGGCGAGGGCCTTCAATAGCGCAGTGGGCAAGGCGCCTGACAAATCTCTGCGGCCAGAGAGACAGACGTCAAGCGAACGGATGTTCGAATCCTACGAAATCCAAAAAAACGTTTTAGTAACATTATTAGATAAATTTTCACTAACACGACTTTTTTAGTAAGTCTGATCGCCTTTAATGTCTTTTCTAGTACAGTGAAATAAACTAAAAACTAAAGGAATAACAAATATTGTGATTAGTTACAATTAGCACAGAAAAAAAACATTCGCTCCTAATAATGGTTCCGCGACTTTTCATCCCCCAACAAAATATCCCCGACAAACTAACCTACGGACAAAACATCCTTCGATAAAATATCTACTAAAACCTACCATAACCTAACCTAACCTAACAAAAAATGGGGCGAAAATAATACAGACAACCTGTAAAAACAATAAATTATTGTTCAAAAATAGTACAATGGGTCAAAAATAACACAGACATCCTGTAAAGACAATAAATTATTGTTAAAAAATAGTTAAATGTAAAATAAGGTTAAGTTAGGTTAGGTTAGGTTTTAGTAGATATTTTGTTGGAGGATTTTTTGTCATACTCGATGCTCCGAGGAACTAGCGTAGAGGAATTGTGAAATAACACAAATTAATCAAATAAAATAAATTTTATTTGATTAATTTGTGTTATTTCACAATTAATTCATTTAAAATAATATATAGTATATTTGCGGCATGTTCCAGAGTGGAAGATACTATTAGTATCGCCCTGGTGTTAAGACCAACATTCAGAATTGAAACGTTGCTTGAAAATGGCTTTAGCCGTGTTTGGTGACCAGATCTGAATCGCCAGGTACTTCCCAACCTTCCTCTCCCCCACCTCCTTCACCTCCTTCACCTCCCCGCTACCTTCAGCCTCACAACATACCCCAATTGGGGATGCCATAGTCTCACTGGCTCCAGACGGGAGCAGTTGAGATTCTTGTGCGGTATTCACTGTAAAAAAAAAAAGCATCATTGATCCCTTCAGCATCGGTGCATAGACGGGAAACACGCTAAACGCGTGCCCAGCAAATGTACACGGTTGACATTTGTCACATGAGAACGGGTCGCTTCTTCGATTCGTTCTTGTGTTCAACAACTCGGCAGTGGAACGATTTGCCGGCCTCTGTGTTTGCTCCTTCCTATAACACGGGTCTCTTCAAGACCAATGTTAATTCCTTCCTCTCCTCAAAAAGACCCTCAACACAACATCTCAGATGACACAGGCCGTGAGGGAAACTTTTACTTAAGGCCTCGAATAACAAATTTAATCGAATTATTGATTCTGTGACACTTGAACCCCCCCCCCCCCCCATAATAATTGAGAGAAATTATAAAGCGCGGTTCCAGTGATAACAAAGAAGAAAGTCACCGGGACAAAGTAACCGGCACATGTACATCGGCCATCTCTAAAAACCATAGAAATTTAATAAACGAAGTTTGTTTTTTTTTTTTGTCAACATGACAGATGACAGTTGTCAGTTCGATTTTCACTGTGCTGAAAATAATTTCTTGTATTTACCACAATTTACCCTTTACTCGAGTTATATTTTTATATAATTGTTTTTAACCCAAAAATTAGCCAAATAGCTCATATTGACTTCGTCTGGCTCATTTATTAATAAATGTCATTGTACGAAGTCGTGAGAATTGCCTCCAATCACTTCTCAAGTAAGTACAGTATTTCACTGACATTTTAAATTGTGGAGTATACAAATAAAGTAAATATCTTAACAAATTACTAGGAATTTATAATGTTTGTAATTAAATAATCCATAAGCCGCCGCATTTTTAAGCTCAGATTATGGAAATCACACTTCATTTCAACAATTACTACAAGAAACAACTATTTACGTACACAAAATAGGTACGTTTTATGTAAACTAAGTAATTCATGCGTATTTAGGGGTAAAGTTCGGTTTATGGGCGAAATTCCTAAAAAATAAAACTAGTTATTTTCATACTAACTTTGGGCCGGGGAATCCGAATTTGAAAGAATTAGGTTGGGGCAAGCAAATATAAACTGAATAACACGACTTAAAAATTTTCGATACACAAACAATCTCCAATAAATTAATGACACATCTTTGTATGGGCGATACTCCGAAAGAAGAAATTTAATTATCTTTATACTAAATTTGGGCTGGGAAATCCGAATCTGAAAGAATTAGGTTACACTCGGCAATATTAACTGAGTTAAACGACTGTACAATTTTGAATTTACATACAATATAACAGGAATAACAAGCCATTTTTTTCTGAGAATAAAGATCATAGAAAAAACTATAGATAACATATTACCACATAAAATTAAGTGTTGCCATTAAGCAATAATATCAATAACGTAAAAAAACATGTTTATAATTTCAGTAATTATTTTTTATAAATTTTATTCACTTTTGTATCACAAACCATGCTACACAAACCTAGCGTAGCCGTTAAACTACTTGCAAACTGGGATGTTTGTTGCCTTGACGCGAGTAGGCGCTACGAAGGGGGCACTTTCTTTTGTATCACAAACCATGTTACACAAACCTAGCGTAGCCGCTAAACTACTTGAAAACTGGGATGTTTTCTTGCCTTGACGCGAGTAGGCGCTACGGAGGGGGCACTTTCTTTTGTATCACAAACCATGTTACACAAACCTAGCGTAGCCGCTAAACTACTTGAAAACTGGGATGTTTTCTTGCCTTGACGCGAGTAGGCGCTACGAAGGGGGCACTTTCTTTTCTATCACAAACCATGTTACACAAACCTAGCGTAGCCGCTATATTGATATTATTGCTTATGGCAACACTTAATTTTCTGTGGTTGAACATAAAATATCTTTGGTTTTTTCTATGACATTGTTGATAGCGTCAAAATGGCCTGTAAGCTGTGTATGAAATTTTGAAATTTAAAATTTTGCAGTCGTGTTATTCAGTTTATATTTGCTTGCCCCAACCTAATTCTTTCAGATTCGGATTCCCCGGCCCAAAGTTAGTATAAAAATAACTAGTTTTATTTTTTAGGAATTTCGCCCATAAACCGAACTTTTTCCGTATTTAGTTTGAAACGAAACTTCGAAATGTGAAATTCATACAAAAAAAATGGCAGCCAATGGAAATTTTTAACTTCGATTGAATAAAAATTGGGTAATTATCGGTTCGGACTGGCCACGCTTATTACGAATAATTTTTAGAAAAAAACTTTAGATTCGCCTTAATTACTATAAAAGGAAACTTTTTGGCTTTGGGGCGGTGGAAAATAATGCATTTTAATTTTCAATTGCATAAAACCAAAATTCACTTCGCGAACCGACACAGCGAAAATCCGCGGCCGTACCTGTCACTGTTATGTTGGTATCCTTGATAAATTAACAAGAGCTAATACGACTGTAGCCGACTTCGTAGCTTTCGTCTTGTGAGATTGTACGCCAGAATCACAAACCATGTTACACAAACCTAGCGTAGCCGCTAAACTACTTGAAAACTGGGATGTTTTTCTTGCCTTGACGTGAGTAGGCGTTATAAAGGGGCACTTTCTTTTGTATCACAAACCATGTTACACCAAACAAGCCCGCTAGACAAATTTCATAATTACGCGCCTTATCCCAGTGACAGGTACGGCCGCGGATTTTCGCTGTGTCGGTTCGCGAAGTGAATTTTGGTTTTATGCAATTGAAAATTAAAATGCATTATTTTCCGCCGCCCCAAAGCCAAAAAGTTTCCTTTTATAGTTATTAAGGCGAATCTAAAGTTTTTTTCTAAAAATTATTCGTAATAAGCGTGGCCAGTCCGAACCGATATTTACCAAAAATCGAATTTATATTCATATTTTTACACCTTTCCTGACTGAAACCGATTTTTTTTTGGTAATTAAGTTTAAAAGTAGTTTACATTTCAAAATCTATGCCTAAAAGTGTAGCGGCGTGTGGCGGCTTGTAAATTATTTACCAAAATGAAAATTTGTTTTTGTATGAACAATCGCATATTGGCATTTTGTCATGTCGGTCTTCCTGATATTTTGTGTATAAAATATGTTTTAAGAAAGTTTTTTTATATTAACCTTTAATTGCTCACATGGGAGTCTGTCAGACAGCACGCATACATTTAATCATATATTTCCGCCTCCTTCTGTTTTACCATTACATCAGATTTGTGTGATTTATTTGCTTTTTCTATGTACAATGTACATTAAATGAATAAATAATCATGCATACTTGCAGGGATTTGTGTTTAAAACGATCTAAACTGAAATATGTGGCAGTAAATATGTAAAATCACACAAATCTGATAGGAGGTCACGTCCGTTATCTCGATAACGATCTCACAAAAGATATAGAATCACTCGGATGTTCGGTATATCCATATCAACTCATGAGAACAGGTCGCTTCTTCGACTCGTTCTTGTGTTCAACAGCTTGGCTGTGGAATGATTTGCCAGCCTCTGTGTTTCCTCCTTCCTACAACATGGGTCTCTTCAAGACCAATATTCATTCCTTCCTCTCCTCAAAAAGACCCTCCTCACAGCATCCCAGATGACGTAGGTCCTGAGGGAAATTATTTGCCTTATTTTGAATTTTAATTTTATGAAGTGTGTTTTTTTTTCTAAAATTAATAAAGATATCCAGATAAACATTTTAAACAGATTTTTTCATGTTTGTACAAAATGTTGAAGGCAGTAAGTTGTACTTAATAAAACCTAGCCCTCAGGAGGTTCCTCAGCAATAGTGCACCTACTAAACCACGTCAACAGTTAAAAATTAAAAAGAAATTTTTAATATGTAATAACTTGCCTGAAAACCTATTTTATATTTAATACGAAATATCAGAAAATGATGAAATGAAAAGTATGTCAGAAATTATTGTAAAACATAATATGGCAGTCATGCCATGAAAAATAAATATTAATTTCACCTAATTGCATTTTTAAATGCAATATTTTCCTTTCCCCCGAATGCAAATACAGTAGAATTCGGATATAACGACTTTGCTTATAACCGCTCACCTACTCCCCGCGCCCGGCTACTCCCCACACGCTAACACCTATCCCTATTAGTACGCTTAATTCACAGTCAGTATTTATCATCTGTTGTGACTAGGTTAAAAGCTCAACACAAAAAGTTCCGTGAAGCAAAAGTGTTTTTCAATTGAAGAAAAAATGCTACATTACACTGTTTAAAAGCCGATGAATCAAATGTAACCCTCGCAAAGGAGTTCGGCATGTCTCTTATAAAAACAAGCTTAAATTATCCGGTCGTTTAGTGTGTCGTCCAGTTAGAACGACAAAGTATCGCCGGCCCCTTGAGGGTCGTTATATCTGGATTCTACTGTAGTTGTACCAAGTGAACCAATGAAACGTGACGACATAAAACAACAAAAAAATTCATTAAATCATCTTTTGTAAATTTATTTACGAAAACATAATCTATACAAATGGAAATTTTGTGTAAGTGCACAATTGTTATATTTTTTAAATAATGTCGGAAAGGTGGTCATTGAGCGTTGTGATTGTCACATTGAGCAGCATTTCTAGCAGTATTGCGGCCACTTACATCGAATCCTTTCTTTTAATGCCTGGATAGTCCTTGGAGGGTTATGACTGGGGAATGCCCGTCTTAGTAAACCTATTGGCACTCGTGTTGTGTGGCATATCGCACCATCTTGGGTACCTACAACAAGTGTTTCAAAGTAACCCCTCAAGGACTATCCAGGCATTAAAAGAAAGGATTCGACGTGAAGTGGCCGCAATATCGCTAGAAATGCTGCTCAATGTGATGGGCAACTTTCCAAGGCTGCTAGAATGTGTGTGACAAAATGGAGGCCACATTTCAGACATTAATACAAAGTAGGTTTTCAAACATCAAAAAATCAGAAAACATTTATAAAATTGTTGATGGAAACATAATCTATAGTGACCGACCGAAGGTTCGGTTTCGGCAAGTTCGGCTTAAAAATTCTGTTTGCCGAAACCGAATCCAAACTTTTTTAGACATGTTAAAAATTGATTGTTTACTGTTTTTTGGCTTATTTTTTACACTTATTCAGACAGTTAACACTCGTTAAATTAAATAAATAAAAAAAACAGTAATTGAAGCATGTGAAAAAATAATATTGATTTTATATTAACTTCTATAAAACAAACGAAATTTATAAAAAATAACAAAACATGTTAACTACTTCTTGGAACTTCTTGTTCAACTGACTTCTGAAAATACTTAATTCATGATGTCCTTCCTTTAAGTGTTGACTATTGACAAATGTTTGTTCCAAGAAGTAGTTAACATGTTTGTTAATTTTGATTTGTTTTATGACAGTAATATCAAAAAAATAAATATATTTTTTTTACAAACTTCAATTGTTTTTTTTAATTTCATTTAACACATATAAAAAGAATTTTGTGATTGTAAACGCCATAAAAATTAAAATACTCAATTAATGAGGTCCTTCCTTTATAATGTAAGTGTTGATTATTGATAAATTTTTGTTCCTACAAGTAAAAAATAAGCAAATAACAGTAAACAATCGATTTTTAACATGTCTAAAAAAGTTTCGGTTTCGGCCGAAACTGAGACAGACACCGAAGATTCGGTTTCGGTGGAAAGTCCTGTTCGGTCGGACACTAATAATCTACACGAATGGAAATATGTAGTTGTCTTTTGTAGTAATTAAGTTGAAACAAAGTGTTTTATCAAAAAATATCCTTTATTAATTGGATTTGAGAAAGCTTAAGTTTGGCCAGCCAATATCAAATTTTACCTAAATGTAATTTTAATTTGTAATTTATTTTTTAATAATTTCAGATTAAATATAAGTAAATAAAAAAATGGCTGATGCCAGTGGAGAGAAAAAGGAAAATGGTAGTTCCGAAATTATAAACTGTTTCTTTTTGACAACACAAGAGGATGCTAATGTTGATACTCAAACAGGATTCCAGGCCGGAGCAGGAGTTGAACATTCTAGTTCCAGTCCACGGGCCAAAAGAGGTATTTCATATTATTACATATTGGGCTAGTTGAAAAGACAAGAAAGTATCTTTTGCAATTTTTTGTGACTAAATGAATCTCTCATATCTTGCCTCAGGCATATGATGAAATATACAATAAAATTTGAATCTCCACTGAAAGGGTTTTATTTGCATTAAGAGCCGGTAGCGGTGTTCCCCTTAACACTTGTTATCAATAAATAAAACTTTAATTTCTTAGTGTTAAAAAAAAATTATGTATATTATTATTACGAGGTCTGTCCGTAAAAATAAGGTCTCCGAAGTGCTGCGGTCGCGAGGAACGATTTTACGTGAGATCCTGCAATACAGGCTTATAGCCCGGTTTCCCCTTGCCAAATGCCCACCAAGTTGCACCCTCTGGAACGCTTAGACGGAGCTTCCACACGCCGCACCTGCCAGGTGTGAGTTACGCTCTGCAATTCGTTTTTGAACTTTTATTTATTTATTTTTTGTTTGTTTTTGTTATAAAGAATACATCAGTACAAAGAAGCTTTGACTGTCCAACTAGGAAGGTCTCCCGTTCTAGGACAGTCAAATGACTGAAACATTTTGATAGGCGTAAATTTAATTTACAAATGACCGATTTGGGACACAAATCAAAAAATCATCGCCAAAAAACTTTATCTTACTTACTGAAGCTCAGGCAAAAATATTTAATTATTTATAATTAACGGCACAAGGGTCCTTAACGTACATGTTTTTTTTCAATATAGAAAGAAGAAAGAAATGTAAAATTATAAGATTACTTATAAATAAACCAAAAGTAAAATAATACATATTACCAAAAGAAAAATAATACATATTAATACAAAGTTAATGAAAGCAGTGAAGAAGAAAGAAACAAACAAAACCTGTACACAGTGACCTTGTTCAAATATGTACTGCTAAATTGTACAACTTTATACTTCAGTAAAGGCATACAAAAAATATCAGAATCATTAGCATCAATCAGCCATTACAATAAAACTAAAACCGAAAGGAGCTTCGTAAGCAAAATGTTTTACACTTTGCTTCGGCGAATCTGAATAACGCCACTGGGATTGTTCCTTTGTCTCTGGTGTCGTGTAGTGTATCCGGGTCTCGTCCCCAATCGCAATTGAGTCCAAGAATTCTTTACCTTCAGTATTGTAGCACTCGAGGAATTCGCAGGCTGCTTCAACCCTTTTTGTTTTGTGATTTTCAGTGAGCACTTTGGGACCCACCTTGGGCAGACTTTGTGGTCTCCAAAATTTTCTGTCAAAATCTTGTCAATATGTAGTGGTCTTAATGACATAAGGGATCATATCACATAGCACTCGAACCGTCACCCGTCGACCTGCAATCATTGTTTTTTCCACTTTGGCAATTTTTTCGTCTGAAACTGATGGCCGTCCGGCATGCTTTTAAATTCTCTGCACCATTTGCGCACGTTTTCGCACTCTTACACTGTTATCCGTACACTTCAAATAGCTGAGAATGAATTTCTAACTGGGTTTTGTTCTTTGCACAAAAAAACTAATTGTAAAGCGTAATTCACACCTGGCGGGTGCGGCCAGCGGGAGCTCCATCGCGAACGGCTGCCACGCCGAGACTAAATTTTGCATAGAGTGCAGGGTGGTGGGGATTTGACGTAGGGAAACCAGATTACACGCCAGTGTTGCTGAATCTTGCGTAAAATTTTTCCTTGCGACCGCAGCACCTTGGAGACATTATTTTACGAACCCTCGTAATATTATATTATTTTAGTTTCAGGTCTCAAACACCCTCCTGATGACATGGTGCAAAAAATTTGTCGAAAGATTTACGGAGACATCTCGAAATTATCTTATAAAAATATACACTATGCAACATACAAACGGAGGATTGATAGCTATCTGGGAAAGACACTGGCCAAAATGTCCAGGGCACAGTTAATCAAATTCGGAAAAATGATAGTGCAAAAAGAATTGAAAAATAAAGTACAAATAAAAAACATGATTAGTACACAAGCACAACTACGCCAGACTTTGAAAGCGTACAAACAAACTTTGTGGAAAAGAATTAGAAAGAGTCCCAAAACCAAAACAAGTCGGAGTGAGCCTTTGAATAAGGGAACGGTAAATAGTAAGAAAGAATTAGAATTCAAAATCGAGGCGGACGACTTACAGATAGATGTTGATCTCCGGGCAGTCAGTGGCTCGGGCCTGCCAGAGGACCCTTTAAGTATTTTTGAATTTAATGAAGCAAACACTTCAAATAATGGATCGCAAACATCGGACACTGAAAAATATCCTGATGACACAAATTCTGACAGCTCAACACTTTCAGAACAGTTTTGCTTTAACCAACTCTGTCAGGTAGTTACAAAAACAAGCGAAATCATTCCAAAACAAAATAACAAAGAAAAAGACAAATTTTTAAATCCTAGAGTCGTACTGACCGATATTAATAAATTGCTCGAGAAGAAAAATAAAACTTTGAATATAAAACGCATGTTTGAAAAAAAGTGGACGTCACTGAACACAGAAGTATCGATGAAAGATAACTTCTTTCATCAAATACAAGGAATTACATCTTTGAAAATGAAATTATGGCAGCGTTATTTGAAAAACAGCGGCAACGTTTACTATTACGAGAAGTTGAAAAATCCCATCCTGGAAAATGTCAGAGCAACAACCGAAGTGACAGCACCTAAAGGTTCTCTTACTGGAAGGTGTGGTTATTTTGAACACTGTAACCGTATTTATGCCTTTAAGTTGTTTTATGGACGCGCTATAGAGGAGACGAGTCTAGTTACGAGGTCAGAACGGATAACTGAAGAACTTGATAGTAAAGTCTCCGCTTGCAAACATAACTTTGAGAAACAATGGACAGCGCGAATTCCTGGTGTTGCGCCAAACGACAACTATTTTGATCGAATTCAAAAGTTAAAATCGTTGAAATTAAACACGTGCGAGCGCTACTTAAACATTGACGGGAAATTGTATTATTTTGAGAAGTTGCAAGATCCGCTTCAGGAAACAGTTAGAGATTCCACAGTCACGGTTCCGGCTAAAGAAACGCTCGACGGGAGATGCGGCTATCTACGACACGGCAGAAACGGATTGTACTTGTTCAAGTTGATTGATGAGAATTTGACCAATGACCATATTACCACAGTCGTCAACACGTCTAAAGTTGCCACAAGTTATACTAATGGTAACGTCAATCAAACCAAGACATCCGGTAATAGGGACAGCGGCGTTTCTAGAACAAATCATGGAAAACTGAAACAGCAAGATATCAAACCGGCTGCGTTACCGTGTGAATCACTTTTTGATGTTTTTGGAACAGACGGCTCTGATTATGTCGACATTGCTTTTAAAAGCAATGGAAAAAGAAAATGTTCAGAGTCTGAATATAGCTCATCATCTTTAGAAGATCCCGGGGAACTTTGCTGGGAAATTCCCACCATAGGCGGTGAGGTAGTCAGAATCAAAGCGAGAAAGAAACGCACCAACCAAATTATTTGTGATGAAATGAGATCACCGAATCTTTCAGAATTTGATATAAAGTCTGCTTTGTACGACTTGACTCCCTTGAGCGTCCTTTCGCCGCTAAATGTTTTGCATAATAATGCAAATAATGTCATTTCACCAATAACTCTTCCTCAGAATGCCAATAATGTAATTTTACCAAGAAAACCTCCTCTTCATAATGTTAACAATGTTATTTCATCAAGAGAGATAACACATCATCGCACTAACAGTGATACTTCACCAAGATGTACTCTGCCTCACAACGCTACTAATTTTGTTTCACCAACAAAAACGAGCGGAACGAATGTCCTTAAAAGAGTTTTAATTGTAAAATCAAGGAAAAGCACGCTAAAAGATGAATTCTCAGATTCTTTTAGAAATAATGTTCAAAATGTAATATCTGCTTCACAAAATAAAAACAGGACTTCCGATAGTGATACCACTAGAAAACGAGTTTATTCTCGGACAATGACCGGTAACCGGCTTTTGGTGAAAGGATTGCCTTGTCCTTCTGTAGGTAAAGTCAGTACAATCACGACTGGTAGTATTATAAAGTCTGTGGGTAAAGATGTTTTGGTTGTTCCCCCTTTATTGGAAGGACCACTATGTCATTCTTTAGTAAAAGTCAACAAAATAGGACAACAATGTATAATTAAAGGGCGACCATTGGACTGAAAGCGCTGCAAAAAATCAGTACTTTCATGGTTTTCTTTCATAGTGGTCAGTGGCTGATTGGTATCGCGTTTGGGTCCCACCCAGGCTTCGTTCGTTCATTTCGACAGCTGGCTAAGTCCTTCATCACGACATAAGCAACATTTTCCGCTTACTGTGGTGGTAGTGGGAGATGTTCAAATGTCTGGTTGTTCGTAACCCGGGAATATTTGTCTATATTTTTTTTTTAAAGCAGTATGTCAGATACATTTTTAAGTTTACTTAACCTCTTGAAGACCATGCCCGAGTATAGGTACTCTGGCGGATTATGTGTGAAAATACTCGGGTAAACTTTATGTGCAGAAAAGACCACTCCCGAATATACTTGGCTGAAAATAAATACGGTTTATGGTACGTTATATGTTTATAGACTTTATTTTTTTGCGTTTTATAAGGCATTGTGATGAATTAAAAATGAATATTTTTTTATGAATTTCTTTTATTTCTTGATCCACACCATAATATCAACTTTTAGTCCCATTTTGGGCATGAAATGACCTTTACGAATGATATATATTAGGCTGCTTCAAAAAGTAAGAGTTTGTATCTTCTTTCGGGGCACACTTGTAAATGCTTTAAATAGCCAAAAAAATAAGCATATATTTTTTTTTCATTTAAATAAATTTTAGAGGTGGCTACTATTGATCAATGTTTCGAAAATATGCAATGACATTATATAAATAGACTCGCCATAGTCTCACATACTCGCAAAATAATGTGGCCAGTGTTGCCAACTCGAAATCTCTGTTCCCGCTAAATCGTGATGGATCAACGGTCAGAAATCCGTCAGATACACAAATTTTCGTCCATTCTGGGGGGAGAGGGGGTGGCTAGAGGATTTCAGGGATCAAAATTTCTCCATAAAACCATAAATATAGGCAACTTTCGCCTATAAAAGTATGTAATTTGTCACTTTTTTCGAATCCGCCAGAAAATCCGTCATACTGTAAATTCCGTTATACACAAAATTTTCCCGTTTCGGGACACTCCAATCCGCCAGATATGACGGGAAATCCGTTAAGTTGGCAACACTGAATGTGGCAAGTGAGCAACACTCTTTTGTTTTCAGCGGTTTTCAGTAATTTCTTAATTCAAAAGTTATTCATGTTTTAAAAAGATATGCTACTTCCACACCAAAGCCAAACTTCATACTCGAACTTCCAATGCACAAAGTATCCTTCTACACATTCGTCCGAAAGTTTGAAGTTGGAAGTTGGCCTCAGTGTGGCCGTACCATAAGACAATCAAAGAACGTGTGTTTTTTCTCTCTAATGATGCACAAAGTTGTCGGACGGGAAACATGAAAATTAATTGTATTTCTTATAATAATCAATAATAATAAGTAATTTGCATGTACTTACAAATGAAATGTTATTCCTTCGCCTTTACTATTATTTGCCGTGTAATTGAAACATTTTCTCATCACACAGGGGGGCATTTTGGCACTTTTTAAAATGCAATTTACTTACTGGTAAGACGCAACCTTACTTGACGCGTAGCAGTTTAGTACTAAAGTACTAGATATCGAGACCGGTGCAATTTTCTTGCTTTTCTTAATATAGTATGTATCGTCACTGAGTTTAAATACCAACTTCTTCTTATACTTTTTGGTCAAAACCCTATATTTTCACAGCTGGTAGCGACCCCTAAAACCCCATTAAAAAAGTGAAAAAAATCTGTCATATTTTAGACGTTTATGTAGAATATAAATTTTATTATTTATTATATTCAAGAAAATAACAGGACAGACATTACGTACTATATTTTCAAGAAGACAACAACATGACCTGCTTTTGTTTTAACAATCTAAATCTATGTAGTTCTAATTTTGAAAAAAGCTTAACTACCTATTCTTAACTAGCTCTGCTTAGCTACTTTCGCAAGTAGGTACCCAACTTTATTACTTTATTTTTGCCTCTACATTTATGACGAAACTTATGAGAGAGAATGAGTGAGAAAAATAATCCACATGGAGTATGACCGTACATGTATGTTAGCGCCTAGAAAATAATTATTACTAGATTTCTTTAAGAAAACCTAATGTTATCGACATCTCTAATCAATTCGTCATAACTTGTCAAAGTTTTTACCGATATAGCTACCACACCGGCGGAGTTATTCATAATTTAAATATTCTGTGATGTCACCATTCGGCCGTCGGTAATAACAAACATTTTTTGCGAGCGGCGCGCGACGTTTCCTTTGAAAGAATAAAATGTTGATATTTCTATGCGTTTTACACTATAACTTATTCGTTTCACATTTCTTCGCATTGAAAAATTATCTTACACATTTGGATGTGTATACTTAATATGTGATTGTGCCGACAGTGATTTTTTATTTTATTTGAAGTCGGTTTTTGACTCAGATTCAAAATAGTTTCACAAGAACATGTGTTTTAAAAAAATATCTAAAGGGACTTTGTTTTGTTGCACATCAATGACCTTTTGTCATGTGCACCAATTCATTGTTACGCAGATGACAGTACAGTCCATGATAGCTTTTTATTTGACAAGCCCCCAAAGGGCTTACAAACTCCAACGGCTTTAGGGCTTTGAAGCAAAGAAGGGACGGTTACCTCGAGAGTGTTTTTGGGGTAAAAATAATCTCGTTGAATTTAATGTTTCAAAGACCCAATCTTGGCTTATTACGTCTAACAGGGATCGAAATGGAAATCTAGTCTCTTGCAACGGAAGTAATTTTCTGAACAGGCCCTCCATTGATATGCTTGGTGTAACCCTAAGTGACCAGCTCAGGTATGGGGGCTCCATCGAAGCCAGAGTAAAGTTAGCCTCCCAAAAACTGGGCGTACTGTGCAGTAGAGATGGGTAAGTTCTGCATTTTTCCAGAGGCCTCCGTGACGTGCTTCCTTTTAGAAGTACTTGAGTTCTTGGAGCAGGTCCCGGGAGCCATTCCCAATTTGCAGATGGCCCGAGCGCGCAAAAGAACTCGAACGCCCCACCTACTCCCGAATGGCTCCCATCCTAACAGACGGATTGCAATCTTTAGAGCACAGGCGTCAGGTGGGAATGCTATCCTTGTTCTACCGGTATTACAATGGAAGATGCTCTGAGGAACTAGCGTCATTGATCCCTTCGGCACTGGTGCGTAGTCGGGAAACACGCCAAACGCGTGCCCAACATTTGTACACGGTTGACATTTGTCACATGAGAACGGGTCGTTTCTTCGACTCTTTCTTATGTTCAATAGCTCGTGTGTGAATGATTTGCCGGCCTCTGTGTTTCCTCCTTCCTACAACATGGGTCGCTTCAAGACCAATGTTCATTCCTTCCTCTCCTCAAAAAGATCCTCCACACAGCATCCCAGATGACACAGGCACTGAGGGAAATTATTTACCTCAGGGCCTCCTGTTTGGAGTTAATGTAAAAAAAAAGTATTGTTATAATGGAGGCCAGATTAAATTACACACTCACATTCAATTAGACTCAGATAACAATGGCTGACTGGATATTATAATATTAGGTCCTTACATATGAAATTGGCGTTTTGTATGGGAGGAACATAAAGTGGTTTTTTTTAAAATATAATATATTTATTTAATCAAAGTATGTACCATTGCTATCTATGCACTTTTGCCATCTCATAGGTAGTTCATCGATCCCTTTACTTAAAAAACCATTTACTAAACAGATGATATAGGCCCTGAGGGAAATTATTTTCCTCAGGGCCTCCTGTGTGGAGTTAATGTAAAAAAAAAAATCTTTCAATTCTGTATCTGAAATATAATACATAACATATAAGTATAAGGTGTAACAGCACACGCACGAGGGATTTTAATCACTGATTCCTGAGCATATTTGGAGTAAAAAATTAAGATGTCAGTTTGCTGTCCGATGCTATTTTTTTTCTATTTAAAAACAAAAAAAAACATTTTTCAATCACATATCGCTACAGTTCGCATTGCTGTGGGATATAGCCAGTCGTGATGGGTTTGAGCGATATGCGCACTGTTTCGTGTGTTAACATGCTGTTAGAACGAGACGCAACACTTATCAAGTGACTGCTAGGCTATAAACGCGCCATTCTCCTAACTACTCAGTTGCGACATGTGATGAAAAAATATATAATGTAATAGAAAAAAATTGTCATTGTACAGCAAAATGACATCTACATTTATAACAACCAAAAATATGTTAAGGAATCGCTGATTAAAATCCTTCAGGTATGTACAATGTGCATGCATGCATTATTTGCATAATTTACTTTCATACAAATACATAAACGCACAAAAATATATTTTTTAAATTTTTTATTTATTACAAAAAAATATAACATTTCAAATTACTTACAACATTGTGCAAAATTATACATATAATGATTTTTTCTAATTATTCTACTGCTCTATAAGTTGAACTGTTATTTTTTTTAATTTTATTATTTTTTTATTAGTATCTATAGCAAAATTTGTACATAATGTATTTATAAATTATATTATATTAAGGTATTATAAAGTTTTTTTTTTCACAGTCCTCCTCACTAGGGTTTCCTGTTCTGAGGCGGCCTGTTATGGGAGGAGTATTTAAATATATAAAGAAAATAATGCTTAAAAGGCTGCATAAACAATAAATTAGAGACTTATTAAATAACTACAAACGTAATTTGACATACACAACAATATATTTCAATATTCAAAATAACTATAAATGTAATTCAACACACAAAATAATGTTATTCAACATTAAAAATAACGACAAACCTAATTCAACATACAAAATACTGTAATTCAACATTCAAAATAACTGCTGGCATAATTCAACAAATACATATTAGAAAAATAGGAAAAACAATAACTATAACCAAAGTTTTTTTTTAAATGCAGATAGTATAATAAATTAAGTAAAAATACAATACATCATTTTCCTATTTCCGGGAATTAGTTTGTCATCTTTTTTTTTTATATTTTATTTTTGGACAATAATATAGTGTTTTGTTTTAAAGAGTTTAAATTTTTCATGTACACTTGTTACTGAAATTTAAACGGTTTCGATACATGCATGTCATTCACTAGCAAACTTAAAATTTAGTTTTTTTATTTTATTTTTTTTATTTTAATTTTTAACTTTATGAGTAAAACCTCAAATTGTAATATTTAAATAAATGAAGACAATATAAGCGAAACTCAATCGAAAATCTGGAAACAGAAAAATCAGAAAAACATATTGACACCTCTGGGACTCGAACCCAGGACCTCTGGGTTCGAGTCCTGGTTCCTCCTGGGTTCGAGTCCCAGAGGTGTCAATATGTTTTTCTGATTTTTCTGTTTCCAGATTTTTGATTGAGTTTCGCTTATATTGTCTTCATTTATTTAAATATTAAAATTTAGTGGTGTTTACAAAGTTATTGTTTTGTTTTAAATTAAAACTTAGTTTTAAGTTTTCTAGAGAATGACTTGGTTGTGTCGAAACCGGTAGCAGAAAAATTAAAATTTTAAGTAAAAAATGTTCATCAAAAATAAAACTTTTCAAAACAAAATGTCTAGAAATTGTTACATTATTAATGCCCAAGAAATACTAAAAATATAGTGTACCATCTCACACCTAAATGAAAATAGTATGACTAAAAAGCCATTTGTTTTAAATCTATTGCTATCTATCTGTACTAGACGTTTGTACATAAACTAAATATAATAGGGAGCTGGCCACAATGACACGCCAATGGAGTTTGGTACGCCAGTGGATTTTGGAACGCCACTGGTCTTTTAAATGAATTTACTACTTTGACAAAAAATGCTTCTAGGTATAATGGCAAAACTGATTTGAGTACTGGATTGAAATAAATATTTTTCACTTTGGAGACTGTGGGAGACTGGGGTTTTTAGAATTTTAGGTTACTGGGATACTGGGAGAGGTAAACTGAATCTAAGACTGATTAAAACACTTGAAAAGAGGTTTGAAATTGGAGACTGTTGGTATCTTGAGTGTTGTTTCTTCTTGGCTGATAGTTTTGAACTGACTTCCTACCGGTTTGACTTCTATTTTTATAGGGCAAACTCAGTTCGGACTTTTGGGGGACAGAACCTCCTTAATTTTTCTAAGGTACTTGTTTTAGGTAATTTCCCTGGTCGCTACGATTGGAAGTCAGCTGTGTTAAAATTATGTGTGATAGTTTTTGCCAAGATTTTACCAACTCAGGATACCAACGCCTCACATCATTTTTATTGTGTTTACAAGAAAAGGTACAAGTATACATATGTGATATAAGGTACAATTTTAAACAGTAAATATTTTTCTTAAAGTGCAACAATCACTGATAGACGTCAGTTTTTGGTTGTTTTTGTAGCATATACTCATTTTTAGGTGATGATGTTTATTTCTTGATCCAAATTATTCCCAATTTCTCGAAATTGAGCTCCAAATTTTTCGGAAGATGAATTCGCTGTCGTAAATATTTACGATTCAGATTTTTCCTTTGTTCAGAATTGACCAAAAGTGGCTCGGCTGGTCGCATGGTGGGGGTGACGTAAATAGCCAGCCATTTCCTTGGCGTTGATCATTGCTGTCTGGAGTCCCTTGTGGAAGCATTAGGTGGTTATTCAGATGTGTTTTCCAGTCCAATGAGGCTGCTGCATGTATTCATTATCAATTTCATTTATGTTTTCAATTGCTTAGTTAGTTAAAGGACATAATAGCGTTGTAGACAAATCATTTGGAAGGGGCACCACATGCACATTATTCCGCTAGCCAATAGCAGTTCTCAGATTGTCGTGTTGGCGGCATGGTACTCTGTGGGAGCGTAAATTCCATTCTTGAATTTCCACGGTTGTCATACGCTTTCGCGCACTCGTTTGATGCACATGGATTCCTACGACATGTTCGATACACTATCTGAGGGGTGAATTTTATTAATGAAATATTCTTTATAAATTTGATATAAGGCGTTTCTTTTATGCAATTCTTTGATAAATCGTTAATTACATTGTCTAAGTATTACTAAAGTTGGGGGAAATAGTATGGTTTCTTAATTTCAATAAGTATTCTTTGAATTGTAATTATAGGCTGTGAGGCAGCTCTAAAGGCACCTCCCCGCCCAATAATGCCAAACTGTAATTGGTTCTGTATTAATAGAAAATTATCATAAAAGACATTTCTGATAGTTTTCTCATTTAAACCTCCGCCTGTCGCGCCTTTTTTTTAATGCGAGGAGTCGCGGGGGGTCGCCAAGGACCCCAAAAATAAATATGATTAAACTGTTTTTATAGCATACATTTGATGTGTTATTTTAACTGATTATAGTAACGTGATAGGGGCTGCGTTGAAATAAAAAGAAATATTTAAAAAATATATATTTATTTTTAATATGAAAGCTTAAAATTCAACAGAAATTTTTTTTTATAATTTTGAATCATACTTATTTTAATCGTAAACTTTTTAATAAAATCTAAACAATTTCTATCAAATTAATTGATATCGATACAGACTTATTATTTTTACAAAAAAGTGATCTAAAAAATATAATGAAAAAACATGTAAACTTGTTTTTTCATTGTATTTTGTTGAGCCTCATGCAGAAAGTCATGTCTGTATCTCACAGCGCACATGAGCAGACTGAATATCGGCAGCACTAGTGTCAAGTATATTAGGAAACTACCTAAAGTAAGGAATCTGTGGGAACATTTAAAATGTACATAATTAGCATTTCTGTAAAACCTGGGTTTTTAAAGACCCCACGCAACGGGTCCGGGTTAATATGTTGCGTAAGTTATAGAAGACATGGATAAGTTTTTTTATTCTTTCCACAGTGAGGTTGATATGGTCTTTCCATTTAACATTTTTAACTATTAAGATTTCAAGATATTTTACATTAGATTTAAGATTTAGTTTAGCGCAGTCCGTATTACATGCAACTTCATTTATTAAATTTTTTAAATGAATGGTCAGGTTAATTAATTTTTTTGGTACATCTTCTTGTAGAGAAAAGGGAATAGAATATGTTTTTTCTGTGTTGAGTGATAATAAATTGCTATCGAACCATTTTTTGATAACCTTCATATCTTGATTGACTGCATTGGTAATCTCGTTCATTATTGTCTTTTTTTCCCATAATTATTGCAATGTCGTCAGGAAAAGATATAAATTTACCGTGAAGTGATAATTAAAAAATTTTATTAACATAAATTATGAATAAAATTGATCCAACGACAGTCTTTTGGGGAATTTCAAATTCCAAAATATATTCACATTATATAATAATACTAGCTGACCCGAAAAGTTGTTCTTAAATTATTATGATATAAATTATTTCTAGAGAATATTTTAGTTGTTATAAAAAATAATGAATGTATTGTAAGTTTGTGGGGATGGGATCTATTACAGAAAGAGGAATGGAGCGCTGTAGATGATGCCCGCTGATAAAAACAAAAAAACATCAACCATTAATTTTCTCAATTCAATGTATTTCATTAAAGTAACGGACATATTTTATTTTTTATTTATTTATTAGAGATAATATATTACAAAATTATTATATACAATTTATAATACATTACTCCCAATGAGTTTTATGAAACTCATTTCGGGAAGGACAACACTATACATCTAAAGGAAAATTATTCCATATTCATTCTTTGATCTCTTAAAAGTTAAATGTAAAGTGAAAAAAAGTAATATATTTTTTATTCTAAAGTAAGAAAATGAAATAAAGAAATTCAATACTAATTTCAAAGACCAATTGAGTTTATGATATTTTTTGTCAGTCCGTCTTTAGCCAACACAAATAAGCTCGATGTTTTGCCCATGCGAGAACATGATGCCGAATGAAATATCAAAATGACTCGACGCTTCTCGTGAATGTCTTGCGCATGTGTGGATGAAAGTTCGATGAGGTGGATCTGTCATTCAACGACATAAATAATTTCGTTCTGTTAGAAATACGAATGACGGTTAAATATGTTCACACAAAAATACTAAATCGCGACTAAAAAATGGGAGGGTGAGGGTACCAGGGTGAAAATTTGGCATTATAGGTATTTTTTGATGCCAAATAAAAGAAAAAAAAAACAAATTTATTAACATTATAGCACTTTGAATATAAACAAATAACTGCAGCTATAGTATTATTGGAGGTAACCAGTTATAGGGCGATGTGTTTTAAAGTGTGTAAAGGGTGTGGTAGAGCAAATAAGTAAGATGTCGGTTCATTACTTACAGGTTTATTAACAATTTACAACTTACACATAATTCCTCTATATTTCAATATTAACAATAATAATAATAATGTGAAGGGCGAACAAACACGATATGCAAGTGATTCTTGACCGGTAGTTTAAAACAGAATTATCGGTAGTTTCCGATGCAGTGCGAGGAGAGTTCCGCGATTTGATAATGAATTCGATTGGATGCTAGGGGACCAATCGAATAGCCAGCCAAATGCAATTCAGTGTCCTTTGTTAGACCTCCACAGTATCTAACAACAATTAAAGTATATATATATATATATATTTATATAAAACCTAAATAGTTATAATATATTATTGAAAATATGCATTGCAACTAAAGTTAAAAAAAGAAAGATGTTTTTTGTAAAAAATTACATTATATGTAGGTAAGTAAATAAAAGAATTTATATTGTTATATTGTCTTTTTTATGTAAATACTGCACAAGAGTCCCAACTGTCTGCAGCCAGTGAGATTATGGCATGTCCAAAAGGGGTATGTTGTGAAGCTGAAGGGGAAGGAGATGGGGAAGAGGAAGGTGGAGGAAGTACTTCCCTATTCAGATCTGGTCACCAAAAACGACTAATGCCATTTCAAGCAACATTTCATTTCTGAATGGTGGTCTTATACCAGGGCGATACTAAAAGTATCTTCTCTACATACATATTAAGCTCTCTACACTTTATTGAAAGAAATTTGTAATATTTGTAATTAAAAAAATACACATTTAGTAGAAAATTATCATTGGTTTATAAATTACATAAGTATAAAAAGTTACCAAAGAAAATCACATACAAATAAACGATAAGTAATATTTAAAGAATATAAATTTAGGTTATAAGTTTTTAATTTTTTTTTTATTAATAGTACAACAGCTTAATTATCCAATTACCGTACAATTTTCTCATTTTGACAGTCTTAACATCTACATAGGAAGGTAATTAATATTAAAAAAAAATCTTAAGGCTACCTAAAGAAGAGTTATATATATCTAGTTTTTCCGATATTTCGTTCAACAGCACCATTCCTCTTACATGCTATGCTGTGCCAGAACATCTGTTCTACCGTATGGTATTTTGAACAAGTCGTGTCGACAACTACGGCTGAAATTTTCTGGCACGTATAAGCCTTAGCATTCCAAGAGGAACAGGCTGTCAATACGGTTATGGATTGTATTAAAACTAAGAATTGCAAGATTTGCATAACGTCTAGTTTCCAAGCTAAATCTATTTGTTGCCTTAAGTAATTCAATATGGTGCATGAACCTCGGATAAGTTCCATTCATCCGCTTATAGACATACCTAAGGAACTTTTTCTGGATTTGTTCTATCATATTAATGTATTTAGTTTGGTGCGGAGCCCACACACCACTAGCATACTCCAGATTACTTATGACGCCATCGAACATGGCTGAGGTCTCGCAAGTTGAGGTCTCTCTCTGTAAATATAATACAAGATTCACTCGTAGTGAAGGATTGGTGGTTGCTAAATTTGCACCAGTAATATAGTGAAAGAACCTTAAACTATATTGCAAAGAAAATATATATATACATATATTTTCTTTTTAATTTAAAAAAATACATACATATACCGATTTAAAGTAAAACATATGGTTCTTAACACTAATTACAATACTTTTTAAGGAAACCACCCACATCAATGGAGAAAACATTTCTTGTGTTTGAATTTTGGAGTAGTGCCATTGTAAAAATTGTAATAACATAGAAAGTATGTTATTACAAGTAATTATATTAGAAAATAGATAAATTTATATACATGAAGACAAGTCGACATAATGAACTTGAATTAAATAAGAGTTAAAATTATGATCGGCAACTGTATGTAAATGGTTAAAACGAATGTGGTTATGCATTGTGAACACCTCACTGGGAGAACCCGTGCTGAGATGTACGCATGTATTATTATGCCATCAGAGGTGATAGTACAGTATCCCCCTTGAGACTCTCAAGGAGGACTCCGTAGTACCACCCGTGGTGGCAGTATTGTACATATAGCAGGTGTGGGTAGCTGTGTTGAGATAGTCATCATTATATTATACAGACACAATGTAGTAAGTTGAGCATCATAATATACTAAAGTCGCAATGGATAATACATTATAGTAAAAAGAAAAAAAAATAAAGAATATTCATGAAGTGAACTTAGAGCGCAGTTGAGATGAAAAGAGAATAAAAGAAAAAACAAAAGTAGATGATATTAGTGCCAATATTTCAAAAATAGTTATGCAATATCAATCTATTTTCTTGATCTTGTGGTGTAATTTAAATACCAAGTTACTTTTTATGTTTGGTTTGGAGTAAATAGGTTTTGGAAAAAAGAAAAAATTTGAATATACAATATAGATAATACAGGCATCATAGATATTAGCAGAAATAAAAATAATATTATTGTATTTAAATTATTGTGGGTAGGTGGTAAGTACATAGAGTTGGTTTAAAAACATTGATATTTGAAATGGACAGGCAACATTGCAATATTGGGGTCGGTTGCTTATATTTGTTGTTGTTATATTGAGATGATCTTTATGAGTTTGTAACAATGAGTTCATTTTGAAAATTTTATTTAGACTGAGAACCCTAAAAGAGTCTAAATGAACTACCAATGACAATTAAAAATAATTCCATGTAACTATGTATTCTGCTAAAAACAAGTATACAAGGGGGTGTTTTCACCATCCTCTGAATCCATTACAATAAATAAAAACTGAGCTTCCTTATCCGATATAACCCGAACTTATTCATTAGGTTATAGTACCGAATAGCAAATTCGGACTTTATAAACGAATAAATACAAAATGTATATCCAATGTATAGTGCCTTTGACAGCTTGTCGAGTGGATGGTGAAATACTCCCGTAATTTAATAAAGTGGCGATTAGATACAGATAGATAGATTATATTGATGCCATTGTTTTACTAATTGAAATAACTGTGAATCATGACTTATTGTATTTGATTTCATCTTTGAATCTATTGATCTAACTGTTTATTTTCCATTAATCAATACATATTACATTGCACAATATAGATAGACTGATTGAAAATGTTTAAATTGTATCATATTTTAAATAAAATATTGGTAATATGTACCTATTGACAATCTGCAAAAGTACCTAGTAAAGTACGTTTTAAATTAATGTTAAAAACATAAAATATGTTTCATAAAATATGTCTGTATAAATATGAATAAAGTAGATAACTAATAGAAAAATAAAAAAGAAAGAAAATCATTTGTAGAATAGATTAATAGATGAACACACTTCAATTCTAAATAAATAGAATTGAAATATAAACCCAATAGACCCTTTTATGTCTAACTTGTTATAAAAGAACCGATAATACAATGCATATCAATAGCGGAAATTAAAATGTTGTAAAGGACAATAAATCCAAAAATGAGTTAATTTTTTTTTCTCTTTCGATCTGCGTCGTTTAAATATTTCTAGGAAAATAAGAGCATATTTTACGATGTGCATTTTTAGATGATCTTTTTTCTGAAAAATTAAATACGTTATTAACCGCCCTACCCATACGAATGTATGTCCACTATATTATCGCCCAAACGCAACAAGTCGTATCCCGTACGTTCAGGTAAAAAAATAACTATACCCAAAACCCACAAAACGTTTGTGATACGTTCTTATACTCATGTTTGTTCCTGCATTATCGCGAAGCTAAGGGATTTGATCGGGTGTTTTCGTCTCTCCCATAGATGTCACGCCGCTAGTCAGTGGTACTCTCTATGCAAGTGGCGCGGTTTATATAACCGTTTAAAAAACCCAATGTTTTTTTACCTACTTAAAAAAAGTTAATTATTCTGAAAAATCAATTCAATGTTAATTAATAAAATTTTATAATTATAGGTCTACAAAAAAAAAAAACTTTTTTTTGAAAAAATAAAAAAAACTTTCTTTTCGCTCTTCTGAACAATTAAGTTTTTGTCCTTTACAGCATTTATAATTTCTATGATCGATATGTAATGTCAAAAACCTTGAAAACTCATTGTAGGATTTGAAGAATATGTTGATTTTCTCATCCACCATATTCTGATAGCGAGTTGCTCTCTCCACAGGTGAATTTGGGTGCAGCTTTATACAACTCGCTCGACAATATAAAAGGTTGTGGCCAGGCCCCCAAGTTTGAGCCTCTAGCACAAGTCAACCTATTCTGATCTAATCTCACTGTTTGATTTCTATATTAGCTTTACCCCTTACATGAAAAGGTATTACAAACAAATTTACTCGTATGTACCCTGTGAGCGGTAGTTAGTTTTACCAGCCTTTCCATAAATTAATTCATGGGTATTAAAAACCCAGCAAGAAGTCTGGCAGTGGCGGTGTGGCCATGAACTATGGCCAGTTGCAAGGGAGTTCTGTTTTCTGTATCTCTCGAGTTCAACACTGCTGCCAAATGTCTCTCATCTCCCTGAGGAAGCACAGTGCCACCGTATCCTGCCATCTCAAATACCTTCTCAGCTAAACGCAGCAGTCGGGTGACAGAGGGACTGCTGGAACATTCCAAAGGAGTGTGATTATCACTTCTGTCTCGACTGTTGTAGCACGCACCGTGCTCCAACAGGCAACTCACAATATCGGCGGCTCCCTTCTTAGTGGCAATGTGCAAAGCTGTGGAACCTCCCACTACAGTTTTAGCGTTGATAAACTTATGGTAAGCTTTGGGTTTGGTTCTTTTTACGTTCTGCAACAAGAGACGGACCGTTTTTCCGCAAGTTCGGAGTGTGGCGAGGTGCAACGGGGTGTTCCCTTTCTGTGAAATGGCAGTAGCGTCGGCTCCGTTGTCTAGCAACAGCTTCGTAACCTCTACCGTGCTGGCACAGTGCAGTGCCGTTCTACCCTCATCATCCGCTGTGAACACTTCCGATCCATTCTCTATTAATCTACGTACCTCGCTCCTATCCCCTTCACTAGCTGCTGTCAGTAAATTATAATCGCAAGGCAGAATATAGCGGTCATTTAAATCCATTCTTGAATTTAGTCGTTTTTCAAACTTATGTAGACATTCATCCAGTTCTGTGTACATTGGGTTATTGGGACCAAATACGGCATTCCTCGCTTCCAACACCGCCTTGTGAATCTTCAGGGTATCATAAAAACAATACTGACCGAGATATAACCCCGTCATCAAATCCATAGTTCGAATAGTGTCAATGTGATTGGGTCCGAACATATTCTTCTGAATAGCTAATACTTCTTGAAGAACTTGCAGAGAGTCATCCAGTTTGTGTTGCTTCATAAGAACACGTGCCATATTGCATCTGGCCCTGAGCGTGTCTGAGTGATCCTGCCCCAAAACATTTTTTCTGGCTTCGAAAACTGTTTGAAACAAATTTAAAGCTTCATGGTACTCGCCTTGAGCAAGCAACACCAAGGCAATGTTGTTTTGTTGAGTAAGAGTGTTGGGGCTTTGGGCCCCTTCTGTGTTTTTAAACCTTTTGTGAAGTTGCCTGTGCAAGTGCAAGGCCTCTTTATACTTTCCCAGGGAATAAAGCACAAGCCCTGCACTGTTTTTAGTAACCATTAGTTCCACATGCCCCTCTCCAAGCACTTCCTGTTGCCTCTGCATAACTTCCTGGAATATATCCCACGACTCTTCCACCCTTCCTAGCCTCGATAATAATAAAGCCAGCATACTCCTGGTCTGCAGGGAGTCCGGGTGGTCAGGACCAAATGTTTCCTTTCTCTTCCTGTAGATATCTTCCAACATGGGCATGGCTTCTAAATATTTACTCTGTTTGTACAATGCTTGAGCTATGTTGTATTGAATGTCCAGCGTTCCTGGATTATCCTCTCCCAACAATTCAACTCTTTCATTAAGCAGTTGTTTTAAAATATCCAGGCCCTCTGCGAACCTTTCACGCAGAAATAACATTTCCACTTCGGATAAGATGTTACAAGCATTAGCCTGTGAAACCTGCTTTAAAATGTCTATGGCGGGGAAACCATATTTCATAGCAACAACTACAAGCGTGTTGCCATCGGTGTCGCGAGCCTTCATCACCGCCTTTATGATTTCTATGTTGCTTATTGTGTTTATATCTTGAATTACCTTAATATCACGAGATCGTACTTTCTTAAAACAGAGAGCAACTCTTCGCAGCAAAGATTTGACCTCTTTTTGAGTTGCAAAATCCAACGGAGTCTTTGTATTGCCAGATTTGAGGTTATGTACTGCGCCGTTTTTTAACAAAGATTCTACTAAACCTGGATGAGAGTATTTGGCTGCGTAATGTAGAGGAGCGTTGCCGCCTTTTCCAACAATATTGGGATTAGCTTTGCTCTGCAATAAAATATCACAAACTTGCTGAAAGCCTTTCCAGGAAGCGATGTGTAAAAGTGTCGAATCAGAACTTTTTACATCTAAATAATTTGCCAAGTCTTTAACCAAAGTGCAAACCATCTCAACGTAATTTTTTTTGAGGGCCTTAAATAGTTTTCTAATTGACTCTAACAGTTCTTTAATATCTGGACTACTAGTCAAATCTGAAGGAGTTCTGCCAAGTTTGTCTCGGGCGTCATACACTGCACCGCTCTTTAATAACAATTTGACCACCTCTATGTGTCCCTTTTCAGCAGAACAGTGAATAGGCTTGAAGCCTTTTAAATCAGTGGAATTAATATCAACATGTTTCTCTATCAAATACTGAGCCACAGCTAACTGCCCTTCTTTGGCGGCGTAATGCATCAGGGTAGATCCATCGGATCCCTGATCATCAATACTAATCCCAGGCTTTAGGAAAAACGCCAAAATGTTGCGATGGCCGTGTCTAGCGGCTATGTGGATTGCTTTAAAACCTTGTATGGTTTCAGCGTTTATATCAGCTCCTCGATTTACCAAAAGTTTAGTTACATCAAGATTGTTATGAAAATATTTGCGTAGGACGTCAAAATGTTATGAAGTTATTTAACTTTCACATTGGAAGCTAAAATGTTAGGAATATAATACATGGAGAGCATGAGACAAGTGTGATTATCACTAGAATTTCTCAGGCGTGGACCTTAAGTAGGCGGCTGTGTAATACTTTGTATGAGGATAGGTTATTTAAATGAAATAGTATTGTGCTTTGACACAGTTAAATTAATTTATTAATTATTACAAATAATAAACAGGGCTAGACTAAATTCTGAATGGGCATATTATGGAGCGTTAGTACCGTTTAATCTTGAGGAGTTGATGAATGGGTGGATGCCATATGTAGGCGATCCATGCTGCTGCTTGCTGCCTTCGGAGATGGGCGGTTAGTTCCCTCCGCTGCTGACATGTGCTGAACGGCAGGCTGGAGCGACGAACAGGCCTCCAGTCCCGCGGTTTCCCAGCGACGTCCCGTCCAAGGGCGGTTGCCAGCCAGCCGACTATGTTGATGACGGCCAAGGTGGGCGATCTTCGGCCGCATCCCTGCGAGCACCTCTGGCTCCAGGTATAAGTCGGAAGGTCTTGTCATGACTGCGTCTGCAGATGCTGGATGTGGTTTTAATCCAGCAGAAATAATGTGCTCCCATGGTACTCCGCTGCTGATCCAGGATTTTAATGATTGTCCTGATGGTCTTCAATAATGGATGCCGCTGGTGGGCGCGGATTTATCAATCTTCACATGTTAAAATAATGGCGAACTATTAATATTTGATTACGTCGACCCGCCACAGGGACGGTGGCCATGGTCACCTGTGGCTGCTCAAAGAATGACGAGCTCCAGGCCAGTCCTGCCTAGTGAACCCCTCTATGCAGATCCTCAGTATCACCAACTGAGCAAAGGTAAGCATTTCAATGCTACCAATATAATGATGTTGAATGTTAACAAACTTCACACCAAAAGTACCCATACACAGATAGTTCACTTGTTACATTATTTTTTATGTAACATTTCCGCCTTTCCCACACAAAAAAAAAATTATCCATAATTTTTTTTTTAAAACACTCCCTAAAAAAACACAAGCCAACTAGAAATCTAAGCTAAACTCAAAGCAAAAATAAGCATATGTAAAAACTATACAATAACAGATGATTATAAACCATAGTAGATGGGTGCCCGCATGTGAAGAAATGGACGATCCAATGCCATCTGGACGAACTCTCGAGGTTTTCGCGAAGCTAGAGGCGAACGTCTTCAATGGAATTGAAGCACCCAACTCTGTCACAGCGACCCCTGAAAAACACCAAAACAATTCTGTAGGTATTTGCAAAAGAAAAATTTAAAAAACAAATTCAAAACAGAATCAAGTAATCCAAAAGGCAAGATTGTATTTTTACATAATCATAAATGTATTCTAAATTTGAGAACAAAAATAAAAGTATGAATTAATCATAAAATAAACATTATTTTGTAAAAATATTATTGTAAACATACTAAATATACTTGTAAATATATTGTTGTAAAATATATACTATTGTAAAATATTCTAGACACATTATACGAGACATACTATACTAGACATACTATACTAGAGATACTATTGTAAAATATTACGGATGAAAAGCAAGTGTAAGTTAATGCGAACAAACAAAGTTTTGAATCTAGAATATTATGAAACTTGGTTACGATTGATTAGTTAGACAATAAAATGTTGAGTTTATTACTATTAATGTTTTTTTTAATTTATTTTTTATTATTAAGTATTTGGTAAAAGCGTGTTTGCTGAATGTATGGGGCTCAAAAACATTATCTGTCTCTTTCCAAGAGCTCAATATAAGATAATGTAAAAGGATTGATTTTGTATATTGTGACTTGATGTGAGAATTGTGAAGTGATTTATTTATCACTTTTAGTTGTAACGCGGTATGCATACATAACTCGATTTTTCAATAGAGTAATATGATAAGAGCGAGTTGTTAGGATTGACAATACTTTGAATCGAAATAAACCGAACAAACTCGAGACATTACACGCTGTTACTTTGGTATGTCCATTAATGATCAGCGTGACAACGGCCCTTCTACCTTCTGCAGGGAAAACATCCGCAGACAATAGATCCTCCGTCTTCACTCTGATGCTGGAGCATACTTATTCCGAAACGTCGGGCCACGGTTCTACTATGAACAGATTCTGTCATGTCCATAGTTTCTCCGCATCCCGGAATTAAGATGAACGATCGATGAATTCGAAGCGTTACGAATAGGTAGCGGCATACACTATTCTCATCTTCGGAATATGTGGACAAAATATGGGAAAGTATCAATCTCCAATTGTACTCCCATAATTTTATAATGATGTGTTAACTGAGTGTAAACATGTTTCTCGCGGTACTTCAAGCACGGCAGGAAAAAAAACCCTGGTTAAACAACATCGACGTCCATTAAAAAAAAAAAAAAATTTTTTTTGAATTCTCTAAGTCCACAAATATACTAAAACATTATGCCCGTAATTGAAAAAAAAATGAAATAATTATCAAATTTATGAAAATGTCATGATTGACAGAAACCAGATATTAAATTCATCCAAAACAATTTTCCGAATTGTTGTCATAATCCTCTTAATGTAGAAATAACACAGCTTTGTTATTGTTGATAATTGATGTTGTTGTTAAATGATGTTGAAGAAAATGTATTAATTTGTGCCAAACCTGGATTTAAAAATTATTTGAATAATGTTATGACGGTTTAAAAATTCCTGCATTCTTACGTTATTTATAAATGAATGTATCCTCTTCGCGTTGACTATTTAAAAAAAAATGTTTGTAAATTTGTTGCTGTGATAAGATATAGTAACAATTGTCACATAATATTTCGTAGCTAATGAAATAGAATGTAAGACCGTTTTCTATTTAGCAAAGAATAATTATTTAGAATGAAAGTGAAAAGTAAAGAAAATAATTCACAAACAATATTATGACAGAACTGTCATTTTGAGATTGTAAACAACGTTATCTATGAAATGTCAACAGTGTATTATTTTGACAGGTAACAGCTGTTGCTTTGAAATCGGGTCCCGAAAATATTTAAAACGAATAATAATATTGAATCGTAATAATAATACCATATAAGATATTTGAATATAATAGAATAGTTTTTAAAAAACTTTTGCACGATATTGACAATTTTCACAATTTCATTAACCCGATGAAAACATAGTATTGCAAATTTTTTTATATTTTTAAGTTGGTATTCACCTTTGTAACTTCACTGCATAATATAACCTCAATAATTATAATATAATGCAAGAACATTTGCTCAGCAAATGTACGTCGCGATACTAATGACATTAAATCAATTTGAAATACCTGTGTAAAATTAAGACATTTTATAATGCACACAACGACTTTGATATCAACTTCGTTGAGGTTAAAAACAACGTACGCGAAACGACAATTGATAATAAAGCGACGCACACGAAAATTAAAAAAAAACTTAATAGGTATAACGCGTATCTGTAGATAAAGAATATTTAATGTATTTAATATACATAGTAATGCATTTACACAACCGTAAAATTTTCCAATAGTATGTATGAAATAAAATCGCCATAATCGCAAACAACAATATGATTGTTACATATGAATTGAAAATCCATTTTTACAAAAGAAACCACGCGGGAATCTTTAGGTACCATTGAAATGTGACATAGTGTCGAACAAGAAATTTACCATCAAGCAATAAAATATAAAAATTTATGACTATATTATCACAATAGAATATATCAAATTATGTTGAGCGCCATAATGTTACCGACTACCTACAACGAAAGAAATTATTGTCGAAAATAATTCTTCATATGGGCTATGATGCATTATTATGGAAAATATGACAGAATTGATAATTAGCAGAAAAATAAACTGCAAAATAATAAAGAATAGCAGGTAGCAAATATGTAACATTATTATTTGTAAGAAGTTGAATTTGAATATTACTCTATCAGAATTTAAACTTTAAATAGATGGCAAGTTAGGTAGACTGAACAGAAATTAGCATTGTAGATTTGCCAACAAAAAATGTTACAATAAACTGAGATTAATTGTGAAGATAATATATGATATTTTTACAATGATTTACACATCTATCGAAGTTATTTTTTTTCAGAGATTATTAAAAATAACCCTCTCACACAAAGTATTAGCCAATCGAGCCCAACAAACGTAGGAGCGCCAAAATGTTATGAAGTTATTTAACTTTCACATTGGAAGCTAAAATGTTAGGAATATAATACATGGAGAGCATGAGACAAGTGTGATTATCACTAGAATTTCTCAGGCGTGGACCTTAAGTAGGCGGCTGTGTAATACTTTGTATGAGGATAGGTTATTTAAATGAAATAGTATTGTGCTTTGACACAGTTAAATTAATTTATTAATTATTACAAATAATAAACAGGGCTAGACTAAATTCTGAATGGGCATATTATGGAGCGTTAGTACCGTTTAATCTTGAGGAGTTGATGAATGGGTGGATGCCATATGTAGGCGATCCATGCTGCTGCTTGCTGCCTTCGGAGATGGGCGGTTAGTTCCCTCCGCTGCTGACATGTGCTGAACGGCAGGCTGGAGCGACGAACAGGCCTCCAGTCCCGCGGTTTCCCAGCGACGTCCCGTCCAAGGGCGGTTGCCAGCCAGCCGACTATGTTGATGACGGCCAAGGTGGGCGATCTTCGGCCGCATCCCTGCGAGCACCTCTGGCTCCAGGTATAAGTCGGAAGGTCTTGTCATGACTGCGTCTGCAGATGCTGGATGTGGTTTTAATCCAGCAGAAATAATGTGCTCCCATGGTACTCCGCTGCTGATCCAGGATTTTAATGATTGTCCTGATGGTCTTCAATAATGGATGCCGCTGGTGGGCGCGGATTTATCAATCTTCACATGTTAAAATAATGGCGAACTATTAATATTTGATTACGTCGACCCGCCACAGGGACGGTGGCCATGGTCACCTGTGGCTGCTCAAAGAATGACGAGCTCCAGGCCAGTCCTGCCTAGTGAACCCCTCTATGCAGATCCTCAGTATCACCAACTGAGCAAAGGTAAGCATTTCAATGCTACCAATATAATGATGTTGAATGTTAACAAACTTCACACCAAAAGTACCCATACACAGATAGTTCACTTGTTACATTATTTTTTATGTAACAAGATGACCCGCTTGAGCGGCAATATGCAGTAACGTTTGGTTGTCATTGCTTCTCTGATTAATCTTAACACATTCTTGTTGCAACAGAATTGAAGTGTTTTGCAATTGGGCAAAAGATACAGCCAGCGCTAAAGGAGTCATATTCTGTGAATCTCTCATGTTACAGTTTGCTCCATAGTGCAGTAATCTTTCTAAAATGTCTGGCTTATTCATGAGGACTGCTTGATGCAGAGACGAAGAATTGGGATCCGTGGGATTGACATTGGCTCCATTTTCTAGCAAAACATTAACAAACTCCGTATGTCCCAATTTTATTGCAATAAATAAAGGTGAACGGTCTTGTTGTGTGCCATCTGCAACTTTAATACCTCTCTCTATCAGCATCCTGGCTATCAGCCCATCACCGCTTTTGGCAGCCGCGCATAAGAGGTTTAATCCGTTTTGATCTTTAATATTGATATCAAAATCTTTTCTCTTCAACAGAGCTTCAACTACAAGTCTATGCCCTGCAGCAATTGCAGTGAACAGAAGTTTTCCTTCTCCAATATTTAAATTCACTCCTCTGGCCAACAACATGTTCAATAGGTCTGTATTGTTATTCCTTGCTGGCCAGCATAATGCGGAAGAACCTGTAGCATCTAAACAGTTAACATCTGCTTCACATGTTAACAAGACCTCAACAGCAGACTTGTGATTCCCGCAGGCAGCCATGTGCAATGCGGTGGCACCTTCGTTGTCTTTAGCTTCAACATCAGCCTTTCCTTGGAGCAATGCTTCTACCATTGGACCGTCTCCAACAAACGACGCAATATGCAAAGCTGTTCTGTTGTGTTCCTTATTCTCGCTGCTAACATCTGCTCCATGCTTTAGCAATATTTGGATAGTTTCCTGATTGAAAGTTTTAGAAGCAGCTGCGTGTAATGGTGTATTATTAATATTATTTTTAGAGTTAACATTAGCACCTCTTTTTATCAAAGCATCTGAAATTGCACTGTGACCATTCCTGGCGCTGAGATGCAGAGCTGTCGACCCTTCATCGCATGCAAAATGTACATTAGCTCCTGCAGCCAGCAAAGTGTTTACCACTTGTAGGTGACCTGCTTGTGCGGCCAGGTGCAATGGTGTCTCTTCATTTTCTCCTTTGGTATTGATGTCGACTCCCCTTTGGATTAAAGTCTCTGCAATGGAAGTATGGCCGCGGCGGGAAGCACTCTGTAAAGCCAGTACGCCGTCAATGTCTCTGCAATCCGCCAGAACTCCATTCTGCAACAGAAGGTCAACTATATCTGCATGTCCACCTGCGACCGCTAGGAAAAGCGGGGTAAGGCCATCGCTTCTTTTAATATTGACATTGGCTTTATGTTGCAACAGAAGATCTATGATAACAGCATTACCATTAATAATAGCTGTGTGGAAGGGGGTGTTCTTGTCTATGTTATCTCCGATATTAATAAAAGCTTTTTTTTCCAAGAGAATTTTAACAATTTCTTTGTGGTTTTTTTCCACGGCAAACTGTAACGGGGACTGACCCTTGTAGTTCCGGAGATTCACATGGGCCCCCTTCTCTAACAGAGTGTTGACGACCTCCAGGTGACCATGTAATGCTGCCAGATGCAGTGGAAGGACTCCTTGCTTAGTCTTAGCATCGACATCAGCTCCATCTAGCAGTAAGTACTGTACCATTTCTACATGACCGTTTTCTGCAGCTACGTGAAGGAAAGTAAACCCCCCACTGTCAGTTGTTTCCCCCACAATAGCATCCTTCTCTAAAAGAATCTCAACCACATCTAAGTAATTTTTCTCTACAGCATATCGCAAAGGAAAATATCCCAGAAAATCTTTGACAGTTGGTTTGGCTCCCAGTGAAAGCAATGTCACGACTGTTTTCTTGTGGCCATTTCGGGAAGCCAGATGTAACGGTGTCTTTCCAGTACCATCAACTTGATCAACTGCATTTCCCATTTCTACCACTAAGAATTTAACAGTGACATCTCTTCCAAAGGACGCGGCTACGTGGAGGGCAGTTTGACCATTGACATCTTTCAATTCGGTGCTAATCATTTCCTGTTCAATCAAGAATACAATGGTCTCAATATTGGGTCCCCTAACAGCATAGTGTAGCGTAGATGACAAATCTTCCTTTCTTGAACATATATCAGCTCCTTTTGCGATCCCAGATGTGAAATTCTCAAAGTTCCCGTCAAGTAGAGACTTCCACATTTCCTTCTGTTTGTCAAGAATAGATAAGCCGCGCTCATATCTCTGTCTCAATTGTTTAATATTGTGTTCTAAAATGTTCCCTATTTTACAGTTCATTAAAAGGTGTTTGCTTTCAGTAAGTTTCGTGGCATTTAGGAGCACAGCAGACCAAGCATCAGTTGGCAGAATGTCTACCAAGGCGTTTCTGTGAGCCAAGTGGTTGCGCAAGCACTTACCGTTCAACAGAGGCGTGTCTCCATCTAGATACAGCATGTTATTGGGAACGAGCCCGGCACTGTCTAATAAGGACATGGTATCTAACACGAGGCCTTCTAGCACTAATGTGTTTGTGGTGTTATCTTTGAGGAATAATGAAAGATGTTCATATAATTGACAATTCATTCTATTAGTCCCTATTGTTTTCTCCAGTTCAGTTATTTTCAGACTGATTTTTTCTCTAGTTTTTTTCTCACTGCTGTTTGTAGTCCTCTTTCCTTTGTCGTTTTTATTGAAATTATTCAGTTGTCTACTATAATCATCAATACCGTTAATATTACCCTTGTCAAATGATTGAACATAATTTATTCTGCCTATGGCGAATAATATTTTTACAGCAATCTCTGGTTTAATTCTCATAGAAACACTATCATAAAATTTGCATAATAGGCTGCCTAGTTCTGGCTCGTAGTTTACAAACTCTAAGGAATTTTTTTCTGTTGGAAAATCTTTTATAATTCTTTTAGCATTGAATTTTACACCATTTATAAGGTTGCCAATAGTTTTTGTTCCATGGCCATGAAAATCTGAAGGATCGCGAAATATTGCCATTAATTCGATGTAATCTTCCATTGATAAACGATATTCTAATTTTGTTTTGTCGAGAACATTTTTTATTTCGACAAACAGTTCCTTCTCATATGGAGTTTGATCTTCTATATTTTTAAGTAGATCTTCAAGCTTTTGGTGGTCTTTCGTACTATTATCTGTTTCTTGGACCAAAGATTCCGCATTTATATTTCGAAAGCAAATATTTCGAAAGACATTGGCAATTTCTTGAAATTCTTCTACACTATTACTATTGATGAGTGCGGTCAGCATACGCTTTATTGTGTTCACTTTGTTGAAGTATGTTATATCAGAAATGACAGATGCTACTTTTTTAATGTCAATTTGTATGTTTGAATATAGTACAGCGTCTTCTGACTCTAAGTGTGGGTGGGATAGTGAGTTTCGTAAGTTTTTCAACACACTTCTGGTTTCTTGGGGAGCAGAGAGGAGGAGAAGATCACTCACGGCTGGAGAGAGTTTGGGGCTGTCCAGTGTGTTCTTCAGATGCTCTCCCGTCACCTGGAGGGCTCTCTTGATAGTCAACTGGCCGACTCTAGTAGCGGAATCTGCCAGCAAGGCCGCATCTAAGTATGTCTTCATGATGTGGAGTGAGGAAATGTCTCTCACCTCCTTATAGTCAGCGTGCAAATCTGGATAACTGCCGTTGATGGTAGCGGCAACGTCCTCGCGGTTTTTTCTCACCGGGTTCCTAAGCTTCAGAACATCTGTAGACCTGATGAGTTCCTCCAACTCTTGCAGATCAGAGGCAAACTTGTTCAATTCCTTGAGTAACCTCTCTTTCCTCAGTACGAACAGATAGAACATATTCAATTCTTGTCGCATGTGGGCGGACACAAAACTCACCAAGCAGAATTCCACTTCTTCCCAGGGCAAAATGTTGTACGTCGATTTCAATTGTTGTTTCAGTATTTGGATATTCTGAGCGATAAACTTAGCGGTGTACAAAAAGTGACTGTCCACTTCATCATAAGTATTAATTTGCTCAACATTTTCCACAAGCAGTTGGATTCGTTCTTGGATATTAGCTGTGGAAGTGGCCGGAAGCGCTCCGTCATCTTTGGAGAAGAAACGTAGATCGACCAGCGTGTATTGGACAAAGATATGCATTTCCTCTGACAGGAGGACGTTGTTCAATAGTAATTCCCCATACGACTCAGAAATGAGTCGCTCTGAGAGTTCAGGGATTAACGTCCCGAGGAGTGTTCGGAGAAGCTCCACATTGCTTGAGCGGATGGTGTAGTACACGGCATTGTGTCCTTCATATTCCTGCTCCACTGAACACCAGCGGGGATCAGCAACCACTGCCCCATCACCGGGGGAGAAAGTGTCGTCCTCCAATAAGAATTGCAATAAGTCAGTCCTTCTGTGCTTGCAAGCCAAGGTGATGAAGGGGAAGGAGGGAGAGTCCATCTCCCGAAGCCGTTTCAAGTCTGCGCGGGACCGGCAGGCCAGGAGAGCTGACACGTTATGAGTCGTGTCTGCTTCCATTGTCAGACACTTCAATCACACTACACTACACTGATTACTGCTGTTGCTGCCTAGTACTGTTAACCAACAACCACACAGCACAATGTTACACTTGCAAACATATCACTAGTAGCCTCGAGCGACCATTTTCATTACTTATGTGAATTTTTAAATCACTTATAAAAAGGCACGTCACTGAACTCTGTGACAAATCCAGATAGATATTAAAACGCATTAAATATCATAATTTTTAATGAACTCAATCGAATCTTAATTATCATATTAGATCAGTGTTTCCCAAACATTTTTATTCACCCCGGTTGTTCTTATACTTTGTCTGTTTACTGCTCTTTTGATTGCTTCATTATTTATTTTCTAGTTGAACTTTTCCAATCTATCTATATATATATATATAAAATCAATTGCTGTTCGTTTGTCTTGCTAAAACTCGAAAACGGCTGGGCCGATTTAGCTGATTTTGGTTCTGAAGTGTTTGTCATAGTCTCAGCAATTTCATTTTCCCATATAAACTGTTCTATCTACCTACTTTCCTGTCAAACATTTGACATTCGTCCCTTCTATACGGTAGACTCGGGTCCATGCGAATTGAAGCAAATAAAATAATAATAATATAAGCTTTTTTTTTAAGTTTTCTAATACTTGAATTGTCAATTATGGGAATTGTCAATTATGGATATTTTAAATATGTACCTGTGTTAGGTTCCAAATTTGCCTGTTTCCTCCCCTCCCCTCCATGAGGAGGGAGGGGTAGGGGAGGAGAACTCGAGATAGGGGGTTCGCGGGAGGAGTGGGGAGGGGAACCCGGGATGGGGGAGAGGAACTCGGGAGAGGGGAGGAGGGTTCACGGGACGGGGAAGCGGGCGAGGGGAGTGGGGAGAGGGAAGGCGGAAAAGGCGGAGTGGGAACGCGAGAGGGGAAGGGGACGCGTGAGAAGAAGGGGAGGCGGAAGGGGAACGGGACGAATGGGAAAATACACTCAGGGATAAACAATTTCTTTATTAAATGGCATAGCAACGCATGCCGGGTACCAGCTAGTAATTTATAAAATACATCACGTGTACACCTTGTTCATAATGTTGTTCGCAGTATCCTGAATATGACTCCATTATTTGGGCCAGAAATAGAAAGAATACAAAAGAGGTTTATGCGTTACGGAACGTACCCATACTACGTGACCAGTTCGGTGGGGGTCTTCAAGTCTTCAAAATACCACGCTTGGTACAAATGAGCGGCGGAGGGCTTAGGTTTTTGGTCACCGGAGGGGGGGGGGGGGGGGGGTTAAAAATTGCAAAAAGTTGGTCACGTAGTATGGGTACGTTCCCTTACCTGTATACCAATCATCCAGTTGATAGATCAGAAATCTCTGAAATTTTTTATTTGAATTGAGTATGCAATTATGCATATGTAAATGTGTACCCTCTTACTGGAACAATATTCATATTACTCATAAATAAAAGCTTGTAGTGAGTTAAAAAAAAAGGTTTCTGTTCCTTGGTCACTAGAAGAATATTTCAAAATGTCATACTAATATACCGGACCCATATTTCATAGTATATTTAATATGTAAAACACAGACACGTATAAAAAGTATTTGATTTATGGTGAGTATCGGCTTTCTTCGTTATCTCAAAGCTTAGTATTTGGAGATGTCAGATGCCAATGGGTTAAACATAGGGGGCATACATTAATTACGTGAGCTCAAAAGGGGAGAGGGGGGTCCAGCAAAATCTCACGTTACTTGAAAAGAATATACGAAGTGGCCCAAATTTATCTCACCAAGGGGGGGGGAAGGGGTCTAGATTTGAAGGAAAACTGCTCACGTAATTAATGTATGCCCCCATATATGTAATGCTGCAGCTTTTTCTTACACACTTTAGTGTAAAAAAAAGTATGTACTTTTTTTATAACAACAGTCTAAAATGAGACTAATGGTGAATGTGTGCCTGCACACCTCCAAACAATCATTATCATACAACTCCCTCAAATGTATGAAGAAAATGAAATGAAAAAATTCCCATCGCCGTGGCTGAGCCGTAATAAGATATACCTGTTTCCTCCAAATGAAAATATAGTACTTTGGAGGAAATAGTCACACGTATTTTATGTGTCTAACCATTATTTAATGTGTAAGAAAGAGCTGCAGCATTATAACGATAAGGAATGTGTGTTTATTGCCTTTTTTTTCATTACAGTAATGTAACTGTAAATCGTCACAAACGTACCAGATGCTAGTGATACTTGGTCACTCCAGCGCATTGGTGACCTCTCTCTGCTTCTTCTGTCAAACACTTTGCCAGCGACTATGAGTTTCCAAGTCGGAGTCCCCAATTTGGCAACCAACACGTCCAAAGATACGTTTTGGGCAGATAATAGGAAATTAATAAATCAATATTATATCTTTTGCTAATGAGTGCCGTGCAATGGTCATCTGACATGCAAAATAATGTACATTATTTTGGTGTCAATTTATTTTTATTTTTGTCTCTATCCCTTCTATGGGACCACAGCTTATTGATTTTGTGGCCCAGTGCCAGTGGCTGCCCACCTTTTGGGAAACACTGGATTTGGTTTATCAATCACTTCACAGACAAGATTGTACCAATTTAGCTAGATCGATTATTGCATGGATAAGATTATAAAACTCATTCTCTTATTAAATGCATTAAAAATAATATTATAAATTATGATAAAAACATCACATTGCGTAAGATTATTAATCAAATAAACAAAAGATGGTAAAATAGATGATAAACTGGCAGCTCACACATAATCGAAGTCGAAAATTGTTTTCAGGTGTTAGCCCATGTCGCTGTGGGCAACCTATGTATCTCCTTCAAATGTAAATCATCTTTTAGTCTTGCCACGTGCCCAGTACCGGATTATCCACAAGGCAGTGTAGGCAACTGTCTAGGGGCCTCGCATCGACTAGGGGCCCCGCGCCCCCAAAAAAATGATTTGCGTCAATGGTTTGACTCTCAGTTAGTGAGCAACTCTGGCACCCATTTTGAAAAAAGTCAGCTTTCAAGATATTTTAAATTTATTTTATTTGTTACAGATTTTTGGATTTCTTTGGCTATCACACAAGGCTAATGCCCGTGTTGTGGTAGTCATACATTTAATATTTTACATAGGAATTAAAAAATACTATTCTGTTGAAACAGATAATAAACAAACTAAATAAAAATTAAGAAATACAAAAAAGTAAGTGAAAAATAAAGAAAAAAATCGTATTTTAAAGAAAAATATTAAAGACATAAAAATTTAAATAACTTTATCGAAATAAGCAAATACTTTGTGTGTATATAGGTATTAAATGAAAAAAACACACTTTGTAAAACACCACTTTTTATTAGAATTAATATTTAACAGCCAACAATGGTTTCGCTTAGCTCAAACTTCATCAGGGCTTATTATATCAACTAAAGATAATTACATACAGACACATGTATAAAAGAAATTAAGAGAATGAGTGAAAGAGCTAGCAATAGAATAGGCAACACCCTATTGGCGCCAGAAAGAGATACAAATAGAAAAGAGGAGACAAAATTAATTACTGGATGGGTAAGTAAGGGGGGGAGGGAGAGGGAGGGAATTGTTTCAGAAGAGGTTAACGGAATAAATTATTATAAATGGGACTATCAGATAAATTGATTTGGTTATGTGGTTTGGGTACCACTAAACAATAATAATTTTAATAAGGAATTATCCATAATTAAACAAATCGCTATAAATAACGGGTATAATAAAAAATTGAAACAAATAGCATCAAATAAATTTCTTTTTAGTAATTCTAATAATAATATTTAATTTAATCACCAATTCCAATGGCGTAGAGTTCTGTTTACGAATAACTTTTCTTCTCTAAGAGTGTCTAACCAGGAAATCCAAATTCCGATTCCGACTCTAGCGCTCACACATCTGCGCTCGCGAGCGGACGTTTTTGGAACTAGATTTCGTTCCGCTGCAAGCCGGGTTTCGTGTACCTACTAGCTTACGTGGAGCTAGGGCTGCAGTATGGTTCAGACTTCATCTTCATCAATGTTGAATTCTCACTTCCAGAATTTTAATTAGTAGTAGTCATTTGTAATTTGTATATCGAAGTGCCTAAAAATAAATAGATACAAGTGAAATGCGTAAACATAGTAGGTATAAAGTAGATACCTAGATGAATAAACAATTTGTTATATATTTTTTAATATTTTGGTTTTTTGTTTTTTAATTGTATTTTACGGCCATTAGAGTGGAAGATACTCTCAGTATCGCCCTGGTATAAGACCACCATTTAGAATTGAAACATTGCTTGAAATGGCTTTAGCCGTGTTTAGTGACCAGATCTGAATAGCCAGGTACTTCCCCACCTTCCTCTTCCCTATCTCCTTCCCCTCCCCACTACCTTCAGCCTCATAACACACCCCAATTGGGGATGCCATAGTCCCACTGGCTCCAGACGGGAGCAGTTAGGGTCTCTTGTGCAGTATTCAGGAAAAAAAACGAGTAATATTCAGATGGATTGTAAAAAATGTCACATTTTGAAATATTTATTCGTGTGCACAATTGTTTATGTTATATTTATGTGCATACCGCACAAGAGACCCAAATGAAAAACTTTAATTCCATACAAGTCATTAAATTATTATACGTATCTCTAGTTAGAAGCCTAATGGAATATAACTCGGTAGTTTGGTCTCCATCTTACAAAATTCACATTAATAACATTGAGCGAATACAAAAAATATTTCTGAGTTTTATAAATTTTAAATTAAATATTCCACTAGAAGACTTGAAATATAATTTATTATTAAATGTTTTAAAAATACACACACTAGAAGACAGACGTAAAATAAACGACCTAACATTTTTATTCAAAATACTTAACTCTAAATTTGACTGTTGCGAACTACTGCAACTCATAAACTTACGAATACCGACAGTAACTACACGACAAAATATATTATTCTACTGTAGCATTCATAAGCGGAACTACATTGCCCACTCTCCGATACAACGATTTCACACTATGGGAAATCAGTACTTAGGTGATATTGACATATTTAACATAAACTTGGCAAAATTTGTTGATCTTGTAAAAAACTTATTCCAAAACTATTCCTAAACCTATCTGTTTTTCTGAAAACCTATGAAATCGCTGTATTTTTGTATTTTTATGACTTGTGTGCTTTTTTATCAAATTTTATTTTTATTATTTCTGTATATGTTAAATAATCTGTCATGAATTATTTGTACTACCAAAATGTAAAAGCCCATTGGGCGTTAAATAAATAAATAAATAAATGCTCCCGTCTGGAGCCAGTGAGACTATGACATGACTATGGGGTATATTGTGAGGCTGAAGGTGGTGGGGAGGGGAAGAGGAAGGCGAGGAATTACCTGGCTATTCAGATCTGGTCACCACACATGGCCAAAGCCATTTCTAGTGACGTTCCAATTCTGAATGGTGGTCTTACACCAGGGCAATACTAAAAGTATCTTCCACTCTGGAACGTGACGCAAATATATTATTTTTAAATGAAATAATTGTGAAATAACCCAAATTAGTCAAATAAAATTTATTTGCCCACGCCGGTATTCGATACCACGACCTTTGGATTGCGAGTCAAGAGCCTTACCCCTTGACCACGCAGGCCATCAATACGTCGCCCGAGTTCTTAATTGTGCAAATGACCATTTTAACGAAAATGAGTTTTAAATGCAATAATGTTAAGGATAAAATTTCGCGTCGTTAGATAAATAAAAAATAGTTTTACGAGCCTTATACAATTAATCACAAGCTTTTTAAAATGTCAATGTCCACAACAATATTCCAAAAGTGAGTTCTTAATTAGTCAAACTCCTTCTTAGTTCAATCTCATTTGCCGCGAAATGAAATTTGCGGGCTAGATTACTCAATCTCCACCAATTGACCAATCACAGCACGCCGATGCGCGATTCCGCGCCGCCATGTTGCATATTTACGTCACACTATTTTTGTTTTTGTGGCGTGTTACGCGGAAGCAATAAGCATTGTAATGTATTACCAGTGAGTTTTTTATTAACAAAATAACAGTAAAATGTCAAAAACTACTTACAAAAGTTTATACATATGCATCAGTGCTGAAATAGAGCTGTAATTATTAGTTTTAAGTATCTTTGTCAATGCCGTTTTAGTTTTGTTTTATACATTGCAAGGAATTTTATAATACAGCGTGTTCACTTTTTGAGATTCTCCTTTTCGAGAGTTTTTGTTTACGTAATCGTTTTTGTTGACTGCTATTTCATATTAAAGCCAGAATTTCAATTCGAAATTGCCAGTTTATCCATATTTGTAAGAAGCTGTTTGATATATAGAAACGTCTTTTTCCTGTGGTATTGATGGCAAGTACAATTTTATTTATTTTATTTTATTTTATTTTAGTTTATTTAGGAAACAAACAGTTATACATATTTTATAAGAAAGTAACATATTACATGATTACATTAACCAGCGAAGTTTCCGCTACAATTTATAATATATAAACATGGATTAAAACATTAAAGAAAACATAAAGTGGTAGAAAAAAAAGAAAAATATATATATCTACAACAGAAATGAAAGAAAAAAACACACACACAAATTAAAGCATATGGGATATATAAATCATCCAAATATTATTATTATAATAAAAAGAAGGAAAACCAACATAATGAGAATGAAAAAAATAACATGCAGCAGGGGTGGAGAGTTCGTAATTAACAATTTGTTTTAATTTTTTCTATTATGGATTTAATAAATTGGCCTGAGGACAAATGGAAAATATCAGCGTCGTAAAAGATATCATTGTATTTTGTGCACGTCCTTCGAAGAAACGAATGTTGTGTGTAATTTGTTTTTGAGTGTGTATAAACAATGGTGTATAAACAAAACGTTTCTGTATTGGCTGGTCCCATATCACATATTGTTAACATTAGTTTTAAAAATGGCGTGTTTCCCTCTCATTGTAAGATTGCAAAGGTTATACCTCTTTCCAAAGGTGGAGATCAGCTAGATGTTAACAATTATCGACCCATATCCTTGCTCAATACTCTCTCAAAAGTAATAGAGAGATTGGTAAAGTCAAGATTAGTTTCATTCTTAGAAAAGCACAAAATACTCTCCGACAATCAATTCGGTTTCAGAGAGAATAAAGGTACGAGTAATGCTGTAATACAGGTACTGACCAAAGTTATAAGCGCGCTGGATTATGGCAACAAAGCTTTAGCGGTGTTTTTGGACTTATCAAAAGCATTTGATACAGTTTCCCATGAATTGCTCCTTAAAAAATTATCATCTCTAGGCATTGATAGTACAGCAATGGGTTGGTTCAGATCTTATTTTAGTGATAGAACGCAGCAAGTAGAGATAAATAAAATATTAAGAAATGGTAAATCAATCTCCTTTGGAGTCCCGCAAGGTAGTGTGCTTGGGCCAATATTGTTTCTAATATATATAAATGATTTATGTAATCTGAATATTCCTGGTAACATCGTTAGTTTTGCAGATGATACTACTTAATATTTGAGGGTAAAACTTGGGATGAAACATTTAACAAATGTAATACAGGTTTAAGAGTGGTAAATAGTTGGTTAAATAATAGTATTTTAACTTTGAACATACAAAAAACCAAATATATCACTTTTAGCATTTCAAGTAAAAGTCAACCTTCCGCCACTCATAATTTAATAATACACAATTGTTTGCAAACCTGTAACTGCAACCCTTTCGAAAATGTAGTCAGCATCAAATACCTTGGCGTAAAAATAGATTAATTTTTAAGATGGAACGATCATGTTAATAAGTTGGTAAATAATACTAGGAGACTTACCTATATCTTTAAAGAACTCAGACATATACTAACTAGACAAGGAAAAATTGAAGACGGTTTATTTTGCAATAATCCAGTCTCTACTTTCTTATAATATAGTGTGCTGGGGATCTTGCCAAAAGACTTATTAACATTGCCACTTAACATTGCCCAAAAACTGATCCTTAAAGTTATGTTCAAGAAAAAGTTTAGATATCCAACTCATATACTTTATAAGGAATGTAATGTCATGAATGTAAAACAGCTGTATATTACACAAACACTTTGTAAATTTTTTAATAATATGAATATTGCAGAAAGAACTCAGCAAATTCGTACTACTAGAATTGGGTCTGGTCTTAACTTTGTGGCAATTCAAACTAAATCTTCTTTTGGTCAAAGAAATTACTTCTATCAGGCTCCACTCATATTTAATAGCCTTCCAGAACATATTAAGTCATCTAATTCCTTGTGCACTTTTAAAAAAATGGTTAAATTATTCGTATTAGCCGAGGATTGCCAATTGATTTTTTCTACATTGTCATTTCTAAATTAATAGCATATTGATTATTTATTTCAGTATATTTACTGTTAATATATTATTTTTTATTTTCTTATTAACTTACCATTATATATTAATTTTCTAACCGAACCTAATTTTAAATATTATAGATTAAACAACTTGCAAAAAAAAATGTTATTTCAAAGGTAATTTCAACATATGGTCACTCTACATGTTTTACGTTATAATGTATTTGTTCCTATAGTGCAGTAGAGGCCCATTCTGTGAGAAATATTATTGTAACAATATTGTCTTTCAACACATTATTTTGTGTACTCTATAAAATTGTTAATTGATTTTTTTTTATAATTATTCATGCGTGTCCTTTCCCGGCGTCCCCTCTCCCTCCCGCGTTCCTCTTTAAACTTCGACGCCATCCCCCTTCTCACATTCCCTCCCCCCTCCCGCTTCCACTTTCCTCGTCTCACCACCTTGTTTCACTCCCGCAACTCCCCCTGCTTCTTTCCTTCCCCCCCCCCCCCTCCCCCCTACCGCTTAACTTTGTAAAATACACAAATTTTTCAAACAACTCGCGAACGCATATATGAATTTTTTTATATAATCAAGAAGTCAGAGCTCACCATTATATATAGAAACCTTAGCGGTTTCAGCACAACAACTAACCAAAGTTTAATCACAATATAATGTTATTGGTAATTTCATAAAACCAGAGCTCACCATTACATATAGAGAACTTTGCTACCGTGCGTACAACAACTCACCAAAGTTTCACCGGAATCGCAGAAAATAATAAGGTTATTTTTATATAAACTACATAACGCCAGAACTCGCCAATATCTCGCCAAAGTTTCATCGAAATCGGATAAATGGTATAGGAAATAATGAGGGAATTTTAACGCAAATTTCATAACCCCGGATCTGACCATTACATATAGAGTCCTTCGCTACCGTGCGTACAACAACTCACCAAAGTTTCACCGGAATTTTTAAGAAAATTACATAACACCAGAGGTCATCATTATATATAGAATTTTTCGCAAGCGTGCGCACAATACCTCACCAAAATTCGGATGAATGATATAGGAAATAATGAAGGAATTTTAATTCAATTTTCATAACGCCAGAAGTCACCATTATATATTGAAACCTTCGCGGGCATGCGTACAACTTCTCACCAAAGTTTCATTGGAATCGGATGAATAGTACAGAAAATAATAAGGGAATTTGTGTGCAAATTTCATAAAGCCAGAGCTCACCACTATATATAGAAGTCTCAGCGTGCACGCGCACAACAACTTACCAAAGATTCATCACAATCGGTTAAATGGCATAGGAAATAATGAGGGACAGACAAAGAAATGCAAAATCTGCCGGATCTACCCTAATGGATACTGCAACGCTGTCCGAAAAGTTGGCTAAAGAAGGAGGTAGCGCAACACGGCAAAACACCCCAAAAATAAATAACGAAAAAGAAATATACGTTTGTATATATGTATGTATATTCCACCACAAATTGTCGATATCAAAAATAGAAATATTGAAAATAAACTCATCCTGTATATAACTTGAGATGGTCGTTTGCACAATTAAGCACGGAAAAATCTTTATGCAGAAGTTGCTCTATCTCCATTTTAGTGTGGTCAATCTCCTTACGAATAATTTTGATTTTGCATTCTTGCTCAATCTCCATTTTAAAATTAAAAATAAAGTATCAAAAACGATAATTAGTCACCTTATTAAGAATTATTTCAACTTATGGGACCTTTACCTTTACGTAAAAAGCTTCGTCTTAAACACCTATCATAATGTTTCATTGAAATAATCAAAGAAAACCTCCTCCCGTAAAATTCGCAAATGGTAGTTTGGACAATTAAGAACTCGGGCGACGAATAGGTAGTATCAGTAATTTGGAAGGCGGGTATGAGTACCGCCGCCCCGGGAACCATGTATTGGATTATCAACACCTCTGCCATAGGTCACCCCAAGTGACTTAGCAGAGGAGCCCGGGTTCATGGGGCGAGGTTTGTCAGGATCTCGGCGGCGCGGCAGTTGAGTCTGCCCACCAACTACGTTAAGACTGGATAGGGAGAGACCTTTTTTTTACAATCGCTCAACATACTGCCTGTCTCTTCTTTGGGGATGCTGTGTGGAGGGTTGTTTTAGGGAAAGGGAGGAGAGGAACTTCTAAGAAGGAAAGGGGTATTAGGGGTGGGTAGAAATCTGGGGGTAAGCGTGTCCAGGAGAGCGGATGTATGAATCCATCCCTCCCACTGTGGTGCAAGGCGATGTCTGAGAGAGTAAGGCTGGAGAAGTCAAAGGGACTCCCTCAACCACTGTCCAGATCTGACCTGCCATGCAGCTGGTGGGCAGACGCATCCGCCGCCAAGACCTGAACAAACCTCACCCCATGATCCCTGGCACCCCTGCTAGTTACCAAACGTTGCGAACCACTTGGGATGACCTATGGCAGGCGTGTTGGTTATCTAATAAATGGTTCCCGGGGCGGTGGAAACCATACCCGATTCTCGTGTTTGTTATTTTTGTAATTAGAAAAATGGATATAAAAAAGGCCTAACTGCCCATCCCCTCTCAACCCCCCCTCTCAAACCCGCCCTCCACTCAGCGCCTCCTTAACCTCCTTTACCCTCCTTCAGCCACCTCCTCCACCTCACCCCAACTCTTCTTCGACCACCGTCTTTTGGGAGCTGTTGGACTCTTGTGCGGTATTAACATAACAATAATTTACAATAAAAAAAATTCCCATCCCCGTCCCCGTCGCATTTCACCATAAAAATGGTGAATTAATTAATATTAAATACTTCTTAAAATTATTTTTCGATCAAAATTATTTATGATTTGTCAACAATGTCTTAGCAAAATAAGTGTGTAAATTTTTTAAAAATATATTAGTTTGTAAGTGCGCAAATAAATACACAAATGGACCAATTTTCGTTAAGAAACACATGTACGTATATATTTTTTAATGATTTTATTTAAACTAAAATTAAAATTCTGAAACATGCGATACCCAGATAACGTATTGATTTATTTTACTGCATGATTATATGATTTGAAATGGGTGTTGTTTAATACAAAATCTTTTTTGAAAATTTAAAAAATCTGCCAACGACCTACGGTATAACCTTATTATACTAAAAATAATACCTACTGTTTTTCCCGGAAGTCCGACCAAAAATTGATGTAAGTGATGGAAAATCCGACGTTTTTTAATAAAATGCGGGTTACTCCCTTTATCCCGGGCGTATCCAATGTTTTTGTTTTTATTTACTATGAAAAATTATATGGTTACGTCAAATAGCCTTTCCGTGTTTTAGGAAACATTTTCGCTTACGGTAAACGGCTGACTAAAGTTTTTAAGTTTTATTTGGTTACATTAATCCTATAAGTTGTGCCGCATCAAAAGTTTTTAGTAACATCATTTTGTAAGTTTAAAAACTTTATTAAAAGTTGAATACTACCACAGATTTGAAGACTTTTATTTTGTGGAGAACGTTACACTTTTTTAATCGAAAATGCGTCACGCTCAAACATCGTGTTATTGCATCCTGCTTCGGCGTTCAGTGCGCATCCGACCGATGCAGGGTGAACGTGAAGACGTAAAATCGTGGGTGAATATTTGTGCTCATGGTCATTAAGAATGGTCTCATACGATAGGGATCGATTAGTAAATGAGAAAAAAGCAGGTCTGCCGACCGGCAGCCTGGAAAACGACGGAATCTTCCGAAACCCGTCCGTTCCACAGTGCTTTCGCGTGCCCCGCTAGCAAAGACTAAATCAAATACATGAATGAAACCAACGAATTACTGTAGTCTAGATCACACTCCATTGAAGAGTTTTTTGATCAGCCGGCCACCAGCCTGGACGTTTTTGGTGTACAATTTTTTATTTTATTTTTTCGATATGTTTTTAAAAAAAATTTCTAATATATTTTTTATTATTTTTATTTATTTATGTTTTTAAAAACTTCGATGGCCATATTTAAAAAAAAATAAGTGATGCATATAAAAAAAGTAATGATATATAATGATATAATTATTGAAATAAAAAAAGTGTAGATTTTATAAGCCAGCAATATGATGATATCTCAACCAAGGTTGACACAATCCTTCAAATAAACAAAAAAGTGGAAATTTTAGAAGAAGCTAACAACAACAAAGAAATCAGAATCAACAACTTAGAAACTCGACTGGCTGAAATTGAACAGGTCAGTATGAGCCACAACTGGGCGGAGATTGCGGGTGTAGTTACCCTGTCTAATGAAGAACCGCTGGACATCATAAACAGATTATTTAAGGAGATACAAGTTAATGTCGAACCACAGAATATAAAAAGAATAATCCGTTATAAAGATCGTTCACAGAAAATGGAGGGCGGAACTTACAGATACAAAGTACAACTTCAAGATGAGGAAGCTTAGCAGAGAGTCTTCAACTCCCGCAAGAATGCTAGAGAGAAGAACATATTTATAGGCGAACTATTAACCCCTTACTTTAAAGAGCTGCTGTGGAAGACCAAACAAAAAGCTAAAGATAATAATTATCTTTATACTGGGTTTAAAAATAATAAAATCCTCACAAAAAAAACTCTGATCATACTTCAAAAATAATAAATGTTAAACATGTCAACGACTGACAGCTCATAATCTAATTGGTTACATTCTTTTTAACTGTCTACTGTCAAGGTGACTCCATCTATTACAAATGGACTCACTACTAAATATTGATTTTGAACCACCCTATAACGAAGAACATATATTCAAAAATTCTCAAGATTTCAAAGTATTCAACACAAATAACTCTTTAAGTATAATATCTCAAAATATTAGAAGCATTCGCAAGAACTTTGACAGTTTTACAGTTCTTTTACAAGACCTCGACTCCCACTTTGATATAATAATTTTACGTGAATGCTGGACAGACGACTCTTATACCGACATCCACTTACCTAGATATTCGAAATTCCACACTACTACTAAACTCAAAGACCTTGGAGTTCTATTAGACAGTAAGCTTCTTTTTCAATCTCACGTCGAGCACATCACGTCTAAGGCTTTGAAAATGCTAGGATTTATACTTAGAGTAAGTTCTGTTTTCGAAAATCCACAAACATTTAAGATTCTCTACATACCATACGTCAGAAGCCACCTAGAGTATGCTTCAACAGTATGGAACCCCCATTGTTCTACATATAAATCAAATATAGAAAGAGTCCAGAAAAAATTTTTGAAATATGTTTCGTTTCGCATGCGAAATGATGTAAATTATGTCTCTATGAGACCTAGTAATGCTTTATAAGATAATCCACAACTTTATTGATAGCCCTTACATATTACAAACTATCAATTTCAGATGTCCAATAAGAGTCACTCGATCTCCAGACATATTTTATATTCCTAAGAGCAATGCTAATTATCTTCAAAATGTGTTTATAAGAAGAAGCTGTAGCACTTTCAATAGATTATGCACAGACATTGACATGTTTAACACAAACCTTGCTAACTTCATAAAATTCATAAAAAGTAATATTCAACGGAAAACTTAATGTTTCATTAATTCCTTATCTTTCTTTTTCATTTTCATTTTTCTTCATTTCATTTTCATTACATTTTCTTTTTTGATTTCAGCAGTTTGAAAATAAATTTTTTGTAGATTTAAGTGAGTAGATGCACTTTTTCAGAACTGTTTATATTACATACATATATTGTTTTGTTGCATTTTTTTTTTTATTATGGTCTCAAATTTTTATATTGTTATTTTATTGGTCAATGATATGACTATCTCTAACACTGTTATATATGAACTTGTAATGACTGTTTATAACGCTAACAAATAAAAAATAAAAATTTTTTTTAAAAAAATCAAAATATCACTTGGTTCCGATTTATCTGTATTCACTATTTATAGACCTCCATGCTTTAAAAATCTTACACCTTTCCAAAATTCTCTACAAAAACTTCTGAATGATAACATAAACACCCAACAACTCATCTTAGCGGGAGATCTGAACATAAACATTCTGAATTGCAATCCTAAAACTAACGAATATCTTAGTCTTTTAAGTCATTTTGGCCTTAAATCAACTATTAATTCTACCACAAGAACCTCCCTTGAGTCCAATTCTTGCATTGATCATATTTTTGCTAAAACCAAGAAAATAACCATCTCATCCATTATACACACAACGGTCACCGATCACTACACTACTTCACTCGGCATTAGATCGAACATCGAAAATAAAACGAAAATGCCTACAAATACCACACAACACGTTATAGACTTCAAATCACTTAGGGCAGAAATAAGCCATGAATCCTGGACTACAACACTAAATGAAAAAGACCCGAACAAAGCTCTAAATGCTTTCCTAATAACTATGGAAAAGTATATGTACTAACAAGCACACTACAATAAAAACACACAAAAACAAAGTTCACAAAATATTGCAAATTAAACCATGGATCACAGCAGGACTAGTAAAGAGTATTCACAAACGAAACACAATGCACATGAGAGTAAATAAAAACCCATATGACTGTAAACTTAAGCATGACTACTTATTATATAGAAATCTATGTAACAAATTAATTAAGCAGGCTAAATTCAAATTTTATAGGAACGCAATTGAAAATGCCAGAACGGATTAAAAAAAAACTTGGAAAGTCATTAATGAAGCAGCTTATTTAAAACCCAAGAAGAGTAGTAATATCAAGAAACTGTCAATTAATGGAGAAATCCTTGAAACTAAGAACGAACCATTCATACTAGCTAATTATATTAATTCTCATTTTTCCAACGTAGGCCTAAATCTAGCAAGCAAAATCCTCAACAATCACCACACTGCAAAAAAACTTTCATCTAAACACAGCCCTACCAAGCAACCATTACACTCTTTTAATATATATAAACTTAATAAAACAGAAATATCCGACCTTATTTTATCTCTCAAACCACATTGCGCCCCGGGCCCGGACAAAATCTCAAACCAAATTCTGATTGGATCTGCGAGAATTTATTGTTATACCTCTTCTACGCATATTCAATTAAAGCTTCCGCTAAGGGATTGTCCCGGATAAACTAAAAATTGCCATTATAACTCCAATTCACAAGTCAGGGGACAAAACTCTAATTTCTAACTACAGACCTATCTCACTATTAAATTCATTATCGAAAGTTTTGGAAAAAGCAATGAAAAAAAGGCTAATATCCTATCTCGATAAACACAACTTACTCTCAGATTGTCAATTCGGTTTTCGAGCTAAAATGAGCACTGAACAGGCTATATCCGAATTTTTTTTTTTTTTTAATTTATTTATCTATAATAAAATATGTTTACAATGGTTTTATTTGTATGCCTGTCTCACTAGGGTATACCTGTGTCGAGACAGGCGTACAGGTATATAAATGAATATAGTAATTACAAGGATATTTCAGGTAAAATACATATTATGAATAGAATTAAAACAGAAGGGTGATTGGAAGGGTAATAAATCTTTTAAAGAGAGTTATTTTATAAATGTTGGAGATGGAGTAATGAAATCAATTCTGCCTAGTCTATTTATAGGTTAAACTTGACAGGATTCCATTATTTTCATTTGTTTTATATGGGTTAGGTTGTATGTGAATAGTTATTTATGTCTATGTGTGATTTATTTTACAGATATTTGTGATAGTGTGGCGTCCAATACTTATAATCCATTTTTTAATATCTTGTTTGAATTTTGTAAAGGAGTCACTTTGTCTGATCGTAGTTGGTAGTGTATTGTATAGTTTGCAAGCTATGTATTTAGAGTGTCTTTGCCCGAAGGTGGTTTTGAAAAAAGGAGTTTGGAGAAGTTCGTTGTTTTGGGCTCGGGTATTGTGTATTGTTTGTGTAGCTTTGTATGGTGTTTTGTTGTTTTTGTGTAAATTAAGTAATATGGATCTTGAGTAGAGCTGTTTTATGTCCATAACGTTGAAGGAATTGAAGATAGTATCAGTGCTGGTAGTAAGCGGCATTTTAAGAATTATTTTTATGATTAGTTTTTGTGCTTTCATGATGGGATCAAGGGCATTGGAATATGCATTACCCCAGGCTAGAATTCCGTATTCGATGTGAGATTGGCACAATGAGTAATATACTGTTTTTAAAAGTTTTAGGTGAAGGAAATTGCGTGTTTGTTTGAAAAAGTATATAGATTTTCGGATTTTGTTTGTAGTATTATGTATATGTTGCTTCCAATTCAGGTGTGTATCGAAGGTTACTCCTAAATATTTGATAATGTTTACTTGCTCTAGGCATGGGCAGTCACAGTTTCGGTTTAGAGATGAATTTTTACATTTGTGTATTTTTAATGGCGGGGCTGGGTTTGACTTTGGGATATTGGTGAGACTAGACAGTAAGTATTTGGTTTTCTGTACATTTAGAGTTAATATGTTCGAGTCAAGCCAATATTTTACCTGTTGAATTCCTTCCTCCGCTTTGGAATATGCGGTAAGCCAATCTTTTGCTTGGAAGAGTAGGACAGTGTCATCGGCGAAACTGACAATAGTGGCATCGATATCTAGGTTGCATAACTCGTTAATATATATTAGGAAGAGCGTTGGACCTATAACACTGCCTTGAGGGACCCCGTAACTAATGGGCAAATTCTGGCTCTTTGTGGTATTGAGTTTAACGCATTGGGATCTGTCAGATAAGAAGCTGGAGAGGAGGCCTAATTCTTTGTTCCTAATACCTATATTAAACATTTTGCGTTTTAGTTTGCTGTGTGAGATTGTATCAAATGCTTTACATAGGTCGAGAAATACCGATAGACATTTCAAGCCCTTATCCAGGTGGCCAGAAATATGGTCAGTGACCGTGGCTATAGCATCATTGGTGCTTTTATGTTTTCTGAATCCAAATTGCCGCGGCGATATTAAGTTATTGGTTTCCAGATATTCCATGAGACTATTATTGACGATCTTTTCGAATACTTTTGAGAGGGAATTTAGCAACGTAATAGGACGATAATTACTAATATCAAGTTTGGAGCCAGTTTTAAAAATAGGGATAATGAGACCTTGTTTTAGAATGGTGGGAAATACCCCTTGGCGGATGCTAATATTAAGTAGATGCGTTAATGGTTGAAGTATACCAGGGGCAATTTTTTTAAGAACATTGTTAGATATTTCATCAATGCCGGTTGATGAAGAGTTTTTGAGCGAGTTTATTACTCTAGAAACTTCTTTCTCTGTAATCGTTTTAAGAACAAAGCGGGTTGGGAAATCATCATTGGTCGCGTGGTCATTTGGACCAAGCGTATCGTTATTTATTTGGATTTTTTTTGCTAGTTCCGGACCTATGTTTGTGAAGTACTGGTTTATGTAATTGACAATTGTGTTGGGGTTCGATGTAAAGTCTACAGTGATATCTTTGATATTGAGAGAGTTTAAGGTGTCGGTGGCTTTATTTGAATTGGTAGCTTCCTTGAGGACTTTCCATATTTTTTTAGGGTCATTGTTGCATTCGGAAATTTTTTTGTTGTAATATAGATTTTTGGCTTTCCTAATGACTTGTGTGCAGATATTACGGTATCTTTTGTAGAAATTATGGAGTGTGATATCATATGGGTTTGTGGCACATTTTTTGTGTATGGAATTGCGTTTCCGAATGCAGTTGATTATAGTATGGTTTATCCAAGGTTTGAGAGGTTTGATCGCTTTAGGAATGGTGTTTGTGGTGATTTTGGTGTTTTGGACAAGGATATCTTGTAGGTAGGTAGAGAAGTAGTTCCAGGCCTCCTCTATGTTAGTTTTGTTATAGAGTGTGTCCCACGATTTGGAGTTAATCGTTTTGTTAAGATTGTCATAGTTAATTGTTTTCTTCGTTGTTTTAGTTGGAGGTTTGCTTTGTACGTTGTGTTTGGAACTCATTGTGAACGAGGTAGCGTAGTGATCTGTGACTGATGACATGTGGATTTCGGAGATGTATTGGTTGGTTGATTTAACCATAATATGGTCGATGCAGGAGGAGGAGTTTGGCGTACATCGTGTTGCTGAATTTATTGTGCTTTCCATTCCGTGGAACATCAGTGTGTTTAGATAGTCTTGGCATTGGGGATGTTCGTTGTTTTTTAAAATGTTAATGTTAAGATCCCCCATTAGAATTAAGTTCTTTATTATGTGTAGATCCGTGAGATAGCAGTTTATGTCGCGCAAAAATGAGGAGATGTTAGGTTGAGAAGGAGAGCGGTAAAGTGCAATGATACATGTGTTGACATTGTACGTTATTTGAAGACAGTTTGAGTTAGTAATATAAATTTCTTTGACATTAAATGAGTTAAGAGTGTTGTTTAATGTATATGCTACTATGCCATCGTTTTGTCTGTAGTGATTTGAGGTTTGATGGTGGGTATAGTTGGGGATGTTTTTAGGAGTATAGTAAGGTGTTAGCCAACATTCTGTCAGGATAATTATGTCATATTTGATTTTAGTAAGGTCGAGTTCGATGAGGAATTGGTCAAAGTTTTTGTTTATAGATCTAATATTTTGATGGTATATTGATAAGTTTGTTTTGTTAGATGTTGTGGTAGTATTATCCATTTTGAATGATGTGTAGATTGTGTGGAAATATGTAAGGGTAATTACCCGATATTTTATGTAATTTTTTTTAAATCATCTACATGTTTAATATAAATAATTTTATCGTTCGTGATGCGCCTCATCATGATTCTCCCTTCTTTGTACCAGACATAGGCATAGTTTTTTTCTTTAGCAAATTTTTTTGTATGCCATAGAAGTTCTTTGTGATATGGGGAGAGTTCTTCTCCAATGTAAATCTTGTCGTCTGTAAGTCCTTTGATGGAAGCGTAGTTTATGTTTCTTTTCGCGGCGATGAGGTTGTCACGTGCAGTTTTGTTCTTGAACTGAACCAGCAGTTTGGGGGGGGCATCAGTACGTCGGTCCGGTATTCTTTTAGCTTCGGTTATTTCATTATATTTGATTTCTACGCCAGCCGCTGCAGCAACTCTTATAACTATTTCAGCCGCCTCTTCGCCACTTGAATGTTTAATCCCGGCTATTTCCAAGTGATTTGAGCGGAATTTTGTTTCAATTTCAGAAAGTTTTATTTCCAGATGTTTTATAGTGGTATTTTTGTCTTGTTGATCTTTTTTGATGATTGCTATTTCATCTTCAATTTTTTTGTTTTGACTAAGAGTTAGGTCTATCTTTTTTATTAGCTCGTCATATTGATTGCTTATAAATTCTATGCTTTTTTGTGTTTCAGCTGTGATTTTTTCCATTTTGGATATAATTTCTTTTTTAATATTTTCCATATTTTTGGCGATGTGTACGATAATTTGTTCCATATAAATATCGCCTAATTCAGGTGCATTTTTTCCTGTAGATTTGGTCGTCTTATTTATATTGTGATTATCCTCTTCTGAATCGCTAGATGTCACTTTTTTTTGCGATTTCTTCTGCCTATTCATCTTGGGAAGGTTTGGAGCTCGGATATTTATTTAGGAAAAATAAAAATATCAAATTTCTTCTGGATTAGGTAGGATTCGATCTCGGTCCGTTAGGTGTGCCTGAGCAATCGCGCTAGCCACTACACTATTGACCACATATGACGTAGTGTGAGGTTAGTGCAATATTTGTTGACTTGGGCGCAGTGTTAGATGACAGGTACTTGTAATAAGCGGATATTTATTCGGGCAACAATATTCACTGAACTGTCACTTTATAAAGATTGATCAGAATGATTTAATCACTTTATGAGACCGCACATAGATCATTAATGTAAATCTTTCGCTTAATTAACTAATTACATTGTAAAAAATACAGATGAAGGATCCAAAGTCATCGGAGTTTTTCTAGATCTGGCTAATTATCATTCATTTTTAAAAGTATTTGAATGATAATTTACGGATTTTTTAAATTAGTAAACTTATATGAAGTTCCCAGTTTAATTTATAGTCCACTGTTAAGCCTAGATACTTGATATTATCAGTGTGTTCTATTTTTTCGCAGTTGTGGTTTGAGGGATTTGAGTTAATATCTGGGTGTAGGTATAAAGGCGGAAAGATTTTTGGTTGCCCGGTAGTGGTTTTGCTGAATGTTAAGTATTTTGTTTTGGTGATGTTTAAGGTAAGTAGATTTTTGTCCAGCCAATTTTTTATTTCTTACATACCAGTTTCCGCACTTTTGAAGGCCTTTTCCCAACTCGGAGCTTTGAATAGAATTACCGTGTCATCTGTGTAACTGCTTACCTTGTAGTCGATAGATGCCATTTTAATATCGGTAAGTTCATTAATGTAAATGAGAAATAGAAGGGGACCAAGTACACTACCTTGAGGGACGCCATACTTGATTTCTTCCGGATCACTGTGGCATTTATTTTAGTATAGCTAATAAACCATTCGAGCGGCGGTCCGTTGATACCATTATTCTTAAGTTTTTCGTACAGAATGTCATGAGAGATAGTATCAAAAGCCTTAGCCAGATCTAGAAAAACTCCGATGACTTTGGATCCTTCATCTGTATTTTTTACAATGTAATTAGTTAATTCGGATATAGCCTGTTCAGTGCTCATTTTAGCTCGAAAACCGAATTGACAATCTGAGAGTAAGTTGTGTTTATCGAGATAGGATATTAGCCTTTTTTTCATTGCTTTTTCCAAAACTTTCGATAATGAATTTAATAGTGAGATAGGTCTGTAGTTAGAAATTAGAGTTTTGTCCCCTGACTTGTGAATTGGAGTTATAATGGCAATTTTTAGTTTATCCGGGACAATCCCTTAGCGGAAGCTTTAATTGAATATGCGTAGAAGAGGTATAACAATAAATTCTCGCAGATCAATCAGAATTTGGTTTGAGATTTTGTCCGGGCCCAGAGCGCAATGTGGTTTGAGAGATAAAATAAGGTCGGATATTTCTGTTTTATTAAGTTTATATATATTAAAAGAGTGTAATGGTTGCTTGGTAGGGCTGTGTTTAGATGAAAGTTTTTTTGCAGTGTGGTGATTGTTGAGGATTTTGCTTGCTAGATTTAGGCCTATACGTTGGAAAAATGAGAATTAATATAATTAGCTAGTATGAATGGTTCGTTCTTAGTTTCAAGGATTTCTCCATTAATTGACAGTTTCTTGATATTACTACTCTTCTTGGGTTTTAAATAAGCTGCTTCATTAATGACTTTCCAAGTTTTTTTTTAATCCGTTCTGGCATTTTCAATTGCGTTCCTATAAAATTTGAATTTAGCCTGCTTAATTAATTTGTTACATAGATTTCTATATAATAAGTAGTCATGCTTAAGTTTACAGTCATATGGGTTTTTATTTACTCTCATGTGCATTGTGTTTCGTTTGTGAATACTCTTTACTAGTCCTGCTGTGATCCATGGTTTAATTTGCAATGTTTTGTGAACTTTGTTTTTGTGTGTTTTTATTGTAGTGTGCTTGTTAGTACATATACTTTTCCATAGTTATTAGGAAAGCATTTAGAGCTTTGTTCGGGTCTTTTTCATTTAGTGTTGTAGTCCAGGATTCATGGCTTATTTCTGCCCTAAGTGATTTGAAGTCTATAACGTGTTGTGTGGTATTTGTAGGCATTTTCGTTTTATTTTCGATGTTCGATCTAATGCCGAGTGAAGTAGTGTAGTGATCGGTGACCGTTGTGTGTATAATGGATGAGATGGTTATTTTCTTGGTTTTAGCAAAAATATGATCAATGCAAGAATTGGACTCAAGGGAGGTTCTTGTGGTAGAATTAATAGTTGATTTAAGGCCATAATGACTTAAAAGACTAAGATATTCGTTAGTTTTAGGATTGCAATTCAGAATGTTTATGTTCAGATCTCCCGCTAAGATGAGTTGTTGGGTGTTTATGTTATCATTCAGAAGTTTTTGTAGAGAATTTAGGAAAGGTGTAAGATTTTTAAAGCATGGAGGTCTATAAATAGCGAATACAGATAAATCGGAACCAAGTGATATTTTGATTTATTTTTTATTTATTTTTTATTTGTTAGCGTTATAAACAGTCATTACGAGTTCATGTATAACAGTGTTAGAGATAGTCATATCATTGACCAATAAAATAACGACATAAAAATTTGAGACCATAATAAAAAATAAAAAAGCAAACAAAACAATATATGTATGTAATATAAACAGTTCTGAAAAAGTGCATCTACTCACTTAAATCTACAAAAAATGTATTTTCAAACTGCTGAAATCAAAAAAGAAAATGTAATGAAAATGAAATGAAGAAAAATGAAAATGAAAAAGAAAGATAAGGAATTAATGAAACATTAAGTTTTCCGTTGAATATTACTTTTTATGAATTTTATGAAGTTAGCAAGGTTTGTGTTAAACATGTCAATGTCTGTGCATAATCTATTGAAAGTGCTACAGCTTCTTCTTATAAACACATTTTGAAGATAATTAGCATTGCTCTTAGGAATATAAAATATGTCTGGAGATCGAGTGACTCTTATTGGACATCTGAAATTGATAGTTTGTAATATGTAAGAGTTATCAATAAAATTGTGGATTATCTTATGAAGCATTACTAGGTCTCTGATATCTCTGCGTTGATCAAGGGTTTTGAGGTTCATAGAGACATAATTTACATCATTTCGCATGCGAAACGAAACATATTTCAAAAACTTTTTCTGGACTCTTTCTATATTTGATTTATATGTAGAACAATGGGGGTTCCATACTGTTGAAGCATACTCTAGGTGGCCTCTGACGTATGGTATGTAGAGAATCTTAAATGTTTGTGGATTTTTGAAAACAGAACTTACTCTAAGTATAAATCCTAGCATTTTCAAAGCCTTAGACGTGATGTGCTCGACGTGAGATTGAAAAAGAAGCTTACTGTCTAATCAGTAGCATAAGTCGATCAGTGTCGTCAGTTGCTCAGTCATATCAGTAGCATAAGTCGATCAGTGTCATCAATCGCTCAGTCATATCAGTCGCAAAATTCTAATAGTGGCATCAGTCACTCAGTCATACCAGTAGCACAAGTCGATCAGTGTTATTAGTCGCTCAGTCACATCAGTCGCACAATTCTATCAGTGGCATCAGTCGCTCAGTCATATCAGTATCATAAGTCGATCAGTGTTATCAGTCACATCAGTCGCACAATTCGAAAAGTGGCATCAGTCGCTCAGTCATATTAGTAGCATAAGTCGATCAGTGTCATAAGTCGCTCAGTCACATCAGTCGTACAATTCCATCAGTGGCATCAGTCGCTCAGTCACATCAGTCGCACAATTCCATCAGTGGCATCAGTCGCTCAGTCATATCAGTAACATAAGTCGATCAGTGTCATCAGTCGCTCAGTCACATCAGTCGCACAATTCCATCAGTCGCTCAGTCATATCAGTAACATAAGTCGATCAGTGTCATCAGTCGCTCAGTCACATCAGTCGCACAATTCCATCAGTGGCATCAGTCGCTCAGTCACATCAGTCGCACAATTCCATCAGTAGCATCAGTCGCTCAGTCATATCAGTAACATAAGTCGATCAGTGTCATCAGTCGCTCAGTCACATCAGTCGCATATTCTAACAGTGGCATCAGTCGCTCAGTCATATCAGTAACATAAGTCGATCAGTGTCATCAGTCGGTCAGTCACATCAGTCGCACAATTCCATCAGTGGCATCAGTCGCTCAGTCATATCAGTAACATAAGTCGATCAGTGTCATCAGTCGCTCAGTCACATCAGTCGCACAATTCCATCAGTGGCATCAGTCGCTCAGTCATATCAGTAGCATAAGTCGATCAGTGTCATCAGTCGCTCAGTCACATCAGTCGCACAATTCCATCAGTGGCATCAGTCGCTCAGTCATATCAGCAACATAAGTCGATCAGTGTCATCAGTCGCTCAGTCACATCAGTAGCACAATTCTATCAGTGGCATCAGTCGCTCAGTCACATCAGTCGCACAATTCCATCAGTGGCATCAGTCGCTCAGTCATATCAGTAACATAAGTCGATCAGTGTCATCAGTCGCTCAGTCACATCAGTCGCATATTCTAACAGTGGCATCAGTCACTCAGTCAAATCAGTAACATAAGTCGATCAGTGTCATCAGTCGCTCAGTCACATCAGTCGCACAATTCCATCAGTGGCATCAGTCGCTCAGTCATATCAGTAACATAAGTCAATCAGTGTCATCAGTCGCTCAGTCACATCAGTCGCACAATTCTATCAGTGGCATCAGTCGCTCAGTCACAACAGTCGCACAATTCTATCAGTGTCATCAGTCGCTCAGTTACATCCAATCTAAACTGAAATCAAAAAATCTCAGATAAAATGTATTCATTGCGAAAAAGCCCATTGCTTTCATTGCTGTGGCGGGCAGGACCAAATGATTTCTGGCAGAGAAAATAAAGAACAGCTTCATTTTTTTGAATAGAACATATATTTTTTCAATAATATATACAACAATCAGCAAACTATACAATTAGGTATGTCTTTTAGGTATTCATCAACATTTATATTCATACTAGCTGACCCGACGAACTTCGTACCGCCTCAGAATCAATAACTGTTGAATTAAATTAAGTATGTTTATTAAGTTAAAAATTACACAATGAAGCAATTATCGATGCCCAACTGTCCGTGTTTTGTTTTTGTCAGTATCAGAGATGGCGTTGTGTATGAATTTGTATTTTTAGTGATTTTCTTACTTTTCCACTTACTTACGGGAATTTTTGAAAGGAAGCGGGTACGGGTGCCGCCGCCCCGGGAACCATTTATTGGATAACCAACACCTCTGCCATAGGTCACCCAAGGGGTTCGCTACGTTTGGTGATTTAGCAAGGGTGACTTTTGTGCGGGTCTTGGCGGCGGATGCGTCTGCCCACCTGCTGCGTGGCGGACCGGATCGAGAGAGACTGGTTGAGGGAGGCCTTTTGACCTTTTCGACCCATTGATCGAGAGAATCCGGCTGGAAAGGTCAAGGTAAAAGGTCAATTCCGCTCAAGGCAATGGTCTTGCACCGCAGTTGGAGGGATGGATTCACTCCCGGATACAATGACCTCCAGATTCCTACCCACCCCTCATGCCTTTTTCCTTCCCACTTTTTAACTCAACAGAGGTGCATATGGTACCACCCAACGATTGTCCGTGATTGGACCGTGAATCATGTTTGTAGTAACAATATCAAACAGTAATTGATTAGTAAAAAATTTAAAATTAGAGAAAAGAGGCCGGCTTCGTTCTCATCGGGTCAGAAGTGACACCGGTTTGAATTACTAATATCACTTTTAAAAAATAGGGGTTAATGGTAGAAGGGTGAAAATTTAGGGTTGCATGTATTTTTTAATGCCTCACCATAAAAAAAAATAAAAAATTTGTCCAAAAAAAATAAAATATAAATTCGGAGTGGAACACCCTTTACTTTTAGGGGTATGAAAAATAGATGTTGGTCGATTCTCAGACCTACCAGATAAGCACACAAAATTTCATCAAAATTGGTCCAGCCGTTTCGGAGGAGTATGATAACAAACACCGTGACACGAGAATTTTATATACATATTAGATTATAATAATATATATTTAAGATATCATCACGAGATTCTAATTTTGAACATCTGGCTGTCACAGTTATTTTGTTTTCGCCTAGGAAAAAATAATCTTTTTTTATTATTTTAACTAATATTTTTATGTTTTCTGGTCAATAAAAGTGTAGTGTGTTGTTCCTTGAGGATTCTTCTCCCCTCTGATCTTCCAGGAGTCACTTTTCGTCGCTGATTTCCAGATATATATAACCTTTTTTATTTCTGTCACTTTCCATACATTTTTTCTTTTGTAATTTTGCGAACAATGGAGGAGGACCCCCCTGGACACCCTAAAAAGCCCCCAGATCCTCCCCCTGACCTCCCAGATGGTGAAAATGTAGTAATTTCAGACAGTGAATCTGTCATTCTGACTACCACAAAAAAAAGGAAGTTTAGTCCCTCTTCCTCAATAAAACATGACTCTCCTTCTTCTTCTCAGTCTTCACCTGCTCTTCCTCAACCTCCTCCTACAAACTTTTATTCTCCTCATTCCTGTGGCCCGTTCATTGTGTACGCTCAAAAAACTGAGCAAGGTAAAACTATCCACCCTCTTGAATTTGGTAAATTTCTATCAAATAGCAAGAACCTTTCGATTAAGCCTGGAGGTGTAAAAGCTGAGGGTCGCTTCCGAATCTCTGTTGAATTCCTCTCAGGTTCAGCCGCCAACAACTTTATCAAAAACATATTTATTTCATCAAATTCTAAATTCAAGGCGTACATCCCAACTTTCAATGTCACTCGTATGGGCCTCGTCAGAGGTATCTCGACCGATCTGTCCATTCCAGAAATCCTGTCTTCACTTTCAACCCCCCAACATATCGGCAATCCCATAAAAGCCAGGAGGCTAAATTATAAGGACTCTTCTGAGGGCATCGTTTCCTGGAAGCCCTCCCAATCTGTCGTCATCACATTTGAAGGACAATCTCTTCCTTCCCATATTTATTTATTTTTCAACTCCTTACCAGTTGAAATGTATACTTATCCCACCACTCAATATTACAATTGCTGTCGTTTTGGTCATACCAAAGCTGCATGCAGATCCCCTCCCAGATGTTTCAAATGTGGAGAAAACCACACGGCTGACAAATGTTCTTCTCTCTCTTCACCTAAATGTTTTAACTGCTCAGGTGCTCATTCCGCCATTAACTCTTCTTGTCCGGAACAATCTCGCCAAAAAAATATAAAAATTTCTATGGCCTCTGAGAACTTGTCTTTTCTGCAGGCTTCTAAACTATTCCCGCCTGTCAAAAAATCATTTGCTGAGGTTTTATCCAGTAACTCTTCATCCAACCCACTCGCCTCCTCCTCAACATCTTCTCGTTCAACTAAATTCACATACAAAAACCCTATCTCTAAACCGGCTCCTGGATACGATCAGCAACAACACAACTCACTTCTCTTAAATCCCAATGGTTCACCTCTTTCAAATGCCACAAATGGGTGCGCAATCAATTATAATTCATCCTCAACAAACCATCAAAAGCTTTCTGAACAATTCTCCCAAGATAATTCTTCATTTATTCAAACTCTTATTATGCTTCTAATTGACCTAATTTCTTCTCAAACTAATCTACCGTCCAACGCTGCTTCTATTATTTCCACATTAAAATCATTTATTCAAAATGGCTCTTCAAGATGTTAGAATTCTTCAGTGGAATAGCCGCAGTGCTATTTCTAACAAATCGAACCTTCTTAACCTATTAAATTCAAACCTTGTTTCTGTGGCTGCTATCTCGGAGACATGGTTTACTCCATCCACCCACTTTAATGTGGGAGGGTACTCCTGTCTCCGCGATGATCGCCCGGAAGGTACGGGCGGTGGTGCTGCCCTTTTTATTAAAAAATCCCTTCCGTTTTTCCCAATAAATAATATCAAACCCCCCAATGCTGACTTTCAAATGGTTGCAGCTAAAATAAAGGACACTTCCTTTGTTTCTATCTATCTTCCCCCAACATCGCACTTCAATAAACAAGCGTGGTTGCAAATTGTCCGTCAACTAAGCCCTCCTTTCTTTTTATTGGGTGATTTTAATGCCCATTCCCCCGTCTGGGGTTCTGCTTTCTGTGATCGAGACGGTCGAAGTGTGATGGATTTCCTAGATGAATCCAACCTTTTTCTTTTGAATGACGGATCTCCTACTAGAATCTCTCGCCCCAACACAAACCCCAGTGCAGTGGATCTCTCCATATGCTCTACTAATCTGGCACCTCTCTCCTCGTGGGTGGTGTCCCCCGACCCTTGCTCCAGTGATCATTTCCCGATCACCATCACTTATTGTGATGTAGAGTAATTGAGTATTTCATATGGAAAGAATACGATAGATGGCGGTAAGCATGTAGCTTGCACCATAGCTCGCCAGATGGCATTGGCGTACAAGAAGCAGTCTCAGAGATAGACTTGACGAGCTCCACCGGCAAGGCCGCAGAGATTTACCTACCCCCGAATAGTAAACAGTCGTAGCTATCCAGCTAGGTTATTCCAGTAATAAACACTTTTATATTCAAAGAACCTATTGTATTTAATAAATACTATCTGCCGAGGAAAGGGCAGACATAACAATTGGCGCAGCCGTATAAATATAATTGTGTGGAAGTTACGCGTGCGAATAACAATTGGTGCTGGACACGGAGGACTAAGTCACTGCTGGAGTGACTTGCAGTTTTGGCAAGGAATCGGAAGAGATTCTGCTCGAGATTAAGGAGCATTTGGTTCCGTGGCTACGGGCTGGATAAGAAGATTTTTGTTTTAGGAACAGAAATACCGCAAGGAGGCGATCTGGTTGTGGATCAGTGGATTAAGCAAAAGTTTCAAGGACGAATCATTGGATTAATCAGAAGACAAGGATAAAACCCAGAGGGAGACCAGAAGAGTTCCTGAGATAAGTATTTTTGCTTCTTTGACAGGGATTATTTGTTATTGTTTTCTGGTTAATTGTTTTTGCCGATTTATTTGTTGGGAGTTATGGAATCGGGTAGAATACCACCGTTTTGCCATCTTTCCGGAGACTGGGGATTGTTTCGACTTCGGATAGAGCAATTTTTCGTGATCCATGATGACAAAGCGTCTGTGGAGAAAAAACGGGCTTTTTTATTGAATCTCCTAGAATCAGAAACGTTGACCTTACTAATTAATCTGTGTTTTCCAAGTAAAGTAACGGACTTATCTTTTGATAAACTTTTAGCGCTTCTCGACAAACATTGTAACAAAAATCGTTCAGTTTTTAAAGAACTGGAGAATTTTTTTTTAGCGAGACAACAACAAGGCGAGACGATAAAAGATTTCGCGGTTAGACTTCGTTCTTTAGCAACGTATTGTCAATTCGAAACGAGGCTTGAAGAGAACCTTATAGACATGTTTGCAATCGGGTTGTTACCGGGGCGCGCGAAGGAGAAAATTTTCGTAGAAGGGCAAACGTTGTCGTTTAATGAAATAGAAGGACTTGCAGTTAGTATGTCAACTTTAGATAGTACTAATACAGTTAAATCAGAAGTAAACCTAGTAAAAAAACGAGTTACTAGCGATGGGTTCAAGCGAGATCAGCGTAGGGAACGATCGACGAGCCCCAAGGGTAGTTTTAACACGAAACCAGCTTATAGGTTAGGATCAAATACAGGTACGAATTTTAGATCACCCGTGGGTAGTGTTAAAAAACAGTGTTTTATTTGCAAAAGGAATGATCATCTTTCGTTTGATTGTAAATTTCGTAATGCGAAATGTTTTAAATGTATGGGCGTTGGGCATTTACAGAAATTTTGCAAGAATAATCCGATAAATCCCATTTTTGAAAATCACAGGGATAGTAAAGTTTTAGTTGCGTCAATTAGTCCGATTACTGCTGAAATTGAAATTAATAACAAGAAGTTTACGGCAATGATTGATTCCGGTTCATCTTTATGTGTGATGCCGGAGGGTATTTTTAAACGACATTTTAGTTCAATCATTTTGTCACAAGACAAGCGGATTATTTCAGGTTATGGAAATAATCGTTTAAAAGTCGTAGGAAAGGCGATTTTTGATGTGAAATTTGAGGGTAGGAACAAAAATATTAGTTTTATTGTAGTAATAAGAGGAACAGAATTAATTGTGGGTAGAGATTTTATGGAATGTTTCGATCTTGGGATAACTTCTCAGGAGACAATTAATTTAGTGACGCCGCAAATGAGGAATGGAGAAAAGTTTATTCAAGATTACCCGGAAGTGTTTTCGCAAAAGTTGGGAAGATTTAACAAATATAAAGTCCATTTTAAAGTAAACCAGGAATCGGATCCAATTTCAACTTGGAGTAGGGTACATGTAGACTACTGCGGGCCGGTAGCAGGAAAAATGTTTCTTGTAATTTGTGACGCTTTTTCCAAGTGGATCGATTGCTTAGAGGTTCCAAGGGCGGATTCGTTTAACACGATTAAGGAATTGAGAAGAATTTTCTCTAATTTTGGTAACCCTGATTGCATAGTTTCGGATAATGGAACAGCATTTTCTAGTGTAGAGTTTAAAGAATTTCTTAAAGAGAATAACATAGAATTTTTAAATTCACCGGTCAAATTCCCTCAGTGTAATGGACAAGCTGAAAATTCAGTTAGAACGGTAAAAAATTTTTAAAAAAAAATTATGGTTAGGAATAATTTTCCAGTAAATTATGAAAGTAGATTATGTGATTTTCTATCGGATTATCGAAATTCGCCACATTGCACAACGGGATTAGAACCGGCAGTCTTGATGTTTGGTAGGAGACTGAAATCAACTTTCAGTAGTTTAATTCCTAAAACCACTCAGGAAGATGTGTCAGAAACGAGAAAAATAGCTAACGATAATATAAAAAGGAGTCAAGATAATCAAATAAGGAATTATGGGGGCGTAAAAATTAGGAATTTACATGTTGGACAAAAATGTCTGGTCAAGGACTTCCGTCAGGTGAATAAAGTTGGTTGGGTTAGAGGTATTGTAGAAAGGAAAGTGGGTAAAAAAGTTTATATCGTTAGGATCTGTGGTACTCCGTTGACTTGGAAGAGGCATATTGATCAGTTGAAGAGTTTATCTGTGAAATGGGAAGAGGAGAGTGAAGATAATAACCCACCTACCGCGTCTGAGGTCACGAAATGCGCTTCAGACGAGTTGGGAACCTCAGCTTTGTTGAAGGGGCTAACGTGGAGTTCTCTTGATTTCAGATTACCAGCGGATGATCGAGAGCAAACTACTCAACTAAGACCTTGGGAAGGAAGGCTCCGTTCAAAGCGTTCATAAAGGTCCCTCCCAGAGAAACAGAAATATTTAAGTTGAAATATTTAAAATCATGACTATGTTTGGTTGAATTTAGTGTATAAAATCGTGTATAAATGAAATATTTAAAATCCTTTTTTGTCAATTGTATAACTTCTTTGAAAAGAACATGTCTTGTACTTATTGTAGCCAGGGCTTGAGGTTAGGTGGGGGAGGGTGTGATGTAGAGTAATTGAGTATTTCATATGGAAAGAATACGATAGATGGCGGTAAGCATGTAGCTTGCACCATAGCTCGCCAGATGGCATTGGCGTACAAGAAGCAGTCTCAGAGATAGACTTGACGAGCTCCACCGGCAAGGCCGCAGAGATTTACCTACCCCCGAATAGTAAACAGTCGTAGCTATCCAGCTAGGTTATTCCAGTAAATAAACACTTTTATATTCAAAGAACCTATTGTATTTAATAAATACTATCTGCCGAGGAAAGGGCAGACATAACACTTATCAAACTTCTTTCCATTCAGACAAGTCCCATATTTCGACAAAGATTAAAACAAAACTCACCAAATGGGACGAATTTAACTCTCATATGGATAAGTTTATACAAAATTTATCCTATACCGATACATTATCTGTCAAAGATGACTACGATAACTTCAAATCAATGCTCGTAACTGCAATCAATAAATCAACTCCTCCCCCTAAAACCAAATCTCTCAAAAAACTCCCTCCGACTCCCTGGTGGGATGAGGAATGTTCCAAAGTAGTGAGAATTCGGAAAGCTAAATCTCTTTCCTATCGTCACAATATGACTATGGAGAACTATCTCATATACAAAAATGCCGAAGCCAATGCCAAATGGGTATTGAGGTCAAAAAAAAGATCCGGGTGGTACAACTTCTGCAGTTCAGTATCTCCGAACACTCCAATTTCGGAAGTTTGGTCTATGATTCGAAGATTTCGATCCTCCTTCAGTCCAACATCTCCTCGAGCTTCTCATTCTAAATGGATAGACGAGTTCTTGGACAAAATTGCCCCCCCTTCTGTACCTAACTTAGATGAAATAACTCCAATCCACAACACTCCTATGTCTGATCATTGGCTAGACTCTCCATTCACTTTAATTGAATTAAAAAATTGTTTATCAACAGTCAAGGACTCATCTCCAGGCAGAGATGGTATACCTTATAGCATTATCAAAAATAGTAATGATAATGTTCTAAATCACTTTTTGAGCATCTTAAATAAAATCTTCCAGACTGGCATAATACCTGATGACTGGAGTTCTCAAATAATCATCCCAATTCTAAAATTAAACAAATCACCCAATTCTGGATCCAACTATAGGCCAATTGCTCTTTCATCCACCCTTAGTAAAATTTATGAAAAATTAATTAAAAACCGGTTAGAATTTTTTGTCGAGAGTAATCATCTTCTCTCTCCATCCCAATTTGGATTTAGGAAAAAGAAATCTACACAAGATAACCTTGCCATCATCAGCACTGATATTAATTTATCCATTTCTAACAAAGAAGTATGTCTTGCAGTCTTTATAGACATAGAAGGCGCCTTTGACAATGTTTCCATCCCAATTCTTAAAAAAAAACTTTTAGGCCTTGGCTTACCCCTCATGTTTGTCCAATCTATTATTAATCTTTTTCTCGATAGGAAAATTTTCATTGAGCTACCAGATGTTACTCCTCAGAGTAGGTCAATTTGGAAGGGTTTACCCCAAGGCGATGTATTATCCCCCTTACTGTATAATATATACACACACGATATGCATGTCACCATTCCCCCTCAAGTAAAAGTTGTTGAGTTCGCAGATGACATAGCTTTCTTCTTATCATCCAAAATCATTCCATCCGCCGTCAAATATCTTAATGAAGCCATGGATGCCCTTTGCACATGGCTTACTTTAAATGGTCTTGAACTTTCAGTACAAAAGAGTCAGTGTGTTACCTTCTCAAATCGTCATAATAACCCCCCTGTTCAAATTTTATTTAAAAACTCTCCAATCCCCAATGCTTCCGAAGTAAAATTTTTGGGAGTAACATTTGATAGGAAACTTAAATGGTCTTCCCACATTAATAATATAGTTACTAAATGTGAAAAAAATTTAAATATTATCAGATCACTGACTGGCGTTTGGTGGGGTGCTCATCCTATCTGCATTAAGTTGCTCTACAATGCACTTATTCGAAGTCATCTCGACTATGTCTGCCCACTTTTTAGTACTGCATCCAAAAATGCACTCAGTAAATTAGACAAAATTCAATCTAAGTCATTGCGAATAATAACTGGCGCGATGCAATCGTCGCCCATCAATTCCCTTCAAGTAGAATGTTCTGATCCTCCTCTTTATTTAAGGCGTCAATTATTTGCTGACAAATTTGTTCTTAAATGTTTAAATTCTAAAAGTCATCAGATTATTCCCAGAGTCTCGTTGTTCAACGACTCAACACATTCATCTACAATCAGAGCTCGAACTAAACCTCTCCCTGCCATCTGTAAAAATTTTCGCTCTCTCTCAGAGCTTCAAATTATCAAAAATGATCTTCTTCCTTTGTACAAATTAAAATATAGTCACGTCACCCTATCCCCAACGATATTAGAAGGGATCGGCATTCTTAAAAGTCATTCCAATCTCCCAGCCCGTACTGTCAATAATATGTTCAATGACATTATTTCTTCTAAATGGCCCAACTCTTCTCTTTTATTTACTGATGGCTCCAAATCTCCGGACTCTCCTAACTGTGGTATTGGTATTAACGTTTACCACAATAATTCTAATGAAAGAATATTTTATTCAATTTCAAACCAATTTTCTGCAGAGTGCATTGCGATTATTGAATCTCTCAAATATGTAATAAAAAATAATTTTGAACATTCTCTTGTTCTCTCTGACTCTCTCAGTTCCCTCCAAAAACTTAAAACCAGTCCTCTTCTTCATCCTGATGATCACTTTGTATGTCTTATTCGAGTATTGATAACCTCCATTCAAAGCTCTGGAAAAACTGTCACTCTGATTTGGATTCCTGGACATGTTGGCATAGTGGGTAACGATATTGCTGATTCCTTGGCAAAACAAGGAGCGTCTAACCCTACTGTTACCCTCGTAAACCATATTCCCCTGTCTGATATTTTTTCCATCATCAAAGATAGATCCCGCAATGTTTGGACAGAGTATTGGAACATTGCTAGTCAATCCAAGGGTGCCCGTTACGCCTCAATACAAAGGACTATCCCATCAAAACCGTGGTTTCAAAAATTCCCCCATTTTTCCAAAAAAGAAATTTCCTTACTTATTCGTATGAGAATCGGACATTGTTCCGTTCCTTCTCACCTTTATAAAATTCATGTGCTTGACTCCCCAGATTGTACGTTCTGTGGTCTAGATGTGGGAACTTTAGATCACATATTTTTTGATTGTCCCTCTCTAAATAAATATCCTCTCTTCTATCAAGCGTTATCAAAAATTGCCTCTCCTCCATTCAACATCTCATCTCTTCTAAGTCTGAACTCTACTCCAATCTTCCATAAAATTCTGAAATTTGCACATTTAAATAAAATTAATATATAAATTCACCTTTCCTTTCTCTGTAATTATAAATGATGGCCTAGAACACCCTTGAAGGGTGAAAGCCAGAAATAATTGAAAAAAAAAAAAAAAAGATATCATCACAACCAATATATACTTCTATGTCGAATTAACATTCGAAAAACAGACTTTGGTTTACTTTTGCAAATTAATTTCTGATTATGAAAATCATCCAATTTTTAAGCCAGGGCGATACTAAAAGTATCTTCCGCTCTCTACATTCTAATGAAAGAAATTTGTAATATTTATAACTTAAAAAAATACACATTTAGTGTTAATTTATATTGGTTTATAAATTACATATGTAAGTATAAAAAGTTGACAACAGAAAATAATATAGAAATAAACAATATGTAATATTTAAAGAATATAAATTTACGTTATAGGTTGAGGTCTCTCTCTGTAAACATAATACAAGATTCACTCATAGTGAAGGATTGGTGGTTCCTAAATTTGCACCAGTAATACAGTGAAAGAACCCTAAACTATATTGCAAACAAAATATTAAATGATATACCAATGACAATTAAAAATAATTCCATCTACGAGTAACTATTTATTCTGCTAAAGACAAGTATTTGCAGGGGGTTTTTCACCATCCTCTGAATAACTATCCATTACAATGAGCTTTCTTATCCGATTCGCCCTCCTACTGTAACACATGAGTGGCTATTCCAGTATTTAACATATTTTAATATCATCCAATTAGCGTTAGTGGTCACCAGTCGATAACAAACAGATCTCAACATAGGTTTTAAATTATTGTAGACTACATAATAAAATAGTTTTACCTACCAATAAAACTTGTATTATGAACCTAACCTCATTTAAAACCAAGGCAATCACTACCTGGTGAGAACCAATGAGAAAAAATGCCATACACAAAAGTTAGATGTATTTATGTACTTTTGAGTCTGGTGACCACTTGACAGCCACAAGGTACTAAAAAAGATCGGGGAAGGCTACGCGAAAGGGGATTTGAGAATGCTTGTATCAATACAGGTTTTAAATGAGGTTAGGTACATAATATATGTTTTATTGGTAGGTAAAACTATTTTATTTTTTCCTTTATAGCAGTGGTCTCCAGCCTTTTAGTCGCCGCGGACCGGTCAAAGTTGGAGGGGGGGGGGGGGGGGGAACACACATTGAAAGTAGTTTTTTTTTTAATAACAAAACATTTGCACAATATCTATCTATCTATCTTCTTTATAAATAAAAATGAATCGCCAAAATATATTTACGCACATAATTTCCGAACGACTACACCAAATAGGATAATTATTTTTTTGTTGTGTTCCTTATTGTCAGGACAAGGTTTGTATTAAACTACTGGTGAGCTCTGGCATTATGAAATTTGTATAAAAATGAATCGCCGAAATGTATGAAGGCGCATAACTTCCGAACGAATGCACCAAATTGGATAATTCTTTTTTTGTTGTGTTCGTTATTATCTGGTGAGCTCTGGCATTATGAAATTTGTATAAAAAATTGCAATAGGTGGTACGCGAGCTGTTTGGGGAACGGGGCGAATGGGAAAGGAAACGCAGAGAGAAACCATTTCTTTATAAATGGCATAGCAACGCATGCCGGGTACCAGCTTGTATAATAATAAAAATTACAATTGTGGTACATAAGTTGTAGTGACAAATAATAATAGAGAAAACACAAGATAACAATGAAGGATTATTCCAGAAGTTTCAGATACTAATAAGTTTTAAATAAAACTGGACTCGGGGCTGATATTTATATTATTTAGTTTCCTTTGACATTGTAAGTCTTTATCTTAGCATGCCCACTAATGAGTGTAAACATCTAATTTAAAACATTTTTAATAATTCCCATTTGGATAAACAAATTATTGAGTCGTCCACGCTTCCTGGAAACCCAAAATTACTTATCATTTAACAATACTTAACAAGATTTTATGGGTAATCCCGCTTGTCCTTTGTTTGCTGAAATATTTATGGATTCTATTGAAAACAAACTTTTCGACTGTGGACTTATTATCTAATATTTTTGTTTGGATTAGATAGTGGAAAATAACTTTGTTATTTGGTCAGGTAGCAACAAAAAATTAAAGAATTTTCTTACATTCATTAATAACCTTCATTTGAATTTTAAATTTACATTAGAAAAACGATAGTAACAGCTTAAAATTTTTTTTCGAAAGTATTTTGATTTTTAAACAAGCCCTTGCGTGGCCCAGTACTATTTGGTCTACGGCCCGGTACCGGGCCGCGGCCCATGAGTTGGGGACCACTGCTTTACAGCACTTAAAATTTCCACGATCGATAAGTAATGAACATAAGTAATGAACATAAATGAACTCTGTAATTTGGAAATAGACGGAGAAATAATTAGTTATGCGGACGACACAGTATTACTCTTCAAATCTAAAGACTGGAACAATGTGTATAATACAGCAGAATTAGGAATCACGCGAGTGAAAACATGGTTAGACACAAACATACTTACATTAAATATATCGAAAACAAAATTCACAACGTACAGTATAAATAGCACGGGACAGCCAACAAATAAAACAAACACCATAAAAATACACGATTGTTTAAACACCAAAAACTGCGACTGCCCTGCTATAGTAAAAACAGACCAAATAAAATATCTAGGAATCATAATTGATCATAATCTCAAATGGGCACATCATATAAATCATATCACCAATAAACTCCTCAAAACAATTCATCTTTTCCTAACCATAAGAAACATATACAAACTAAAACAAATGAAAACAATATATTTTGCACTCTGCCAATCTATAATAGAATATGGAATCATTGTTTGGGGAGGAGCAACAAACTCAGCTATTGCTCATATGGAAACCACACAGAGAACCATCTTAAAGATTGTACTAAAAAAACACAGAATGACTGACACAGACCAAATATTCAACATGTTCGACGCACTTGATATACGACAATTATACATAAAAACACTTCTTAACTATATCTTTGACCAAAAACACAAACTCCAACAAACACAAACCATTAATAGACCAGTTAGACAAGCATACATACAAAACTTAAAAACACCGTCGATAAACACAAGCTTTGGACAAAGACACCACAAATACCAGGCAATAAAAGCATTCAACCATCTTTCACTCGATTTAAAAAAAGAAGAAAACAAAAAACTTTTCACACTCAAAATTAAAAGATGGATTAAAGACCAAAAAAGACAACTTTACAAAAAAATCACAACATAAAAAAAAAATAAATAAAAATAAAAACACATAGACATAAACACCATTGCAATACTCACTAATATATAAAACCTTTCAATTTCACTATCGGTTTATATGTATCTATCCTATTTATATAGTTTTATTCTATTGTTTTATTTTAGTGTTATTTTACTCTATTTTGTTTTGCTCTATTTTCTTTCTTTCAATTCTCATATGTTATTGTTGAGTCTCTTTTTTCTTTAGTTTTTATTTTATATGTATCTTAAAAAAAAAAAAAAAAATCATATCAAACTGTAAAATGAGGTCCTCAGCACGGGTAAAGCACCCAGTGAGGCCCACATTAGTCAAATATGTAACACACATGTATAAATCAGGTGAATCAAATAAAAAAAAATCAAAAAAAATAAAAAATGCCAAAAACCTTGAAAACTCATTGTAGGATTTGAAGAATACTTTGAATTTCTGATCCACCGTATTTAGCGAGCGGGTTGCTCTCTCTACAAGTGATTTCGGGGACTTACAATTGGCTCGATAGAACAAGTTGTGGCCACGTCCCCGAGTATTAGCTTCTAGCATAAATCCCCTGATCTAATCTCACTGTTTGATATCTATATCAGTTATACAGATATTCCCCGTACATGAAAAGGTATTATGAATAAATTTATATACCCTGTGAGTTTTTGATGAGGGTAGGCAGTAGGAAAACCGCTAAATTTGTAGCAGTGGCAACGCTATCCGTGACATCACTAGTGCAAGTTGCACATCACTAGTACGCAACCATGTGACCTTTTGCCTGCCACGGGTTCGTGAGGCACAATTAACGGCTGAAGATTCAGTTTAGAAGTGGGTTGATTCACTCATTTCACGGAATCGATTCCGGACCCGTATTCGAATGAGTGGACTCGATTCACTGGACTCGCTCCTTTGATTCCGGCGATTCCACCGGACTCGCAAAACGACAGTTCTACTCTATGTTCTGTGCATTTCGTAAACATTGATATTATATCTTGTATGAAGTTAGCTCCAAGCAGAAATAATTCTTGCTTAAGGCCGCATTTTAGTGAGGCAGTCGGAGGGCGCGCATGTAGTTTCTAGTTATAGTTTATGCCATGTTTGTAGTATACCGTTTGATGAGGCGCTCGCGTAGTTTTGGTTGCTCAGCTTTTTCGTGCTTATTTTTGTAAGTGCGTATTTATTTTTAGCAATAACTTTAAAAAATAATAATATTATTTACATGCTTATGTTTTACAATTACGGTAGGGAAGGCAGTGCTTATGTGCCTATATGGACTGCACGCCCCTGCTGTGAGCGGTAGTTAGTTTTACCAGCATTTCCATAAATTAATTCATGGGTATTAAACACCCAGCAAGAAGTCTGGCAGTGGCGGTGTGGCCATGAACTATGGCCAGTTGCAAGGGAGTTCTGTTTTCTGTATCTCTCGAGTTCAACACTGCTGCCAAATGTTTCTCGTCTCCCTGAGGAAGCACAGTGCCGCCCCGCTCCGCCATCTCAAATACCTTCTCGGCTAAACGCAGCAGTCGGGTGACAGAGGGACTGCTGGAATATTGGAAAGGAGTGCGCTTATCACTTCTGTCTCGACTATTGTAGCACGCACCGTGCTCCAACAGGCAACTCACGATATCGGCGGCTTCCTTCTTAGTAGCAACGTGCAGAGCTGTGGAACCTCCCACTACAGTTTTAGCATTGATAAAATTATGGTAAGCTTTGGGTTTGGTTCTTTTTACGTTCTGCAAGAAGAGACGGACCGTTTGTCCGCAAGTTCGAAGTGTGGCGAGGTGCAGCGGGGTGTTCCCCTTCTGTGAAATGGCGGTGGCGTCGGCTCCGTTGTCTAGCAACAGCTTCGTAACCTCTACCGTGCTGGCACAGTGCAATGCCGTTCTACCCTCATCATCCGCTGTGAACACGTCCGATCCATTCTCTATTAATCTACGTACCTCGCCGCTATCCCCTTCACTAGCTGCTTTCAGTAAATTATAATCGCAAGGCAGAATATAGCGGTCATTTAAATCCATTTTTGATTTTAGTAGTTTTTCAGACTTATCTATGCATTTATCCAGTTTTGTGTACATTGGGTTATTGGGACCAAATATGGCATTCCTCGCATCCAACCCCGCCTTGTGAACTTTCAGAGAGTCGTAAAAATAATGCTGACCCTGATATACATTTATCACCAATTTCATAGTTTGTAAAGTGTCCAAGTGATTGGATCCCAATACATTCTTCTGAATAGCTAACACTTCTTGAAGAACTTGCAGAGCGTCATCGAGTTTGTGTTGCTTCATAAGAACACGTGCCATATTGCATCTGGCCCTGAGCGTATCGGAGTGATTCTGCCCCAAAATCTTTTTTCTGGCTTCGAAAACTGTTTGAAATAAATTTAAAGCTTCATGGTACTCGCCTTGAGCAAGCAAAACCAAGGCAATGTTGTTTTGTTGAGTAAGAGTGTTGGGGCTTTGGGCCCCTTCTGTGTTTTTAAACCTTTTGTGAAGTTGCCTGTGCAAGTGCAAGGCCTCTTTATACTTTCCCAGGGAATAAAGCACAAGCCCTGCACTGTTTTTAGTAACCATTAGTTCCGCATGCCCCTCTCCAAGCACTTCCTGTTGCCTCGGCATAACTTCCTGGAATATATCCCACGACTCTTCCACCCTTCCTAGCCTGGATAATAATAAAGCCAGCATACTCCTGGTCCGCAGGGAGTCCGGGTGGTCAGGACCAAATGTTTCCACTCTCTTCCTGTAGATATCTTCCAACATGGGCATGGCTTGTAAATATTTACTCTGTTTGTACAATGCTTGAGCTATGTTGTATTGAATGTCCAGCGTTCCTGGATTATCCTCTCCCAATAATTCAACTCTTTCATTAAGCACTTGTTTTAAAATATCCAGGCCCTCTGCGAACCTTTCACGCAGAAATAACATTTCCACTTCGGATAAGATGTTACAAGCATTAGCCTGTGAAACCTGTTTTAACATGTCTATGGCGGGGAAACCATATTTCATAGCAACAACTACAAGCGTGTTGCCATCGGTGTCGCGAGCCTTCATCACCGCCTTTATGATTTCTATGTTGCTTATTGTGTTTATATCTTGAATTACCTTAATATCACGAGATCGTACTTTCTTAAAACAGAGAGCAACTCTTCGCAGCAAAGATTTGACCTCTTTTTGAGTTGCAAAATCCAACGGAGTCTTTGTATTGCCAGATATGAGGTTATGTACTGCGCCGTTTTTTAACAAAGATTCTACTAAACCTGGATGAGAGTATTTGGCTGCGTAATGTAGAGGAGCGTTGCCGCCTTTTCCAACAATATTGGGATTAGCTTTGCTCTGCAATAAAATATCACAAACTTGCTGAAATCCTTTCCAGGAAGCGATGTGTAAAAGTGTCGAATTGTCAGAACTTTTTACATCTAAATAATTTGTCAAGTCTTTAACCAAAGTGCAAACCATCTCAACATAATTTTTTTTGAGGGCCTTAAATAGTTTTCTAATTGACTCTAACAGTTCCTTAATATCTGGACTACTAGTCAAATCTGAAGGAGTTCTGCCAAGTTTGTCTCGGGCGTCATACACTGCACCGCTCTTTAATAACAATTTGACCACCTCTGTGTGTCCCTTTTCAGCAGAACAGTGAATAGGCTTGAAGCCTTCTAAATCAGTGGAATTAATATCAACATGTTTGTCTATCAAATACTGAGCCACAGCTAACTGCCCTTCTGTGGCGGCGTAATGCATCGGGGTAGATCCATCGGATCCCTGATCATCAATACTAATCCCAAGCTCCAGGAAAAACGCCAAAATGTTGCGATGGCCGTGTCTAGCGGCTATGTGGATTGCTTTAAAACCTTGTATGGTTTCAGCGTTTATATCAGCTCCTCGATCTACCAAAAGTCTAGTTACATCAAGATGACCCGCTTGAGCGGCAATATGCAGTAACGTTTGGTTGTCATTGCTTCTCTGATTAATCTTAACACATTCTTGTTGCAACAGAATTGAAGTGTTTTCCAATTGGGCAAAAGATACAGCCAGCGCTAAAGGAGTCATATTATGCGAATCTCTCATGTTACAGTTTGCTCCATAGTGCAGTAATCTTTCTAAAATGTCTGGCTTATTCATGAGGACTGCTTGATGCAGAGACGAAGAATTGGGATCCGTGGGATTGATATCGGCTCCATTTTCTAGCAAAACATTAACAAACTCCGTATGTCCCATTGATATTGCAATAAATAAAGGCGAAAAGTCTTGTTGTAGGCAATCTGCAACTTTAATACCTCTCCCTATCAGCTTCCTGGCTATTAGCACATCACCACTTACAGCAACCGCACATAAGAGGTTTAATCCATTTTGATCTTTAATATTGACATCAAAATCTTTTCTCTTCAACAAAGCTTCAACGACAAGTCTATGCCCTGCAGTAATTGCAGTGAACAGAAGTTTTCCTTCTCCGATATTAAAATTCGCTCCTTTGGCCAACAACATGTTCAACAGGAATGTATTGTTATTCCTTGCTGGCCAGCATAATGCAGAAGAACCTGTAGCATCCAAACAGTTAACATCTGCTTCATATTTTAACAAAACCTCAACAGCATCCTTGTGATTCCCGCAGGCAGCCATGTGCAATGCGGTGGCACCGCCATTGTCTTGAGCATCAACATCAGCCTTTCCTTGGAGCAATGCCTCTACCATTGGACCGTCTCCAACAAACGACGCAATATGCAAAGCTGTTCTGTTATGTTCCTTATTCTCGATGCTAACATCAGCTCCATGCTTTAGCAATATTTGAATAGTTTTCTGATTGGAAGTTTTAAATGCAGCTGCGTGCAATGGTGTATTATTCATATTATTTTTAGAGTTAACATTGGCACCGCCTTTTATCAAAGCATCTGAAATTGCACTGTGACCATTTCCGGCACTGAGATGCAGAGCTGTCGAACCTTCACAGCATACGGCATGTACATTAGCTCCTGCAGTCAGCAAAGTGTTTACCACTTGTAGGTGACCTGCTTGTGCGGCTAGGAGCAATGGTGTTTCTTCATTTTCTCCTTTGTTATTGATGTCAACTCCCCTTTGGATTAAAGTCTCCGCAATGGAAGTATGGCCGCGGTAGGCAGCACTGTGTAAAGCCAGTACACCGTCGATGTCTCCGCAATCTGCCAGAGCTCCATTCTGCAACAGAAGGTCAACTATATCTGTATGTCCACCCGCAACCGCAAGGAGAAGCGGGGAAACACCATAGTTTCTTTTAACATTGACATTGGCTTTATGTTTCAACAGGAGATCTACGATAACAGCATTGCCATTAATAATGGCTGTGTGGAAGGGGGTGTTTTTATCTATGTTATCTCCGATATTAATATAAGCTTCTTTTTCCAAGAGAATTTTAACAATTTCTTTGTGGCTATTTTCCACAGCAAACTGTAATGGGGACTGACCCTTGTAGTTCCGGAGATTCACATGGGCCCCCTTCTCTAACAGAATGTTGACGACCTCTAGGTGACCATGTAATGCTGCCAGATGCAGTGGGAGGACTCCTTGCTTAGTCTTAGCATTGACATCAGCTCCGTCTAGCAGCAAGTACTGTGCCATTTCTACATGACCGTTTTCTGCAGCTACATGAAGGAAAGTAAAACCGCCCCAATCAGTTTTGTCACCCACAGTAGCGTCCTTCTCTAAAAGGATCTCAACCACATCTAAGTAATTTTTCTCCACAGCATAACGCAAAGGAAAATGTCCCTGAAAATCTTTGACAGTTGGTTTGGCTCCAAGTGAAAGCAATGTCAAAACTGTTTTTTTGTGGCCATTTCGGGAAGCCAGATGTAACGGCGTCTTTCCAGTACCATCAACTTGATCGATTGCGTTTCCCATTTCTGCCACTAAGAATTTAACAGTAGCATCTCTTCCAGAAGACGCGGCTACGTGGAGGACAGTTTGGCCATTGACATCTCTCAAATCGGTGCTGATTATTTTCTGTTTAATCAAGAATATAATAATCTTAATATTGGGTCCCCTAACAGCATAGTGTAGCGTAGATGACAAATCTTCCTTTCTTGAACATATATCAGCTCCTTTTGCGATCCCAGATGTGAAATTCTCAAAGTTCCCGTCAAGCAGAGACTTCCACATTTCCTTCTGTTTGTCAAGAATAGATAAGCCGCGCTCATATCTCTGTCTCAATTGTTTAATATTGTGTTCTAAAATGTTCCCCATTTTACAGTTCATTAAAAGGTGTTTGCTTTCAGTAAGTTTCGTGGCATTTAGGAACACAGCAGACCAAGCATCAGTTGGCAGAATGTCTACCAAGGCGTTCCCGTGAGCCAAGTGGTTGCGCAAGCACTTACCGTTCAACAGAGGCGTGTCTCCATCTAGATACAGCATGTTATTGGGAACGAGCCCGGCACTGTCTAATAGGGTCATGATATCCAGCACAAGGGCTTCTACTACAAATCTATTGTTAATATCATCTTTCAGTGATAAAACATTAGGTTTATATAATTGACAACTCTTTCCACCAGTTCCCAGGATGCTCTCCAGTGCAGAAAAATTCAGATCGAGTTGTTTGTCAATTTTAATAATCTCTACGCTCGTCAGAGCACTCTTTCCTTTTCTTTTCTTTGGTAAAATTTCTTCTAATTGTCTACTATAATCATCAATACCGTTAATATTAACCTTGCCAATTGATTGGACATAATTTATTCTGGCTATTGCAAATATTATTTCTGTAGCAATTTTTGGTTTAATTCTCATAGAAACACTATCATAAAATTTACATAATAGGCTGCATAGCTCTTGCTCATAGTTTTCAAATTCTAAGGGATTTTTTTTTGATGCAAAATCTTTTAAAACTCTTTTAGCATTGAATTTTACACCACTTATAAGGTTGCCAACAGTTTTTGTTCCATGACCAAGAAAGTATGAAGGATCACGAACCATTCCCTTTAAATTGATATAATCTTCCATTGATAACCGATATTCTAATTTTGTTTTGTCGAGAACATTTTTTATTTCGACAAACAGTTCCTTCTCATATGGAGTTTGATCTTCTATATTTTTAAGTAGATCTTCAAGCTTTTGGTGGTCTTTCGTACTATTATCTGTTTCTTGGACCAAAGATTCCGCATTTATATTTCGAAAGCAAATATTTCGAAAGACATTGGCAATTTCTTGAAATTCTTCTAAACTATTACTATTGATGAGTGCGGTCAGCATACGCTTTATTGTGTTCACTTTGTTGAAGTATGTTATATCAGAAATGACAGACGCTACTTTTTTAATGTCAATTTGTGTGTTTGAATATAGTACAGCGTCTTCTGACTCTAAGTGTGGGTGGGATAGTGAGTTTCGTAAGTTTTTCAACACACTTCTGGTTTCTTGGGGAGCAGAGAGGAGGAGAAGATCACTCACGGCTAGAGAGAGTTTGGGGCTGTCCAGTGTGTTCTTCAGATGCTCTCCCGTCACCTGGAGGGCTCTCTTGATAGTCAACTGGCCGACTCTAGTAGCGGAATCTGCCAGCAAGGCCGCATCTAAGTATGTCTTCATGATGTGGAGTGAGGAAATGTCTCTCACCTCCTTATAGTCAGCGTACAAATCTGGATAACTGCCGTTGATGGTAGCGGCAACGTCCTCGCGGTTTTTTCTCACCGGGTTCCTAAGCTTCAGAACATCTGTAGACCTGATGAGTTCCTCCAACTCTTGCATATCAGAGGAAAACTTGTTCAATTCCTTGAGTAACCTCTCTTTCCTCAGTACGGATAGATAGAACATATTCAATTCTTGTCGCATGTGGGCGGACACAAAACTCACCAAGCAGAACTCTATTTCTTCCCAGGGCAAAATGTTGTACGTCGATTTCAATTGTTGTTTCAGTATTTGGATATTCTGAGTGATAAACTTGGCGGTGTATAAAAAGTGACTGTCGACTTCATCATAAGTATTAATTTGCTGAACATTTTCCACAAGCAGTTGGATTCGTTCTTGGATATTAGCTATGGAAGTGGCCGGAAGCGCTCCGTCATCTTTGGAGAAGAAACGTAGATCGACCAGCGTGTATTGGACAAAGATATGCATTTCCTCTGACACGAGGGCGTTGTTCAAAAGCAATTCCCCGTAAGACTCAGAGACGAGTCGCTCTGAGAGTTCAGGGGTTAATATCCCGAGGAGTGTGCGGAGAAGCTCCACATTGCTGGAGCGAATAGTGTAGTACACGGCATCGTGTCCTTCATATTCCTGCTCCACTGAACACCAGCGGGGATCAGCAACAACTGCCCCATCAGAGGGGAAGAAAGTGTCGTCCTTCAATAAGAAGTGCAATAAGTCAGTCCTGTTGTGCTTGCAAGCCAAGGTGATGAAGGGGAAGGAGGGAGAGTCCATCTCCCGGAGCCGTCTCAAGTCTGTGCGGGACCGGCAGGCCAGGAGAGCTGACACGTTATGAGTCGTGTCTGCTTCCATTGTCAGCCACTTCAATCACACTACACTACACTGATTACTACTGTTGCTGCCTAGTACTGTCAACCAACAACCACACAGCACAATGTTACACTTGCAAACATATCACTAGTAGCCTCGATCGACCATTTTCGTTACTTACGTGGATTTTTAAATCACTTATAAAAAGGCATGACACCGAACTCTGTGACAAATCCGGATATATTATAATATGCATTAAGTACCATAATTTTTATTGAACTCAACCGAATCTTAATTAGACCAGTGTTTCCCAAACATTTTTATCCGCCCCGGTTGTTCTTATACTTTGCCAGTTTACTCTCCCTTTGATTGCTTCATTATTTATTTTCTGGTTGAACTTTTCCAATAAATTATAAAATACATCAAGTGTTCACCTTGTTCATCGTTACCTGTGAAGCACTTGTTCGCAGTATCCCGAATATGGCTCCATTATTTGGACCAGAAATAGAAAAGAGTACAAAATAATGTTCATAACCATGTGGGTCGGCCAACAACCCCATGCATTTTTCTGTCTTATGGGTATTTAAACCATAGAAAACCCAATTATTTATTCTTATTATCCTTACAGACTAGTTTCAAATAATTTATAATAATTATTTTGAAACATTTTAGAAACACCTACTCATTCGCTAAATCCATCATGCAAAATAATGTAAATTATTTTGATGGCAATTTTTTTATTTGTGTCTCTAGCCCTTGTATTGGAGTTGGACCACAGCTTAGTGATTTTGTGATCCAGTGCCGGTGGCGGCCCACCTTTTGAGAAACACTGGATTCGGTTTATCAGTCACTTCACAGACAAGATTGTACTAATTCAGCTTTATCGATTATTGCACAGATAAGATTATAAATAAAACTCATTCTCTTGCGTTAATAGTACTGTATCCTAAAGGATAAACCACGTAAGTCCATAGATAAAGATAAATCTATAAGCTATGTGTGGTTTATCCTAAGGTACAGAATAGTATTATAAATTATGATAAAAACGTCATGTTGTGTAACATTATCAATAAAATAAGCCAGAAATGGTGTCTGCTTTAGTAGTCCAAAATGCAATTACTGGCGGCTCTCACATACTCGAAATCGAAAATTGTTTCCAGGTGTTAGCCCATGTCGTTTGTGGGCAACCCATGTATCTCCTTCAAATGTAAATCATCTTATAGTCTTGCCACGTGCCCAGTCTGCCCTGCGTAGTCCACCAGATTAGAGGTTAGAGATTGGATGACAATGTAAAATGGATCATCAGTAAGTAAAGTCACATCTGTTGCATCAGTAGCTCAGTCAAACAGTCGCACAAGTCAATCAGTCATCCGGTCATAGCTATAGCATCTATAGCTAATACAAATCAGTCGCTCAGTCACATCAGTTGCATATTGGTTTCGATCTTGTATTCGATGTAATCGATGCAGCATGGCAAGCGAAACCGATATGAAACGGACGGGGTTCGGAAATTTCCGTCGTTTTTCGGATGAACGCAGCTCTTAAGGTGACGGTGCGGTGGTTGTTCGAACTTCCAACCACTATGGACTATTAGTTTATCTTAAAAATACTATTATTATTATAAATTTGTTTAATAATACGGGCACGCGTTGTCGGCGAAGGGCTCCGCTGCCAGTTTCCAGTAAGTTGTTTCGCGTCGAAAGGCTCTCCCGTCCGATGGGTACAATCGGAACACTCAAAATTTATTTTGTTTATAATTACAACTTATTTTATTAAAAATCTGGCATTCCAAGTTTTTAAAACCATATTGAAATAAAAATAATAATAAAGATATTGAAAATATTTTTTAATTAAATAAAAAAAAAAATTAAAACTTTAAAAGATTGTACACAAAAAACTGTCAGGCTGCTGGTCGGCAGACCAAGAAAGTCATAAATGGGATGATCTAGACTACAGGTTTTCGTTAGTTTCGATCTTGAATTCGATGTAATCGATGCAGCATGGCAAGCGAAACCGATATGAAACGGATGGGGTTCGGAAATTTCCATCGTTTTTCAGATGAACGCAGCTCTTACGGCAACGGTGGGTTGGTTGTTCGAACTTCTAACTACTATAGACTATTAGGCAAACTTAAAAGAACTATTATTATTATAAATTTGTACAAAAATATGGACACGCGACAGCGGTGAGGGGCACCGCAGCAGGTTTTGTAAGTGGTTTGGCGTCGAAAGGCTCGCCTGACGGATGGGTACTCTCGGAACTCTCAAATTATTTTTTTTTATCACTCTCGCTTATTTTTTAAAAATATTCAAAGTTTTTAAAAATATAGTAAAATAAAAATAATAATAAAAATAAACGAAAAATTAAAAAAACAAAAAAAAACTTTAACAAATCGTACACAAAAAGCTGCCAGGCTGCTGGTCGGCAGACCAAGAAATTCTTAAATGGAATGATCTGGACTATAATTATTCGTTAGTTTCATTCGTGTACTCGATGACGTAAAATTTACTATTTTTTACCCCACTTTGACGCCGGCTGCCTGCGAACGTGCCAGGCTGCCGGTTGGCAGACCCGCTTTTTTCTCATTTTCTAATCGACCTTTATCATATGAGACCATTCCCGTTCGTGTACTCGATGACGTAATTTTTTCTAAAAAAATCGCTCGCTATTTCCATGACTGTGCAGCTCCTGCCAAGAGGCGCACCGGCAGACCAACTTTTTTAAGGTTTTCTAAATGTCCATTATCACTACAAAGTAGTTTCATCCGTATACTCGATGACGTAGGGTTTACCTATCTCGCCTTCCAGTCTAATAAGTCGATCAGTCACATATCAATCGCTCAGATACATCAGTCGCTCAGTCACATCCCCCTCCTTAATAACTGGGAAGTAATTGATGGCATTTCTGGGTTCTTCTTGTGAGCAACTCACCCCGCCATTGAAATCTAAACTGAAATCAAACATTCTCGGATGAAAGTGAAAATTCTTAATTGCCAAAACACCCACTGCTTCCATTGCTGTGGCGGGCAGGACCAAATGTTTGCTGGCAGACAAAATAAATAACAACTTTATTGTTTTAACAGAACATATATTTTTCCATAATATATACAAGAATCAGCAAACTATACAATTAGGTACGCCTTTTAGGTATTCATCAACATTTATATTCATATTATAATAATATATATTTAAGATAGCATCACAACCAATCTATACTTCTATGTCGAATTAACATTCGAAAAACAGACATTGGTTTACTTTTGGAAATAATTAATTCCTGATCATAAAATCATCCAATTTTGAAGCTTGGCGGAAATGTGATTATGAAATATATTCATTTATGAATTCTCCAAAATTATTAATAAAGATACAAATAAATAATTAGAGAAATCTTAAGTATTAGACCAGTGTTAAAGCAAGATTATTTTATTATATTATCTATCGGAAGATATTAAAACTGAAAAGCTTAGCAAACATTAAATTATAATTTATTATGCATATAAAACCCGTCAGTTTAGTTTGGAGATCACATCACAATGTTGTGGCCATCGAAATTAATAATAATTCACCACTCTTTTATTCTTTCTGCATCATTTAGAATTACTTCAGAGTGAATTCACTGTCATCTTAGAATGAATTCACTACTGTTTCAGAGTGAATTCTCTGTCATTTCAGAAATAATTCATTATTTCAGAGTGAAATCACTGGAATTTCAGAATGAATTCATTACTTCAGAGTGAATTCCCAGTGATTTTAGAAATAATTCATTATTTCAGAGTGTAATTTTAGAGTGAATTCATCACTTCAGAGTGAATTTCATGTTAGAAGTAATTCATTACTTCATAGCGAATTCATTGTAATTTTAGAATGAATTCATATTAGAATTAATTCATTACTTCAGAATGAATTCACTGCCATTTTACAATGACTTTTCTATCATTTTAATGTGAAATAACCATCAATTTGGTGAATATCATGTTGTGACAAAACATAATCTGCAACAGTATATAATAATTAATTAATAACAAATGTTTGGTGTTCAGTTTACTAACTAAATACGTAAATAAAAATACTACTTAATCCCTATATTCTATTCATGGAGATAACAAGCATATTAGCAAGATATTGGAAATAAATTCGTTGTGTTTATTTAAAAACTGAATAAATAACAACAATAAAATTTAAGAAAAATTGACAATGAATGGTAATGAATTTTAAATATTAACAATTTCTAAAAGAACACATCCTAAACCGTTAAATTTATACTTTATTTCATACTGGTAGTATATTATTACAACTATATAATATATTATAGTTATGTATTATCTTTGATAATGTTAAGAAATATAAACATAATAGGTATAGATTTGTCATAAAAAAATCTTTCCACTTAATATTTAGTTAATAATTACTATTAAAAATTATAATTTTTAATTCCTCGAACAACAGAAAGACGTTGCTAAACTTTTATTTTTATTAAAAGTATTTATTTCATTGTCAGTTTAAATACAAAATGGGATTTTTTTTAATGTGTCCACCAAATAAGTTCTGCCTGCGGATATTGGGACTATGGCAACCTCTTTGGGGGAATGTATTGAGGCAGGGAGTGGTTGCTAAGCATAGTTTGTCATTTCAAGCAATGTTTCAATCATGAATAGTGGTCTCTCACCGGGGTGATACTGAGAGTATCTTCCACTCTGAAACAGTGTCATTTAAAATAAATTCATTACTTCATGTTGAATTCACCCATTGAAGAGTTAGTATGTATTTATTACGTCAGAGTGAATTCACCAACATTTATAATGTATTTTATTACTTCAGAGTGAATTCAACATCATTTTAGAATGCACTCATTAATTACTTCAGAGTGAATTCAATGTAATTTAGAATGTATTTATAACTTCAGAGTGAATTCACTGTCATTTAGAATGTATTTATAACTTCAGAGAGAATCCACCGTCATTTAGAATGTATTTATAACTTCAGAGTGAATTCACCTTCATTTAGAATGTATTTATTACTTCAGAGTGAATTCAATGTAATTTCAGAATGCACTCATTAATTCAGTGATATACACTTTTATTTTAATATGAATACCGCACAAGAGTCCCAACTGCTCCCAATTACCTTCAGCCTCACAACATACCTGTACAACATAACATGGGGAGAGGAAGGAGATAGGGAAGAGGAAGGTGGGGAAGTAGCTGGCTATTCAGATCTGGTCACCATATACGGCTAAAGCCATTTCAAGCAACATTTCAATTCTGAATGGTAGTCTTACACCAGGGCGATACTGAGAGTACCTTCCACTCTGAAACGTGCCGCAAATATACTATATATTATTTTAAATAAAGAAATTGTGAAATAACACAAATTAATCAAGCAAAATTTATTTGCCACGCCGAGATTCGATCCCGCGACCTTCGGATTGTGAGTCAAGAGCCTTACTGCTGGACTACGCCGGCCGTCATATACATTCTAAATGACAGTGAATTCACTCTGTATTAATAAATACATTATAATAATTATGAATATACACTACAACAATGTCTTTCTGTAAAACTTGATAAATCCATTTTGGATTGACGATTTCCATCCGTTTAGGCACTGAATAGAAAATCTATAGAAGTGTGATCTATACCGATTGGAAAAAAAAACTGATGCCTTCAATTTACAAGCGACTTTTCAGAAAATGAAATTGATTACTTGTTCAAGAAAGAATTTCGGTCAACGAAATTTATAAGGTAAAAATAAGCTTACTTTGAGCGAAATACACTTCTATCGGTTTACCTCTTCAGTGCAATAAAACATCGGCAAGAAAAAATTAATCTAATATACTTAATATTAAAGTGTTTACCCTTTAATGGATGTACATTAATTTAGTTCAACATGGAAGCATAATTCAAAAAAGGCTATTAACCCAATAATAACATTGGATTTCAATTTAATTTACACTAAATTTATACAAATTTCATATTTAACATTAATATATTTTAATTAGTGCAACATTGGCTAGACAGTCGGTTGGTAGGGTTAATGAAACAATGTGGTGTTTCACAGAAAATTCAAATGTAACATTGTCATCATATGGTCAATCAGTGCCATTTTGTTTTTTGAAGTAAAACTTCTGTACGCACGCTCGATTTGGGGGGTAAGCTGGTGAATGCATTACGAAAAGTGGTGATTGTTACGAAAAATGTCATGCGAAGGGTAATCGATGCGAACGATGATCGATTGCTAGGCGAACGGTCGGGCCTTTACGCACGCTTGACTTGGGGAGTGATAAGGATAAGGATGGTCACCCCAAGGTCACAGGTCACCCCAAGGTCGTAGGTCACCCCATGGTTATATTTCACCCCAATGTCATATGTCACCCCTAGGTCACCCCGTTTGCTACGTTTGGTAACTTAGCAGGGATACCTGGGTTCATTGGGCGAGGTTTGTCTTGTAGTTTTATTTCAGTCATGTGGTCTAAAGCACACTCGTTTTTTTCTTTTTTTTACATATGAAAGGTTTCCGTTTTAAACCCCGATTCGAGGTCCGTTTTAGCTTTCTATCTAAATTTGATCGGCTGACAAGCATAACACGACAGTTGTACTTTTCTACCGATCAAAAATTGTTCAAAAGCTGAAACGGGCCAAGAATCTGCATTTAACCAATCGAATGTCGATGGGTCTCCAGAGAACGTGCATACATTCTAATATTATTATCCTTGTTAGAATTATTTGCAATGCGATTTTGACTTTTATGCTTTTAAAAATGTATGAAGATCAAAATCAGAATCGCTTGCGCTAATAAAACTTTAAATTTCACTTTTGATTTTATGAATGGATCCTCTCTGACGGCTTAACCACTCGAACCCATAAGCTGGTTTTCACGATAATATAAAATTACCAGACATATGTATGACGAATGAGGCGAACCCGCTTATTAAGAAATAATTTTCTGTTTTTGCTATACCTTTCAAACGTTAAAATAAATAAACCAGTAAAAACATTTTTTTTTTTACTATAATTTGTCTAATTTTATTATGTAGTGAAACAGCTTCGACTTTATGCCTAGTTGCACCATCTGTTGGGCCAGCTAGTAGCCAATTTAAGAAAAATGCGCATGTGTGCATGAGTGCCATCAAAAGTTGACGGATTGCTCTGTCACTAATAACGAATCTATTTGCCGAGTTTCAGCTCGATGTATTTAAAAAACAAAAAGTGGTGATTGGCCACTTGATGACAATGTTACATTTGAATTTTTGTGAAATAACCTAATCTTAAGACGGGTTGTTTCAAAAATTTTGATGGATTTTCACATTCTGCGTAAGTTATATTCAAGTTCTGTTATTATATCATTATAGGTCAGTTGCTCCATAAAAGTAAAATAATCACAGAACTTACACAGAATGTGAAAATTAACTTCAAATATTTGATGAATCCGTTAAATTTTTGGAAACGATGCATCCTTAATGTTTGAAAAAAATCTTCAGCAGTTGTATGGAACGTTACTATACTCATTTTTCACCCTAGCCAGAAGTACTCCTGTCCCGGTGCATCGGTACACCAGGGCACGTACAATTATATATTTTTTTGTATCCAGGAAGAAGAGGTTAAGATTTTTTTTTAGCCTATCTACAAATAAAACCATGTTATTGATGTTGTGATGAAACCGCATACATGAGTGGAAAATTATGATACACAGTCACAGTGCTCTTTTACTAACCTGCCGCGACAAAAACCAGACAAGTGTTTGATCAGTGAAAGCGGCAGATTATAGTGAATGCATACAAAATATGCTAAATTTAAAACGGATATTAAATAATAAGAAAAAACACCGCTATCGATCTTAAAATATCCATTTTTTCGCTTACAGTTAACCTCTCAAGCTAAATTGTACGCTTTTGGGAAGAGCTCATATAGGTTTTAAATAAATTGGTGTGTCTCCCTTTCTTTTTTACATGAGCTCCACACAGGAGGCCCTGAGGAAAATAATTTCCCTCAGGGCCTATGTCATCTTTGGGGATGCTGTGTGGAGGGTTTTTTTTAAAGGAAAGGAAGGAGAGGAGAGTTCTGGGAAGGAAAAGAGTTTAAGGGGTGAGTAGGAATCTGGGATTCAGTATGTCCTGGTCATCCGCCTCCAAAACCTAGACAAACCTCACCCCACGAACCCGGGCACCCCTGCTAAATCACCAAATGTAGCGAACCACTTGGGGTGACCTATGGCAGAGGTGTTGGTTATCCAATAAAGGTTCCCGGGGCGGCGGTACCCATTCCTGCCTCCCTTACTGTCATGGTGAGAAATACAATCTAAACGGTGATAGAAAGAGAAAACACCACACTTTTTATTCAATGCACCTCTGAAACCAAAGTTTATGAAACTTCTACATGTGTGTGTTTTTTTCTTTGTTAGAGTAATTTTAGTTATCTTTGTGAGAACTTTTTATGTTTGTTTTAAAATTTCAACATATTGAAAATTATGTTTATTTGTAATTATAAAATTTGAAAGCACATTTCATCACCTTTCAATAATTGAAGCAATTAAATAACCCCCGACACTAAAAAAACTCTAAAAATAGAGCTGATGACCTTGAAATGCCTGAACAGATTTACATGAATTGTAGCTAAGAACCATCTCGATCACGTCAGCATTAAAAATAAAAACGCATCATAATCGGTCCATTCATTTAGGAGCTACGATGCCACAGACACACACAGACATGTCCAAGTTATAATACTCCTCTTTTCACGTCGGGGGTTAAAAAGAGTTTTTAGTTTTAGGGCACATTCAGAAATATTCCATTTATTTGGATTTTATTGCAAAGCGAAAATACTCTAACCTTCTGACAGAATTTGTCAGAGGCCTGGGGGATTAAGTTGTCATGTTTACTCATGCGAGAAGATTCCATTTTATAAACTTATTCGAATAAAAAAAGTGACTGAACGAAATAAAAGAAGCAAATGCGACAGTTGCCATCTGAAATAAAAATTATGAAAAAAAACAATGACTGGTAAAATGGTCGGCGAGAGCAAACTAGACGGCAGTAGTATGTAGATGTAAGATAATCCAATCCGTCACATGTCAGTATAAAACTTTGCATTCGAGTCCAGCAACAAGGATTGCCGAGCGTACCGTTTTCGAAAAATTAATTTATTACCACATCCCCTATTAGGCTGAAGGGAGTGGGGATCGGAATGAAATAGGAAAGAGTAAGGTTGGGAAATACCTAGCTATTCGTATCTAGTCACTAAATACAGCTAATGCCATTTCAAGGAAGGTGTGGAATCGGAATAGCGGTTTTTCTCCAGGGCGATACTAATGTGTTCGTGCTTGTCGGCTGATCACGATTTGATCAAAAACTCAAATGGGCTGAGAATCCGCGTTCAATGAGGACCATCCAAATCTCAAAATGCTGCTGATTGTTAATTTGATGGTCATCAATTTGATCAAAAGCCGAAATGGGCTGAGAATTCGCGTTCAACGAGGACCGTCCAAATCTCGAAATGCTGCTGATTGTTGAATTGAAGGAGATCAATTTGATCAAAAACTGAAATGGGCCGAGAATCCGCATTCAACGGGGACTGTCCAAAACTCAAAATGCTGCTGATCGTTGAATTGATGGAGATCAATTTGATCAAAAACTGAAATGGGCCGAGAATCCACATTCGACGGGGACCGTCCAAATGTCCAAAACTGAAAATACTGCTGGTCGTTGTTTTGATGGCCATCAATTTGATCAAAAACTGAAATGGGCCGAGAATCCATATTCAATGCGGATCTTCCAAATACTCAAATCTCGAAATGCTGCTGATCGTTGAATTGATGGAGATCAATTTGATCAAAAAATGAAATGGGCCGAGAATCCGCGCTCAACGGAGACCGTCCAAAACTCAAAAAGCTGCTGATCGTTGTTTTAATGGTCATAAATTTGACGGATTTAGCGAAATTTCATCAAAAGCCAGTTTGCAAAGCAAATTTTTGAAATTTGTTAACACCTCCCACGTTGTACGCGGACATCACGACAATCGGATTGCGAACACGTATCAATGAAAAATTGCCCGAGCATCAAAACACCAGGCGTTTAAAGAGTTAAATAATAATAATCATGATGATTGTCTATGGTGCATGAAGACAAGCAGGTGTTTTTATTATTATTGTCTATGCCTTTAGCACATTGAAGTTTAAATATATATGTATATAAACACAAGGTACAGCATTGTCATAAATTACATAATAGAAGTGTGTACGCACGTAAATAAACAATGATTTTAATTTATTATTATTTACAACAATATTTACATGTTTTTTATTTATCAATCTTACATAGTTTTATATAGAGTAGTGTGACTGGTGAAATAATACAGGTCCTAATGGAGGTGATTTTATTTTAATTTTTTAAATACAACAATTTCACTCGGGGCCTGTATCATCTTTGGGGATGCTGTGCGGAAAGGAAGTTCTGATAAGGAAAAAGGTATAAGGGGTGGTTAGGAATCTGGAAGTCAGTGTGTCCAGGAGTGACGGACATATGAATCTGTTCCTCCCACTGCGGTGCAAGGCAGAGTCCGTTTCGAGAAATGAAATGGTCTCAACCAGTCTCACCTGATCCAGCCTGCCACACAGTAGGTGGGCAAACGCATCCGCCGCCAAGACCTAGACAAACCTCACCCCATAAAACGCAGCGAATCACTTGGGGTGACCTACGGCAGGGGCGTTGATTATGTGAACACTGCAAAGAGTTTCAAGTTCCCAAAACCAATTGGACTATGGCATCCCTAATTGGGATATGTTGTGAAGTAAAAAAAGGATCTGACTCAGATGTGGTTAGCAAATTTGGGTGAAGCCATTTCAAGCAGAGTTTCGGTGTTGGAGAGGAAGGAGATAGTGAAGTTTGACACAACGACATAAAACACCTGCAATATTAGGGCCTGCAAAATGTCACATTAAATACCTGTCGTCATGTAATATTATGACTTTATTTACCATGAAATAAATTTTCTTTAAAACCGATCAATATCAAAGACAAAGCAGATAGAAAATAAAACGAATTAATAGAAATTCAAAAACAAAATCAACAGAAATGTTGTATAAGAAAGTATTTGGCTAATTAAGGTGATACAACATGTTGTGTAAAATTCGAGATCAGGCCGCTAACAATAACACTCCTTATGTAGATGGCCATAAGGTTTAAATTCCCGTTTAACATCAGCTGCCTGTTTTTATTTATTTCAGAAAAAAACATCACCAAAAAGCATGTTTTATTTTATTGTGCAAAGCTCAGGCACAAATATTTCAATGTTTTACAATAATTTTAAGAATTTAATTTTCTACATTACACAATAAAACCATAATAAGGAGTTGATAAGTAGGAGATTTTGAACTTTAAAGGAGTTTTTTATGATAATATATTTTTTCTGGGTTGATGACTAATAAAAAAATATTCAATTATTTCAAAGGCAAATTTGTGTTCTACTCGCAGTATTTAGTTAAAGCATCTAAAATATCTAATTTTCAAACCAAAATCATATGATTTTGCATTGCTGGCATTACCTTAAGAAATAAAATTTTGTATTATACAAGGTGTCAGGAATCTCGTAGTACAAGCGGGAAGCTGGTACATAACATTTGGAGTCGATTTTGAGGCACAACTTTTGCATTGAGCTTTCATTTTGGTGTAAATTGAATCCGTAATGGAAAATTTAAAAGAAATCTGTTTCTAGAGGGTTAATAACAGCTTTGTATTTCAAAATGCTTCAAAGCGTAGACACAGCTCCAAGAAAAAAAAAATTAAAAAATCAAAATGCTCAGATCGAAAAAAGACAATTTTTGTTGGCCAGTTTACAGCTTGCCCGCGAGTTTCCAGACACCATGTATAAGGACTGTGATTTCTAGTGCTGTATCTTCTCTACCTATCACTCTGGAGACATAATGTGATGGTATGTTATATTGTAAGATGTATAAATAAGAATATAGTAAAAATCCAATCGAAAACCTTACAACAAAATTAATCAGGTAGCTTAATTATCAAAATATTGGTAAGAAAAAATCACATATGTAAAATTGGATAAACTTTTTTATAGCAGCATATTGAATAAATATTAAAAAGGCAAGTAACAATATTAAAAATAACAGTGACACACGACATTTGTTTCCCTGACAGTTGGCCCCCCAAAATTATAATTTTGTTCATTCTTTACGAATTTCAAATCTAAAATCGGCTTCAAAAATACCTAATAATAAGTTGTTTTTTTTTTACATGAGCTCCACACAGGAGGTCCTGAGGAAAATAATTTCCCTCAGGGCCTATGTCATCTTTGGGGATGCTGTGTGGAGGGTTTTTTAAGGAAAGGAAGGAGAGGAGAGTTTTGGGAAGGAAAGGGGTTTAAGGGGTGGGTAGGAATCTGGGGTTCAGTATGTGCTGGTCATCCGCCTCCAAGACCTAGACAAACCTCACCCCCGCTAAATCACCAAACGTAGCGAACCACTTGGGGTGACCTATGGCAGTTAATATGGATATCAAACGAATTTATTTATAGTGTTGAATTTTTGTACTTGTACGCTGGTATAGACAATATAGAGATAGGTATTTTTATCCTTGATGCATTTGAATGAAAATATGTTTTATAGCTTTGTTATTCGGCGGTACACCTCTCTGCACACACCTTCGGAGACACTTAGTTACATTTTGTGTAAGAAGGTGAATCGTATTTTCCCTAAACTGACTGGGGGCCAACTGTCAGGGATCAATTGTTATGGAATTACTCTTTTAAATGTTGAGGCCTCAGAATGGAAGAATTCATAATCATTATAAATTAAAAAGCAAACATTTCAAAGAATTTTAAAAAGTATAATTGATAGCACACCAAATTTAATTTATACAAAAAAAAACTTTACATATATTATAACAATGTATATAGATTGTAAAATTTTATATGTATTTTGACCCTAGTGTAGGCACCGCGAATATTATTTTTGTGAGCAAACATCATCTTTAAACTGGCAACACTGCCTGCGCAGTCGAAATGTGCAGATGGCAGAAGTGAACTCGGATTTGAGATAATATTCGAGAACATTCTGTCTCCGACCTTCCTCTCCGCCAGTAAACTTTACTAAATCGTTTGCGTATAATTATTGTCGCGGATATAACTCTTGTAATCATTTAATATTCAGTTTGTTTAAAATAAATTTAATTATACTAATCGGTGTCATAATTTAAATGAGTTCTGTGACCTTTGGATGCGAGATATCTCTGACCGGTAAGCGGAGATATTTCGCATACATTCGCATTTCGCATTTGAGATAATATTCGCGGTGCCTACACTAGCAACATTACGACATTTTTAAAACATAACAATTGTTTAATTTTTTAAATGCTGCTTTTAAAATAGGTTTTCTTGACATTTGAGCCAATTTATTTTCATGTGCAAAATTTTTATTAATTTCATGATATTCATTACATAAATTTTCTAATTAAAAATTTTCTTCAATTTAAAAATAATTTTATTTAAATTTACACAATTTGATCAGCTTTAAAATTACACATGGGATAATTGGAATATAAGAATGTTCACTCACATTAGTTGATAGGAAAGCCGCCGAATTAAAAATAATTTTAAAATACTAAATCATTGACACTACAAAAAGTAGATTTGGCCTAACGTAAAATTTGGGAATCATTTCGACCGTTTTGAAGTCAAAAGGAATTTTACTGCAATAAAAGCAATGTTGCATTATTTTTAAGCAGAATTTTCAAGTAAGTCCGTCAATAAAGTAATTCATCAAATTACAAGTACAAATTATGTGCAAGACTCGTAATATTTGAGTTGGTAGCCCATTTATAACATCTTTAAAACATACTGATTTAGGCCAATAATTAAAAATAAAACAATTTATTAAATTAAAATGCGTGTAACACTGTTTTAATAACCTAACAAATAAATTTCAGTTTGGAAGCTTTAGAAACTTGAAAATCCATGACAGTATCTCTAACCCTTTGCATACCAATAATTTTAGTAAAATAAATACGTTTAAATCTCGATCAATCGTTCCTCCAATAATCCTTTTTCTCAGTCTCAAATTAATTTCATACAACGCTAGCAGAAATAGAAAACATCGATCGTTTCTCTATGCATCGTTTTACTTCATTAATCGTTTAAAGCAGGTGTGCTCAATGAAAATCGTTTGGTAGGCCAAAAAATAATTACTGAGCTTAGGCGAGCCACTCGGGGTGGGGTGGGGGGGTAATTCGGTGTCCAAAAATGATATTATTGTGAAAACACAAACTTCAATGCTAGAAGGCATAAACCGACTATAAAAGCGCCTTTGTGTGTCCTTTACACTCACTCTCCACTTATTAAAATCTGTTCAGTTGCATTCAATCTTCTGAGAGATGTGCGGAAGAAATATTATACTTCTTGGAATTGATTGTGAAAGTAAATTACCAATGCGGCCATGCGCCAGGCACTTTTTAAGCAATAAATCATAACCCCCATCAAAAGTTCGAGGTCTAATAACAAGAAAGTTATAATTTCACAAAATATTATATAAATTTATGAGAATTGGCATGAGGTTGGGCACGTCTCGTTTAAAGAATACAGTTTTTGTGCAATTTTACTCAATCTTTTACTGCCGGCGGCCGTCTCTGACTTTAGTTGTTGTTAAACATTTAAACACAGCAATGAGCGCGTACGGTTATCTTTATATTTTCTAGTTTATTAAGGTATCAATCTTAAAAATGAACTGTGAGGTCAAAAAAGTGTATACTTTTCAAGAAAGATTAAAGATTGTCGAAGAAGTGTTGTGTATATATCAATAACAAAAAATAATTCAGAAGAGATGCGAGACATCTCTTGTTGAAAAGTGAAACTACTAAGTTACCTTTGTGATTAATAGATGTATGCAACGCCGGAAACTTTTGAAATAATTCCAATAAATATTTTAAAATACCTTTTTAAAATAACCATATTTTGGCCAACGAATGCCCGAGGGTGTTTGAAAATTGGACAAAAATGCTCCAGTGGTGAGGAATTGCAGCATTTTTATTTAAATATATTCTTTGTATACGAGGAACATGTATTATTTTTAAAAATATAAAACATAAGTATATCTTTATATGTATAAAAAAAACTCAGGTCACAATGTTTGTTCGAGAGAAACTCCGAAACCATAAACCGATTTTGATGAAATTTGACTTACTGTGTGTGGTTTGTGATTTGGTCCAACTTAAAAGATAGGATCCTTTTTATCTCGATTATTGACCTCAATATCTATTATTGTGAATTAAATGTTTTTTATAGGACAATGCTTTGTAATTATTTGTAAGTTTCTATCAGATGGCGGTGTGAGTTAACTTATCGACACAACACTTGGTTATCTAGATTGGGTAACCATCCAGTAGATGGCATTGTGTTTTGTTAGCCACAGCAACGCGTGACCGGGTCAGCTAGTATATATATATATAAATGTAGCGTTATTCTGTAATCCTGCATTTGTAGTTTCTTTCAATAGGATCGTTGGAAAACGATATATAGAGATTTCGCTGTAAATATTATGCAAAGGGTTAAATGAAAACAATGAATCCACAAGGGGTTAATAAAATATAATATTTTCTAAACGTTTTGAACAAATATGATTTAGGCCATTCTCCGTTCAAAAGAGAAATTAAAGCAGTTTTTTCACTGTGGATTGAATCTTGGACATCCGCTTGGAGGGCAGACGCTTTAATCACTGAGCTTCTTAGGCAAATTATGTAATTATTTTAGTAAATAACATACAATTAAAATAATCTGAATGTAAAACTAACCATCTGGTCTGGTTTAGGCTACGACCACACCGAGCTATAAGCTTCTTACATATCACAATATTATATTATTTTCATATTAACTTTTTAATAACCTTAACCAAAGGGCGAGCTTAAAATTATTATATATAACATTAATTAACATATTACTTAATATCTGTGGCTTAGTGCTAGAAGTGCCTATGTCAAGTTTGTAAAACTTTCAAGGGGACAAAGAAATCAATAACTTTATAATATCGGATCGATAGGCGAACTTCCGACGATTCTATATCAATACACCGAGCACGCTTTAACTGTTGATAGCCGAACGGATATTGACAGGGAATAAATAAGAAATCGATACATGCTTGCAACACTGGTAAATCTGTATACGAATTCACAATCCGAAACGTTAAACTCTAATCAATTATGTAAAAATATTAATAAATTGGCAATGTTGAATTGAAACACATGCATCGGCAGTCAGCATTCACTTTTTTTTAGTTGATGAGGTCTTTAGTCATATTTCAATCATTTTCGTTTCTCAAAGATCCAACGGAATAAATTGATTGCGCCTTAGATGCATTATGGATCGCGTATACGATTTCTTTCATTTCAAAGAGCTTCGTTAGTTCAATCAGTTCATTAAATAAGCCAGTAATTTTGCATAATGAACAAACTTATTAAACAAATATGTGTGTATTGATGGTTAACTAAAACTTATCTGATATTATGGAGGTCGCGCGAAAATTTATCAATCGTTAACCGTGCCTACAAATATTGGATAACTGACAACAATTTTCTCAATCAGTGCCTAAATCAAATTACCTACTGACATATGCACTTCTAGTATTAACCCTCAAATATAAACAATTATCGGGAGACAAGTTTCAAATTGCTGGATTATTTAACTAACGTAGAACCCCTTTTATTCAAAATCTACGAGACCTCGAAAACCGAACTTCGAATTAACGAATTTCTACATAATTTCAAAATTCGTGCAATTTGTAAAAATATGACGTGTTTCTGTGCAATTCTGAATTTCACAGTCGATTCTTCGTTCTGGCTTTCAAATCTGTATATTCGTAAAAATATGACATATTCACTTATAAAATGAAAAATTGAAATCAACAATGAGACTATGGCATCCCCAAATGGGCTATGTGGTGGAGATAGGGAAGAGGAAGGTGGGGATGTACCTGGCTATTCAGATCACGGTTAAAGCCATTTCAAGCAACGTTTTAATTCTCAATGGTGGTTTTACACCAGGGCAATACTGAGAGTATCTTTCATTCTGGAACGTGCTGCAAATATACTATACATTATTTTGTATTAATTAATTGTGAATTAACACAAATTAATCAAATAAAATTTATTAGCGCATGCCGGGATTCAATCCTGCAACCTTCGGATTGCGAGTCAAGAGCCTTACCCCTCGACCACAGAGGCCGTCGAATACGAAATTATGATATAATGTCGTACAAATTGAATTTTTTCAATTAATATGAACCAAAATAAATGTCGAATTACGAATTAATGAATTTTGAATAAATGTTTTTTGTATGAAATTGACTTTTTTCAGCAAAGATTTCGAGTTACGCATTTTTTCAAATTATCAGGGTTCTACTGTAAAACTGTTTTCATGTAATTTACGTATCAATTCGACGACCTCCGTAGTCCAGTGGGTAAGACTCTTGACTCACAATCCGGAGGTCGCGGGTTCGAACCCGGCATGCGCAAATAAATTTTATTTGATTAATTTGTGTTATTTCACAATTAATTCATTTAAAATAATATATAGTATATTTGCGGCATGTTCCAGAGTGGAAGATACTATCAGTATCGCCCTGGTGTAAGACCACCATTCAGAATTGAAACGTTGCTTGAAAATGGCTTTAGCCGTGTTTAGTGACCAGATCTGAATAGCCAGGTACTTCCCAACCTTCCTCTTCCCCACCTCCTTCCCCTCCCCACTACCTTAAGCCTCACAACATACCCCAATTGGGGATGCCATAGTCTCACTGGCTCCAGACGGGAGCAGTTGAGATTCTTGTGCGGTATTCACTGTAAAAAAAAAAAAAAAAAATTGACAGCTTTGAAACATTTTTGCCATAATATAACTTTTTTATGTGAATTGCGCACAAGAGTCCCCAACTGCCCCATTCAGAGGGATAAGGTAATTAAGGTATATTGTGGAAGATGAAGGTTAGGAAGTACCTGGCTATTCAATCACCAAACACGGCTAAAGTCATTTCAAGCAACATTTCGATTTAGAATGGTGGTCTTTCACCAAGGTGATAGATACAAAGAGTATTTGCGCACACAATACTAAAAACAATTAATGCATGTTTAACAAAGTGTTCAAATTAAATCAATATACAAAATTTCAAAATAATATTTTACAGGTTCATTGGCATACATAATTACATTTGCAAGTAAATTTACAATAAATTTATAAAAACAAGCAATTTAAATCTTTCTTTTTGTAATAATCGCATATAATGATTAAATACTTAAAATTAAATAATTACATTCAATGTCTTTATAATGGGTATACTAAGGTTATAATTTATTTATTATAATAATTTTAAGGCAAAATTTATTTTTTTAAAAGCTTCGCCTTGCCTAACTACCGTTGTCTATAGATTTGTTAAATAGAAACACCATAGCTAAAAATTTACGTAATATTTATTGTGAAATGATTTATCATTTTCAAAGTGCGTACAAAATGTTGTTACTTTAATTCTTACGCATGTGTCTTTAGTATACTTGGGATAAACTTTAAATCAACAGCTTTATTAATACTTATTATAATTTAAAAACTATTGTCTTTAACAAATAAATATAATAATATTGTAATCAATGCCTCTTATAATATTGTAATCAATGCTTCTCTTATAATGTTGTAATCAATGCTTCTTATAATGTTGTAATTAATGCCTCTTATAATATTGTAAACAATGCTCTTATAATGTTGTAATTAATGCCTCTTATAATATTGTAATCAATGCTTCTCTTATAATGATGTAATCAATGCTTCTTATAATGTTGTAATTAATGCCTCTTATAATATTGTAAACAATGCTCTTATAATGTTGTAATTAATGCCTCTTATAATATTGTAATTAATGCCTCTTATAATATTGTAATGAATGCCTTTGAGAAGTGAAACAGATGTTTACTGTGTAATGACGAACGGCACATCTTTAGGCTTTATTACTTAACCCCTCAGGCTTTTGGGAATAGCTCATATAGGTCTCATACAAATCGTTGTGTCTCCCTTACTATCAATGCGAAAAACATTATCTAAACGGTGTTAGAAAGAGAAATTACCACACTTTTTATTCCAATTTAAAAGTCAACCTAAGTTTCCGATCCCAAATTGAAAAAAAAATTGCGAAGCTTTGTGAATTTTTTCATTAATTATTTTTACAGAATACGACAAAAACATTTGTCTAATAAAACTAGCGTGTTTTCATTATCAGTAATTTTTGTTAGAAAAAATGTAGGGTGCCATTTTTTAAACTTTTTTTATATTTGCATTCAAAATTTTAATGTTTAAATAATTATGTTTATTTCTAACAATAAAATTCTAAGGCTTATTTCATCATCTTTCAAAAACAGTTTGTAGTTTTCGAAAACATTCAGAAATATTACATTTATTTCAATTTTAATTGCAAAGAGGAAATATTCTGACCTTACAGCACAGCCTGAGGCATTAAAATTTTAATTTTTGTTCTTTTTTTAAGTTGAACAACAAGTTTCAAACATTCTGTATGCAAGAAATGCATCTGAATGAGTAATGTATTTGATTCAACTCTGGTTGTGATACCTTTAACAAAAACTATTTAAATTATTATTTATTAAAGACAATAATTTAGAATTATAAAAATACAATTTGGAATACTGTTTCATATTAAAATTGTCTAGAAGCGTATTACCACAGGAAGGGCTAGGATTTAAAATGGGTTGGATTTTGATATTGAAAACATAGACTGACCCCCTTAATTAAAATAAATAAAAAAAAAACATAATGAGAATTTTTCAACAAAGTTTTAGGTTCATAGTTCATATCATAAATACCTATTACAGACAAAAACAAATGGAGCTGCATTAAAGGGTTTTAAATGGCAACACCAAGATGGCTCATAGGAATAGATTTTAAGTGTTCATATTCTAAGACAATTACAAGGAAAGACGATTTTATTGTATTTCTGAAATACATGTATCAAAGTAGTCATTTATTAGATATTAAGATAAAAACGTACAAGTCCGCTTCACAAATAATACGGAATATTCATTTTTTAATTAACCGGTCAAGGGCCACGCCATTCCACCAAAATTCACGAAAAAACACTAAAAAACCACCACTTTGAATTTTGAATTGAATGTTTTGTTGATAATTTTTGAGCTATTGTATATTTTATTGACTGAAACACGTTCACAACACAATAAACTATCTACCAAACAACATTACTTGCATTTATTACGTAAATTAATAGGTTTTACGATGTTTTATTCGCGATACACGCATTTATTGCGACGGTTAAATTCGCAGCAATTTATGACAGCGCATTGTCATGGATGAAATCGTTTTAAAAATATTCCAGGGTGACAAGGTGAATGAAACTTTTAGCGCCACCTAGAGTAATGATGGCGCAAGCGATTCTGACACTGTTCTTCATACAAATTCTGTACATAGAAGGGTCAAAATCGCAGACCAAAAGTTTTTCATCGACAATATTATTAAAATATTTGAATTATTTTCTCGCGCATGCGCATATGACACGCACGCCGGCGCGTCTCCGGCCTGTCACCGGTTAATAGACAATCAAATATGACATTTGTCAGAACTACCAACTTTTTAAAATATTGAATAAAAACAAAAGTACCTAATTCGAATTATTCCCAGTACTGGTACTGGATTGAGGTTTAGATATACATCCCAGGTTTTGAATGGTTTATATAGCAAGCAGGGTTGTCTAACAGGTGTGTGTAATGATTTTAATACCTTTCTTTCCATGTCCTTCTGTTGTAAATACAGGTTTAAACTTTTCAATAATGCATTCATTTAATAAATTTATGGTTTTATATGGCAATAATAATTTTTCTATAATGGCAGCATTGATTGTCTATGAAATGTAATATAAATATGAATATGGCATAGTACAGTTCATGTATAGCATAAGTGAATTAATTCGAACAAAATTAAAATGTAAAATGCATATTTTTTCATCTCCCCTGATATAGATACTCACTTTTTGTAATAATAAAGCAAAATCTAACTGTTTGAATAAAAAATATTCCATATTAACCGAAAAGCGGAGTAAGACAAAGGTAAGAAGAGTTTATCAATGTTAAATGAAAATAAAACTAAATCTAATTCAAACTAAATGTCAAACTTGAATGTGAAGAACAAATATCATAGACAAATTGAGTAGCTTGGTGTTGCCAATTGAATAAATTTATAGAATATTACACCAAACCTCTCGGAGTAGGCAAATACCAACCCAGTCCAACATAAATTAACATCAATCAGTAACCGGTAAGCACTACTTCTTTGACTGGTGCGAATCAAATTGGATTGAAGTTGCACAGTGGCAGGAAGCGAAAGAGAGACGATTTTGATTGGCTGACTGGGTATAATTAATAGTAAAAGGTGTTATGTAATTTGGAGACATTTTCTTTAAAATCAACATGGAACGCATTTATATTGTGTTTCTCTTCATTTACATTTATGGTAATGTGGGGTCATTTTAGTTGCCGTGAGGTCAATCTATGTTTTCCATATCAATATACGTAGGCCAATGATTATTATACATAAATTGTAGCTACTTAATAGGAAGTAATTAAGGTAAATAATAATAAAATAAGAAAAGGTAAAAGAGAGTAGAGGGTGTGTTGTGTCTAGCGCTCTAACATCGAGAGGGGTAACAGCTGCAGGTTGAGTCCGATGGAATCCACCGACAAATTGACGAGGTTATTGTAAGCGTTGCTTTCCAAATCTGAAAACCAATAGAACACACCATTAGAATTGAATAAAATAGAAATTATTATTTTTAATTTATAAACTAATGTTTAAGACAAGATTTTTATGCATAGCACAAAGGGTAACAATTATTATAATCAATAATTGTCTGAAACACTCATTTACATTGAAAAATCTTCCGAGAATCTTCAATGTAAATGAGTGTTCCAGGCTGAAAATTATTGATTATAATAATTGTTACCCTTTGTGCTATGCATAAAAATCTTGTCTTAAACATTAGTTTATAAATTAAAAATAATAATTAATATTTAACAAGTTAAAAGTATTCCACCAAAAAATGTAGACATAATTTGTCTCGACGCCACCTAGCGAGAGATTTAGTACTTACAATACCTCCCTCACAAAAATAAAGTTGGTTGTTTTCAGGTGGAAAAATATAATAATCAGTAATTGTTGAATGAAACACCAGTATATATTGAATAATTTGGCGGGTATTAGATAAGCCGCCATAGCTCAGTGGTCAGAGCATCCGACTGGCAATCAGAAGGACACGGGTTCAAGTCCCGTTGGCGGCAAGAATCTTTTCTCGGAAGATTTTTCAATGTAAATGAGTGTTTCAGGCTGACAATTATTGAATAAAATAGAATTTGTCAAATTTTTCAGTCCTAATATTTGTGTTTATTAAGGCAGGTCCAAAGCTCAAACATTTGTCGCGATTTGCCGTGAAAGTCCATCAATCATCACATCAACGTTTTATTGTTTTCCGTCTCCTCCGTTTGTTAACTTGTTGGAGGCCAGGCCATTTAGCGGAAATTCGCGGAACTTCGCAAAAAACACTAAAAAACCACCACTTTGAATTTTGAATTGAATGTTTTGTTGATAAATTTTGAGCTATTGTATATTTTATTAACTGAAACACGTTCACATCACAATAAACTATCTACGAAAACCACATTACTTGCATTTATTACGTAAATTAATAGGTTTTATGATCGTTTTATTCGCGATACACGCATTTATTGCGACCGTTAAATTCGCGGCAAATTCTGACAGCCGATTGTCATAGAAAAAATCGTTTTAAAAATATTCCAGGGTGACAAGGTGAATGAAACTTGTAGCGTCTCCGAGAGTAATGACAGCGCAAGCGATTCTGACATTGTTCTTCATACAAATTGTGTACATATAAGGGCCAAAATCGTAGACCAAAAGTTTGTTGTCGGAAATATTATTCAAATATTTGAATTATTTTCTCGCGCATGCGCAGATGCCGCGGCCACCGGGTGACAAGCGGCCGCCCAGGGGTTAAAACACTAAACACGGTTGAAAGATTGGTGTGAAGTTTGCGCGATCACACACAATTTGGCTTGTGGTCTGCGATAAGGACGTGGAATTTTTGGCGTTTATATCAATGTTGAAATGCATTCTGATGAAAAAGAGATGCATCAGGGAGAAAACACAGATATTTTAATAGATATTTATTTATCAGGAAAGATTTCCGACTAAAATCGATTATTGCACGACCTAAAGCTACTATTAAGAATTTAAAGTGCGTAAATATTTACGTCAAAAACAGAATAATTATAAATATTTGATATTATATTATAATTTTATTATCAAATATTTTTATTATTATATTATATTTAAGTATAATAATATTTTAAACTCGTGATTATGCCCGCTCGTTGCACATAACCACAAAAGGCCGTTCCGTTAATTCTCCATACACGACCGCATTGCGCGGCATCTGTCAACATATTAATTATTCCCCCCCCCTGACGGCCCCCGCCTGCCTTCCCGCTTCACCCGGGATGGAATGTTTAGGAAATATTCTCCGTCGAACATGGGAAGCTCGAAACACAACAAAAGTTGACAATATTTATGATGCTGATGACAAACATTGACTGTTGTTATGGGACTGTCAAGGCAAATGACGAAGCTATGGACCCGACTTTAAATGCACATGTGAGAGTTTATGAACAATCCGTCGTAAACATTGTTTTATTTATTTGCAAAAACAGTGTAATAAACCAATACACTGCAAAAGCGGTAAAGAAAATTACAAAAACACTTTTTAGCATAATAAAAACTTTACATTGGGCAAAATTTTACACAACGAGGGTTGTCCAAGAATTGGTGATAAGGAGAGGTGATAACATTTTTGGTAGTGGAGTTCTACGCCAAGGAATCAAGGACCTAGTGCCAAGGCTCACCAAGCGCATCGATCGTAACGGGGTACGTATGTCGAAAAATAGGGGGGATATGTACCTAAAATGTCTTCTTGGACAACCCCCGCAGGTACATACACTTATAGCATAAGTAACATTTTATACTTGAAATCTCTGCAGGATGTGGAAATATCCACATTACCTGCGAGGTAGTTAACCCTTCGAATAATAAGAAAATAGGGGGGATATGTACCTAAAATGTCTTCTTGGACAACCCCCGCAGGTACATACAGTTATAGCATAAGTAACATTTCATACTTGAATCTCTGCAGGATGTGGAAATATCCACATTCCCTGCGAGGTAGTTAACCCTTCGAATAATAAGAAAATAGGGGGGATATGTACCTAAAATGTCTTCTTGGACAACCCCCGCAGGTACATACAGTTATAGCATAAGTAACATTTCATACTTGAATCTCTGCAGGATGTGGAAATATCCACATTACCTGCGAGGTAGTTAATTAACTCAGTGAGTCTTCCCAGGGGCATCACCATTGGTAAGGTAGTTCTGCACCTGGGAAGAATCAAAAGCCTGTGTTGGGCGGCCTTAGAATCCTATTTTAGCCAGAATATTTGGTTTATTTATATATTTTTTTATATGAATACCTAACAAGAGTAGTAGCTGCTCCCGTCTGGAGCCAGTGAGAGTATGGCATCCCTAATTGGGATATGTTGTGAGGATGAAGGTAGTGGGGAAGGGAAGGAGATGGGAAAGAGGTGGGGAAGTACCTAGCTATTCAGATTTGGTCACCAAACACGGTGTAACAGTTTTAACTTGTCACCCCATTTAATTTGAATGATGACTCGTATTTGAATCTTAGCACATGTTTGTTACTTGCGTTGTTCACACTGGAGACGGTGGCGACACCTGGCGGGGAACGGAAGAGCGAGCACTCAACGGATTTTACGACAAGAAGAGGGTGATTTTGCTGTTTCTCCGGCCGACATCGTGGAGGTGATAGTTTTTCTTTACCTGCTACTGGTTTCTTTTAGATGTAAAGATTAGGAGTTAATATAAAATGGTCATGTTCAACAGACAGACCTGGCGCCTGACTTTCCCGAGGTTATTCTCATGTTCAAGGTTAGTGCTTGTGTTTTAACACAAATGTCACATGTCACAGATTATTTCTTGCATATAATTATTTGGTTAGTTTCATCATCCAAGAGATTCCTCTTCAAGGAACCTTGGACCACGACCTGAGTAACATTAGATTGATTATTATGATAAGAGTCTCTAATTTATGAAACTGCATAGTTCATGTAATAGAATCCAATAAATTGATAATTTGATTGATGATTGATTGGTTTCATTTCTGCTATAAACTTACAAATAGAAATTGCTAAATCCTTTAAGTTATAACGGCTAACGCCATTTCAAGCAATGTTTCTATTCTGAATGGTGAGCTGGCGTCTGGTACTGATATAAAACCATTTAGAAGCTTATAAGCCATCAGCAGTAATGCGACATTCCTTCTGGAACTAAGGCTGCAGATACCCATCATTTCCGAGATAAATGCTGTTGGAAAAAACCTCATATAGAGGTATCGAAAAAATTTCTTTTAATAGGTGATATGGGTATCATGATTTCAGTAGCAATGTGCACAGACCGTGCATGACAATTTGTTTGCTAAATAAGTACACATTGGAAAAATTAACATGTAACGAGTAAACAATTCTCACCTTCTTCAAGAGGAGATGGTCACCAAAGCCGCTCCATGGGAATGTTGGCGAAGCCGGGGTTACGCCGACTCTCCCAGTACTTGCCCGTGTACTGCCAGTACTCTTCACCGTTGGGTGCCACACTTTTACTGTAAACAGACAAACAAACAAACAAACATCAATTACAGCTCCACAGTAAAATGAGCATATTTAACCTCTTAACAGTCGCCGGCCAAAAATTTTTTCTAAAAAGCGATTTTAACCCTTATTTATAAAGAAACTGTATGAAAGACAAGGTAGAATCGCTTGCGCCAACATTTTTCTTGTCGTAACAGTTGATTTGATTAATCTAGCTTCTCGGAATGATTTTAAATTATTTTTTATGACAGTACTTTTTAACCTATACATTTTGATTTGAATCTTGGATGCCGCTCGATCACATACGTATGTGCCAGTCGCTGGCAAAAAAATAAAAGGAGCAGTTAATTTACCTAAACCACTTGGGAACATGCTGCTTCTGTCCATCTTCCTCCATGGCTTTTCTCCGGTCCCGCTGGGCTTGCTCTAGTTCTAGCTTCAGGTTCTCCGCTGCCTCCACATCGCCCTCCTCCAGCGCCCTCTGGTCAGGCCTGGTGGAAATAACAACAACTATTCATTTTGAAGAAGAAGATAATAATAATAATCTAAACGAAAATATGAAAGAGAACAAGACACAGAAAAATAGACAAAGATAATGGTCGCAACTGGGACTCGAAACCCAGAACCTCTCGTCTAACCGGGACGTGCGCGTTTACCAATTTCAACATTGCCACCTTCTGACAAACTGTCATATTTGTCAATCTCAATTAGATTTTTTTTTTTTACAATTATTTCTGGCTTTCACCCTTCAAGGGTGTTCTAGGCCATCATTTAAAATTATAGAGAAAGGAAAGATGAATTTATATTTTAATTTTATTTAAATGATCAAAGTTCAGAATTAAATGGAATATTGGAGTCGAGTTCAGACTTAGAAGAGATGAGATGTTGAATGGAGGGGAGGCAATTTTAGATAACGCTTGATCTATTTAAGAGAGGGACAACCAAAAAATATGTGATCTAAAGTTCCCATTTTTAGAACACAGAATGTACAATCTGGGGAGTCAAGCACATGAATTTTAAAAAGGTGAGAAGGAACGGAACAATGTCCGATTCTCATTCAAATAAGTAAGGAATTTTTTTGGAAAAATGGGGGAATTTTTGAAGCCAATATTTGATGGAAGACAATATTTTTAATTCTAAAATTTGAAATTAACTAAAATTACTGATAATGAAAAAAAAAATTAAAACACATAAACTTTTTATTACACAAATGTATTATAAACATTATCCTAACCTCACTTTTTTAATAATAAGCAAAAAATTCCCAAAGATTCTAACACCGTTTAAATCATATTTCTTACTATGATAGTCCTGCCCTGGTGGGAACTAGGCTGAGATACCTGGAGACACACTGTACAAAAAAAATTTCGAAAAAAATATGTTTGTCTGCGATTTTGACCCTTCTATGTACAGAATTTGTATGAAGGACAAGGTCAGAATCGCTTGCGCCAACATTTACCCAGTATCTAGGCAAAAATTTCATTCACCTGGCAACCCCGGAATATTTTTAAATGATTTTATCTGTGGCATCAAAATGTCAAATTTGCCGCGATTCTTTCTGTCAAAGTCCGATGCGTGTTGCTTGATGAAAACATCATAAAACCTATCAATTTACGTAATTAACACAAGTAATGTTGTTTTGGTACATAGTTTATTGTTCTAGGAATGTGTTTCGGTCAATAAAATATACGATAGCTCAAAATTAATCCACAAAACATTCAATTCAAAATTCAAAGTGGTGCTTTGTTGGGGAATTTTCGTGAATTTTCTGACATTTTCTGGCCTTTAAAAGGTTAAAGGGACTGGGTTATTGTTAAAGGATTGAGGTAAATTGGGAGATAGTACAATGGGCCTAAGGCCTAAGTGCTCACGGGAACTAATCGTAAACCGCAAAGAATAAAAAAAAATACTATAATAATAGATAGTAAGGGAGACACAACGATTTCTATGAGACCTGTGTGAGTTGTTCGGAAAAGAGAATAAATTGGACTGAGGGATTAAAAGAAGTGACTAACCTGAATCTAGTGTCAGTGCAAGGCAACACTTTGGCCAGTTCAGGGTCCAACTCATTCAGTTCCATGGCGAAGCTGGTGAACCCGTAGTAGATCTCAAAGTCTTCCGGCATGGTTCCTATAAGGAATATATTATACAAGTTTTATATTTTTAATTATGTACTTCAATTAAGAGTAGTATCACCATTATAAGATCCTCGGGTATAGGAAGGTTCCTGTTAACCTCACTCAAAAATACATTTATACAATTTGGAATATGAGTAAAGCCACAGCATTCCAGATGCAAAATGGCTGTGGTAATGTAAAATATAATAATAAAATAGAGCCTAAGTGTCTTACTCATAATCGCAAAATAAGATAATACCACCATAATCCAAAAGGGTTAGGTAAAACTGTTACTTATAATGGTCCGACAGTTGCGCGCATGCGCATTGCTTAATCCCCTCATAATACGACAGTATTAACAGTTGTCAGAATTTAAGCTACCCGAACAGCAGGGAAAGCTCAGTATTACGGCCGTATTAACTTCCGAAATAGCGAACTTTTTGACAATTTTGACGTTTTGAATGGAGTTTTAGCAAATGTTGACCGTATTTACTACCACGGGCACTGAAAAGGTACAAAAAGCGGTACGACCCATTTGCGGCACCAACGGAAGGAGATTTTAAGTCTAAATATAGGTTTACAAAAGTAAATATTATGAGACGTTTGATTGTGCCATACGAAATTGGGGCAGAAACGAGGTACAATCGCATTCTTGTGAAACACACCAGCAAAATCGTTAAGCAAACAGGCTTTAAATTATTACAACATTTTTTTCGCAGATACTGGATGATTGTGCCGACATACACTTATTTTATGTTGACGACATTGTCCATGTTTAGGTTATTGTTGAAACATAAACAAACCAAACTCGTTGAATAATAATTAATAATTTGTATTTTAACATATGAATACGTGAAGTTGGCAACACGCCGCAAAATGCCAAATTGACCGCGTTTTTTCAGGTTTGAAGCAGTGTTGCTACCGTAAAAAAATCATTATCTATAATCCAGCGGTTGAGCTATATTGGGAAAATTTATGATTACGAGTAAAGATTTTTAACCTGAGCAGTATAGGCCCCCTACGCTACAGCGTCGTATTAGGGTAACATTATAAGTAAGACAGTAAGAATTTATAATAAATTGAACAGCACCCTTGAGGTGATTTTTCACAAAAACGGCGCTCTACTAAATATCCAATTATTATTATTATTACTAGCTGACCCGACGAACTTCGTACCGCCTCAGAATCAATAACTCTTGAATTAAATTAAGTATTTTTATTAATTTAAAAATTACACAATGAAGCAATTATCGATGCCCAACTGTCCGTGTTTTTTTTTTCTCAGTATCAGAGATGGCGTTGTGTATGAATTTATATTTTTTGTGATTTTCTTACTTTTCCACTTACTTACGGGAATTTTTGAAAGGAAGCGGGTACGGGTGCCGCCGCCCCGAGAACCATTTATTGGATAACCAACACCTCTGCCATAGGTCACCCCAAGCGGTTCGCTACGTTTGGTGATTTAGCAAGGATGACTTTTGTGCGGGTCTTGGCGGCGGATGCGTCTGCCCACCTGCTGCGTGGTGGACCGGATCGAGAGAGACTGGTTGAGGGAGGCTTTTTGACCTTTCCAGCCAGATTCTCTCGACCAATGGGTCGAAAGAGTCCGGCTGGAAAGGTCAAGGTAAAAGGTCAATTCCGCTCAAGGCAATGGTCTTGCACCGCAGTTGGAGGGATGGATTCACTCCCGGATACAATGACCTCCAGATTCCTACCCACCCCTCATGCCTTTTTCCTTCCCACTTTTTAACTCAACAGAGGTGCATATGGTACCACCCAACGATTGTCCGTGATTGGACCGTGAATCATGTTTGTAGTAACAATATCAAACAGTAATTGATTAGTAAAAAATTTAAAATTAGAGAAAAGAGGCCAGCTTCGTTCTCATCGGGTCAGAAGTGACACCGGTTTGAATTACTAATATCACTTTTAAAAAATAGGGGTTAATGGTAGAAGGGTGAAAATTTAGGGTTGCATGTATTTTTTAATGTCTCACCATAAAAAAAAATAAAAAATTTGTCCAAAAAAAAAAAAAAAAATTCGGAGTGGAACACCCTTTACTTTTAGGGGTATGAAAAATAGATGTTGGTCGATTTTCAGACCTACCAGATAAGCACACAAAATTTCATCAAAATTGGTCCAGCCGTTTCGGAGGAGTATGATAACAAACACCGTGACACGAGAATTTTATATATTAGATTATCCACCCTCGTGGTTAAGTGGTCAGAATATTTTTCAGTATCACAAAGTCGTACGAATTATTAAATAATATCTTTCCATCACGTTCGTTCCAACAGAAATTTTAATTTAAATCAGGTTTAAATTATAAGTTTTGGAAATGTTCCATCACATTAGTAATAGCTTATTTAGTTTGTCGTTGCAAATGAACAACATGTCCAAGTTTTGCCATGGTAATAATTAACGAAAACATGTAACTTATAACTAAAAATATAATATGAACAATTGAAATGATAAATAGAAAGCGGGTGAATGTAATAATACCTGGTCTCCAGATGCACTTGGCAGCGGGTGGCTGTCCACAGAACAGAGCCTCGGACCAGCGCCCAAACAGCTTCCTGAGCACCTTCCCTTCCGGCGTGGTGATGGTTCCGTGGATTTCATGGCGCTTGGCCGACCAATAACTCGCCTGCAATTCACCACACATTTAAAATACACACTAAACAATCAGGGTAAGTGCAAATGTATGCAATAAGGGGCCGTTCAAGTATTACGTAATACACTTTGGGGAGGGTCTTATAAAAAGTTACTGTGCATTATTGGGGCGAGGGGAGGGGTTCGAACAACGCGTTACGTAACAGTTTTTTTTTATTATTTAAATAAAAAACTAAGGAATTAAAATCTTCCAAGTTGGCAACCCTTTTCGTTTATGTTGTACGGGGAATCCCTCGACTAGATGGTACGTCATTTTTATTTTATTTTCGTTGTTTTAAACACGAAATACGCATAAACACAAATTGCTGTAGTCAGTGTTGTTAAAGTGAGTTTGTAGGTACTGTAATGTCCTCAAAAGCGGGAGAGTAACATCATCCGCTGTTCTTGACGTATAAAGGCTCACATGCTGACTTGCCATCACAGCTATGCCAATGAAATTTGGAACAGAACAGGGTACAGAAAAACGTTGCGGCGCATTACACGGGGGGGAGGGAGGGTCAAAAATCTTCAAAATTTTTGTTATGTAATACTTGAACCCCCCCTAATATATAATAAAGTCGATGAATACTGAACAATACTGCCAAAAATCCAATTGTATAGGAGAGACAAAAAAACTTTTGGGGATCAACTTTCCGAGGTATGCCAAAACTATGTTGTGGCAGGAGTAATGGAGATAGGCGATATTTCATTTAAAATATAACCGTTGTCGCTTGTCTAGTATTTGTTATTTGGCACTGTGAGCGATATCTACTAGAGTATTATGAACTAAGTACAGACAGGCGGCATCGTTTCTTGATCGAAGATATAACGAATAATATAGTCCTAACGACCGATCAGTGGCAGAGTGAGTATCGCGTTTAGGTCCTCCTCGGGCGTCGCGTATTCGATTCCTCGGCTGGCTAAGTCTTCCATCACGACACAAACAACATTTTCCGCTTAGTGTTGTGGTAGTAGGAGATTTTCAAACATTGTTGGGTTATTTGTAACACGGGAATGTTTGTGTTTCTTTAAAAAAAATATATATATATTATTTTAGTGCTCGATAATTTTAAAATTTGTCATAATTCAAATTGATCGATTTTGATTGGCGTTCCCCCACATATCTCAATGCAATAGGGTCTGTTACGGCATGAACCTCACTTGTATAGGCCCTTTTTGAGGTTGTTGTCGTGACTTGTAGTTCTTATTGTTGTTGTGGTTGTTATGGTTGAGGTTGTTATTGTGGTTTTGTAGTTCTTATTGTTGAGGTTATTGTTGTGGTTGCTTTTGTTGTGGTTGTTACTATTGAGGTTGTTGTTGTTGTGGTTGTTATTGTTGAGGTTGTTGTTGTGGTTGTCGTTAAGGTTTTTGTTATGGTTTTATAATTCTTAGGCCTTGTGCGCACTAGCGGCTAGCCGCGTAGGCGGTCAACCGCGCGGCCAGCCGCATTTTCATTTTAGTATGAAATTTTTCGGCGGTTGGGTGCGTACGGATATGAGCGGTTGCATACTAAAATAAAAACGCGGTTGACTGCCTACACGGCTAGCCGCTAGTGCGCACAAGGCCTTATTGTTATTGTAGAGGTTTTTGAGATAGTTGTTTTGTTGAGGTTATTGTTCTGGCTGTTGTTGTGATTGCCGTTGAGCTGGTTGTCATAGAGGTTGTGGTTGTTGATGAGGTTATCGTTGAGGTGATTGTGGTTTTTGTAATGGTTGTTGTTGTTTATGAATTAACATTTGGGAATAATAATAAGATGGACTCACCTCCGTTGGGTACAATGTGCAAAATGAAGTAATTGTTAAATTGAAAACTGACCTTGACAAAGGTTAACTTGCAGATGAGGTTGTCGCTGGTGATCTTCAACTCCCCGTACTGGTCTACCCAGCGCTGCCCGCCAAACAGGTTGTGGACACATGTCGTTACCTGCAACAACACATTACATCACAATATCACAACAACATTTATATCCTTGTGGTACAAGTAATGCTACAAAATATTGTATCAATAAATTCTATATGGGTGTTAGGAAAATGTCTAAGGTTACTGATAAAGAAAAAATTTTAATTGTAACTGTTGACGCAAATATAACACAATAACACATAACCCACATAAACCTTTCCCGAGCTGACGACAATACCCGGACTAGTGAACAAAATGACAATAATTTAAATACTGTGCTGTGACCTTACTCCTCAGTTATTAATCATATCGACCATCATAGGAAACTTGTGCAGGAATTCTCTTATTTTCTCAAGTGCTTGTGCAGTGATAACCGCTAGTGGTGTCCCTCAGGACCGTGAGATCGACCAAGACGAAGGATTTATCATCCCAGCCGAACAATGTTGGGTGAGTCGGATCCTGTTCAATTCCACATTTTTATCCCGTACATTTTGTGTCAACATCAAAGTCCACAAAATAAATTTGAATGCAGTTCACTCTTTGAATCGCAGTAAATCTAGATTACATTATTTATTTATGATTACAGTAACCTTTTAAATTCCATAGAAATACATACTGCAACATTAGGTAAAATATTCGAAAACGCCTTCGCTGCTGTGCTACCTGCGGTTTACAGACATTTCTACTAAAAATTCTTAAAGGAGTAAATAAGATAAAAAACTAGCTAAAAGAATTAAAAACAATAATTCGCTCAACTTTCTGAATATTTCATTTCTCTTCTGCCATATTAAAAATATGTGGAATATTATTCACCACGCATGATTTGATTTTGACATTGCTTTGCAGGGGTTAGAGACGATAGGACGAGGGATATGTGCGGAGACGTGTACCTAAAATATTTGACAGTGGCGAATGAGGGGTTTCAGAGCCCGCTCTTAACAAACGGATTACAGTCTTCCGAGTACAGATGTCAGGTGGGAATGCTGTTCATATTCTACCAGTAATTTGAAGGAAGGTTACAGCGGTTTGCGGCCAGTACCTGCGTAACGTCAATGGGTTTACAGCCACCCGTTCCCCTAATGCAATCTACAGCCGTCGGTAAAAGGTACAGGCGCCGGAAGGAGGGGAGAAGGGTCTGGAAGTTTTGCTAGCGAAGATTCAGTTGGTTCAAGTGAGTGTCAGAGCGAACAGCTGTGCAACGAGCCGTTGTAAAGGTCGAACTTCAATACACGTGAGCGATGTATATTTAATAATCAACACGAGATAACTTAATAATTAATAATTTCTAGTTTAGGATTCCCTTAATAAATATGTTCAGTATATTCTTTACAGGCGCCCAATCAGGGTTTCCTAATCTATTTCATAGTGCTTGTTTTAGCAAACCACATGTTTCACCATAACTTCGTTTCCATTAATTGATTACGCTGAGTATTCAACCACCCCCTGTAGATTTCGATGACTTTTATCACAATTACCTTTTACGATGATTCAATAATTTATAATAAATGAGCATAATTATTACCTTCCTTGCCGACTTTCATTTGTGGAACTACCTACTTGACTTTCTCACATTGCATCATGGTGTACAGATATTATGCACATTATTTGAAGAGAGTAGTACGACAGATGAGAAGGAGGCGATGGCTGTTGTATTGAGATTATAGATAAGGTAAGATTCACCGTTACAAGGTGTTCTGAAAAATAAGCGTCACTGATACCTTCGTCACTGATACACCAAGCCCAAAATTTGTGTGGGGTTGATAATTTCCACATGAAAATGGATAATTTTTACAACCCATTTTGTGTTCAACCATCCTGTAAAGTTAGGTTAGGCTAGGTTTTAGTAGATATTTTGTTGAAGGATGTTTTGTCCGTGAGATATTTTGTTGCGGGATGAAAACGCGCAGTACCGTTTCCACCATCTTTAGACCAAGAATCACTCAGAATTGTCTTTTTTACAAATGGACAATAAAATCTGACATTAATCTTTAAAGTGTTAAAGTTACCTTATTCCACATGTAATGGTCTCCTGTTTTGGGCAGCGTGAGGTGAACAGTACTGGCTGGCTGGAACTCCATGGACTTGCCCCAGAACTTAGTTCTGATGCGCGCCTCCTGCCAGAAGATGAAACTTTTGGACTCGGCGTAGCAGGCGCTCACAGGCGGATGGTGGGATACCTACAAGATTGTAATTCAAAGGAGCTGTTAACAATGAACATGGGTCTTTTCAAAACCAAGGTTCATTCCATCCCTTCCCCAAAATGACCCTACACACCGCATCATCCACTAGCATGGAGTTAAAGTGAAAAATGTACAATAAATTGGATTACCACAGGGATCTGACTTGGGTCCACCATTGTTTATATTTATTCAAAATAATCTGCTTCATTCATTATCATGAAGTTGAATACTTACTACATGTAGACATAAATCAAATCATAAAACAGAAATAATCGCAGCCACTCGAGTAATGGAAAATTCCGGAGATTTAGATTTTATTAATATCATACCTGAAAATATAATACAGAAACATATGGATTGGTTAATGCGATTTAAAGCCAATGAATTTACCTAGATTTCACCATTTATCTCAAATTTTTAGATTTTATAAAAAAATAAAAAAATCGCTAAATATATATTTATTTTAATGCTGGTTAATCATATTAACCTCTGACAGGCCGGAGACGCGCCGGCGCGCGCGTCATATGCGCATGCGCGAGAAAATAATTCAAATATTTGAATAATACTTCCGACAAAAAACTTTTGGTCTACGATTTTGGCCCTTCTATGTACACAATTTGTATGAAGAACAGTGTCAGAATCGCTTGCGCTGTCTTTACTCTCGGAGACGCTACAAGTTTCATTCACCTTGTCACCCTGGAATATTTTTAAAACGATTTCTTCTATGACAATCGGCTGTCAGAATTTGCCGCAAATTTAACGGTCGCAATTAATGGGTGTATCGCGAATAAAACGATCATAAAACCTATTAATTTACGTAATAAATGCAAGTAATGTGGTTTTCGTAGATAGTTTATTGTGATGTGAACGTGTTTCACTTAATAAAATATACAATAGCTCAAAATTTATCAACAAAACATTCAATTCAAAATTCAAAGTGGTGGTTTTTTAGTGTTTTTTTGCGAAGTTCCGCGAATTTCCGCTAAATGTCATGGCCCGTGACCGGTTAAAATAATATTAATTAATTTTATAGTTTTGAGGCAGACAATGTGGTTTCTCTCAGGGATCCCATTTGGGTCTGCTATTCATGTTTATATTGAATTAATCTGTATGTAAAAAGTATTATTTATTTTTTAATTGATAAACTAATACTTTTTTCCAAATGTATAATTCATCAAAATATGTACTACTAGCCTTTGCCCCCGACTTCGCTCGCATAGTATTAGGGGGTTTCCCAATCCGCCTCCTCCACCTTCCATATCCCCACTCCCCACTCCCCACTCCCCCCTCCCCCCTACATCCCCCCTCCTCCTCCACCCTCCTCCACCCCTCCATACCCGTTACATTACATATTTGAATTTTTAGTATCACAGTCCATAGTAACCTAAACAAATAACAAAATGACAGCGCACGTCAAACAATTACTTAGCAACGCTTTGCGTTTCGTCTAAATGTATAATAAATAATTTCATAACGCCAGAGCTTATTCATAATGCCAAAGCTTACCAATATATACAGCCTATATTAATCGCAAATAATGTAGCTTTCTATTGGTGAAAGAATTTTTAAAGTCCATCCTGTATTTATTGCGTGAAAGAGTAACAAACATCCAAACATCCATACATCCATACATCCATACAAACTTTCGCCTTTGTAATATTAATAGGATTATCGGCTGTAAATATGTACTTTGTCTGGCATTTCATTTCGGCATTAAATAGATATCAATTTATCTGACATCAAATCAATTTGACTTAGAATCACTGATAACCTACTTCTTCTTCGTAAGCTTTCTGGCATCCATCTTTGAACATGGACCTTCTTGAAAGAATGAGGGACCGAATATTTGGTTGGGGTTATAACAAATGCAATGCGTTAAAATAAAGATCCTCAGAAAACGGTTAGTGGTGTCCCACGGGGTAGCATTTTGGGTCCCTTATTATTTAAAAAATTATATCCCTTATTAATCTAGATTAATGATTTATGCAACCTGCAAAAATTTGTGGTCAAATCACTACTAAAGCTAAATCTTGGGATGAAGAAATGAAAAGCTGAAACAGGCCAACAGTTGAAGTTTATCCTCTGAAATGTCAAATAAATAAAACGGAGCCAATTGACCATTTGATGAGAATGTTACATTTGAATGTATGCGAAACATCTTGAACAATGTATACAATGAATGTTTATAACCTGTTCAGCAAGAAACCTGAAGCCCCTGTCCTCCCTGACGCACTCGTAGGTCTCCCCAAGCAGCGGGTTGAAGGGTTTGCTGGCGGGCCGATGGCGAGCCGAACCGTACGCAGACACTGCAAAGGCCGCCACTAATGTCATCCGCTCAACGGCCTCTGAAGTACCGGCCGCTAGGTCCAGCAGTTCACTGTATTCTAGCTCTTCACATAACCTCTGGAAATATAGAAAAAGCAATGCTGTTTAGTGAACAGGAGCTTCAAAAGCTCCTTTTTTCAGGTATTTTGGAGCTTAGAACACAGGCGTCGGGTGGGAATGCTATCCTGGTTCTACCGGTATTACAATGGAAGATGCTCCGAGGAACCAGCATCATTGATCCCCTCGGCACCGGTGCATAGTCGGGAAACACGCCAAACGCGTGCCCAACATTTGTACATGGTTGACATTTGTCACATGATAACGGGTCGTTTCTTCGACTCATTCTTGTGTTCAACAGCTCGGCTGTGGAATGATTTGCCGGCCTCTGTGTTTCCTCCTTCCTAGAACATGGGTCTCTTCAAGACCAATGTTCATTCCTTCCTCTCCTCAAAAAGACCCTCCACACAGCATCCCAGATGACATAAGCCTTGAGGGAAATTATTTTCCTAAGGGCCTCCTGTGTGGAGTTAATGTAAAAAAAAAAGATAAAAGGTTTATAAAATACCTGGAATTCAATTTTTTCTTGCTAATTAATGTATGTTTTTGAAGACAAATGTGATAGGTATTTCTAAGGGATCTTGTTTTTTATTAAAAATCAGAAAACAGAGAAAGGAGTATATATGAAGCATAAGTGAATGGAAGAAGTTGGGGACGCTTGAGGAAGACATGGCACTATAGAGTGAATCAAATACTTAAGTTGGGTTATGTCATGTATGAGACGTTGTATGAATGCGAATGAAGCAAGAAATGTGTATCAAGATAGTTATGTGGCAGTCCATCCTCTCTATTTACCCCTGCGGTGAAATGGCATGATAATTGGGATTGTATTAAGCTTTATAAAAAATATGGTTTACCACTTGGATACATTCTTATTTTTATTGAAATAAATTCAAAACATGAATAGAATTTTGCCAAGCATGGATTACCCCACGGTTCATACTTTGGTCCTTACTTATTTATTTATGTTTATTTAAAATTTAGACTAAGATGATTGGACCAATGTAAAGAATAAAATTAATAATATAAATGTTGCTCATAAATAAGAATTGCATGTATTAACCCATTGGCCACAAACCCCGGCAGCCTGCCGGGTGTGCAACTCAGGTACTTAACCACAAACCCCGGCACGCTGACGGGCTAGAGTAGATCCGCCTAAAAACTGAAAACGAACACGACAGTAACATTTTTTAATAAAATTTTAAATGCCGTACGCTCTGTAATTAATTAATCATTCACTTCATAGAATTGGAACTAATATGTTTCTGATGTTTTTTCCCTGTTATTTGTGCTCCAAGTTTTGCATGCAGCCAGCCGCCATTTTATTTCTTCTAAATTGCGAGTGGTTCTAGGCTTTTGGAAGTGACCCTGAACGTCCCCGATTGCTTTGAGGACTATCATACCAAATTATTTTATTAGTTATTAGTTTACTTGTACGTAAAAAGCAAAAATTATTATTGTTCGAATTAAGATTATTATGTTTTTTTGGAACTTTTTGAATAAAAATTTGGAAAAAAACATTCAAAAAAAGAGAAGGTCATATTTGTATCCTTATCTAAACACATTTTAATCTTTTTTTAATTTTATTTTTATGTTTTTCTTTACCTTAATTCAATATGTAAACAAATTTAAAGAAATTAATTCATTTGAATATACGGTTCAAAAGTAACAATAGATTTAGTAAACCAATGCAGGTTTTCAATTTTTGGTACAAAATTAATTCAGTGGTGAAGGCCAATTTTTAAGCTTATTAATTCTGTGGCCAATGGATTAAAAAAATTAGAAAATGTATTAAGTAGTACACAAACTGACTGGTGAAGGAGATAATTAATAAGGTAATCGGATGAAACAGAACTTTAGGTAGGGTTGGACCAGATTAGGTTAGGCTTTTCATAACTTTTTCTACTATATAGTTTTGTCACTGTTACCAGCTATGGAGCTCTAATTACCTGCAGCATGTTGAGAGGCTCATTGATGGTTACAGGCATGGAGACCTGGCTGAGATCCTTGCCGATGTTCTTGCAGAGCAAGTTCCAGAGGCTGACCCCCTCCGTGTCGGGGCGTGGGGCAGGCAGGCGGGTCCTGCGTCCCGTTAGTCCTGGGGCACCCGCACTAGGCACTGAAAATAATACAAATATCTCGTGTTGTTATTATTATTATTTTTAATTATGACCCTACACCAAAAATCATTCATAAATAGAGTAAAGTGGTATAATCATTGTGTTTTTGAGGTTATGTATTACACAAACAGACTTACAGGTGAGGTCAGTGGGTGGTTCGGAATTCTCTGAGCTGACGGACCCCTCTTCGCTGGAAAGACTGCCAGCTTCTGAAGAAGTATCGCCCTCCAGTTCAATCACACCACCCTGTAAACAAAACATAATTCCATAATGTTCCATAAAGTTCACGAGATGGAAGAAATGCAGCATTTCTTTGGTTTGTTTCTTTCAGGGTAAGATAATTTCACATCTTTAGATATTAGAATTCAGTATTGTGATATGCTAGATAATAGTTTAGGAGGTTTTCCATAGATGGCACATAGCTGTCGATAATGCATGAATTGAGACTAAAATAAATACTATTGCAACCTCAAGGTCGAGACCCAGAAAAATTCCTACCGCCTGCTAAATAAGCCATCAGAGCTCATTGTTATCTATCACAAATAAAGTACAAAATGTTTTGTTGACCCCGGAGTCATTTAACCCCTCCGAAATTCACCATTTAAGCCCTTAAACTGTCTCTTAAAAGCGAAATTACATTTTACGAAAACTTTTTGTTATTACTGTTTCACAATTAAAGCTCTATAAAAGAAACATTTCTGAACGTAGCCGAAGAGTAAAAACTGTTTTAGAAAGGTTACAAAATAAGCTTTCAAATTATTATATTAAAAATAAATATTGGCATTTGTAAATATTAAAATTTAGAACGCAAACATTAAAAATAGGTAAAAATGACTCACGTGATGTTTTTATGTGAAAACGGTACTAAAATCATGGATTATGTAAACAACAATACTTATTCTATTGTATATATGTGTAATAAACACTTTTGTCACCTCACTTTTTTATCATTTCATATAAAAATATTTAATAAAAACTAAAAATGTCGAGCGCGGACGAGCCGCCGGTAGTAAATTTGGGCGGGTAAATATTTTTGTCAACTACGCGACTGACAGCTGATTCCTGTTATGTATTTCTATAGACAACTTGATAGAGATGTACAGCTTGATCTACTATCGACCTTTTACTTTTTGGTTTAGGGATGTAACTAAAACAATAACGGAGTTAGAATGATTTCTATGGAAACACACGCGCTGACGTGTAAACACGCTTATTGTACTTGACTGCTGTCCTATTTCTAACGCTTATATCTGCTTACGTTGCGGAGGGGTTAAAGGGTTTGTGAAACAAACCCGGAGTTACAACAAATATTTTGAATAATGCAGATTAAATAAGGAAAAAAGTGACCGTTCCAAGAGACTGCGGTGAACGAAGTGAGGTTTAAGGACAGCAGGCACATTGTTCACAAACCTGAGAAGGTCAAATATTGTGAATGTATTTTATGGTTTCACAGAACTTTTCTCTTCAATTCGAAAATCAGGTATTTTGATGATACAAATATAGAACTTGTTCATGCAGTTAATTTTGAATGTTATAACAGGAAAAATTGAGAGTGAAAGATCTGAAAAAACTTCAATGTTGGATGAATTTTGGAGTATTGAGTTGTTCATCACTTGTGGTCAGTGGCGGCCGCTGCCTTGAGAATGTGGTGGTTTTAAATTAATCAATTGTGAAATAACACAAATTAATCAAATAACACGCCGGGATTCGATCCCGCGACCTTCGTAATGCTAGTCAAGAGCCTTACCGCTGGACTATACCGGCCGTCAGACAATCCGTAGGTATCTACTTATGACAAAAAATTATTAATTAGGAATTTTCAATAATTAATTTATTTTCAAACAAACTGTTATTTCCTCTTATATATACAACACTGGTTGCACTCATTTTTGTAATAAAATTTAATATTAATATATTAGGTTATGGTATTTAATATAATCAATATAAAAAAAAAACAAAACAATGACAATTATCACGTCACGTCAAGCGCGCGCCGCTAGACTCTAGACTGCGCTAGACGCAAACTGATCTATGTATGATCTTCGCCGAAATTCGATTGTATTCGTGTCACCTCGGGTCATGGTTCGGGTCAATGATTGACCGCCAATCGGTAAACTTCGGCAAGGATCGGAATATCTTTGGTGGGTGGCACACCAATTGAAGCCAAATTCTGATACAAATAGCGAAATCCACGCGCTTTCGATGTTTTAAATATTTCATACAAAAATATGATTTCGTTCGTTTGCAAACCGAATGCACACCGATACGGCTGATACGAGGGTGCTCGGCGGCCGCGCTATTCGAGATTAAAAGCATTCTTCCTGATAATATTCGTAGCATTATATTGGTAACTAATATTTTGAAATGATTAAATTAGAGATTCTATAGATTTAAATTAGAGAAATGAAATTAGAGATCTGTATAGTCTTCAGTAAGTAAATAAAGTAAATTTAGACATTATAATTTGCCAGTGCTGCACACAAACACACTGTGCGACCAGCCGCCCTTGCTTCCACACAAATTAGAGTAATATTTACATTCACCCTGTTGATGGACACGTGCAAGGGTGTACGAAACGTTGGTTCAATAAGGAAGAAGCGTAACAAGGCTCAATCTCCACATGGTTCACATCAGGGATCACAATTTGGTTCATTTTTGTTTATATTTAATTGAAATCAAATGTAACTAATTTTGCTATATTATAATATGGTTTACCTCAGGGATCGCACTTGGGTCCATTATTATCTTATTTAAATAAAATCAATGTATTAAATAAATTAATGTCATTACATCATAATAATGGTTTACCACGGGGATCACACTTAGATCCATTTCTATTTACATAATTTAAATAAAATACGTTGTCACGTTATAATAATACGATTTACTTAATATCACAATAGGGCCCAATCTTATTTTATTTAAATAAAATCAATGTATAAATTAATCCTTTTAGATTATAAAATTTTACCTCAGGGATCATACTTGGGTCCACTCTTATTCTATTTTTGTTAAAAAGACAATTTAACAACATCAAGCATTAGTAAGAAGGAGGAGTAATCGCAATACCCCAAAATCCAAATAAACAAGGCTCTAAAAACACTGAATAATAAAAACTAACAGAATGTTAAATGTTTGTATTAGTAAATGAGGTATGTATGTTACCCCAACCGCATTGGGCAGGTCGGCATTCTCTGCATTCCCGTCCAGGGACAGTAGGTCCTCTGCGTCGAAGAACTCGGAGGCGGATACGCACGAGGAGCTGTAGCTGTGCGACGTGTGGAATGGTCGGGTGGCCTGCAAATTGTATGCAGTTATTAGCATCAATCACTTAAAATTTTCACAACTCTGTTACTATCATCTTAAAAATGCTTGTAACTAGATGAAGTTGGTACATCAATCGAAATTAAATGTTTTTAATGTGGTGATATTATTATAAAACACTTGAATGTTTTGATGAATTAATAACAATAATTTTTTAAATATTTTTTCCCCATGTTTCTAGCTTACACCATTCAACGGTGTTTTAGGTCAACGGCACCTGCTCTTTGCTTCGTTCATATTCACACAACATCTCGTATATTTATACTCTTCTGTTATTCTGACTCTTGACATGGCCCCACTCAGATCATATCATATCTTCCTCCGACAATCCTGACTTCTTCTTTCATTCACTTTTGCTTCATATATTTTTCTGATGCTTCTTTCTCTGTTTATCTACACTGTCTAAACCATTTTCGTGTCCCTTTCTTAATCCTTTTTATGTTGTCACATAAATAATTATGTGACTAATGCAGTTCTTGCTTAGGTGGTTATTTTGTCTATGATGTTTTTTGGACACTGGTAATTTTTGGAAAAGAGAGAGCTTCCTTTTTGTTTATGGTCACTTCCTCCCGATTCAGCATGGGCAGCTGGTTCGGAAATTAGTCACTCTCCATCAAGGAGTTTAAATTTACGTTTAATCATGAGAATCTAAGTTGATTTAAAACCTAAAAGAACGCGGGGTGTTTTTACGTAACACGCGAGGTTCGTGTACGAGTTGTTTATAGTGGATGACGTGAAAGTCCCACTTTTTTCCGATGTGGCTGGTTGGCCGTTTTGTGGAAGCATTTCTGGAAAAGGAATCGTGAAGTGAATTGGTCCTGGTGTTGGCTACTATAATATGACTTCACGACCCCGCGTCGCAAAGTCACGGTCTGCTAACCGTACTACCGTAATACGCCAGACTTGGATACTGTTGGGGGCCACGTGCCTTTTGATTGGAGTTCGTCGAGATGGCCCGTGGCTGAATGCGCTCCTTGGAGGTATAGCGGCCTCCTGCCCAATTAGAAGGACGACCTTGGTGCTCTGGATTCCGCGCCGTTCCCGGATGGGAAGACTGGAGTTCCCGTCCCGTCTCGTGTTCTCTCTCTGCGAAGCAAGATCGCGTTCGTCTTCCGGGGTTATTTCCGTATAGTTAGTTTAGCGTGTCCATTAGGAGTCCATCTATGAAGATTGTACACTTCCATGTTGCTTTTTGGTTTGGATTCAATACATTTTTATAAAGTTCATCTTCTTTTATTTGACTGAAAACCCTACCTACATGACAGATAACTACTTGGCCCACTATCCTGAGCCCTGGTCTCTGCTCTGCTGCAAGGTTACATTTTATTCGAACATGTTACGTTTCAATGTTTATGCTTACATCGCCTACATGATTTTGGCACACATACACCCCAGAGATTTCATTTCTACAGCATTCATTCTACTTTCATCCTTTATAAGATTGGTCATCAGCACATCATTACAGAAAACTTTCTCTTAGCAACAACACTTGCTTAGTTTGTCATTCCACAATAAGAAGTAGACTAAAAAATTTAGAGTCGACACCAGGTAAAATAGAGTTCAGAAGAAATTTGTGAGATTTCTCTACACGAACGAGTATGGCAACTACCCGTGGCTCTATCCTACCCACATTCTTTTGGAAATGATCGGAATGAACCATCTACGGGTCAGAAGGGATCTACATCTCTTCAGACTGATTTCTCTACACGAACGAGTATGGCAACTACCCGTGGCTCTATCCTACCCACATTCTTTTGGAAATGATCGGAATGAACCATCTACGGGTCAGAAGGGATCTACATCTCTTCAGACTGATTTCTCTACACGAACGAGTATGGCAACTACCCGTGGCTCTATCCTACCCACATTCTTTTGGAAATGATCGGAATGAACCATCTACGGGTCAGAAGGGATCTACATCTCTTCAGACTGATTCGTCGATGATTTGAAAACTCAGTAGTATTCATTTCTATATTCCCGATGGTTATCTCCATACATGACAGCATTGACCGTTCTACCTACAGGACTAACTTGCCAATGGTCATGCCAGAGGGGAGAGCAGTCTTGCTGTTGAACAGAATCAATTTGGACATCGACATATGTAGCATCAATGAAAATGCCTTTTAAAAGGCAAGCTCTGTTGCTAATAGTACATTTGAATTTTGACTAAATAAATTGAATTAAAAATGTTTCCTGTGTTCACTTTTCTTTCAGTATCCTTGTTGGCCTTTCCATCTCTCATGAACATACTTCCCAAACAGACATAGGTATTCATAGGGAATTCATCAGGGATATCCGATGACGGTAATAATGGAAGCATACTCACGATCTCGGAGGCGGGCCCCACGCTGGAGAGCTCGGCCAGGTCAGAGGCGTCGTGTATCCGTGCCAGCCGGCCGCGCAGCTCTGCAAGATCCCCGGGGGGGACTAGTCAGTGGGGGAACCAACAAACATACCAGGGTGATAGATCAAGCGCTAGCTAGTCACATGCAATAAACACACAAGTAATAATGCAAAACACACAGTTAGGGGGCATTCGGTCAGTCCAGACGGTTCTGTGCGCCAATCTAATGGGACGTGGTATGTCGCGCTTTGACGACAGTTGTATTGCAATCTAACGGGACAATGGAATGTTAAGCTCTCAGGACAGTTGTAATGCACACCAATCACTTTTGAAGGGCGGTCGCTTTGCACCAATCTAATGGTACAGTGGAGTGTCATGCTTTGATGACGGTTGCATTATAGCAATCTAATGGGACAATGGAATGTCACGCTATCAGGACGGTTGTAATACACACCAGTCACTTTTGAAGGGCGGTCGCTTTGCACTAATCTAATGGTACAGTGGAATCTCACGCTTTGATGAAGGTTGTATTGTTGCAATCTAAAGGGTCAGTGGAATGTCACACTATCAGGACAGTTATGATGCACACCATTCACTTTTGAAGGGCGGTCTCATTGCACCAATCGAATGGTACAGTGGAATGTCACGCTTTGATGAAGGTTGTATTGTTGCAATCTAAAGGGTCAGTGGAATGTCACACTATCAGGACAGTTATGATGCACACCATTCACTTTTGAAGGGCGGTCTCATTGCACCAATCTAATGGTACAGTGGAATGTCACGCTTTGATGACAGTTGTATTGTATGGCTAATGTCACGCTGTCAAGACGGTGGTATTGCACCAATCTAACAGGTCAATGGAATGTCGTGCTGAGGACAGTCGTATTCCATCAATCTAACGGGTCAATGGAATGTCACGCTTTGAGGTCAGTTGTATTACACCAATCTAACAGGGCAGTGGAATGTCACGCATTGAGGACAGTTGAATTGCACCAATCTAACAGGGCAGTGGAATGTCACGCTTTGAGGACAGTTGAATTGCACCAATCTAACAGGGCAGTGGAATGTCACGCTTTAAGGATAGTTGAATTGCACCAATCTAACAGGGCAGTGGAATGTCACGCTTTGAGGATGGTTTTAATGCACCAATTACTTTGAAGAATGGTTGTAATGCACTAATCTAATAGGTTAGTGGAATGTCACGCTTGGAGGAGGTTAGTTCTATCGTATCAATACAATGGAATTTCATGCTTTGAGGAAGATTGATTAGCATCAATCTAACGGGTAGTGGGGTGTCACGCTTTGAGGACAGTTTTAATGAATCTGTCACTTTTGAAGGTTGATTGTATTGCACCAATCTAACGGGACAATTATATGTCATGCTTTTAGGATGGTAATAATGAACCCGTGTTGAATAAAAACGACAAAGTTTGAAAAAGATTAGACTGCATTAACTCTAAATTATTGAAAACATAAATGCACAAAATTCTGAGGACGATTGTGATGAACGAGTGTAAGCTTTAACCGGTGACATGCCGGAGACGCGCCGGCGCGCGCGTCATATGCGCATGCGCGAGAAAATAATTCAAATATTTGAATAATATTGTCGACGAAAAACTTTTGGTCTGCGATTTTGACCCTTCAATGTACAGAATTTGTATGAAGAACAGTGTCAGAATCGCTTGCGCCATCATTACTCTAGGTGATGCTAAAAGTTTCACACCTTGTCACCCTGGAATATTTTTAAAACGATTTCATCCATGACAATGCGCTGTCATAAATTGCCGCGAATTTAACGGTCGCAATAAATGCGTGTATGGCGAATCAAACATCATAAAACCTATTAATTTACGTAATAAATGCAAGTAATATGATTTTGGTAGATAGTTTATTGTGTTGTGAACGTGTTTCAGTCAATAAAATATACAATAGCTCAAAATTTATCAACAAAACATTCAATTCAAAGTTCAAAATGGTGCTTTTTTTGTGAAGTTTTGCGAATTTCTGCGAAATGGCCTGGCCTTTGACCGGTTAAATTGTATGCATTACTGAAATTTTACTACAAATTGTGGTTGTTCGGCATGAAAATCACATGTAGAGGATGTGTACAATGTCCATACATCCATTTCGTCGAGTTTGGAGCCCTAAAACTAAAATTATAACTATTTTTTTTTCCATCTGAACCTGTCCGACTGACCTTTTATTGCAACCAAATAAAATGGAGACCAAAAACAGTGATGTGCACAAAAGAATGATTAGTACATGCCAACTGAAGTATGTCCCAAAATTATTATTGCAAAAAGACAAAAGTAAAATGTTATGATGAACATTCTGTATTATGTAATTTTGTTAGGTAGGTACTGAATTTTCACCACTGTAAGATCCTCGGGTATAGGATTGTTCAATTGTTCATATTTAACTCGCTCAACAAAATATTAATTTATTTCTGAATGCATCCGAACACTAAAATCAAACTTTGAACGGTGAAGAAATTCGTCTTAAAATTTATAATTCTAAAAAAACATTTAATTTTTTAAATACAATTTTTTTTTAATTCAAACATAAAAAACTTTAAAAAATGACACACCTTGTGCTATTTCTAACTAAAATTACTGAAAATGAAAAGAAAAAAAAACATGTACATATTTTATTAGACAAATGTATCAAAAATTCCAAAAGTATCATAAATTTCTTTCAAATGGCAGTTAGAAACTTTGATTTCATAAAGGTGTACATTTTAATTATTTTGTGGTCAACTTTTAGATTTTAATATAAAGCATAGTATTTCCTCTTTTTAACACCGTTTAGATCATATTTCTAACCACGTTAATAAGGGAGACAACGATTTATACGAGACCTATATGAGTTGTTTCCAAAAGCAAACAAATTAGCCTGACGGGTTATAAGCACTGACAAATATAAATTAATAATAAATAGTTAGTGAAGGATCTCATAATGGTGATATTACTTTACTGAATGTTCACCATTGCATTATAAAAATACATATTATACTCAAAGAGAAATGCAAAAATCAAACCATTTATTATGCAATGCAAAAAAATGTTTTTAAGCAAGCAGACAGCCAGCCAACAAGGGGGGAATTAGAACGAGTAGGTACTTGGACGGGTACCTACTCTGAGAAACAGTGAAAATTCTATCTTAAAAAAAATGACAATATTCAGAACTATATATTTATTATTTTTTTTTACAATAGCTCCACACAGGAGGCCCCGAGGAAAATAATTTCCTTCAGGGCCGAGGTCATCTTTGGGGATGCTGTGTGGAGGAAAAGGAAGCAGAGGATGTTCTGGGAACGAAAAAGGTATGAGTTGCGGGTAGGAATCTAGGACTTAGTGGGTCCAAGAGTGACAGATGTATGAATCCATCCCTCCCACTACGGTGCAAGGCAATGGGCCGAGAGAATCCAGCAGGAGAGACACCTCTGCTAAGACACCAAATGTAGCCAACCACTTGGGATGACCTACGGCGGAGGTGTTGGTTATCCAATATGCAATTAATTTGAAAAAATGTAAAAAGAAAGTTTGTGCCAGATTTTTTTGCAAAAAAAAAAAGAGTTTTAGAAAAGTATAGTGCCTACCTGAGTGATATCATATATTTTTTTAACACAATTAAGATGTTGAGCAGATTTACAATGTAATTTTTTAATTCAGAAAGCAATGAAAATACAGCTTGACATGACTTTGTAATCTCTGGAATTTTGTGGATAAAAAATCATTGTATTTAAAAAACATACTAAATTAACACGTTGTATGAGAAAAAAAACAGCTATTTCCTTGTATTGGCCCACCTGAAGTGTGTTAATGAACATAATTATTATAACAAAACAAGCGGCACACGGTGGATGCATTTGTTGCTTTGTTGAGCGGTGTACGAGTTAACAGGAGCAGTTTAAATGTCACAGATCGACGGCGATTACCAAATTTGACGAGAGTTTAAATAACTCTATATAAGAGCTTATAGCTCCTTTTTCACGAAAACGGCGCTATACAAATCATTCTCAAATTATAAAACAGAATTAATAATAGCCTTCCGTCTGCATGGTTGAATTTCAGAACCCGACTTCGATTGCATGTCTGACGCCAAGCCTTACCCGCCGCACCATATAAACATCCGTGTATGTGAAATTTCAAGCAAAGCTAACATTGTAATTCAGTTTCGAGTTCAAGAATTCGTCAAAAGATGTCGCCACTTCTGTCAGCAGCTCGCATGGGGACATTTCCCCGCTAAGTATAAGTACTACGGATTTAAGTATCTTTCCGGATATGGAAAGATTGACGGTAATACTATGCTGATTGACGAGATGTAAATAATAGTATCACGCGGCTATATATTACATATGACGTCATTGCCTGTCACAGTTACTTTGTCACGGTGACTAGCTGTCACTGGATCAAAGTGGATCCGAGGAACTGGCTATTTTTGGAACCAGTTTCTATAGGTGGGCAAAGCCGAACTAAAAGCCGCCCGCAGGGCCTAGCAACAAGAACCTGCAGAGTGGGTTTTTTAACTGCTAGTTATTATTATACTAGCTCAAGTCCCCGACGATGTCCGGGAAATGCACAGAGTTTTCGAAATCAAATACAGACAGTGACCTTCTTCTTATTTTGAAGGTCACATGTGCAAAATTTCATCAACCTACGCATAAAACTGTAGATTTGCATACAAATCAAATCCACACCACCCTCTTGCCACCTCGTCCACCACATACAGACATTCTCCTTAAATATTATACATTTCAACCAATTTACACAAAACCTTGACAAATTATATACCTAAACCTTCCTCATGAATCACTCTATCTATTGGTGAAAACCGCATGAAAATCCGTTCAGCAGTTTTTGAGTTTATCGCGAACAGACAGACAGACGTGGCGGAGGACTTTGTTTAATAATATGTAGAGATATTTTTTTGTTCATGTATCACTCAAGTACGCATCGCATCGTGTAGGGTACCATACCTGAGTTCTGCTGCAGCGCGGAGTTGAGGTTGGAGCGCAGACCGGCCACTAGGGCCGTGTTGGTGGCCGAGGGGTTGGAGCCCGCGGCGACGGATCCACCGCCCGCCGGCTCCAGTTCAACCGCGGCCTTCAGGCGATCTCGCTCCGTGGCCAGCGTGGACAGGATGCCCTTCAGGCTGGTCAGAACTGCAAACAAACAAAATACGAAATATCTAAGTTTGAGTTGAGTATTAAATTTGGGAGGCGGATAACCAACACCCCTTAGGGCACCCGTGGTTCGCTATGTTTGGTGACTTAGCAGGGGTGTCCGGGTGAGGTGTGTTCAGGTCTTAGCGGCAGATACGCCTGCTCACCTGCTGCGTGGCGGGCCGGATCAGGAGAGGTAGATTTAGGGAGACCCTTTGAGCACTCCAGCGGCTCTCTCTCAATCTATCGCCTTGCACCATCCCTCATACTTTTTTCCTTCCCAGAACTTTCTATCTTTTTTTTTCCTTAAAAAGACCCTCCACACAGCATCCCCTAAGATGACATAGGCCCTGAGGGAAATTATTTTCATCAGGTCCTCTTGTGTGGAGTTAATGTAAAAAAAAAAAAACAAAAATACTTGATTTATACTAGACACGAGAGACCGTAGATCTTCCATACTGTTAGAAATAAGCACCGCGTCATTAGCATACAACTTGGGACAATGCAGATAAATAAGCATAATGATAGTGACTCACTGTCTTTGGCTAGTATGTTGAAGTCCTCCCTGGCGTGCTGGTCCGGTGTGGTGCCGAGGGGGCCTGACAGGGGGCCAGACAGGTGCTCCGCCCCTGGAAGGGATTGGGGACGAACGGCCGCTAGAAGAAACATCAAACACTATATTGATTCTGCAGGTTCCAAAGACTACTGCAATGAGCTGGACATGTTGAAAGAATGCCTGATGACAGGACACTAGGAGGGTGAGGGTGACTAAAGTTGGACCGAGGAAGAGTGGATAGACTATGTGGAAGAGGATTGTGGAAGACGGAAAGGATTGAGGACTGGAGGTAAATGGTGAAAGAGAGCATTTGTGAAGGAAGACAAATCCTACCTCGGGATGTAGACAGTGATGATGATAATATCATATAATAAATAAGATTTAAAAATTTTATATCGATAAAAAGCTAAATTGCCTTAGCCAATGATGTCACAAACTTATAGATATCTATCTGTTGTAGAAATCTAAAGTGGCAAGCAAAATATGCGGTAATTGTCATAATTTCGACTTAGTACTTCAAACGTTGGTCGTACATGATCAATTTTATCATTAACAAGGGTTCTTTTATCATTACCGTCACAATCCACTTTTACGGTACCGCGATGACAAAAAAAGGCAATAAACATACGTTCCTAATTTCTATAATGCTGCAGGTCTTTCTAACACATTAAATAATGGCGAGACAAAAGATGACACACAAAATAAGCGTGACTGGTTCGTCCAAAGTACAAATTTTTCCTTTGGAGGAAACAGATTTAAATTTGGGATCGCTGTTTGGTGACTTAGCAGGGGTGCCCGGATTCATGGGGTGAGGATTGTCCGGGTCTTGGCAGCGGACGCGTATGCCCACGGATCGGGAGAGAATGGTTGAGGGGTCCCTTTGACTTCTCCAGCCAAACTTTCTCGGAAGATAGCCTTGCACCACAGTGGGAGGAATGGATTCATACATCTGTCACTCCTGGACACACTGACCCCCAGATTCCTATCCACCCCTCATATTCTTTACCTTCCCAGAACTTGCTCTTCTTCCTTTCCTAAAAAGACCCACCACACAGCATCCCCAAAGATGGCGTAGGCCCTGAGGTGAATTATTTTCCTCAGGGCCTCCTGTGTGGAGCTAATGTAAACAAAAAAAAAAGCAGATATACCTTATTACGGCTCAGTCACGGCGACGGGAATTGCTTTTAATTTTCTTTATACTTTTGAGGGAGATGTATGATAACGATCGTATTTTTCCTTTGAGGGGGTGCAGACATACTTTCACTATTTGTCTCACTTTCGACTGTTATTTAGTGTATAAAAGAGCTGCAGCATTATATGTTTAAAAACAAAAACAAAACCATCAGCGCATCGACATTTGACATTTTCGAATTTTTAAAATTCACTCACACTTCAATTATCCTTGTAACTATATTCCACACTTTCAAAATTATTGTCACGGCTAGTAGTATTGTAGAGGTCTACGGTGAGAGAGATGCAAGAAAATGATAACTTTTTTCCTTTGGAGGAAACAGATCTACATACATTATGAATCTCATCTTTTGAAAGAGCTGCAGCAATATTGTCATAAGGAAAGTATGTTTATTATGCTGTTACGGTATCGTAATAGTGAATTGTCACAATAACAAGAAAAGCGCTCAATGTAAGTGTGTTTGTTTTTTTTTGAGACAATGACGTGTCTCTGAGTTTGTAATGTCATTGGCCTCGATAGGAAGAGGAAAGATCTAGATAATATTACGCATAAATGAAAATACAACATGATTCAGTTATGAACACAAACATTAAATATGTTGTGAGAAAACTTCTACACGGATTGTTGACTTCATGAGGGGTAATTGAAAGAAATAACTGTCGCATGTCTAGTGGCAAGGCATGGAAGAGGGGGGAAGGTTAGGGGGGCTAAATATAATAGTGCCTTACGCAGAAGTGTGGAAGCCAAATAAGTCGACAGAAATACTAGAAAAGAGAAGAAACAAAAACAAAAACCATAAGATACATAAAAAACACAAAACATAATAATCACTGAAGAAGTGCGATCTACAACCATTTTCAAAGAAAACTGATGTTGTTTGAGGGAGGAAACATGAGAGGCCGGCAAATCGTTCCACGGCACAAACTCAAAAGAACGAGTCGTAGAAAAGACCCATTCTCATGTGACAAAAGTCCATAAAGATTTGAAAAAATATATATTACTGGCCCAAAGACAAAGCAAAAAGGTGCTGGTAAACGAGCAAGATAAATTGCTTATCATTGTCTGCCGAACAACTGTCTTGGCTGTCAATAGTCTTGTCGGTCAAGGTGTTGGCCGTCAATATTGTTGTGTCCCTTCATTATTCACTACACAAAAAAATACGATCGTCTGAAATAACTCCACCAAACTTGCATAAACTTGAAAAAATCACTTTTCAAAAATCACACAGAAATTATGACAATTTTGGTAACGGGTTATTGGCGAACACACTTACAGATTCTCCAAATACTTTGGATGGAGATTACTTTGGGAATAAATAGATTCTTGTTTTTATCTGGTTTTATTTATACTTCGCGTATACAATCTGGATTTCGGTAGGTTCTAGTAACTAGGAGCTAGCTAAATTGGTACTAACGAGTGTTTACACAAAACACCCACTCTCAGCCCCCCCAACCCCCTATCGGACAACTTAGGTACTAAGCTACCTGCCATCTAGCGAAATCTACTGATAGTTCATATCACCGCTATCTGTGTCTAAGAGCCGGAAGCTTTTAGACACACAACAATAATTAAAAATAATATAAGGTACATTTGTGGCATGTTCCAGCGTGAAAGATACTCTAGTATCGCTGGTGTAAGACTACCATTCAGAACTGAAACGTTGCACGAAATGGCTTTAGCCGGGTTTGATGACTAGATCTGAATAGCCAGTAACTTCCCCACCTCCTTCCCCTCCCCACCTCAGCCTCACAACATACCCTAATTAAGGGTGCCATAGCCTCACTGGCTCCAGACGGGAGCAGTCGGGACTCTTTTGAGGTATTCACGGCATATTGTAACATGTCGGCAATATTGTCATAATATCGGTATCCGAGGAACTCACCAGCAAGACAGGGCAATAGGGCCACAAGAGCAATGGGCAATATACAACAATCTTGAAATATCTTGCCGGCAAGAAATTGTTATAAACAGTTGCTAGTTTACCAGAGCCTTAAAACACGCCATAGACATAAATAGAAAGTGTCATAGATAAAAAGCGACACATAGACAATAATATATTATATTTTGAGGGTACTTACTTAGTGGAAGAGAAGAAGTGGGGGCGGCCAGGGAATGGGCGGAAGCGGAGAGGGTGGACCCTGGAGACGGGGGTGCCCCTAATGACAGAGACTGAAAAAAAAAAACAGATTTTTTTTAATTACTCAAAATGCCTCTATGTTATTAAATATCATTCTAATCTATCTATTCTGGAAGAGGCATTTGGGAGTTGGATAACCAACACCTCTGGCATAGGTCACCCCAGGTGACTTAGCAGGGATGCCAGGGTTTATGCTGGGGTAAGGTTTGTTCAGGACTTGGCGGAGGGTAAGTCTGCCACAAGCTGCGTGGCAGGCCGAATTGGGAGACGCCGGTTGAGAACCCTTTGACCTCTTCAGGCGGACTCTCTCGACCCAAAACCTTGGACAAGCTGACCCTCAGATTCCTACCCACCCCTCATATAATTTTCCCTGTACAAAACTTGACAACCCCAAGATGACAGGCCTTAACCGGTGACAGGCCAGAGACGCGCCGGCGCGCGGGTCACATGCGCATGCGCGAGAAAATAATTCAAATATTTGAATAATACTTCCGACAAAAAACTTTCGGTCTGCGATTTTGGCCCTTCTATGAACACAATTTGTATGAAGAACAGTGTCAGAATCGCTTGCGCCATCATTACTCTCGGAGACGCTACAAGTTTCATTCACCTTGCAACCCTGGAATATTTTTAAAACGATTTCTTCTATGACAATCGGCTGTCAGAATTTGCAGCGCTTTCAACTGTCGCAATAAATACGCATTCCGCGAATAAAACATCGTAAAACCTATTAATTTACGTAATAAATGCAAGTAATGTTGTTTTGGTAGATAGTTTATTGTGTTGTGAACGTGATTCAGTCAATAAAATATACAATAGCTTAAAATTTATTAACAAAACATTCAATTCAAAGTTCAAAATGGTGCTTTTTTAGTGTTTTTTTGTGAATTTTCGTGAAATGGCCTGGCCCGTGACAGGTTAAGGGAAATTATTTTGCTCTGAATAGCTCTCTCACGAAACTAACTAAAAATAGGTCAACTGCAACGAACCGAAAGTCCACTTTTAACAAGAGCTGTTCAAATGTTAACCACTCAGGTATTTTGCCATTGTGCAGGATTTTGTCAACGAACTGGCAGATTTATAAAACTTTTGTGTTATTTCTGCTTCACAATTAAAGCACTATAAATTAAATATTTCTGAACATAGCCGAATACCATAAACTGTTTTTGAAAGTTTATAAAATAAGCTTACAAATTGCATTATTACAAATAAATATTAACATTTGTAAATATTAAAATTTAGAATGCAAACATAAAAAAATGTAAAAATGACTCACATGATGTTTTTATGTGAAAACGGTACTAAAATCATGAATTATGTAAAAAAAAAAATACACTTATTCTATCGTATAAATGCGTAATTAACAATTTTATCACCTCAGTTTTTTAGCATTTCATACAAGAATATTTAATAAATAATTAACAATGTCTAACGTAGGCGATTTGGCGGGTGAAAAATATTTCTGCAAAATAAGTCTTTTTTTATGTGTTTCTATGGACAACTTTGAATAGAGATGTGAAACTTGATTCAATATACTTCTTTTACTTTTTGTTTTAGGGTTGTCACTAGAACAATAACGGAGTTATAATGATTTCTGTGGGAACACACGCGTTAGCTTGAAAGCTATTGTTATATTGTCGTGGTCGGAGTGGTTAAAACTTAACAGTGGTGCTTATCTTTGATTACATAATAATCTGTTATAATAATAATAATATAATAGTGGGTAATCTGTTGGATATCTCAAAGCTCTACGGTACATGATGGATTCAATGCAACCAGCTGAAAACATATATTTGAGGGAGACCCATGTCCAAAGATGGACACCAGAAGGCTTATGGAGAAGAAGTAGAAGAAATCCACTTACAGTGAGACTAAGGGCTCCCTGGGGCTCCGTGTCCACTCTCAGGGCAGTCCCACTGAGATCTACGGAGCCCCCCTTTGAAGAGCCAGACTTCTTTTTGCGAAGGCCAAACTTCTTACGGTCCTTTTTTACATTGGGGGAAGATCCATCAAGATTTATCTGCAATATGAAAATAACAATCTTATATATAAAAATCAATATTTTTTTTCGTATTTTTTACGCTGCCATACCGTTCATCCGATTGCGATGAAACTTTGGTGATTTATTATGTGCATGCCTGCGAAGGTTAAAGGCTATATATAATGATAAGCTCTGGCGTTATGAAATTTTTATAAATTTCATAACGCCAGTATTTCATATATTTTAGCAGCAGGGAGGAAAGGAAGGAGGGGGAGGGTAACAAAGGAGGTGGATTTCGCGGGAGGGGTGATGAGGGAGAGGGAAGGTGGGGAAAGTGGAAGGGAAATGTGGGAGGGGAACTGGGACGCGGGAAAGGAAATGAAGGGAGAAAAAATGTATTTATTTGAATGGCATTGCAACTTATCAGCCAGTATTTAATAAAGAATTTTTAAATAAATGAAATCTTTAAGAACTTGAACGTCCGTTTTACAAGTATCTACGGAAATACAACACAAATGGCTACGAAAATTATTTTGGTTATAGAAATGAGCAAAAGAAGTGGTTCTGCATTTAACCTCTTATTTGCCGGAGATGCGAATCCACGCGCGGTTTGTCACGATTTCAAATTTGCCACGATTCTTTCTGTCAAAGTCCGATGCGTGTTACTTGACGAAAACATCGTAAAACCTATTAATTTACATAATAAATGCAAGTGATATTGTTTTGGTACATAGTTTATTGTTCTAGGAATGTGTTTCGGTCAATAAAATATACGATAGCTCAAAATTAATCCACAAAACATTCAATTCAAAATTCAAAGTGGTGCTTTGTTAGGAAATTTCCGTGTTTTTCCTGGCCTTTGACGGGTTAAAAGTCATTTTTTAAAATAATGAAAGTTAGAACCTTGTCCAGCAAAGTGATGATATACTTAAACAAACTAACTTCACGGACGGATTGCAATCTTTAGAGCACAGGCGTCGGGTGGGAATGCTGTCCTTGTTCTACCGGCATTACAATGGAAGATGCTCCGAGGAACTAGCGTCATTAATCCCTTCGGCACCGGTGCGTAGTCGGAAAACACGCCAAATGCATGCCCAACATAATGTACACGGTTGACATTTGTCACATGAGTTCTTGTGTTCATCAGCTCAGCTGTGGAACGATTTGCCGGTTTCCACCTTCCTACAACGAGGGTCTCTTCAAGACCAATGTTCATTCCTTCCTCTCCTCAAAAAGACCCTCCATACAGCATCTCAGATGACATAGGCCCTGAGGAAAATAATTTCCCTGTGTGGAGTGTAATAATGCCTCCTGTGTGGAGTTAATGTAAAAAAATACATACATCTCCGTCCTGAGATCCCCCCGCCGTCTCCAGCACGATGAGGAGTTGTGCAAGCTGCTGCAGGGTTATCTGCGCCTGCCCGATCTCTCTGGCCGCTCCGTCCAGCGAGGATCCTGACTCTGGAAGAAGAAAAATATTAGGGTTAGGTTAAAAATAAGCTCAGCATCGAACCCCTGCTACTCCTCTTAAAAAAGTCACAAATGATTTACGGCTTCGACATCAACTAAGAGACTCGGAAGAACAACTTCCTCGCAACAAAAAACTGGCAGCAAATCCAGAGGGAAGACTATGTTCAGTGGGTCGCCCCAGGCAAAGTTTGCAAAAGCAACTCTGCGAGGAGAGGTTGGGCCTACTGTAGACGGGGGGCCTCTGAAACTACGCAGGACAGGGATGCCTGGAAATGCCTAGTCTAAAGCGATGGGTCCCGACCCGAATAAGACTAGGGGAAGAAGATGAGATATAGTTGACTGAGCGTAGCAAAGTCCTGTTTTAACCTGACCGTTATGCAAAATTTATTTGTACTTTCTGTTACCGGTTCAAGATGGTGACCTTTCCAATGATTCAGTAAAGATTCTCTTTAAAATTGAGATTGTGATGTTTCTTTGGACAAATTATTGTTGACAAATTTTCAATTTGGGAGGCGGGAATGGGTACCGCCGCCCCGGGAACCTTTATTGGATAACCAACACCTCTGCCATTGCTCACCCCAAGTGGTTCTCTACGTTTTGTGATTTAGCAGGAGTGAGGTTGTCTAGGTCTTGGAGGCGGATGACCAGGACACACTGAACCCCAGATTCCTACCCACCCCTTAAACCCTTTTCCTTCCCAGAATTCTCCTCTCCTACATTTCCTTAAAAAAACCCTCCACACAGCATCCCCAAAGATGACATAGGCCCTGAGGGAAATTATTTTCCTCGGGGCCTCCTGTGTGGAGCTCATGTAAAAAAAACTAAAAATTGTTTGATTCAAATAATATTTGATATTTAAATACCTACTTACAAATCTTATTTGATTTCAGAGAAAATTTAGGTTTTAATTTATTAAATAAGAGAAAATTCGAAAGATACTTTATAGAACTTGAGGTCTACTTTTCACAGAAGTACCAGTACTTTTTGTCACGTTCCAAAGTGGTAGATACTCTCAGTATCGCCCTGGTGAAAGACCACCATTCCTAATCCAAGCATTGCTTGAAATAGCTTTAGACTGACTAGACAGATACTTCATAACCTTTCTCTTCCCCATCGCCGTCACCGTCCCACTCCCTTCAACCTCACAAGATGCACCAATCTGGGCTATAGCAGCATTTCGTTGGGTGAAGAATTAATTTGTCTTTTTATTTTTTGATTACTGGGAGGGTCGCAATCATGTCGACCAGGGCGCGCCGTTTTTTTGAGACTCCCCACTTCAACACTCGGTATTAGTACGCACCAATTATCCAGGTGGCCAGGCGACTCCCCGGTGTGCCGGCGCCCAGCGAGCCGCGGTGTCGGGTGGCCGAGGTGGTGTCACGCTCCAGGTTGGTCAACCCTGCAAAACAATTTAGTCACAAAAAAATGAAAAAAAAAAAATTCACACAAAAAAGACACATCAATCGTCCAGTAGACTAGTCAGACATCTCCAAATTCTAGGTGAGATAATGAGGAAAGCAATATTCGAATGCTCACCAAAAATTAAATATTATTTATATGTACATGTCTGTGTTTTACATGTTAAATAACATGTAAAACACAGCTGTTATATGCTGCGAAATAACACCGGGAAGCTTAATGGTCCAGTAATGTATGACATTTTGAAATATCCTACTAGTGACCTAGACAATATCAACATTTTGTTTAATTTGCTACAAGTTTTTGTGCACTATAATTGATTTGGTGGTGTTTAAGATAGAGGATACACTTTTACATATAACTGCATACTCAACTCTAATTTCGATTTTTAGGGGATGTCTGACTAATCAACTGGACGTAGTATCCAAACAATATAAGAAATGTAATGTGAGCGTGTTTCTTGCACAAAGTCTGGACAATATGGCCTAAAATCTTCATCATTATTATGAAATTCAAATGGGATGACAATATACAAAGTCAGGCAAGTGTGTACGAGAAGTAAAATGCATGCTGAATGCGACAATCGTTTTCATTCAAATCTACATGAAAGGTATTTCTAAAGTGCATATTAACTATTCAGTACGTATGTCCGTCACACCGAAGAGATAAAACCGATAAAGCGAGCCCAAAGTAAGCTCAATTGTCCCTCACTTCTAGTGAAATTGGTCATCAAGTTGAAAATAGAATTGTTTCTTGAAAGATAATCAATATGTGTCATTGGCCTGTCAAAAGGTCTGCTATAAATTGGGATATTCAAATTAGAAACATTAAATGAACGTTGTGACAAAAAACTTTCCATATTCCTTTACAAAGAACCAATTTAACCTTCCCCAATCTCTTGTGTGAATGTGTCGACTACACAGGGTGTTAACCTGTAATCGGCCGGAGACGCGAAAGACGCGCGCAGCTTGCGCGCATGCACGAAATAAATATGTTTGTCTGCGATTTTGACCCTTCTATGTACAGAATTTGTATGAAGAACAAGGCCAGAATCACTTGCGCCAACATTACCCCATAAGATGGGTAAAAATTTCATTCACGTTGCAACCCCAGAATATTTTTAAAGGATTTTATCTGTGGCATGAAAATGTCAAATTTGCCGCGAATTTTATCTGCGAAAGTTGATACGTGTTCCTCGACTAAAACATCGTAAAACCTATTAATTTACGAAATTAACGCGAGTAATGTTGTTTTGGTACATAGTTTATTGTTCTAGGAATGTGTTTCGGTCAATAAAATATACGATAGCTCAAAATTAATCCACAAAACATTCAATTCAAAATTCAAAACGGTGTTTTGTTAGGAAATTTCCGTATTTTTCCTGGATTTTGATGGCCTTCGACAGGTTAACCTTCCCAAATCTCTTGTGAGAATGTGTCGACTATACAGGGTGTTAAGGGACATTCTTGACTTACTTTAACCAGTGATTCCTGACAATTTTGGAGGCAGGAATGGGTACCGCCCATTTATTGGACAACCAACACCCCCTGCCACAGGTCACCCCAGGTGGTTCGCTACGTTTGGTGACTTAGCAGGGGTGCCCGGGTTCATGGGATGAGGTTTATCTAGGTCTTGGCGGCGGATACGTTTGCCCAACCACTGGTCTGGATCGGAGGAGACTGATTGAGGGAGGCCTTTTGACCTCTCCAGCCGGATTCTCCCTACCCTTCGCCTTGCACCGCAGTGTTAGGAATAGATTCATACGTCCGTCACTCCTGGCCACACTAACCCCCAGATTCCTACCCATCCTGATACCTTTTTCCTTCCCATATCTTCTTCTCCTTCCTTTCCCTTAACCGGTTATTTGCCGGAGACGCGCCGGCACGCGCATCATTTGCGCATGCGCGAGAAAATAATTCAAATATTTGAATAATACTTCCGACAAAAAACTTTTGGTCTGAGATTTTGACCCTTCTATGTACAGAATTTGTATGAAGAACAGTGTCAGAATCGCTTGCGCCATCATTACTCTAGGTGGTGCTAAAAGTTTCATTCACCTTGTCACCCTGGAATATTTTTAAAAAGATTTCATCCATGACAATGCGCTGTCATAAATTGCTGCGAATTTAACCGTTGCAATAAATGCGTGTATCGCGAATAAAACATCGTAAAACCTAATAATTTACGTAATAAATGCAAGTAATGATGTTTTGGTAGATAGTTTATTGTGTTGTGAACGTGTTTCAGTCAATAAAATATACAATAGCTCAAAATTAATCAAGAAAACATTCAATTCAAAGTTCAAAATGGTGCTTTTTAGTGTTTTTTTGTGAAGTTTCGCGAATTTCCGCGAAATGGCCTGGCCTTTGACCGGTTAAAAAACCCCCCACACAGCATCCTCAAAGATGACATAGGCCCCTAGGGATATTGTTTTCCTCAGCGCTTCCTGTGTGGAGTTAAGGTAAAAAAAAAAATGTAAATGAAATTTTTGTCTGGTGATTTTTGATTTTTTCAATGACGTTTTTTTTCAAATTTTTCCTTCAAAATAAAAAAAATTAATTGTTCCGCATTTCGTCACTGGTCACTCAGGCGAGCAACCGCCCAACCTGTTACTCTGCCCCCAACTGTCCAGCGCCTACTATTTTTTAATGTTTTTGTAGAAAACAAAAAAAATATCAAAAATATCATCATAAACCAAAATTTCATAAACATTTTTTCCTCCAAATAATGTCAGGAATCACTGGTTAACCCCTCAGGCAAATTTGTTCACTTTTCAGAATAACTCGTGTAGGTTCCATAGAAATCGTTGTCTCCCTTACTATCATGGTTAGAAATATAATCTAATAGAAGATGATTCGGATTAGAAAGAGAAAATACCACACTTTATGTTCTAATCGAAAGTCAACCACAAAATAATTAAAATGTACAACTCTATGAAACCAAAATTTCCGACTGCAATTTGAAAAAAAATTATGAAACTTTTGGAAATTTTTATTCATTATATTCACATGAAACTACAAAAAAGACGGTTGACGATAGCGTTTATAATAAATTTTCCCAATAAAATATGTGTGTTTTTATATTTTTTTCAAAATTTTTATATTTAAAAAATTATATGTTTATTTCGAATGAAAAAATTTGAAAGGTTATTTCATCGCCATTTGAAAACAGTTTTTAGTTTTGGGAAGCATTTAGAAATTTTCCAATAATTTGGATATTGCTGATACGTTCTGAACTTACGACAAAATAGGGCCAAGTTCTGAGGGGTTAAAGTAAGTCAAGTATGTCCCTGTATAACATCCACTGTAGTGGCAAGATTTTAAGATAGCCTCCAGAACTTTAAAAAATTTCTCACACCACTTGTTTTTACTTGTTCCATATTTCTAATTATTATTGATACATATTTTAATGTTTTCTATTAAAAACTGATTCTCGGCCTGTCTTAGCGTTTGACCAAATTTCATTCAGCCGAAAATGTCTTTAACCCCACCGCAACGTAAGCAGACATAAGCGTTAAAAATAGGATAGCAGTCAAGTACAATAAGCGTTATACGTCAGCGCGTGTGTTTCCATAGAAATCGTTATAACTCCGTTATTGTTTTAGTTATATCCCTAAAACAAAAAGTCAAAGGTCGATAGTAGATCAAGCTGCACATTTCTATCAAGTTGTCTATGGAAATACATAACAGGAATCAGCTGTCAATCGTGTAGTTGACATTACCCGTGCAAATTTGCTACCGGCAGCTCCACTGCGCCCCACATTTTTAATTTTTATTAAATATTTTTATATGAAATGATAAAAAAGTGAGGTGACAAAAGTGTTTATTACACATATATACAATAGAATAAGTATTGTTGTTTGCATAATCTGTGATTTTAGTACCTTTTTCACATAAAAACATCACGTGAGTCATTTTTACCTATTTTTAATGTTTGCGTTCTAAATTTTAATATTTACAAATGCTAATATTTGTTTGTAATAAAATAATTTGAAAGCCTATTTTGTAACCTTTCTAAAACAGTTTTTACTATTCGGCTACAATCAGAAATGTTTCATTTATAGAGCTTTAATTGTGAAGCGGTTATAACTAAAAGTTTTCGTAAAATGTCATTTCGTTTAAGACACCAAAAGCTAATATTCTCGAAAATTCGGAGGGGTTAATTCGCTCCTTGTGTTTTAATTTATACCCAGGGTTCAAACCAATTATGAATTTGAAACTAGTGAATATCAGTATTAACAAGGTACCTCATTTGTCCAGCAGATGTCGCTGTAATGTAATAATTTTTGTCTTTTCCCCTTCTCCACCGACAAAGAAATATACCTAATTATAAAAAGCCTAGGCCGGCTAAAAACCTCTTACTTCTCAATTAAACTTGCACGGAAAAACATTAAATATTGATTAAACCCTTGTCCGTTGGGTGGGGAAAAAGTTATTGTCGGTAATTTATAAATTCCAAATCATAACAATAAAAAACGAAGAATTTAATTAATCATAAGTGCTTCATTAAAAAAAAATAATCTACCATTTTCTTCCTTTGTGAAGACCTAATTATTTTACATGTTGCTTCATTCACACTCTCGCATTGTCTCATACATACTCTTCCGTTATTCTGATTTGCGGTATTCAGTTAGTTACAAAATCATTATTCTTTATCGGATACAAAAATTAAATACTTGTTCATAATGGAAAATGTCATTTCATGCAGGTTATATAAATAATGCATTTAAAATCTGCATAACACTAGAATAAAAAAATATTTAATATACGTTACATTGTCTTTAGAGAAAGAATAATTACATACTTCATACAAAAGCAAATTCAATGAACTTCCGACCGCATATATTAATACTGAATTCATTGTCGTTAACATGCAATGGTTGTAATATCGTTTGACCAGTCCATTTATTGGATAAGCAACACACCTGCAATAGGACACCCCAAGTGGCTTGCCACGTTCAGCGACTTAGCGGGGGTGTCTGGTATCATGGGGTGAGGTTTGTCTAGGTCTTTATGGGAGATGCATTTTGCCACCTTTTTTAACATTAACAGGAATGGAATTACACAGGAAGCCCTGACCAAAATAATTCCCCTCAGGGAATGTGATCTTTGGGGATGCTGTGTGAAAGGTCTTTTTAGAGAGGAAGTTCTGGGAAGGAAAAAGGTGTAAGAGATTGGTGGGAATCTGGGGGTCTGTGTGACCAGACCTGTGTGAATCCAACCCTTCCACTGCGGTGCGAGGCGATGTTCCCAGAGAGTTCTGCTGGAGAAATCAAAAGGTCTCCCTCAACCAGTCTCTCCCTACCTGGCCGCCATGCGGTAGGTGGGTAAACGCATTCGCCGCCAACACCTAGACAAACCTAGCTAAGTCACCAAACGTAACGAACAACAGAGGGTGACCTACGGCAGAGGTTTTGGTTATCCAATAAATGGTTCCTGGGTCGGCGGTACCCATACCAGTAAAATGAGTAATAAATTCTCCCCTTCCCATAAACATAAAATTCCTTTATTATTGTAATTTTTTCCTAACATTTTCCAAAAAAAAAAAAACAGTGTAAGGGAACGTACCCATACTACGGGACCCGTTCAGGGGGAGGGTCTTCAAAATACCATGCTTGGTCACAATGAGCGGCGGTGGGCTTAGGTTTTTAGTCACGGGGGGGGGGTGGGGGGGTTAAAAATTGCAAAAAGTGGGTCACGTAGTATGGGTACTAAATACCTTAACTTTTTCCACGCAATCGTAACAACAGTTGATACGGCAAAAAGCCATGCCTCACACGCGCCCGTATCAGCCCTTGTTACGCTAACTTCGGCTGCCGATATCACAGCACTCCTATGACATAGTTTTTTTTCCCGCTTGCTAGGACATTCGTGGAACTATCACGATGCTGACATCTTCAGGCATATTTCGAAACTAAAATTGTATTTCGTAAGGAAAATCTATAATCAAGTGAATGTGTCCTCGTGCCTTTGAGTGCCATAGTTCACAATTTACTCGACAGATGGCGCTAGTAGTAAATCGCAGTTTGCGCATGCCATTCAGATTGACCATATTGGACAAGCGTCGAAAACATTTATTGTCGAGATCGCGCATATTCTAAACGCTTGTTTGTGTTGTGAAACTGTGATTTTGACTTTATTATATGACAAAATCTATTCGTTTCGTGTTATTTTTAAGTATTGAGTTTTAGAACTTGTTTATACAAATTAATAATAATAAGTGATTGAGGTACCACTTGTGTCTATCAACGCAGTGTCCTGAGTACAAGCATGCAGATAAATGGCGCCGCCTTTAAGATAACATGGGTATGTTTTTTGTATGGAATTTAATGTTTTTGTTTTTATAAATATCTAGGAGTGTTTACAGACGACGATTTGGTTTCAAATTGTAGATAATAATCTCATCTGTTTATATAGTATGATAAATCATGCCATAATATGCTGTAATTTCTCATAAAATTGGATGGATAGGTATTTGACATATGACATATACAAGTACCGCGTATGGGTATTGAAAAAACCGAGTACTTCAACGCGGGGAAAAGGTTAATAATGTAATTAACTAACCATCGAGATTTAATGATCATCAAATGTGATTTGAGTTTTAAACACCCTAATAATAATAATAGTTGGATAATTTGTATAGCGCTGTTTTTCTGAAAAATCGCCTCAAGGGCACTACAATGATGTAAGTTTAAAATGATTTTGTCACCTTTAAGAAATCAGTAGGTAATTTAAACACATCAACATTTCAACATAAGACAAAACTAAACAAGAGATAAGTGAAACTAGTAACCGGGTAAAACAGAATGATGACAAAATAGAACACAATAAATTAAATTAAATAAAAAGAATAGGTTAGGTTAGATTAGTTCATTTATCCGTTTTGTCATTGTTGTCATGAAACCAGTAGAAACATTCCTAGAACAGAATAGCTAAAAACAGTGCTTAAAATAAAAAATAATCTAAATGTGTACTCAACCATTATAAAACAAACTTTGTCTCCGTCCGTCCAGTCCATCCTCGTGGCTGCAGGGGGCGGGCGCCTCCCGTGTGCCAAACGTCAGGAAATGTTGGCGGTACAGTCTGGAATGCAATTATTCATTCACTTAATACAGTGGAAATCATTCAGTTAACCTCTGACTCGCCGGAGACGGGCGGATGCGCGCGGTGTGTGTTCATGCGCGTGGAAAAAATTTAGAAAAAATATTTTTGAATGCGATTTTGACCCTTCTGTGTACGGAATTTGTATGAAGGACAAGGTCAGAATCGCTTGCGCCAACATCATTGATGTTATAGCCACTAGTTTCATTTACCTGGCGACACCAGAATATTTTTAAATGATTTTATCTGTGGCATCGAAATACCAAATTTGCCGCGATTAAATCTGTCAAAGTCCGATGCGTGATACTTGACGAAAACATCGTAAAACCTATCAATTTATCAAATTAACGGAAGTAATGTTGTTTTGGTACATAGTTTATTGTCATATTAAAGATAACTAGATTAAGAAAGGGACGCTCAGATGGTTTGGGCATGTAGAGCGAATAAACGAGGAAAGGAGTGTAAGGAGAATATATGACGCAAATGTGAATGGAAGAAGAAGTCGGGGACACCCGAGGAAGACATGGCACGACCAAGTGAATCAATGAATCAATGAATCAATAGAAGAGCATATATGAGATGATGTATGAATGTGAACGAGGCAAGGAGAGTGCTCACACTCGGAGGACGGACAGACCGCCAAACAACGTTGGCGGTCCGTCCTCTCTGCCTTCCCCTGCGGCAAACGGCGTGATAGTTAGTTAGTTTATTGTTCTAGGAATGTGTTTCGGTCAATAAAATATACGATAGCTCAAAATTAATCCACAAAACATTTAATTCAAAATTCAAAGTGGTGCTTTGTTAGGGAATTTCTTGTTAGGAAACGGCCCTTGACAGGTTAATACAGTGGAAATCATTAACTTAATATAGTGGAAATCATTCACTTTATACAGTGGAAATCATTCACATAACCGGTGACAGGCCGGAGACGCGCCGGCCGTCACATGCGCATGCGCGAGAAAATAATTCAAACATTTGAATAATATTTTCGACAAAAAACTTTTGGTCTTGATTTTGGCCCTTCTATGTACATAATTTGTATGAAGAACAGTGTCAGAATCGCTTGCGTCAACAGTACTCTATGATACGCCTAGAAGTTTCATTCACCTTGCAACACCAGAATATTTTTAAAACGATTTCTTCGATGACAATCACCTGTCAGAATTTGCCGCGATTTTAACCGTCGCAACTGACGCGTGTTCCGCGACTAAAACATCGTAAAACCTATTAAAATACAGTGGAAATCATTAACTTTATACTGTGAAATTATCACTTAATGCAGCGGAAATCATTAACTTTGTACAATAGAAATCATCTCATCAGAAATTAGTACTGTCATATTGTTGGAAAATTTAACCATTATATTGGTAACCAATCACTTAATATAATGGAAATCATTCACTTACAGTGAAAATCCTCAATTTAATATGATAAAAATCATAAAAATAATACAGTAAATATATCACTACTTTAATATTGAGAAAATCATTACTTTCACACAAGGGAAACTAATCACATAATACGGTGGTACTTTTATACATGGGAGACCCATCACTTAATACGGTGGACACCATAGACTTAACATAGAGCAAATTATTTATAATATGGTAGAAATCATTACTATAATACAAAAGAAATTATTACATTAACAATAGAAACCATTCTCTTAATTTAATGGAAATCATTACTCTCGTAAATTGTAAACCATTTAGTTAATATGATGAAAACCATTCACCAATCTTCAATTTAATATGGTAGAAATCATTAATTTAATACAGTGGATACCACTACTTTAATAATGTGGATTCATTACTATAATAAATTGTAAACCATGACTTAATACGGTGAAAATCAACTATTAGTATAGTGGAAATCATCATTACAACACAATAGAAGTCATTATTTTAACACGGTAGAAAACATTCACTTAATATAATGGAAACCATTCACTTACTAATAATTTAATACAAGAGAAATCATTACTTTAAAAGAGTAGAAAACATTCACTTAATATAATGGAAACCTCGCACTTAATACCACAGAAACCACTTGCTTACTAATAATTTAATACAAGAGAAATCATTACTTTAAAAGAGTAGAAAACATTCACTTAATATAATGGAAACCTCGCACTTAATACCAGAGAAACCATTCGCTTACTAATAATTTATCATGGAGGAAATCATTACTTTAATATGGTGGAAATTAATATTTTCATACATTGGAAATTATGAACTTATTACAGGCTAATTTACCTGTGAACCAGGCAGTATTTACCTGTGAGCCTTCAGCATGCTGACCCAGGACTGGAAGCACTCGGGAGTCTTGGCGCGCAGGTGGTAGATGAACTCCTCAGCGTCAATATCGATTCGCCGCCGCTTGGCCTTGGCCGAGATGACCGACAGGCCGATGTCCACGGAGCCGTGCAGGCGCCCGCGCGAGATGTCGCTCGGCCCACGCGCGTACACCAGAATGCCCGCATCTACCACGAAGTAACGCTGAAATCAGATAAACGGCATCAAATATCACGATTGAGGAAACTACCTGGACACTGCCATCTCGGGAGAGACATGCAGCTGTTGGGAGAAGAAAAAAACCAATAAATGCAAGAAATGTGAAGAGGATGAAGAGATTCTGATTGACTGAGCAGTGAGGGAAGGACTCAGATGGACATAAAGGGAAAGATAACCACAATGTTAAGAGACATTTAAATCCTCAGGTTAATTTGTTCGCTTCTGGGAACAACTCGTACTTATAGGTCTCATAAAAATTGTTGTGTCTCCCTTACTCTCATGGCGAGATATATGATCTAAACGGCGTTAGAAAGAGAGAACACCACGGTTTATATTCAAATTTAAAAGTTTACTTCAAAATAATTAAAATGTACACCTCCTTGAAAACGAAGTTTCCGACCCCAAATAGAAAAAGATTTGTGAAAATTTGTTAATTTTTTTATTAGTTACTAGCTGAACCGGCAAACTTCGTACCGCCTCAGAATCAATAACTGTTGGTTAACTTGTGGGCTGAATTCAGTTTTTTTATTAAGTTAAAAATTACACGATGTAGCGATTGTCGATGCTTTAGTAGTATCAGAGATGGCGTTGAGTATATATTTTTTTTTTTAAAAAGAAAGACAAACGTTCCCGGGTTACGAATAACCCAACAATGTTTGAAAATCTCCTACTACCACCACAGATAGCCGAAAATGTTGCTTGTGTTGTGATGGAGGACTTAGCCAGCCGAGGAATTGAACACGCGACGCCCGGATGGGATCCAAGCGCAATGCCCACTCAACCACTGACCGGTACGGATTTATATTTTTTGTAATTTTCTTACTTTTCCACTTATGGGAATTGGGCTTCATTTTCTCCACAAGTGTGAGGGAGATTTATTATAATTATTGCATTTTTCCATTGGAGGGGTGCAGACATACGTTCACCGTTTATCTCATTTTCAACTGTTGACATTTAGCGTGTTAGAAAGAGGGGCAGCATTATATGTTTAAGAACAAAACAACCAGCGCATTGAAATTTGACGTTTTTGAATTTTTGGAATTCACTCACTCTTCAATATTAAACTTATCACAATATTGCTGCAGCTCTTTCAAAGGATGAGAATTCGTTCCATACAAAATGTATGAGGAAAAGAAATTTATTTATAATTTTTTTTTCATACATTTTGCCAATGTTTTAATAGCTATTTTGCTATTCAGGGCGGAGACAAATCCAACAAATCCAAGATCATAAAAATCGGTCCAGCCGTTCTTGAGATGGTGTATGGTGTAACTAACTGACTTTGTTTTATATATACACACAGAAGGCTCTGAGGAAAATAATTCCCCACAGGGCCTAAATCGATGCCATATACAAGAATAATTTATAAATGCAATGGATTTACTGGCTGTCTTTTCCATTCTCACCTTCATGCATTCAGGATATTAAGGATAAGGAAATCTCTGGATTAAGCGGGTACGAGGAATCTTGATTTGAGGTTAACTGGAATAAAAAAAAATATACACAAAATTAATTAAAGTTGGGGTGTTTTGAGTGACAATTAAATATTTTCTTGTAAAATATGTTAAACTAAAATACTGTACCCAAAATGGATCCTCGAAATCAGAAATTGGAAAATAGATTATGAGAATTCATCTTTGAAAACTTTGAAACCTCAGAGGAGCGATTTTGTATCTTTTGTGGATATGAAAAAGATTCCACACTTCTTGGTCGTAAAATTTGTGTGATTTTCTATGGCTGTCAATTGCTTTTTCTATAGGTGACGTTGGCCGATGTCAGATGTCAGCTATCGCAAATTTTAGTTTAGAGTTACACACGTAAGTATATATAATTATTTATTCATTTAATTGACGTTTTAAGTTGTACACCATAGATTTGACATTTGCGAAATTTCGTTTCGATCTAAATACTAATGAATTACTTATACGATTTTAGATTTTCACGGCCAAAAATATTTTTGTTATTAGTTTTTGGGGTATTATGCCGAGTTACGCTACCTCCTTCTTTACCCAACGTTTCGGACAGCGTTGCAGTGTCCATCATCAGGGCAGATGTGTAATAGTTAGGGGTGATGTTTGTACTTATCTACTTAGGAGCGATACCGTGTCGCCAGCTCCACTCCTCTACGAGCTGGCGCTACAATATACTTCAACATGTTTTTTTGCGTTTAGCCTTGATGTAACCATCAATTACCGGATACCAAAAACTATTGAGTTTAGCTCCGTCGTCTCTATTAATATTTATAGGATTTTTGTGAATTGCAATTGCCTCCGTAATCAGGCGTGCTCTATGAGTTTTGGGTCTTCCCAGGACTTCAGGAACAAATCCAAAGTAATGGCCGGTTTCAATTAAATGCTCGGCTATTACACATCTGCCCTGATGATGGACACTGCAACGCTGTCCGAAATGTTGGCTAAAGAAGGAGGTAGCGTAACACGGCATAATACCCCAAAAACTAATAACAAAAATGAATTACTTAGTTTACCAAAACTGAGAACCTATTTTGTGCACGTAAATAGATGTTTCTTATGTAATTGTTGAAATGAAGTGTAATTTCCATATAAACTGTTCCTAAAAGATCGGCGGTTAGTGGAATAATTAATGTATTCCGTCCCCAAATAATCAATTATCACAGAGATATAAAAGTAAACAACAAGTAGTATTAGAAACAACAGAGGACCGAGGTTAGACCCTTGGGGAACTCCAGATTGTGCAAGGAATTTTTTTAGTTATGTCCATTTACCGAAACAAATTGGCCTCCTGGATTTTAAATATGATGAGAAAAAGTTCAGTGTTGTAAGGTCAAAGTCTTGTTTAAACATTTTCCTCGGAAGGATTTGGCCAAGTGGCTGTAAACTGCATCTGTTTGGTGCCTCGAGTCTAAACCGGTGGCTCCCAACCGCGAGAAAGTAAGCAGATTTGTGATTGTTGATTTCTTTGTAAGGAAACCCCAATGAATGGCACATATGAATATGACCAATAGGGGTCGTCCATTAATCACGTGATGTTTTTTAGCACCTTATTAACCCCCCCCTTTCCGTGGTGAGGTTTTAGACTAAACTCCCCCCCCCCCCAAAATCACGTGTATTTTTTTAGTACAAAGTATTTTGAAATTTTCAGAATATTATCATGAAAAATAAATACACGTGATACCTCATTATACCCCCCCCCCCTGGTGATATTTCGTGATTTTTTCCGAACCCCCCCCCCCCCCCCCCCCTTTCGAGCCTCACGTGATTAATGGACGAACCCACATGCATTTTTCATAAGAGTCACAATATAGTATCCTCATATAGGTATGAAAAAAGGGTTGTGTGAAATAATAAGAATGGAAGCATGTTTCCCATAATTGGTAAATGAGTTAGTTATATTATTCATGTAGAAATGAGATCCCTGAGGCATATGTGTGGTAAAACCATGTACGATTGTGTGAGAAACGTGGAGATCCGCAAAGAAAGCAAGGCTGATGTAAGCGTAATGAGCAAGATTAAGAAAGGGATTGGAAGTTTGGGCATGTATAGCGAATGAACAAGGAAAGGAGTGTAAGGAGAATATATGACGCAAATGTGAATGAAGAAGTCGGGGACGCCCGAGGAAGACATGGCACGACCAAGTGAATCAGATACTTGAGTCGGGCCATGCCAAGAGTCAAAATAATAGAAGAGCATGTATGAGACGATGTATGAATGTGAATGAGGCAAGGAGTGTGTGTGCCAAGATCGAGTTGTTTGGCAGTCCGTCGTCTCTGCCTACCCCTGCGGAAAAATGGCGTGATGGTTAGTTATATTTTAGTACCTTGTGCCATCCTTTCAGAGGCCATTTTCTCTTCTTGTGGAGGAAACCGTTGAACAGCTCCGGCTTCCTGTCGAACCTCTGACCGTCCTTCAGTCCCTCTAGCACCTCCCATTCTGAACCGCGGCGTCTGGAACCAATACAAAATATTATCGTAAATGGTTCCACGGCAAAACAGAACAGTTACAAAATACATTACAAGGAAGAAAAATAATAAACAACAGCAACAAATAAAAAAACCTAACCTAAACTTAACTGTGTGGTGTTCTGTGGTTTTCATGATAAATAAAATTCTCAGATGGTCGCGAGTTTCAATGATACTTGTTTTGTCAAGTCGTTTTTATTTACGGACTTGTTTACAATGAAAATCTGACTTGACTAAACATACAATTTTTTTTTTACATTAACTAGCACAGGAGGCTCTGAGAAAAATTATTTCCCTCAGGGCCTATGTCATCTACGGGGATGCTGTGTGGAGGGTCTTTTTTGGAAAGGAAAGAGAGGAAGTTCAGGGAAGGAAAAAGATGAGGGATGGGTAGGAATCTGGGGGTCAATGTGTTTAGGAGTAACGTACGAATCCATCCATCCCACTGCGGTGCAAGGCGATGTTTCGAGAAAGTCCTATGGGAGAGGTCAAAAAGTCTCTCCCAATCCGGCCTGCCAGTTGGTGGGCAGACACATCCACCACCAAGTCCCCGACAAACTTCACCCTGAGAACTCGGACATCCCTGCTAGGACATCAAATATCGCAGACCACTCGGGGTGACTTGTGGCAGAGGTATTGGTTATCCAATAAATGGTGACTTAGCAGGGGTGCCCGGGTTCATGAGGTGATCCTTGTCTAGGTCTTGGCGGCGGATACGTCTGCCCACTTACTGCGTGGCAGGCCAGATCAGGAGACTGGTTGAAGGAGACCATTTGGCTTCTCCTGGACACATTGACCCCAGGATTCCAACCAACCCCACATACCCTTTTCCTTCCCAGAAATTCCCATCCTTCTTTTCCTTTAAAATACCCTCCACACAGCATCCCCAAAGATGATATAGGCTCTGGGGCAAATTATATTTCTCAGGGCCTCTTGTGTGGAGCTAATGTAAAAATAAAAAAAAACACACCACCTCTGTTGGAAAATTTCTTCCGTTAACACAAAATACTAGCATATTATCTAAAATAAACATACAAAATCTAAGTATGAATATTGTAAACATCGCAAATTTAAAATTACAAGCACTATGCTAAAAATCAACTCAACACCTTATCGGATGTGAAGATTTACCACCTGATATAAAAACATCAGACTAACTTTGGAAACTGGCCAAAATTTCAATCACTTAGATTGGGGAAATAATACATTATTAATTCGAGGGCGTCTAGAAAAAACTTTGGCACGGCCAAATCATTTAGTGCGACTATCATTGGCAAAGAGATATATTGGAATTTAAAAAAATAAAATTCAGCAATTCACTTATTCTATAGCAGTGGTTCCCAACCTTTTTTTGACCAGGGACCACTATTACATGTATTTGTTCTCACAGGGAACACAAGGTACAATAATAATAATGCAATTCAATGTGCTCTTCTTGGACTTCCTAAGCTACCTCTCCATCATTTAATACCAAAAGGGTTACGAATTAGCTTTTGGATACCTTTCGATTCGGTTTTGTAATAAATGACTACCACCTGTGGTCCACGGACCCCCGGTTGGGAACCACTGTTCTATAGAGAGAAAGTATTTTAAAAATACTGGAACGTCAAAAGATTTCATTTATATTAAATTTGTATACCGCAGAAGAGACTCAACTGGACTCCCGAAGTCGTCCGGAGCTGGTGAGACTATGGCATCCCCAATTCACCAAACATGCTTAAAGCCATTTCAAGCAAAATTTCATGAGACCGGTATGTCGTACTCAAAGATATTCAAATACAGAAGAGATATGCTATGGTGTCCGCGCAACTGTCGCCGGACTAGGCGCTAATTAGCGTAGTTTGCATACAAAAATAATTTGTTCATTTTGTTGATTTTTTGAAAATGTGAATTAATATTGGTTAACAATATATTTTGAATAAGGAAAGAATTCGTTCATTTAGTTTAACGTTCGTTTGGTTTATTCGTTAATTATTTGTTCTTTTAGTTTATTTGTTAATTGGTAAACAATATCGGCGACACCCGGAAGCGCAGACCCACATAGTAAAAACAGCAGATAGCACATCTACTTATATTTCAATATCTTTGGTCGTACTAGACCCTCTATGGCAGGGCGCACACTCCAGACAAGAGACACATCAGACAAAAATCGATTTGAACCCGATTCGTTGTAAAACCGAGGCCACGCCCATTTTCGGACTGGATTGGACGGCCGCACGGAGTAATGAAAATAGGCCACGCCTTTCCGCGCCCGCCGTCCAATCGAATTTAGTTAGAACTGACAATCGGATGGAAAAATCTGACGTTTGCGCCGGGCCTAATACGGGAATATCAAGAGTCTGGATTTCAAGAGACCAGAATGTCAGGAACCTTGATATAAAAAAAAACTGGAATGTCGAGAGGATGGCATGTCAAGAGCTTGAAATGTCAAAAGGTTGGAATGTCAGGAGACTGGAATGTCGAGAAGCTGGATTTTAAGATATTGTAATGTCAAAAGACCAGAATGTCAAGAATCTGGATTACAAGACTTTCAGTTATTGAAGATTTTTAGTTATTTATTAATTTTTATTTTTTCCCCTTTACACGCGAGTTTTTAACTCTCGTAAAGGTAAATATGTCTAATAATAATAATAATAATGATTGGATAATTTGTAGAGCGCCGTTTTTGTCAAAAATCACCTCAAGGGCGCTTTACAATTTATTATGAATCTTAGGTATTTCCCCAATAAATGCAGACATAATTTGTCTCGACGCCACCTAGCGAGGGATTTAACACTAACAATGTCTTTCTCGCAAAAATAAAGTTGGTTGTTTTCAGGTGGAAAAAAATATAACAAGCAGTAATTGTTGAATGAAACACTAGTATATATTGAATTATTTGGCGGGTATTTGATAAGCCCCCATAGCTCAGTGGTCAGAGCATCCGACCGGCAATCAGAAGGACACGGGTTCAAGTCCCGTTGGCGGCAAGTATCTTTTCTCGGAAGATTTTTCAATGTAAATGAGTGTTTCAGGCTGACAATTATTGCTTATAATAATTGTTACCCTTTGTGCTGTGCATAAAAATCTTGTCTAAATGTTAGTTTATAAATTAAAAAATAATAATTAATATTTAACAAGTTTAAGTATTTCCCCAATAAATGCAGACATAATTTGTCTCGACGCCACCTAGCGAGGGATTTAACACTAACAATGTCTTTCTCGCAAAAATAAAGTTGGTTGTTTTCAGGTGGAAAAAAATATAACAAGCAGTAATTGTTGAATGAAACACTAGTATATATTGAATTATTTGGCGGGTATTTGATAAGCCCCCATAGCTCAGTGGTCAGAGCATCCGACCGGCAATCAGAAGGACACGGGTTCAAGTCCCGTTGGCGGCAAGTATCTTTTCTCGGAAGATTTTTCAATGTAAATGAGTGTTTCAGGCTTACAATTATTGCTTATAATAATGAATCTTAGGCTCTATCTAATTTTATTATTTACAAATAGATACAGAAACATACTTACCTGCAGGACACTTCCGATTAAACACACTTTATTAGAAAGTTTATGATTGGGGAAGATATGACTTTGCACGTGGAGGACATTATATTCAAAACACTAGTCAGTTCAGTTCAGTTTATAATTTGAAATATATATTATCATGTTAATTTAAGTACCTTTATGATTGTAATAAATAAATTTTTTTTAAAGACAATTAGAACATCAAAAGAAGAGAAAGTGCCAAAAGATCTGAATGTCAAGAATTTTGATTGAATTAAATACCAGGAAGTGAAAAATCTGGATTTCAAGATACTAGAATAACAAAAAACCGGAATGTCGAAAGACCACCATGTCAAAGATCAGAAAGTGAAGAACATGGACGTCAAGAGAGGAATTTCAAAAGACCAGATAGTGAAGAACAGGGATGCCAAGAGAGGAATGTCAAAAAATCAGCATGTCAAGAGGACAGAAAGTGAAGAACATTGATCTCAAGAGAAGAATGTAAAAAGATCAAAATGTCAAGAATTTGGATTTCAAAAGAATGGAATGTCAAGAATTTGGATATCAAAAGACTGGAATGTCGAAATGAATTTCAAGACCAGATAGTGAAGAACATGGATTTCAAGAGAGGAATGTCAAAAGATCAGCATGTCAAGAGACCAGAAAGTGAAGAACATGGATTTCAAGAGAGGAATGTCAAAAGATCAGCATGTCAAGAGACCAGAAAGTGAAGAACATGGATTTCAAGAGAGGAATGTCAAAAGATCAGCATGTCAAGAGACCAGAAAGTGAAGAACATGGATTTCAAGAGAGGAATGTCAAAAGATCAGCATGTCAAGAGACCAGAAAGTGAAGAACATGGATTTCAAGAGAGGAATGTCAAAAGATCAGCATGTCAAGAGACCAGAAAGTGAAGAACATGGATTTCAAGAGAGGAATGTCAAAAGATCAGCATGTCAAGAGACCAGAAAGTGAAGAACATGGATTTCAAGAGAGGAATGTCAAAAGATCAGCATGTCAAGAGACCAGAAAGTGAAGAACATGGATTTCAAGAGAGGAATGTCAAAAGATCAGCATGTCAAGAGACCAGAAAGTGAAGAACATTGATTGATGTCAAGAGAAGAATGTCAAAAGATCAGAATGTCAAGAATTTGGATTTCAAAAGACTGGAATGTCGAAAGGGTGGCAAGTTAAGATATTGCAAAAGGGAATGTGAATAAACTGGATTTCAAGTGAGAGGAATATCAAAAAATCAAAAGTCAAGAATCTGGATTTCAAGAGACCGAATTGACAAAAGACCAAAATGTGAAGAATCTGAATTTCGAAACACTAGAATATCAAAATACCAGAATGTCAAAAAACCAAAAAGTGAAGGATCTGAATTTCAAGAGACCAAATTGACAAAAAACCGAGAAGTGAAGAATGTGAACTTCGAGATACTATAAAATCAAAAGACCGGAATGTGAAAAGACCAGAAAGTGAAGAATCTAGATTTCAAGAGACCGGATTGACAAAAAACCAAGAAGTGAAGAATCTGAATTTCAAGACACTAGAATATCAAAAGACCAGAATGTAAAGAATCTGGATTTCAAGAGACTGGAATGACATAGGACCAGAAAGTCAGGAATACTCATGTACCTGTTGTTCCTGTGCTTGCGGTGCTGCGCCACAGGGGCGGGCGCGGGGGCCCTCCTGGCGGGGCGCAGCTCCTGTCCGCTTTCGGCCGACAGACTGTTGGTGTCCCCCGACGCGTCCGAGTCCGAGCCCCCCTTGGCGCCGCCGATGCGCACGCCGCGGTGCTTCTTGTTACTGGCGGCGTCTCCTGATCAAATTACAAACAATTACAAATTAATCATAGAATAACGCTACAACAACTGAACATAATAGGCCACCTGCATGGAATTCATAACGACTTGGAAAAAATCACGTGGATAGATCTTTTTACTAAGATTAAGAAAATGTTAGTAAATAAAAATAAAAAAATCCACTATTTGGGCTCGTGACGTCACTACATGAAAATGTCCCGTCTCCGAAAATGTTCCTATTAATTTTGTAAAATTCCATACTGATTTATTTTTTTTATATGGCATCACTTTGATTTCAGGCGAATTTTTTAATTCGTTCCGTAGATTTATTGTTTGTTCTCTGCGAACTTATCATTTGGTTTGACTTTTTGACAGATGTTGTGAAGAGAACCCTGTACAATTTACGCGGTCGGTACGTGTTTAATGGTAGTGGTGCTGATTTTAACAAAATCAAATTTTATAATATTCTTATTATTATTATAATTAACAAGTACAAGTATATTATATTGGATTTAGTAATATAGACGTTGAACATTATAATGATTTATGATCAATAAGATGGATCGAGGAAAAAAATATTTATGAGATGTAATATTTTTGGTATGCCTCGTTATTCTCCTGTGCCATTCGTGTGGAAAACGTTTTTTGTTTTTTTTTTTTATGATTTTCGGCTATGTAATTATCGTTTTTTCACACCTATAAAATTATGTCCCGTCTTTCCGGTTTATAAAAAATGGTCTGATTTTTCGGATTGAAATTTTCAAAAAATCCCCAGGGTTTCAAAAATACGATTAAAAAAAAAATACAAAATGTCTTAGAATATTTGCCTAAACCGGAATTTTTTTTATAAATGTGATGCAAGTGGCCTATTAGCATCCCCTGGCAAGCGTAAATACTACTCGATTTGTAACTTCGTGATCTCTCCAAATATGGAGATAATACGATTATTATTGTAACTGCCAGTTGTGGTTTCTACCTTGCGTCTATATATATATTACATATGAGTCCTATAATTTCAATACCCGTTATATCAGATTTTTTGACAAAATGATCTGAGTATGACATCTTGTTCACATTTTTGCGAGGAACAAGTCTAATCCAAAATTGAGTTTCAAAACCTCCTTTTTCACGATCAAAAACCATATTAAAACTGCGAGTGAACTATCAAAACCCGCTATATCGGATTTCAACCAATCACGAGCAGTTATTTTGCCAAGATGGCGGGTGTAGAAACACGCCCCTTAGGTCAGTTGAGTTTCAAAAGCCACTATATTCCTTATAAATCACGTAGTGAGTATCAAAATCCGCTATATCCATTTTATTTATCCAAATTACTTAAATATTTCTAGACGTACATTGAAAAATGAACACTTTTCGAATGTATATAACTCCAATGCATTATGTAAAAAAAAAAATGCAATTTTTTATTTACGCTAGAGATGTGTCAGTTTTTTGCGGTTTTCTCCGAATCACTGAAAGTTGATATAGCGGATGTAGAAATTGAACGACTCATATGACGTCATTGCCTTGAACTTAATAAAATGGATTTATAAACTGGATTTATAAAATGGTAACCAACACTCAAACTGGGCGAAGCCGAACCAAAAACCGCCCGCATGGCCTAGCAGCAAAAACATGCGGAGCGGGTTTTTAATTGCTAGTACAAAATAATAATAACTTTTATTAATAATACCTTGCGTCAATAGTATATTACATATGACGTCATTGCCTGTCGCGGTTACTTTGTCCCGGTGACTAGCTGTCACTGGATCACAGTGGATTCGAGGAACCGGCTATTTTTTGAAAACTTAATAAAATGGATTTATATAATGGTTACCAACACTAAAACTGGGCGAAGCCGAACCAAAAACCACCCGCAAGGCCTAGTAGCAAAAACCTGCGGAGCGGGATTTTAACTGCTAGTATTTATTAATTCGGGGGGCCAACTACCGGTGGATCAGGTCACCCGTTTTGTTACACCCGGCATATTGCCAAAACATCACGAAAAGTTGTAACACTTCACCTGAATAGTAGACGTAACACGTAAAAGGTACGAGAGGTCCAAAAATAGGTTTAACCCTTGGCTTAGAGTTTAGTATAACAATAGTTTAACCTCAGCGCAAGCAGAGCACCTACTCGAGCGGTCGGGATTAGACGTGTATGATTGATACCTTCGCAGATTGTGGAATAAACTATGATGGGTATTGTAGCCATCAATCTTACAGGCCCATTGGAGGTTTAGCTATACACTTCGTATACCTAACTGGAGATTACAATCCGGATTGCGAAAAATCCGGACAAAATCTGTGGAAAAAAATCGGTGTTTTTAATGTGAAATCCGATTTACCCAGATTTGGAAATATTTATAAAAATAATTCTGAGTGTGCAATTCACACACGGCAGAACTGAAACCTTCGGAAAACTAAATTAGACAAGAGTGGGGGGGCTACGAAGCGCCGCACAAAGAGGAGACAGATTATACTAACTCATCTCTCGCAGACTAAATCCTATAGATGTATGTGTTTGTTTATACACGGGCACCAGCCTAGCATGGTGGTCGAAAAATCCACTAATTAATGTAACCATAATATTTATGCAATAAATATAGATTTTTTTTAAGTGTCGCTATGTTTCGTTTCATCGAGTCCCAAATCACAACGGTACTAAAGAAGTTTTCTTCTAAAATTGGAGTTTTTAATGTGAAATCCGATTTACCCAAATTTTGAAATGTTTATATAAAAAAAACTAAGAGTGCAATTCAGAAAACTAAAGTAGACAAGAGTGTGGACGCTACGAAGCACCGCACAAAGAGACCGATTGCACTATCTCGTTCTATCGCAGGCTATATCCTGTAGATGTCTATTTTAGTGTCGCTATTTTTCGTTTCATCAGGAAAGATTTCCAACTAATATCGATTACTATTGAATTTAGAGTGCGTGAATAACTACGTAGCGTCAAAAATAGAATAAATTTAAATTGGTCAATTTCTCCCGTGTCTCTGAAACAGATTTATAAATTAATAGACTTTATTTACAAGTGCGTTCACGAAAGAAATAATCATCCATTACGACAGTGTGTTTATTTAAAATCCTTAATAATTATTAGATCCGCGCAGTTGATAACCAAAAAACTTGACGTTTGACGTTTATCGTTTACGTAAATGTTAAAATGCGTTCGAAGTGGAAAAAATGCTACACCAGGAGAAAAACACAGATATTTATTTATCAGGAAAGATTGCCGACAAATATCGATTATTGCACCAATAACATTAGGTATATAATAACGTCATTGTATTGCACGACCTAAAGTTACGAGAATTCAGAGTGCGTAAAAATTTACGTCAAAAACAGAATAATTATAAATATTTGATATTATATCATAATTTTATTATCAAATATTTTGATTATCATATTATATTTAGGTATAATAATATTTTAAACTCGTGATTATGCTCGCTCATGGCATATAACCATAAAAGGCCATTCCGTTTTTCCCCACACACGAACGCATCGCGTATCTTCTGTCAAAAAAATGAATTCTCCCCCCCCCCCGCCGGCCCCCGCCTGCCTTCCCGCTTCACCCGAGATGGGATGTTTAAGTTTTGTTTTCCGCCGAACACGGGAAGCTCAAACGCTACAAAAATTGTCAAACATTTATGACCTTGAATGATGTTGACCTTGACTGTCAAAGCAAAAGTCCGGCGTTTGCCCGCGCAATGGACCCGTCTGAATGCTCTCATCAAATGTTTTAAAGAAATTCATAAAATTGACGGAGATACAGCATTATATGTGAAACCGTCTGAAACAGTTTGTATGTTGAATTATCCGTCAGCAAAACTTTGAATGCGTTTTTCTCGAAACTACGTTTTTCAACCTGGTTGACAATATATTAGAAAAACATTACATCCGGTTTGCATTATAAGTTTAAAAAAAATTGGGGGCTCTGGCAAAAAAAAATATTTTTAAAGTGTGCGGTGAGTCTTCAAATTCGAAGTACGGGTTCAACATGGTAAAATAATTTTTGCTGATTAAGGCATTTTTATACTAAAAACTAAAGTTATGAGTAATTTTTTTTCGGTTATTTAAAAAAACAAAAATGAAAGTACTCGACCCTCTAAACTTTCATAATTATAGATAAAATTGCAATATTTTACATCAAATTTTGAAAAAACGGATATTAGCTTCACATAAACTTCTAGGTTTTTAATTAGTTTTACGAATTTGTAAATGTTATTTACAAATAATAATTTTATAATCGGCAGAACAGACGTCTTGGCAAAGCACATCATGACGAGGGGAGTGGTGCTATGCAAACCATTTGGATGTAAGTGACTTTTCTATATGCCTTTAAATATTATTGAAGAGTCACTTGCCTAAATGCTGATATGGTAACTAAATTGTACTGTAATTGGAATAACTCTTTCCAATTTGGGAGGCGGGAATGGGTACCGCCGCCCCGGGAATCTTTATTGGATAAACAACACCTCTGCTATAGGTCACCCCAAGGGGTTCGCTACGTTTGGTGATTGAGCAGAGGTGCCCGGGTTCATGGGATGAGGTTTGTCTAGGTCTTGAAGGTGGATGACCAGGACACACTGAACCCCAGATACCTACCCACCCCTTAAACCCTTTTCCTTCTCAGAACTCTCCTTCTTTTCCCTAAAAAAAACCCTCCACACAGCATCCCCAAAGATGACATAGGCCCTCAGGGAAATATTTTCCTCGGGACCTCCTGGAGCTCATGTAAAAAAGAAAAAAAACTCTGTTGTACAATAATAATAATTAAAAATGAAAATAATATTCATTTCTATCGTCTCCTGTAAAGTTTTCATTTTGTGTCTTGAAGGGTTTTACGAAACCGCAGTCGATATTCTATTATTGTAAATAGGATAAAGCATCTCAATTAAGTGCGCTTTCCGGATTTTGAGTTTCATACGAAAATCCGGATTTGCAATCCCTACACCTAGTCCGGGTGTCGGGAATGCGAAGCGTAAACATGCACTTATAATATTATAGACGGATTATGTTATGTTAGGCATTATAAGGCCGCGCCGTTTAGACAAATTCCTAACTTATTTTCGCCGATTTTCTAGAAATAGATATTCGGAGTTTGCTCGCGAATCTGTTCCTTATTTAGTTTGAACGGAAAACAACGAGTTGGTATGGTGGGATCTCCCCTTAGACTCAGTATTCCGAATTTCTACCGACATATTTATATAACATACTTCCCATACTCACATACTTCCCATGAGCACTTGAAGTTTTAAAGCTCTTATAAAAATATATGTTATTCTTGAAGATAAGTCTACACATTCCCCACGCCGAAACGGCAATAAGGAACTCCAGTGAAAAATATTATCTTACCTAAAGACCCTTACACGATTTCGTTAAAAAAAATGTACTGCGCTCGTTTGTTTGTTTTTTGCAACTTTTTTGTGACTTGATAATTTTTTGTCATGTTCAAATAGTTAGATTAGGGGTCGTCCGTTAATCACGTGATGTTTTTTAGCAACAAAGTATTTTGAAATTTTCAGAATATTAAGGGTTTGTATATGGTGGTAGGTCATAACAGGGTGCAAAGGTATCTCCCCTTAGCTATTCTGTCTCGCCCGAGTAAATCACAAAATCCCCGCTTGGATTCCCCTACATATATCAGTTCAGTGCTTCGGTTTCCATTAATATTGATTTCGATTCTTAAAAGCCAAAAAAATCATAATTTCAAACAATTTTTACACCACTCTGACGTAATAATATTAAAAAATATAATAAATGTAACATAATAAATAAATAATTTCACCTAAATAATGTTTTAACTTGTCGAATAATATCATACTTTCTTCCATATAATTTTCAGGTGGTTTGGTATATTTATGCTATCATACAAAATGACAACACTTGGTGAAAATAAAAATAACTTTTGGTGAGTGATGACGTCACACGTTTCACTATACATACGGTGGTTTTCGGGGATCTTAAAAATTAAAACTTTGACAATTATTTTAACTATTAAAACTAACTCTAAAAATAAAACAAAATATGCAGTTATTTAAGGGAACGTACCCATACTACGTGACCTGTTCAGGGGGGGGGGGGGTCATCAAAATATCACGCTTGGTCACAACGGGGGGGGGGGTTAGGTTTTTATCACGTAGTCAATCTAGAAATCTCGCGTTTTTTTTCGAGCTACGAGGGGAGGTTTTTAAGTTCGCGGAATGGGAAGGTAAGTGATTAATGGGGGTACCGCTGAATTAGGTACTAATTGAACAACTCATTTTTAGGATAAACACCGGGTTTTATCGTAATTAGGTCATTAGTCTTTGAGCTATCGTCGACCAAACACTTCAATCGGGAAGAAATTATGAAATGTGGAGAAAATTGAGTTCCGCGCTGTTATAAAGTTCCTTTAAGTTAATTTAAAGATCGGAAAATGTATTAGGGTAGTAAGTGAATATGTTGAAAAGGAAAAATAATTTTGGTTTTTATTTCCACTCCTTACCCAATCCGCAAACTTAAAAACCCACCCTCGTACATTCAAATAAGTGAAAAAGTTAAGATAATGTGTTTGATGAAGATGATTTGAGTTGAAAAATGTTTATAAAAATAACAAGACTTTCGTTTTCATAAATTACGTTCCGGTTTCAATATATTTTGACATAAGTTTTATCTTGATAATATTTTTTCCACTTGTAATGCATGCACTCTTGCTGTCACGCAGCAAGCGCCGTATTAATAAAGACAAATATAAGCCAAATAATGCATTTTTTTAATTTTTTTTAGCAAAAAATGATTCGAAACCATATTTATGAAATACTACGTGAAAACTGTAGGGGGGGGGGTCTTGGAATATACTACACGTGGTCACCGGGGGAGGGGGGGGGGGGGTAAAAAATTGCAAAAAGTGTGTCACGTAGTATGGGTACGTTCCCTAAGTTAGAAGGTCATTTTTCATTAAAAAAAAAAATGGACTGGAGTTCCTTATTATATGAAATTTCCTCCAAAGAAAAAAATCGCAAAGTATGCTCCGAAAATTATTATTAACAAGTTTTTTTTCAGTTATTTTATAAGTCATGTGTTTATGAAAAAAATCACAGTGTATCGGTAAATAAAACAATCCTCACGAGAGTTTTGCTCTATTTTAAACGAGTTGTGTTTTATTAAACATTTTCACAATTTTCGCATAAATACTTTCGTATTTACCTACATAGCTCTCCTTCTTCTTTTTGAGCGGTTCCTACCGGGCCTTATTTTTTTTTTTATTACAGCGACTATATAAAATTGTTTAACATACAAAATTCAATGTGAAATTAAGTACAAAATATTGAATTTCTTAGTCCTCCTCACTAGGGGGTCCTGTGCCGAGGCGGACTAAAGTTATTTAAATATAGTTCATTTGTCTTCTATGTCGTTTTTAGCGTCTTCGCTAGGGTTTTCTCATTGACCTCTTTAAGCAATATTTTTATTCTTCATTTGTATTCAATTGGATTTTCTATTAGTTTTATGTCTTGGGGAAGGATGTTATGGAGTTTTGTTGCAAAGTATGTATAGTTTCTTTGTCCAAAAGTGGTTTTATAACTTGGAATATTTTTTATATCATTTTTATTCGATCTAGTGTTACGCATACACGGTCTAGTAGAGGATTCATTATTTTTGAAGAGCTTCAATAATATATTTTTGGCATATATTTGTTGTACATTTGGTACGTCAAAGTTATTGAAAATTTCAATTGAAGGCGTTCTAATTGGTACTTTCAATATGGTCTTTATGATTCCTTTTTGAATCGTATTCAGGCTGTGTAGGTACGTATTTGCAGCAGATCCCCATCCTATGATTCCATATTCAATTCGAGAATGACATAACGCATAGTAGACCTTTAGCTCCACACAGAAGGCCCCGAGGTAAATAATTCCCCTCAGGCCCATGTCATCTTTAGGGATGCTGTGAGGAGGGTATTTTAAAGAAAGGAAGTAGAGAAAGTTCTGGAAAAGAAAGAAGCGTGAGGTGTGGTGTGGCCAGGAATATGGGTGTGACTGCATCTAGGAGTGACGGACGTATGAATCAATCTCTCCCACTGCGGTGCGAAGCGGTTTTCCGAGAGTCCAGCTAGAGCAGTGGTTCCCAACCGGTGGTCCGCGAGATCTAAAATGTGATTCGTAACTCTTTTGGTATTAATGTTGAAGTGGTAGCCGAAGAATTCCAAGAAGAGCACATTGAATTGCCAAATGATAGTAATTGCAAGGACGCGTTTCATTACGCGATTAACAGTTTATCATTATTGCACCTTCATTGTGGTCCCTGTGAGAACAAATACATGTAATAGTGATCCCTTGTCAAAAAAAAGGTTGGGAACCACTGGTTTATAAAAGGGTCTACCTCAACCAGTCTCTACCGATCCGGCCAGCCGCGCAAGTTGGTGGACAAAAACTTGCGCAAAAGATCCGGGGACACCCCATGAACCCGGGCACCCCTACTAAATCAACGTATTTTTGAGTGACCTATTTGATTTTAAGTGATTTGGAGTGACCTATTGCAGAAGTGTTGGTTATCCAATAAATGGTTCCCAGGGCGGCGGTTCCCATACCCGCCTCCCATATTCAAAGAAATACAACAAAGTGAATACGAAGCATTGCAATATACTGCGGTAGAAGCAGACAAAATACATTTCGAAACATAAGAAATTTGGTTACAAATGACCCTAGTAAATAATTCACACGTTTGTCCGCACAGTGTCGAAAAACTACTGCGCTGTCGCTATACTAACATGAACAAATTGAATGCCCTAGTAAAAGACCAGAATTCATAAGATACAGATTCCATACTAAAAAGACCCTCCGCCCAGCATCCCCAAAGACGACATAGGCCCTAAGGGAGAATTTTTTCAGGGCATTCAAATATGAATCAATTCAAAGTACAAGGCGATGGAGGTCAAAGGGTCTCCTTCGACCGGCCTCTCTCGATTCGTTTTAAGCTGGTAGGCAGACGCAACCCTCACCAAGACCTGGTCAAACCTTACCCCATGAACCGGGGCACCTCTGCGAAGTCACCGGCCGTAGCTTGCCACTTCGTAAGACCAGGGAGGTGTTGGTTCATGTGGCAGCGGTATCCATACACGCATCCCAAAATGCAACTAAATCGATAAACCAATTAACCGGTAATCGATAAATCGAAAGAATTCATTCGTTTACGCACTGAATCATAACGTAAGCGTAATTGGTGGACCTCGGTCGGGTGGCACCCGGGGTGCCGTTGTCTTGTGGTCCCTGTCGAAAAAATAAACGTACAAGTGGTCCCGGGTCAGAAAAAGGTTGGGAACCACTGATCTACTCAATCCACGCTATGCAATTGCACTATATAAATATTATAAATACAAAACAATACAAGAACAACATGTCAAGAACAACACTTAAAATCAGAAGGCAATTGACTGATCTAATAATGTTTACATAAAATAATTCACGGCCATCTTGATACTTCATTGTGACTTAGCAACATTGATATAAATGTTCCCAATTCCCATTGCTTAAGACGCCATAATATGTTTCACCTGAATACATTTAAAAACAATATCGCCTATTTTAGCCCTCTGACCCAAATGTGTCGACTGTATAATAAGATAGAGTGTGCTGAAGTAGATATTTTTGACGATAATTTATATGGATTCAAAAATGCTCTCTGATTGCTGAAAAATATGTAACAAATTATTATGTATCATTTTTGTCTCTAATTATGTATCTTATCTTGCCTCTCTTTAATTGTTATTTGAGTAAACTTCGATGATTTTTTTTTTGTTTTATTTTATCTAATTTTTATTTTAACTGTTCCAAAATTATTATTTTATTATTTGGCTAATTGATTGTATATAAATTTTTACTTTATCTTATTTGTATAATTAACTGAGTTTTTATAACTGGGTTGTTCTCACATGTATGTGAACAACCTGTAAAAACGCAGTATAAATAAATAAATAAATGTCAACCTACCAGAGACCAAATGGGAAAATAGTTCACCAACTTCAGATATTTTCAAATCAGAGGGTTCGGCTCTGCGGAACTCCTAATTTGACCTATAAATCCTACTCAATGTAAATATTTAAAAAGTCTTTTGTAATCCTACATGTATTTAAAATGACTGATTTTTGCATTTTTATATATAAATTCTTTGACAAATCTAATAATAATTTAGTGGAATAATATTATTTTAATTGTATTTAATCCTTTCAGGCCTGAATTAATATTGGCAGCGGTAAATCAAAATATTTGATACTTGACGACAAATTGAAGGGCGGTTATTTAAAAACTTTTGGTGTTTTTTTTTTCAATAGTTTAGAAGTTATTGTTAAGAGGGTCAGTCAAAAATTAATGCCCTTCTATTTTTTTCTCCTTTAATTGTCAAAAAATAAAAAAAGGGCATGTATCCCAGAGTGGTAAAAAGCACGGTCCTGTTTCCTAATCCACTGACGCACGGAAGTTTTCTCGGCCTATGGGTACCGCCGCCCCGGGAACCATTTTTTGGATAGCCAACACCTCTGCCTTAGGTCACCCAAAGTGGTTTGCTACGTTCAGTAACTTAGCAGGGGTGCCGGAGTTCATGAGATGAGGTTTGTCATCTGCATGATAGGCCGGATCTAGAGAGGTTGAGGGAGCCCCTTTGACTTCTCCAGCCATACTCTCTCGTAATATCGCCTTGCACCGCAATGGGAGGGATGGGTTCATACGTCACTACTCCAGTAAAAAAGACCCTCTACACAGCATTCCCAAAGATGACATAGCTCCTGAGGAGAATTATTTTCCTCGGGGCCTCCTGTGTGGAGATATTAATGTAAAATAAAAAGTTGCCCTCATTCAAGAAGAAGGGTCCCGTTTTTAACTGAAGGGCTTTTTGAAGATATAAGGGCTGGAAGGTCCAGAACATTCGAGAGTATTCTGTAACATTAAGTCCTCGTCAACGAAACGTACAATAGCCATCAGCTGTGCTTTATTTTAAATATCGGTTGTTTGGTCGATCTGAAGCGCTAATTTTTCAGCCAATAACAGTTTTCTAATCAGTGTTCCTAATATATTGCTTGACATATCGTGAATACGTCTTTTAAAAGTGTCGACAAACAACGAAACTTTATTCACTTCCGTAACTTCATTGGGCCCAAGCAAAAGTCGAACAACTTCCATGCAAGCTGGTTTAATAGGTGTTTCGCCGATAGTATGTGGTTTCTGTTGACGTGCAATTAATTTTTGCAACATGGTAGCTAGCTTCTAAGTCCTTTTCAGAAACTATAACGGCCGATTTCATAAATTTATTCTGTTTGAAAAATAGACAATATTAAGAAAAATAATTTGTCATTGTGTATGAAATACATAATGAAATATTGTAAAATGTCAAATACATTGAATTTGACCGCGTCACACCTGTACCCGGCTCACGGCACACCAGTGTGCCACGGCACACCGGTTGAGGGGCACTGCTTTAGTCCACACGACTAAAGTAAAACTTTTTTAGCTCCATCTAATAAAATAATTGACAATGTTAAAAGGGATTATTATAAAAAAAATCAATGAAGCTACCGATGATAAAAAAAATTTTGGAATATCATAAAGGATATAGCCAATATTAATTAAACTGACACACCTATTGTTAAAATTAATATCGAAGACCAAAAAATACATGTAAATTCTGACCCTGAAAAAATATCTAACCATTTCAATCAAATTTTCTCCAACATTGGACCCAACTTGGCAAAAAAAAATTTAGATAGAAACAGCGTCTCGGAGAAAGATCTTGCAAATAATATACCTATCAATAATCTGAGCTATAACCAGTTTCACTTCACTCCCACCACTGAACTCGAAATTATAGGATTAATAGCATCTCTTAAAAACAGTAACTCCACGGGAATTGATCATATCTCGACAAAAATAATCAAACACATTCAAAATTACATCGCATCCCCTCTTAAACACATGATCAACTTAAGCTTCAAAACTGGCATTTTTCCTAACTCCCTAAAACAGGCCACATTAATTCCAATGTTTAAAGCGGGAGACAAATTATTTGTAAATAACTACCGACCGATATCCTTACTAAGCATAATATCTAAAGTTGTAGAAAAAGCGGTGAAACATAGACTCTGTAAGTTTCTCGAAGATAACAAAATATTATCTGACAATCAATACGGCTTTCGCAAAGGTAGAAGTACTTCAGATGCAATAGCCGCCCTCACAAAGATCGTTTCCTATAATCTTGACATTGGTCGCAAACCACTTGCTGTTTTTCTCGATCTCGCAAAAGCATTTGATCTCACATCCATTACTGCTAAAAAAAACTGCAGCAGATTGGAATAACTAAAGTAGCCTACACATGGTTTGAAAACTATCTATCAAACCGAACACAACAAACTCTCATTCAATCTGACAAAATACATATAAGCAATAAACTATCTGTCTCCTGTGGTGTACCCCAAGGTAGCATACTAGGACCAATTTTATTTCTTATATACATTAACTCACTATGTGCCATGAATATTGGTGGAAAAATATTATCATTTGCTGATGACACGGTCTTAATATTCGAAGATGAAACATGGCAATTAGTTATTAACAAAACTAATAATGCTCTAATGAAAGTAAAGCATTGGCTTGACACAAACCTCCTCACACTTAACATCGACAGAACACAATATATGACATTTTACATACGCAAATACGGTTCCATGCCAACTCAGAATGAAACCAACCCAGAAACACCTCAGAATGGTCTTTAAAAGTTATGAAAGAATAATTTCAAAATAGCCGGTAACCCTAACCTAACTTAACCTATTTAATCAATTTTTTAAATATTTTTTGTCATCACTCTTAATGACCTTTCTGAGGTGCTTCTGAGTTGGTTTCATTCTGAATTGTCCAGTCACCCGCAAATACAATATACCCAACAACTGCCCTAAACCAATCATCCACTCGTGTCAACTCAATTTAGAAAATCCAGAAACCACATCTAATATTAATTGTACGTGTTCGACCCTCAAATCATCAAAAATAGTTAAATATTTGGGAATAATCATAGACAACCAACTACGTTGGGAAGCTCACATCGGTGACACAGTAAAAAAAACTACGTAAACTCTGCCATATTTTCTGCTCCCTTAGGTCTATCTTAGATTTACAGACTCTAAGAAGCGTTTACTTTGCCCTTTTCCAATCCATAGCAACATATGGTATAGTGGGATGGGGTGGTTGTGCTGAATCCATTATTAGACCAATTATTTTAGTTCAAAAACTAATTCTGAGAATTATATTTAAATGTCAACCTACCCATCCCTCAAATGAACTCTTTGCAAAAATCAGGGTCTTAGATATTCGACAGCTATTTACTAAAACAAGCATTTGTTATATACGAAAAAATAATCTACTAATCGCTCCACAAAATCAAGCACACATCCGCTTTTCATCAAACCTGGGTTGCGTGGTCCCAAAAACTAACACCTCATTCGCTCAACGACAATTCTGATTCATCGCTCCTAAAATATATAATGCTCTGAGTACTGACATAAAGTCAATTAATTCTAATTCTCTTTTTATAACACGTGTACAACATTGGATTTTTGAAAGGGGACGAACGCACTTTAAAGAATTCGTGAGTTCTTAACACTACATTTTATTTATTAATTTTTGCATTTCAAAATTTTAATTTCCATTTTTATTTCTATTTTTCTTTAAAATGTTGTTATTTTTTTTCTCTTAGTTTTTCACTAAGTTTTATTTATGTTTTAATTTTGATTTATATACTTATATGTTTTAATTTATATAGAACACTTGAGTTCTTAACATTAATCTTTATTATTAATTTGTGTATTTCAAAATTTGAATTTTCATTTTTATTTCTACTTTTCTTTAAAATATGTTCTTTTTTTTCTCTTTACTTTTAAGTAATTCTTAATATTTTTTTAAATGTTTAATCATCTGTTTTAATTAAACCGTATTTAAAATATTAAATGTACGATTACCACAACACGGGCATTAGCCTAGTATGGTAGCCAAAAAAACAAATATCTGTAACTAACAAAAAATTTTAAGAAAAAAAAAAAAAAAAAAAAAAAATCTATATATTCTATATGATATGAAGAGAGAAAGAAAATGTGCGCGCGCACTGCTCTCTCTTGGTCCTACAGTGTGATACAGACAACACGCCTGCACTGTGTCGATATACGAAATGTAATTGACAATGAGAGAAAGAAAATGTGTGCTCGCACCTCTCTCTCTTGCCCCTACAGTAATAAATACGAAACGTAACTCTCTCTCTATCTATCTTCACTAACTTATATCTCCCTCTCAACTACCGTTCGCCTCGCTTTTCGTAACGCTCTCGTTACGCATTCACCAGCTTACTCCCCAAGTCAAGCGTGCGTAAAGAAGTTTTACTTCAAAAACGTTTGGCGACAATGGTTCTTATGGCTGGTTTACATGGTGCAGGTTGCTGCTTAGCCAGTAGACAGCTACTCGGCTTGTCTACTCGTACGCCAGTAGCTCGGCTCGCCTTAGCTGTCCACACTAGTCCTGGGTCGGTCGTGAATGACCCGCTCATTGAAACCCGCTCACGGACCACCAAAGAGCGAGCGGGTCATTTGTTCGTCAGCACCCGGGTCTCGCGACCCACTTCTCGCAACCGCTCTACTATTGTAACCTGCGTTTCGGGTGCGGATGTAGCGGGGCGAGCGACGATAGATAGATGTATGAGAGAGCGAGCGGGTTGTAAACTTCGGGTTTCGCCACCCGCCCTCTCGACTCAGGTAGTAGAAAGTAGCTGGGCGAAGCGTAAGTGCGAACTGCGACACATTCGGTTAACACACACGTGCATGACGTTAATAAATAACAATACATAATATACATATTAAAACAATTTGAAAAATTTCTCCACAATATATTTTTAACCGTTACCGGTCTATGCTCAGCCTATTATGGTCGTCTTTAGACAATTATTCAATATTCAAGAGGTTTAATAATATAACATTAAACAAAAATCAATGTACATACACGGATAAGAATTTTTATACTATTATTAAAATTCTAATAAAAATCGTGCAAACATTGCAAATATTATTTATTTTGTACACCCTCTCCTCTTGTAACTTGTACTCCTAACCTAACTATCCCACTATCAAAAAGTATCATAGCAATCATAATAATTCATGGGCACGTTTATTTTATTATTGAAACTCGATTACCGAGTTTTGTATTTTGTGTCGCGAAAAGAGCGGGTCTTCGCGACCCGCTCGTGACGCCAGTGGGTCGTGAGCGACCCGGGTCGTGTAAAACGATCAATCGACCCAGGACTAGTCCACACGACACGTAGTAGCTGCTGCCCAGTCTTGCGAGTTGTCGCGATGTCGAGTGAACGTGCTTTACTCCGTTATTTTCTTAGTTACCTCACTGGTGTTATCTAGATGCATTTCTTTAGCAATGTGTTCCAAAGATGATTTTCTCATATCTCTATTTCTGTAATTTTTATCGAAACAATTCCATAGGTTTTCTTGTTCTCTGTAGAGTTTCATGAATGATATATTATTATCAGAAGACCATCTTTCCGCAGCCATTTTGAATTCGCAAAACGCTCGTAGGCGCAGCACATAAAAAACGTATATTCCGCTCACAACTGTCCGGCTGGCACTGGCGAGCTACTGCCGAACGCGTCCAAACGATGCGAGTGATGACCTCATGACCGAGCTGCTGCGATGTGCGAGTTGTGCGAGTTGCCGGGCGAGCATGCGAGTGAAAACAAAAAATGTTGAAGTAACTCGGATGCGAGCTACTGTCCAACTCGCACGTACGAGTTACTCGTAAGTTACGTCCAAACAGTGCGAGTTACTGAAGTGCAGTTACTTGGCAGGCTGACTCGCATGCTAACTCGCACGCTAGCTCGCACTGTGTAAACCACCCATTAGTTCCACTGGTTCCGACTGGCACTCGGTACAAGCATACGTATAATTTAACACGCAATGTAAGAATATAATTTATACCTGAGTACTTATTATTTATGTTAGGCAATAATAATGATGATTATTGTAATGCCGTGCCGAAGTACGCAAACAGAACGTCAGTCCTATACAATAATTACATGGATAAGGGGTTTTTTTAATTATATTTTACTCCTCTAGTATTTGTGTTCAGGTCTTTCCAGTTTCCTAAGCATAAAACCATTTAGACTCTGTAATAATATTTCATGCGATGCAACAAGGTTTGAGAAGTTGTAGGTGTAGTACACGTCAAACTTTAAACCGGCCTGATGTTTTTTTTTTATTGATTAACGCCCTTTTTCGGGGCTTTTACATATAAGTGGTAAGAAATATAACAGTATTTATTGTATAAACTGAACTGCCTCAGTAACAATATTTTATATTTGTTTAAAGATAAATTGAAGATGTCCACTGACTTGGTATAATTGTTTCCCTCCATTAGTATTCTGGGCAAAATGGAATACATATGGTAGTTAGTCCCAGAATTTCTAATGAAATAAATCCATACTGCTATTATTACATAGTGGTATCCGGAAGCTTATTTATTAATTTTATTTATTTATTAACAGAAACAAACAGTACGTTAAATAATTTGGTTAAAAAAAAATTACAATTAATAAGTAATGGTGGGTACCTATTATGTGTTTCATTGTAGTGTCTTATTTATGGTATGCGTATTAAGTAATTGCCGGGTGATGTATGTAGTGGGAGGGTGGGTGAGGGTGTGTGTGTGTGTGTGAGTATGTATGCATATATGTACGGGCATTGAACAAATTATAATATTTATATGATGCTCTTTTTAAATTGGGGCAGTGAATGGGAGAAAATGTCGATGTTAGAATGTAGACCAATAATGTTGAACATATGAAGAGCACGATTGATTGGCGAATTAGATGCTGCATTTGTCTTGTAATTAAGCGTGTGGAATAGTTCTGTATGGCGTGTACGTCTTAATAGTATGTTAAAATTAACTAGGGAAAGAAGTTCAGTACAGTCAATGTTATTATTTAAAATTTTGTATATAAATGTCAAATCAGCTATTGCTCGCCTTTGTTGCAAATTTTGAAATGTGCATTCAAAGTTATTGTTGAATTTGAAAGTAAGATATTATTTTAAAAAATTGTTTTGAAAGTGTTCTATGCTATCTATGTATACTTTGTATTGCGGGTTCCAAATTGGCGAAGCATATTCCAGTGTACTTCAGACTAATACAAAATATAACATTATTATTGTACGCGGGTTATTGAACATTTTACTTATGCGATGATTTTGATTTATCAATATTACTATATTCAGCAACACCTATCAATATCAACTAAATCATTTATAATTTTATATAGAAATAACAAGTCAGTGAAAATTCATCAGTCCGACAATTTGAGAGTGTTGTAGTTCAACATAATTGCTGGAATACCCATTTTAAAATGTGTATTATAATGTGGGTTCCAGACAGGAAAATTGTACTCAAGTTGACTTCTTACAAAGGCAAAATTTAACAGTTTAATACACTTCATATTGTTAAAATTTCTAGTTAGCCTAGTTATAAATCCCAACATTTTTAAGCTCTTATTAGAGATTTGTTATTTTTTTTTATTTTTTTACATTAACTCCACACAGGAGGCCCTGAGGAAAATAACTTCCCTCAGGGCCTATGTCATCTTTGAAGATGCTGTGTGGAGGGTCTTTTTGAGGAAAGGAAGGAGTGAACACGGGTCTTGAAGAGACCCATGTTGTAGGAGGGAGGAAACACAGAGGCCGGCAAATCATTCAACAGCCGAGCCGTTGAACTCAAGAACGAGTCATAGAAACGACCCGTTCTCATGTGACTAATGTCAACCGTGTACAAATGTTTGGCGCGTGTTTGGCGTGTTTGCCGACCATGGAACTAGGATTATCCATACTATGATATGATATGATATGAACTAGGATATCCATACTCTTAGTTGCCGACTATACACCGGTGCCGAGGGGATCAATGACGCTAGTTCCTCGGAGCATCTTCCATTGTAATACCGGTAGAACAAGGACAGCATTCCCACCTGACGCCTGTGCTCTGTAGGCTAACTTATTAGGCAAAATGTTCGCGGAAAACTCGACCCTCGATGATCAAGGTGCTACCCCGCCGTCGGTTCCTCATTGCGGTTTTCATATGAAAAAGCCGAGGATCCGGCATCGGGATGTACTCCAAGTCTTACGAGGGCTCGATATAAATAAAGCTAGTAGGCCTGACGGAATACCTGCCCTGGTAATACAGAGGTGCGCTGCAGAAATAGCTCCAGTTTTGACGAAGCTTTTCAAAATGTCCCTGAAGTCTGGCTCTGTGCCCTCTGGTTGGAAAAAAGCGATCATTCACCCTATTCCAAAGAAGGGTGACCGCTCCAACCCAGCCAACTACCGCCCCTAAGCGATCACATCAGTTCTGTCTAAGGTGATGGAACGTGTGATCAACGACAAACTGCTCACATACCTCTAGAAGAACAAAATTATTAACGACGGTCAATACGAATACGATATGCTTGGTGTAACTCTAAGTGACCAGCTCAGGTACGGGGTCTCCATCGAAACCAGAGTTAAGTTAGCCTCTCAGAAACTGGGCCTACTGTACAGGGCCCGCAGATACTTTAATAGTACACAACTGCTAACCCTGTACAAATCGCAAGTGCGCCCCACGGTTGAATTTGGCAGCCACCTCTGGTCTGGAGCTCCAAAATACCTAAAAAAACCCTTGACTCTGTGCAGAAACGGGCGGTCCGTTTGATAGATTCTCCCATCTTAACAGACGGACTGCAATCTTTAGAGAACAGGCGTCAGGTGGGAATGCTGTCCTTGTTCTACCGGTATTACAATGGAAGATGCTCCGAGGAACTAGCGTCATTGATCCCCTCGGCACCGGTGCATAGTCGGGAAACACGCCAAACACGCGCCCAAAACGCGTACACTGTTGACATTAGTCACATGAGAACGGGTCGTTTCTATGACTCGTTCTTGAGTTCAACGGCTCGGCTGTGGAACGATTTGCCGGCCTCTGTGTTTCCTCCCTCCTACAACATGGGTCTCTTCAAGACCCGTGTTCACTCCTTCCTTTCCTCAAAAAGAACCTCCACACAGCATCTTCAAAGATGACATAGGCCCTGAGGGAAGTTATTTTCCTCAGGGCCTCCTGTGTGGAGTTAATGTAAAAAAAAAAAATCGATATAAAACATATGAATCATTTGTACTCGCATTCGACACGTGAATAATCGAATAACAAATAACGTTTGAACTTATCGGCACTCAAAAAAGTAATTATCAATCAATTAACCTCGATACGTCATCAAATGTTTGCAGACATGACAGCTGGAAGAATGCCAATAATATTTTTGTTGATTTCGACGTAATTAAAAAAGTTTATGTAATTTTTTTTGATCTTACAGACGATAATATAATAAATAATATTATTATGTTTTTTTTATATACAAATACCTAACAAGAGTCCCAGCTGCTTCCGTCTGAAGCCAATGAGACTATTGCATCCCCAATTGGGGTATCTTGTGAGGCTGAAGGTAATGGGGAGGGGAAGGAGATGGGGAAAAGAGGAAGGTTGGGAAATTGGGAAACCTGGCTATTCAGATCTGGTCATCGAACATGGCTAAGGCCATTTCAAGCAACGTTTTAATTCCGAATGGTGGTCTTCACCATGGCGATACCATAGTATCTTCCACTCTGGAACGTGCCGCAAATATACTACATATTATTTTCAATGAATTAATAGTTAAATAACACAAATTAATCAAATAAAATTTATTTGCACACGCCGGGATTCGATACCGCTACCTTCGGATTGTCGGAGTCAAGAGCCTTACCCTAGACTACGGCGACTGTCGTTTTTACGTCGTTTTTTAGGTCGTTTTCGTCGCATTTAGTCTTATTTCTACATTAACTCCACATAGGTGGACCTGAGGAAAATAATTTCCCTTAAGGCCTATATCATCTTAGGGTATGCTGTGTGGAGGTTTTTTTTTTAATCAATGAAGAAGAGGATGTTCTGGGAAGGCAATAGGTATGAGGGGTGGGTAGGAATCTGGGGATCAGTGTTTCCAAGAGTGACTGACTTATGAATCCATCCCTTCGAAGGTCAAAAGAACCTCTCAACAAGTATCTCTCGATCTGGCCCGCCACGCAGCAGATGGGCACACATCGGCCGCCAACAAGAAAAATAAACATAGTCGTCGAACTGTCAAAACAAGTCAAATATTAAACATTGACTAGCAGTTCAAAACCCGCCCAGCGGGTTGTTTGCTGCTAGGCCCTGCGGGCGGCGGGCGACACGACAATAGCTTCGTAACAAACTTCACGTAGGAAGACGGTTTTGCATAAGGCGCAGTGTTAGAGATGTATTCGAAGTCGGGTTCTTGAATTTCAACCATACTGACGCTAGCGTGTTAATACTATTAGATTGGCAAAAAAACTATTTTTTACCATCTCCTTCGACATAAACAGTGGTCTCTCGTGATAATAAAGCAGAATTCATTAAAAAAAAAACATTTCGATTCCGAAAAGTTCTCTTTCACCAGGGCGCTACTTAAGAGTATCTACCACTCTACCTACTTTTAGTGTTAATTATTTATCTTTATTAATTCTACTAGTTGGTACCCGGCATGCGCTGCTATGATATTCAAAGAAATAAATTAATTCTCCCTGTGTGTCCTTTCCTGTGCATCCCCGTTCCCTTCCACCTTCCCAACCTTCCCCCTCACTCGTGTCTTCCCTCTCCGCAAACCTCACCTTCCCCCTGCTTTTCCTCCCTGCCGCTAAAATATATGATATACACACATTATCATTTATTCAAATTTCATAACGCCAGAGCTTACCATTATATACAGCCTATGTTACTCGCTGATAATGTAGCTTTCTATTGGTGAAAGCATTTTCAAATCGGTTCAGTAGTTTCGGAGCCATTTTTTTTATTTTTTAACGAATAACGACCTTCTAACTTAAATAACTGCATTTTTATTTTCATATTTAGTGTTAGTTTTAATAGTTAAAATAATTGTCAGTTTTAATTTTTCAAGACCCCCCCGAAAACCGCCGTATGTATGGTGAATCGTGTGACGTCATCACTCCTGAAAAGTTACTACAGGATCGGGCAATCAGCTGATCAACTGCCGCCATTTTGAATTCCGTTGTTCGAAGTATTCCCTAGAAGTAGCATTACTATTTTTTTGTGCAGTAGTTTTTGAATATTTTCAATAATAGAGATAAACTAATAAAAAAATTTTTGAAACATTATTTAGGCCAAAATAATGTTTCAATAAACACAACAACTAAATCTCTGTAAACAGTATGTAAATAAACGAATAAATTAATACTATGGCTTGTGTCATATCATACATTCCCATACAATGGCTTTACGGTGACGTCACGACACGTCGAACAGTGACGTCAACACTAATATTTCAATAATGCCAACTTGACGGCGTGTTTTTACGACCCGATTAAAAATGGACTTTTAATAATTTTTTAAAAACTCTGCGTTTTTTTAAAAACTCTTAATTTTTTAATATTATTAAATAAAACTTATATATACAGAATCAGCGTTTATTGGTCTATAATCTATATGAACATATTTTTTCAAGCCATAATATTTTTCACTGGAGTTCCTTATTGGTGATGTACTAGGCCTGTCTCACTAGGAGACACCTGTGTTGAGAGCAAGTGCAGTTTGTGACAAAAACACAAATAACAACATAATTATTGTTTTAAGTAGGTACACACAAGACAATCAACATCGTCCCATTTTATCAAAACCATATAAATAGGTTTTGATAAAATCTTTGAAGTTAGTTAGATCAAAGATATAAGTAGTTCTACAATCGATATCGATCAGACAATTACAAGGCAATGTAATTTATCATCTGTTAAAAAAAAAAATCAATTTTAGAAAAATTTTCATCAATCATCAGATGTAGGGTAAAATTGAGCTTATAGTGAAGTCGTACATTTCAATTTTAGTTGATCAACTATTTTTTCTTTTTGAAGTAAAACTTATTTACACACGCTCGAGTTGGGGGGTAAGCTGGTGAATGCGTTACGAAAAGTGGTGATTGTTACGAAAAATGTCATGCGAACGGTAATCGATGAGAACGGTGATCGATTGCTAGGCGAACGTTCGGGCCTTTACCACTCCAATACACGCGTGTCATCTCACAGATGACCAGTTCTGTTTTTTCGTCATAAGTTTGATGAAGGGAGGGGAGCCTATGACGTTATATAAATAGACTTGCCATGGTCTCACAAACTCAAGATATAATGTGGCAATTAATCAAAACTCTTTTGTTTTCAGCGATTTTCAATAATTTCTTAATTCAAAAGTTATTCGTGTATGATAAAGATAGACGCTTAAAAGAATATGTGCATATGAACGAAACAAAAGATAGCACGCGGGCGGCATTTTCGTATTCAAAATTCAAAAGTTCCGTCGAATACTGTCTCAAGGCCGACTAAAGTAGGAGGCCTGGGCACCAGTCGAATTTTGAGGTGTCAGATAGCTATAATGAACAACGATAGTTTGCAAATGGCGTTGATTGTTATTGTATTTGTTATTTCTGCTGATTTGTATGTTGTTTTACCGCAGGCAAGTAAATAAAGAATCATTAGATTATTATTATAAAAAGTAAATTTTACTTAGCGACGGCATCGACTTTGTAATTTGACTGTTGCGCATCCAGACCTGTACTTTAGTAGGCCTTGAGTTCTCTAATGACGCATAAAATCTTTGGGCGGAAAGCAATTGTATTATTTTTATAATCGATAAGTAATTTACATGTATTTACAAATGAAATGTTATTCCTTCGCTTTTACGACTGTTTACCGTGTAATGAAAACATTTTCTCATCACACAGGAGGGAATTTTGGCGCTTTTTAATGCAATTTACTTACTAGTAGGACACGACCTTACTCGACGCGTGGCAGTTTAGTACTAAAGTACTAGAAATCGAGTACTCTACAACAGTGTTGCCAACTCGAAATCTCTGTTCCCGCTAAATCGTGACGGATCAACGGTCAGAAATCCGTCAGATACACAAATTTTCGTCAATTCTGGGGGGGGGGGTGGCTAGAGAATTTCAGGGATCAAAATTTCTCCATAAATCCATAAATATAGGCGACTTTCGCCTATAAAAGTATGTAATTTGTCACTTTTTTCGAATCCGCCAGAAAATCCGTCATACTGTAAATTCCGTTATACACAAAATTTTCCCGTTTCGGGACACTCCAATCCGCCAGATATGACGGGAAATCCGTTAAGTTGGCAACACTGCTCTACAATTGTCTTGTTGTTGGCTTCCCATTTTGAGATTTCTACCCCGCGTCTAAAGTATGTAATGTCTTTGAGGGGAGCCTGGTCCCCCGCCCTACTATTCCCCAAGCTCGCCTAGCTCAACATTCCTGCAAAATTGCGAAAAAATAATTATACTATTCACTTTTGACAAATAAGTGAACAGCAGTCATCTGACAGATGACACGCGTGTATTTATGTCTCACTAGGGGGCGCGTGTATTGGAGTGTTACGCACGCTTGACTTGGGGAGTGATAAGGATAAGGATTCAATTCAATTCAATTTATTCTTTCAAAAACATTACAAAATTAAAATTTTTAATGCGTTTTTAAAATATATTTTTAACAGTATTACATTAAACATAAATATAAATGGTAGGCAAAAAAAACTATATAAGCATTAATTGAGCTTGCCTTTTAAAGGCTGCTTCACTGACGCTAAATATGTCGATATCCGAATTAATTCTGTTCAACAGCAAGATTGCTCTACTGGCATAACCATTGGCAAGTTAGTTCTGCAAGCCGGGAGATAAAACAGTCTATGCTGATGGTCAACCCAAGGTCGTAGGTCACCCCAAGGTCGTAGGTCACCCCAAGGTCGTAGGTCACCCCAATGTCCACCCCAAAGTCGTCGGTTACCCCAAGGTCGTAGGTCACCCCAAGGTCATATTTCATGCCAATGTCATGTCACCCCTAGGTCATAGGTCACCTCGTTCGCTACGTTTGATAACTTATCAGGGATACCTGGGTTCATGGGGCGAGGTTTGTCTTGTAGTTTTACTTCAGTCGTGCGGTCTAAAGCACACTCGTTTTTTTTACATTGGTTCCACACAGGAGGCCTAGAGAAAAACAATTTCCCTCTGGGAAATCTTTGTGTCATCTTTGAGGGTGCTGTGTGGAGGGTATTTTTAGGGAAAGCAAGGAGAGAGGTGTATAGGAATCTGGGGGTTATTGCGTCCAGGCGTTAAGTACGAATCCATCCCTCCAACCGCGGTGCAATGCGGTGGGTCGAGAGAGTCCGGCTGGAGAGATCTAGGTTAGGTCTCCCTCAACCAGTCTCCTAATTCAGCCCGCCACGCAATAAACGGGCAAACGCATTCGCCGCAAGCACCTAGACAAACCTCACCCCAAGTCACCAAAAATAGCAAGCCACTTGGGGTGACCTATGGTAGGGGTGTTGGTTATCCAATAAATGGTTCCTGGGGAATCGGTACCCATACCCGCCTCCGTTTTTTCAATCTCACAATCCGAAGGTCGCGAGTTCGAACCGGGCGTGCGAAAATAATTTTTATTAATTGATTAATTTGTGTTACTTCACAATTAATTCATTAAAAATAATATGTAGTGTATTTGCGGCACATTCTAGAGTGAAAGATACTCTAAGTATCGCTCTGGTGTAAGACCACCATTCAGAATTGAAACGTGGTTTGAAATGGCTTTAGCCGGTGACCAGATCTGAATAGCCAGGTACTTCCCCACCTTCCTCTTCCCATCTTCTTCCTCTCCCCGCTACCTTCAGCCACACAACATACCCCATTTGGGGTATGGATGCCATAGTCTCACTGGCTCCAGACGGGACTCCAGTTGGTGACTCTTGTGCGGTATTCATATAAAAAAAACAACAACAATTTTTGTCGTTCTATAAAAGTCGATAAAAGTGTGAACCCGCTGATACTTCGGGCACATGAACAGACCCAACACCATAGACATCCAAATTCAATAGACCAGTAGATAGAGATAAGGGGTAAAACCAAACTATGGGGGGCGAAGAGGGGAAAGATACTGTGATTCGTTAAAAAATCAATCTGACAGTATATAGGCATCTCGCATTATAATATCACCATTTAGTTCTTAAAAGCAAAATCTGCTTTGAATGAATAGACCTTTTTACATGGGAGCGCGAATTGCTTGCCACGTTAATAACATATTTGCGAAGGACAAATGCTTGCCCCGAAAAGGTTCGCTAATATTTACATAGCAATATTTTGTTGCCGTGTTTAGTTAAGACACTATTACAAATGTTTCATAATTTACTTACCCCTGTAACCTGCAACGAGCTCACTAGAGAAACGCCCACATTCGCTATGTTCTAGGTAGGTCTATAGCACAAGCTCTCATATTTTGCCGTGTTATTTCGTAAAATGTATGATGTTACCTCTGCGCTGTTCAGGACAAGAATGATGACATCACATTTTTTGATTCAAGCGAGGCTCTCGTAAAGCCCAGCTGGGTCCAAGGAGAAGCTCCAGCTGGCTCCATTGGGAGGGGGAAATAATACTTTTTATCACTTAGGGCAGGTCCAGATATATTCATATGTCCGTGCCCAAAACACACTTCTAACCGTTAACTCTTCAGTGGAGTTTAAAGAGTTTCATTGTACATATAAATATTGGCACCTCTCCAGGATCGCAAAGAATCACTGCAGCAAATTTCATCAAAAATATAATATTATTGCGAATTTTGGAAACGAGGTTTTCTGATGACGAAGATTAACGATGGTGTGATGACAGATAGCTCGCAGATTTTCAGTTTCTCTCTTTGTGAGAACAAAACAAGCTTATTTAATCTGTCTTCAATCCACAAGCAGCTAGCTATCTTGTAAATAAAGGTATTGATTGTTCCCATGCGAATGATGTTTGATGTTTTCTGTTCTGAAGCCACAAGCCAAATATGTGTATGGTGTAGGTGATAAAAGGCGCCGCATCCCCGCTCAAAAAGAATAAGATGGAGAGATATGTAATTAATTACGAATGTTGGAGAGAGCGCTCTAATATTTAGCGCGATAAAATTGAAGCGAAAATTGTGAAAATGTTTAATAAAACACGACTCGTTTAAAATAGAGCAAAAATCTCTTGGGGTCTGTCTAAAACAGCATTTAACGAAACACTGAATTTTTTCATACATATATTTAACTTGTAAAATAACTGAAACAGACGTGAAAATAACAATTTTCGGAGCATATTTTGCGATTTTTTTCTATCGAGGAAATTTCATATAATTTGCGTTTCGGCGTGGGGAATGTATAGATATTATCTTCAAAAATAACATATATATTTTTTAAGAGCTTAAAGATATGTAAGAAATCGGTAGAAATTCGGTTAGCGGCGGCTAAAAGATCTCTTGTCAAAAGGAGTCTAGAAACGCTCGATCTGAAGCGCAAGTGGTTTCTATTGATTGAAGTGAAAACTTCTTTAGCACCGTTGTGATTTAAAACTCGTTGTGATTGAAAACGAGCGACACTAAAAAAAGAGACAAACACAAACATCTGTAGGATTTAGCCTGCGAGAGGATAGAATAATCGATCTCCTCTTTGTGCGGTGCTTCGTAAATAATCGGTCTCCTCTTTGCGCGTTGCTTCATAGCCTCCCCATTCTTGTCTACTTTAGTTTTATGAAGGTTTCATTCTACCGTAAATAAAACTTCTTTAGGCACGAATTTCACAGCAAGCTGGCGAATGCGTGACGAGAGCGTTACGAAAAGCGAGGCGAACGGTAGTTGAGAGGGAGATATAAGTTAGTGAAAAGAGAGAGAGTTACGTTTCGTATTTATTACTGTAGGGGCAAGAGAGAGAGGTGTGAGCACACATTTACTTTTTCTCTTTCTCTCATAGCCATTTATGTTTCGTAAATCGACACAGTGCAGGCCTATTGTCTGTATCACACTGTGGGAGCAAGAGAGAGAGCAGAACGCGCGCACATTTTCTTTCTCTCTTCCTATCGTACAGATGGAGCTAAAGAAGTTTTACTTCAGTTGTGTGGTCTAAAGTCTAAAGCGCACTCGTTTTTTTTGTTGTTTATTTTGCAAATAATTTTACAAGAAACAAAAGGTTACTCGAGGGAAACTGTTACAGATAACTTTAGCCATAAAAACTGTATTTTTAAAAAGTTGTTTGTTATACGCGTTCGATGTTCATACATTTCTAATAAAAAAAATTTGTAGTTTATATTTTTTATGAAGTAATCAACAATTTTATTTAAATTCCACTCAAACGAAACAATCAGAAAACCTTCAAACTATTCAAAACGTACTTTTTGGTATTTACAATGTAAACACATTCATAGTAAAGATTAATCTAAAAAAGTGTAAACACGATATAATCTAAGCGTTCCTAGATGGCGGCAATAATAATTATTTTAGGTTAAAGCGCTTTTTGCAAGTTATGCTTTAAAATATTAAGATGAATTAATTGTTTGCGCCCGTACATACGCAATATGAATATGAATAAATAGTTTTGTCCATAAACAAACTCAAATCTCACAAGAAAGGCTAACAAATACAATATTGGATTGAATCACCGATAATTATTAAAAAAATTAAATTCGAAAAATTGAAATTTGAGAAAAAAAAATTGTAATGTTTTTGGAAAAAAAAAACAAGTGTTCTTTAGACCACACGACTAAAGTAAAACTAGAAGACAAACCTCGCCCAATGAACCCAGGTATCCCTGCTAAGTTACCAAACGTAGCGAACGGGGTGACCTATGACCTAGGGGTGACATATGACATTGGGGTGAAATATGACCATGGGGTGACCTACGACCTTGGGGTGAACTATGACCTTGGGGTGACCATCCTTAACCTTATCACTCCCCAAGTAAAGGTCTCTGCCCACTACACCGTTCCGTACCATGACCGTAACCGTAGCGGCGCATGCAAAAAATATTCTTTGTAGCGATCAGTGTGAAACGCTACCCACTAGCCCGTCCCGTCACCGACCAACACCGTCGCATACCATGACCGCACAGACGGCGAATTCTCGATGACAATATTTTGCAAGTGCCGGTCCGCTCTACGCATGACACCCGACGGTGTTAGAACGGGGATCATACGCGTATGATCCCCGCGTTGCCACTCCGTCAGTTCGTGATTTGTGTTCAGTTCTATGAGACGTGCGTTCTATGACTACAACCGATAGAACGGGCACCGTACACCTACTAACCCCGGTGTATACGGGTATCATACGGTCACTAAACCCGTTACGTACGGGTATCATAGGTTTTAGCACGTTCTAGTGGGCATAGTAGGGCGTAGCGTGTTTATTTCGTGGCTGATACGTTCATAGTACGGTCATGGTATGGAACGGTGTAGTGGGCAGAGACATTCAAGCGTGCGAAATGCCCGACCGTTCGCCTCGCCATCGATCACCGTTCGCATCGATTACCGATCGCATCACACTTTTCGTAACACATCACCACTTTTCGCAACACATCACCACTTTTCGTAACACATCACCACTTTTCGTAACTCATTACCACTTTTCGTAACGCATTCACCAGCTTACCCCCCAACTCGAGCGTGCGTAAAGAAGTTTTACCTCAAAAACATTTAAAAAAAATCAACAAGAGACAAAAATTTCATCAGTTTCATGTACATTTTTAACCTTAAATAATGTCGGGAATCACTGGTTAAAGTAAGTCAAGTATGTCCCTTAAAACCCTGTATACCTAGATTACATTAATTTCTTGGGATTACGTGTTCAGTGTTCGCGACAATATTCAATAATAGTACTTAATTAATTTATCCGTGAAGTTAAAATAGTTGGAAAGCGTTATTGGCTATTTTACTGTAATAATTTCCAGGCCATTTGCGGTCGATTAACGACTAAAACATCAAGCGATTATGTTTTAAGATGCATGACGCTGAATGACTGTTAATGACTATTTGACTGAAAATGACTGTTTGAATTGTGGATTGCTCCATGTCACATTGTAATAATTGTAAAGTGATATTGCTCAAACATATTGCAAGGAGAAGATTCTAGAGATAATGTCAAATACTGATGACAAAATGCAATCTATGATTCAAAAGAAGATTCAGGACTGGATGTTTCACAGAAATCCAAATGTGACAATGATTTATTTTGCAGTCTGTCAATCTATTATTACGTATGGTATAATAGCATGGGGAAGTGGCACTGCAATCATAAAGGCACAGAAAACTATTATAAAATGAATTATTAGGCTACTTATAATTACAGACTCGAACATAATCCTTAATATCGATCGTCCAGTTGATTAGTCAGACATCTCCAAATACTAAGTTTTGAGATAATCAGGAAAGCAATTATCGTATATTATTTACACGGGCCTGTATTTTACATATTAAATACGCTATAAAATAACACCAGGTAGCATAACCGTCCGGTAGGTTGGTATGAAATTTTAAAATTTCCTACTAGAAACCAAGAAAACATATATTTTGTTTATTATTTCACTACAAGTTTTTCTGCATTATAATTGATTTGGTGGTGTTTATGAGTAATGTGAGAATTGTACCAGATAGAGGGTACCTACACTTTTACATCTAACTACATACTCAACTAAAATTTCGATTTTTGAAGATGTCTGACTAATTTTGGAGATGTCTGGCGATCGATTTTGTGAATGTGTTTGACTTTCGGCGGATACACGCAAAAACGAATTTTCACCCATCTATAGGTACATAAATACTATGAAAAAAAAATAATAATACTCGCTGCACTCGAACCAATAACAAAAACTTACTACAAATTTCAGATACCTTGCGGCAAGTCTTTACAACATTCAATAAAAACGTGATTCACGAAACAAAGACGTAAAAATTTGGATCAAAAGTAATGACAGGGCCTTTACCGGTGCACTCACCTAAAAACGACATTATTAACGCAATCAACCTATTGAGTGAATATACTTTAATACAAGAATAGGTATTACAAATGAACTTAAAAAATGACTGCCCCAACACGGGCTAGCCTAGTAAGGCGGGTTATGATAAACCTAAACTTATATAACTATAAATCTATGTTCTTTAAATATTATCTACCTAATGCTCATATTTTTTTCTGTTCTCAACTTTTTGTATTTATGTTATTTATAAAACAATATACATACGATGTCTTTAAAAGAGCCCTAAGTAATACTGAGAAGGGTCTGAAGATCAACGGAATTGTCATTAATAACATAAGATACGCAGATGATACTGTATTACTAGCTGACTGTATCGATGACCTCCAAGACCTATTAAATCTTGTTAATAATGCTGGTGAGCAACTGGGCCTAACAATCAACGTCAATAAAACTAAATGGATGACATTTGGACGACTAGATCACTCTGCATCAGTGATACAGTTAAATGGTTGCAATGTCGAAAAGGTGGAAATATTTAGATACCTCGGCAGTATTCTCACGGAGACTCTTGACTCAGATGTGGAGGTTAGATGCAGAATTGAAGCAGCAAGAACTGCGTTCATTAAAATGAAATCCCTCTTCTGCAATGACAATATCAGCTTAAAACTAAGGCAGAGAATGCTAAAATGTTATGTGTGGTCGGTCTTGCTCTATGGATGTGAAACATGGACCTTGAAAGTAAATACCATGAACAGGTTAGAGGCTTTTGAAATGTGGCTTCACCGGGGAATGCTCAAGGTCCCATGGACCGACATGATCACCAACACAGAAATTCTCAGGCGGGCTAGAGCAGATAGAGAACTGCTTACATTAATAAAAATCAGGAAAATTTCATATCTGGGTCATATACTTCGAGGGAGAAGTATCACTTGCTCCATTTGATATTGAAAGGCAAAATAGAGGGTCGCCGAGGGCCTGGTAGGAGACAAATGTCTTGGCTGCGTAATATACGAGAGTGGACCGGCATTAGAAGTGTGGAGGAGCTATTCCGGGCAGCGCAAGACAGAGAGACATTCTCAAGAGTGATCGCCAACGTCGGGGGGACCTGATACGGCACACAAAGAAGAAGAATACATATACTATTAACCCTGAACACGTACATTTTTTAAAGTTATAAATGTTGAGAATTTCTTTAAAAAAAGATATAAATGGCCGTAAAGCGCCATTTTTTTTACAGTTGAAAGATCCCTATTAAGAGGAAGCTCAAACCAAAAATGTATGTATTAAATGTGCCTTATATCGCCACGAATATATGTATATAACATAACTACAATACTTCTATCTGTCTCAATAGGCCACTTGCATGGATTTCATAACGACTTGGAAAAAAATCGTGTGGATAGATTTTTCTACTAAGATTCCGAAATTGTGAGTAAAATTTTTTAGAAATGTACAGTTTTTATTTTATTTTTAAACAAATAAATCCATTATTTGGGCTCGTGACGTCACTACATGAAAATGTCCAATCTCCGAAAATGTTCCTATTAATTTTATAAAATTCCACACTGATTTATTTTTTTTTATATGGCATCACTTTGATTTCAAGCGAATTTTTGAATTTGACATTTAACGTTCACTAGATTTATTGTTTGTTCTCGGCGAACGAATCATTTGGTTTGACTTTTTGACAGATGTTGTGAAGAGAACCCCGTACAATTTACGCGGTCGGTACGTGTTTTAGAGGTATAATGATAATGGTGCGGATTTTAACAAAATCAAATTTTATAATATTCTTATTATTATTATAATTTACAAGTACAAGTATATTACATTTGATTTAGTAATGTAGACGTTGAACATTATAATGATTTATGATCAATAAGATGGATCAAGGAAAAAATATTTATGAGATTTAATATTTTTGGTATGCCTCGTTATTCTCCTGTGCCATTCGTGTGGAAAACGTTCTTTTTTTTTTAAAATGATTTTCGACTATGTAATTATCGTTTTTTGCACCTATAAATCCCGTCTTTCCGGTTTATATAAAATAGTCTGATTTTTCGGATTGAAATTTTCAAAAATCGCCAGGGTTTCAAAAATACGAATAAAAAGAAAATACAGAATGTCTTAGAATATTTGACAAAACCGGATTTTTTTTTTTTAAATGTGATGCAAGTGGCCTACTTCGTGTTTGAAAAATGATCTTCACAAAGCATAGTGATTCCTTTGTCGCGAACTTGCTGAAAGACAAATTTTCCCCGCGCAGACCAACAAAAGGAAAAAACCAAAGCTTCTGGCAATCTTTTGACCGTGAGATAATGCACTTTCTTTTTCTCTTTCTAAACCAATATTTTTGGTTCCGGTGACATTTTTAAGATCCACGCGTCTTGCCTAGATATACTTGTAGTCGATGCATCACACCCTTTAAATCGGGAATACAATTATTTGCGTAGTGAATGAAGACTGCCTACACTGTACGTCGGTACGAAGCAAAGATTACTCGGTGAATTCTTAAAATAAACCATTACATGATATTTATTTATGAAGTTTTTTGCAGTGAGTTGACTTCCACCCACGCGGTTGTATTTTTATTACAGTGGAGTCATTCTCATTACACAAGGGGCATATTTACTGAAATTATTACTCGTCATGCTAAAGGAATATGCTAACAAATAGTGGTTAAAAATAACATCATCGAAACGTTGTTGCTAAAAATGAATTTAACCGTTTTTAGTGGCCATATCTGAATAGCTGGGTACTTGGTAGCCTTAATTCTCCCCATCTCCGCGAAATTACTATGATATTGGATGGGTATCGATGATAATATATTGTTTGCTTTGTTTTTTGTTTGTTTTTTTATTTATTGCACTTTTAACGCATATTCTTATAAAACTTTCACAAATGCGATAATAACAGTGCAGACTGTTATTATGTTGTAGTCTTTAATTGCAATTTTTCAGTTACTTTTTTTAAATCCCCAATTTATATATACTTAAAATATTCACTATAACCATAGAAATAAAAATAAAAGTAAAAAATCAACATTATACACTCGCACAGGTATTATTGCCTTTGTGGGATTTTTTTGTTCATAAATTATAACTATAATATGTATCAAAAAATTTCCAGTCCAGTTAATTGGTCAGACATCTCCGAAAAATTTAATTTTGAGTAAAGTATGCAGTTATACGAGGGCTGTCGGTAAAATAAGGTCTCCGAGATGCTGCGGTCGCGAGAAACGATTTTACGCGTAAACCAGCAATACTAGCGTGTAGCCTGGTTTCCCCTTGTCAAATCCCCACCACGATGCACCCTCTGTGACGCTTAGTCTCGGTGTGGCAGCGGTTCGCTATGGAGCTTCCACTCGCCGCACCCGCCAGGTGTGAGTTATGTTCCTTTGTCTCTGGTGTCGTGTAGTGTATCCGGGTCTCGTCCCCAGTCACAATTGAGTCCAAGAATTCTTCGTCATCGATGTCGTACACTAGGAATTCGCGGGCTGCTTCAGCCTGTTGTTGTTTGTGATCTTCGGTGAGCATTTTGGGACTCACCTTAGGCAGACCTTGTAGTCTCCCAAATGTTCTGTCAAAATCTTGTCAGTAGTGGTCTTACTGACATCAGGGATCATATCACAGAGCTCCCGAACCGTCACCCGTCGATCTTCATTCATTGCTTTTTCCACTTTGACCATTTTTTCATCTGAAACCGATAGCCGTCCGCCACGCTTTTAAATTCTATGCACTATTTGCTCACGTTTTCGCACTCATACACTGTTTTCCATACATTTCAAGTGGCTGAGAATGAATTTATACCGGGGTTTTGTTCTTTGCGCAAAAAACTAATTATAGAGCGTAATTCACAAAGCTCCGTCGAAGTCGGCTGCCACGCCGAGACTAAGTATCGCAGAGAGTGCAGCGTGGTGGGGATTTGACGCAGGGAAACCAGGCTACACGCCAGTGTTGCCGGATCTTGCGTAAAATTGTTCCTCGCGATCGCAGCACCTTGGAGACCTTATTTCACGGACAGCCCTCGAATATCGATGGTCCCGAAGAACAATGTCGGATCTGCTAAAAATTTTAAATTCGTTCTGTTGGCTTATTTATTGAAATATTTTATTTATTTATTTAATTTCAACGGTATACATATACCATAAGAACTGATTACATGTCACAAAATCAAAAATAAAGAAATAAAATAAATAAAAATGTTTAACAGATAATTGTGGCATTTGAATGAGAAATGACACCAGAGAGACAGTTACATACAAAAATCTATAGTACAAATAGAATAATTATTGACTGAAAAGATTTGATAGCATAGCCCTCTTGGACCTACCTTCCGTGCAGTTAAATAGATCTGCCACATCTGCATATCTATTACTAACATCATGTAACCTAGGCACAAGGGAGTGTTTCGAGTACTCAGTCCTATTATTGTTACATTTAAACAGGATTTTAGATCGAGTGGTTCTCGTGGGGATATGAAATTTAATGAGCTTAGTTAAATTAGGACTGTCTATGCTACCATTTACAATTTTGAACAAAAATATTAAGTCGGATATAATTCTTCGATCTGAGAGTCTTAATAAATTTAATTCTTTCATCAAGTAATTGTAGTTTATGTTTTCAATGGGAATACCGAGTTTAAAATTAATATCTTAGAAATTTATGTTGAATTTTTTCGATTGAATCTGAATGCATTTTAAAATGGGGGGACCAGATCGAGGAGTTATATTCGACTTGACTACGTACTAAGGATGTATACAAAATATATTTGTGTTGCTTTAAAATGAATTTTGAATGAAATGCCATATAAAAAATAAAAAATAAAACTATTCTTCTTGATCTCAAAAAACAGTAAAAATGCAGAAACGAAACTGCAAAACTACAAAATCTCACATCCAACACTGTTCTTAGGGACCATCGATATATAAAAGTAAGCCCTCTATCCAACATAATATGAATAATAGTCAGGGGGTATTTCACCATCCTCCTCATAGATTATTCATGCGGTAATGTACATTTTAGATTAATTATACCGGATTTATTTATTTAAAAAGTCTGAGTTTACTATTCGGCACTTAAACCTATGAATAATGGCTACATATAGGATATTTACAAGTTGTAAGTATTTATTTGTTTATTTATTAATATTCGTTATGTGTATTGAAAAGCTATGGAGAGGATGGTGAAATACCCCCTCAAATCAATATAATACTCAGATTACTTGTATTCCTCAATACTCAGATTAGTCATAACACAACCAAATTATAATACTCAGATTACTTGTATTCCTCAATACTCAGATTAGTCATAACACAACCAAATTATAATACTCAGATTACTTGTATTCCTCAATACTCAGATTAGTCATAACACAACCAAATTATAATACTCAGATTACTTGTATTCCTCAATACTCAGATTAGTCATAACACAACCAAATTATAATACTCAGATTACTTGTATTCCTCAATACTCAGATTAGTCATAACACAACCAAATTATAATACTCAGATTACTTGTATTCCTCAATACTCAGATTAGTCATAACACAACCAAATTATAATTTTTTTTTTTTTTTTTTTACATTAACTCCACACAGGGGGCCCTGAGGAAAATAATTTCCCTCAGGGCCTATGTCATCTGGGATGCTGTGTGGAGGGTCTTTCTGAGGAGAGGAAGGAATGAACATTGGTCTTGAAGAGACCCATGTTGTAGGAAGAAGGAAACACAGAGGCCGGCAAATCATTCCACAGCCGAGCTGTTGAACACAAGAACGAGTCGAAGAAACGACCCGTTCTCATGTGACAAATGTCAACTGTGTACAAATGTTGGGCACGCGTTTGGCGTGTTTCCCGACTATGCACCGGTGCCGAAGGGATCAATGATGCTAGTTCCTCGGAGCATCTTCCATTGTAATACCGGTAGAACAAGGATAGCATTCCCACCCGACGCCTGTGCTCTAAAGATTGCAATCCGTCTGTTAAGATGGGAGAATCTATCAAACAGACCGCCCGTTTCTGCACAGAGTCGAGGGTATTTTTCAGGTATTTTGGAGCTCCAGACCAGAGGTGGCTGCCAAATTCAACCGTGGGGCGCACTTGCGATTTGTACAGGGTTAGCAGTTGTGTACTATTAAAGTATCTGCGGGCCCTGTACAGTACATACTCAGTACATACTCAGATTACTTGTATTCCTCAATACCAGATTAGTCATAACACAACCAAATTAATTATAATGTATAAAAACATGTAGCGAATTAAAACAAAATGTTGATGTATTCCGGGTCACTAGTAGGATATTTCAAAATGTCATACTAGACCGTTATGCCTCCCGGTGTTATTTTATAACAAATTTAATATGTAGAACACAGATGCGCGTAAATAATATTTAATTAATGGTGAGCATTCAAAATTTTGTATTTGGAGATCTCCAACACATCTGCTACAGATCACCCCAAATGATTCGCTACGTTTAGTGACTTAGCAGAGATGCCTGGGTTCATGGGTGATTGTCGAGATTTTGACGGCGGATGCGTCTGTCCACCTAATGCATGGCGAGGGAGACCTTTTGACTTCTCCAGAAGAACTATCTCGACCCCAGTCGTTAGGATAGACTTACGATATGTCCGTCGACATACTAACCCCCAAATTTCTACCTACCTTACATTGACGGCCGGTGTGGTCTAGCGGTAAGGCTCTTGACTGGCAATCCGAAGATCGCGGGATCGAATCCCGGAGTGGCAAATAAATCCTATGTGATTAATTTGAGTTATTTTACAATTAATTCATTAAAAATAATATATATTATATTTGCGGCACGTTCAGAGTGGAAGATAGTCTCAGCATCGCCCTGATGTAAGACCACCATTCAGAATTGAAACGTTGCTTGAAATGGCTTTTAGCCGTGTTTGGTGACTAGATCTGAATAGCCAGGCACTTCCCCACCTTCCTCTCCCCCATCTCATTCCTCGCCCCACTACCTTCAGCCTTACAACATACCCCAATCGGAGATGCCATGGTCTCACTGGCTCCAGACGGGAGCAGTTGGGACTCTTGTGCGGTAATCATATTAAAAAAATAAACCCTTTCCTTCCCAGAACTTTCTCTCCTTCATTTCTTTAAAAATACTCTCCACACAGCATCCCCAAAGATGACATTCCGAGGGAAATTATTTTCCACGGGGCTTGTGCGGAGCTGATGTAAAAAAAAACTAGAAAATATAAAGGGCTAAGTGTGAAACACTTTTGAGCGATTTTTCACGAAAGGGTATTGTATAAATTATTCATTTGTTATTGGGATTTACTACGAGGAATATTTTGGCAGACAAATCGAACGTGAAAGGGGTGGGTACTGCTTTAATATATTTATATAGAGCCATTAATGTTCAACCTACCAAATATATTTAGGGGTTGTTTAGAATAGGACGTTGGGTGGTGGCCAACACAAATGACCATGCCAAATGGAACGTAATTTCTTAAGGTAAATCTGTGGGGAGGGAAGCAAGGAGGTGGCCAGAGAATCAAAATCAGAGAATATTTGATATTCAATAGTTTTCCAAGAATATTTGAAATTTCCCTAGAAATTTACGAATACGCTAGATTTTGTGTTTTTTTTTCCCTTTTGCTAAGGAAATTTTGCATAGACAACTCATCACTACTCCCACAGCTGTGGGAGAGCGTATTCGTAAATACCCGACGTGTTATCCATTCGGGATATTTCGGCGACGCTCGGTAAATCCCCGAAGTAGTTTCATAAATTTACCAGACGAGTCAGATGTTAACAAGTCAGTTATTTATGAGACAGACAGACGCGTCGGGGGACTTAGTTATAATATATGAGACTAATTTTTATAAAATACAAAGGTTGATATATGTAAGTAGAAAAACAACATATTTGGTTGAATTTTTAACAAACTAATATTATTGCATTCACAGCTTTAAAGAACCTGAAAATAGACAGAGTACTAACCAATCCTCAGCAAGCGATATGCAATCTCGTAAAAATTCGGACATTTACCGAGCGCTTCCAAAATATTCCGATTTAAGGGGTTAGATGGGTCGGAAAAATTTTAAAAACTATATTTTTTCCTTTATCTAAATAGTACAATATATCTAGAATGTTCTCCTGAAGTTTCAAGTCAATCGGAGTAAAAGTCTAGGAGAGAGAGCCTTTGCGAATATCTCGCCTCGTTGGGAAAGACCTTGAAAACACTATTTTTGAAGTCGGTAGGCAAGATTCTCAGAAAACAATGCACCGATCTCATTTAAATTTGGCACACTTTTTCAATAGCATTGACCAGTCCCTGAAGGAAGGATATTTTTCGACTACAAATAATTTTAGTGCAAATTGTACCAAAAATTGAATTATCTTGCACAGCACTCTGCCAAACATTCAAATTTCAATTTTTTGAGAAATCATTCGTTCGGGGACAGCTTATACCTATCTAATAACAGTTTTTTTTTTAAATTTCAGATGAAGCTATTGAGCTATCCTGTCTAACGCGAGAACATTTTTTTAGGGGTCTCCGGAAATCGGACCTCACCGGATGAATTTTCCAATTTTTTTTACGATTTTTTTTTCAATATTGTTGAGAAGATGTTCTGTTATGTGCTCAACACTTCGAATAAAATAATTCATACTATAAATTTTTTTTAAATCGAGAAAAGATGCCCTATTTCTTGGCTACCAAACCCATGTAACCCCTTAAGGTCTCTGCCCACTACACCGTTCCATACCATGACCGTACTATGAACGTATCAGCCACAAAATAAACACGCTACGCCCTACTATGCCCACTAGAACGTGCTAACACCGTATGAAACCCGTACGTAACGGGTTTAGTGAACATATGATACCCGTATACACCGGGGTTAGTAGGCATACGGTGCCCGTTCTATCGGTTGTAGTCATAGAACGCACGTCTCATAGAACTAAACACAAATCACGAACTGACGGAGTGGCAACGCGGTTAGAACGGGGTTAGAACGGAGATCATACGCGTATGATCCCCGTTCTAACACCGTCGCATGCCATGCATAGAGCGGACCGGCACCTGCAAAATATTGTCATCGAGAATTCGCCGTCAGTCCGGTCATGGTATGCGACGGTGTTGGTCGGTGACGGGACGGGCTAGTGGGCAGCGTTTCATACTGATCGATACAAAGAATATTTTTTTGCATGCGCCGCTACGGTTACGGTCATGGTATGGAACGGTGTAGTGGGCAGAGACCTTAAATAACGCGTCGGGCATTTACCGTGCACTGCCGAAATATCCCGAATAGATAACGCGTCGGGTATTTAAGAACATGCTGCCGGCATATTCGATGATAAAATTATAATAAAAGCTTACCTTTGTTTGATAGATAGCCAGGTTCGGTGGCAATGTGTCTTATGCCTGACATCTTCCCTCTCCAGCAGCTAATGGTTTCTTAGTTACGCCATCTTGAATCTGGAAAATAATTAAAATAATTATTATACACAATAATAGCGCAAAGTGGGAATTTTGTGTTATGATTTTGTATAGCAGATCATGTCTGACACTATTTATGGGGGCCCCATCGAAGCCAGAGTTAAATTAGCCTCCCAAAAACTAGGCGTCCTGTACAGGGCCTGCAGATACTTTAATAGTACACAATTGGTAACCCTGTACAAATTGCAAGTGAGCCCCACGGTTGAATATGGCAGCCACCCTATGGTCCGGAGCTCCAAAATATCTGAAAAATATCAACGACTCTGTGCAGAAATTGGGCTCTGAGCGGTCCGTTTAAAAGATTCTCCCATCTTAACAAACGTCGGGTGGGAATGGTATCCTTGTTCCACCGGTATTGCAATGGAAGATGCTCCGAGGAACTAGCGACATTGATCCCCTTGGCACAGGTGCGTAGTCGGGAAATAAGCTAAACACGCGCCCAACATATAGCACGGTCGACATTTGTCACATGAGAACGTTGTTTCTGTGACTCGTGCTTGAATTTAACAGTTCAGCTGTGGAACGATTTGCCGGCCTCTGTGTTTCCCCCTTCCTACAACACAGGTCTCTTCAAAACCCATGCTCTCCCTTCCTCTCATCTATAAGACCACCACCAAAAAGATGACATAGGCCCTGAGGGAATTTTTTTTCTCAACCTCCTCAACATGATTTTGCATTACTCGGTAATGCTTCACCTTCGACTTCTGTTATTAGCAGAAGTGAAAAGTTTGCGAAACTTTCGCATTTGCGGAAGCACAAGTCCGTTACATCACTACTGGGTACTAACCAAGAAACCAAACACGCAAAACAAGTAGGTATGGAGCGATGCCAAGTAAAAGTTATAGTTTTATATTTGAAAGGTACAAACCTTCGGTATTTCTTACAAGTTATACAGAAATAATGCTTTTGCACGCGCACTGCAGTCAAAATGCAGCGTTTCCATATCGTTGAGAGCATTTAACCAGCCAGCGGACGAAAATCCACATTTCGTCGAAAGTTGTTCTTACGATCGTGCAGGGCGTTTACAATGAGAAAGATTAATTATTCTTCGTACCAGCTTTTTAAAATTATAACTCAATATCGAATTTATTTCAATCCAAATTAGCTTTAATTTATACCTTCATCCAAAAATGCTGAAAGGTGTGATGATAAAACTATTAAAATAATGTAATTTTTGTAATTATTTTTAGATTATAAGTATTTATCATTTTTTAATAATGTCTAAATTTAATAAGAATGTAAAAAAAATCTGAAATATATTAGTTTGTAAGTGCGCAAATAAATACACAAATGGACCAATTTTCGTCAAGAAACACATGTACGTACATATTTTTTAATGATTTTATTGAAAGTAAAATTAAAATTCTAAAACATGCGTTTGATAGATAATGTATTGATTTATTTTACTGCATGATTATATTATTTGAAATGGGTGTGGTATAATACAATTTTTTTTTTGAAAATTTAACAAATCTGCCAACGACCTATGGAATAACCTTATTATACTAAAAATTTAAAAAATTTCTCAAAATTTATTACATGCGAATGCTAGATAAAAGAACAATCTTTCGAAATCCATTTATATTTTTTTGTGGAAAAGAGTCAATACGTCTAAAATCTGATTTAAAAATGACATATTTCTGGTTTTCTCTGGTAATGCCCTCTTAAGAGGAATATAAACGCTAGAAATATTTCGAATCTGCCTGCAAAATTTTGAAATCGAGCGTCTTTTTGCACGAGGCTAGTAAGAGAAAAAGTGGTTTTTATTTATTTTGTGCATAATTTTATAAGAACGAAAAAAACTTAAAACATGGAAAACCTCAAAAATAGTCTTAGCCATAAAGGGGTATTTAAAAAAAATGTTTCTTGTATTACTTCATAATTAAGTCATGAAAAAACATTTTTTTTGGTGGTTTACGCTTATTTTTTTTTGTTACGTAAATAATAATTTTATTGTAATTCTAATACATAGAAAAGCTAGTAAAAGCTTCGATTTATCCGTAGCATATTTTTTGATGTTCAAACTGTAAGCCGATTCGTCGTAAAGATTAATCAAAATAGTATGTAAACAGGATTTCAGGTATATATTCATTTTAAACTGTGCCACGAAATTACGTGGAAAACATCGATGTAAGCTACTAGAGTTCATTGTCTGCGGAGCGGCGTGGATTTAATTTGTATATTTATCTACAGTTTTTTTCCGGGTGGATAAAGTATTGCACGTTTGACCTTCAAAACAATGGGAAAGGTCACTGTTTACACGAAAGTTCGAAAAAACCGCCCCTATCCCCAGGTCCTACCCCATAAAGCAGTATTTTGATATTTTTTATGAAATTTTACATACTGCACGTTCAAAATACGGGGAAAATTACTATTTACATCAGATTTCTAAAAACTCTACATAAAGGTCGGGTAACGCGGGTAGGTTATAAAAACAACAATAATTATATCTGCACTCTCCAATCCCTGAAATCCAGGCGAACGGTAGCTGACATGACATTTCTCCATAAAATTATACATAACGAAATAGACTGCCCAGAACTTCTATACCAAATAAATTTTAACATCCCATCTAAAAGAACTCGCCACGCCAACCTTTTTTACACAACCAGTAATAATACGAACGCTGCAGCCAACTCCACCATTTCCCGCATGCTTCAAAGATTCAACTCAATTCAAAAAACCACAAATACCGATATATTTTTTGATTCCCTCCCTCTATTCAAGAAAAATATTTTTAGCATACTGAATTCGCACACTTAACACACACATCCACTCACCCTCACCCCTCTCCTTCAATAATTTAGGTATAATGTATTATTTATCTCACAAAAACATAAGTATATAACAGCGACATGTCAATGGTACTTCTATAACTTTGTAATTATTTTCCATTGTGTAATAATGTATTGTTTGTTTCTGCAAAATTAAATAAAATAAAATATATTAATTACCGTATATACAGAGAAGTGTCCCGAGGTGACTTTTTTTATACAAACTTCGAAATTAATGAGATTTCGCATACTTAATAATAATAATAATTTTTATTTTAGTAATTTGTACATTTAAGTTTACAAATTTCTAATTGATAATAATATTTCATATTCACTATATTTTTTCAAGTTTTATGTAGCTCCTACAATACATCTTGAACTTTCCAATTGGTGTGGACTTTAAAGTTTCTGGTAGTGTGTTATACAACTTCATTCCCTTGTACAGTAAACTGTTCTGCGTATTCGCTTTGTCCTTTTTTTGTAGCCTAATTTCCTTGCACGTCCTTGTGTTATATCTGTGAATGTCTTTATTGTATAAAATTTTATTTGAGAAGTATTTTGGTAACGTGTTGTTCAATATTTCGTGGATAAATACCATCGTGTTCAAGGTCAGCATCTGTTTCACGGTCAACCAATTTAGTTCCTTTAACATTTTAATAATTTTTGAAAATCTGTTTCGTCGAAGAATTATTCTCATTGCCCTGTTTTGGAGAATTTGTAACTTATTTTGTTCTCTTTCGTTACATAGGAAAAGTATACTTGAGCAGTAGTTGAAGTGTGGAGAAATAATTGAATTGTATATGGTGATTGCAGTTTTTCTAGAAATTTTTGGCCGAATTCTTCCAAAAAAAGATATCTTTTTGCCAATTTTCTTTAGGGTGTATTCAGCATGTCTATTGAAGTTTAGTTTGGAATCTAATATAACTCCTAAGTATTTCATTTCAGTAACATTTTCAATAATTTCACCATCAATTTTAATTTTGCTTTCACTGGATGTCTTCTTGTATCCAATCACCATACATTTTGTTTTTTTTTTTGTATTTAATTTAAGCTTATTTATTTTTAGCCATCTTGATACATCATTTAGTTCATTATTTAAAATGTGTATTAGTTCTTCATAGTTATCTCCAATTAAGTATATTCGTGTATCATCGGCAAATAGTCGTACTTTGCATTTTGAAAATATTTTCACCATGTCATTAATATAGAGTATGAACAATAGAGGTCCAAGGACCGATCCCTGTGGTACTCCTAACTTATTTTCCATTGGTTTTGAAAATTGATTATTTATTTTTGTTACCTGCTTTCTGTCTCTCAAATACTCTTGTATTAATTTAATGGCTACAGATGAGAAACCAATTTCTTTAAGCTTTCTTATTAGTATGTCTCGATCTATAGTTTCGAATGCCCTTTGAAAATCCAAAAATATTGCTAAGATAAATTTATTACTATTCATTCCTTCCTTCCATTCTTAGACAATTACGTTTAATGCTGTTTCACATGTTTCACTTGACCTTCAAACCATGAGAAAGGTAACTGTATAAGAGAAATTTCCAAAAACCGCCCAATCCACCTTTCCCTCCCTTTAAAGCAGAATGAAGCCCGGGCAACGCCGGGTGTTTCAGCGAAGTCTCATATTATAATAAAAAAAAACGAAAGATCTACGAGTAATTTTATAATGCAACTCCCTATTGAATTCTGTCGGCTTGCTTCGAAATCCTAGTTCATTAAATGCTCTGCACACTTCCATTTACCTATCTTCTTCTTGTATCCATTAATGTATTTATTTCTAGACTGATGAAATTTTGCACACGTGACCTTCAAAATAAGAGGAAAGTCACTGTTTTCACGAGATTTTGCAAAACTACCCCGTCCCCTTCTCCCACACCTTATAACAGAATTTTAATACTTCGTGGTGAAATTTTGCACACTTGACAATTAAATATGAGGGAAATGACTGTACTAGTATATGCCTGATTTCGAAAAACTTCACGCAATATATCTATCTAAATATATTAGGTGTGGCATTGTTTTATACACAAATCAACAGTCTTATTCCGAGATTGATGAAATTTTTCACACTATTTTTTTTTCAATGGGGGCCATCCATAAATTACGTCACACCTTAAGGGGGGGGGAGGCTAGTAGAGAAGTGTGACATTGTGTGTCAAGGGGTATGGGGAGGTCATCAGCTCTGTGACGTCACACGTAAAAATGTAAATTACTAAACCGCAAAGCTAAAATTATGAAATACTTTTTTGATTATTTTTTTTATACAAAATTACAAAATATTTGACGTCACACTAGGAGGGAGGGGGTCTCACAAATATGACGATGTGTGACAGGGACGGCGCGCGGTGGGGAAATTCGTGTGACGTAATTTATGGATGGCCCCTTAGCTCTACAGAGGAAAATAATTTCCCTCAAGGCCTATGTCATCTTAGGGGATACTATGTGAAGGGTTTTTTAAGGAAAGGAGGATCTTTGAAGGAAATAGGTATGAAGGGTGGGTAGGCATCTAGGGGTCAATGTGTCCAAGACTGACGGACGTTTGAATTCATCCCTCCAACTGCGATGCGAGGCGTTGTTCCAAAAGAGTTACGCTCGAGAGATCACAAGGTCTCCCTCCCAGACTCTCCCGATCCGGCCTGCAACATAGCTCGTGGGCAGACGGCATCGGCCGCCAAGACCTAGACAAACATCACCCCATGAACCCGGGCATCCCTGCTAAGTCAACAAACGTAGCGAACCACTTCGAAAACAAGAGGAAGGTGACAGAATACTTAAAATTTCTAAAAACCCCGCAAAAGCCCAGTGAATATATTTGAGTAATATGTAATATATTAAAATACTTAAATTCCACCAGATGGTGATGTAATAATATATTTATAGTGGTTACATTGTAATATTTCCAGTAAAATGAAGCATTTCCAATCATTATTATTTATGACATCATAACTTCGCGATACATTTTAACGGCGTTATGTCATTCTGTGACCTTTTATAGCAGGGCGAATTTACTCATAGAACCTCCATGACATAATAACAACACACCGAACCTCCAATAGAGGCTATTGTAGATTCAATGAGCTGCTCACAATTTTAAGCGTTCAAAAAGAAAAAGTAAGTGATTTGCAAGTAGGGTTGCCATACGTCCGGAATATTCCGCACAAGTCCGGAAATATAGGTCTTTGTCCGGAATGCGGGAGGAATTCTAACGAACAGTCCGGAATTTCTACAATTAATGGAGATTGATATAAAAAATGAAATAAACCAAATCATTCTTATTACAAATCAAAGAAAAAACACCACTTCTGATATTTAATTCATTTTAAACAAAATGTCTAGAAATTTTTACATTTAATGCCCAAAAAATACCAAAAAAGTTTATTATATATAAAAGGAATACCTACCACTTTCCAAATCTTTATTATAAAGTACGCCCCCCCCCCCCACATCTTTGACATGTCACGATGCATAACGACATTCATATTGCCTTACAAGAAAGTCCGGAATTTTTATCAAATGACAGGAATTTTCTCCGGGATTTTGATTTTTGATCTGGGAACCCTATTTGCAAGGGAGATATGTAAATACGAATGTTAGAGGAAGCGCGCTAATATTTAAAAAATATATAATTAAGCAAACATTGTGTTTTTTTTAAATAAAACATGACTCGTTTAAAAGAGAGCAAAAATCGCTCAGCAGAAAGGCCCGGCTTCTCGCATACCAATTTATTACAATACTCTATTTTCCTTAAATACTTTAGGTTTTAAAGCTCTTCAAAAATACGTATATTATTCTTGAAGATAATATCTATACATTCCCCCGCCAAAACGCCAATTATATGAAAGTCCCCCGATAGAAAAAAATCGCAAAGTAACCTGCGAAAATTATTATAAACACATTTTTTTCAGTTATTTTACAAGTTATAGGTATGAAAAAATCACAGTGTTTCTTTAAATGCTATTTTAGACAGTCCCCACGAGTTTTTGCTATATTTTAAACGAATCGTGTTTTTTTTAAACATTTTCACAATTTTCGCTTAAATCGTTTTCAACATTAGCGCGCTCTCTCTACCATTCGTATTTAAATATCAGTCCATTTTCTTATTTTTGAGCTGGTACACCGCGACCTGTACCATTTTCTGTAAGTAGGTCAGAATATTTCCGCTGTGCATTAAAATCCGATTAAATAGAATATTTGGAAACGTATCCGAAAACTAAAAACTGTTTTTGAAAGGTGGTGAAATACACAATAAATTTAATTTTATTATTAGGCATAACAATGTAATTTTTTATAATAAAATGTTTGAATTCAAACGTAAAAAGTTTTAAAAATTTGCTCACCTTACGTTTTTTCCAAGTAAGATTTCTGGCAACCAAAAAAAAAACAAATATTATTAGACAAATGAATTTCAAACGTTATCATCATCTCACTTTTCGGTCATTTCATGTAAAAATAATTTTAAAAAATCCCAAAGTTACGTAATTTTGTTTCAAATTGCGGTTGGTAAATTTGGTTTCATGTAGGTCTAAATATTAGTGTTGCAACAGAACTCTGCTTCCGCTTCTGAAGAAGTTCCGCAAGTTTTTTCACTTCCGTTTCCGTTTCTGGTTCCGCAAACTTTATAACAGAACTCTAAACGAAGAATAATTTAGGATTGAAGATATCGTAGTGCAGCCTTCTACTTCAAAATCATCATCATTATTACAAATATTGGAATCGATGTTAAGTGTAAATGGAGACCAGGAGGAACACTCTTCTACAACTGACGATGGTGACAATTTATTTTTAGAGATACAGTCACAAGTCACACCTTCGGGAGTGCAAGAAAGAGAAGAGATTACCTCTCCATGAGGATCCCCTTATGTGGTAGAAAGTAAATGCGCAAAAACACCCTATCTGTTAATAAAAATAAATAGTTATGTTATAAATCAGCTCCCCCCAACAGTGTAGCCAGTGAGCAATTAATTAGTGGAGCTGGTTTAATATACGAAGAACACCGAAACAGACTCAAAGGTGTAAAAGCAGCCTTTCATTAAATATAATTTACCCGTCTAATTTCGAGTACTAGAAGTACATAATACAAATTTAATTAAACAAATCTTAAAAAATAAAATTGTGCTTTTTCTTCATAGTATTAACACTTCCGCTTCCGCTAAGATTTACTTTTGACATCTGTTTCCGTTTCTGCTTCCGTTAAGACACTTCCGTTGCATCACTACTAAATATCTATTACTTTTTTGTGGTTAACTTGCACCGGTGCACAGTCGGGAAACACGCCAAATGCACGCTCAACATTTATACACGGTTATTTATTGTCACATGAGAACGGATCGGTTCTACGGCTGGTTCTTGAGTTCAACAGCTCGGCTGTGGAAAGATTTTCAGGCGTGTGTTTCCTCTCTCCGACAACATGGGTCTCCTCAAGAACCAGGTTCACTCCTTCTTTTCCACAAAAAGACCGAATGAAATTATTTTTCTCAGGGCCTCCGAAAAAAACAACGTTTCGATTCTGAATGGTGGTCTTTCACTAGGGTGACGTGCTGCAAAAATAATACGTATTATTTAATTACGATACGCCAACAAAAAACTGTCCAAAGAAGCGAATCTAGCCGTCCATAATGGAGTACTCGTACCTACTCCGACGTATGGCAGTGAGGCATGGAACATGGAACTGTCGGAGGAAGGATGAAAGTAGACTGAATGCTGTAGAAATGAGATCCCTGAGGCGAATGTGTGGTAAAACCACTTACGATCGTGTGAGAAACGTGGAGATCCGCAAAGAATGCAAGGCTGGTGTAAGCGTAATGAGTAAGATTAAGAAAGGGAAGCTCCGATGGTTTGGGCATGTAGAGCGAATGAACGAGGAAAGGAGTGTAAGGAGAATATATGAAGCAAATGTGAGTGGTTTAAAAAGTCGAGGATGCCCAAGAAAGACATTGCACAATCAAGTGAATCAGATACTTAAGTCGGGCCAAGTCAAGGGTCAGAATAATAGAAGAGCATGTATGAGACGATGTATGAATGTGAATGAGGCAAGGAGTGTGTGCCAAGACCGAGTTGTTTGGCGATCCGTCCTCTCTGCCTACCCCTGCGGGAAAAAGGCGTGATGGTTTAATTACGATGAATGAACTAAATTTGTTAATAATTAATTTTTAATTAATTTGAGAAATACTAAAGATAAAGACCATAAATTGACTAATTCCGGAATATATAAACTCAAATGCAATGATTGTCCCTCATTTTATATTGGAAAAACAACTCGTAATTTTGAAATCAGAATCAAAGAACATTTAAGGTGTCTTAATAATAATAATTTTTCTGAGTTCGCTAACCATATCATTGAAAATAACCATAGTTTTGAAAAAAACACAGGGATAAATATTCTTCATATTAATCATAAAGGAAAACGTTTAGATAACTTAGAAGCTTTGGAAATTAAAAAATCCCTTAAAAATAATGAATCTATTATCAACAAACAAAAAATATTGTCATATAGCCCAATCATGGATTTGTTCCCCTACTCACCCACTCTACACTAATACCTACCCACCCACTCTACACTAATACCTACCAACCCAATCTACATTATTAACTAACAACGGCTCCACCCCTACCACAATAAAACATTGTTCTAAACTGTCAAATTAGTATAAGCTTTCCCTGACGAAGGGACGTTTGTTCCGAAACCGGTCGGATTTGCACATTTTATAAGTGGTTTATACAAAGTTGCATTGTTTCATTTTATTAAATTTGTTAAAACCACTTGCCGCAGCTTCTTGATTTTTAATGTAAGTTAAATTATTTTTATAAAGAAAAAATCTCTTTTGAAGGTTATTCCCATCAATGTAATATATCATTGAAGAAGAAGATGACAATAATAATCTAAACGAAAATTGAAAGAGAACAAGAACATGAAAGAGAACAAGAAACCCAAAAATATCTATTTTTCCATGTCTTTTTCTGTGTCTTGTTCTCTTTCACATGCTCGTTTAGATTATTATAATTGTTATCTTCTTCTTCAATGATTTAAGACGCCGCTATCCGAATTTCCACCGATTTCTTACGAACCTCCCTTAAACATTTGAAGTCTTTAAGCTAAAAAAAAATATGTTATTTTTGAAGATAATATCTAGACGTTTGTCGCGCCGAAACGCAAATTATATAAAATTCCATATAATTGCTTCAAAAATTATTATAAACACGTTTGTGTTAGTTATTTTACAATATGTATGAAAAAATTCACAGTATTTTTTTAAGCTGTTTAAGAGACACCCTTGCGTGATTTTTGCTCTATTTCAAACGAGTCGTGTTATATGAAACATTTTAACAATTTTCGCATCGATTATGTCGCTTTAAATAGTAGCGCGCTCCTCTAACATTCGTAATTTCATATCTCTCCATCTTCTTCTTTTTGTGCGCGGTTGCGGGATCTTAATTTAAGTGCCTAAATAACACAGGTCTGCGACTGTTTTTTTTTTCTTTGAAATAAGAGGTATTTCTCATGTATTTGTGATTGCTGAATTCGGGAAAATTATCAAAAAAATTCCATCACGTAAGTTTTTTCCGGAAAACTCAAAATACTGTGGGATCGCCTATCTTAGGGCGCAAAACGGGGTTTATTGCTGAAATGTATATTTCTTTATTAATTCCAACTTATTATAAGATAATGGTATGTTTTATAGACTGAAACAAAACATTTAGTAACTCATGACGATAAAATTAGTTAGCGTTGAATCATATATATCGGGATTTTCCATAGTAAGTATGATGAAAGAATGCCGAAATTCCCACTCCCTTCCATGACCTTTCATTTATTTATTTCTGTTCCAACTTTCGTAACGTGCGTTTCAAAAATGACTTCAAGAGGTTGTGTAAATTCTTCTGAGAGTTTTGCTATATTCGTGGTGAATTTGTAGTGAAAAAACAACAAAGAAATATTACTGATTTTGTTAAAAAAAAAATGTATTTTGCGTATTTGGTGTGAAGATAGGGGACCAGTACAAATCATGGGCCCCGCATGGAGTTTGTTCAGGGTGTGTTGAAGGACTTAGAATGTGGTCAAAAGGTAAAGTTAAATATTTTCGTGTTGGTGTTCCCATGATCTGGAGAGAGCCTCGAAACCACATCGAGCATCGACTGCTACTTTTGTTCGTGCAATGTGCAAGGGTATAGTACCAAAAATAAAAACAAATTTGTTACCCAAACATGGATTCGGCACTCCGCCCAGTCCCCCACGGACCTGGCATTCCTACACCACAAGCACCCCAAAGCCTAGACGATTTTCCATCATCAGAAAGTGAATCAGAAGAAAGTTCTAGTGACGATTTGCAAGTAGGCGACTCCAGTGGACCTCAACAATTTTAATATAACGTCCCACAAAAGAAAAAGCACAAAACGAAGCTTCGAAACTAAAAAAAGCAGATTTTATTTAGATTTATAATTGTACATATTGTAATTAAATTATTTTATGAATTAGAATTAATTTATAATATTTAATTAAATGAAGACAATCTAAGCGAAACTCAATCGAAAATCTGGAAACAGAAAAATCAGAAAAAGATAATGACACCTCTGGGACTTGAACCCAGGACCTCTTGCTTTGCGGGAAAACGCGCTAACCAGATTTTCGATTGAGTTTCGCTTATATTGTCTTCATTTAATTAAATATTACAATTTGAGGTTTTACTCATAAAGTTAAAATAAAAATAAAATAGAATTAATTTAATTTGTATAATTTTCTGATTTCTTTTCTTTTGAACATACCCTATAGAAGTAGTGTAAGGCGGGTTTCGCCTATATTTTAATTTCCACTTTGCGAAAAATCCTTACGTGATGGGTCGAAATGGATGGCATAATCGAATTCAGAATACCGAAATACATATAATTCACCCATTACCATTTAAAAAAAAATTTTAATGTCAATTTGCAGATCTGTGTAATTTAATTTCACTTTAAAATTGTTAAAATTTGCCATGACAAATAATGCGTATAACGTCGCATGACGAATAGCAATTCCTCTTGTAACAAGTAGTGCAAACAAACCGAAACAAACCCGAGTTGATAATAAAAAACCTAAACAGACAAGAACCCACTATAATTATTTACAAGGTTTTTATATTTCCGATATCATGCACGCCATTGTCTGCGATTTCAAGGTTATGTTATGTCTACCAAACCATGTTGCAAGTTAAATATTTAACAATAATATTGTCTTTTATCCTCAGCTAAGAATCCACAGGTCGCGGGGTTCAAACCAGGCGTGTGTATAAATATTATAGTGCCGGCGAGTTCCCAGCAATGCCACCTAATAAAGAAATTGTTTCTCCCTTTCATACTCGTCCCGTTCTCCTTCCGCCTCCCTGTTCCCTCTCCCGCGAACCGCCCTCCCGCGTTCCCCACCCCACTCCCGCGTTCCATATATTCAGTCCCGGTACATTCCGTTTTCAAACAGCTCGCGTGCCACCTATTGCAATTTTTTTATACGGGTTTTAATTTTTCATATACTTTAACAAACATTAATTTTTGAATATTATAAGAACAATCAATCTAATTTGGAACATAACATAGCTAGATAGATACCTATTTAAAATACCTATAATATTCCTGATTAGATTCAAAGTATTCGATTTTAGTATCATTGGTGAATTGAGTATTTCAATTAAATTCATTAATTTAAAGAGTTTATTCGAAAATTGAATTTTGATTGAACAATCGATGGTTTGCAAAATGTCATTCTCAAATTGTGACATTTTGCCAGTTTCGTAAGAGTTTTTTTAATGATTTATAAAACTTTTCAGATGTATTGTCAAGTGGTTGTGATAATAATGTTTTTATTCCAGGATATGGGGAGGATGGAGGATAGTGCAATCCCACACGTCCCATATAATAGTAATAATCCATAAACCTTCGCGAGGGTGGCAAGAAGATATTTTGAAAGTTTCAAACATTTGGCAGGCGGATATGGGTGCCGCCGCCCCGGGAACCATACATTGGATAACCAACAGCTTTGCCATAGGTCACCGGTTCGCTACGTTTGGTGACTTATCCGGGGTGTACGGTTCATGAGGTGAGGTTTGTGCGCATCTTGGCGACCGATGCGTCTGGCCATCAGCTGAATAGTAGGCCGGATCGAGAGAGAATGGTTGAGAGAGTTTGACTTCTCCAGCTGCAGGAATATCGCCTTCACCGCAGTGGGGAGATGGATTCATACGTCCGTCAATTCTGGACACTAACCTCCAGATTCCTACCCACTCCTCACATATTCTTTTCCTTCCCAATTTAAACGAAAAAAAACACGTTTAAACATTCAAATATAAATACATATTTTAATTTGTGCACTTTAGAAACCTTGAAATAAAATAACAAAAAATTAAATGAAAAATGAATTTAGTTAATAAAATAATAGCACCCTGTAAATCACCCTTATTAACAATGTTCCCATACAATGTTGACTCTTCCCGCCGTTCTTCCTCTCCCCCTGAACCACCCCTCAGACTACCCCCACCTAATTGAATTTAATTATTTCTGTTCTTGCATAAATTTTTTAAGTTTTTTTTTTTTTTTTTTTTTAATTATTATTTATTGAAACATTTATTATAATTACAATTTTACAACTAAATATTTTTTGTACAGGTTTTTTTTTACTACCCTTCCATTAAAAGCATTTGCTTGTGTATGGAAGGGGAGTGTACATAAATGCTATTAGTTATTAGTTAGGTATAAGTTAGTACTTAAATAATTAATTGTACATAAATATATGTGAGCTGCAGTATTTATTTGATAATGGTGTGTGTTTTTTTTTTTTAAAGAAAGAATGTTATGGAGAACTAAGATATTTGTAAGATTAGTTGACAGTAGTTCTTTTCTTAAGAACATCTTTAAAATGTCTCTTGACAGAGAGCAGCATTCGGGCCTTATCATTGATGCTTCTGATTTCCTCTGGTAGACGATTGAAAAAAGTTCTTCCCTGATAAGTATAATGATGCTGTGCAAAAGACGTATTTAGTTTTGGGCATAGAAAAACATGTTTAAGTCGAGTTCTGTTTTCATTTAAAAATGGATATTTATCTTTTTCTTTTATTATTTGAATTACTGAATTTTGAATATATAAATCTTTAAATGTGGGTACTTGAAATTCTTCAAACAGGCGTTCTGTTGGGTAGTCTAAGGATTTTTTTAATATAATTTTAATAATTGTTCTTTGTACAATTTCTATTGGAAGAAGGTTACATTTATACGCGGATCCCCAACTAATAATTTAGTTTTAAGATTTATTTATTTATTTTGAATTAACACCGATTAATGGCTTTTAAATAGGAATTGCAATAATTTGAAAGAATATACATAGTTAAGAAAAAAAAAATTAATATGACAAAAAATTAAAAAGCACATATTGAAGTGATAGTATAAAGTAGAAATAGTAGGGTAGACTTGGGACGTTTGAAACAAGTTATGATTGAAACATCTCAATTTACTCGAAAACAATAATACCTAAGAGTGTGATACTGTTGGGAGGTTTCTACAAAAGCGCACTACCCGTCGAGTGACTCAATCGTGCGTAGGGGACATTATTGGATTTCGCACTAAAAAGTAAATATTTACGACATTTTTTAAGCAACGTTTCAATTCTGAATGGTGGTCTTACACCAGGGCGATACGGAGAGTATCTTCCACTCTGGAACGTGCCGCAAATATACTATATATTATTTTAAATTAATAAATTGTGAAATAACACAAATTAATCAAATAAAATTTATTTGCCACGCCGCCGGGATTCGATCCCGCGACTTTCGAAGTGCTAGTCAAGAGCCTTACCGCTGGAATACGCCGAATATGGACGGAACTTTTTGAAAAATGGAGTATGGCACAAGCAACAAGTTAAATTGACATAATGTTGATGAATTCTTCAACAATTTAGCGAACAAGGACATCTATAACATAGACGAGATCGGTGTCACAACTGTTCAAAAACCTAAACGGGTTGTAGTAGCCAGGAGAGGAACTCGGCAAGTAGGTGCCGAACGAGGAACTCTCGTAACTGGCAGCAAACGTAACTAGCAACTCAATTCCGCCAATGCTCATTTTCCCACGTGTCAATTAAGCCATTTCTTAAAAGATGGTCCGATTGGTAGTATCGGTACCGCAAACATATCTGGCTGGATGCAAGTAGAAAATTTTACCAAACTTCTGATTCATTTTCAAAGCCATACCATTCCGTCTATAGATCACAAAGTTCTTTTACAACTTGATAATCATTCATCGCGGTCGAATCATATGAAATCAAAAAAAATTGTTAAATCAATATTTAAACTTCAAACCATTCCAAAATGAATAGGCTAGAGAAAACTACATCTAACGACTCTGAAGAAGAAACCACAAATACGAGTAAGATGACCAAATGTATAGGAAAAGGTGCAGTGAATCCGACGAAAATCTGAAAAAAATCATCCTTCACATTAATAAAAAAAAGTGCTTCGTGGTCTCTCCACTCTTGTCTAATTTAGATTTCTGTATGCTTCACTTCTACAGCATGTGAATTGCATACTCAGATTTTTCTTTTCTTTTAATTTGGGAGGCGGGAATGGGTACCGCCGCCCCGGGAACCTTTATTGGATAACCAACACCTCTGCCATAGGTCACCCCAAGTGGTTCGCTACGTTTGGTGATTTAGCAGGGGTGCCTGGGTTCATGGGGTGAGGTTTGTCTAGGTCTTGGAGGCGGATGACCAGGACATACTGAACCCAAGATTCCTACCCACCCCTTAAACCCTTTTCCTTCCTAGAACTCTCCTCTCCTTCCTTTCCTTAAAAAAAACCCTCCACACAGCATCATAGGTGGACGTAGGCCCTGAGGGAAATTATGTTCCTCAGGGCCTCCTGTGTGGAGCTCATGTAAAAAAAAATAGATATCTACTATTTACTTGTGTAGATTTTAATGTCCCTTAACCGATTATTTAAAGTTTTTTGGTCTAAAATATTGCCCTATTTTGTATAATGATGTCACATCGCAAACCACAAATTCAATTATTTTCTATTTTTTCGACTTCTTAATTGTTGAATTCTACACAGAAAAAATGCTCTCGATTCAGAGGTAAATTCTACATTGTTATGATTGAAACAGTGTGATGGTTGAAACAAGCACTTTTGTATGAAAGCAAAAAACTTATTTTTTATACCGTTCTACTCTGCTCCACGATAATTTCGCAGTTAAACTATGTTGATTATGCCAAATACTCATAGTTAGTATAAGTAAGAGCTCTAAAACACAAATAATAAAAAATATATTTTAAGTTGTTTTATTTCAAGACATTTATGTTTGTAGTTTTTAAAATACTTGTAATATTTTTTAACACTATTCATGATCTCATTGAGTACTGTTATAATAATGAAAATGCTTAACATTGATTAAAATTACTCCAATTATTCCCAAGATATTTAGGGTGTTTCAATTATCCCCACACACTGTTTCAATCGTCCACACTGTGGGGATAATTGAAACAGATTTCCGCATCGTCTTTAAGTGTAGGTAGTAGCTTACCTGTACGAGTTGTGGCCGTCCAATAAATTTAATTTGATAACTATATAGATCATAAAACATCTAGTATAAACATCTTATCCATAAATATAAACGAAATATTACTACAAATAGTTAAAGTAAAAGTGTTTCAACCATCCCCACTCTACCCTAAGCTATTATAAATACAAACATGAAGTAAAAGAAAACCTCATATACATGATTGTGTACAAGATATTATGAACTAAAAAATTACTACGTAAAGTACGTGGTGATAAATTTAAAAATTCCAGAAATAAACATTGATGAAGAATATAAACATTCAAAGTAGGTATATTAGATTTTAATCTACATATATACATATATCTAGATACATCGCATCGGCTTGACACAGCGAAACATACTTATAGGTGTAAAAGACACGGTTAATGTTGCAATTTTGCAAACCTTGGATCACTTTTAAATTTGTTGGTTGAATTTTTATATTATGTACGTATTTTTTTAATCGTAACATATTGATATTATATATCTCACTGCACAAAATTTTTGTTGCCTATCTCCTACTTGTGATCTCACTAAAGAAAACAAATCCAAAACTCCAAATTGACCTTGAAAAAATCACATCTTTGCGATTCTTTTAAAGACTTAAAGAAACCATCCATTAATTATATACAATTCTTAATTTTCTCAAAAGTTGTCTTGACATTTTATTTAATTTATATGCTTTTTATTCACATCGTAACTTTATCTAAACTATTTGTTTTCTCATGTTAAAGATGGAGGTATTGCCTTTATTATTTATTATTTATGTAAAAGCCCTCTGGGCGTAAAATAAAAGAAATAAATAAACAACTAAATAAATTAATGTTCTCCAAAACGAGCTTGAAAAATCATTCATATATTTGGATTATAATTGTGTAATTTCTACTATTTAAGAAATTCTAAAAATTATAGTACTTTAAAATTAAATAGTTATAAATACATTGTGAATTCATATGTCAAATATTGGTTTATAAATGTGTAAATTCTGATTATGCAATTGTAAATGTTCTCTAAAATGGCCTGGAAAGAATCTCTTACTTGTGATCTCACTAAAGAAAACACTCATAAAACATTAACAAATGCATTCACTCTGAATGCATTTATTTACGTTCTCCAAATTGACCTTGAAAAAAATCAAATCTTTGCGATTCTTTTAAAGACATAAAGAAACCATCCCTTAATTATATACAATTCTTAGTGTTCTCAAAAGTTGTCTTGACAGAAGCAAATTCCCTTGATATCTTGAACGAAACTATTCCTTTGTTAAGAATATTATTAACTAAATATACAATTTGGCTGTCCTGAAACGGGTATTCTGCCCAGTTTGACAGACAAATGATCACATTGTAATGTATTGTAATATATATGCATATCTAAATTAAAAAAAATAAAAAAATTTAAAAAATCTAACTGAGAAGCGCTGACAAACAGCATTAATTTAATAATATTTGTATGTTGATAAACTTTCAATATTTATCACATCATCAACAACATATTTGTTACCAAGTATATGCAGGCGATTTATTATGGCATATAATTCAGCATTAGATCCTGTATTGTTGCAATGGTAAGGTAATAAGTGACGAACTGATTTACTCGGTACATGAAAACATATTAACGAAAGAAGTTCAGGAGAGTTCAACAAGTTATTGACAATTTTAAATATATAAAATAAATAAGAACAAATTCTTCTTTCTTTTAATGTATGTGATTGGTAGTGAATAACAGGGATGTGTCGAAACCTGTAGCAGAAAAAATAAAATAACAAATGAACATGGAAAGTAAAACTCTTCAAAACAAAAAGTTCATATTTCCACTGCCCATGGGGAAGTTGAAAATTCAAATAAGAGTGTGCTTTAGACCACACCACTGAGGTAAAACTTCACTAACTTATACAAGAAGAGGGAAAGAAGAATGTGCGCGCGCACTGCTCTCTCTTGCTCTTACAGTGTGATACAAACAATAGGCCTGCACTGTGTCTCAGATATACGAAACGTAACTGGCTATGAGAGAAATAGAGAAAGAAAATGTGTGCTCGCACCTCTCTCTCTTGCCCCTACAGTAATATACGAAACGTAACTCTCTCTCTTTCTATCTTCACTAACTTATATCTACCTCTTAACTTCCGTTTGCCTCGCCCGATCTCTTCACGCATTCACCAGCTTTTTTTTACATTAGCTCCACACAGGAGGCACCGAGGAAAACAATTTTCCTAGGGGCCTATGTCATCTTTTAGGATGCTGTGTGGAGGGTTTTTCAAGGGAAAGGAAGGAGAAGAAGAAACGGGAAGGAAAAAGGTATGAGGGGTGGGAAGGGATCTGGGGGTCAGTGTGGCCAGGAGTGACGGACGTATGAATATATTCCTCACACTGCGGTGCAAGGTGAAGGGTCGGGAGAATCCGGCTGGAGAGGTCAAAAGGCCTCCCTCAATCAATCTCCTCCGATCAGAGTGGTTGGGCAAACTTATCCGCCACCAAGACCTAGACAAACCTCATCCCAAAAAAAATATATATATTATTGCATTATCCCATGAACCTGGGCACCCCTGCTAAATCACCAAACGTAGCGAACCACTTGGGGTGACCTGTGGCAGTACCCGCCTCCCCAAGTCAAGCGTGCGAAAAGAAGTTTTACTTAAAAAAGACAGGAAATCAATTTATTACATCATCAAATATTTTTACCACAAAGTTGACAGTAGAAACCCGTTTGGGGTGTTTAATCCCCCGAAAGGGACGTTTTTGTGAAATTCAATTCAAAGTAATTGGTGTCAATAAAAGCGGTATTTCGTGCTGCAAGTATTTACTGGGGAATAAGTTAATAGTAGTCTTACGTAGGGCATATTATAGTATTATATCTTACGTAAGTGATCAAAGTATTAGGATACCTAGAGCTCACTTACAGTCGGTTGTTTGACCGGCCCTCGTAATAATTGATAACGTCATAAATGGAAATCAGCGCCATTTTTAATTTGTTGACATTTGTAGGATTCCTGTAACAGATAATTATTTTGTTGGTGTGGCTCAACCCTTGGAACGCCAGCGATACATTTGAAAAAAAATCCGGTTTAGGCAAATTTTCTAAGATATTCAAATAAAATCAAAAAAACAAATTAATCATTTTTAATCAAACAAATAAATTTTATTTGATTAACTTGTGTTATTTCACAACTAATAAATTAAAAATAATATAAAGTATATTTGCCGCACGTTCCAGGGTGGAAGATACTATCAGTATCGCCCTGGTGTAAGACCACCATTCAGAATTGAAACGTTGCTTGAAATGGCTTCTGCCGTGTTCCCATCTTCCTCTTCCCTATCTCCTTCCCCTCCCCACTGCCTTCAGCCTCACAACATATCCCTATTGGGGATGCCATAGTCCCACTGGCTCCAGACGGGAGCAATTGGGACTCTTGTGCGGTATTCATGTAAAAAAAAAATCCTTCCACTCCCCACTACCTTCACCCTCACAACATGCCACAATTGGGGATGCCATAATCCCACTGGCTCCAGACGAGAGCAGTTGGGGCTCTTGTGCGGTATTCACGTAAAAAAAAATCCATCCACTCCCCACAACCTTCACCCTCACAACATTTTTTATTTTTATTTCATTTATTTAATAAATGTTACAAAAATTTCATGTTATTATGTATTCTATAAAGTTTATTCTAAAAAGTATATATATTATTTAATTTATCTTACACCTTTTTTTTAGCAAAGCTCGTGTTAAAAAGGCGGAGACAACGAAATGTAGATAACATGCCACAATTGGGGATACCATAGTCTCACTGGCTCTAGACGGGAGCAGCTGGGACTCTTGTGAGGTATTCATGTAAATAAAAATTTAAAAAATAAAATAAAAAAAGAACTTCAAAATCACAGAATGTGAAAACAATGTAACTTCAAAAATTTGATGAGTTGTTCAATTTTTTTGAAAAGTCCCGTGCATAATCTTAATTACTTTTATTGTTTAAAAAAACAACACGTTAAATAAGCAATGCTTAACTTCATCGGGGTTAACTAATTACATCGGCTTTTGGGAACAACTCAGGTCTCTTAGAAATCATTGTGCCTCTCTTACTATCATAGTGACAAATATGATCCAAACGGTGTTAGAAATAGAAATCACCATGCTTTATATTCAACTAGCAGACCCGGCCACACGTTACTGTGGCTTACCCAACCTTTATAACCAACGCCATCTGTTAATTTGCCCAGCTGCCCGCTGCCTGAATTGAATCATTGAATTTCTCAAATTTTTCATACTAAAATATGCATATATTGTATACATAAACCTTCCTCTTGAATCACTCTATCGATTGGTGAAAACCATATGAAAATCCATCGAGCTGCGGGAGCGACTTTCTTTTACACTGTGTAAAGATTCTAAAAAATAATTCAAGTGTGCACCTTTATGAAACCAAAGTTTCCGGACAATTTTGTTTATTAATAAATTTTTAATAAATTATTTTTACATGAAACGATAAAAATATGAGACGTTTACAATACATTTGTCTAATAAAATATGTAGGTGTGTGTGTTACCGCCACAGGTTTTTTTTTTAATTTCAATTAGAAAAAACGTATGGGGAGTTATTTTAAAAACTTTTTTATGTTTGCATTCAAATTTTTTATATTTATAAAATAACGTGTTTATTTCTAACTAGCTTTTTCCTGCGGCTTCGCTCGCAAGATGTTACGGGATTCCCACTTTGCCTCCACCACCTTCCCTCTCCCCACTCCACTCCCTCCCATAAACCCCCCTCCTCCCTCCACCCACCCTTTCCACCACTCCACTTCCCCATCAACCTCCTTCCCCCCCCCCTCCACCCACTCCTCCCCCCCACCACCTTCCCAATCCCCACTCCACTCATCCATCAACCCCCCTCTCCCTCCACCTCCTTCTCCACCCACCCCTCCCCCAACCCATCCCCCTCACCACTCCACCTCCCACCACCTTCCTCCACCATCCTCCCCCCCCCTCACCCACCCCACTCCACCACCTCCACTCCACTCCCCCCATCAACCCCCTCCCCATCTCCCACCCCCCCCTACCCTCCTCCCCCCTCACAACACCCCCTCCCCCCACTCACCTCTCGCATTCCACACATTCATTCCCGATACATTCAGTTTTCAAACCTATTATAATTTTGTATACAAATTTCATAATGCCAGAACTCCACGGTAGTTTTATACAAAATAACGAACAAAAAAAAGAATTATCCAATTTAGTGCAGTCGTTCGGGTTTATGCGCATACATACATTTAGTTGATTCATTTTTTGAGATAGTTTTTAAGTACGACGCCAACAAAGCACTCTTTTTAGGGTGAATTGCCTGATTAAAAAAAAAACATCGTTTCCAAAGCGACAATTGGTTTGCTTTTTTTCTGGGACAGAAAACGTATGATAAATAATTTCATAACGCCACAGATTATTCATAACGCCAGAGCTCACCAATATATATAGATTATAGATCTCGCAAATAATGTAGCTTTCTATTACTGAAAGAATTTTTAAAATCCATTCAGTAGTTTTTGCGTGAAAGAGTAACAAACATACAAGTAGGATAATAAAAATCGAAAGCGTATTTCGTCACCTTTCGAAAACAGTTTTTAGCCTGTGGATACATATTCAGAAACATTCGATTTATTTTTTTATTGCAAAGCGGAAATATTTTGGCCTTATAACTCTCTGTAGGAAGAGGGGAAGGGGGGGGGGATAAATGGCGTAATTTACAGAGGAAACATATTTTTAAAAAAGGGTCAGTTAAAAAGATTTTTTGATTTTTTTATTATTGTATAAGAGTTGCATACAATGGGAATTTATACCCGCTTAGCTACTGCAAGTAGCTTATCAGCATTTAAACTGTTCCCGTTTTGAAGATCATTTTTTTTTACATGAGTTCTACACAGGAGGCCCTGAGGAAAATAATTTCCCTCAGGGTCTATGACATCTTCGGGGATGCTGTGTGGAGGGTAAGAAAGGGAAGGAGAGGAGAGTTTTGGGAAGGAAAAGGGTTTAAGGGGTGGCTAGGAATCTGGGGTTAAGGGTGTCCTGGTCATCCGCCTCCAAGACCTGGACAAACCTCACTCTATGAACCCGGGCACCCCTGCTAAATCACCAAACGTAGCGAACCACTTTGGGTGACCTATGGCAGAGGTGTTGGTTATCCAATAAAGGTTCCCGGGGCGGCGGTACCCATTCCCGCCTCCCATATTGAAATGTGCATCAGTGTTTCATCAATCTCGGAATAAAACTGTAGATTTGTATAAAAATCAAAGACCGCCACAGTCGCTCTTCTTGTACGAGTATAAATATGTTGTATAAATATTGCATACAAGGAGTATATAAAAAATATCGAAAACAAAGTCAAAAGTGATCCGAAATCCTTCTGGAATTTTGTTTCCGGAAAGAAGAAAGCCGGTGGGATTATACACCAAGTATCATGGAACGGACATACACATACAGGGCCCGATATTCCAGAAGCATTTGCAGAATACTTTAAGTCTGTATATGGCGAACAAAGTGCTGAATTTGACTCCTATACTCCCGGAGGTTACTCTTCATTAGTTCAAAATGTAGACATGATACGTGTGCACAAAAATGATTTCCTAGCGGCAGTCAAAAAACGTAAACCAAAAAATCTGTTGGACCAGATTTTATTAATACAATTATTTTGAAGGGATATGCCGAACATTAAGAGGAACGCATGCGTGGCCTGTTTCATACAAAATTTTGTTTTGGATTTACGGCTAAAATATCAAATTAATTGTTTTTTTCTTTTTTTAAAATAATAAGTTAGGCATGTATACAGTTAGGATGTGAATCCGATTTTCGATTTTTGCTTTAAATTATAAAATATAGGCCCCAAAAGATGACGATTTATCCATGAATTTAGGAGGCAACTTTGGAATTTTTTTCTGGGCATATGGACGCAATTTAAAAAAAAAACTCCTCACATCCTGAGTCAGGAATATGATGGAGTATACGATAAAATTTTATTCTGCACTGAAAACAGTTTTATTCGTGTAAAAAACCGAATTTAGATACGCGCAGATTTGTAGTAAAATTACTTAGGTTTTTTGTTGTTGTCTCATCCACTCATTTGCCAGCCGGACGGGGCAGCTTGTACGGGGTAGCTTGCGCGGGTCGGGGAGAAGGAGTAAAATCGCGCCAGACAAACTAATACATACATAACTCAATCGCCATACATTAACAATGGGTGTATCTATGTCTTTGTTTGTTGACAATATGCAGGTGTTCGTTGTTTTAGAATCGTTTTCGAATCGTTACCGAAAAAATCGAGAACCATATTCAACGTATTTGTGTTTACTTGGTAGGTAGTAAGATTATCATTTTTTGCAGTTCAGCTTTTATTTTTTAAATATTTTCTACGATATCGGGGTACCTACCTACCTAGGTATTTATGGCAGTGAGGCATGGGAACTGGCAGAGGAGAATGAAAGAGGTACCTAGACTGAATGCGAGGCGGGTATGCGTACCACTGCCCCGGAAACCATTTATTGGATAACCAACACTTCTGCCATAGGTCATCCCAAATGGTTCGCTACGTTTGGTGACTTAGCAGGGTTGCCCGGGTTCATGGGGTGAGGTTTGTCCGAGTCTTGGTGGTGGATGCGTCTGCCCACCAGCTGCATGGCAGGCCGGATCGGGAGAGAATGGTTGAGGGAAACCCTTTGACGTCTCCAGCCGTAGGTACTCTCTCTGAACATCGCCTTGCATCGCAGTGGGAGGGATGGATTCTTGCATCCGTCACTCCTAGATGCACTGACCCACAGATTCCTAACCATCCGCAATACTTACCCTTTTATTTTTCAGAACTTCCTCTTCTTCCTTTCCTAAAAAGACCCCTTATTTTCCTCAGGGCCTCCTGTGTGGAGCTAATGTTAAAAAAGCTGTAAAAAGAGATCCCTGAGGCGTATGCATAGAAAACAAATATATATATACATAGTAAATTCCGAGACGCCGATTTTGGAACTTTACAGAATAATTGAATGTGAAGTTACACATATTATTTGACTTTCAAATCTGACATATTAACAAAGGACAAGATTATGTTTTTATACAATAGCTCCACACATGCCCAGAAGAAAATAATTCTCCCCTATAAGGGCCTATGTCATCTTCGGGGATGCTGAGTGGAGGGTATTTTTAGGAAAGGAAGGAGAGGATGTTCTGGGAAATAAAAAGGTAGAAGGGGTGGGTGAAATTGTTATTATTTTGAATTTAAGTTTTCTAAAGGTACAATATTTTATTTCTTACTGGCGAGTTCCTGGCATGCGTTGCAATGACACTTAATAAAGACATTGTTTCTCCCTGCGTGTCCTTTCCCATTCGTCCCGTTCCCTTTCCTCTCTCTCGTACCCTTCTCCTCACGTTTTCCCACTCTGTCTTCCCTCTCTCCACTCCCATCTTCCGCTTCTCCCGTCCTGCTAACTCCCCTCCCTCCTCCCGCATTCCATAAATTCAGTCCCGATACTTTCAGTTTTCAAACAGCTCGCGTGCCACTTAAAGCATACATACCTAGTATATTTGCGGCACGTTCCAGAGTGGAAGATACTCTCAGTATCGCCCTGATGTAAGACCACCATTCAGAATTGAAACGTTGCTTGAAATGGCATTAGCCGTGTTTGGTGACCAGATCTGAATAGCCAGGTACTTCCCCACCTTCCTCTTCCCGATCTCTTTCCCCTCCCCACTACCTTCAGCCTCATAGCATACCCCAATTGGGGATGCCGTGAGGCATCTCACTGGCTTCAGATGGGAGCAGTTGGGACTCTTAAAATTCTAATAATATTTCTAAAATTCTAAAATTCTCTTAATATTCATAAAAAAAAAATCTTACCACTATATATATTAACCATCGCGGGCATGCGCACATCAAATCCCCAGAATTGCATCGCAATAGGATGATTGGTTTAGCAACGCGTATGGAACAAACACACATACAAGCAAACATACATTCATTTTTATACATAGATGTTTCGTAGAGTTCCTTGCAGAATTGTATAATATTATTATTATTTTTTCCGGAGCTCTTCTAACAATACATGTCTCAGCTAATATTGAATGAACTGAGCAAAAGGGTGATTTCTCGTCTTGACGAAAATATATTGACATATAAAATTAAAATTTTGTTTCGGTGGTTTCTCGCGTTTTTACTGTGTACACGTCGAAACGCGGGACACCGGACACACTAACACCATTACGAAATATGTCGGGAGTCTCCCATATTATAGGACGTGTCGCTATAGATATTATCAACAAAAGGGGCATTGCACCGTCTTCGTGCAAGTATTCGGGCATGGAAATAAATGCCTTATTTTGTAACGCTCAATTTTACTTATTTACAATTTTACGTCATGCATCCGATTCCCGTATCTCCTATAACAATATAATATCTCCGTTAATTTCAGAGCACTACACAAAAAGATCATTCCTCGTATTCTCCGATAAAATGATGTTACATAATAATTACGTGCCCTTTTCTTTAAAACTCTATAACACCATATTTTGCTCGCTAGCGCTGCAACTAAATACCACTACATAGAAATCTTCCCTTCCCGCCTCCCCGCTTACACACCGCAAATACAATATTTCGTTAGAAAGGGACAAACGAAAGACATGAGATTATTGAAGATCTACTTCGGTCGCCGGCAAACAATGGTCTTAATGTCACCTATCTTACATATATTTAATATTTCTCTAAATTCAGGTAAATTCCCCGACCGTTGGAAAATATCTAAGGTCACGCCCCTACACAAAAGCGGCGATAAATCAAATGTATCGAACTATAGACCTGTGGCGATTCTTTCGGCACCGGCCAAATTATTTGAACTTATTATACAAAAACACATCTATAGTAAAGTAGAACCTTTTCTCATAAATCAGCAGCATGGGTTTAGAGTAGGCAGATCCACAACGACCAACTTAATGGTTTTCACGGATTATGTCGCAAATACATTGGATAACAACGAACAAGTAGACGTATCGTATAACGATTTTGCTAAAGCTTTTGATAAAGTAGATCACCTCATATTACTAAAAAAGCTTGAATATTTTGGCCTCTCATATAGAATGCTTCTGTTCTTCCACAATTATTTATCTAACAGAAAACAATATTTAGTTTATGGGCAGTTTGCTTCAAAACCTTACTTCACAAACTCTGGGGTCCCGCAAGGGTCTAATTTAGGACCTCTATTATTTTCTATGTTTATAAATGATATAGCTCTGTTTATAAATTTTGTAATTTATTTGTTATTTGCTGACGATATTAAACTTCATACCAACATAATGTCGAAAGTAGATTCTATTCGTTTACAAACCGATATCGACGGAATCGTAGAATGGAGTAATCGGAATAAACTCTATTTTAACAGCGGAAAGTGTACAAGTATGTGCTATACAAGGGCTAGGAGTACACTATATTATAACTACAAAATGTCTGGTACCTCGTTAAAACATATTTCACAAATGAGGGATTTAGGAATCACTTTTGACACACGCCTGACATTCCGTTCTCATATCGATTCGGTGTGCAACTCTGCGATGCGAATGCTAGGTTTTGTAATCTGCAACGCAAAATCTTTTTCCAACACAGCAGTCATAAAAATGCTCTACTTCAATCTGGTTCGCAGCATTCTCGAAAGTGGATCAGTAATATGGGGGACCCGAAGATGCCCTATACGCAAATGATGTTGAAAAGGTGCAAAAAAAGTTCATGCGGTACCTGTACATGCGAGAGTTTGGGTACTACCCTTTGTTGTATCCCTCTGATTTTCTCGCGGGAATGCTGGGACTAAATCTTCTCGACGTTAGGAGAAAAATTACAATGGTACTAGTAGCACACAAGCTGCTAAACGGGCACATTTGTAATCCTGATGTCCTGGAAAGGATTTCACTTTATGTCCCCGATAACTTCACCAGAGCAAGGTAACACAGACTTTTTACTTTTCCTAGAGGCAGGACCAACCTACCAATCGTTATGCCTCTGGGGAGAATGACCTCACTATTAAACCTTTCTTCTAAAATTGACATTTTTCAATCGAACTACAATCATTTCAAGAGCGAAATAAAGGTATTCTTTAGCACCTGTCATTATTAATGTACCTATATAATTAATGTATTACACTATTAACAAAAAATTGTGAAATGTAATTGGATATATATGTTAACTGTTTTTCACAATAAATAAATAAATAAATAGAAGATTGGCAGATTCTTGGAAATTTATGGATGATAAACCAAAAGTATGGGAAACACTGCTCTAAACCACAAAGCGTAGAGTTATGTGGGTAATCCCCTTCTCTCTGTCCAAGTCCGTTATTGTCATTATTGTCGGCATTATAACACTTGCCAAATAGTACGAGTATTACAAATACTAATTATTGTCTGTTGGGTAATGTGGCCAAATAGTGGGGAGAGCCGACACAACACAGAGTCACGTCAACTACCGAAGTACTGCCAAAATACGATAATTTCTTCTAAATGTCAAATGTTTAAGGCGCCGCAACCGGGCTCAAAAAGAAGAAGATTGAGAGATATGAAATTACGAGTGTTAGAACAGCGGCCAACATTTAAAGGGACAAAAACACGACTCGTTTAAAATAGAGCAAAAATCTCGTGGAACGTATCTTAGGTATCATTTAAAGAAACATTGTGAAGTTTTTCACAACTATAACTTGTAAAATAACTGAAACAAACGTGTTTTATAATAATTTTCGGAGCATACTTTCCAATTTTTTTCTATGGAGGGAATTTTATATAATTTGCATTTCGGCATGGAACGCGTCTAGATATTATCTTCAAAAATAACATATATTTTTTTAAGAGCTTAAAAACTTTATCAGCCTTACTAAAAAACCCAGTGAAAATTTTATTCAATTGACAAACGGCCGCGGATGTGAAAACATTACTAATTAAAAAATTGTTCATGGAAAAAAAATACACTTGGTTTACACAGGCTGAGGGGGTAGTTTATCTGTGTTTTATTAATGATGTCTGAACGAAATTTGGAATTTTTTCAAAGTATTTTGAATGTTCTATATATTTCTTTTTTTTGAAGGTGTCGTAAAAACAAATACCATTTATGAAAACTAGATAAAATTACCTTTTAGATTTGTGTATTTAAAATACACTTTAGTTTTCAAAAACTGCCATATTTTAAGATCCAAACTCGGAAAAAAATTTCTTACCCAAACATTTTTGACCAAAATGTAGAAAAATTTTTAAAAAATCAAAGTTTCAAAAACACAGTCCTTTTATGTAATAAATTTGGAAGGAAACTATCACCTCACTTTTTCCTCGTGCATACAATACAAAAAATAATAAAAAATTTCAGAGTTTTTTTATTGCCAAAAAAATAACTTAGAAATAATAACGACATTTCAAACAGATTTCTTGCATCTCTAAAGACGTTACTTTCTTTGATAGGTTTACGAACACATGTATTAATGTATTATGTATTATGTTTGTATATTAATATTATTAAAAAAATCACTTTTAAGAAATTCTCTTAAAATGTAAATTTTAACTTTTAAGTAATCTATAAAACAATATTCTGACAGTTCAACTTTGAGAGTACGGCGTTTCTACAATAACTTGATTAAACTGATGTAAACCACACAAATAACATGGTAAATATATCAATTATGTGAAAAGAAGAGTAAATTCGTCACTACAATAGAAATTATTAAGTAAAATCACAACATGTAGGTACTAACAAAAAATTTTGACATCCCGCCATAAACACACCGGGCTGTCTTTTCATCGCGGGCCGTTGAGAATTAATGCACAAGCGCGCCAATAATGCCCCTGGCGGAGAAGAATTAAAACAACATTCTTTCCTAGTAAATTAAAACCATATACAACGTTGCCAGATCTTCAATGCATTTTAACAGCGTGACCACATAAGAAAGCTTATTGGTAATAAAACGTGTTTTAGTATACACGGGGTTTATTTATGTTATTGCAATAACACAGGTTATCGGCCGTGAAAAGTTTTTTTTTTTAGTAAGGCTGTAAATGTTTAAGGGAGATATGTAAGAAATCGGTAGAAATGCGGGTAGCGGCGCCGCCTTAAATTGTGGACCTAGTTAAAATCCCTTGGGCCTCGGGCCTATTTAGTCATAAATTCAAAATATCTCCGCTTTGCTATAAAATCCAAATAAATGGAATATTTCTGAACGCATTCGAAAACTAAATACTGTTTTTGAAATGTGAAGAAATAAGCTTTAAAATTTTATAATTCGAAACAAACGTATATATTTTTTTAAATAATAACATACAACTAGCAGAAAACCCGCTCCAAGGCTGCTAGGCCCTGCGGGCGTCACAACAGTAGCTTTGTAACAAACTTCCCGTACGAAGATGGTTTTGCATAAAGCGCGGCGTCAGACGCTAGCGTATTAATACTACCAGAAAAAATGGCTCACCTTACGTTTTTTCTAACTAAAATGAAGTTAATTTAATTCTAAAAAAAGGAAACGCACACACGTTATTTTATAAGGTAAATGTATAATAAACATTATGGCCAATTCCCTTTTTGCCGCTTCATGTAAAAATATTTAATAAAAAAATTCCAAAAGTTTCATAATTTTATTTCAAATTGCGGTCGAAAACTTCGGTTTCATATAGGTTTACATTTTAATTATTTTGCAGATAAATTTTAGATTTTAATATAAAGCGTAGTGTTTTCTCTTTCTAAAACCGTTAAAATCACATTTCTAACCGTGATAGTATGGGAGACAACGATTTCTATGAGACTTTAAGAGTTGTTCTGAAAATCAGACGAGTTAGCCTGAGGGGTTAAACAACTCCACTGCGACGGCTGTTCAGTCATTGTAAGGATATCAAACCAAGTGTCCATCAAACAGACTTCGTGGTTGAGTATTTACGATCCTTGGCTAAGAATTCGGAGAACACGGGTTCTAATCACGGCGTGCACGAGTACATTTGTTTTGAAACCGTGAGAATGGTTTTGGTGGCACGCCTGCCTTTTCAAATATGCAAGAGCGAGACGGCAGAACTAGAGTATAAAAGGTGATGAATGTTCCTGCTCGCTCTCCTTACCTACAGAGAGCTCCGTTAGCTAGCACGTAGCTTAAAGGCTTATATTGTGCAAATAAATGTTCAACTCGACCACGCGTCTATCATTATTAAGATCTGCAAGATCACACATCACACGCCTACACAAAAGTTATTTTATATAATTATTTCGAGTATTCGTATACTTATAAGGGTTCCATGCCAACTCAGGATGAAACCAACTCAAAACCACCTCAGAAAGGTCATTAAAAGCTATGAAAAAATAATTTTAAAATAGCCAGTAACCCTAACCTATTTAACCATTTTTTTAAAATATTTTTTTATCATCACTCTTAATGACTTTTCTGAGGTGGTTCTGAGTTGGTTTCATTCTGAGTTGGCCGGTCATCATTTATAAGTGTTCAATCTCGAATAGATTCACTTTCTCGCGTCGCTTCGTCTCTTAAAGGTTAGGGACGAGGGATGCTATTGGTTAGAGGTTGCACCCTGCTTAGGCTTATTGATAATAGGCTTGTTGACCGATATAAGGACATGTAAGACTTCGAGAAAGTGAGTTGCCTTCCGGTCATATCCGCGCATCTTCCGTAAGCCCTTTGTTAAAAGGTTTAACGAGCAGTTGAGGGAATGAGTTCCTTTGGGTTATTTATTGTTAATCCATAAAGTTATTGTTATAGTTTTGTATTATTATTGAACTGTATCATATTTGCAAATTGATTGTACCTACTCCAAATAAAGAATAATTGTGTTTCTTCTTCTCCTCGTGCACTGTCCGTTCAACGGACGTTGGCTATCATGTTGGCTATGCGGACTTTGTTTACTGCGGCCCTTAACAGCTCTACAGTAGACTGGCTAAACCACTGTCTCAGGTTTTTCAGTCATGAGGTTCTCCTTCTTCCAGGGTCCCGTCTTCCGGCAATCTTTCCCTGCATTATGAGATGCAAGCTCTTGTACTTCTCTGGATGTCTCATCACATGCTGTGATGGATTGTGTTTACCTTAAAGTAATTGTGGATTTTATTTCATTACCACCACTAAAGTTTGGATTTATTTGTGTTCTTTAACCATTAATTAATTAAAATTAACATGAAGTACATTTTGGAAAGTATCAGAGCAGAAGATACTCTCAGTATCGCCCTGGTGCAGTTTGGTCGTATGTCGGCGAGTAATATTGCAAAAACTGGACGAAATAACTCTTTAAATATTGTGAACATTGATCTATTGTGAACTCTGATATCGGCTTTAGCGTTTTTTTTTTCATTTGATCGCAGAACGCAGGATTAGCAAATAACGACTGTTATGGGTTCAATCTTTGCACCGTAATCCGCGACTGTTATCAACAAACAATTAGTTTCAACGTGCTATTAGCGCATAGATTCCCAGCGAGATGTAATTATCGGATAGTGTACACAGTGTCTGTGACACACTGATTGTACGTAATTTTTTAACACCACTTTTAGACCCAACTGCTTTAAACCACCAACCATCATGAGATAGTGCCTCCGTTCACGGTGATACTTTTTCAATTCAATTCAATTCAATTTATTTATTCTTTAAAAACATTACAAAATTTAAAATTTTAATGCGTTTTTAAAAAAAAAATTAACAGTATTACCTTAAACATTAAATTAAATATATAAATGGTAGGCAAAAAAGAAAAAAAAACTATATAAGTATTAATTGAGCTTGCCTTTTAAAGGCAGCTTCACTGACGCTAAATATGTCGATATCCGAATTAATTCTGTTCAACAGCGAGATTGCTCTCCCGACTGGCATAACCATTGGCAAGTTAGTTCTGCAAGCCGGGAGATAAAACAGTCTATGCTGTCGATGACGGAGATAACCATCGGGAACATAGAAACTAATGCTCTCCATGATAGCCGAGTTTTCGAACCTTCCACGAATCAGTCTGAAGAAATGTGTTACAATGAGCACATCCCTTCTGACCCGTAGAAGGTTCACACCGAGCATGCCCAAGAGAAAGTGGGTAGGGTAGAGCCACGGATAGTAGCCATATTTCCTCAGGTAAAGAAATCTCAGAAATTTCTTCTGAACTCTCTACAAGCTACTCGATCCTCGTGAGCGTATCATACGCGCCGATCGTAAGTACCCCCAGTACAATTTTGCTGGTGCCCGTACACGGCGCTACGCGACCTCTGTCGGTTTCCAATCAGTATCACGATACCGCCGGTGCTGATCGCACGCGACGCGAAGCATAATTTGTGTCTGATACTTATTCGTTTGACGTTTGACAGAAATGGCGTCGGAAAATGGAAGTAATGTTATATTTGTTCTGGAAGTGGAAAAAATGCGTGTTTACCAGAATATGTAAGAAAGGATTTAGTGGAGAAGGCATGGATTGATGTTGGAAAAAAAGTCACATGACATCGCTTAACAGCGTGTTAACTCCACGGCTGCACGTGAAAAATGATCAAGTTCAGTATATTTCGGGTAGCGCCGTGTACGGAGACTAGCATTAAACCGTAGTATGTCAGCAGGGTACTTGTGGTTTCGTCACAATTACGTAGATTGTAAGTATCTCCAGGGGACTATAACATTACCAATTGAGCGAGAACCAGGGTTATCGTTATTTGTTTTTGGGTGCCGTGTTGCGCTACCTCCTTCTTTAGCCAACGTTTCGGACATCGTTGCAGTGTCCATCATCAGGGTAGATCCGGTAGATCCGGACACATCTACAGATGTTGGCACATTGGATATACCGGAAACGTTGGCTGAAGAAGGAGGTAGCGCAACACGGCATAACACCAGGGTGTTTTTATTTATTTACTAGCTGGTTCCCGGCATGCGTTGCAATCACATATTCAAAGAAATAAATTGTTTCTCCCTGCATGTCTTTTCCCCTAGTTCTTCTTCCACCTTCAGGAGAACTAGGGGAAAAGACATGCAGGAAGAAACAATTTATTTCTTTGAATATGAGATTGCAACGCATGCCGCCTTCCCTCTCCCCTTTCCCTTTCCCGGTCCCGCCAATCCCCCTCTCGTGTTCCATATATTCAGTCCCAATACATTCAGTTTTCAAACAGCTCGCGTGCCACCTTTTACAATTTTTTTATTCAAACTCTCATTTTTCATGTATATTACAAATATTCATTTTTGTATATTATAAGAACAATCAATTCATTTAAAATATCTATAATTCATGATTCGATTCAAAGTATTAGGAGAGTACTTCAAATAATTTAATTAATTGAAAGAGTTTCGCAAATTGAATTTTGATTTAACAATCGATGGTTTGCGAAATGTCATTATCAAATTGTGACATTTTTGACAGTTTCGTAAGAGTTTTGTAATGATTAAAATCTTTACAAATGTATTATCATGTGGTGGTAATAATCCAGAAACCTTCGCGAGGACGGAAAGAAGGTATTTTGAAAGTTACAAACATTTCATATACTTAATATAGCAATACATAGACATTTCCGAACTCGTATACCCCTAAGCATATTTTGATTTATATATATAATGTTTGTGCAAGAAGTTTTTCTTGACAAAGATGGCAGTGTTTAAAACGGTATACCGCCCGACGCTCACTTACGGCCACCAGACATGGATGCTAAATGAACGAACACGCTCTAGAGTCCAAGCTGCCGAAATGAGATCATATAAGAAAATCCACGATCCGATATGATCTAAACATTGAACCACTGCTACTCTTCATAGAAAAATAGAGACCTCCAGTCCAATTTTTTTTATTTTTTTTAATGAATAAAGACCTTCAAACTTAAATAACTGCATTTTTATTTTTATTTTTATAGTTAGTTTTAATAGTTAAAATAATTGTCAAAGTTTTAATTTTTAAAGACTCCCAGAAACGCACCGTATCTATGGTGGTCTTCACCATTTTGAATCAGTGATGTTATGTCGAGGGAAATTTCCCTAGATCTAGGGGAGAAAAATATTTTTTAGGGATAAGGGAAATCAGGACAAAATCTAGGGAAATTTCGAACTCTGGCAAAATTTTTATTACATATGACAATATTACTGGTATTATTTATATATATATATATATATATATATATATATATATATATATATATATATATATATATATATATATATATATATATATATATATATATATATACGTATATATATACGTATATACTATATTTTTTGGAATTCCTATGAATCTTAATTATTGTTCATGTACTTACATGCAATGTTATTTTTAACACTGACAACTCAAAATGATATTAGGGAACGTACCCATACTACGTGACACGTTCGGGGGGGGGGGGGGGGTCTTCAAAATACCATGCTTGGTACAAATGAGCGGCGGGTTGCTTATGATTTTTATTTTGCAAAGTGTTTTTTTTTTAAATTTGGAATTCAGTTTCTAATTCAGTGGTGAGTGTATTCATACTTTTAAATTATTACTTCACGTAGCAAAAAGTGTTTTATTTTGAAAATCACGGTATTATTAGTATATTTACCAAGTTCCGATATCTTTCCAATTAATTATCATATTAATTAACATATAACAGGATTAGTGTTACACAATCGGGTGGCTACGTAGGTAATTGCGTAAATGTGAAATTCTAGGGAAATTTCACTTCGAAATCTAGGGAAATAATTTTTTTGGTCAGAACATCCCTGTTTGAATGAATAATCCAGAAGAATCATGGCGGCAGTGTTGCCAACTTAGCAACTTTATAGCTAGATCTAGCTATTATTTGATGTCAGACAGCTACATTTTAACGAAACTTGTAGCTAAACTTTTTAGCAACTTTTTATAGCAACTTTTCGTCATTGTTCGACATTTCTATTTCGTCATGAGACGTGAGGCTATCGAGCAAAGAGAATATAAAACGCTACGTTGTACAGTAAAAAGTAAAAACCAAACGCGACTCTATGGTCAAAGACGCTATGGTATAAGTGGCGTTGGCCGGGAAATCCCCGTTTCCTGCTGCACTAGCTCTCCCTCTTTGGAGTACAGTATACAGTACCACAAACTTTGATATTTCTATGAAATATTCGTTCACAACTAGCGGAACAGATAAGTTTGTGGCACTGTAGAACACCACCGGAACAGATAAGTTTGTGGCACTGTAATATTATTCTGTGCGCTAGCTAGCTAAGACAGACAGAATACAACCCCCCCCCCCCCCCCCCCTAAACGTGTCACGTAGTATGGGTACGTTCCCTTATCTACCTACTGTAACGTTTAGCTACTTCTAGCAACTTTTTGGGGTAAAAAAAACTGGCAATATAGCAACTTTTTGTAAGAAGTCTAGCAATTTGGCATAGCTAACAGTTGGCAACACTGCATGGCGGTCATGGTGGAATGTTTTGTAATGACTTTTAGGTGTGAGGTGTGTTTTATATTCAAGATTAACTGCTTTTAATATAGAAAAACATTGGTAAAATGTCCACATTTCACCGCTACTGTTATTGTATTTAATCAAAGTGCAATATAAAAACAATAAATCATCTCTTTCATTGCAAATACATGTGACATCGTGTTTTGTGTCAGGCGTTACTTTGTAGGTACATTGTTTTTTGTATAATACATACAGAAACACTGGTATTTATAATACACTGATCATGACGAGTGTGTAACAACTTGTATAAAAAGCCCTATACTAAAAACAATTTGAAAACACATAACCAAATGTCAAAATAGGACAAGACTTTAACCTCAAATAGACAAAATTTATTGCAGATTGTCCGCAAATATAGCCCTTTTCGTAAATTGTTGAGGGCCTAAATTATGTTTCAATAAACACAATAACTATTATTTATCTAAATCTCTATACACAGTATGAAAATAAACCAAAAACACGAAATGTTGAATTGCATAGGTACGTGTGCACTTCAAGTCATTTCAAATGTCAATACACACTATCACCAGGTGACAGGTTAACAGTGACGTCACCGTTAACCATTTCAGTAATGCCAACTTAACGCTGTGTTTTGAGAAGAGGTTTAAAAATGCACTTTTTAATAATTTTTTAAAAACTCTGCGTTTAATATTATTAAATAAAACTTATATATTCAGAATCAGCGTTTCTTGGTCTATATGAACATATTTTTTTAAAGCCATAATATTTTTCACTGGAGTTCCTTATTGCAACTGAGGTGGCTTGGGCATGTACTAAGAATGTCTAATGACCGAATTCCGAGGAAGAAACTGAATGCGATTCCAGAGGGTAGACGTCCAGTGGGCCGCCTCAGACACAGTTGGGCGAGGCAACTCCAGAAACTGTGTGAGAGGATGGGTCTACCATGGACAGAGGCCAAACAATCGGCACAAGACAGGGATGTATGGAGGAGCCTTGTCGATGCAGTGGGTCCCCGACCCGAATAGGACAAAGGGAAGAAGATGGTGATGATGAAGAAGTTTTTCTTAACCATCTATTATTTAGACGAAGAAATATTTTTAAGATGAAACTGGGCTGTGTTCTTTTGTACAAACATATTTTCCCAATTTCCTCTCTGGATTGTGACACTAGTGCAAATATTTTTTAATATAATATAGATATCGACCACTAGCGTGTCGGTACGTTTCGATTTTTTTGATAAGTTACTTTTATAGGAGTTAGGACCCTCCAAAAATCGTCAAAAGTGTCTGGTTTGAATGCTATCAATAGACGTTCAGTACCTATACAAACTAGTTTTGAATTATTTTTTTCAAAATTAAAACGGCTCAAGAGATGGCCCGAAAATAGTTATTCAGTTATTCGTAAAAAAGGATTATAATTATAATTAATATTTAATTTATTAATTTAATTAAAATTATTATAGTTATTCGTAAAAAGGGAATTTTTTTACGAATTGATTTTTTATTCGCATTAAGTTCCAGTCGCCGTGTACGCCTTATCCGATGAGTGACTAACATGTTTTTAGATAGCAAATCCATCGAGCAAAGTCGTAAGTGGCATAATGTAATATGTACAAGGGGAAGCATTTTGATAAAAAAAGATAACTTTGCGGATATTTTATTGAATTTTTTTATGTTCTATTTTTAAGCCTACTGCTGATTAAGCTGTACAGATTACAGATTATATCAACACCTGGATAAATTATATAGCGCCTTTTTTGTAAAAGATCACCTCAAGGAAATAACACGGGTTCATGAGATAAGATTTGTCCAGGTCTTAGCGACAATTGCGCCTGCCCGCCTAACGCGTGGCGGGCCGGATCTGGTTGGGGGAGACCTTTTGATCTATCCTTAAGGACTCGATTCATACGTCCGTCGCTCCTGGACACGCTGACCCCCAGATTCCTACCCACCCCTCATACATATTCCCTTCTTAGATCTTTCTCTCCTAAATAGACCCTCCACACAGCATCCCCAAAGTCGTCTATTTTTTTTTCATGAATACCGCACAAGAGTCCCAACTGGTCCCGTTTGGAGCCAGTGGGACTATGGCATCCCCAATTGGGGTATGTGTGAGGCTGAAGGCAGTGGGGAGGGGAAGGAGATAGGGAAGAGGAAGGTGGGGAAGTACCTGGCTATTCAGATCTGGTCACCAAACACGGCTAAAACCGTTTCAAGCAATGTTTCAATTCTGAATGGTAGTTTTACACCAGGGCGATACTGAGAGTATCTTCCACTCGGGAACGTGCCGCAAATATACTATATATTATTTTAAATGAATAAGTTGTGAATAACACAAATAAACCAAGTATCTTTGGATGATTTATATTTAGTACCACCAAGCACCAAATTAATTGCAATTTATGCCCAAATTCGCCCAAACACGGTTACAAGTTACAACCATTTCAAGCTAAAACTGGACCGATTTTTAAGATTATTTTTTTTACCACTGTATTAAAAGAAAATATTCTGTATCCGTAAGTTTTGCTTTTTTTATAGATTCATTGTCTAGTTTGTATACTGAACAACTGAACGTCTGTTGATGGCGTTCAAACCAGGCAATTTTAACCATTTTGGAGGGTCCTAACTTCTACGTATAAGAAGTAACTTGACAACAAAAGCAAAACGTACCGACACGCTAAAGGTCGATATCTATATTATATAAGGTCTTTACATATGAAATTGGCGTTTTGCCGTACTAGCAACTTTGATCTTAAATATCTTCTCTTTTGTTAGGAATTCCAAATTCAAATTTATACAGCTATTTACTCATATAGGTATTTGTGTTTCGAAAATTATACCTAATTCATTTGTTTTTTTCCTTAATTGTTTTTTTTCTTTGCGTCACTTAGTTTACAAAATGGAAAACTTGAAATATCGCGTTATTTACGAGTACGAGTTCCACCGTGGCATCAGTGCTGCAGAAACGGCTCGAAGGATTAATGATGTGTATGGCGACGGTGCCGCAAAGTAAAACACAGTGCGTATTTGGTTCCAAAGTTTTCGTTCTGCAAATTTCGACCTACAGAACAAGCCCCGTGGACGGCCGGAGACCAAAGTTGATCATGAAGAATTGAAGGCTATTGTGGAAGCAGATCGATCCATCGCAAACAACTTCCGAGTTAGCTACAGGCTGCGGTGTTAGTGATAAAACTGTTTTAATCCCTTGAAGCACATTGGGAAGGTGGAAAAGCTTGAAAGGTGGGTACCTCACAAATTGAGAGAGAGCGATGTTGGAGAGAGTCTACGCGAACTTCCAAGAACGCCTCCAGCACTGCATCAACGATTTCGGCCACCACATGCCTGATGTGATTTTCCACACTTGACTGTCTCAAATGCTATTTCCTTGCGAACCTGATTCCATCAATAAATTTGTTTTTGAGTAAAAATTAACTATTTTATGATTTTTTAAAACCGTCCGTCCTCTCTGCCGCACCCTGTATTTGGATTTTATTGCAAAGCGGAAATATGTTTTTTACCTACTGGCAAAATACGCTCGAATTTTGAAGGGTTAAAGACCAAAAGTTATGATTATCGTGAGTCATGATTACTTGTGCAATGTGCATACAATGGCCATGAATAAAAAATAATATGGAGTGAAATTATATTCACAGAATGCAATGCCAATTGAAGAACATAATTCAATTAAAACTTGTGTTTTTTTTTCAATACAAAGAGTATTTTTTTTATCCTTGACTGAAAATGGTCTAGCTACAACAGCGCTGTAAGGCCATTTTCACCAAGTTATAACTAACTAGCTGACCCGGCCACGCGTTGCTGTGGCTAACGAATCTACTGGTTGGTTACCCAACCATTATAACCGACGCCATCTGTTAATTTGCACATAAATCAAATCCGCCCACTCCCTTTATATATTATATATTTCATTATATACCTAAACCTTTCGCATGAATCCTCACTCTATCTATTGGTGAAAACCGCATGAAAATCAGTTCATTAGTTTTTGAGTTTATCGCGAACAGACAGACAGACGCGGCGGAGGGCTTTAATTTATAATATGTAGAGATTAGCTTTTACGTTGTTAATCCGCAGGGGTAGGCAGAGAGGATTGACCATCACACAACTATGCCTTTGTTTTATTCACGTTCACAAATTGTCTTGGTAACCGGACAACGGAAAACAATGACAAATTAACATAATTTTGAAGTAATCTTAAGTTATATACATTGTTTTTTACATTAGCTCCACACAGGAGGCCTAGAGGAAAATAATTCTGTGTAGAGGGTCTTTTTAGGAAAGGAAGGAGAGGAAGTTCTGGGAAGGAAAAGGGTATGAGGGGTGGGTAGGAATCTGGGTGTCAGTGTGTACAGGAGTGACGGACGTATAAATCCATCTCTCCCACTGCGGTGCAAGCGAGAGTATGGCTGGAGAAGTCAAAGGGGTTCCCTCAACCATTCTCTCCCGATCCGGAACGCCGTGCAGCTGTTGGGCAGACGCATCCGCCGCCAAGACTCGGACAAACCTCACCCCGTGAACCCAGGCACCACTACTAAGTACCAAACGTAGCGAACCACTTGGGGTGACTTACGGCAGAGGTGTTGGTTATTCAATAGATGGTTCCCGGGGCGGCGGTACCCATACATGCCTCCCAAATTGTATTATAAAAGTAATAAAAGTCATGAAAAGTTAAAAAGTTATATAAAGTCAGGTGATGAAAAAACCGGGATAAACAGGTCAAAGAGGTTATGTTAGGTTAGCTTTGAAGATTAGATTGTTTGTACATCGCTTGACTTTTCAAAGGTGTGATGATTTGCCACTGTTTTGTTTTGTCACGAAATAAAATTGCACATTTTTTTCAAAAACCATGATTTACGGCCGTTGTTCCCAATCCTACTGATCAACTATTGGCGCAACATTCCTCAAATGGCCGGAAGCCTTGCAGACCGACTAGTATTTTAGGCGGCAGAGTTCTACGACAAGGAATCTAGGACCTTGTACCACGGCTCACCAAGTGCATCGATCGTAACGATCGAAAAATAGTGGGGAAATTTACCTAAAATGACATGATTTTTTTTGTAAATATAAATTTTTCCTGATTTTACAAATTAGAACTGTGTAGCGCGCGGTATTTGGTCCGACGCACGGACCCGAATACTTTCTCCCTCACACGCATAGCGCCGTCTCGCTCGGCGACTTTCGGCTCACCACCTGGACAAGAAGACACCCCATTGGCCGAGCTACCACCTCCGTCATCGGCCGTCTCCGGCACTACCTTGCCCCGAAGGGTATATAACACCGTGCAGGCCTATGTGGAGCCAGAGCATCCAGTCTCCTAGTTAACTAAGCAACAGAATCCTAGTGGTCATTGCCCAAGTTAAACCCTCCCCAGTAAAAAGTCGAGAGAGCCCTGTGGGTCCTCCTTGGGAATTCAAGCAACAGCGCCCTCAGGGACATTACTTGTCGGGAAAAACCTTAACCCAACTAAGAGACCACGGGTCCTCGGTTATGCTAAGTGTTTAGCGAGAATGTTAGTGAACATTGTTTAAACTCTAAGTGATTTTACTTTGTGCTACAACTTTCCTGTACTCTGTTTTTTACTATAAGCTGTGAACCCTGTAACCTTACCATTAAAGGAAACATAATCAGTTTTGCTGATGATACTGTTTTATTATTTCAAGAAGAAAATTGGACTGATACATTTAATGAGGCTGAAAAGGGGCTTAGTGCACTTCAAAATTGGCTTAAAATCAACTCGCTTACCCTTAATATAAGCAAAACAAAATATATAACATTTTCAATGAACTCAAGGGGCCAACCAATAAAATCACTAGAACTAAAATTACATGAATGCCATGGAAATAATATACAATGTTACTGCCCCGTCATCGAAAAAACATAAAATATCTCGGAGTAATAATTGACGAAAATCTTAGATGGGACCTACACATCAAAGGTATTACGGAAAAACTCACAAGCCTTATATATTTCTTCAAAAATCTAAGAAACGTGCTAAATAAAAAGGATATGAAAAAGGTCTACTATGCGTTATGTCATTCTCGAATTGAATATGGAATCATAGGATGGGGATCTGCTGCAAATACGTACCTACACAGCCTGAATACGATTCAAAAAGGAATCATTAAGACCATATTGAAAGTACCAATTAGAACGCCTTCAATTGAAATTTTCAATAACTTTGACGTACCAAATGTACAACAAATATATGCCAAAAATATATTATTGAAGCTCTTCAAAAATAATGAATCCTCTACTAGACCGTGTATGCATAACACTAGATCGAATAAAAATGATATAAAAAATATTCCAAGTTATAAAACCACTTTTGGACAAAGGAACTATACATACTTTGCAACAAAACTCCATAACACCCTTCCCCAAGACATAAAACTAATAAAAAATCCAATTGAATACAAATCAAGAATAAAAATATGGCTTAAAGAGGTCAATGAGAAAACCCTAGCGAAGACGCTAAAAACGACATAGAAGACAAATGAACTATATTTAAATAACTATATTTAATGACTCGGCACAGGACCCCCTAGTGAGGAGGACTAAGAAATACAATATTTTGTACTTAATTTCACATTGCATTTTGTATGTAAAAAAAATTTATATAGTCGCTATAATAAAAAAATAAAAAATAAAAATATGAGAAATAAACTGACCAACGCTGAAAGACTATTTTCTTATAAATACCCTGCCGCAACTGTCAATTCTTGGACAACCCTCGTACATAATAGTGAAATAATAATCATGGGGTAAATTATGCTGATTAAATTATATAGAACACACGCAGAAGAATAGTAGGAATTATGCCAACATTGATTTATTGAGGTATGTTATTATAGACTTTTGTAATGACATTACGTGCAGTTGAGGCATGCTATTTCCGAGAAAGCATTTTCAACTGCATGCAATCTAGGTACAAGTATGTTGAGATTATATTCACACCACGAGACCTTGGGGGAAATGATGTTATCCCTCTTTGAGGAAAAGAAGGTGCGAACATAAAGACTGTAGGAGGGAGAAAACACAGAAGTCGACAAATCGAATCGAACCAAAACGAATCGTAGAAGCGACCTGTGATAATGTTGCAATGTAATGTCAACCGCGTGCAAATTTTGGGCGCGCGTTTGGTACGTTTTCCGGTTCTGCATCCCTGTGACCCTCGGAGCATCTTCTTTTTAAATACCAGTAGAAGGACGGCAATCCCAATTGATGGCTGTGATCTAAAGATTGCGATCTGTTTGTTTCTTTATTTTATTTAATGTGAATACTTCACAAGAGTCCCAGCTGCTCCCGTCTGGAGTCAGTGAGACTATAAAATCCCCAATCGGGGTATGTTGTGAGGCTGAAGGTAGTGGGGAGGGGAAGGAGATGGGGAAGTACCTGGCTATGCAGATCTGGTCGACAAACACGGCTAAAGCCATTTCAAGCAACGTTTCAATTCTGAATGGTCTGTCTAAAACCTGTGCGATACTGAGAGTATCTTCCACCATGGAGCGGCGTTCCACAAATGTACTATACAATATTATTTTTAATTAATTAATTGTGAAAAACCACAAATTAAATTTATTTGCGCACGCCGCGATTCGGTCCCGCGACATTCGGATTTTGATTCAAGAGCCTTACCCCTCGACCACGGCGGCCGTCAAGAAGTATTACGTTTATAATGTTTGCATCTTAAAAATATGTCGTGGATTTTTGAGGCGAAAACTTCTTTAACACCGTTGTGATTTGAAACTCGATGAAACGAAAAAAAACATAAAAAAGAGACAAACACGTACATCTATATGATTTAGCCTGCGAGATAATAATATACATAGTATAATCGGTATCCTCTTTGTGCGGTGCTTTGTAGCTCCCCACTCTTGTCTACTTTAGTTTTATGAAGGTTTCACTTCGCGTGTGAACTGCACACTTGTATTTTTTTCAATAGAATCTGAGTGAACATTATAATGCGGTGACCAAATAGTTGAGTTATACTCAATATGAACTATGCCTTTTGAGTTTTTCCACTTTAGAACTGAAATTTGTAATATGTGACGAAAGTGTTATGTTAAATCACGACACCAGTTTCTTTCAAATCAGTATAATATACAGAACTATTGGCAGGTCGGTCCTACAGTCAACATCGTCACTTGGCAAGTGTTGTTGACATGTCACAATCAAGAGATGCGAGGTTTTCTTTGTCAGTCAAGTTCATCAGAGTATTTTTTTCCACATTATAAACATAACATTACAACAAGAACACTTCTTATCAAGAAATATACCTGAGGAAGTCTCACAAAATAAACAAGCATATAAGGTAGAGAGAAAGAAACTTGTATCATGTTATCAAAGATTTATTACACATATCATGGTAATGTCTTATCATGAAAACTTAACAATGTCTTCCCTTGATTTTTATTATAACTCTTATCAATTTCATTTGGCAATAATTAAAATTTATAATATTCAATTAAGAAAATACTTCCGTGTAATGCGAGATAAGCCGGTAAAAGTGTGCTGTGGGCGTGTTTGTGCGATCGAAGTAAGCTTAATTTTACCTTACTTCTGGCAAAATTTAACAAACATTTTCAAATAAATTAATTTTGATTTTTTTTTAGCATTAGCTCCACACATAATTCCCTTAGGGTCTATGGGAATGCTGTGTGGAGAGTCCTTCGGAAGAGGTCAAAGGATCCACTTCAACCAGTCTCTCCCAATCCAGCCTGCCACGCAGTTGGTGGGCAAAGGCATCCGCCGCAGGGATCCGGACAAACCTCACCCCATGAATCCAGACACCCTTGCTAAAGTCACCAAAAGTAGCGAACCGCTTGGGGTGATCTAAGGTAGAGGTGTTGGTTTATTTTTGAACAATAACTTATTGTCTTTACAGGATGTCTGTATTATTTTTGTCCCATTTTACTATTTTGGAACAATAATTTATTGTCTTTACAGGATGTCTGTATTATTTTTGTCCCATTTTTTGTTAGGTTAGGTTTTAGAAGATATTTTGTTGGGGATGTTTTGACGGGCGGAACCCTAATAAACGGTTCCCGGGGAAGCGGTATCGCCTCCCAAATTGAAATCATGACCACTTCATCTTAAGTTCATTAGACTGTTTGAGGCCTGAGAGTCGAAAGGTCGTTTGCCAACTGAAGATACGTTTGTTTTCTTTCAAACAACACTTCTTGAGATTAGCTACTCAGTGGTTTAAATACTTGCTTATATTAGGTATCTGTTGACTGACAATCTGTAGCATTTGAAAATATATATTCATTGAACAAAATCATCGTTGGAAAGAACACAAAGTGATTTTTTTAAACGTTTTACGTACACCGTTAAAGTAAGTAAGCATTTAACTAACTAAATAAATAATAACTAAAGGTAGAGAGAGAGGGTAGACCGCCAAACAACTTTGTCGTGCATTCTCATTTATAGATCCTTCATACGTCTCCATGACCCGACTCAAGCATTTGATTCACTTGGTTATGCTATGTCTTCCTCGGACGTTCCCGACATTTGTACCAATCGCTTTAATGTCATATCCATACTAATATTATAAATGCGAAAGTGCGTGTTTGTTTGTTGCGCTTTCACGCCTAAACTAAACTGATTTTTAAAATTCTTTCATCAATAAAAAACCACATTATCAGCTAGTAACATAGGCTGTATATAATGGAAAGCTCTGGCGTTATGAAATTTGTATAAATTTAAATGTGTGTATTTCGTATATTTTATTAGCGGCAGGGAGGAAAGACAGGGGGAAGGTGGGGATGGCGGAGAAGGAAGAGACGAGGGAGGGGGAAGGCGGGGAAGGTGGAAGGCAACGGGGACGCACGGGAAAGGACATGCCGATTTCTTTGATTGGCATTGCAACGCATGCCGGGTACCAGCTAGTACATATATATTCCTTTCATAGAATGCTTGCATACAAAGCATAAATAAATATATTGTGAGGTCATGCCTATTTGTAATATATCAAAAAACTACTTACAAAACGCCAATTTCATATTATGAAATTGGCGTTTTGTATGGGAGGAACATAAAGTCGATTTTTTTTAAATATAATATATTTATTTAATCAAAGTATGTACCATTGCTATCTATGCACTTTTGCTATCTCATAGGTAGTTCATCGATCCCTTTACTAAAAAAACCATTCGGACGGGAATCAATAAAATCTTTGGAGGCGGTTTGGACTGCCCCATCGGAGTTGAATTTTTTCCCTTGCAAGAAGTTATCCAAATTTCGAAAAAAATGGTAATCTGTTGGGGCCAGGTCCGGAGAGTGCGGTGGATGTCTTAGACATTCCAATTGAAGCTCCTCTAATTTGGTAGCCGTCTGTTGTGCAGTGTGTGGTCTAGCGTTCTAACGAGCGTTTGTTGATTTGCTTCACTCAATTCGTGAGGTACCCACCTTTCAAGCTTTTTCACCTTCCCAATTTGCTTCAAGGGATTAAAACAGTTTTATCACTAACACCGCAGCCTGCAGCTAACTCGGACGTGGTTTGCGATGGATCGATCTGCTTCCACAATAGCCTTCAATTCTTCATTAGGGAACGTACCCATACTACGTGACACGTTTAGGGGGGGGGGTCTTCAAAATGTCACGCTCCATACAAATGAGCGGCGGGTTGCTTAGGTTTTTGGTCACCGGGGGGGGGGGGGTTAAAAATTACAAAAAGTTGGTCACGTAGTATGGGTACGTTCCCTTATCAACTTTGGTCTCGACGCAAAGAAAAAAAACAAGGAAAAAACAAATGAATTATTATTTTCGAAACACAAATACATGAGTAAATAGCTGTATAAATTTGAATTTGGAATTCCTAACCAAAGAGAAGATATTTGAGATCAAAGTTGCCAGTACGGCAAAACGCCAATTTCATATGTAAGGACCTAATACATAAAATGTGATGGATTATATTATTTATCACAATATGCAAATAAAAATATGCAAAGTGACAGATAATATCACAACATAGTATAATGGCGACCGGACAACTCAGAATCATGCAACTTTAACAACTCCTTTGAAAAGTCATTAAAAGAAAAAAATGGTGACCGGAGACCGGACATGTCTGAATGAAACCAACTCAGAACCACCTAAAAAATGGTTAAATAGGTTATGTTAGGTTAGGTATGGGCTATTTTAAAATTATATTTTTCATAGGCGTTGAGTTGACTTGATTCTTAGTTGGCATGGAACCGAAAAAAAATATAAAATTGGTTAAATAGGTTACTTTAGGTTAGGTTATGGGCAATTTTTCAATTTTTTACATACATTTTAATGAATTTTTAAAGGTGTGTTGAAATTGCATGATTCTGAGTTTTCATGGAAACTAATAATAATAACATATAAAGAGACAGATGATAAGTACCTATTACAACATTTCAATCAAAAATACGTAAGTGACAGATAATCACAAAATTTCATTAGTAAATATTATGTAGTGACAGATTTTATCACAACGTATCAATAAAACTGTATGATAGCACAACATAGTATAAATAATATTTTGTAAAATGACAGATGATGGTATCACAATATATCCATAAAAATATGTAAAGTGACAGATGTCACAACATAGTAAGTATAAATAATATTGCGTAACGTGATGGACGATTTTTTTTTAAATAAGCATGACAGATGATAGCATCACACATCACAACATATCAATAAAAATATTTAAAGTGACAGGAGGTATCACAACTTTCATCATAGTATCACAACATATCGATAAAAATATGTAAAATGACAAAATATATTATGTAAAGTGACAGATAGTTAATAAAAAATCACAACATATCAATAAAAAATATTTAAAGTGACAAGTGGTATCATAACATAGTGCAAATAATATTATGTAAAGTGACAGACGATAGTACCAGAAGTGAAACCTTCAGAAAACTAGACAAGAGTGAGGAGGCTACGAAGCACCGCACATAGTATAGACCACGGACATATGAATATACATGGACCTGCCCTAAGTGGTAAAAACGTATTATTTCCCCCTCCACATGGCGCCGGCTGAAGCACCTCCTTGGAACCGGCTCGCTCCATGTGGAGGGGGATAGAGCCTCGCTTGAATCTAAAATGTGTGACGTCATCATTCTTGCCGTGAACAGCTAGAAGGTAACATCCATACATTTAACGAAATACAACGCCAAAACAGTAGCGTATTCTATACAATATATCTACATATCAATGTGCACATAGCGAATGTGGGCGGTTCTCCAGTGTGCTCATCGGTGGTTACAGGGGTAAGTAAATTATGAAACATTTGTAATAGTGTTTTAACTAAACACGGCAACAAAATATTGCTATGTGTATTGGGGCGAGTTTTTTTGGGGCGAGCATTTGACCTTAGCAAATATGTTATTATCGTGGCAAGCAATTCGCGCTCCCATGTAAAAAGGTCTATTCATTCAAAGCAGATTTTGCTTTTAAGAACTAAATGGTGATATTGTAATGCGAGATGCCTATTTACTGTCAGATTGATTGTATAACGAATCACAGTCATCTTTCCCCTCTTCGCCCTCCATGGTTTGGTTTGACCCCTCACCCGTAACTGCTTGTCTAGTCATTTGGATGTCTATGGTATAGACCGATGGGCTAACCGCCCAAAGAGGAGACCGATTATTCTATCTCATTCTCTCGGAGGTTAAATCCTGTAGATGAATGTGTTTGTCTCTTTTTGGTATCGCTATTTCTCGTTTTCACTTCAAAAATAATAGTAATATTTCATGTAATTGTAAAACTATAGGAAGAGTTCATTATTATATACAGAATAACATTATTTACAAATGAAAAAGTTATTTAAGATATAGTGGTTTAAAACTAATAAAGTGGTATAAGTAAAAACTAAAAAAAATGGTTTTAAACAAAAAAAACTTTTTTCATTTGTGTAACGCCAAGCCACAAAGTGTTTGTTTTCTTCGATAACAGTATTTTTTATTACCAGGGTTATAAAGTATCTGTACGCATAGAGGCAAAATTCGTAAGAAATAGTTCCTGATCAAATTAAACCTATACTTTTTGTATTACAGTATTATTATTACAGCACCACTAGGTAATCTGACTGAATATTATCATTTGTTTATGACAGACCCAGAGAATCAAATTCAGCATTTATTTTATGCAAACAGAGTAGATACCTACATCACTAACAATTCTTCTATTGGATATCTAAACTAACTAACTAACTAACCATCACGCCGTTTCCCCGCAGGGGTAGGCAGAGAGGACGGACCGTCCAAACAACTCGATCTGGGCACACACTCCTTGCCTCGTTCACAGCCATACATCGTCTCATACATGCTCGTGTACTATTCTGACTCTTGACATGGCCCGACTCAAGTATCGGATTCACTTGGTCGTGCCATGTCTTCCTCGGGCATCTATACATATACATACGTATAATCAAAATATGATTGTTTGGGTCACTTGGGTGTATATGAGACAAACCATTCATCCTATTGCGATGAAACTTTGGGGATTTGATGTGCGCATGGCCGCGATGGTTTCTAGTTTTTACAAATACTGGTGAGCTCTGGCATTATGAAATTGGAATGAAAAAATTGTTGTAGGTGGCACGCGAGCTGTTTGAAAACTGAATGTACTGGGACTGAATGCATGGAATGCGGGAGGGGGGAAGGGGGAAGAGAACCCAGGAGGGGAGAGGGGGGGGGGGGAGAACTCAGGAGGGGGAGAGAGGAACTCGGGATGTGGTTTCGCGGGAGGAAGGGGAACCTGGGAGCCGTATTTACAATCCCTACCGCGTTTCAGTCACGCTACGGACTGAAACGCGGTAGGGATTGTAATGCATAAATCGATCACAAATACTACCGCGTTTCAGTCGCGCTACTGACTGAATCGCGGTAGGGATTGTAATGCATAAATCACCTTACAAACACTAGGGTTTCAGTCGCCTTACGCGCTTCGTTGCTCTATCTGTTTTTTGGATGGACCGCGTTTTTTTTTTAAGTATAAAAAAACGCGGTCCATCTTCTCTGCTAACCCCTCCATAATTAAGGTCGTCACAGAAAACAGATAGAGCAACGAAGCGCGTAAGGCGACTGAAACCCTAGTGTTTGTAAGGTGATTTATGCATTACAATCCCTACCGCGATTCAGTCAGTAGCGCGACTGAAATGCGGTAGTGTTTGTAAGTGATTTATGCATTACAATCCCTACCGCGTTTCAGTCCGTAGCGCGACTGAAACGCGGTAGGGATTGTAAATACGCAACCCGGTGTAGGGAAGGGAACTTGGGAGGAGGGATAGGAACTCGGGAGGAGAGTTCGCGAGACGGGGGAAGCGGGTGAGGGGAGTGGGGAGAGGGAAGGCAGAGAAGGCGGAGTGGAACGGGACGAATGGGAAAGGGCACGCAGGGAGAAACAATTTCTTTATTAAGTGGCATAGCAACGCATGCCGGGAACTCGCTAGTTTTTTTATGAAAGATAATCATAGATAATCTATTCCAAGGGTATTACAAAGGTACTTAATTTATGGTTGATGAATCTTAGAAATGTAAGTTCTCTCTGTCTTATAATGGTCATTGTGACATCTCAAATCATTACCTTTTTTCAAGGATGATTTTTTAAATTTATTCTTTATTGAGAAACACGTATATGAATAAAGTAGAATAATTAATATGGAGCAATAATATTACAAAGAAAAACAACCAACTAACCTTCGAGCCGTTGTATACACTCCTTGCTTCATTTACATGGATACATCGTCTTATATACGTATTTTTTAAATCTGATTCCATACATGATCCTGAAACAAGTATTTGATTCAATTGATCGTGCCTTGTCTTCCTTAGGGTCCCTGACTTTTTCTACCATTCTCTTATAGGTAGGTATGTTCAAATCCACCAAGCGTCCCTTTCTTTATCGTATTTTTTTAAATGTGAATACCTCAAAAGGGTCTCTGCTGCTCCCGTCTGGAGCCAGTGAGACTATGGCATCCCCAATTGGATATGTTGTGAGGCTGAAGGTAGTGGGGAGGGGAAGGAGATGAGGGAGAGGAAGGTCGGGAAGAACCTGGATATTCAGATCTGGTCACCAAACATGGCTAAAGCCATTTCAAGCAAAGTTTCAATTCTGAATGGTGATCTTACAAGGGAGGAGCTAGGCTCTCAACTCTCGACTAGCAATCCGGAGGTCGCGGGTTCAAATTCTGGCATGCGCACAATAATCATTTAAATTTATATTTGCAGCATGTTCCAGAGTGGAAGATACTCTCACTATCGCCAGATTTAAAACGTTGCTTGAAAGATTTTAGCCGTGTTTTGTGACTAGATCCGAATAGCTTGGTACTTCCCCATCTTCCTCTACCCCATCTCCTTCCCCACCCTATTACCTACAGTCACACAACATACCCCAATTGGGGATGCTCACTGGTTGGCACTCAACAGTCTCACTGGCTCCAGATGGGAGCAGTTGGGACTCTTGTGAGGTACACACACAAAAAATATATCTCCACATGTGTAGCAAGCATGTGTATAGACACAGTCCTATATTTACCAAAAATACGCGTGGGATCACATTTCAGAACTTAATCAAAATAAAAACTCAATTTTGACATATAGATTAGTTAAGATATTTCTGTAATAATAATAATAAGAATTAGATGCAGAGAGATGAAACAATTTTATTATACTTACAATTTCAGGTTTCTCGTTTGTAAATAAAACAAATGACAATTCGACTAGAATCGTGAGTGCAATATGAAATCTGAAGTGCGCAAAATTCTTTCAGGTGTGATTTCTTGGCAGTATTAATTCTCGGGGTGCAACGAATATCAATTGATCCGACATATTAATTAATTAACAATTACATCCTGGCGTCACCTGTTTGTCAATAAATCGCGTCACCCATCATTGACGTTCACAGCAAATAGGTCGAGGAATAATTTGCGAATCGTGGGGGACATAGAACATAGGCGATCGCCTAACCTCGCTCCTACTCAAGGTTACCCGCTATTTAACTCACTACAAACTAGAATTAATACCTCTATTATATCCACATTGAATTTTAAAACGTTTATAAGTAAAAAAATACTGCGAACTTACATAATATCAATGTAGAATATTAATTCAAATCAATCAAAACGATTCAGGATCAGTGCACTTTTCACTAGTAGTATTTTTGACATTTGATTTTTCACTCTTATTTTTGGGTGGCACCACTATCACTTCACTTATAAACACAAACTGAAATGTAGAGATGAGTTTAAATGGTAAACTTTGTGTGTTTTTAAAGGATTTGTGATTAATTTGAGAGGGCAAAGTCGATGATATTAGTTGACCGTTTGACACTTGTGACTAGGGTTTTGCTGGCTGAAGTACTGAGTTGGAGCAGCATTGCCAGGTGAAAAAACAGAAACTCCTTGGCAAAAACATAAAAAATCCGCACATCTATGAAAAATTTTCAGGATTTTATTCAGCCGCATTGTATTGTTGAATAAAAATATTGATATTATGTCTACTTAGATTATTTACAGATATTATGGAGCAATTTTTGTGAAATATCACCTCAAGGGCGCACAAGATAAGAAAGTACGTATCAAAACTGTATTATTATTAAAAAAACATTCATATTCGTGCTTCGTATTATGTTACTATCTACTATTTTGACTCACTTGATCGTGCCATATCTTCCTCAGGCGTCTCATGCCTTTTAATTTCACGTCATATTAATATTTTGAGCCTTTCGCTTCATCCTCTCTACCTACGCCGGCGGAATCAGCATGATGGTTAGATACTTAGTACGAACAATCTTACCGATCATTAGGTCTCTAGTTTTATTCAACGTAGATAGTAAATTGAATTGTTAGTTTGTTAGTTGGAAGAATTGGAACTTGCTAAAAAAAACTCCCGCACTGTGCTGGAACTCTCCTTTTTCCCTGGGTCTAGGGATTTCTCACTGGACACCGACCGCGGTTGGTAATGTTGGTACTGCGGTAGTAGCGCTCCTTCTTGACATTTCGGTAGCCCCCTCTAGTCCCCTAGCGATCAATTACCAAACTAGAAATGATATATCGGTTGTCCCACTCGCCGCGCTATTTTCAAAACTGAATAAAACAATGTAGGTAAAATCCGTGAACCAAAAACCAAAAAAGCTTTTTAGGTTCATGAAAATTTCCCCCCTGTGCGTGACTTTAATTTTGGTAGACAAAATTGTAGAAGACTGACATTAATTTTAGTAGACAAAAATTGATTGCGCTGCAATCTTTAAGAATGATTTAATTGGCAATACTCATAGAAAAATGGATGAAAGAAAACACAACGGACCAAGTCAAGGTTCGTACTTGTATTGCAGTTGATTGCAGTTGATTCGAATCTCCCAGTGGAACATGGACTTCAAGCTACGTCACGAATTTTTAGCCAATCACCGCTCTACTCCCTCGATAAGCTAGCACTTTCTACAATCACCTTGGTCTACCTTGGGTCCAAGTGCATATTTTATAATTTTATTCGAATAACGAATTTTAACTTTTGAAAGTAATACTGGGTATGATTTACGGTTGCGACCGTTAACTTTTGAATTGAAAACTTCTTTAACACCGTTGTTATTTGAAACTCGATGAAACGAAAAATAGCAACACAAGAGACAAAAACATACATCTCTATATAGCATAGGTTGATCAATAACAACGTGGGGGATAACGCCCCCTTGTGGGCATTTGAGACTTTCAAGGAGGCAGTAGAAGACCCAAAGAAAATCAGGGAGCGTTGAGATGGCTCAGTCGGCAGGTAAAAAAATATACTCCAAAAAAGACAAAAAAACACATTATTATTATTATTAAGAATTGACACTATATCATGTAGCAACCCGGTGTTTAAAATACAAAATAATTGGTTTTTTAACATGTTAAACAAAAAGGTATAACAAATTTAATATATTTTTAATCGAATTATTGATTCCGTGGCAGTTGAGCCCCCCTCCCCCTGAACAAGTAGTGGTAAATATAATCGTGGCAATATCTGTTTTAGATTCGCGACAGATGGTAATAAAAAAAAGTGGGGTTCTGAAAAAAAAATATATTCTCAAAGTATGCGGTGGGCAAAATAAGATTGAGAACCTACGATCTAAAGCAGTGGTCGTCACACTTTTCTGGTCAAGGGCCACATAGGACAATCACCGCGGGCCGCACACTTATGATTTTGGGAGGGGGGGGGGGGGGAGGGGGTATTGTACCTTTTTTTAACAAGTTAAAAAAGCTTTTTTTGTATTTAAGTACCCGGTTGCTACCTCCTTCCTTCTTGTGTTCGTGATGTAGTGTCAATTCTTAATAATAATAATGCACGTAATGGAAACTTTCAATTCAATTTTCATCCACTTCCCGAACTATTGAATATTTAATATACGTTTTAAAATCATGTGGGTGCGTACACAAAACATTTGAAAAAAAAACGCCAGATATTTGTGCGGGCCGCAAAAAACCGGATAGGATAATTGTACATGAAAAAAATATATATTTAAAAAGAAAACTCCAGATATTTGTGCAGGCCCCCAAAAAACGGATGTTATAATTATACGTGCAAAAATATACGTAAAATATACGTGCAAAAATATATGTATGTTTAAAAACAAAACGGCAGATATTTGTGCGGGCCGCGAAAAAAAAAGATATTATAAAATTGTACATGAAAAAAAATATTTAAAAAGAAAACAGCAGATATTTGTGCGGGCCCCAAAAAAAGGGATAGTATATTTGTACATGAAAAAAAATATATTTAAAAAGAAAACAGCAGATATAATTGTACATCAAAAAAATTTATTTAAAAAGAAAACAGCAGATATTTGTGCAGGCCGCATAAAAATGGATAGTATAAGTGTGCATGAAAAAGAAACATATTTTAAAAGTAAACAGCAGATATTTGAGTGGGAAGCAAAAAACGGAAAGTATAAATGTAAGTACATGAAAAAAATATATTTAAAAAGAAAACGGCAAATATTTGTGAGGGTCGCAAAAAAACGGAAAGTATAATTGTACGTGAAAAAATATATATTTAAAAAGAAAACGCCAGATATTTGAGCGGGCCGCACAAATATGGGCCGCGGGCCGCAGTTTGACGACCACGGATCTAAAGGATTTAGACTGCGAGAGAATGAGATAGTATAATCTGTCTCCTCTTTGTGCGGTGCTTCGTAGCCTCCCCACTATCGTTTATTTTACTTTTCTGAAGATTTCACTTATTAGTATTGTCTTCATCTTCGATGAAATATTTTTTACTTTAACCAAACTGTTTTCAGAAGTTAATGATACTTTCCGAAAAGAGATGATTAAATTTCTGTTAATTTATTTATTATTTTCATTATGTTACGCTTAACTAGAAAGATAACACGTCGTTACACGGAAGGGCGATTTTTTGTGTTTCTATGGGCCTTACTAATTACATAAATTTTACCAATACTGTATTTATTGTAAATGGTTGTTTATCAGTTGTGTAAAATTTACTTTTTAATTAAGAGAGAATTTCGCGGACGGTGAAGTTTCGTAATGTCTAATTTATCGCATTTCTCTCCTTGCGAATTAACTAGGATTCCAACTGGAAAATTATTTACACAGATGGTTCCAAATTTCCCTTATCAAACCATGTGGGAGCGGCATTCCACTGCCCATCAGATCAAGTCGATAGAAAAATTAAACTTCTAAAAGAGGCTTCCGTTTTCACTGCTGAATGTATAGCCATTTTTGAATCCCTCAAATACATTGACGATGTTCACATTGGAAAATTCTTAATTCTCTCTGATTCCCTGAGTGCACTTCAAAAATTAAACTCTTCCCCTTTCCATTACCCAGAAGACGATTTCTGTGTTGGAATTCGCACTTTAATTCATAAATTAACCGACTCTGGCAAAGAAATCGTCTTGGCTTGGATACCTAGTCACTGCGGTATCCCTGGAAATGAAAAAGCCGATTCATTGGCGAAAGATGCCATTATTTCGGGGGATATTTTATATAAATTTTTAAACACCGATGACATTTTCATAAAATTGAAGGAAAACATGATTTCCACATGGCAGAATCATTGGGAAGAATCTAGTCAATCAAAAGGATATAGCTTTTTCACAATTCAGCCAACGATTCCTTCAAAACCGTGGTTTTCCAGACTTTCTTTTAACAAATTCTCGACATCATCCATTTGCCGCATGCGGATAGGGCATTGCTGCCACAATGTTCACCTGACAAAAATTCATATTAAGAATTCTGCGATGTGTGAATGTCGTCTTGGTGAAGAGGATCTCAATCATATTTTTTTCAGTTGTCCTATAAATAATTCATACAAAAATTTCATCCCTCACCTAATCAGTTCGGGTATATTGCCTCCCTACAACATTGCATGCCTGTTATCTTCTGTGAACAAACGCGTGTATAAAGTCTTGGCTAATTTCCTGAATATTAACAGCATCAATTTGTAACTGTAAGTTAAGTTTCATGTATTTATTTTATTTTTTACGCACAATAAATTGTATCAGCATATCTTTTAATTTCCTTGTTATGTTTAATTAAAATCTTCTCTTACTGTAATAATTTTGCGTATTATTATTATTTGTATAGTATTATTATATAATGTAGATAGGTTCTTGTTATTAAAACTAAATTAGTTAATATTAACCAAACATTACACTCACAAAATTACACTCACAAAAGCATTCACTTGACACTGGCCAGAACACTCTTTTGGGGTGAAGAGCCATTAAAAAAAAGAAGAAAACTAGGAATGTTAGTAGGTAGGACGTATGTGGTACCTACTCAGGGGTACAATATACAGAAGCTCATCATGACCCCAACTCTTCCATTGACCATAGAATAAAGACTAGTTTCTTTTTCCTGTTTTGTCTTCTTTCTTCTTTGACGTTTACGGAATTGGTGCAAGCAAGCCGGTTTGTCCGTTGCCGCTGAATTCTGAAATTACTATTGATAAAATAGCTTTGTAGAGTTGTTCGCAATTAAAATCTTTAAAACACGTTAATTTGTGACGTAAAGTGATAATCATGGGAGACTTAAAGTCGTTTTTGCACACTTGGTGTGCGAAGAAAAAACTGAATCCCAACTTTGAAGTCAGGGCCACAGGTCAGTGAATTTCATTTAGTGCATGCAAAAAGCGAACAGTTTGTTAAGTATTGATTAATACTTTCGGTGTCCATCAATTTGCACCATCATGATGTTAGTACTGAAAGTCGCAGAATAATTAAAAGAGAAGATTGGTTAATGAGACGCCGCGCGTGGTTTCACAGAACTCTAGGTCCAGTGCACATACTTGAGATTTAAATCAAATCACTTATAATTTAAATATATGTAATTATTAAAATCTTTTGCCTCCTGAAACTGGTAAATGTCGAGATAAAACGGGATGGCGAATGCAGAAACTCATAAGTGTAAGGACAATCGGGTGAAATGCAGATCCTGCCAATGTCTGGGAATTTAATAAAAAGGCACTTTTTAGATGAGAAAAGCGTAAATATCGGTTCGGACTGGCCACGCTTATTACGAATAATTTTTAGAAAAAAACTTTAGATTCGCCTTAATTACTAAGGAAACTTTTTGGCTTTGGGGCGGCGGAAAATAATGCATTTTAATTTTCAATTGCATAAAACCAAAATTCACTTCGCGAACCGACCCAGCGAAATTCGGCGGCTGTAAATGTCACTGTTATGTTGGTATCCTTGATAAATTAGCAAGAGCTCATACGACTGTAGCCGACTTCGTGGGATAAGGCGCGTAATTATGAAATTTGTCTAGCGGGCTTGTTTGTGTAACATGGTTTGTGATACAAAAGAATGTGCCCCTTTATAACGCCTACTCGCGTCAAGGCAAGAAAAACATCCCAGTTTTCAATTAGTTCAGCGGCTACGCTAGGTTTGTGTAACATGGTTTGTGATTCGCGGTATTTCATGTAGGTATCCCATGAAGTCGGCTACAGTCCATAACAGTGACAGCTACGGCCGCGGAATTTCGCTGGGTCGGTTCGCGAAGTGAATTTTGGTTTTATGCAATTGAAAATTAAAATGCATTATTTTCCGCCGCCCCAAAGCCAAAAAGTTTCCTTAGTAATTAAGGCGAATCTAAAGTTTTTTTCTAAAAATTATTCGTAATAAGCGTGGCCAGTCCGAACCGATATTTACGCTTTTCTCATCTAAGAAGTGCCTTTTTATTAAATTCCCAGACATTGGCAGGATCTGCATTTCACCCGATTGTCCTTACACTTATGAGTTTCTGCATTCGCCATCCCGTTTTATCTCGACATTTACCAGTTTCAGGAGGCAAAAGATTTTAATAATTACATATATTTAAATTATAAGTGATTATAGCTACGGCCGCGGATTTTCGCTGCGTCGGTTCGTGAAGTGAATTTTGGTTTTATGCAATTGAAAATTAAAATGCATTATTTTCCGCCGCCCCAAAGCCAAAAAGTTTCCTTTTATAGTAATTAAAGCGAATCTAAAGTTTTTTTCTAAAAATTATTCGTAATAAGCGTGGCCAGTCCGAACTGATAATTTGTGGAGAAGATGAATAAAAAATAAAATTAAATTTACGATAAGCCGCCGCACTTTTAATAGGCACAGATTTTGGAAAGTACACTATTTTTAAACTTAGTTACCGCAAAAAACATCGGTTTCAGTCAGGACCGGTGGAAAAATATGCATTTAAATTTACATTTCATAAACAAAAAATTTTGTACGTAATTTCTCGTTACGGCTGACGTTTCGTATTACTTTATTTTGCATTCTGAACAACTTCCACTATTTCCAGGGTACCAATCGATAAATATTAAAAAAAGATTGCTATATGGAAAAAATTACACATATTCTAGGAAGGTACTAACTAAAGTTACCGTACAAATTTTCAAAATAATTTATGGATAAGCCGCCGCACTTTTAATAGGCACAGATTTTGGAAAGTACACTATTTTTAAACTTAGCTACCGCAAAAAAACATCGGTTTCAGTCAGGACAAATTTTCATAATATTAAAAAAAGATTGCTATACGGCAAAAATCACGATAATTTTTGGAGATCGCTGTCAACGGTTAATATGCACTTTAAAAAAAAAAAACCTTTTGATTCACCTTAATTATATTAAAAGGCAACTATTTGCATTAGGGGAAGTGGAAAATATTTAATTCTAAATTTCGATTACGCAAAATTAAAATTAGCTTTCGTCTTGTGAGATTGTACGCCAGAATCACAAACCATGTTACACAAACCTAGCGTAGCCGTTAAACTACTTGAAAACTGGGATGTTTTTCTTGCCTTGACGCGAGTAGGCGTTATAAAGGGGCACTTTCTTTTGTATCACAAACCATGTTACACAAACCTAGCGTAGCCGCTAAACTACTTGAAAACTGGGATGTTTTTCTTGCCTTGACGCGAGTAGGCGTTATAAAGAAGGGGCACTTTCTTTTGTATCACAAACCATGTTACACAAACCAAGCGTAGCCGCTAAACTACTTGAAAACTGGGATGTTTTTCTTGCCTTGACGAGAGCAGGCGGTATAAAGGGGGCACTTTCTTTAATGTGTGCAAATTATTTTACTATGAATTTGTTTTGTATGGTTGGCACTACTGATATACGTCACTATGTGGTTTCTATGGACAAGATTCAATATGGCGTCGGCGTCAAAACGGAAAATTACGCAAATAAAAGTTTTTACGAATATAAATTTAAATGCACGTTTTTCCGCCGTTCTCGACTGAAACAGATGGTTCTTGTGGTAATTAAGTTTAGGGGTAGTTTATTTTTTTAAATATATGCCTATTAAAAGTGTAGTGGCATGCGGCTTCTAGTCGTAAATTTACCAAAATAAATTAAGGCGCGCTCGGCAAAATTGAGGGAGATACAGCCATTCAAAGTATTTAAAATTTCACTTCGCGAACTGATATTATGACAGTCCGTTCGCCATTTTTTCACTGTTTATGTTGGTATCCCAGACCTAATACAAACCTAGATACGATTGTAGCCGACTTCGTGGGATAAATGATAAGGCGCGTAATTATGAAAAACATAATTAATAGTACGCCAGAATCACAAACCATGTTACACAAACCTAGCGTAGCCGCTAAACTACTTGAAAACTGGGATGTTTTTCTTGCCTTGACGCGAGTAGGCATTATAAAGGGGCACTTTCTTTTGTATCACAAACCATGTTACACAAAAATATTTTCCGCACTTTCACACACTTATTCTCTGAATTATTGCCATTCTTTTCTTATTCGTTTCAGCCATGAAAAATAAAACAATAATTTGCCATTTTTTTTTTGTTCGATTAGTGTGACTATAAGCTGTCTTTGTATTTATTTAAGTCATATGTTAAAACATATGTCTACTTCGTTTTCATATCTTCTTGTTTTGGTAAAGTTTCCCTACTCCGTTCCTGGACCTCCTGTGTGGAGTGGATTGAAAAAAAAACATTATTTATAATGCATTCAAAATTTACAATTTTGCATTTTAAATAACAAGTTGTAAAACAATATGAATTATTATGAAGTACTTATTATCTATGAAGATACCTACTGCACTAGCAGTAGAAAGGCTTGCCATTTAAAAGCAGCCTCTCTGATGCTGAATATGTCGATTTTATCCAAACTGATTCTGTTCAACAGGTTAGCCCTCCCCCCGGCGTGACCATTGGAATGTTTGTTACTGTAGAATAATAAAAATGTTGTTAACATAATATGCTACAGCATGACCTTTAAGTAGTCAACCAATATGAGCAATGAGAACTCCATTAATCCAAACTAAAAAAAATCAACTTATAAGCTTCTGTTATGCGTGGATCACACGGACCGAGTAGATGGGTGAGACAGTGCTCTCGGCCGAGTGCTCAATACATGTAAACACATCACCGAGCGCTCGGCCGAGTAAAAGGGCGAGACAGTCACTCGCACCCTGTTCTACTTACTAGGCCGAGTGCCCACCCCCACACTTCCCCGACTCGCTTGCCCACTCGTCACTTTCACGTGGCTCGCACCATGCTACCGTTTCCCGCGATTGACTGACTAACTCAGTGCCAAATTGAAAATTACCTGTAAACACCTACTCGTCCATCTAACTCTAAGCCTAGTATCATTTTACTGTCTTGCCCATCTACTCGGTCTATGTGATCTACGCATAAGCATAGGTTTTGCGTTCGGAAAGACAGAAGTATTTGAAATACAAGATTTATGTATTAAAGCAAAATAATCTCATAAATCTAATACTGTCTGGCAAAGGGCTTGCTAAGTAAATAGGGTTATGGTGTGATTCTGTTTAATTTCGTAGCCAGGATGAAGTTGCCTCCGTTTCGTGCAGAAACAGCGACAGGTCTCTCCAAAAAATAATCTCTCATCGAGAGGTTGGGTGGACTCCAGATACTAATATCTACAGCCTGTATGTTGGACGAATATCTACAGCTCATATGTTGGACTAATATCTACGAACTTCAGAGTGAGGACTAATATCTACAGAGCTAAGGTCGGACGAATATCTATGACGGTCCCAGTGGTCACTAGAATCTTTGGATCGTAGGTTGGACTAATATCTACAGAGGGCAGCTGAGCAAGAGGTTGTACGGAAAAGCATAAATTACTTCAATTATGTAATAAATAACCTAACATAACCTAACCCAACCTCTGCCAGTGCTGTAGACGTTCGTCCACACTTTGGTTCTCATAGATATTAGTCAGCAGATTGAGCTGTAGATATTCGTCCTCACTTTGGTTCTCATAGATATTTGTCCGATTTGTTCAGTTTTTGGAATTCCTGTAGATATTAGTAGACGCCTCCGTTGGGTGGCTTTAGCAACGGTACGTCCATACGAGCAGATGTCCCTTGGTTTTATTTGAATTCTCCAAGAATCTAGTCTCCAGGTGATTCGTCATTCGGTCAACCCACAGGTGCACCGAAGCTCACGACTGCTGTACAAGGAATGCAAACTTCCTCTCATTTGAATCCTTAGGTTTTTGTGTGCTGCCTGCAGTTCACATGCAAAAATTCCAGGGTTGGCAATTTGACCAATGCACCATTGTCCATGAGTAAAAACTGAAGGTGCCATACATCGAGACCAAAGATACAGTGTATGTAAAAGTATGCAAACACCTTGTTACAAATCCTTTATGTAACAGGCTGGGAGACAGAACAGTGTATGCTGTTGGCGAACACAGAAATGAATGCTCTCCGCGATAGCTGAGTTTTGAAAGCATCCACAAGTCAGTTTGAAGAAATGTGTAGCAATGTTATTTGTTCCAGGGCCAAAGCACCGCCAGCGCTTCCTGTGCGAGGTCCGAGTGGACACGTTAGCGTACACCGGAGTGGGCAATTCAACCAACAAAAAGGATGCGCAGGTGAATGCGGCGCGAGATTTCATCAGCTACCTTGTGCGTGCCGGACACGTGGCAGCCAACGAAGTGCCTGATGCGGGCTTTGCCGCTCCGGCAGCCGAACCGGTCAGGGAGGAGCAGCAGGATACAAAGCCGATGAGACCGGTCTTTCAGGTATGTTGATAATTGTGATGATTGCTCATTTTAGAATATAGCGATCGAGCACCAAGTAAATTTCTTGTTGGAAAGTAGTAATAATTGATCTTGTGGATAGATTATAAATTGTTGTTATTCACACTACATGTAAGTTACAAGCTTGGAAGGTAATATGATAAAGACGGGGGACACAGCAGTCATACTCTTTTATCGCATATTAGCGAGTTCCTGGCATTCTTACTCTAGTAGGCTCTTAACCTGTCAAAGGCCCGCAAATTCCAGGAAAAATACGGAAATTTCATAACAAAACACGATTTTGAATTTTGAATTAAATGTTTTGTTGATTAATTTTGAGCTATCGTTTATTTCATTGACTGAAACACATTCCTAGAACAATAAACTATGCACCCAAACAACATTACTTGCGTTAATTATGTAAATTAATAGGTTTTATGATGTTTTAGTCAAGGAACACGCGTCAAAATTGACAGCTTCAATTTGCGCCAAAAATGACATTTCGATTCCACAGATAAAAATCATTTAAAAATAATCTGGTGTTGTCAGGTGAATGAAACTAGTGGCTATATCGTCAATGATGTTGGCGCAAGCGATTCTGACCTTGTTTTCATACAAATTCTGTACATAGAAGGGTCAAAATCGCAGACAAACTTTTTTATTTCGAAATATTTTTTTCGCGCATGCGCAAAAGCTGCGCGCAAATGAGAGTGTCCGGCCGATTACAGGTTAAGTTATTCTGCTACTGCAGGCCGCGACACTGATGACGTCTGCCCGTCTACCAGATGCCTTTGGTTATTATCGTAACCGTTTGTACATTAGACACAAACGACGATAGATGATACTTTTCTTAAATAATACTGACAGCTGTTGAGATACCACAAAGCTATGTATAATTAACTACGCTAATGACATCTATTGAAGGATGTTGAAACTACATGACTAACCTATACATTAAAATATGAAACAATGAAAAGAAATGTTTTTGTTTACTCCCTCTGATGAATTTAGTGAAATTAAGTGATTACCATCAGATTAAGTGATATAGGTCTCATAGAAATCATTGTGTTTTCCTTACTACCGTTATCAGAAATATGATATAAATGGTATTAAGAAGAGAAAACACCACGCTTTAAAAAATAAATAAGACTAAAAGTTAACCACAAAAGCAGTAAAATGTACACCTTTATGATAGCAATTTGAAAAAATGTATGAAACTTGGGGAATTTTTTATTAATTATTTTTACATGGAATGACAAAAAAAGTGGTGACAATAAAGTTTATAATACATAAAATACGTATGTATTTTTTTTTCTCCATCATTAATTTTAGTTAAAAAAAATGTATGGTGAGCCATTTTTAAAACTTTTATGTTTGCATGCAAAATTTTTTTACTTTGAAAATTGTATGTTTAATTCGATTTATAAAATTTGAAAGTGTATTTCATCACCTTACAAAAATAGTTTTTAATTTTCGTATGTGTTCAGAAATATTCCATTTATATGGATTTTATTGCAAAGCTAAAATATTTTGACCCTCTGACAAAATATGATTGAACGATAATGCTCTCGTAATTGGACGAATGTGAATGTTAGGATGAAAGAAGGAACAGAAGTTACTTTGAAGGTTTTAGCATCCAGCGAAGGTATGTTGGTTTTTTATTGCAGGACGAAAAAACAAATCATCTTGCCGACTTAAGAAAACTTCCGATCCCATTGCCGCCGGAAATCCGGAAGCTATGTTCCAGCCGGAAGACAAATTCCTGGCCTTGGCCAAGGGCTACGCTGAGAAGCTGCGAAACTTGGAGCCGATACAGCTACTTTTTGCTGACCACCTAATTCACCAGGTCCTTTTAGAAGGCCAGCTAAAAAACTTGAATAAGAATTCTGCTATCAGCGTTTATGCTGGAGTTTCGGATTGGAGGATGAACAATTTAAATTGTAGTAATAAGTTAAATGTTTCAAAATGTGTTGATGTGTGTTCATTTTGTAATGTTTCTTCAGCACCATTGACTTTAACGAATATAAGTGATGCTGAACATATGTTTCCAAATAATGTTGAAGATTTTAGAAATCTGACGATTCCCGAACCTATGGAAGTTGAATAGATTGACCAGGTATTTTTCAACCTTTCTCTTCCCCATCTCCTTCTCCTCCCCATTCCCTAAGCCTCACAACATACTCAATTTGGTGATGCCATAATCCTACTTGCTGCAGGCTGTTGGGACTGCTGTGTGCAGAGGCGGCTCTAGGGGTCCAGAAGTGGAAGATTATTTAAAGAAATATATATTATACAATATCAGATTAAATATGATAATATTAATTTTTTGGGTACCTCACGAGTTTGAGAGTCAAAAAACATTATTTAATATAGTAAATTATTTCATGCAACAAGCGTACAATATGCAAAATCAACCCACGTTTATCAAACCATCTCTTTCAGGTGCATAATTTCATCATGCTCTCTCCCTCATGGCAATGACCCAAACTGTCTTCAAAATCCGAAAAAATTTTTATTAGGCGACATGGTACCATCTCGTTTATTGTATGGTGCACAAAGATACAGAAACATGATATTGGGACATTTCTTAAATTGACCCAGCCAATCATAGTGCTTGGAAAAGAAAGCTTCCATTTAAGACGTTAGATGTCACTACTTGTCGATGCCAGCTATCAAACACATTAGAATAATATCAGTTGTTTTGATTTGCATAATATTTTGTTTTACTATCGTCTTTTAATTTTGGGAGGTCTTTGACCAATTGACCTAAGGGAAGGACCGCCACTTGCTGTGTGGTATTAACATATTGCGGGATAGTAAAATGATTAAATGCTTTTTGTTTAGTATGTGGAGATGATATCAGGATGCGTTCAGATGCAGAAGGTCCACTTTATTGAATACCCACAAATACACAAGGCGATTTTATCAGAAACGCTTGAGGTTTGATTGAATAAATATTGCCAATACCAAAAATCAGGCCAGAGACTAAACGGTTGAAATTTAAGAATCTGGCTAAGAACGCAACTCCGATGCAGCACCGTACGCAAAACCATCTTTGTACGTGAAGTCTGTTAAAAAGCTACTTTTGCAATCGAACTGAATTCAGGCAAGTAGCCAATAATGCCACTTACGTTAACAGATCACATACTTATACATGCTGCTGGCAGGTATAAGTATTACGGATTTGTAATTTTGAGTATCTCTCCGGATATACATAGAGAGATTGACGGTAATATGGTTATTATTGTAACTGACAGTTGTGAATAATAGTACCACACGATTATATATTACATAGTCATTGCCTTTCGCGGTTTCTTGTCCCGGTGACTAGTTGTCACTGGATCACAGTAGTTCCGAGGAACTGACTATTTTTGGAATCAGTTCCTATCGGATTTATAAAATGGTTACCAACACTCAAACTGGGCGTAGCCGAACCAAAAGCCGCCCGCAGGGCCTAGCAGTAAAAACCTGCGGAGCGAGTTTCAAGTAACTTCTGCTCACATATATCCCCTTACGTTCGGCTTTGTCTTTGAAAAATCCTGACAGAAAATAAATCTGTTTTTTGAACCGAACCTGTCGTTTGAATTTGCTGGAGCTGCTTATATAGGGTACCTTCACGCGCATGTGTTTCAACCAGTAAGTCGTCCAGTCCTATGGGCTCATAACTAAGGGTTTTACTAGTATGACCCATCACTATTTGGAAATTTTTTGCCGGTTGCAAAGTTCTGTCTGTTCTCAGTTTAAAATAAAATTAAAAGTATTTTTTACACAGTGATTCTTTTAGACTACTTTATTTAGCTTCTATTTGTTTGTTTTATATAGTAAAATAGGTTTATGTTAATAATATTTGTTTATTTAATTTCCTTGCCTTTTCGTGTGTAAGAATTAATAACTAATAAAACATTGAAACCCGTAGAATGCTGTGCTATTGTATAATGAATAATTTAAATAATAAACTTAATAACATGATGGAATTTCTTATTTTTACAACCATTTCCTCTATACAATGCATTTGCCCACCTACTGCGTGGCGGGCCGGATCGGGAGAGACTTGTTGAGGGAGACCTAACCAAAACTCTCCAGCCGGAAGCTCTCCATCAGCTTGCCAGACACATTGACACCTCATGCCTTTTTCCTTCCCAGAACTTCCTCTCCACAAAGACCCTCCACACAGTATCCCCAAAGATGACAGGCCCCAAAGGAAATTGTTTTCCTCAGGGCCTCCTTTATGTAGCTAATGTAAAAAACAGGCCTGATCAGGAGAGACCGGTTAAGGGAGACCCTTTGACCTTTTCAAATGGACTCTCTCAACCTGACGCCCTGCGCCGCAGTGGGAGGGATGGATTCACACTTTACTCTTGGACACACTGACCGCCAGATTCCTACCGATCCCTCATATCTTTTCCTTCCCAGAACATTCTCTCTTTTATTTCCGTAAAAGATCCTCAACACATAATGTGACATAGACCCTGAGGGAAATCATTTTCCTCAGAGCCTCCTGTGTAGAGAGTTAATGTAAAAACAAAGATGATGTAGAAAAAAGATCTCTGAGTGATGTATGATCGTGTTAAAAAACAACCTATTTTATTAAGACATACACAGTTCATTATGGTACAAGTGATGAGGTATATTAAATTATTAAGGTTAAAATATCTTTGGTATGTAGGATTATATATATAGTTTTAACATGATTTAACAGATGTCGTTAGTATAGATAGTTAAACGTAGTTTCGAGACATCTCAACAGATGTCAGTTAAAGTAGTACCTTAGAACAATCGTCGTTTGTGTCTAATGCACGAACGTTTACAGAAATAGCCGACGATACACGATAAGACAGTTGGGCAGAAGTACTTAGAGCAGCGGTTGTCAATCTTTTTGAGCCCTAGATCTTCAATGGAGACTCCCGAACACATTTCAAGTAATCTCAATCACTGGGATTGAAGAACATTACAGTATCTATTACATCGGTCCACAATATCAGTAATTGCGCCTGGGATGAGAACAGTTATAATATAAGTATTTGTGTATTGCAGGAGGGCATGGGCCCGAGTGAGATGGGCGAGGCGTACCGCGCTTACGACGGCGGCAACAACCAATCCGGCGGTGGCGGGCACGCCTTCACGTACATGGACCGTCTGCAGCAGGCGGCGCGCGTGGAGGAGGCGGAGGACCTGGACGTGAACGCCGCCATCCACGGCAACTGGACCATCGAGAGCGCCAAGAGCAAACTGCACCAGTTCATGCAGTTCAACAAGATCAACGCAGACTATTCCTACAAGGCTGTCGGACCTGATCACACACGGTTACTTTACTAACTAATGCTAAATAAATCATTCTTTTCCATAATTGCAGGTGAAATTTATGAAATTATCTCTGGCTGATGAATTTATTACTTACAGACAAAATACCTCATTAAATTGTCTCTTACCCATGAATTTATCACTTGACAAAATACCTTGTGAATTTATCACTTACGAACAAACTACCTCATGAAATTATCTATTACTCATGAATTTATTACTTACAGATAAAATACCCCATTAAATTATCTCTTGCTCATGAATTTATCACTTACAGATAAAATAGCCCATTAAAATTTTGCTTGTGAATTTATCACTTATGGACAAAATATTTCATGAAATTATCTCATGCTCATAATTTATCACTTACAGATAAAATACCTCATGAAATTATTGCTTACTAGAGATGCCACGAATAGTGATTTTGCCGAATACCGAAAACCTAATATTTGGCTAGGCTCTCGGCTGAATACCGAATATTCGGCGACACCTTAGTACATTTCGCAGGTGACAGGTTCCGATCTGCATCATTGAAGTGCATGCGGTAAATACGCGGTGGGCATATTTGTTTCATTTGCGAGTAGGTCGTGTCACAACACGCATTATTTGTTGATTGTTACATCAAATTGTGTTAGATACTTGTAGTATGTATATCAAAATTATCACTGTTTGTTTGCGAAAAGCTTTACGAAATGGCACCATTTAATGAAAAAATCGCCTATTTGAGAATATTATGAAATTTGTAGTGAAGACAATAAAACTGGCAGTTTGTTTTTCTGTCATTATTCGGTATTCGGCCGAATGGTTCACGATATTCGAATAGTAAAAAAAGTAGCCGAATAGGCCGAATACCGAATGTTAGACGAATATTCGTGGCATCTCTACAAATTACCCTATCAAATTATCGCTGCCATTGATCATTTCACCTCATGAAATTATCGCTTACATACAAATTATCACTGCCGTTGATCATTTCACCTCATGAAATTATCGCTTACATACAAAATTACCCTATCAAATTATCGCTGCCGTTGATCATCGAACCACATTTTTTCCAAAACTTCAGTTCAGTTATAATCTGAACCGTATTTTTGGCTTATTTTTATCATGACTGAGTTTACAATAATATTGTAGTGTATTGTTCATTCAGTGCCGATGTATCTCACGCCAGTTTCATGGGGAAAGAGGAACAAAATCTCTTCAGTCAAATGTGAATTCAGCTTACGCAGTCATTCCACAAGCAATTATGTTTTCTGTCATTGTAGAAAACACTAATGCTGAAAAAAAAAAAAGGTAACATATTTTCCCACAATTGAGTCATTTCTTGCTATGTGTTATTGATTTAAAACAGTCGGTTTTTCATATTTTTAAATTAAAAAAAAAATCAAAGATAAGCCTAATTAAATTTTTTGGCATTTGAATGATTGCCGTTTGATCAAATTGTGAACAGCCGCTAGTCGCGACATTGTGCTTGACAGCTAATTAAAATTTATCAAAAGCTGAACCAGGCCAAAAACGTTAAGCCGTTACGGACCAAAAACGTTAAACGTTAAAACGGCCAGGTTAAAATAAAAAAAAATTGAATAAAATTTCACCATATTGTCGATTTGATTTGATGGACTTTGAAATAACCTAACCTAAGACTGTTATATAATTAATAATTGATAAAGCACATAGAAAATAAATTAAATAATATAACATTAAAAATATCTTCAATGGAGTAGTTATTCAATGAAGTTATTTGACAAAGATGTTCTGTTTTGGTTGAAGCTGAATTTTCATGTTGACATAATGTGATTTTGTTTTTCTTTCCCTTTAGGCAGTGAAACCAGTTTACCTTACTGACAAATGCAGTATCAAGTGCGGTTAGTACCTGCCGTCTATTATATTGCAGTTATTTATTTATATTAATATATGCCTGTACGGGCTTTTACAAACAAGTGATATATTACCTTGATCAAAAAGTTTTAGGACTATTATTCATAAAATCGTAAATATAAGGTTATTCATCAAAATAGATATGGTCCCCTGCACCCCATCGATTGCAACGCACTTACAACAGAGCTTGATCCAATCCTCGAAACACCACTGGTATTCAATTTTTGGTATGTCTATCAGAGCTGTTTTCGATTTTTTTTTATGACATTCTCTCGGGTGCTGTAACGTGTTCCGCGAAACGGTTTTTAAGTCGGTTGAACGGAAAAAAGTGGCAGGCAGCCAGATCAGGTGAATTCGAAGACTGCTGGATAGTATTTGTGTTGTTTTTGGTCAAAAACTCACAGATAATAATCGCATTGTGCGACGGTGTGTAATCTTGGTGCATAATCCACGAATTATAAAAAATCGAAAACACGCTCAAAGATAGATGTACTCAGTACAGCATAACTTTTACAAATCTCAAAGTTATGATACTGAAATTTGGAGGGAAGTGTCAATGACGGATGTGATGTGAACCTAACCTAACCTAACAAAAAAAAGAATTCCAATTGTGTAACTAACAGTGCCACACGGTGGCCGGTTCCTAAACTTTTTGATCAAGGTGGTACAGTTTGTCAAATAAGAGTAGAAAATATATGATGGCGCCACTGTTGGTCAAATGGCAATACTAAACACATAACTCATGGTGTTAAAGTAAAGCTGTGTAACCTACATTTTTATAAAAAATTAAAAAGGCATAATAGTGGAAAAAATATTTCAGTATAGATACCCGCCGATCTCAAAATTAGAATTGCATATAGGTATATTATTATTATACCTTTGCAGTTTTGTGTTAACATAATGAAGAATAACTATAATGCAATAAAATGTAAAGCACAGTTTAGAAATTGCTCACATTTATTTAACCGGTCACGGGCCATGACATTTAGCGGAAATTCGCGGAACTTCACAAAAAAACACTAAAAAACCACCACTTTGAATTTTGAATTGAATGTTTTGTTGATAAATTTTGAGCTATTGTATATTTTATTAACTGAAACACGTTCACATCACAATAAACTATCTACGAAAACCACATTACTTGCATTTATTACGTAAATTAATAGGTTTTATGATCGTTTTATTCGCGATACACCCATTAATTGCGACCGTTAAATTCGCGGCAAATTCTGACAGCCGATTGTCATAGAAGAAATCGTTTTAAAAATATTCCAGGGTGACAAGGTGAATGAAACTTGTAGCGTCTCCGAGAGTAATGACAGCGCAAGCGATTGTTCTTCATACAAATTGTGTACATAGAAGGGCCAAAATCGTAGACCAAAAGTTTTTTGTCGGAAGTATTATTCAAATATTTGAATTATTTTCGCGCATATGACGCGCGCGCCGGCGCGTCTCCGGCCTGTCAGAGGTTAATACTAGATGAAATACCTAGCGTTGCCTGGGCTTTAGATCATGTCTCTAATTTTAGATCTGAATATATAACTCATTCAGATCTAAAAGTAGTGTAACTAAACTCACCATTAGTGATTCTTCCTTTCTATCTATTCAAATTTGTGTTAAATTAAATTAAAGCAAATCGCTTTATAAATCACCTTTTAATCAAATTTATCTCATGAAGAAAAAATGTTTTTTAAAATGTGGTTTACTGTGTTCTATTCATTCAGTGTCATTGCACTTCAAAAAAATATTTGAAATATTTATATACATTATCATATCTTGTAATTCTCATCAAACCTGTAATTAAATAGTCACTATAAAAAAAAAAGATTAGAATTAGTTTTTGCTTGAAGAATTCTATTTAAGTTTATTGAAAAGCATTTTGTGCTTAACTTTGTCAAACACTTTTACAAAGTCTATATAAATTGAATCGACTTGGATTTTATTTTCCAGTGAACATGATATAAATTGCTTGCATAATGAGAGATTTGTTAGAATGGGTCTGTCCGGCATAAAATTTTGTTGATTGGGTATAATGATGTTATTAATATGTATGGAGATTCTATCAAGTTTTTCAAATAATTTGGGGACCCACGCACTCTGTCTCGTCTGTACGGTGTGATGGAATGCGTATCACGTGACCTGCAAGGCTGTACCCAGTGGCGACGAGTAGTGAAGAAACAGAACGGGATAAAATAATAGGTCAAGATAGTTTAGGCTTGTTTTCCCTTTCCTTCCATATTCTGTTTTGCCAGGAACCATAAAAATTCTAATCTAGTCTTTACCGCCAATAGGAGTTTCTGCGCCGAGATGTCTCTCTACATCAAAAAGCTCGGCCGCACGATCACGGGACGCGAGACAGCCTCCAACAAGCAGACCGCCTCCAAGTTCTGCGCCCTGTCGCTGGTGCGCCAACTGTTTCATCTCGGCGTCATCGAGCCCTTCAGCGGTACGCTCAAGAAAGAGCGCACCGGTGACCAGATGAAAGCGTACCCCGTCAGAATCGCGCCGCAGTTGGAGAATGAAGTGCTTGATGCACTGCAAGGTGAGATTGTTATTTCCTAAAGTTGTAAATATCTTTCAATGTGTTTCTGCTCTTAAAATGAAATGCAGGAAAACATTTTATTTTCTTCAAAATCCAACTTTTCGACGATCATATGCATTGTGTGGATCAGGGCCAGCCTTGAGTCAAACGTAACTCGTAAAACCTCAACCCGTGTCAGGTGTTATTTTTTTGGCATGATTCTTTGGCCCTTTGGCAAATAGGCACCCGGAGCGGAGTGCTCCAATTGCGCCTGCCCGGGACCGTATGGAGGATATGGAGGGTGTTGCATCTGAAACTGACAAATTACAGCTTCAAATGCAACAGGAAAATGGACTGTAAATTAAACGAAAACGGTGTTTGCTGAAAATGGGTGATTATATTTGTATGGGAAGATTATGGATTACAAGGAAGTAGGAAAAACCAATCACTTACCTTCTGAGAAGCCGAACACAACACATAATAATTACGAAGTAAAATTTTAATCAACCGCCGACAAAAAAAAGAGCTAATGACCTTGAAACTCTTGAACAGATTTTCATGAATTGTAGCTAAGAACCATCTCGATCATGTCAGCTTTCTAACAAAAAAAACAATTTGTTTAGCAGCTACGATGCCACAGACAGACACACAGAAAGTCAAACTTATAACACCGCTCCTTGCGTCGGGGGGTTAAAAACGATTGACACCAACCAGTTCCTTCAAATGTTCTAAGTCTTCTGTTTTTTTACCAATGCACTTCAATTCAGTTGTTGTTATTGTTCTATTTTCAAATCCTTTCTTCAGCAAGGTGATATGGTTAGGGAGGGTAGGTACTGGATAAGTGACATTCCGGTAGGAACTATGCATATTTTCATTCCACAACCAAACCAAAGAGGGTATGGAGGAAGCTAATTGTTGTATACGAAACTGTTTCCGAATTACAGCTTCAGATGCACTTGGAAATAGACTGTAAATACTAGACAAAATAACGAAACGAACTGGTGAAACATACTGGTGAAACGTACTGGAATTGGGTGATAATATGTGTAGGGAAAAATATGAAATGGATTACAGGAAAGAAGGAAACCAATCACTTACCTCTGCTAATGTGCACACAACACAATTACAAATATAGTTTATTTAGTTCAAACGCGGTACCTCGAGGTAGTTATCGCCAAACCCAAATAAATATAAAACAATCTTGATAAGATCAAAAACCTTCTTTTACTTCATAAACGATATTATGAACACGAACAACTAACAAAGTAACAAAATGCTTCCAATGTAGTCTGAAAATCTTCTTCTGTTTTTTCAGAAACAAAAGCACTTGAATTCACTCTTGTAATTGTTCCATTTTCAAATGCTTTTCCAGCAAGGTGATATGGTTAGGGAGGGTAGGTACTGGATAAATGACATCTCAGTAGGAACCATGCATATCATCATTTCAAAACCAAACACTAATAATTATTAAAGGAAAAAAAGAGGGGTCCAAGGTTACATCCCTGGGAAATCCCAGAGTTGGTTTTGTATTTGATAGAAAGTTCTCATTTTAAATATAAAATGATCATGGTCGAGTTGTCGAAGGCTTTCTCGAAATCTGTATACATAAATCACATCAATATTTTACTGAATTTTCAAACAATTTATTGAATTAGGTGGTAATGATGTAAAACATGGTGAAATTCACAAGTTTCGTTGAGGTGACAGAATACGTTGAAATCCGGGTTGATTCTGAACGAGTGCCTAAGCATATATGAAGAAACTGTCACCTGGCAATACCGACATACTATCAAATTTATTTAATAAATCAAACCAAAACCAAAATTTTCTCTGAAATCATAAGATTTGTAAGTAGATACTTAATTACCTACTTACTTCTTTTTTAAATTTCAAAAAAGGATGTTAAATAATTTATCCAAAGAAATGTCACTATCTCAATGACAATACTTTTTTCAAACTTTCTTCAGGCAGGTAGATACAAATATTGAAAAAAAATCCAAACAAGAAAGTCTAAAGGCCAGTTGTTTCACAGAATTTTAACAATTCATCAAATTTCAAGATTAATTTTCAAGTTCTGAAAAGATATATTCAAGTTCTGGTACTACGAGTATATCATTTTTGGCAAGTTTTGTAGAACTTGAAAATATATTTTGAAAATTTTAGAAAGTTAGCTATCTAGTCAAAGTAAAGGCAGGTCCAGAGCTCAAACATTTGCCGCAATTTGCCGTGAAAGTCCATCAAACATCACATCAAAATTTTTTGTTTTCCGTCTCCTTCCTTTTGTTAAAACACTAAACACGGTTGAAAGATTGGTGCGAAGTTCGCGCGATCACACACAATTTGGTTTGTGGTCTGCGATAAGGACCTGTCGACGCTTAAGCAATGAGCATTAGAGTGTGTAAATATTTACATAAAAAACAGAATAATTATAAATATTTATTATTATATTATAATTTTATTATCAAATATTTTTATTATTATATTATATGTAGGTATAATAATATTTCAAACTCGTGATTATGCCCGCTCATTGCACATAATCACAAAAGGCCGTTCCGTTAATTCTCCATAAACGACCGCATTGCGCGGCATCTGTCAAAATATTTATTATTCCCCCCCCCGCCGGCCCCCGCCAGCCTTCCCGCTTCACCCGGGATGGAATGTTTAGGAAATGTTTTCCATCGAACATGGGAAGCTCGAAACACAACAAAAGTTGTCAATATTTATGATGTTGATGACAAACATTGGATGTTGTAATGGGACTGTCAAGGCAAATTTCAAAGCTATGGACCCGACTTAAGGTTTGCTTAGATAATATTGGATGCAGCAGAATTTCGAAAACGGATACGTATCACACAAACAAACCTGCTATACCGTCAATAATAAAATCTTCCTTTATAAATGAAATATTTATTCGGAATTAGTAGGTGCTTTCGACCGCTGATCAGAAATGTACAGTGTGAGAATATTCCCAGCGACTAACTGACCTGATCTCCCCCTCAGCACTCGGCGTGGAGCCCGTGTATGTCAACGGGGACGCCCCCGCAGGCTCGCCCGCTCAGCCGCTGGTGAAGCCAGTGGTGGTGGAGCAGATGCTGAACGCGCGCCCCGAGCCCGCGGGCGTGGTGCCCTGGTCACCCCCGCAGCCCAACTGGCACCCCTGGGCCGGCTGCAACATCGACGAGGGTCCGCTGGCCACCGCCACGCTCGAGGAGCTGTCCGATAAGCTGCTGGAGCAACACAGGGACAAGATCCAGAACAGCACCCTGATGGCTGTGAGTATTAACCTGTTGAAAGTCAGGCGTATTTCGAAAAACTGCGCAGATTTTACCTTCTTTCTGGTCAAAAATCCATATAAAAACAAAGGAATTGCTTTTTTTGCGATTGTTTTCTGTTTACCAGATAATATAGCTTATTATTCATGTACATTACGTAATAATATTGTAAGAGGTTTTTCTAGAATAGCTAACTAACTAAAAAAAAATATTAAAAAATCTCTCATTTTGGAAATAATTGTCAAAAAATGTAATCACACAAATATAAACTGATTTTATTATTTCTACACAAATCTGAATACATACCCAACATGAAAAAACATAATTCAAAGGAGTTTGCAAATAAATAAATACATTTACATGCATTTGAAAATGTTAAACTTCAATTTTTTACCTTTGACAATTGCAAAAAATGACCCGCTAAGTCATGAAAGTTAATTTTCAAATATTCTAAGAGTAGCTAGATTAATGAAGCAAACCATCTTTTACGTCAAGAATGATATTGGCGCAAGCAATTCTAACCTTGTCCTTCATACAGTTTCTTTATACATAAGGTTTAAAATAGCATTAAAAAAAGGCAAAAAAAAATTTGCAGCCGCTAGCAAATGACAGGTTAATCTCTAGTGTGCGGATGTCTGACACTTGTTCTAATAGTTTGTATTAACTTTAAGTCTCGGTATTCTAACTCAACATGTTAAATCGTCCGATTTCTTACACAGGGAAAGAGTTTACCATAAACATAAAACAAGGTTCACTCAAAATGAAAAATGATTCGCCGACAGTTGGCCCCCCGAAATGATACTATAAAATAATATTTTTTTTTGCATTATTTAGCAATTTCAAAGGTAAAATCAACTTCGAAGATACCCATAATAATAAGTTGGTACGAATATCAAACGAATTTATACAGAGTCGATTTTTTTGTGCTTATACTGGTGTGCACAGTATATAGAGAAGCAGATTTTTCCTTGATGCGTTTGAATGTACTGTTGTTATTTGGTGGTACATCCTCTCGGCACATCCCTTCGGGGTCACTTAATTATATTTTATGTAATTAGTTATACAGTAGTTTCCCTAAACTGACTGCACGTTGTACGTATTTATATTTGTTTACATGTTTTTATTTATTTGTTATTGCCAGGAGAGCATCAAAAGTCGCGAAGAGCTGCCAGTCTTCGGCATGAGGAACATCATCATGGAAGCCATCAACGAAAACCCTGTCATCATCATCCGCGGAAATACTGGATGCGGAAAAACCACTCAGGTACGATTTAGTTGGGATTCAGGGTGGGATTTAGGCCTTCTCCAATTAGCTGCAGTTATTCACCATCAGCCTTTCCGTCCTGCTCCAATCCTCTTCCACACAGTCATCCATGTCTTCCTTGGTCCAACTCTGGTAACTGCTCTCTTCCACCGGGGCACCCTTACGCTCACAGTGTCCTGTCATCTGTATTTTCTCAACAAATCCAGTCCATCGCAGCAGTCTTTGGGATGTACAGAATTTTAAATTTTTTTTCTACATTAGCTCCATTTAGGAGGCCCTGAGGAAAATAATTTCCCTCTGCTGTCATCTTAGGGGATGCTGTGTGGAAGGTCTTTTTAAGGAAGGGATGTATATGAAGTTCTGGAAAGGAAAAAGTTATGACGGGTGAGTAGGAATCTGGGGGTCAGTGTGTCCCGGAGTGACGGACGTCAGTGGCGGTTCGTGAGTTTTCAGAGAGCTAGAGTGCTAAGATTAAAAAATATGACATTATTGATGTTGTTGTAGCTGAAAATGAAATTTTTTTTTTTCATAATTTCAACTTTTTGTATGAAGATCTTCATACAAAATATGAAATTTTTGAAAAAAAAAATCATTTTCAGCTACAACAACATTAATAACGTCGTATTTTTCAATCTTAGCACTCTAGCTCACTGAAAACTCACGAACCTCCACTGACGGACGTATGAACCCACCCAACTGGGGTGCAAGGTGGTGGGCCAAGTGAGTCTGGCTGGAAAGATCAAAAGGCCTCCCTTAACCAGTCTCCCTCGATCCAGCCCGCCACGCAGCAGGTGGGCATACGCATCCGCCGCCAAGACCTGAACAAATCTCACCCCATGAACCCGGGCACCCCTGCTAAGTCACCAAACATAGCAAATCACTTGGGGGTGACTTATGGCAGAGGTCCGTTAATAAATATTCAGATTATATTTGGTTATTGTTAGTATCAGGATAATGTTAATTTATTTATTTATTTACGGTATAAATACCTTTAAATACAGTATATGTAATACTTTTTTTTAACATTAAAAATGGATTACAAATTAATTATACAGTGTAAACACACTTTCAAATTAACTCAAATTTACAATTATAACAAAATGGGTATTCAAAAAAATTACAAGACAACTCAGAATTGACTCAACTCAACATCTCTTTTTTGTAGTCATTTAGAGCTATGAAAAAAAAAAATAGCCCGTTACCTAAACTAATTTAATCTATTTAACCAATTTTATATATATTTTTTTCATCACTTTCAGTGACTTTTGGTGGAACAGGAGGTGTTGAGTTGAGTTCGTTCTGAGTTGTATGGTCACCATTAAAAAAATAAGTGAAACTGGCTGGTACCCGGAATGCGTTGCTATGCCATTTAATAAAGAAATTGTTTCTCCCTGCGTGTCCTTTCCCATTCCTCCCGTTCCCCCTTCCGCCCCCACCATTCCTTTCCCGCGTCCTCTTCTCCTCTGCGTTTCCACTCCGCCTCCTTCACCTTCTCTCTCCCCACTCCACTCCCCCCCTTTCCCCGTCCCGCAAACCCCCCTCCCGAGTTCCTCTATCCCCTCCCAGGTTCCCCCCCTCTCCCTGATTCCCCTCCACCCCCTGATTCCCCTCCCCCCCTCCTGCATTCCATAAATTAATTTCTGGTACATTTAGTTTTCAAACGGCTCGCGTACCACCTTTTGCAATTTTTTATACAAATTTCATAATGCCAGAGCTCACCAGACAATAACGAACACAGCAAAAAAAGAATTATCCAATTTGGTGCATTTTTTCAGAAGTTATGAGCGTACATACATTTCGGCTATTCATTTTTATACAAATTTCGTAATGCCAGAGCTCACCAGTAGTTTTATACAAACCTTGTCCTGACAATAACGAACACATCAAAAAAGAATTATCGAATTTGGTGCAGTCGTTCGGAAGTTATGCGGGAACATACATTTCGGCGATTCATTTTTATTAATATAGATGCTTTTTTGTAAATTCTTTTGGTGCTATTGAAAATATCTGCTACTTCTAAATATTGGTGACACAAGCTGTGTATGCGTGGTGTAAGGGAGTTCATAAACAGATTGCTATTGACATGATTGCTGCGGTGAAAGGTATTTTTCGTGTAACTCTATCAGGAACATGAAATGAAATCAATTGCAATAATGCAGGGCTGTCAATGAGGGAATTAATGATTTTAAAAAGAAAAATGATACCAGAAGAGCGATTGTGTATCTTTTATTGGATACGGAATTGATTTCACACGTAATCTCCTGACAAATTTGTGTGATTGTCTATGGCTTGCAATTGCCTTTTTTATGTACTGATATGTCAGCTGTCGTTCAACTAGTTTAACATAAAATGCATGATTATTTATTTGTTTAACCTATTGAATGCCTGGTGTACTATCGATGAAAACAACATTACTTGTGTTTATTTGATGAATTGGCAGATTTTTTGAAGTTTTTGTGAACAACCATCGACTGACTTTGACAGTCGAATTCGCGGTAAAATGCGACATTCATATTCCACAGATGATTTATTTTAAAATATTCTGGTGTTACTAGGTGAATGAAACTTTTGGCGGTATCGGGAGTACTGTTGGCGCAAGCGATTCTGACCTTGTTCTTGATACAGTTTCTTTATACATGAAAAATCGCATATAAAAAAATATATTTTTGAACATTTTTGCCAATCTCACCGGTGGTCGAACGGCCTAGAACCGGTTTTAATGTATGTTTTAACCAGTCAAAGGCCAGGCCATTTCACAAAAAATTCACAAAAATTCACTAAAAAAGCACCACTTTGAATTTTGAATTGAATGTTTTTTGGATTAATTTTGAGCTATCGTATATTATATTGACTGAAACACATTCCTAGAACAATAAACTATGTACCAAAACAACATTACTTGCATTAATTACGTAAATTAATAGGTTTTACGATGTTTTAGTCGAGGAACACGCATAAATTGTGACGGGTAAATTCGCGGCAAAAACTGACATTTCGAAGTCACAGATAAAATCGTTTAAAAATATTCTGGTGTTGCAAGGTGAATGAAATTTTTACGCGTCTCATGGAGTAATGTTGGCGCAAGCGATTCTGACCCTGTTCTTCATACAAATTCTGTACATAGAAAGGCCAAAATCGCAGACAAACATTTTTTGGTCCATAATTTTATTCAAATTTTCGAATTATTTTCTCGTGCATGCGCATAAGACGCGCCCCCCCCGCGCGTAAACGGCCAATTAGAGGTTACGTTGTATACCATGGATTTGACATTTGCGAAGTTTTTGTTTCAATCTAAATACACATGAATACTTTGGTCCAAATTAGGAACCTATTTAAGGCATAGCTATTGAGGCAGTATATATTTGGGGACGATATACATTAATTATTCCACTAACCGCCGCACTTTTAGGCACGGATTATGGGAATTACACTTCTTTTCAACTATTACTACAAGAAACAACTATTTACGTCCACAAAATAGGTTGTTAGGTTCTTAATTTGGGCAACAATAATAAGTAATTTGTGCGTATTTAGATTGAAACTTCGCAAATGTCAAATCCACGGTAAGTACACAACTTTTAAATGTACATTAAATTAATAAATAATCTTGAGCATTTCATGTTACTAATTGAAATACGATAGCTGACATCATAAACTAATCCGCTGACATGTCAGTCCTTAGAAAAGGCAATTGCAAGCCATATACAATCACACATATTTGACAGGAGATTCCTTATGGGATTGATTCTGTGCATACAGAATCGCATGACAGAAACCAATCTTCTGTCGGACAACTTTAATAATTTTAGAATCTCTGATGGTAAATTGATAAAGGCGAGAGACAAAGTGGACACGTCTTACAATGTCTTATGCGTGTTGTTCCTGTGCAGGTTTGCCAGTTCATCCTGGATGACTACATAGCCAGCGGACAGGGGGCCTGGTGCAACATCTGTGTGACGCAGCCCCGAAGGATTTCTGCCGTCTCCGTTGCCGAGAGGGTGGCCAACGAGCGCTGCGAAGAACTCGCACAGTCTATTGGGTAAATCAGAATATTGTTTATTAGATGGTGCTGTGTGGCGTGCTCTTGGCATTTGCTGTGTGTGTGCTAGTGAAACGCATCTAGTCATATAAAAATTAATTGAAAAAAAAAACAGAAAAGCACTGTTTCCGCATAAGGGAAATTGTTCTGAAATATTTTCTGATAAACATTTTATTTGAGTGTTGTGAGTATATACCATATACCTTTGACCAAGTATATCTAGACAAGGCGTGAAGTTCTTAAAAATGGCACTGGAACAAAATAGATTGATTATTATTTTTTAATTTATAAACTAACGTTTAGACAAGATTTTTATGCATAGCACAAAGGGTAACAATTATTACAAGCAATAATTGTCAGCCTGAAACACTCATTTACATTGAAAAATCTTCCGAGAAAAGATACTTGCCGCCAACGGGACTTGAACCCGTGTCCTTCCGATTGCCGGTCGAATGCTCTGACCACTGAGCTATGGCGGCTTATCAAATACCCGCCAAATAATTCAATATATACTAGTGTTTCATTCAACAATTACTGCTTGTTATATTTTTTCCACCTGAAAACAACCAACTTTATTTTTGCGAGGAAGACATTGTTAGTGTTAAATCCCTCGCTAGGTGGCGTCGAGACAAATTATGTCTGCATTTATTGGGGAAATACTTAAACTTGTTAAATATTAATTATTATTTTTTAATTTATAAACTAACGTTTAGACAAGATTTTTATGCATAGCACAAAGGGTAACAATTATTACAAGCAATAATTGTCAGCCTGAAACACTCATTTACATTGAAAAATCTTCCGAGAAAAGATACTTGCCGCCAACGGGACTTGAACCCGTGTCCTTCCGATTGCCGGTCGAATGCTCTGACCACTGAGCTATGGCGGCTTATCAAATACCCGCCAAATAATTCAATATATACTAGTGTTTCATTCAACAATTACTGCTTGTTATATTTTTTCCACCTGAAAACAACCAACTTTATTTTTGCGAGGAAGACATTGTTAGTGTTAAATCCCTCGCTAGGTGGCGTCGAGACAAATTATGTCTGCATTTATTGGGGAAATACTTAAACTTGTTAAATATTAATTATTATTTTTTAATTTATAAACTAACGTTTAGACAAGATTTTTATGCATAGCACAAAGGGTAACAATTATTACAAGCAATAATTGTCAGCCTGAAACACTCATTTACATTGAAAAATCTTCCGAGAAAAGATACTTGCCGCCAACGGGACTTGAACCCGTGTCCTTCCGATTGCCGGTCGAATGCTCTGACCACTGAGCTATGGCGGCTTATCAAATACCCGCCAAATAATTCAATATATACTAGTGTTTCATTCAACAATTACTGCTTGTTATATTTTTTCCACCTGAAAACAACCAACTTTATTTTTGCGAGGAAGACATTGTTAGTGTTAAATCCCTCGCTAGGTGGCGTCGAGACAAATTATGTCTGCATTTATTGGGGAAATACTTAAACTTGTTAAATATTAATTATTATTTTTTAATTTATAAACTAACGTTTAGACAAGATTTTTATGCATAGCACAAAGGGTAACAATTATTACAAGCAATAATTGTCAGCCTGAAACACTCATTTACATTGAAAAATCTTCCGAGAAAAGATACTTGCCGCCAACGGGACTTGAACCCGTGTCCTTCCGATTGCCGGTCGAATGCTCTGACCACTGAGCTATGGCGGCTTATCAAATACCCGCCAAATAATTCAATATATACTAGTGTTTCATTCAACAATTACTGCTTGTTATATTTTTTCCACCTGAAAACAACCAACTTTATTTTTGCGAGGAAGACATTGTTAGTGTTAAATCCCTCGCTAGGTGGCGTCGAGACAAATTATGTCTGCATTTATTGGGGAAATACTTAAACTTGTTAAATATTAATTATTATTTTTTAATTTATAAACTAACGTTTAGACAAGATTTTTATGCATAGCACAAAGGGTAACAATTATTACAAGCAATAATTGTCAGCCTGAAACACTCATTTACATTGAAAAATCTTCCGAGAAAAGATACTTGCCGCCAACGGGACTTGAACCCGTGTCCTTCCGATTGCCGGTCGAATGCTCTGACCACTGAGCTATGGCGGCTTATCAAATACCCGCCAAATAATTCAATATATACTAGTGTTTCATTCAACAATTACTGCTTGTTATATTTTTTCCACCTGAAAACAACCAACTTTATTTTTGCGAGGAAGACATTGTTAGTGTTAAATCCCTCGCTAGGTGGCGTCGAGACAAATTATGTCTGCATTTATTGGGGAAATACTTAAACTTGTTAAATATTAATTATTATTTTTTAATTTATAAACTAACGTTTAGACAAGATTTTTATGCATAGCACAAAGGGTAACAATTATTACAAGCAATAATTGTCAGCCTGAAACACTCATTTACATTGAAAAATCTTCCGAGAAAAGATACTTGCCGCCAACGGGACTTGAACCCGTGTCCTTCCGATTGCCGGTCGAATGCTCTGACCACTGAGCTATGGCGGCTTATCAAATACCCGCCAAATAATTCAATATATACTAGTGTTTCATTCAACAATTACTGCTTGAGGACACGGGTTCAAGTCCCGTTGGCGGCAAGTATCTTTTCTCGGAAGATTTTTCAATGTAAATGAGTGTTTCAGGCTGACAATTATTGCTTGTAATAATTGTTACCCTTTGTGCTATGCATAAAAATCTTGTCTAAACGTTAGTTTATAAATTAAAAAATAATAATTAATATTTAACAAGTTTAAGTATTTCCCCAATAAATGCAGACATAATTTGTCTCGACGCCACCTAGCGAGGGATTTAACACTAACAATGTCTTCCTCGCAAAAATAAAGTTGGTTGTTTTCAGGTGGAAAAAATATAACAAGCAGTAATTGTTGAATGAAACACTAGTATATATTGAATTATTTGGCGGGTATTTGATAAGCCGCCATAGCTCAGTGGTCAGAGCATTCGACCGGCAATCGGAAGGACACGGGTTCAAGTCCCGTTGGCGGCAAGTATCTTTTCTCGGAAGATTTTTCAATGTAAATGAGTGTTTCAGGCTGACAATTATTGCTTGTAATAATTGTTACCCTTTGTGCTATGCATAAAAATCTTGTCTAAACGTTAGTTTATAAATTAAAAAATAATAATTAATATTTAACAAGTTTAAGTATTTCCCCAATAAATGCAGACATAATTTGTCTCGACGCCACCTAGCGAGGGATTTAACACTAACAATGTCTTCCTCGCAAAAATAAAGTTGGTTGTTTTCAGGTGGAAAAAATATAACAAGCAGTAATTGTTGAATGAAACACTAGTATATATTGAATTATTTGGCGGGTATTTGATAAGCCGCCATAGCTCAGTGGTCAGAGCATTCGACCGGCAATCGGAAGGACACGGGTTCAAGTCCCGTTGGCGGCAAGTATCTTTTCTCGGAAGATTTTTCAATGTAAATGAGTGTTTCAGGCTGACAATTATTGCTTGTAATAATTGTTAAAATAGATTGACTCTACTAAACCACTGACTAAACTACTCTACTAAATTCAGGGTATTCGGACAGTTTTAATTACTAAATTACTCGCTACTCAACTAAACTCAACAGCTCATTTGTAACTTGAAATGCTTGAAAAAAGTGACAGACCAATAATTTGAGGATTTGACAAGAATTGATTCATTAACCCCTCCGAATTTTCGAGAATATTGGCTTTTGGTGTCTCTAACAAAATGACATTTTACGAAAACTTTTTGTTATTACCGCTTCACAATTAAAGCCTGAACGTAGCCGAATAGTAAAAACTGTTTTAGAAAGGTTACAAAATAGGCTTTCAAATTATTATATTACAAATAAATATTAGCATTTGTATATATTAAAATTTAGAACGCTAACATTAAAAATAGGTAAAAATGACTCACGTGATGTTTTTATGTGAAAACGGTACTAAAATCACAGATTATGTAAACAACAATACTTATTCTATTATATATATGTGTAATAAACACTTTTGTCACCTCACTTTTTTATCATTTCATATAAAAATATTTAATAAAAATTTAAAATGTGGAGCGCGGGGGAGCTGCCGGTAGCAAAGTTGCGCGGGTAAATATTTTTGTCAACTACACGACTGACAGCTGATTCCTATTATGTATTTCCATAGACAACTTGATAGGGATGTGCAGCTTGATCTACTATCGACCTTTTACTTTTGGTTTTAGGGATGTAACTAAAACAATAACGGGGTTAGAACGATTTCTATGGAAACACATGCGCTGACATATAAACACGCTTATTGTACTTGACTGCTGTCCTATTTTTAACGCTTATATCTGCTTACGTTGCGGAGGGGTTAAATCCTACATCCGGAACTTTAAATGTTTATTTTTTGTCGGTCAGTGTCAGAGTTAGCATTGCGTTTGAGTCCCACCCCAGAAGTCGTAAGTTCAATTCGTCGGCTGGCTAAGTCCCTCATCATGACATAAGAAACATTTTAAGTTTACTGTGGTGGTGGTAGAAGATTTTCAAATATTGTCAGGTTATTCGTAACAGAGGAATGTTTGTCTTTCTTTCTTTTAAAAAAAATTGTATTCTTTGGTCATGTATTTATATCCACAGTATTTTCATTGAGGTAACTCCATTAATGGAGGACTGAATGCAGTTGGTGCTAATAAAAAACTGTCAAAAGAAGCGAAGCTAGCAGTCCACAATGGAGTCCTGGTATCTACCCTGATGTATGGCAGTGAGGCATGGAGCTGGCGAGGCAAGGATGAAAGCAGACAGAATGCTGTTGAAATGAGATCCCTGAGGCGTATGCGTGGTAAAATCATGTATGATCGTGTGAGAAATGTGGAGATCCGCAAAGAATGCAAGGCGGCTGATTGATGTAAGCGTAATGAGTAAGATTAAAAAAGGGACCCTCAGATGGTTTGGGCATGTAGAGTGAATGAATGAAGAAAGCAGTGTAAGATGAATTTTTTTTTTTTTTTTTTAATTTTTTTTTTTTTTTTTTGTACATACAATAATGACATTACATTTTTCAGATACATTTTTTTATATAACGTGATTCACCTTTTTTTAGAGCATGCTCGTGTAAAAAAGGTGGAGCAGCGTGTGTGAAAAACTATTTAACATATTTTTTTAGAATTATAATATATATTTTTATATATTTTTATAAATTTTTATATATTATTATATATATGTACATATATATATATATATATATACATATATATAATACATATACATATTCCATGTATATGTATTATATATATGTATATATGAATGCAAGGCTGATGTAAGCATAATGAGTAAGATTAAGAAAGGGACCCTCAGATGGTTTGGGCATGTAGAGCGAATGAATGAAGATTAGCAGTGTAAGAAGAATATATGATGCAAATGTGAATGGTAGAAGAAGTTGGGGACGCCCGAGGAGACATGGCACGATCAAGTGAATCAAATACTTGAGACGGGCCATGTCAAGAGTCAGACTAATAGAAGAGTATGTATGAGACGATGTGTGAATGTGGCAAAGAGTGTGTGCCAAGAACGGCGTGATGGTTTGTTAGTTTAGATTACATAGTTAAGTAACCTATTTAACACTGTTGTTGAAAAATGAGACAGGGCAGAATGGGTTTTGCGAACCGAGCTGCTGTCTTGTGCGCTGTGACATGTTTGTTGGGCTGGAGTAGTGGCATATACATATATAGTGACCCACAGCATTAGCTAAATACCACGTTATCCGAAACATTCAATTGTGAATTCTTCGAGTTAACTTTTGTCGCGTTTGTTGTTTGCAGCTACTCCGTTCGCTTTGAGTCGGCTTTACCGCGCCCGTACGCCTCGGTCATGTTCTGCACGGTGGGCGTGCTGCTGCGCAAGCTGGAGGGCGGGCTGCGCGGCGTGTCGCACGTGCTGGTGGACGAGATCCATGAGCGCGACGTCAACACGGACTTCGTGCTGGTGCTGCTGCGCGACATGGTGCACACCTACCCCGACCTGAAGGTCATCCTGATGAGCGCCACCGTGGATACTACGCTGTTCGCCAGCTACTTTGGAAATTGTCCCATCATCGAAGGTAACTACTTGGAACTTCGTACATTAATCATTCACCCCTCAGGCTAATTTGTTTGCTTTTCGGAACTACTCAAGGTCTCGTAGAAATCGTTTTCTCCCTTACTATCATGGTTAGAAATGATAGATCTAAACGGTGTTAGAAAGAGAAAACACCACACTCTGTATTTAAAACTAAAAGTTAACCGCAAAATGATTAAAATGAACAACTTTATGAAGCCAAAGTTTCCGACTGCAATTTGAAAATAAATTGTGAAAGTTTGGGAATTTTTTATTAATTTTTTTACACGAAACGATAAAATAGTATAGTGGCGATAATATTAAAAATACAATACCTTTGTCTAACAAAATATTTTTCTGCTTTTATTTTTTTTTTGTTCGGCTGGCGTAGTCCAGCGGTAAGGCTCTTGACTCGCAATCCGAAGGTCGCGGGATCGAATCCCGGCGTGGCAAATAAATTTTATTTGATTAATTTGTGTTATTCACAATATACTCATTTAAAAAAATTATATATAGTATATTTGCGGCACGTTCTGGAGTGGAAGATACTCAGTATCGCCCTGGTGTAAGACCACAATTCAGAATTGAAATGTTGCTTGAAATGGCTTTAGCCGTGTTTGGTGACCAGATCTGAATAGCCAGGTACTTCCCCACCTTCCTCTTCCCTATCTCCTTCCCATCCCTAACTCACTAACTAACTCACTAACCATCACGCCGGTTCACCGCAGGGGTAGGCAGAGAGGATGGACCGCCAAACATCCCGGTCTTGGCACACATTCCTTGCCTCGTTTACATTCATACAACGACTCATACATTCTCTTCTATTATTCTGACTCTTGACATGTCTTTATTGGGCATCCTTGACTTCTTCTACCATTCACATTTGCGTCATATATTCTTCTTACACTCCTTTTCTCGTTCATTCGCTCTACATGCCCAAACCATCGGAGCGTTCCTTTCTTGATCTTACTCATTACGCTTACATCAGCCTTGTATTCTTTGCGGATTTCCACATTTCTCACACGATCATACATGGTTTTACCACACATACGCCTCAGGGATCTTATTTCTACAGCGTTCAGTCTACTTTCATCCTTCCTCTGCCAGTTCCATGCCTCACTGCCATACATCAGGGTAGGTACCAGTACTCCATTATGGACGGCTAGTGTCGCGTCTTTGGACAGTTTTTTGTTGGTGCCAACGGCGTTCAGTCCTCCATTCGAGTTACCTGCATTCACCCTTCTTTCAATATCTCTATCAGCCTTCCCATCTCTCGTAAACATACTTCCCAAATAAACAAACTCATCCACCTGCTCCAAGTATTCATCATTCACAACTATATTGCACACTGTTTTCGTACTCTCTCTTTCAAACACCATGACTTTAGACTTACTTGCATTCATCATTAACTCATTCTTCATACCTTCTTCTTTCATCCTTGACACGAGAGACTGTAGATCTTCCATACTGTTAGATATCAGCACCCAATCAGCATACAACAGGCAACATACTTCCAGATTACTCAATTTCACGCCCAATCCCATCTCTTTCAATTCTTGCATACAATGCAAAAACACTTGCATATTTGCATACTTGCAAAAAGTGAATTTAGTTAGAAAAAAATGTAAGGTGAGCCATTTTTTACATTTCCATTCAAAATTTTTATATTGCAAAATGTACGTTTGTTTCAAATTATAAAATTTGTAAATGTATTTCATCACCTTCCAAAAACAGTTTGGTTTTCGGTTATATTCAGAAATATTGCATTTATTTTAATTTTTTTGCAAAGCGGAAATATTTTGACTCTGACAAAATAGGGATAATAAATAAGTGAGGAGTTAATATGAAATCAACTTGTTTAAAAAAAGTTCATAATTGGTTGCAAATATGGTTGTCATTGACCATTTGACCCGAGGGATGGGCTGCTACTGAGTTTGAGCTTAATCTTTGTATTGTGTATTCCAGTTCCTGGTCGCATGTACCCAGTGGACCAGCACTTCCTGGAGGACTGCGTGCAGATCTGCAAGTTCGTGCCCCCCACCGACAGCCGCAAGCGCAAGGGCGGAGGGGGAGGCAGGGGGGGCGACGATGATGAGGACGAGAGGGGGGCCGGGGGAGAGGAGGAAGAGCAGGACATGAACAAGGCGCCGCTGGGGAACCAGTACGACGAGTGCACCAGGAACGCAATGGCCAGGATCAGCGAGAAGGATGTAAGTACAAGGAGTTTTTAATGTATAAAACTTTATTAAAAAATATCTGAAAACTCCACCATCCAACATATAACACTCAACCAGGGCAATAAGAGAAAATATGTGCCACTCTTGAGTGAGCGCTGGGCCCGAGCTCACTCAAGATCATGCCCTACCTACATAATTGATTTATTTATTTATTTGCTTACTTATTATTTTTCATATATTCTATTCTACTTGTTTCTTTACTTAAATTTTACTGTGTTATATGCATAACTATATGGGACGTGTGAGATAGCACTATTCTCCCCCCTCCACATCCTGGAATAAAACATCATCATCAAACAGTATTAACCTCTTATTTGCTGGAGACACGTGGATGCGCGCGGTTTGTGCGCATGCGCCCTGAAAAAATTCGAAAAAAATATGTTTGTCTGCGATTTTGACCCTTCTATGTACAGAATTTGTATGAAGGACAAGGTCAGAATCGCTTGCGCCAACATTTGCCCAGGATATAGGCAAAAATTTCATTCACCTGGCAACCCCAGAATATTTTTCAATGATTTTATCTGTGGCATCGAAATGTCAAATTTGCCGCAATTCTTTCTGTCAAAATCCGATGCATGTTATTTGACAAAAACATCGTAAAACCTATCAATTTACGTAATTAATGCAAGTAATGTTGTTTTGGTATATAGTTTATTGTTCTAGGAATGTGTTTCGGTTAATAAAATATACGATAGCTTAAAATTAATCCACAAAACATTCAATTCAAAATTCAAAGTGGTGCTTTGTTAGGGAATTTTCGTGAAAGGGCCTGGCCTTTAACCGGTTAATAGCCTGGCGTCTGCGCGGTTGAAATTTAAGAACCCGGCTTCCAGTGTATGTCTGACACCACGCCGTACGCACCGCGCTATATTATCATCTGTGTTTGTGAAATTTCAGCTACCGTTGTAATTCGGTTTCGAATTAAAAAATTCTCCAAAGGATGGCGCCACTTCTGTTAGCAAGTTGCATGAGAACGTGCCCCTGGCAGGTATAAGTTCTACGATTTTGTAAATTTGAGTGTCTCTCTGGATATGGAAAGATTGACAGTAATATTTAGTTGTGAATAATAGTATCACGCGGCTATATATTACATACAACGTCATTGCCTGTCCCGGTAATTAGCTATCACCAGATCATAGTGGATCCGAGGAACGGACTATTTTTGGAACCAGTTCCTATCAGATTTATAAAATGGTCACTAGCACTCTAACTGGGCGAAGCCGAACTAGCAAGGCCTAGCAGCAAAAATCTGCAGAGCGGGTTTTTAACTGCTAGTTATTATTATAAAATCAACTTTTGACTACAGTTGAACAAAAACAAAAGACTGGAATGAAACGCCGTGCAAGCCACCAACGAACATTACCGAACTACTAATAAATCTTGCCCCTTCTGCTCGTGGCAAGAAACTTGCATATGCTTGTGCTACGGTATATCAACAACAATGTTTGTTTGTAGGTGAGCTTTGAGCTGATCGAAGCTCTGCTGAAGCACATCAAGTCTACCAACATTCCGGGAGCCGTGCTGGTGTTCCTGCCCGGCTGGAACCTGATCTTCGCCCTCATGAAGCATCTGCAGAACCACCCGGTGTTCGGAGCCGCAGACTATCAGATCCTGCCGCTTCACTCGCAGCTGCCCCGCGAGGACCAGAAGAGGGTTTTCCACGTTCCACCGCCGCACATCACCAAGGTAATGACTGAATGTAGTGACTGAATGAGTTAATGACTGAACTAGGTAATGACTGAATGAGGTAATGACTGAATGAGGTAACGACTGAGGTAATGAGGAAAATAATTTCTGAACTGCATCTCCCTTCTTTCCTTAATAGACCATCGCAGCGCAAAACCGCAAGGAGTGGAGGGGCCTTGTCCACCTTGGAAATAAGGAACCGACTTAAAGAAGAATTAGTATTAAGACTAGGAGTTCCTTAAATAAACAATTAACCCATGGTTTTGTGGGATTCCAGGTCATCCTGTCCACCAACCTAGCGGAGACGTCCATCACCATCAACGACGTGGTGTTTGTGATAGACTCGTGCAAGGCGCGCATGAAGCTCTTCACCTCGCATAACAACATGACCAGCTACGCCACGGTCTGGGCCAGCAGGACTAACTTGGAACAGGTGAGACTATTTATTATCATTTACCTAACTGCCAGCGAATCCGTAAAATCTGCCAATCGATTTTATGCTATTTTGAACCTTAAAAAATATTCCTAACATATTGAAATCAATCTTATTCGCTCAGCAAGGAAATAATCTTACTATTATTCTAGCTTGTCGTTTCGTCATTTGCAAACATTGATTTTCTTAATTTTTCATTGATCTCTTCGCTGACGATATCAAACTTTTATTAAAAGTCATATCGATTCTATCTTTCTACAGAATGATCTTGATTCTATTGGTAAATGGTCGGAATTGGATAACTTACCTTTCAGCATCCATAAATGCAATGTTGTTACATTTACAAGATTCAAAGATACATTTCTATTCCCATACCACATCAATAAAAATATATTAAGAAGCAAAAACGAGATTCGAGACCTTGGCATGATTTTTGAAGCAAATCTCTCTTTCAAATCCCACATATCTGATATTGTCTCCCGCGCCAACAAAATACTTGGATTTATTCTTCGTAATGTGAGATCATTTACTAATGAATTGCAATACAGAGAACGTGTGAAGCACTTGTTCGCAGCATCCTGGAATATTGCTCCATTATTCGGGCCCCTTCTGAACAAAACCATATCCTAGAAATAGAAAAGTACCAAAAAGGTTTATGCATTACCTGTATACGAGGAAATATACATATTACCCATTCCTGTATCCATCATTGTTAACAGGAATGCTCCATTTTAATACCCTAGAAGCCCGCCGATAAATATTTTTAGGTAAACATTTTTTTAAGCTAATCTCCGGTACTATACTAAATCCGCCTATGTTGAAAGAGATCAACTTATATGTCCCTAACGTGTATACTAATGGGAGATCCCATGCACTTTTTTATGCTCCGAAGGCGAGGACTTCTGCCTATCAGAATGCGCCAATTAACAGAGCGACTCAACTGCTTAACGATTCTGCATTGAATATCGATATCTTCAATGCAGATGATGTCGATGACACAAGGCACTTTTTTTAATTTTGTAATCTTCTCCATAATATATTGGTGTATAACTGTTTTGTGGAGAAAAAAAAAAAAATTATATATTTGTGAAGAAGCACGTCGCAAATTTCATGTCACATGTCATAATTTTGCATTTTCACAAGTCCAGTACTGTATTTATTTACAAGAAAGTGTCATTTCGTCTATGTAAATTCAATATGGTATATCGTATATCGCTTCTACGACTCATTCTTAAGTTCAACAGCTCGGCCGTGGAATGATTGGTCAGCCTCTCTGTGTAGAGAAATTTTTTTCCTTAGGGCCTCCTGTGTGGAGTTAACCCCCTAGGCTAATTTGTTTGATTTTTGGATAGATCTCAGAGAAATCTGATATTACGAAAATAGTGTCAGACCGGACATGGTGGGCCGCTCGGATTTTTCAATGACCCACTAAGGGTTAACTTAACCTAACCTGGAATGATTTCTTGATCCTTTTTGCCTTACTACCATTAATATGAAGAAAAACTAATGATTGATTCATGTCTCCAGCGCAAAGGGCGAGCTGGCCGAGTGCGTCCGGGCTACTGTTTCACCCTCTGCTCCAAGGCTCGCTTCCAACGCCTCGACGAGCACCAGACTCCAGAGATGTTCCGGACTCCGTTGCACGAACTGGCTCTGAGGTAAGCACCTCACATTTTAAATTAATCTTGTAGTCTTGATGAACCAGGCTCTTCGTCTCCTCATGTTCCTGCGCTGCTTAGAACCGCGGACAACGACACTACACCTTTTTCAAATTTTGCGGGATTGCGACATAGAATTTTGAAATCTTGGGGAATTTCTATTAACCTGTCAAAGGCCCGCAAATTCCAGGAAAAATACGGAAATTTCGTAACAAAACACGATTTTGAATTTTGAATTAAATGTTTTGTTGATTAATTTTGAGCTATCGTATATTTCATTGACTGAAATACGTTCCTAGAACAATAAACTATGCACCAAAACAACATTACTTGCGTTAATTACGTAAATTAATAGGTTTTATGATGTTTTAGTCGAGGAACACGCGTCAAAACTGACAGCTTCAATTTGCGCCAAAAATGACATTTCGATTCCACAGATAAAAATCATTTAAAAATAATCTGGTGTTGTCAGATGAATGAAACTAGTGGCTATATCATCAATGATGTTGGCGCAAGCGATTCTGACCTTGTTTTCATACAAATTCTGTACATAGAAGGGTCAAAATCGCGGTCAAACTTTTTTATTTTGAAATATTTTTTTCGCGCATGCGCAAAAGCTGCGCGCAAGTCCGCGGCTCCGGCCGTTTAGAGGTTAATAGGTATTAAATTTAAATAATATCAACATTTCTTGAGGTGTGGGCTATCAATTTAAATTTGGGAGACGGGTATGGGTACTGTCAGATAATGAACACCCCTGCCATATGCCGAACATCCCAAGAGCCTATCATAGTAGTGTAGTGATCTGTGATTGTGGATTCGTATACAGCACTACATATTTGACTTTTTGATTTAACCATAAAGTGATCTATACATGATTCTGAATCTTTGGTTACTCTGGTAGGAGTGTTAATGGTGCTTATAATGCCCTGTTCCAGAAGCATCAGTTGGTAATCAATATTTTGAGGGTGGCCATTATGAAGTATGTTTATGTTTAGATCACCAGCTATGACGATGTTTTTGTATGAAGTGAGTTTTTTTAGGTGAGAATCCAGAGCTATTATAAATGGTGTAATGTTATGTGTGGATGGTTATCTGTATATGGCGAGGGCACACATAGAGATCCCTAGTATGCCAAGAGGTTTGAAACATTTGGTGACTTAAACCCCGGTCCACGGGATGAGGTTTGTCTCCTGGGTTTTGGCAGCGGATGTGTTTGCCGAGCCTGGTGGAGGGAGACCTTTTGACCTCTCCAGCCGAACTCTGTCCAGGAGAGGTCGCGTATACGTTTTGTATATTTTTGCCATCATACTCAGTGTATTCCTTCAAAGCTTTTCCAGAATAAATAGATTAGTTCTCTATTTCCAGTATCAAGCTGCTCCGCCTGGGTGCCGTGGGCCAGTTCCTCAGCAAGGCCCCGGAGCCGCCACCGCTGGATGCCGTCATCGAGGCGGAAGCCGTCCTGCGAGATCTGCGCTGCCTGGACTCTGCCGACCAGCTCACTCCGCTGGGAAGGATTCTTGCCAAACTGCCCATTGGTTTGTTAACATTATCTTTAGTTTTTTTCTTGCTCAAGTCCCCTACATTGCCCGAACCTTTAGCAGAGTTTGTTGAAATCCGTGTCTGCACACAGTTAAGGGTTTTTTCAGGTATTTTGGGGCTAAACTCAAGAGGTTGCTGCCAAATTCAACCGTAGGGCGCACTTGCGATTTGTACAGGGTTAGCAGTTGCGTACTATCTGCAGTATCTGCGGGCCCTGTACAGTGCGCCCAGTTTTTGGGAGGCTAACTTAACTCTGGCTTCGATAGAGCCCCCATACCTGAGCTGGTTACTTGTTACACCAAGCATTTTGTTTAATTTATAAGGTCTCATCTAATGAAAAGCGCTCTGGTTCAAAATAAAAATTTATTTACCAAGTTCCTTTTAACCTCTAATGGGCCGGAGACGCGCGGGCGTGCGTATTATGCGCATGCGCGAGAAAATAATTCGAAAATTTGAATAAATTTTTGACCAAAAACTGTTTGTCTGCGATTTTGGCCCTTCTATGTACAGAATTTGTATGAAGAACAGGGTCAGAATCGCTTGCACCAACATTACTCCGTGAGATGCGTATAAATTTCATTCACCTTGCAACCCCAGAATATTTTTAAACGATTTTATCTATGACAGAAATGTCATTTTTGCCGCATTTGAGCCATCAAAATTTATGCGTGTTCCTTGACTAAAACATCGTAAAACCTATTAATTTACGTAATTAATGCAAGTAATGTTGTTTTGGTACATAGTTTATTGTTCTAGGAACGTGTTTCAGTCAATGAAATATACGATAGCTCAAAATTAATCAACAAAACATTCAATTCAAAATTCAAAGTGGTGCTTTTTTAGTGAATTTTCGTGAAATGGCCTGGCCACTCAGAGGTTAACATGTTTTGCACTTCTTTAGCGCTACACCGAATATTATCTACACGGCTCGGTCCCTGGTGGTCTAAGACACTTCTTAGTTTATTGGCTGAATTAGAGGAAGAGTTGAGGCTCCACATTGTTTTTATAAACATGGTAAAAACTCACACTATGTAAACAAAAAATATACAGCTGTCAAGTCAACATGACAGTGTAGGTTAGAAATAAATCTATATTACCGTAAGATGGTTAGTTCATAAAAACAATACCAGGGGGGTGCCGAACCAGTCTATCATACATTTTATTCCACAGAGGGCAATGACAGTTATTTATTGATTTCAATACAAATCAATGGAAGGCCTGTTGGGAAGATTGCTTATTGAAGGAGACTAGATTTTCGTTTCAAGCCTTCGACCAAGTATATCTAGACAGGGCGTGTAGGTCTTAAAAATGAAACCGGAACCAAAAATATTGGTTTACTAAAACATTTATCAAAAAGAAAGTCCTTTATCTTGCAGTCAAAAGATCGCAAGAAGCATTAGTTTGTACCTTTAGTTGGTCTGCGTGGAGCTAATTTGTTTTCCAGCAAGTTCGCGGTAAAGGAATTACTAGCTTTGCGAAGATCATTTTTAAAACGCAAATTTCAGGCAGTTAGAAATATTTTAGGTATTTGCTATCACGGACTTTATTATTAACAATTTAATCAGTTATATGAATATTTAAAAAAATATGTACATGGCATATGAATTCGAGGCAGCGTATGGAGAAAAGTAACATTTGACAAAAAATGTTTAATTTCTTCCTAGTAAAACAACTACGTCACGCAAGAGATGCAACGGAGTTCTATGGGTAGTTGTATTATGAAATTTCTCGTAGGTGGTGTCACTTTGGGATTGGAATTGGGTATGGGAGGGCTAATCTATAGTTAATATATCGATGTTTCAATCCCTTTTATACATAATCAGACATGATTTTCATTTAATTTTCATTTCACTTAATTCAATGAGGTTATTCTTACCCCAAGAAAAACTAGGGGCCTTTTGGGAACCTAGGAGTGCTGAGGCCACCTCTGTGGATTTCCTTCCTGGGGCCGTAGGAGGAACCAAGAGGAGAAACCGTGAAGAGGTGAGCTGAGGCCACCTCCATGAACTCTTCCGTTGTGGGGCCTTCAAGGAACCGAGGGGAAGGGCACCCTTCCAGCGCGGGGCCTCTGTGGAACCAAGGTGGAATGAAGTGGAGAGATGATGAACTCTTCCTCTGTGGGGCCTTTAAGGAACCAAGAAGGAGAGATGAAGTTCTCTTCCCTCCTGGGGCCCTCGGGGAGCCAGGGTGGGGTGGACTCTTCCCTTGTGGGGCCTTTAGGGAACCAAGGGGAGGTGGACTTTCCATCGTGGAGCCTTCGGGGAACTAAGGAGTGGAGAGGATAGATGAAGCCCTCTTCCGTCGTGGGGCCTTCAGGGAACCAAGGAGGAGTGAAGAGGGGAAATGAGACCTGGGAAGACACATTGTCAAACCAGAAGATATAGCTTCATTTCCAATGACAATCCTGATGAACTTTATAAAAGGGACTGGGTTACTGCCAAAGGAATGAGGTAAAATGGGAGATAGTACAATGGGTCTATGGCCTAAGTGCTCACGGGAACTATATATATGTAAACCGTCTCCGATTAAAAAAAAAAAAAAAATACCCCAAGGAATTTTCTCAAGGTAACCGCCCATTCTCTGCTTCAAAGCCCTCCGAGCCATTGGAGTTGGTGGCTTGGCAAACAAAAAGTCATCTTAAGCACAATTCCCCATTCGTTGAGCATCGGCGAATCCATATAGTAATCTGAAAACAATACTTCCTTTTTTTTTTACTTTAATACTTCCTGTTTATAGAATTTTTATCCTCAATAATCACCATCCAAAGTTTTGCAGAATTAGCACAGAACATGGTGTATATATTGATTTATAGACATTTTTAAAGCATGACAAACATTCCCAGTTTACAAATACATAACCTGAAGGTATTAAAATTCTTCTTACTACCATCATTATAGTAGGAAAATGTTGCACAAGCAATGACAGAGGACTAAAGCTAGCCGAGCATTGAACCCGCAACGTTAGAACCCAAGGCTGTGGACCACTCAACTAACTAACTACATTATCTGTTTTGTGTGCAGAGCCCCGCCTCGGCAAGATGATGGTGATGGGCGCCATCCTGAGCTGCGGAGACGCGCTAGCCACCATGGCGGCCAACAGCAGCACCTTCCCAGAGATCTTCACGCTGCAGCCGGGACACCGCCGCCTCTCCTACCACCAGAGGGCTCTCGCTGGGGACAGGTGCTCCGACTATGTGGCCATGCTGGTGGCTTACCAGGTACACACCGTTATCTTTCTGCCATCTTCCACTTTTGGATTTCCTTCATGTTTTCCTTAACACCTATTTTAAATTTAACTACTGACGTGGGGCTGCTCTGCCGAATTTAGCTTAAGTGTGGCAGTGTCTGGTATGGTTTCTTGCACCCCACAATTGTTTCTGTGACTATAGATGTGGGAGCGCGAGCACGAGAAGGGAGAGGACGCAGAGACTCGCTTCTGCGAGTGGAAGGGCTTGCAGCAGACCACGATGCGCATCACGGCCGAGGCCAAGTATCAGCTGCGCTCCATCCTGACCGCGGCCGGCTTCCCCGACGAGTGCTTCGCGCAGCAGCACTGGGAGGCGCGCGGCCCCGAGCCCCGTCTGGACAGTGTCATGGCGCTCATGTGCATGGGGCTGTATCCCAATGTGTGCTACCACCAGGGCAAGAGGAAGGTGAGTGAAACCTATATCATCATTCATTCATCAACATCCTTTGCTACGTTTGGTGACTTAGCAAGGGTGCCCGGATTCATGGGGATGAGGTTTGTCTAGGACTTGTTGGCGGATGCGTCTGCCCATCTACTGCGGGCCGAATTGGGAAAGACTGGTTAAGGGAGATCTTTTGATCTCTCCAGCCGGATTCTATCGAACCATTGCCTTACAACGCAGTGGGAGGGATGGATTCACACGTCCGCCTCTCCTGGACACGCTAATCCCCAGATTCCTACCCACTCCTCATACCATTTTCCTTCCAACCATTTTTTTCCTTTCCTTAAAAAGACCCTCCACACAGCATACCCAAGGATGACATAGGGGGCAATTTGGGGGAATATGGGGGAATTTATTTTTCTTAGGGCCCCTGTGTTGTGCAAATGTAAAAAAAAAAATCCTGTGAGTGGAAGGGCCTGCAGAAGACCACTTCAAATATTCGTCTTAACATGCTATCTTTTTTATATGGCCATCTTATGTTGTGATGATTCTGGTTGTAATCAAGCTCCTTGGCGGCATGGTGTCTTTTTATTAAAATGAAAATTATAATTTTGAAATTCTCCTCATAATGGTGACAAGCGTATTGGCCTGCCAGGAGGCCAATGTCCATTCTCAATGTAATATCAAAGTATCCCTGATCTTGATATAGCCTGGTACGCCTATTTCGGTGACCACACAACAAATCAACAACTTCATCACTCCTTTGAAAAGCCATTAATTTTTTTTTTGTTTAAATAGGGTACGTTGGCATAGGTTATGTGCCATTTTTTTTTTCATCACTTATAATGACTTTTTAAAGGAGTGTTTGATATTTATACTGAGTTGTCATGGAATTGTCTATTTCAACTGTCACCAGAGCCATCTTTGCTTTGCACGGTGACGGAAACTAAAATCTCTGATGTCACATCTTCTAACCTGAATGGTTTGTTTGTACGTAGGTGCTGACGACGGAGAGTAAATCCGCCCTGCTGCACAAGACTTCGGTGAACTGCAGCAATCTGGACACCAAGTTCCCTTCGCCCTTCTTTGTGTTTGGAGAGAAGGTGCGCACGCGCGCCGTCAGCTGCAAGCAGACCAGCATGGTGGCGCCCATCCACCTGCTACTCTTCGGCAGCCGGAAGGTGGAATGGGTAAGTTCCTCCACGTCAACATCATTATGAGATTACAACATTTTCTCCTCCACAAACTGGCCTCGCCGTTCGCCTCTAGTCCTCAGTCCTTCCAAACAGTCAATTCACCTCTTCTCGGCTGCCTCAGCGTCACTTCCATTGAGGCATCCATACATTTTTGGTGTTCCGCAAACCAGTGGTTGAAAATAGCTAATTAATTTATATTAAAAAAATGTTTTTTCTAAAATTGGCTAAGTTGCTAACTTTAGCCGATGTTGGTTGGGATTACCTGCCACATAAAATATCCAGATAACCGCTTCATTTACGCATATTACAAGCCTATTTAGGTACTGAATATTTAAAATTATCATATTTTTTCGACCATAGTACGAAAGGAAGCCAACATAATATGATTTTTAGTTTGTGAGTACTAATTAATAGAAGTACCAACAGATGGCACTGATAGTTACATTTGTGATTTGTACCAAAAGGCACAGTCTTTTTCAACACTAACACAAACCAGTCTTCCACTGTATGTGCATTACGTACCCATGTACTTTTTGTGCTGAATACAGCATTTGAATATGACATGTGCGTCATTTTACATATTTATATGCCTATATGGAGTTCTGCTAACAACTTTACATAATGGACTTTATTATCATCATCATCAAACAGTATTAACCTCTTATTGGCCGGAGACGCGCGGGCGCGCGCCCTTTGTACTCATGCGCGAAAAAAATATTTCGGTAAAAATATGTTTGTCTGCGATTTTGACCCCTCTATGTACAGAATTTGTATGAAGAACAAGGTCAGAATCGCTTGCGCCAATATTTCCCCATAAGATGGGTAAAAATTTCATTCACCTTGCAACCCCAGAATATTTTAAAACGATTTTATCTGTGGCATCGAAATGTCAAATTTGCCGCGATTCTTTCTGTCGAAATCGATGCGTTTTACTTTATGAAAACATTGTAAAACCTTTCAATTTACGTAATTAAACGCAAGTAATGTTGTTTTTGTATATAGTTTATTGTTCTAGGAAGGTGTTTCAGTCAATAAAATATACGATAGCCCAAAATTAATCCACAAAACATTCAATTCAAAATTCAAAATGGTGTTTGTTAGGAAATTTCCTTATTTTTCGTGGATTTTGATGGCCTTTGACCGGTTAATAGACCAAAGACTGTACGGTTGAAATTTAAGAATCTCCTCTTAGCCGGATTCTTCTCTGACGCCGCGCCGTACCAAAACCGTTCTCGTAAGTGGAGTTTGTATACAAATCTACTTTTGTAATTGAACCGAATCAAAGCAATGCCAACAGATCGTCGCCTAAGTTCTTATTTGTCCAATAGACCATTTTAGTTTTTGTTCAATCTCCACTTTAAAATCAAAAATAAAAAAATGATAATTTAAACTAACAAAACCTTTACCTTTACGGAAATAGCTTTTTTATCTTAAACACCTTTCATAATATTTCATTGAAATAATGAAATATTATGAAAGGTGTTTAGTTGTCTAGTTAATTAGTTAATTAGTAGAAAGGTGTTTTCTTGTCTTGTAAAATTTCTAATGGTCTGTTGGACAAATACGAACTAAGGCAACGAGATGGCACCACTTCCGTTAACAGATTGTGCGATTGCATCCCCTGGCAGGCATAAGTACTACTTGATTTATTTGATAAGTAACTTCGTGATCTCTCCAGATATGGAGAGATTGACAATAATAATAATAAGAGATTGACAATAAAAATAAAAATAATAATAATATGTTTATGACTGATTAATATTATTGTGACTGGCATTTGTGGATTCTACGTTGCGTCTACATATTACATATAACGTCACTGCCTGTTGCGGTCACTTTGCCCACTCAATCTAGTCTCCTTCAACGGAATCAATCTTCCGAACAGGACCTCCATCGATATGCTTGGTGTAACTCTAAGTGACTAGCTCAGGTAGGGGGGCTCCATCGAAACCCGAGTTAAGTTAGCCTCTCAGAAACTGGGCGTACTCTACAGGGTGTTCTACCGGTATTACAATAGAAGATGCTCTGAGGAACTATTGTCATTGATCGCCCAACATTTGTACACGGTTGACATTAGTCACATGAGAACGGGTTGTTTCTATGACTCGTTTTTGAGTTCAACGGCTCGGCTGTGGAACGATTTGCCGGCCTCTGTGGTTCCTCCGTCCTACAACATGGGTCTCTTCAAGACCCATGTTCACTCCTTCCTTTCCTCAAAAAGACCCCCCACACAGCATCTTCAAAGATAACATAGGCCCTGAGGGAAATTATTTTCCTCAGGGCCTCCTGTGTGGAGTTAATGTAAATAAAAAAAACTGGGCAATGCCGAACCAAGAGCCAGCCGCAGGGCATAGCAGCAAAAACCGGCGGGGCGAGTTTTTAACTGCTAGTTGTTATTGATACAGGACGGTTCGCGTAGCTACCTTTAGCTCTAAAGTACTATCTCCCAGGTTAGGCTCATTCTCATAATATTGTTAGGAGAATAGTTCTTTTAAGGTTCACCAGGGTTGTCATGTACTGGAATATATTCGATATGTATTCTTTCCATCATATATAGGTGAATAGTGAGTTTATACTGTGTTCCTCAATGATTGGTATGTGTTGTAGGTGGACGGTGTGGTGAAGTTGGACAATTGGATCAACCTGGAGATGGATCCGAAGCAGGCGGCCGCCGTGGTGGCCCTGCGCCCCGCCATCGAGACTCTGGTGGACAAGGCCGCCCACGAACCTGAACTGTGTCTCGAACCCGATCCCGTCGATGCCAAGGTAATGTTATCTCTTTAAACACTCAAGTTATATCTACACTGAAGTTATACACTGAAGTTACATACTGTAATTTAATTGAACACTGAAGTGGAACACTGAAGTTACACACTGAAATTGAAGTTGAACACTGAAGTTACAACTAAAATTGAAGTTGAACATTGAAGTTACACACTGAAATTGAAGTTGAACACTGAAGTTGAGGTTGAACACTGAAGTTAAACACTGAGGCTGAACACTGAAATTACACACTGAAGTTGAACAATGAAGTTCTCAATGAAGTTAAATACTGAAGTTGAACACTGAAGTTGAAGTTGAACACTGAAGTTGAAGTTGAACACTGAAGTTAAACACTGAGGTTGAACACGTTGAGTTTGAAGAAGTTGAACAATGAAGTTGAACACTGTTGAAGTTGAACAACGAAGTTGAACACTAAAGTTTAACACTGAAGTTATACAGTTGAATTTTAATTTAAAATTTCAGTGTCCAAAATGAAATTGAATGTAAATGGCAAAAGAAGTCGGGCCATTCGAGGAAGACATTGAGTGATCAAGTGAACCAAATAATTGAGTTAAGCCTTGTCAGGAGTCAGAATAATAGAAGTGTATTTAGATGACAATGTGAATGAAGCAAGGAGTGTGTGTGTGACATAGTTGTTTGGTGGTCCGTCCTCATACATTTTTTTCCGCAGGTATTGGACGTGCTGAAAAAACTGTGTCTCATGAACGCCGGTGACTTTGAAATCCCCCGAGACATTCCGGCGATGACTCACTTTGACAACAAGCGACCGAGATTCTCCAACCGAGGCGGCTTCGGGGGCGGCGGGGGCTTCGGCGGAGGAAACTCCGGCTTCGGGGGCGACGGCGGCGGATTCCGCGGCAGCCGAGGATTCGGAGGGGGCGGCGGGTTCAGGGGAAACCGCGGCGGTGGTTTCGGTGGAAACAGGGGTGGTGGTTTCGGTGGAAATAGAGGCGGTGGCGGTTACGGAGGCGGCAGCGGTTACGGAGGCGGCGGTGGTGGTTACCAAGGCAACCGCGGCGGGGGCGGATACAATGGAGGGGGAAGCGGTAACAGAGGAGGCACAGACTACAGTGATTATTAACTCCAAATACCAAATTAGTCAATCTGATTATTTTTAATTTCTAACCGTGTGATTATGTTAATATGTATACAGACTTATTAACCCAACTGTGAGGTTCCTGTATCCTGTATCCTGTACTTTCACCTCTTCATAATTCCATCATTTTATTATCCTATTATTATATATTATATAATATTCTAGGCTAATTTGTGGTATGTATAATTTTTGTAGAATATCACCACAACCTTCTCAAAAAACTTATAAAAAAGGGTTGCTTCACGTCGTGTAATGGAAAAATATTGCCGCTTTTTATTTAATGTAATCTCAACCAAATAAAACAATGCGGGTGATGCATGTATGTACGAAACAAAATAAATTTTTTTTATTTTAAGTGTTCAACCTGTGATTGAAATAAAAAAATAAATGTATTATATTTTTTTCATTTATTGAAGTTCCCAATTTTATTGTGCTCTACCTCTATAGCCTACAATTCCGCGATAACCGTTAAAGTCTCTTGACGTTCTGGAATGTAGTTCTCTTAGGAGAACTGTCAGAATGCGGAAATGATTCTGCGGAAAATATTTTCGCAAAAAAACCTCAGCTCCTTGGCGCCTTTGGCGCCTTGGCCAAACTGATTGCTCGCTTTTAATCATAAAAGGGATGATAAAAGGTGCTTCTGACTCAAGTCACTCAAAAATCAAAACAAAGATTGCGGTTTAGATTTCACACAGAATTTAAAAATTAAATATAAAAAAAACCACAGGAACAAACTTCTATGCAACGTTGTCCTTGAGGCGTCTCCAAAAAAATTGGAGATCTTGAATTGACGCTCGACGAATTAACGTAGGGTATCAACGTCTCATGGTCGAAGATCAGTCACCGTTGATGCAATGTTACCAATGCCTAGGTTTTGGTCACTCCCAACGTTATTGCACAGAGAAGCTTAGTTGTGTTCACTGTGGTGAATGCCATAAATATGACACGTGTCCCAGCAAGGCCAAAGAACCAACGTGCTCAAACTGCAATGGAGGTACTAGAAACCACCAGGCAACAAATCCAGATTGCCCTCTATGGAAGCTTATGGATGAGCGTTTCAGAGAAAGGGTAGACTACGTGGGCCACTGCTAAAGGCAACTTCAAGGAAAAAAAATGTTTTAATATTCAAGAATACACCACCAAAAATTCCTGTATGCGTATTATGTATATGAACGCTAGAAGCATCAGAAACAAAATAGACGAAATTGAAGAAACCTTAAAAAACATTACAGAAAAGGTACATATTCTCGTGATTACGGAAACCTGGCTGCGAAAAGGAGAAGAAGCTTTTTTCAATATTACTGACTACGCTGGAATTTTTGCTTCCCGTGAGCTCGACCGAAGAGGAGGAGTCGCCATCTACATGCATAACACACTAAGCAATAAGAAAATAGAAAAATGTTGCAGTGAAAATACTTTTCTTGGAATTACGATCACGGCAAAAAATATTAAACCTCTCAATTTGTATGTTTTTTACCGTAAGCCCAACTCAAACATAACAGATTTTTTTGACTCTTTAGAAATAATATTAAATAAAAACAAACAAGACACATTGGAGATTTTAATATCGATATTTCAAAAGAAACTGATATTGCACGGAAATATGTTCACACCTTAAAATCGTACAACTTTTATGTGAGTAACACGATGTTTCCCACAAGGGTAACAAATAACACCAACTTCGTTAATAGATCATATTATCACAAATAGACCAAATGTTTCTGGGATAATTTCAAATATTGATGATCCCCTTAGTGACCATAATATACTGATATTGGATTATGAAAACTCTCTGAAAAACCTCCCCAATAACAGATCCCCAAAAAACCTCTTACAAAAACGCTTACAAAATAAATTATCAAAAATTAAATACCTCACTTAAAACTTGTAAATTTACCCATTCGTCTAGACGTAAACCAAAATTATAATAATTTTGCTGGCTATCTTCAAAATGCTGTAAACTCATGCAAAACAAAAGTAAAAACTAATATAGGAGACAAAAGACTGAACATTACTCCATGGTTTGATGCCCAACTTGATTCACTTATTAAAGAACGAAATAGCATATTTAAACTTTGGAAACAAAATCAAGGAAGTATTCCTTTGACAATAGAAAAAAATAAAGCTCGTAATACTGTCACAAATTACAGAAGATATATTAAATCTATGTATTATACAAAATTGCTTAATGAAAACATGAATAAGCCACAACGAACCTGGAAAAGAATCAATTCCATTCTCTCAAATAGCTCGCGAAACCCAAAAATAACTTGTAAATCTCTAGTCTTAAATGACGAAGAAGTAAAGGGACCAAAGGAGATTGCAACTGCATTTAACGCATTTTTTCTCTCAGTTGGGGAAAGTCTAGCATCAGTAATAAAAACTTCAAAAACTGATGTGAACACGATCTACACGGAACCTCAAGCAAAACAATCTTTTAACATGATCAGGACAAATAAAAATGAAATCCTACGTGTTATATCTAACCTTAAGTCCAAAGCGGCAGCTGGTTCCGATGGGATAACCTCTCTCCTCAAAAATTGCAAGGAGGAACTGGCGGATGACCTTGTATCTATAATATAAAAATGAATCGCTAAATTTGTTGGTAAGCGCAAATGTCGAGAGCGGCTGAACCGATTTCGCTAATTCTTTTTTTAGAATATTCCTTGAAGTTCGAGGATGGTTCTTACGGAGAGAAAAATTAAGAAAATTGCGCAGAAAATTAGATAATAACAGAAAACATTGCACGTTTGACAGTTCGCGTGTTAGAGAATGACATTTTGCAAAACAATGAATGATTGTGCAATCAGGATTCTATTTTTGAAAAGTTGAAAAATTTATTTAAAGTAGGTACTCCCCTAATATTTTGAATCGAATCAAGAATTTTAGATATTTTAAATAGGTACCTATGTTAGGTGAAAAATGGAAATTTGAATAAAAATTGTAAAAGGTGGCACGCGGGCTGTTTAAGAACTGAATGTACTGAGATTGAATATATGGAACGCGGGAGGAGGGTTGGCGGGACGAGGGAGCGGTAAAGGGAAGAGGGAAGGCGGGGAAGGTGGAAGGGGAACGCGGGAAGGGGGACCTGGGAGGGGGAGGGGAACTCGGGAGGGGGGTTCGCGGGACGGTGAAGGGGGGGGGGGGGGGGGGGGGAGTAGAGTAGGGAGAGGGAAGGTGGAGGTGACGGAGTGGGAACGCGAAAGGGGAAGAGGACGCAGGAGAAGAAGGGGAGGCGGAAGGGGAACGGGACGATGGGAAAGGACACTCAGGGAGAAACAATTTCTTTATTAAGTGGCATAGCGACGCATGCCGGGACCAGCTAGTTCTTAATAAATCTCTCTCTATCAAAAGGTATCTTTCCAGACAAACTAAAAATTGCGAAAATAATTCCTATTCATAAAGACGAATGCAAAAAAAATGTCCAAAATTATCGTCCAATCTCTATACTTCCAGCTTTCTCGAAAATATTTGAATGTATCATTAAAGAAAGACTATTGAAATATCTCGAACACAACAAAATTCTCACGTCAAAACAATACGGTTTCAGATGACGATCTAACACTAAATGTGCAGCTTTTGATATTATATCAAATCTACAGAAACATATTGATCACGGGGATTTTACGGCGGCAATATTTATTGATCTAAAGAAGGCGTTTGACACGGTGGATCATAACGTATTGATCGAAAAACTGAAACATTTGGGTATTGTTGGTACTCCTCTGGAACTTTTCCGATCTTACCTATCAAATCGCTTTTCGGCAGTAGAACTGGGAGGAGAAACGAGTGAGTTGGGTAAAATAACATGTGGAGTGCCACAGGGATCAATTCTTGGACCGTTGCTATTTCTTATCTATGTGAATGACATAACAAAGTGGGGAATTAAAGGAACTCTACAACTCTATGCGGACGATACAGTAATTTTTTACAACAAACTGAACCTAGCGGAGCTTGAAACGGAAATGAATGCTGATATTTGTAAACTCACAAGCTGGTTAAGAATAAACAATAAATTTTATTTGATTAATTTGTGTTATTTCACAATTAATTCATTTAAAATAATATATAGTATATTTGTGGCATGTTCCAGAGTGGAAGATACTATCAGTATCGCCCTGGTGTAAGACCACCATTCAGAATTGAAACGTTGCTTGAAAATGGCTTTATCCGTGTTTGGTGACCAGATCTGAATAGCCAGGTACTTTCCAACCTTACTCTTCCCCACCTCCTTCCCGTCCCCACTACCTTCAGCCTCACAACATACCCCAATTGGGGATGTCATAGTCTCACTGGATCCAGACAGGAGCAGTTGAGATTCTTGTGCGGTATTCACTGTAAAAAAAAAAAAAACAAACCAACTCTTAACGTAAAAAAAAAACTCATTATATACTTTTTGGCAACAAGAAAAATATCAGCCTCAATATCAAAGTTGGTGATAACTGCCTCGAAAAGAAAATGAGCACAAAATATTTGGGCCTGATCGTAGATTCCCAACTTTCGTGAGATCTCCACATAAATCATGTAAAGGAGAAAATTACACCCATAACTGGTGTACTTTATAGACTCCAAGGATTACTACCCGTTCCTTTATTAACATCAGTGTACTACGCCATGGTACATTCACACCTTTCCTATCTCTGCCGTATCTGGGGATTTGCCTCAAAGAAATTGATAGCTGATCTGCAGGTGGTTCAAAACCGAGCTCTCAGAAATGTTTTTGGACTTCCATGGGACACCCATGTCAGAAACATCTATTCAGTTTCCGGTATTCTTCCAATCACAGTCCTTCCTAAACATGAAATCACAAGCACCATCCTACAAATTACACAACAATCAACTCACAGTAACATCAAGCCACTTTACAATCAAGACATCCACACTCACAATACTCGAAATAGCAATAAAATCCGCATACCTCAAACACACACTACAAAATATGGGATAAAATCTCTGAACTATGTTGCCTATACACTATATAATTCGCTACCAGATATGTACAAGGGAATCCAGCAAAATAAAAAATTCAGAATAATCCTTTAAAATAATATTTTTTAAGTATGTTTAAGGATGAAACTTTGTAATTTTCTTGTCATGTTCAATTGTCTTGTTTCTTTTCTCTTCTTTTCTTTTCCATTAAGTTGTAATCATCCATATCTGTATAACCTTGTTCCCCTTTTCTTTAATTGTTTCCCATTGCTGTTTATTCTACTCAACCTGTCTTTTATTTTTCTTCTATATTGAATGTGAAACTTATATTTTTAATATCTAAATTCCTATGTAAAATTTGAACTATTTCCTCTCACCCATGATTTGTATGTTCCTCCTGTCCTAAAATGAGTTCTGTAACTCATCGGAATTGCTCTAGCAAGAAAAAAAAAAAATTATTCGAAGAATGTTTATTGTCCTCCTAATTTTTTTTTTTTTTACATTAACCCCACACAGGATGTCATCTAGGATGCTGTGTGGAGGGTCTTTTTGAGGAGAGGAAGGAATGAACATTGGTCTTGAAGAGACCCATGTTGTAGGAAGGAGGAAACACAGAGGCCGGCAAATCATTCCACAGCCGAGCAGTTGAACACAAGAACGAGTTGAAGAAACGACCCGTTCTCATGTAACAAATGTCAACCGTGTACACATGTTGGGCACGCGTTTGGCGTGTTTCACGACCATGCACCGGTGCCGAAGGGATCAATGATGCTAGTTCCTCAGAGCATCTTCCATTGTAATACCGGTAGAACAAGGATAGCATTCCCACCCGACGCCTGTGCTCTAAAGATTGCAATCCGTCTGTTAAGATGGGAGAATCTATTAAACGGACCGCCCGTTTCTGCACAGAGTCGAGGGTATTTTTCAGGTATTTTGGAGCTCCAGACCAGAGGTGGCTGCCAAATTCAACCATGGGGCGCACTTGTGATTTGTACAGGATTAGCAGTTGTGTACTATTAAAGTATCTGTGGGACCTGTACAGTACGCCCAGTTTTTGGACGGCTAACTTTACTCTGTCTTCGATGGAGCCCCCATACCTGAGCTGGTCACTTAGGGTTACACCAAGCATATCAATGGAGGGCCTGTTCGGAAGATACTAGATTTTCATTTCGTTCCCTTTTAGACGTAATCAGACAAGATTGGGTCTTTGAAACATTAAATTCGACGAGATTATTTTTACCCCAAGAGAAAACACTCGAGGTAACGGTCCATTCTTTGCTTCAAAGCCCTACGAGCCGTTGGAGTTTGTGAGCTGTTTGGGGCCTTGTCAAACAAAAAGCTATCATGGCTGTACTGTCATCCGCGTAACAGTGAATCGGTGCACATGACAAAAGGTCGTTGGTGTGCAACAAAAACAAAGTCGGCGACAGAACCGATTCCTGTGGGACGCCAGCATTTATCGAGTGTGAGGAAGAGGTGAAACCATCGACTACCGTCTGAATCGACCTCTCCCTCAAAAAGTCGGCAATCCACGTACACAAGGATGCGGGAAGTCCGTAAGAAGGCAGTTTGTTGACAAGTCCTCGGTGCCAAACCCGGTCAAAGGCCTTGGAAATGTCCAGTGCAACCGTTTGGGTCTCACCGAAACGTTCCAGGCACCGCCCTCAAACATGCGTCACATACGCGAGAAGATCACCGCAGGAGCGGTTCCGCCGGAATCCGTATTGACGGTCGTTAATAATTTTGTTCTTCTCGAGGTATGTGAGCAGTTTGTCGTTGATCACACGTTCCATCACCTTAGACAGAACTGATGTGATCGCTATGGGGCGGTAGTTGGCTGGGTTGGAGCGGTCACCCTTCTTTGGAATCGGATGGATAACCGCTTTTTTCCAACCAGAGGGCACAGAGCCAGTCTTCAGGGACATTTTAAAAAGTTTCGTTAAAATTGGAGCTATTTCTGCAGCGCACCTCTGCAGTACCAGGGCAGGTATTCCGTCAGGCCAACCAGCTTTATTAACATCAAGCCCTCGTAAAACATGGAGAACTTCCCGATGCCGGATCCTCAGCTTTTTCATACGAAAACTGCAGTGAGGAACCGACGTCGGGACAGCACCTTGGTCATCAAGGGTTGAGTTAGCCGCAAACATTTTACCTAATAAGTTTGCCTTTTCGGTGGCGGTGTTTGCTAGTGAGTCGTCAGGTCTGGTAAGAGGTGGCAGACTGGATTTGCAGAAATTGCGACCTATTGAGCCCGCAAGCGACCAGAATTGCCTGCTGCCATGCGGGCATGCAGCCAGCTTTGACCAGCGTGACCTGTGGCAGAGGTGTTGGTCATCCAATAAATGGTTCCCAGGGCGGCGGTACCCATACCCGCCTACCAAATTATAAAAAATGCTTTGTACTTTGGTTTTACTAAGGACAAACACTCTCTAAACCAGGGGAACATAGCTGAAGGTTTGTGCTACATTTGTACCTATGTTACTAAAAATCAGGTTAGACATAAATATATACGCGATACAACTTTTTTTAGTTTTATTTTAATTTTTTTATTATTATACGATAGGGAAAATATTATCGAAAAAATATGTCAGTATTGATGACAATTCTATTTAGGATGGAAAAATATGATGTGCTTTCTTTATATATTGCTACACTTCTGTTATAAAAAATAGTTAAGTAAATGTAAAATTATAAAAAAATATTGCAGTCAATAAATTTGCTGCAAAATGCAGGAAAACCATTCACATGTTCTGAGTACAATATAATTTAAGCTGGTGGACCCTACGCAGATCCATCCCTAATTTAAAATCTCTATTGTGTTCATAATGCAAATTCCTGTTGTGGATTCGTCTACTAATTCTAACTAACTAACGTAATTCGAAGGAAATCATCCATGCCATGTGTTTCTAGTGCGAAAATCGGATTAAAACCATTTCCATATTCTGGGTGTAGTAACTGTAGTATCAATTATAGGGTTCACGACGAGTTCATCGAAAACGAATTCATCGAAAATCAATTCATCGAAAGCAAATTCATCGAAAACGAGTTCATAGAAAACCAATTCATCGAAAATCAATTCATCGAAAACCAATTCATCGAATGATCAATTCATCGAAAAAATATATTTTGTTGATATTTGAGAGTAATGCCGAGCGGACCGAGAAGTTAAAAAAGCATTGGTCAACCTAAACTAACCTAACCTAACCTAACCTAACATAACCTAACCTGACCTAACCAGGCGCGGCCGGTACCATAAATTTTTGGTGGTTCACCGAGTAATTCATCAAAAATGTAAAACAAAAGTACTTAGGTAAATAAATGAAAATAACATTAGACAGAGCCTAGTAACTCATAACTCATACACTGCCCTTGAGGTGATCATTCACAAAAACAGCGCTTTACATGTATGATATTATTTATGTTTACATGTATGATATTATTATCCATTTGTTATTATTTTATAATTTTGTGTAAAAGTTATCTTTGTGTATTTACAATCTTAGTTGATAATCAAATACAGTTTTGTCGAGCCATTGACCATAATTTTCATGGGTCAAATGGTTATTTTTAATATAGTCCATATTTATTATTACATCACTAATTTAAAAAAGGCAAGAAAATTTATTTATATCTATAAACAGCGATGTCAGAATATTTCTATATAATGAATAATTACACAATAACAACACACAGTAAACGTTTCTCTTTAATCAGTTTTTAAATGAAGTTTGCAATATGTGAGAAAAATGCACACAAGCAAAAGGTCACAAAAACTAATAATGACAATGTCAAATCGGTTCCCTCTCCATCAAGATAATATTGACCCGCTGACCCGTTGACTCATCGTTACATTTTACAAGATAAAAATATAATTACTATCTTATTCAAACCCTAGTAAGAATAGTCATTTCGCCGGCACAATTTCTTCGGAATTCTTCGGGAATTTCCGTCATCTTCGCGCCGCACGGCAGTAGCCATTTTTTCGATACGATTGTGTATTCTGACGGTCTGAACATGTTGCTGGGGACTTCATACAAATGATAATTCCCAAACGGGGCGCTTCACTGAAACGCGCAGAACCTAGCCGATATAACTTGCGCGTGGGAAGCAACGCTTTTGGCCACTATATTAATTATTCTCTACCAAATTCATGTATTTTTTATTTAGATTGGTAGTTAATTTTTATTTTTTTTCAAAGATTGTGTGCAATTTTATAATTAAAAATATTATGAAGGAATACGATGAGCTGCAAAATTTTGTTGGCGGTTCGGCGCACGAGTGCACCTTAGGACCGGCCGCGCCTGGACCTAACCTAACTTAACCTATTTAACCAATTTTTAAATATTTTTTTGTCATCACTCTTAATGACCTTTCTGAGTTGTTTATGAGTTGGTTTCATTATGAGTTGTCTGGTCACCGTTCCTTACATATCCCTTTTTTGCAGTATCAGGCAATCGGAAATCGAAGAGATAACCTATAAATTTTACATTGTCACTACGAAACTGACAGTTGCTAAACACATTTAACTCAGTTAAACAGACCTTTTTGGTTATTTAATTTTGACAGCTTTAATATCTACAAAAAAAATGTTTTTCGATGAATTGGTGATTTGATGAATTGATCATTCGATGAATTGATTTTCGATGAATTGATTTTCGATGAACTCGTTTTCGATGAATTTGCTTTCGATGAATTGATTTTCGATGAACTCGTCGGTTACCAATTAAAGCTGGAAACTCACATATAAATTCACTCTAAAGTTAAAACCAGTTTCATGTTCCGAATGATCTGTCAAAATTTCAGTAGCGGATTAATCCTAATTAATTATTTACGCACCAGATTTAAATGTCCGGGTTTAATTTTCCCCACAGGAAAAACTAAACCCTTTCACACACTTCCCAAATGATCATCTGGTCAATCCACGTTAGGCAATTGCACTATATGTATTATAATTACAAAACAATACAAGAACAACATGTCAACCTACCAGAGACCAGATGGGAAAATAATTCACCGACTCCAGATATTTTCATATCAGAGGGTTCGGCTCTGTGGAATTCCTAATTGAACCTATAAATCCTACTGATCCCTCAATATAAATATTTAAAAAATCTTTTGTAATCCTACATGTATTTAATAATTAATTAGGTACCTAATTAATATTTAACAAGTTTAAGTATTTCCCCAATAAATGCAGACATAATTTGTCTCGACGCCACCTAGCGAGGGATTTAACACTAACAATGTCTTCCTCGCAAAAATAAAGTTGGTTGTTTTCAGGTGGAAAAAAAAAAAAAAAAAAAAAAATATATAACAAGCAGTAATTGTTGAATGAAACACTAGTATATATTGAATTATTTGGCGGGTATTTGATAAGCCGCCATAGCTCAGTGGTCAGAGCATTCGACCGGCAATCGGAAGGACACGGGTTCAAGTCCCGTTGGCGGCAAGTATCTTTTCTCGGAAGATTTTTCAATGTAAATGAGTGTTTCAGGCTGACAATTATTGCTTGTAATAATTGTTACCCTTTGTGCTATGCATAAAAAATCTTGTCTAAACGTTAGTTTATAAATTAAAAAATAATAATTAATTATTAAGTAGGGGTGGAGTAATCCTAATTAAGTAGGGGTGGAGCCGTTGTTAGTTAATAATATTATTATAAATATTCTTCATATTAATCATAAAGGAAAACGTTTAGATAACTTAGAAGCTTTGGAAATTAAAAAATCCCTTAAAAATAATGAATCTATTATCAACAAACAAAAAATATTGTCATATAGCCCAATCATGGATTTGTTCCCCTACCCACCCACTCTACACTAATACCTACCCACCCAATCTACATTATTAACTAACAACGGCTCCACCCCTACCACAATAAAACATTGTTCTAAACTGTCAAATTAGTATAAGCTTTCCCTGACGAAGGAACGTTTGTTCCGAAACCTGTCGGATTTGCACATCATATAAGTGGTTTATACAAAGTTGTATTGTTTCATTTTTCTAATTAAAAAATACTTACAAAACTTCAATAAACACTCTATATTCCCTTTACACTTCATACCCGCACTTGGAACACTGTACACCGATCTGGACTCCTTTTTACCAAGCCCATATTGAAAGAATAGAAAAAATTGAAACAAAATTTTTTGAACACATAAATTATAAACTTAGCACACTTCTCAAATTATACAGACTCCATTAAATTTCACAATTTCATCTCCCTCCAAACACGACGTCTAATTTTCGATCAAATCCTAAAGTTTAAAATTCTAAATAATGGTCTGGACTCATCAGAGCTTACCAATTTAATAAATTTTCATATTCCGTCAAGATCAACCCGACAAACCGATTTATTTTATTTGCCCTCGTGTAGAACCAATATTAGAAAAAAATCCCCAATTTCTCGTGTATGTACACTATATAATACAAAATTTCACAGAATTGACATTTTTAGTAATAACTTAAAGAAATACCGATGTGAAGTAACGCGGACAATCGTTTCTTATTAGTATGAGAGTATGGAATGTATCACGAGCATCCCCTATCCTTTTCCTTTATTCCTCTTCCTCTACCCTTCCTTAATACCCTACCCAAAATTAATTTTAAATAAGATAAAACTTCTTTGCCAATTAACTTTAACATAAGAAACTTCTGTGGCTTGACTTCAGTTCACTTTATATGGTATATTATCAATGTAATTATGTAAAAGCTGTTTGTTTCTCACAAATAAATAAATAAATAAAAATACGATTAACTTGAAATTAAAAAAATAATAATAATTAAATGGATTACTATGAAAATCAAAATAAAATAAACAAGAAGAGTTAATTGACCAAAATTTATTAATGCTAAATATTTTTTACCCAAAATAATGCTTAGGTTTGTAGAAAATGCTGCAAGGCTGTAAGCCCAGCTAACATTATGAATATAATGATATATAATATATCTGACTCCTTCATACTTATTACCTAATGTACGTACGTAATAATTATTGAAAGCATTTAATGTATTAATGATAATATTTCATAAAAGTTACATATTATGTAACTATACTGTAATAAGTATGAAGGAGTCAGATTATTTTTTATTAAAGCTTTACAAAAAGAGGTACCAGGGCCCCTAACATGTCAACATCATGGAAGAAATAATGACCACTAATGTGTCGACACCACTGAAGAAGTAAGGGCCAATAATGTGTTGACATCATTGAAAAACATAATTTATTCATTTATATTATCAGTATCCGGCCACACTATGGACTCGATCCACGGGATGTATGCAGACACCCGCATGTAGACTGCTGGGAGGTCAGGTTCACCACATGCCGTATAGCCAAAGGAGGTAATTCCAACGACAAGATACGTGCAGTCTACTTCCTTCCCATTGTATATTTGCACTGGACCTCCGCTGTCTCCCTGACAACAAAAAAACATTGATAAACAAAGATGAACATTACTTTGTTATTATCTTAGCTGATTATTTCCTGACAACTCTCGAGTGCAAGTCCCGGGTTCGAGTTCTTTTGCGGGTTCCGGCTCCGGTCGAAGTGAGTGGGTCCGGGAGCCACTCGCGAGTCGGGAGTGGCTCCCGGGACCTGCTCTAAGAACTCGAGTACTTTTAAAAGGAAGCACGTCTCGGAGGCCTCCGGCAAAGTGCAGAACTTACCCATCTCTAATTCTAAACATCGGAAATATTAACCCACATGAGAAGTGAGTGATTTTACTATTTGTCTCTTGAAATAATGGCATACAGAGCACAGGGCCAAAAAGGCGCCTTTCTCTTTCATCATGAGTTAAACATTATTTTGGTGATTGGAAATAAATGATATGATTACATATATATGATTGGTTGTCTTTTCTTCACACTGCTAAAAATTCCATAACACTAAATGGTAAATATCGGTTCGGACTGGCCACGCTTATTACGAATAATTTTTAGAAAAAAACTTTAGATTTGCCTTAATTACTATAAAAGGAAACTTTTTGGCTTTGGGGCGGCGGAAAATAATGCATTTTAATTTTCAATTGCATAAAACCAAAATTCACTTCGCGAACCAACACAGCGAAAATCCGCGGCCGTACCTGTCACTGTTATGTTGGTATCCTTGATAAATTAACAAGAGCTAATACGACTGTAGCCGACTTCGTGGGATACCTACATGAAATAATGCGAAATTCGGTTTCATAAACACAAAAAATCACGCGAGACGTTTGCCGTCGTAATAAACAACATGGCGTTCCTTGAGAAATAACATCTCGCGTTTTTAAGGATAACAAAATAACCATTAAAACGCAATATTTTTCAATTCCGGTTACTGAATTACTTATTACTAACATTATCTACCTAATACAATTTGTTTTAATTTTTTAAAGTGTGTTTTAAGCATGGACTGGATAAGGAAATATTTACCGATTTTTTTTAATGTGGGCGGAAAATATTCAAAATGATACCAAAAAATCTCGAGCAATCGGAAAAAAAGTTTTAAAATGCGCTGTCGATTCAGTGGCTACATGGCAGACATGCACTGTCGCTCCAGTGGCTACATGGCAGAGATGCAATGTCGCTCCAGTGGCTACATGGCAGACATGCACTGTCGCTCCAGTGGCTACATGGCAGACATGCACTGTCGCTCTAGTTTCAGTTTTCAGTTCTCGCTCTCGAGCTGTGAGCATGTAAATTTGCAGCCTCCCGATAAATCGTTAATAACTCGATCAATCGCGCAATTTTTGCAATTTTTTTACACCCCCAGTGCAGTTTTACAAGGGCTACAAGCCCTTTGTGTTTTTTCTCGTATTTTTTTTATTAATAAGTATTTTTTGAGTGTATAAACAGTGAAAAAACTAAATTTCAAATTTTGTGGGATAAAGTCATATCTCCTGGTATCCATTGTTGATACCAGGTGTAGATTTTAAAAATATAGCGTATATAGAAAAACCCCGCTCCAAATAAACAAATTAAGTGCCGTTTATATACAATTTCATTTTTCCAGTTTTTTTTAAAGTGTTTTTTGTAGTATTTGTGATAATAACTAAGTTTACTACACCACTCGACCCGAAATTTTCTTCCACGTCTAATGGTACCTTGATACCTCAGTTCTGTGTTCGTTAGATACTGTTTTTTTGTGTTTTAAACTTCGCCACGAGGTACTTTTTCTGGAAGGTTCCACAGGGCTCCTCGTGGTTTTTTATAAGTGTTTTTTTTGTGCAATCCGGTGTCAAATCGTTAATTTCGGTGACGCAACAAGTACTGGTCGATGCGGAAAAATTTTCCGGGTATAGTGATACCTAGATACCTACGTTCGGTGTTGGATTTGACAGTTTTTTTTAGGGATTTAAAGTTCGCCCAAAGTGTCATTTTCAGTGGAGGACTGATCTGGAGTAAGCGAACTTTAATAAAATTTTTCGTTTTTAACCAAGTAGAGGAACACTAAAGTGCAATAGTATTTTAATTCAGTGTTTAATTAATTTTTGGATTATTATCTCAATATCCCGTGATTTTTACGAAGTCAAATAACTTTATTAATTTTGAGATTTCAAGAGTTCTGACGGTAGTTTGGGTAAAAAAATTCTCGACTTTTTTTCCCCATTTTTGGGGAAAATGTCTATTTCAAGGGATTTTTCCCTTTTTTTCCCACATTGTAGGGAAAAATGCCTACTCCGTCTATTTCGTCAGGGGAGTCCGATGGACCGGGTCCCTCATCTGGGAAATCGCTGGAAAACCGTAAAAAACGGATTCTAAGCCAAATAGAAGCACTCAATAGTGAACTGAACCAGTGCCAGCCAACCAAACGGAAAAGACCACATAAACCAAGGAAAGCCAAGGGCGACGCAGGCTCGCAGCCTGAGGTTGAAATCACTGTCTGTCCCTCGGATGGGTCAGAGATGGACATTGGACCCCCAAACATTGATGCTTCTCCCGTGCCAGGAACGAGTGGAGAGATTTCCATAATCCCTTACAACTCACCCAACGCTGGCAGTAAAAAGCGAGCCAGAATTAACGACTCACCAAACTTGGCACAGCATAAGGTGATCCCAGCAATATCTAAATGCCACAACATTAGATCTATAATCATGGATGGTACTAACAGACTAAACAAGGCGGAAAAAAGCATGCTCAACGAGATTCTTGACGACCTCATGTCAGACATCACACACTTAATGTTGGACCTTAACACATTCATGACCAAGCATACCACAATCGAGGACCTGCTACATGCACAAGCATTGATGAATGACAAGTTAGACACGGCCATCAAGACGCATCCGCCCACCACCAGCGTACCTCCCCCAAGATCTTACGCTACCGCAGCAGCCGGTCTGCCCAGTTCCAAAAAGGTTGTCGTCAACGAGTTCGAGCGCCGTCTCCCACCTAAACCGTTGACTATCTTGGTGTACCCCAACATCCCAGAAGGCAAGACTTCTGAGGAGACGCAGAATATTTTAGAAAAGGCAATAAACCCAAGGACTGATGATTTTCAACTCGTGCGCACCGTGACCCGCAGTTCGGCTTCGTCCCCGGTAGATCCACGGTGCACGCCCTGTCGTATGTGCTTGAATGGGTGAAGGCTTGCCCAAAGAGGTATGTAGTTGCAATCTTCCTCGACATCACTGGTGCCTTCGATCATGCGTGGTGGCAGTGATACGTACAAAGGTGAAAAACAGGCAGTGTTCCAACTTATTGTTCAAAGCCATCGATGACTACCTTTCTGATCGTACCATTACGATCAGTTTCGGTGACTTTTGTATCCAGAGGGAAGCAGACATGGGATGCCCGCAGGGCTCCATCCTTGGACCTGACTTGTGGAACATTTCCTTTGATGACTCCTCCAGGTTACCCTTGCCTGAAGGATGTATCGCTGTCGACTACGCTGATCATAAGTTGTATCTGGTCGCTGGGGACAGTAGAAAGGAAGTGGAGAGCAAAAGCAGTGAAGGTTTGCAGATGTTCCTGGACTGGGGTGAAAGAAACAAGATGACCTTCGCTCCCCATAAGATCAAGGGCCTCCTGATGAAGGGCCGTCTCAGGAGAGAAAGAAATCCTACCATCAGAATGGGAGATTCTAACATCCGGTCTTTTGAAATAGTGAAATACTTAGGCGTCACACTAGATCGATCGTCCTCTTTTCTGGCTCACGTCAAAGAAGTATCCAGCAAGGCTCTCTTCTTGAAGCTGAGGAGACTCTCCACAGCTGAGTGGGGATTGCGTAATCCGGTTCTGCGAACGCTATATAGGTGCGTATACGTGGCGCAAGTCTCGTATGCCGCCTCTGTGTGGGAACACCGCCTGGACAACTCGCTCATTCTCTTAGCTCTCAAGCGAGGCCAACGAACCCCCTTGTTGGCACTCTCTGGTGCGTATAGAACCGTGGCATTCATGGCTGGCATTTCGCCAATCGATCTGGAAATCAGGGAAGTGCTTACTAAGCAGAAGTTAACCAGAGGAACCCCGGCCACTCACCTAGGCGTTGTTCTGACACCGGGCGGGCCGGGGACTCTCCCTGGGCTGCTTCGTGAAATGAGGGATCTGTCGCTCTATGAGTGGCAGGTCCGTTGGGATAGATCGAATTTGGGAAGATGGACCTTCTCCTTCTTCCCATCAGAATGGAAGGGGCTTATCTCAGGCTGGATCATCACATTACCCAGCTTCTGTCCGGGCATGGGGAATTCAGGGGGAGACTTCACACTCTCTCCCTGTCCCCCCACCCCAACTTCGCATGCGGATCCACCAACCAGTCGGCCGAGCTTTTTTAGTTTTTTAGTTATGATTACCGTTATGATTTAGTTATGATTAGTTTTTTAGTTATGATTACCGTTATGATTTAGTTATGATTAGTTTTTTAGTTATGATTACCGCGTAGAACTGAACTCACTTGTTTGTTCTGTGCCGTCCTTCTCCCCATATAAGGGGTTGGACCCCGGACCGAGTCCCCGCCTACTGACCATGGCCGGTCTTATGGAACTGGTGGAGTTGCACCTGTCTGCCGCGCCACCCCCCGTGACATGAAGAGGCTGGGGAGAAGGCTGAACGGCATCCGAAAGCTGTCTGTCCCGCCTCCGGCGACCCAACGCTTTTCTCCCTAGGGTCTTCTATGATTTCCAGTCACTTTCGTCTAGGCACCACCGGCTAGCTGGCTTAAGGACGACGCCGCCGGTTATCGGGAGGCCGGACAATTAGCCTTCTTCATTCTCTCGGGTACTGCCGGTAGTCAGGTTGCGGTGACACCAGTTCTACTCTGTATATATACATTATTTTTCTTTTGTTTCTTTTATCTTTTATGTACAGTGCCCGGTGTTGCCCGCCGGATTGTGTGTGGTCTTTCGCTGTCATGAGCTAACTACTCATGATGGCTGCTGTCATTTTGGATTACGTTATTTTTTATTTTTTGTTGATGTTACTAACAACTTGTTTGACTGTCCATGAGGCTCACTGCTTTTGCATTGACACCTCCATGGGCTTTAGAATTGTAGAGATTGACCATTACAGTACAGTCCTGTAGGCGCGCCCGCATACCGCTACCTAACACAGTATGAGGGGACATTGAAGGTCTAGATTCGTTACATTAAATGTAGAGCCGTTTATTCAAAAAAATTAGATTCTTGCGAGAACTCCGAAGGGGCTACCATAAGTTGCCTATACCGGAGTGGGACAGGGTGGGTACTTCAATGTCGCTCCAGTGGCTACATGGCAGACATGCACGTTTCACAAGTCGATCATCTGAGATTGAAAATAAAACATTTTTCTTCCGCTTCTTCTGTTAAACTATTTTGGAAGAATATATTTTCCCCACCATAATGTAAATTGTAAATAATAAACTAGCCCGACCTGAGATCATTTTTAGACGCTGCATGCTATAGCTAGATTTGATAATTCTCAAAAATGGGAATAATCAATAACAATAATTAATGGTAATCATATCATTTATTTCCAACAACCAAATAATGTTTAACTCACGATGTAAGAGAAAGGCGCCTTTTTGGTCCTGAGCTCTGTATGCCATTATTTCAAGAGACAAATAGTAAAAACACTCACTCCTCATGTGGTAGATATATGTATAACCCTTGTTTATTATCATAACATTAGCGCCTCCCACACGCACAATTCGGAGCGACTGAGTCCCGCGCCACTTCAGGCCGCCGCGCAGAAAAGTCTCACAGTGAACTGCGCTGTAAACCTATCGGTCTTTTCTTTTTTGCGCGGCGGCCTGAAGTGGCGCGGGACTCGGTCGCTCCGAAGTGTGCGTGTGGGAGATGCTATTAGTATTATTATCATAACATACCTGGCAAGTGTCTTTGATTTCAGAGTGATGACCAAAACAGACATGTGTAGAATTATCTAGACCATTCCTGAGTTTGGGTGGGATGGGTGGGTACACTTCCGAACATTCATCGAATGCGAATTTTTCCAAGGTAACCTAGAAATTAGAAAAAATAATTAATACTTCTTACTCCAAATATGCTGGAGCTAATTTGTAACCAACACAACCAGAAATATGTAATTTTTAAATAATATTCTAGACCTTATTATTTTATTTAGTAAAGGTATGTTTTTAATTTTGAGAAAAAATGTTTATTTTTAGTACAATAAGGTTTTACCGTAAGTCGTTTTCAGATTTGTTAAATTTTCAAACAAAATGTTGTATTATACAACAAACATTTCAAATCACATAATCAATCATTCAGTAAAATAAATCCATAAATTATCTAGGAAAACTTCTTTTCAAATAAAATCTTTAAAAATAAGATCCGAGCTCCTGTTTTGTGACGAAAATACTTTGTCTATGTCTATTTATTTACGGTCTTACAAACTAATAAACATATATCATCAGTTTTTTTTTACGTTCTTATTTTGCTTAGACGTTATGGAAAAATTATTAAATACTTATGATCAAAAAATAATTTAAAAAAGTAGATAATTTTTATAGTTTTATCATCTCACGTTTGAGCATTTATGAACATAAGTATACGTATATCAAAGCAAATTTTGATTTAAATAAAATCGATATTGAGTTGTTATTTAAAAATGCTGGTACGGTGAATAATTATTTTTTATCATCGGAACCGCCCTGTACAGTTGCAAGGGTACACTCGCAAGACCGTCTTTTGACGAAATTTGAATTCTCGGCCGCTGGTTAATCGCCTTTAATGTACCTGCCAGGCAAACTCGGAGCAGAAATCTTTGCACGTAACAATAACCTCAATACCAATTATCATTCTTTTTGTACATCAGATACAGGAGGCCCTGAGGAAAATAAGATCACTCGGGAACGGGCTGTGTGGACTTTTTAAGGAAAGGAAGGAGAAGAAATTCTGGGAAGGAAAAAATATGAGGTGTGGTAGGAATCTAATGGTCGGTGAATACAGGATCGGACTACTAGGTAACAGCTTGTATATATTTGAGACGATGAATGAATGTGATTATAGCAACGCGTGTACACTAAATAATGACAAAATATGAGGTGTGGTAGGAATCTAATGGTCGGTGAATACAGGATCGGACTACTAGGTAACAGCTTGTATATATTTGAGACGATGAATGAATGTGATTATAGCAACGCGTGTACACTAAATAATGACAAAATATGAGGTGTGGTAGGAATCTAATGGTCGGTGAATACAGGATCGGACTACTAGGTAACAGCTTGTATATATTTGAGACGATGAATGAATGTGATTATAGCAACGCGTGTACACTAAATAATGACAAAATATGTATTGCAAGTTTTAATTATGTATAAATTTTTAATTTTTTTTATTATTATTATTATTTTTTTATTTACCTTAAAGAATGGAACATGTTACAGTGTTACTTTTCCTCAATTAAAAGCATTTGCTTGTGGATGGAGGAGCTTGTGGATACATTTTAAATATTTACAATTTATACAGTCAGGTGTTTCACATAATATATGCACAGATTAACAGTTAGTATACATACACCGTTAAAACACAGTTTAATCATATCGCAATCAAGATCCCTTAACTAAAAGATAAAATCATCCACATGTATTCAGTAATAAGTAAAATAGGTATAATTTTTAGTGTGACATTCATGTAGTGATGAGGGAAGCAGCAATTTTCCCGTTGGTGATTTCTCTAAAATGTTTTTTGATGGAGTTCAACAATTGTACTTTGTCATTAATGCTTCTGATTTCTACTGGACGGTTATTAAAGAAGTATTTTCCTTGGTGTGTATAATGGTGTTGGGCAAAAGACGTGTTTAGTTTGGGGCATACAAATACATGTGTAAGTCTTGTACGATTTTCAGTTATGAATGAGAATTTATCTTTTTCTTTTATAATTTGTATGATTGAATTTTTCTCAAATAAGTTTTTAAATGTTGGAACTTTGAACTCTTCGAATATGCGTTCAGTGGGGAAGTCTGGAGGTTTTTTTAGTATAATTTTTATAATGAGTCTTTGAACAATTTCTATGGGGGCCAGACTAGTTTTGTAAGCTGCTCACCAACTGATAATGGCATACTGAAGAATAGACTGTGCTAGTGCGTAGTATATTGAGTATAGATTTTTCGTTGATAAGATTTTTCTAATTCGTAAGAATATATAAATTAATTTCCTAATTCTTTTTATTGTATGTCCGATGTGATCTTTCCATTTTAGGTTTTTATCTATGATTATTCCGAGATATGTAATTTTATCCGCTGTTTTCAGAAGTGAACAATTTTGTCGACAGTGATTAGTATCGTGTTGTGCGAGAGAATGATTATATAAGATTATTTGAAGATTCGATATATTGTTGGTGTTAATTTCGAAAGGGATGACATATGTTTTATCACTATTTAACGAAAGGAGGTTATAGTCAAACCATATTTTTAGATTATTTATGCCTTCTGTGGCTTTTAAATTAATTTTTTCCCACGTTTTTTCTTTTATTAAAAGAACGGTATCATCGGCGGAAGAGATAATTCGTCCATGTAATGGTTGAATAAATATATCGTTTACACACAAAATGAACAATATTGGTCCTAGCACGGTGCCCTGTGGGATACCAAAATTTGACATTTCCTGGTCGCTAGTTTGGTCATTTATTTTAACAAATTGTGCACGATTGTTCAAGTAATTTTCTATCCATTGGACGGCTATGTCGTTGATGTTATTTGATTTCAGTTTTTTGATAAGCTTTACGTGTGAGATACTATCGAATGCTTTTCTTAGGTCTATGAATATTCCTGCGCATTTATTACCTTCATCAAGTGCCGAGTATATAAATGATGTTACATTTGCTATTGCGTCTTGTGTGCTTTTTGTTTTAAGAATCCGAATTGATTGCCATGTAATATTTTATTGTTCTCCATAAAATCTATAACCCGTTTTTTTACAATCTTTTCAAATATTTTTGCTATATTCGATATTAGTGAAATCGGTCGATAATTTGAGACATTTTGTGGGTCGCCAGTTTTAAAGAAATGTACTGTTATTGTACGGTATATGATCCCTCAATGAGTTTCTTACCTTTTGGGAATATAATGCGAGTTAAGGTACTGACACACATGCTCACAGAAGCCGGCTTATGAGCATGCTCATTAATGAGTACGCTCCTGTCAAAAATAGTCAACTGTACACATTTGCTCAATAATGAGCAGGCTTGGCTTGAGCTTTCTCGTGAATGAGCGTGCTCAAAGCCAACATTTGAACACACATGCTATTTAATGAGCATGCTCATGTCAAATAAATAAATGCAGGGATGTTCTGCCCAAAAAAAATATTTCCCTAGATTTTGAGGTGCACCTTGGCAAATCAAAACTCGAGTCGGCGCGGCGGGGGGTTGTTGGACTTTGAATTAGAGGACTTGGAAAGTGGTATTCCTTTCATATATAATATACTTTTTTTATATTTCATGGGCATTAACTGTAAAAATTTCTAGACATTTTGTTTTAAAAGTTTTATTTTCTATGTGCATTGGTTACTTAATTTTATTTTATTTAAAAAAATAAATTATTTACGTAACAAATGTACATAGAAAATAAAACTTTTCAAAACAAAATACATAATAATCACATTTACGCAATTACCTACGTAGTCACCTGATTGTGTAACACTGATCCTGTTCTATCTTAATTGATATGATTAATTAATTGGAAAGATATCGGAACTTGGTAGATGTACTCATAATGCTGTGCTTTTCCAAATAAAACACTTTGTGCTGTGTGAAATAGTAATTTCAAAGTATCACACTCACCACTGAATTAGAAACGGAATACTATATAATAAAAAAAACACTTTGCAAAATAAAAAATCACCTGCAATCACTGAAACAACGGAACTAAAACTTGTATTAATTTTTTTTAAAGGTCTCCATTTTTAGATACGTAATATCATTTTGATTTGTCAGTGTTAAAAATAACATTGCATGTAAGCACAGTTTTTGCTTCTAAGTATGTACTGTGATGGAATCTCCACAGTACACAAAAACATCGTCCCCCCTAAATCCGCCCTTGCATGTAAGTACATCAACAATATAAGATTCGTGGGAATCACAAAAAATATGTATATAATACCAGTAATATTGTCATATGTAATATAAATTTGGCTAGAGTTCGAAATTTACCTGTATTTTGTGTTGATTTCCCTTTTCCCTAAAAAATATTTTTCTCTCCTAGATCTAGGGAAATTTCCCTAGACATACCATCGCTGAAAAAATGTCAAATAGAGTCGGAGAGTCAGAGAGATGCTTGCGATGGAATTATTTAAGAATCTTCTGACACAATAAAATAAGACGTTTGATTTGGGTCCAAGATGTCAATAAATCCGAAAACGACTAAATATTAAAAAATAAATGCTAATTTCAATAGAATGTGGTTTTATTTTGGAGGTAAAGGAGCTTTTGGGGAATTTGAAAATCTATTGTGGGTATTTTAGTGACCTTGTGTTCCAAATATATTCGTGATTCCCATAATAAATCACGAAAGACAAGGTTTTTTCGTCTCCCCAGCGGGCTATTTTGACATTTTTGAAAAGGATGCGCAGATGCGAACTGAAATCGGATTGACATGAGCATGCTTAGAGGCTTCCCCTTCCACCCGATAATCCAATGAGCATGCTCATTAATCAAATGGCTGTTGATTTGTGAGCAAGCTCATTTGGATTGAAATGAGCATGCTCATTACTAGCAACGTCACTGAAATACATGCTACAAGGTAGCAATTGCTATCAGGTAGCATGCTCTTTGGCTTCAAATGAGCATGTGTGCCCGTAGCATTACGAATTGTACATGTTTTTATTAATATAAAAAATATCACAAAGTAAATGCACAAACAGCAACTACTCGATAACTAGTCGTCATCGTCACTGACACAGAATAGGCAGAGTAGATGATTTAGCGCAACAAAGCGGTAGAGGGTTGGTAGTACCAATGTGTAGGTTCAGCTGGAGTGGCTCTTGAACCCGGGTTTCTCGCGGGAAGCGAATCCTACTCCTACTCCTTTTTCAAATCGACTACTCCCAGAGATCCTGGTCAGTACTCGCATCCAAATCCGGAACTCGGTGGTCCGAGCAACTAAACGCCGCGGCGCCGGCTGTCCTACCAACTCGCACTAGTTAACTTTTTATAGTTTTCTTTAAACACCAGGCACGTAAATGAATATTCGATGAACTTAATTTATTTATTTAAATAATAAACAGTACAGTGAGTGACTACAGTTTCAATTTGGAGAATCTAGCAACAAGGGACGTGTAGTCCCAATGATAAGTTGAAGATAATAATAAATTTGGACAACTTATATAGCGCTGTTTTTGTGAAAAATCGCCTCAAGAGCGCTGTTAAAGATAAGCCCTCGTTAGCAGTTGGTGATCTCTTTTATAGGAGCAGACGGCCGGGGTCCATTGTAGCTGATAACTCGTACGTTGTCAGATTAGGTGCAGCACCGGATGCGTGGCTCGTTCAGTGTTATCTTCGGGTGGGTCGGCTTCTTGATAGGTGACACTCCTCCCCTTAAATGCAAACTCCTCTTCTTTTTGACGAGAGGTTTGATGATTTTTTATACGACGGGTGCAGCTACGGCGATAATGCAGCCACTGGTCAGTGATATGTGTAGCCTCCTTTCAAGTGGATTTGCGAAAGGAATAATTAGTTCATGCATTTGCATTTTTGAAAGTTCTTGAATTTGAAATGGTTGAAGTTTTAAAACATGTAGTTTTCCTTGGTGCAGTCATCTAAGGTTGTGATCTCGTTGTTACCTATACTCATGGTGTCGGTCATCTCTTGGCATCTGTCGGCTAAAAATACATCTTTTCCATTCTTCAAAATTCGTCTTGGGAGGGATGCGGGTATAAGGTAGTTATTATCGGAAGATTTGGAAATAATCATAAAAAAAACTTTTCCACAGAGTCAGCGTTATTACCAAGTGCAATTTTCTTTCTGATCGAACTAATTTTACTTGTAGTAAACGCTGGGGCAAATTTAAAATTTTCTGATAGCACTTGTCGCCTATTTATGTTTATGATGATGATAAGACAATTTGGTACAATAACAATAACGTACTATAATGGTAAGCCCATTTGGTTATCGGAAACATTTTTGAGTTTTCAATAATAGTCTTGCATTATACAAGAGGTTAGAGATAACCTATGATTATTAAAATGTATTTTATCTTTTTACTCGCTTAAGTCGTTATCGTCTAAATTACCAGTAAGGGCGTTGATAATAGCCAATAGCGAGTCTTACTTAGATTACACAATCAGTATTTATCTGTCGCTGCTTACGACTTCTGTTTAAACGGGCTAGACTTTTATTTTTTTTTATTTCGACCTTTGTAGATCATTTCTTGTAAAATTTTACGATCCCTAATGTGTTGGGCAACATAATATTGAGCGATAATGAATTCTAAGGGTTCAAAAACTGGGTATCTATTATATTAAGTTTGTTGATGTATTATGCATGTTTTGAGATATTCCGTAAATTTGTGGCGCATTTGTAAAAAATAATAATATTTTCTTTTTATTTTTGTCGAAAGATCTTTTAATCCGCTCTGTCGTTGATTTTCTACGTGAGTTAAATGTATTATATTATCTTCTTCTTTACTAACAGGTTCAATTTTTATATTGGTATAACGAATTAATTTCAAGGAACTCTTATCGATGTTCTTCCTATAGCTTTCGCTTAACTTTTCGTACATGAAATTGTCTTCGATTATAACGGCGTATTTATTCTTATCACAACATTGTTCTATAAATTGGACGAACGTATTGCTTGCATCATCTGGGGGTATGTACCAGACATGGTCCGTTCCGTTTTCTTTATTTTGTAGTTTTCGTGATGCGGTCACCGCGGTTTCGATAAATATTCTATTCATTCTAGGGGTGGGGTGTTCATGCCTAATTGGAATACCCGATTCATTGTCGTCGATATTGCTATGCAAAGTATTAACTATAGTACTTCGGGGGCACGTGGCAACTTCTACCATCATAGAGCTGGTGGTTGCTTCGTTTATATTAATTTCATCTTGTGAGAGCGCATCTGCTACATAATTAGTACAATACTTTTTATGGTAATGGGTAAATCATATTTTTTGAGTTGTAAATCTATTTCGTCGCGTTTATTATGGGGGAGGCGATAAGTCTGACGATAGACCGGCGCTTCTGTTAGAGGCCTTATCTTACGTTCGTCTCGGGGCGCACAATTTAACTTTGTTGATAATAAATTCCGATTTTTATTTAAAATATTGTTTAAGTCGTCAGCTTCTGCCGTATGAAAGAGCTTTATAATTTTATTTGGCGTACGCATCGTTTTATTTTTAAATTCTAGAGTTGCTCCCATTAAACTTAACAAATTCATACCTAGTAAAACATTATACTTATTTGAAAAATTGAAAACGTGAAAGCGCATTTCGTTATCATTTTCACCAAAAATTTTCTTCCAGAAAGGGGTTATAACGGTTCCTTCATGGCAAGTCCTTTGGTGCGCTGTTTGTACCGTAAAAGATTCCTTTAAGTATTTATAGTAAAAAAATAGTTTATTATACAAATCGCGAGTCATGAATGATTTCGTACTACCGGTGTCTATTAATATTTTAATTCTTGGGGGTGCTTTAACAAACGGCAAACCACAATTTATATTGTGTAAATGGATTATAGGGGTGCAGTTTCTGCTTCTACCTCGTGAAAATCCGCGGGATATTCCATGTGGAATAACTCTTGAGCCATGCGACTATTTCCTAAATTATTGACGGGTCCTCCATCTTGGCGACGGTGAGGTGCAGTTCGCCTGCTGACATCCTCATGTCTATTATAACAATAATATGGGCGCGGTTCAAAATTCTTACTTTTATTACCAAAGCGGGATTCATTCAAGGGCTGACGCGGCGTGTACGAATTATTTTGTCTATGTAAGAGGCTTTCATTAGAGTTATTATTATTTTTATCGAGTTTGCCATACGCGACTAAAGTTCGAATTTCGTTACACAAAGTATCGAAATCTTTATTCAAATTTGCGCATTTGATGTGCGTTGGTAACATATTAAGTAATGTATTACGTGCCGTATCTTGATATGCGTCAAAGATCACCGGTGCTGAAACGTATCATGTTCGTATTAAAAAGGTAACCTTGCGGCAGAGCAGAGACCAGGGCTCAGGATAGTGGGCCAAGTAGTTATCTGTCATGTAGGTAGGGTTTTCAATCAAATAAAAGAAGAGGAACTTTATAAAAATGTATTGAATCCAAAACCACAAAAAGTAACAAGGAAGTGTACAAACTTCGTACCAAGTTAACAAAAAGGAAATACAAAAATACACATACCAGATGGACTCCTAATGGACACGCTAAGCTAACTATACGGAAATAACCCCGGTAGACGAACGCGATCTTGCTTCGCAGTGAGAAAACACGAGACGGGACGGGAACTCCAGTCTTCCCATATGGGAACGGCGCGGAACCCAGAGCACCAAGGTCGTCCTTCTAATTGGGCAGGAGGACGCTATACCTCCAAGGAGCGCATTCAGCCACGGGCCATCTCTACGAACTCCAATCCAAAGGCACGTGGTCCCCATCAGTAGCCAAGTCTGGCGTATTACGGTTAGCAGACCGTGACATTGCGACGCGGGGTCGTGAAGGCATATTATAGTAGCCAACACCAGGAGCAATTCACTTCACGATTCCTTTTCCAGAAATACATCCACAACACGGCCAACCAGCCACATCGGAAAAAAGTGGGACTTACACGTCATCCACTAAAAATAACTTGTACACGAACCTCGCGTGTTACGTAAAAAACACCCCGCGTTCTTTTAGGTTTAAAATCGACTTAGATTCTCATGATTAAACGTAAATTTAAACACCAGGAAGGTGAGTGACCAATTTCCGACCCAACTGCCCAAGTTGATCGGAAGGAAGTGCCCATAAACAAAAAGGAACTCTTTCTTTTCCAAAAATTACCAGTGTCCAAAAAAAACACCATAGACAAAATAACCACCTAAGCAAGAACTGCATTAGTCACATAATTATTTATGTGACAATTCCCCCCTTCCCACGAAAATGTTTGCCCTCAAACATGAAAAACTAAGTCCACAAACTAACTACACTATGAGTCCATCAGGTATCTAGAAAAATGATAACAAAACATTAATTAGTAATTAAAATAACAACTTAGAACTAAATTTCTTAAAGGTAAATCTCTTAAAATTAAATTTCTTAATAATAAAGAACAAACAAGAAAAGAAAGGCACGAAAACAAGGAGTCAACCATCATCTACTAAATTAAACAAAGTTTTGAATTTACTTTAAAAAAAAAGGAGACCTGTTGTTTTCGTGTCAATTTAACAAGATTTATACTTATAAAATACTCAACATTTTATATTTTAAGAAAAAACACAACCAAATAAATAGTAGAAAAGAAAAAAAAAATTTGATCACTTTTCCTTATACAGGAAATAAAGGCCAATTTGGCTTCACTTTTTTAGGGTTAAACAGCCCTCACTCGCACTGAATTTACGCTATATTTGAATAGCAAAAAAAAGTAACCTATCTAACTAAGTCCATCCGGTTTAACATTCTTAAGATAAAACTTAAAAATAAACAAACACTTAAAATTAAAGAAGCCTAAATTATGAAAATATCTATATAGATATACATTTTTCAATCAGAACAATGGAGTTCAATGTTGGCAAAACTAGAACACAAGAAAATACTTTTCTGTGTTATAAGTAATATAGAATCAGTATACAAACTGTCTATCAGACGTGGGCAGAGTAGGGATCTTACATTGGATCATCTAACTGTCATTATTGAACCAGGATTTACAATTCCGAAGAAATACCTATATGTAAAAAGGTCGTCAAACTAGAATAATATTTAAATTATCCAATTTTCAAAAATCAAATCAGGTCAGGTTTTATAAAACAATAAATACCTGCCAATCAAGGTGGTCAGATTAGGATTTACATAACACAATACCTATCTATCAGATCATGACAAAAGTCGATTGGTACTTAACAGCAAAACAGAAAGTTAAGCTCGCAGCTTAGGATATCCAAAAATCCATTAAACAACCTGCATCAAAAACTCAAAAGAGTGACATTGTTTGTAAAAAAAATGAGACCACGGTAATACCCAAGCTGGCATCCCTTGAAAAAAACACTCCACGAGTGCACAAAAGTCAGCATTTCTTGTACAAACAAAACAAAATGTGTGATCAACTATGGCTTTCAGTGAGTTGACACTATTCGAGGTGTGATCAATTCAAAATTTTAATGAATGACACTAGTAATACTTAATTTAAAGTTTAATAATGATACTAACAGTAAGATATTAATGTTTATATTATTTAGAGTTAAAACTATACAGAACAGACTTAGACTTAAAAAACTATACAGAACACACTTTCCTGTATTAGAGGCAAAGCGATAATTCCAAAGGAATTAATTATTAGTTAAGCACGCCGAAGCAGTACTAACTTTGTTAGAGACAAAACAACTTTCTTATGAACTAAGATTTATATAAAGAACTTTTAGGAAAGCTATACCATACTTAAACTTATGAAATACAAAATATCAATAATAAAACTAACAGAACTTTTGTGCATCAGAAAGGTGCTCAAGTCTCTGAAACACAAAATTCCAAAATATTCCTTCTCAAGTTCTCTGGAGGTTCCATGGGCAATGGGCAATAAAAGAGCCTCCAGTGGACTAAAGAAAGAAGGGCATAAACTTAAAAATAATAGCATTACAACTAAATCCGTTAAACAGACGGAACAAGGTATGAAATCAGTGTGTGTGTACTCATGTGAACAAGTATATTATTACCAAAATAATCATACGTTTAATAATACAAAAAAAAAACTCGAAACTAGTGCATGTTATTATTAACAGAAAAGCATATTAACAGAGGAAAGAAAGACTTAACTAACAAAATTTGGGCGCCAGTGACCACAAGGATCACATTCCAGTTTACCGAGGGTAAATAAACGGTTTATCGTCAATGAACTAGAATTAAGTGTCTGTACTGAGCACAAGATTTGGAGGTACCAAACTCCAAATCATGAGACCAGAACAATCACAAAAGAAACAAATGTAATAATGTGAAGGGTTGGTAGGCCTGCACACTACAACATTGGCCTCCTTAAAGAAAAAAAAACTAATCTATCCGAACAATATCTTTCACGTGAAAATTACCTACAGTTCTACCTTGCATATCTGCCAATGTGTACACTAAATCCGAGACTCTATTTTTTATAACATTACGAACGAATCTAGGTGCCAACTTATGGGAAAAGTAATCCGGACCACTGGATTGAACAAAATTCTTCCTCCAAATGACATCACCTACATTATAAACCACGGATTTACGGCGTAAATTATAATGTTGGGCATTCTTTTTAAAGGCCTGTATTAATGCATTTGAAACTTGTTCGTAAATAGGAACTAAGTCTTCCAACTTTTTTGCAAATTCGGCTCTAGACTGATCCAAAGGTACGTCCACGACACTAGAAGAAACATTAATTTTGTGTAAATTGCCGTCAACAATTTGTTCCCTGCCGTGCATAAGGAAAAAAGGCGTGAAACCTGTTGCAAAATTAACAGTATTATTCAAGGCTGACTGAATCTGAGGCAGAAATCTGGACCAATTACGATGGTCAGACTCGGTCAAGATAGACAAGGCAGTCCCGATAGTTTGGTTATACCGCTCAACTACATTATTTTGCGGGGTGTAATAGGCGTTATAAAAAGGCATTGGAACATTATAATCAGCCAACAATTGTTTGAACTCTTTTGAAACAAATTGTTTACCATTATCACACACCAGGGTTTGTGGAACACCGTGGACTAGAAAAATAAATTGTTCAACATTTTTTACAATGCTTTTAGTAGTAGCATTTCTGAGTGGAAAAATCCATGTATATTTGGAAAAAACGTCAACAACCGATAAAATGTACATAAAACCCGCGTAACTACGTGGAAGAGGTCCAACAAGGTCGATAGACAACATTTGCATCGGTCTGTTGACTATTTTTGGATTCGTAGAAATACCAGCCGGCGCAGATGTATTTATTTTATGTGCCTTGCACGTTTTACACTTATTAACAAACTTTTTGACGTCATTATACATACCCGGCCAAAAGTAACGGAGTTGAACTTTCTTATACGTTCTGAATACACCGGGGTGGCAAGAGTTAATAGATTCGTGTTCTTTACTTAGAGTAGCGTTGCGGTCTTCAAAAGGCACAACCAGCTTCCAGGCTGTATCCTCTTGCAAAGCGAAACGAGATTTAGAATGTCGAAATAAACAATTATCTTTAATTTGGAAGTTATTGAAACGTTGGGGATTATTCATACAATTGGAAAACAAATTATTATACCAACTATCCGAAGTTGTAGGCGAAGAATCTATGGCAGCAACAGTAAAATCGTCTTTACGAGAAAGAACATCTGGAACAGTATTTAATTTACCCTTTCTGTGCACCACATCAAAAGAATATTGGGAAAGACGCGTAGACCAACGTGCAAGCCTACCAGTTGGATTGGACAACGAAACCAACCACTGCAAACTGGAGTGATCCGTCACCACTGTGAAATGAACTCCTTCTACGTAAGGCCTGAAATGATTGACTGATTCTAATACCGCAAGGAGTTCGCGCTCCGTAACGCCGTAATTTCGTTCGTGAACATTTAAGCACCTAGAGAAAAAAGAAACAGGATGTTCTTCACCGTCAAACACCTGAGTAAGCACGCCGCCGATCCCAACGTTGCTCGCGTCGGAATGGATAGTAAAGGGCAAAGAAAAATCAGGGCAACTAATAACGGGAGCAGAAGTTAGAGCTTTTTTTAATTTTTTAAACGCGTCTTCCGCTTCTGGAGTCCAAGAAAAATTACTTATTCCCATTCTAGAACCAGTGAGTTTTGTCAACGGGGCTGCAATAGTAGAGAAATCTTTGATAAAACGCCTATAATAACCGCAAAGACCTATAAAAGCTTTAATTTGCTTTGAATTCTTAGGGGTAGGGTAAGTACGAATACATTCTAATTTAACGGGGTCTGTACGAAGACCCTTCGCGTCTACGATATAACCTAGATATTTTAACTCTTCTTTACAAAACTCGCATTTTTTGAGGTTAACTGTTAGACCCGCATCTCTTAATCGTTCATAAATTTTATTCAAAATCTTCAAATGTGACTCAAAATCTTCCGAAATAACAATCAAATCATCGAGATAACAAAAGACGTTCTCGTCGAACTCAGGACCAAAAAGAGCATCCACAAGACGCTGCAATTCGCTAGGAGCATTCTTAAGACCGAACGGCATCCTCACAAATTCAAACAGACCATGGCCTGGTACAACGAAAGCCGTCTTAGGACAGGATTCCTTATCCAAGGGAATCTGCCAAAATGATTTGGACAAATCTATAGATGAAATAAAACGAGCACCCCTAAGTTTATCTAAAATACGTGAAATGTAAGAGAGGGGGTAGGAATCTGCCAATGTGACGCTGTTCAAGCGCCTCGAGTCCAAACAAAACCTGACAGAACCATCCTTCTTAGGAACAATCAAAACTGGGTTTGACCAAGCTGAACGGGAACGGCGGACAACACCTAAATCCAACATTTCTTTTAATTGTGCTTCTAATTGTTTCTGGCGAGTTTGAGATAAAGGATAGTAACGCTGTTTAATAGGATCCCCTGTTGTATTTATTTTATGACGTACTAAATGGGTTTTACCTAAACCACGTTCTTCGAAAGAAATTGACTTAAACTTAACTATAACCGAATTTAATTTGAGATTGTCTTGGGGAGACAGCAAGGAGGCTGATGTTAATTTGCGAACCTCACTGACCAACTTCCCAAAATCACCATTGTTGTCGACTTTTGGAAACAACTGAGGGGCCACGTCGAATTGCTTCCAAAAGTCTACTCCCAAAACAATTGAAGAGGACAGAGACGGAATAACGAAAAACTTAATATATTTCTTAATATTATTATACAATACTAGTACTCGCATAGTACCAATTATATCCTGACGTTTGCCATCCGCGGTGGTAACGTAGGAATCTAACTTATTCAACTTATAACCTAAACTTATGAAAAAATTATAAACAGAACCCCCGAAACAACTGACAGATGCTCCACTGTCTAAAAGTCCTGAAAAAACCAAATCCTTAATTTTAATATTAACATGTGGTCTCACATCTTGTCCACAATCAGATAACGGCACACATGCGTCCATGTTGCGCGTTGTAAACTTAGATTTATTACTATGAACCGACGACGATCTCCTGTCATCCTTGTGCACAGAACGCAACAGATCGTCGGCTAGTTTTTTGAATTATATTTATTTGATTCATTATGTTTAAAATTATCCTTTTTCCATTTTTGACAAAATTGTTTCGTATGCCCCTGTTCCTTACAGTAGAAACATATAAAAGTTTTCTGACTATTAGAAGCAGAACTTGAAAACTTCGAGTGTGGAGAATAGGAAGCCTGATTATAACTACCACGTTGAGAATACGAGCCTTGAGCTTGTGGCTGGTGCGACGGTTGCGGGCTCCGATGAGGATACGAGGTTTTAGGAAAAGTAACTCGCGAAGAAGAATTAAAGTGTGGTGCGGGTTTGTCTACTGAAAGCTTTTCAAATTTACTGCACACTTACTAAGGCTGAAAGATTCTTTTCCGAGAAATAAGCAATGGCTAAGGCGTATTTAGATTGGAGACTGTCACAGACTAAGTCCACCAATTGTTCTTCAGAGAGTGGAACATCCAATCTTAAGTTTGCTAACTGAACATCTTCAACATATTCCACTATAGGTTGGTTAAACTTTTGCTTCATAGCAAACAAAGCTTTTAAAGCTTCTGTTTGATTGGTACAAACGTCAAAACGAGAAATGAGGAGCTTTTTCAAGGTTGACCAAGACAAAGAATCATCAAAAATAGTTCTATACCAGGAAAGAGCTCTTCCCTCCAGGAGGTCAGGGAAAGAGGTAACAACTGAGGACAACTCCACCTTCCGGCATCTGGATAATTCTTCTATGCGTAAAATGAAATTCCTGACATCCGAAGACCCAGAAAATTTTAAATCCCAAGAATGGACGGACGAAGAAGAAGTTGGAGGAGAAGACGATTGGAAATAATTATTAATTACGGTTGTAGTCTTTTCTAAACTAACTGTATTATCGTTACCTATATTCATATTGGAACCACTTCCTGTATTATCATCACCTATATTCATATTGGAAGCACTCCCCTCTTTCAAACTTTTATTAAAAGAGCGAGCCTGTTCGCGCATACTTGATAATGTAGCTTCCGGAACGATGTTACGATCCGTTAACAATTTTATCATTTCTTCCTTGGTTACCCCATTAATGTCGGAAATCGCCATTTTTAAAGAATAAATAAATTTTTTAATTTAATTTATAATTAAATTATTATTCTCAAATAATTATATGAAAATAAATGTAATAATAGGATTAACCAAACTGTTATAATTAATTATTTATTTGTAACACGTCAATTACCAAACACCCTGTACGTATGAACTCGAAAAATAGTCATTGATTCTCAATAACGACAAAGCCATTTATAATTTATTTAAAATCACCTTAGAATGCAGTAAATATTTAAAATAATAATTATTTTTTACAACATACGTTCCACGAATTCCCTTTATATGTATGAAGGTATAACCGGACACAAATGCGAACTAGAATAGTGCCGTTACTATATTCTCCCAATATTTTAGTAACCGCAAGCTTATAATAAACAATTATTTATGATAAATGTCTGTCACAAGTCGTCCCATGTTTAAAAAACAAAAATAACGTATTTAATAATGAACCTCCGCGGCTTTGTAAGTAAACAATGCACATAACCTGACAAATGTCAACAAGAATTGACAGCTCGGCTCCGATAAACCATAACATAGATAGCTGACAGTTAAAACAGAATTGCCAGTAAACAGAAAAAATGTTCCCAACAATATTTCGGTTATCATCTCTACAGATATTATGAATGAATTTTGTGTTTAACATTATCTTAATGACAACACTTAAAGTTGGTGTCACTATAATTACATGCCTTACGAAAAGGTAAACAAACAATAATATTCACACAACAAAATGATCATAACACAATGAGGTGTATTTTCAGAATGACACACAGAATCTCTGCAGAACGGTTAATGTTAGATATAAAACCAAATAAATGCACACACACCGATTCATCTCTGATTTCTCTAAAATTATCAGCAAAAGAACTGAAAATCCACCCCACATGACAGAAAAGTACGTTTCGGGCACCGAAAATAACTGATTTTACACGTTGGAAGCGCCACTGAAACGTATCATGTTCGTATTAAAAAGGTAACCTTGCGGCAGAGCAGAGACCAGGGCTCAGGATAGTGGGCCAAGTAGTTATCTGTCATGTAGGTAGGGTTTTCAATCAAATAAAAGAAGAGGAACTTTATAAAAATGTATTGAATCCAAAACCACAAAAAGTAACAAGGAAGTGTACAAACTTCGTACCAAGTTAACAAAAAGGAAATACAAAAATACACATACCAGATGGACTCCTAATGGACACGCTAAGCTAACTATACGGAAATAACCCCGGTAGACGAACGCGATCTTGCTTCGCAGTGAGAAAACACGAGACGGGACGGGAACTCCAGTCTTCCCATATGAACTCCAGTCGTCCTTCTAATTGGGCAGGAGGACGCTATACCTCCAAGGAGCGCATTCAGCCACGGGCCATCTCTACGAACTCCAATCCAAAGGCACGTGGTCCCCATCAGTAGCCAAGTCTGGCGTATTACGGTTAGCAGACCGTGACATTGCGACGCGGGGTCGTGAAGGCATATTATAGTAGCCAACACCAGGAGCAATTCACTTCACGATTCCTTTTCCAGAAATACATCCACAACACGGCCAACCAGCCACATCGGAAAAAAGTGGGACTTACACGTCATCCACTAAAAATAACTCGTACACGAACCTCGCGTGTTACGTAAAAAACACCCCGCGTTCTTTTAGGTTTAAAATCGACTTAGATTCTCATGATTAAACGTAAATTTAAACACCAGGAAGGTGAGTGACCAATTTCCGACCCAACTGCCCAAGTTGATCGGAAGGAAGTGCCCATAAACAAAAAGGAACTCTTTCTTTTCCAAAAATTACCAGTGTCCAAAAAAAACACCATAGACAAAATAGCCACCTAAGCAAGAACTGCATTAGTCACATAATTATTTATGTGACAGTGCATTAGTTGCACCGACTGACTCCGTTATCTTTATTTTTGTCCTACTTAATATTATAAAGGTGAAAGTTTGTATGGATGTATGTTTGTTACTCTTTCACGCAAAAACTACTGAATAGATTTTAAAAATTCTTTCACTAATAGAAAGCTACATTATTTCTATAGGCTATATATATTGGTAAGTTCTGGCGTTATGAATAATCTCTGGCGTTATGAAATTATTTATCATACGTTTTCTGTCGCTAACAAAATCGATTTATTGCAAACGCCAATTGTCGCCTTGAAAACGATGTTTTTTTAATTAGGTTACTATGGACATCCCTTTGATGTTAAAATTCAAATATGTATAAAATACTAATTCTTACTTTACTGAATGGATTTTAATGAAACTTTACATTAATATAAAAATATAGGCTATAGCTCAGAGCTCTGGCATTACGAAATTTGTATGAAAAAATTGCAATAGGTGGCACGATTAGTAAGATATCTATAATTCTTTAATCGATTCAAATTATTGGGTCGTAGGTACTTCAAATAATATGCCAATTTAAATATTTTATAAAATAGAATTTTTATTTAAAAATTTTTGTTTTGCAAAATATCATTCTCAAATTTTGACATTTTCTATCACACAACAATTTATTGATTTAATTGGATAGACAGGTATCGTTTTTTTAAAGTATAAAACTGCCGTACTGGATTTTTTGGTAGAATATAAAAACAAGAATAATATTCGTACTTAATAACAATCTCTAAAAATGAATCACCGTAATCTATGTATGCGCATTGCCCATAAACCCGAACGACTGAACCAAATTGGATAATTCTTATTTTTAGTTCGTTTTTTCGTATAAAACTACCGTTGAGTTCTGGCATTGTGAAATTTGTATAAAAAATTATAATAGGTGGCATGCGAGCAGTTTGAAAACTAAATGTATCGGGAATAAATGTGTGGGGGTGTTGGGAGGGTGTTGGTGGAGGGTGGAAGGGGAGGGGGAGGGGGATTGATGGAGGGAGTGGAGTGGGGAGAGGGAAGGTGGAGGAGGCTGAGTGGAAATCCTCTAATACCATGCGAGCGAAGCCGCGGGAAAAACTAGTCATAAATAATATCTTCTTGACCTCATGTATAACGGTTGAGAAATTTCGGTTTCCTTTTTGAAAATTGATAAGTTCCGTTTGCCATAACGAAATTGTCCTACTATCGCCACATTATTTTTTTTTGAAATTTCAAATATATTTTTTACGGTAAGAACATGGTCGTGCATTAAAATTACTTGAAGGGCTTTACCTTTCAACTTGAAAATATTTTTTTCTAAATTATCCGGCGTATTACCATTTCTTGATAAAAAAGCCTTTAGCCGACTTAATAAATCTTTTTAGCTCATCTCGAGACCCATGATACTCAAAGATGGAGTTCGAGCATGATGCGGAAATCTGACTTGGTAGTGCCATTTTTAAATTAATTTGTTAAATTTAATATAATTTAACAGTGCAAAAAAAATTCGAAATACCCACTACAAATATAACTTGCTCTTGGATGAGAAATAAAAAATACACTCTGTCCTGTGGATAAGGAAGGGTAAGGATCTATCGGGCTATGGGATAGACGAAAATTTGAAAAAGTGTACTCACATGTAAATTTTCAGCGTTTTCTTTATGGTATCTTGATGATGTTAAAGATTTGTGGGTTCGAGACTTCAACGGGATGAAATAAAATCATCCAGAACTTCTTAGCCAAATCCAGGTATCAGGAACGCTTGGGATAGTTCTAGAAGCCTCCTTTGTTGGGCGCCAGTTAACTTTTGATGGTTTTCTTTAAACACCAGACACGTAAATGAATAATCGATGAACTTTATTTATTTAAATAATAAACAGTACAGTGAGTGACTGCAGTTTCAATTTGGAGAATCTAGCAACAAGGGACGTGTAGTCCCTTTAATGATAAGGTGAAGATAAGCCCTCGTTAGCAGTTGGTGATCTCTTCTATAGGAGCAGACGGCCGGGGTCCATTGTAGCTGATAACTCGTACGTTTTCAGATTAGGTGCAGCACCGGATGCGTGGCTCGTTCAGTGTTATCTTCGGGTCGGTCGGCTTCTTGATTAGGTGCAGAGATGTGCTTTGTAACAGACGTATCAGCGTCTTCACAAGAACTGTAAAAAAGGGACCGGTCTTGTGCACGCCTTCCAGAGGTACACGCTGATGATGGTGATTAGAGTTGGCTAGCCTCCCTACATCCAGTGGTAATGGTCCTCGATGCGCCTAGTTTCTGCCTGAGTGGTGCCTTGGTAGTGCCCAGAGTTAGGGCCGACTGCAGCGGTAGGCACCAGGTACTCGTTCAGGCAGAACTTCAGCAGGAGGCAGCAGGTGGTAGTCTTCCAAAGGTAGGTGTTGGTAGAAAACTTCCGAAGAATAAAGACAAGTTTGTTGAGTAGAGATGAACATAATTTATTGGACTTGGACTTGGATATTCTTTATTGACAGAGTTCCTAAACAACGAGTTTACTGACTAGCATATTTACAATGGATTTTTTTTATGAAACTTTGCGTGGAGGGATTTTATTTTTGGTGGTGAGAAATGAAACTTAAAACTATACTGCGACTTGATGCAGGAATTATTATTAATTATATTTTTTATTATTATTATGTGTGTCGTTGCTTATCCAGAATATATAATGTGAGATATCAGCCCTATTCCCCGCCAGCGTCGGTCTTATCCATTGCTTTAACTTGAATTTCCCGCCATTCCTCTGCAATTCCCTTCAGCTGTCAATTGTCGCCGTGCAGTTGGCATCTTGAGATGCCGTGTTAATTCAATTTTGGCGTTGTTTCGCCCACGTCCGGTCGAAAAATTTTTCGTTCGTAATTGTTTTAACGAAAATAATATCTGTTGCTACCCGCAAATTCCGTAATTTTATGAAAAATTAGTGCAAGTGATTAGTGCAAACATTTTTGACAGATTAGCGTATTCCTACTACCTACGCTATATAAATCTGCGTCGCCCGTTCTCGAAAACGGAAGGACGCCGCGGCGATTAGCAATCGCTTCTCGGCCTGTTGGCTAAGATAAGTGTATTATCAGCTTAATATCTGATAGTTCCCGCAATACGGGACCAGTTTATTAAACTGGTTTTTTGAATGTGACGGGATGTTCGAGGCTTGCTCCACTCCTGTCACGTGTTGGCCCGGCCGGCATTGCCGCTGGGAGCGACTCATTTATATCCTTACTAAAGATAAATTAAGCTGAATGTATTGTCTTACGTAATTACCTGATTTATGGATCAATTGTAGACACATTTAACCATTTTTCCACCTTTGGAATTTAAGTAATCGATATTTTTTTAATGAAATATGACCATCGGCGATGTCATATAAAAATACTCAAATTACAAATACGAAATCATGACATTCATGTTCGTTTGATAATCGTTTGACGCAATTTGATGTAGTTAGACTTATCTATAATTCAGCTTTATTTATAAAAGTTTGGTCCTGCTTTTGACAGTTTCAAGCATGTTACAAACTCGGGCGAGTGGGCCAATGTCCGCTATGCATCTGCTTTAAAGGAATATTTGGCTGATCCAGGCTTCAAGGAGCTGGAGGTAAACTGCGAGGTGCTGGCATTTGTCACCGCCTCACCAATATTTACGGCCATGGAAAAGATGCTGGCATTGCATGCCTCATTGAAGCAGAGAGTGCTTTCAACAGGCTCTCCAAAAAAAACTTATCAAATGGGAAAGCAGTTCAGAAGGTTCCCTGTCAGGTCTTTACAGGAACAATGGACAGCTGTAAGATTGGAGTGGAACGGAGGCTCTTCAGCAGAATTCCTCCTTCTACCACTCATCCTTTTGGGGAAGAAGCACTTTCTGCCCAGTTGCAGAAACTAGGTGGTGTAGCAAAGTGCTTTAGTCCAGTGCGTCTACCTCAGGGTAGCCACTCGGCGCACAACCGCCCTTCATCTAAGGAGGTTGTTGCCTTTCCCCCAAGCAGACATCAAAGGAAAGGATGGCATTTCCCTTGTTTCCCCGGCGGGCAGACCACGGGTGAAACCCCCCATATTCCTCCCGTATGAGGGGTAAGGGGAGGGAACAGAAGCGTGGCGCGAGGGGGCAGACCTCTCGTGGCCGCTTCAACAGGTGCCGCGCACAACCGCCCTTCAACATCTAAGGAGGTTGTTGCCTTCCCCCCAAGCAAACATCAAAGGAAAATATGGCATTTCCCTTGTTTCCCCGGCGGGCAGACCACGGGTGAAACCCCCCATATTCCTCCCGTATGAGGGGTAAGGGGAGGGAACAGAAGCGTGGCGCGAGGGGGCAGACCTCTCGTGGCCGCTTCAACAGGTGTCGCGCACAACCGCCCTTCAACATCTAAGGAGGTTGTTGCCTTCCCCCCAAGCAAACATCAAAGGAAAATATGGCATTTCCCTCGTTTCCCCGGCGGGCAGACCACGGGCGAAACCCCCAATATTCCTCCTGTACGAGGGGTAAGGGGAGGGAACAGAAGCATGGCGCGAGGGGGCAGACCTCTCGTGGCCGCTTCAACAGGTGACTATCAACCATTTCGGGCGGGTCAACTAGACTACAGGATTATTGGAGAGAGTGGCAGGCCTTAGGTGTCCCAGAGACCATCTTACATATGATAAGACGATACCGCATACCATTCATCCAAGAGCCCTCGTTGATAAGTCCAAGCCAATCTTCCGCAAGGAGGTTCAAAACGAAAGTAATCCCGGAAATGACAATGATGAGAGATGGTACATGGAAAGAGCTGACGACAATGCCACCTTCCTATCAACACTTTTTCTGGTTCAAACGAGTGAAGGCTCGAAACAGTCGATCTTCAATTTAAAAGCTATCACAAATTGGATTGCAGAAATCCTGCGTAGACAGGCTATCAGGATCATTGTGTACCTAGACGACTTTCTCCTGGCTCATCAGACCAGAGAGATCCTCAGTCAAGCTTGAGAAGCTCTTTAATTGTTAGAGCGGTTAGGTTGGTCGGTAAATTTCCAAAAGTGTGTCCGTCAGCCAGCACAGTCAGTGGAATATCTTGGAATTGTGTAGAACCCCCCATCTGAAACAGAAGTCCTTAAACAAATACAGACGCCAAGGTCTTTGGAACTCACTTCAGAGATCCGTGACAAAAGGAAGATGGACTCTGAAAGGAGCTCAGAGTATTCTCGGAAAGTTGAATTTTGCTACCTTTGTGGTCCCCAGAGGTCGACTTCATACTCGGCTGATACAATTACAGTTAATGCTGAAGCTGACCCCTCAGCAAAAGTCTCTGATAAAGAATGAGGTCTTGTCAGAAATGAAATGGTGGATGATCAACTTAGATCATGTTTCAACTCTTCATTTTCCCAGCCCAACACATTCTCTGACTACGGATGCGGCAGATCACGGCCGGGAGCCCTGATCGACTATGTACCTCTGTTGGGTTGTTGGACAGACAGTTAGAGGGGGGGATATTGCAACATGAAGGAGATGACAGCAATCTTAAATGCCTTAACGTCTCTGACTAAGAATTTGAGAAGTTCAGAACAGGACAGTCATAGCCTACTTGAGGAACAAGGGGTGCACCAAGTCGATGGGTCTCCTTCATCTAACATTTCAGATTCTTGCGCTTTTGGACAAGCACAGAATCTCTTTACAAGTGCAGTATTTGCCGGGACGCTACAATGGCCTCGCGGATCATCTATCCTGAGGGATGACATTACCAGAATGGCACCTTCTACCCCCAGCGGTAAGAGCTGTTTTTCACAAGTTAGGGGCAGTCCAGTAGTGGATCTATTCGCTCCCTCGAGGGCTCACTTCGTGGATCAGTGTGTCTCGATAGATTCCCACGACAAGAGAGCAATGCGTCACAGCGTGTTCAGCAGGAGTTGGAATTTCCCCTTGGCATGGATCTTTCCTCCCCCCTGCTTAATGCCACGAGTGCTGGCACATCTGAACAAATCATCAGGGGTGTACCTGGTTGTAGCCCCAAATTGGCCAAAAGTGTTTTGGTTACCAGACCTAAAGAGAAGAGCCCTAGACCGACCTCACATAATACCCATGTTGGTCGACAACTTGATAGACTTATCGACAGGACTTCATCTTGAACAGGTCCAGAAGCTCCAACTACAGGGGTGGAGTGAAGCTTTGAACGATTGGTCACAGCAAGAAAAAAGCTCTATTGAATGCGGGTTGGCGCAAACCTAAGCTTACAACTTATCACATGGCATGGAAGAGCTGGAAGGAATGGTGCGCCATTAATAATACATGTCCTAATAACCCTTCGTGATCTCAGCTGGCACGGTTTTTTTTTTTTAGTATACTTAAGAGTGAGGAAAGGCAATACTATAGCACTTCACAAGTCTGTAGTGTCGGTTTTGTATGACCCCATAGGCGATTTGAGGATAAGTAATCATCCCTTGGTCAAGCAAGTGATGAGAGGTATAGGAACTTCTGCAAATAAGAAGCTTAGAGCATTTACTTGGGATCCAGGCTTGGTGTCTTAGCTTTGTAAGAATCCTTCAAATGACCTGACTCTTTTCGAAGCATCTCGTAGATGTTCTGTTAATTTACTTCTGGCATCAGGAAGACAAGTACAGGATCTGACCTTACTACATGCATCTTCTGATAATCTTGTTGACAATGATGATCACATTGTATTATTGCCAAATTTTTTGGTTCTAAGAAGGACACCTCTACACATAGACAGTCTGGTTGGAAGCTTTACAAAGCAGAGGATCGTAATATAGATTCCATATTCTGGTTGCGAAAGCTTATGTCTTTGGGTGAGAACAGAAGACATGAAGCTGGTGTTGAATGTCTCTTTATTTCCACGTTGGGGCCTGCAAGGCCAGCCTCGAGAACTGCTATTGGTGGATGGATTAAAACAATTTTGAAGGATGCTGGGATTGATGCCTCTCCTGGGAGTTTGAGATCAGCTGCAGCTTCAAGAAGTTGGCTGGAAGAGTGTCCTATAGACACCATTTTGGAAAGAGGAAGCTGGAGTTCAGAAAACACATTCAAGAAATATAGACAAATCAGAGGTCTCAATGTTGAGGTGCTGAATCCCCCCATTCACTCTCAGTCTTTGACCAAGTTATTGCAAGCAATACAGTAATAGTCACAATTTTGGCTTTAGAATTGTCACCAAGCGATAACAAACACTTCTCACATTATATATTCTGGATAAGCAACGACACACATAATGTTGGAGTTTTACCTACCATTAAAACTCTTATTATGTTGTCTTGCTTATCCAGAATATATTTAAGCTCTGCTTGGTGAGTCCAAATTGAATTAACACGGCATCTCAAGATGCCAACTGCACGGCGACAATTGACAGCTGAAGGGAATTGCAGAGGAATGGCGGGAAATTCATGTTAAAGCAATGGATAAGACCGACGCTGGCGGGGAATAGGGCTGATATCTCACATTATATATTCTGGATAAGCAAGACAACATAATAAGAGTTTTAATGGTAGGTAAAACTCCAACATTATTATTATTTAAAATATATACTTAATTGCCTACTCCTTGCGGAGGATCACTTTAGGTCTTTTATGTTTGGTAATTTCATTCTCGCTATATTGGGCGAGAGAGTTAATGGTCGGATTTTCATGTCCGGCTAGGCCGGCGTAGAATTTTTCCGATTGGGAAACAATTAACTCCTTTATCAGAGGAATGTTTGTGTCTTTATGTAGAGTGTTAACCCTGATCCACTTCGGCGCATTGAACGCTATTCGAATGGCTTTGTTTTGCAGGGTTTGTAGTTTCTTTAGTTGAGTGTCAGCTGCATGACCCCAAACGGGAGCAGCGTATGTAAAGCCCGACCTGATGGTCGTCTTGTAGATGAGTAGTTTGTTGTCTGCTGATAATTTACTATTTCTACCTAACATAGGGTAGAGTGCTGACATTGACTTATTTGCTGATTTTACTTTTTCATTGATGTGTTTAGCCCACGTTAACTTGGAATCTAGTGTTACTCCAAAGTATTTAATAGATTTTTCCCATGGGACCTGTTCCCCAAATAATATAATATTCGGGGGCTGTTTGGGTCTTCTTCGTGAAAAAACTGTAGCGGCACTTTTGGTTGGATTAATTGAAATTCTCTATTTTTTACAAAACTCTTCGAATAGAGTGGCTTGGAGCTGTACGCGGCGTGTAGCAGTGGTCGCGACAGTAGAACTCGAGATAACATTGGTATCATCGGCGAATTGTGAAATTTTTACGTTATGGTTCATCGGTGGGGGAATATCGCTAGAATAGACGTTAAATAGTTTAGGGGATAGTGAACCGCCTTGGGGGACACCGGCTGCTAGTGGACGTTCTGATGATAGAATTTCGTCTAGTTTTACTCTAAAAGTACGATCAGTAAGGAAGCTATGTACCATTTTAATATATGAGATGGGGAAGCCCATTTGATGCATTTTATATAATAACCCTTCATGCCATACTCTATCGAATGCTTGTCGTATGTCAAATGTGAGGATCACTGTATGTTTGTTTATATTGAAGCCTTCAGTTATGATCTCTACTACGCGGAGAAGTTGATGAGTTGAAGAATGACCAGTTCGGAAGCCGTGTTGGAAATCTGACAAAATTTTATTTTCATGAATAAATGATTCTAATCGAACGAGGATGATTTTCTCAAGAACTTTGCCTAAGCAAGGAAGGAGACTAATTGGGCGATGGTTCGCGGTTAGTAGTGGGTCTTTGCCCGGTTTAGGTATTAAGATAACATTTGCTTGTTTAAATGCTTTAGGAAAGCAACTGAGTCGTAGTGACGCATTGTAGATGGCAGTTAAGGCGCAGATGCCTTTTAAAGGAAGGCATTTTAAAACTTTATTAGATATGCCATCTGGTCCCGCCGCTTTTTTATTCTTAAGAGAGTTAATAATTTTTTAAATTTCATTAGGTGTTAAGAATTTGATTGGCAAGTCAGATTCTGTATTTAAAATTGATGCTACTTTTGAATCCACCATTGAAACGAAGGATGGATCGTCGTGATCAGGTTTTGGGGTGAATTGGGCTTCAAGGCTGTCTGCAAAGGCTTCTGCCTTGTCTGCAGTAGAGTATACTACTCCGTTTGGGCTTTGAAGGGGGGATATTCTTGTTTTTGGTTTTCTGAGCGTTTTTGAGAGTTTCCAGTAAGCTGCTCTGTCATTTTCGAGGGAAGATATGAACTCGTGCCAGCGTTCATTGCGGAAATCGTTAAGGGCATCTCTTACTTCGCGGGATAAGTGGTTATAGTGCATTTTTACTATAGGATTTTTACTATAGGTTTTTGCCATTCTTTACGGATTAAATTTTTCTCCCTAATAAGATCTTTAATCTCTTCGGGGATACCATGTCGTCCTATGTCATTTGGAATTTCAACGGATGCCTCGTTGATGCATGATTTAATTGAGTTAATTAACGTAAAAGTGGCTGTGTTAAGGCTCGCTTCATCGGGAATAGAAGTTGGCACCGTCGTAGATGAGTTTAGTAATTCGATGAGTTTAGGCCATTTAATTTTTTTCCGATTTGGCTGATGAGGGACCAGTGGGTTCGAACCACCTGTCAATGTAAGAAGAATAGGATTATGGTCGGATGCTAGCTCGTTTAGAACTTTTAGTGAGTGAACGTGACTTGTGTCTTTGAGGATGATTATGTCAATGACATCTGGCCTGCCATTTGGTGGCTGAAGAGTTGGTAGGTCAGGGGCGTCTATGGCGATTGAATTAGAGAGAGCATATTTTGCAAGATCTCTACCTTTTTTATTATCATATTGGCTATTCCAAGAGCCGTGCTTGGCATTTAAGTCTCCGGCAATAATAGTGGGGACGTTTTCGGAGAGAAGTGAATCTAGTTCAGAGGGAATCAATTGTCGTTTGGGAGGGCTATAAACAGATATGAATTTAATTGGACCGGAAGAAGTATTGATTTTAACCGCGGTGGATTCAATATTATCGTTAGAGAATGCATGTGCTAGACAATGGTCAAGATTGCTTTTAACAAATATAGCAGTACCGCCTCCTTTATTGGAGATTCTGTCATCTCGAAATATATTATAATTTGGTATTCTTAGATTGCGTGATGGTTTTAGCCACGTTTCATTTATTAGAAATACGTCAAGATTATAATCGTGGAGAAATTCTATGATTTCCTCGCGGTATGCTAGTACTGTGCCATTGGCGTTCCAGTACGCTGTTTGCAAATTTGATTTATTGGCGCGTTGTCTAGCCATTGTGTTTGATAATAAATGTCCTTATGGACTTTAGCTCTTTGGTGGCATTTTGGATGATGAACTGGAGCTCTGTAGCTCTTTCAATGAGGGTTTGAATTTCGCTAGCCTCGGGTTTAGAAGAAGGCGGTAGGGGAGTGGGAGGAAGGTTACTATGGGATGCTTGGGGGGACTCGGGAGGGCGATCAAGCCGGAATTGTTGGCTGAAGGCCGGGGTTTTGGGGGACCGGTTGTCCTGATGGGAATTACGGCTTTTGAAAAAGTCTGGCGCAGGCCAGGATTGAGAAGTTGAGGGGATGACGGGGGGGGGGGGGGGGGGGGGGGCTGGCTTGTATTGATTTTGGTAGTGATGGGTTCGGACCTAGAGGGTTCACTCTGAGTTTGTGGCTGTGAGCCGTAAAAAACTTGTTCCTGCCGGTAATCGCGACGGTATTCATTATTTTTGGTATTTCTATTCGACTGCCTTTGATAGTTATAATTACGGTTTTTTTTAGAATTATAATTATAATTATTGTAATGGGGTCTGGCAGGACAGCCCTTATAGTTTGCCGTATGTGCGCCCTGACAGAGCGCACACTTAGCTGGAGTATTCGTTGGTTTCGGACACTCCGAAGATCTGTGGGGCTCTGCGCATTTCACGCAGCGCTCCTGACCGTGGCAGCAGTTTGCCGAATGGCCGTGTGTTTGGCAACGAAAACATTGCCCCGTCCTCGTTCTGTTTCGCAAAGATTCCACTTGTATACGTAAGTGGAGGACAGTCTGAAGATCTGTGAAGATGCGTTTTGCATCTTCATTTTTTGTTAAATTCACCATCACGAGTGGAATCGGTTGACGAGACCGACCCGATTTCATTCTATGAACCGAAAGAACTGGATATTTTTTGAGGGCAAGTTCAAACTTTACCTCGTCAGTGGGAATATCTTCCGGGATACCTCTAAGGACTACTTTCAGAGGTTTGTCCTCTGGAAGCCGGTAAGAGTGATGTTCGATATTTTTTGCAATTAATATTCTTGTTATGTTGCTATGTTCCCTAGGGGTTTTCGTTTGAATATGGATAAATTTACCCATATTCTTAGTAAAGAAATCTATTCCTTTCTCTTCGAAGCTGCGGAATAGAGCGGTCGTTTCGTTTTTTTTTTATGTAAAACGATTGGAGGAATTCTGGTGAATTTACGCGGTGGTTGTTCCGCAGATGCTAGGTCCTCTTGAGCTGTAGAGGAGCCTGGTGTGGGGGATGGTGTCCTCAGAGCTGCAAATTTATTGTTTGCCAGTTCAGGGGAGGATGGTCGCTTTTAGACATTAATTTTCTTAGATCGGGGAGAAGAACTGGGAGAATTTCTCGGGGAATTAACAGGGGTTAATGAGCCCCTTGAACAAGTGCGCGTGCGTTTACGCCCTGAGACTAGGTTAAACCCTGTCTCGTCGGAAGAGGAATAACAATCCATGTCTGAATCTTCGTAGTGGCTACCTGGATTGGGAGAGGGTAAACGCCGTGGAGAAGGAAGCCGTCGCGGTGACTGGCTCGGTGTAATGCACTGAGATTGGCTTTGAGAGGCCATCTCATACCGGATTAAATCATTGAGGTGGATTTTTTCCTCGGGGGATAAGTCTTTATTGATTCTAGCGAACATAAATGCTGCTAGGTTATTTTCAAAGGCGCTCATGTTTCTAGGGTTGGAAATTCTAGGTATACGAGTATGTAATTAGCGAATTGGGTAGCAACTGGCTGGGAATGCTTTTAGTCAATTGGAAAGCCCGTTTTAACAATGGAACTTTATGAGTCTCTAATGGGGGTTAAACCGAGTGTTAAGTGTTTCTATTATAACGACTGTCCGTGAGGTGATTAGTGCATTCGAAATGCGAAAACTTGGGCCGGGGAAAAAAACGCGGCTGAATTGGTTGCTAAGTGAATTTAAAAAAAAATATTAAATATTTAATTTATATGACGTCGGTGGAAGGTGAATACAATTTATGAACTCTGTCAAAAAAAACAATATATCAAGTGCAAGTAAGTCCAAATACTCTCACCGGAGATGATGGTAAAATGTCTGCTGTGGATGTCTGCTGCTGGATGCTCAGCGCTGATTTAGTGGTTTTTCCAGGAAATTAGAACGGTCCTACTCTTCATTCAGACGGGAAACCAAAGTCGTGGATAATAAACCAGAAAAGTTCAAAGCACTTGAGTTTGTAAAACGGATAATGTTTGAATCACTGAAGATAGATTTAAGTACGACACGTAGACGCGTGGTTGCGTAGATCACATGCAAATAATCGCCACTTGTCACGAATTATCTCCGAAGGAGCTAAAACACGAAAGAACTGACTTTATAACTGTATAGAATCACAATAACTGTATTAAAATACAATAACTGTATTAAAAACACAATGGTTGGAAATCGCTTCGGAACGCGCTGAGCTGTTGACTGAACGGCTGGCGAATCGAGACTGGACAAAAAAAAAAATATTTGAGAAATTCGTTGTATTTATTGGGTGAGTTGAACCCGACGGCGATCGGGCATTGTTTTGTACAAAATGTGGAGGGGATTCTGGCCCCGCTCCTCATCGTATAAATAGGGCGACATTTATGTGGCGCCCTCATTTTGGCGGTGTCGCCCATTAATGTGGTTGATTAAAATTGTAAGTTTAAAATAATTATACATTTTAAATAGGAATGCGGAAAAGGAGGCAAAGCAGTCTTCTTGCCTAGCGGTAAAGAAGTCTTCTAGCCTAGCGGAAAGGGAGGCAGGCAGTCTCCCTGCCTAGCGGTAAAGAAGTTTTCTAGCCGAGCGGAAAGGGAGGCAGGCAGTCTCCCTGCCTAGCGGTAAAGGAGTCTACTTGGTTGCTCTTCCCTGGAAAAGTAGTTTGCTCTTCCCTGGGGCGGGGGCTTTAAACAATAGAATATGTAACAAATATAAATTTTACATGAAATTATAAAATGTCCCCGGTGGCAACCTGTGACAGGTGGCGTTTATTTGTCGCACCGGGAACATGCACATTGTTAGGAAAACATTATTTTACATAATTTTAATAAAATAAGTTTTAGGCAATTTTATACCTAAAGAAACAATATCTTTTCACCAAATTTAGTCGCTGGTGGCACGGTACATTAGCATTTCGAGGCCAGAAATTTCACCAAATTTCCAAGAAATAACCTCAAAATGTAAAGGATGCCACCAGCGATGAACTTTGATGAAAGATGTTTTGAGGGTGCGAACACGTCCGTTACATGCTTTATTTCAAATAAATCCATTTCAAATGGAAATGCAAAATGGGTATTTTCCATTTTGCATTTTAAATGGTTTTTCTTTTCACCCATTTCCATTTTCATTTTAAATGCTTTTCTCAATGCATTTTCCATTTTAAATGCATTTTTGCAACATTCTTCCTACTATATTCACTCTGTCGGTCCATTGGTCCTTAACCTCGATATGAGAAATATTTACGTCTGTCAAGTTGCTCCCTGGTAGGAGCCCTGCCAAGCAGACGCTGTAATATTAAATTTTGGTAGAAGTTACTATTTTTTTACGCTGGCAACATTAGTCCCGCGTAAATTTTTTGCGGTTTCGTAATCTGTTAAACTTTTAATTAAACTGTAGCTTGTTTCGACTTGTTTCTTTTACGCGTCTTCATTTATTGCGTGGTCGTGGTGTTTTTGGTTTTACATTAATCATGTAAGTACTGTAATTAATATTATTATATTGAACTGTCTAGGTATGCACACTTCAAAGAAAATCAATAGTTTTTTTAATTTTTTTTTTATAATTTTATTTATCTTAAAAAATGGAACATGTTACAGTGTTACTTTTCCTCCATTAAAAGCATTGCTATGCTAGAGTATTGTAGAATGCTATGTTAGTTTATTCAGTATTAGAATTTAAATACAATCGCCGGCCGATGATACAAGTGAAGACCAATATGAGGACAGTTTCGATCGAAAATTTGTATGGCATTGCTTGTCTTATCTCATTATATAAATATATATACGAACTGCATTTTAACCAAATACTGCATATTTTTTCTTTCAGGGATGTGAGGGATGTCAATACATTACCACAAATATTAAGTATTTGCTTCAAAGATGTTACCAGCATTGAGAATGGAAATGTTTCCGCCACTTGTTTAACTTGTTCCAAGGTTTTAAAAGGAAACATGGTTGCTACTACAAACTTTTTATATATATTTTTATAATATAGACAATATATGTGTTTTTCTAGTGCGCCTACTTTAATGAAGTTTTCTGTGACAATCTATAGTAAAATAATGGGTGCGCACTAGAAAACCTCATATTATATTGTCTCACTGTCCTATATTTCTTTATTGTTCACAGGTGAATGTCCCCTCACTTGAGAGTTACTACACAAATGATGATGGCCCTAAGAAAAATTCCTTAAAAATGACATTCAGTTAATAATAGATACAATTATATTCCACTCAAATTCAAGATTTTTTTCCACAGTACGTATCAGTATCTATGATTTTTTTTATTCCACAAGTTGATGGCCATTATTAAATAATAAAGTTGTTTTAAAATTCAATAATTGTTTTAATAGTACATAGAAGGCTGTTAGTTTTTACTCTCGTTTGACCCGAGAAACTATTTTGCATTTTCAATGCATTTTGAAAATAGGTATTTTGCATTTTGCATTTGAAATGCTTTTCTAAAAACCATTTTGCATTTTTCATTTTCAAATGGAAAAGTTTTGACCCATTTCCATTTTGCATTTCAAATGGTTTTGGGTACCCATTTTGCACATCTCTGATTAGGTGACACACTTGAGTCCCGGGTTTGCGGCTACGCTCAGACCCATGCGTCTTGGTCCGAGCTACGTTCGGGAGCAGGTCACGCGTTCGAGTTCTTTCGCGGGCTGCGGCTCCGGTAGAACCCCGCGTCTCAGTCCGAGCCGCTCGCGAGGCGGAAGCGGGTCGCGCGTTCGAGGTCTTTTGCGCGCTCTGACACCAAGGTAAGGCTCCGTTTGAACTCGTGCGTGTCGGTCCGAGCCACTCGCGAGTCGAGAGCAGTAATCTCGCGTTCGAGTTCTTTTGCGCAGTCTGGCACCGAGGTACCGCAACGTTTGAACTCGTGCGTATCGGTCCGAGCCACTCACGAGTCGAGAGCAGTAATCTCGCGTTCGAGTTCTTTTGCGCAGTCTGGCACCGAGGTACCGCAACATTTGAACTCGTGCGTGTCGGTCCGAGCCACTCGCGAGTCGAGAGCAGGAATCTCGCGTTCGAGTTCTTTTGCGCAGTCTGGCACCGAGGTACCGCAACGTTTGAACTCGTGCGTGTTGGTCCGAGCCACTCGCGAGTCGAGAGCAGTAATCTCGCTTTCGAGTTCTTTTGCGCAGTCTGGCACCGAGGTACCGCAACGTCTGAACTCGTGCGTCCCGGTCCGAGCCCCGGTGGCTCCCGGGACCTGCTCCAAGAACGCAAGTACTTTTAAAAAGAAGCTCGGAGGCCTCCGGAAAAATGCACAACTTACCCATCTCAAGTTTGTACACAATTTAGCACAACAAAACCTATCCCATATCGGTCACCACCGCGATAAACCGCGAACCGGTGTAGGATGTGTAAATACGTGACTAGGCTAGCTCGGGGTTAGTAGGTTGATATTTATTTCGTATGTACGTGGGTGGTTTGGTATATTTATGGTATATATCAGGGGTGGCCAACTTCATTAGACCCAAAATCTATCGTTCACTGATGAAACCCTATGCCCGGGGCTGAGGAAAATTTCACCGCCCCCTTATTTGGGTACTTCAACCGCAGATTTTCAAGCGCCGGGGGGAGAGGGGGGGGGGGGGGTACATGGAATTTTTATTTTTTTATTACCACCTCATTTTTTTAACATTAAATCCACACTAATCCAATTCTAGTGGCAGACTCTATGTATGTGTTGCCAGAATGAGGAAAAACAATTTTCATCCAAGTGTAGTTTTTATTTGCTGCATACAGATTTAACTTAAACCCGTTTTGGGTTCAGAAAATTAAATTATAATTCTGCGATTCATCTGCCGACACATGTCGAAGGAAAACATTCTTTTATTCGAAGTGCAGTTATAAAATTCTATTTGCAGACTATGTATGTGCCGCCGGAACCAAAGAAACACCATTTTATGTTCGGAGCGTAGTTTTAAATAGCCACTAACAGATTTAATTTAAACCTGTTTTCCGTTGTAACTATTATTTGGGGGACGCAGAATCAATCTTAAGCTAAAACCTGCCTTGTGTTCTCAACTCAGTGTTAAAATTCGAGATGCGAAATCCTATAACATGGATACAATTCTCGATTTCCGAGACAAGTTATAAATTTGTACCTCCCTCTTTCAAGACCTATGTTCACTCCTTCCTCTCCTCAAAACGACCCTCCACACAGCATCTTCAAAGATGATATAGGCCCTGGGAGAATGGGCCTAAGAGAGGCCCTGAGGAAAAAATTTCCTCAAAAAACCGGGCGGCGCTTTTAAGGGGTGGCAAAATTCCACAATAAATAGTAATAATATCTTGTAAAAAATGTATCCATTTCATATTTTTGTCGCACCTACGATTCGGACCGATTGAAATCAGCACGGAATTTTTCATTACTTTTTCTGTGACAAAATCGGGGAATCCCCTTTCTTTAAATGAATGTATAATATTGTCATCCTGATCACTGAAGCGACTGGCAATACCGTCTGTGGTGAATAGCAAGAATTCCCCGTATTTTGTTTTGCGCTTGGATTGTTTATTCACACCCAGATCACGAAAGTGGTTTTCATCCTATTTTTGTACTTTGAACACAAAGATGGTTTTATGATGCATCGAAACACATGATGATCCAGAAACTTTCTTAGAATTGTCAAAGCATCGCCCACGGACCTCCCTCAATCATTCTCACTGAATAAAGTGTCTATTTTGATGATTTTTTTTGTTCGTCTCGGCTTAAAGAAATTTCCTCGTTCATTTGAAAAGTAAAAAAAATCATAACAAATATAAATACAACTCGATATACCGTATACAACTCCATCTGTGATACATGCCAGAAACAAAAATGAACAAGTGGTTCTGTAATGCCAGAGATGGCGTTGTGTGCCTTATCCTTTGACAGCTAATTCAGTTGTGCATCGATAATTGCTTCATTAAGTGATTTTGAACTATAATTGCTTCGTTAAATAATTTACAATGCAATGAATTCAATTCAGCTGATAAGTTAACACAACATTTATTGATTCTATAGCGGCACGAAGTTCGCCGGGTCAGCTAGTGTGATAAAAAAATCGGCACAAAATGAGGTCGTAATAAAAAAAAGGATTTCTATTCCCCCCCACCCGGCGCTTGAAAATCTGCTGTTGAAGAACCTAAATAGGGGGGCGGCGAAATTTTCCTCCGCCTCGGGTGGCTGACACCCACTCTACGCCACTGAAAATCAAGTCTTCTATTTGAAATGTATCTGCAATTTTTTTAGCCATTTCATAAATGTCTTGGACAATTACAATATCAATCAATGGAATTTGGAATATGGTCAATGGAATTTAAGGCGTGCTCAGGATCATACCTAAAGGGAACGACAAATATAAGACTGATGTAAAAGCCTATCGTCCAATAACCCTACTTCCAGTTTTGGGCCAAATTCTTGAAAAATGAATTCAGAATCGTCTCCGAACAACACTTACACCAGCTTACGAACATCAATATGAATTCGTCCCTGGTATGTCCACGGAGCACGCCATTAAGACTGCACTTGACTAGTAAAGGTATGCACAAAGAGGTACGTAATCGGTATCTTCTTAGATATTACTGGTGCTTTCGATCATGCATGGTGGGAGATGATTTTGACTAAATTAAAAAATTGTAATAGTCCAAGAAAAGACTCCTCCAGATTACCCTTATCTGAAGGCAGTCTGGGGACTCTCTGGAGGCAGTAGAAAAGAAGTTGAAAATAAAGCTGAAGAAGATTTGAATATGATTCTTAACTGGGGAAGGAAAATAGACTGACTTTTACTCCCCATTAGACAGTGGGTCTCCTTATGAAAGGCTCCCTCGGTAGAGGTAGAAACCCTTTCATAAAAAATGGGAGATACTGCAATCCATTTTGTTGAGAGTACTAAATATTTAGGCGTTTTATTAGACAGATCGTCCTCGTTCTTGACTCACGTTAAAAGCGTTTCTGGTAAGGCCCAGGCTCTCTTCTTAAAACTGAGAAGAATCTCAACTGCTGAAAGGGGTTTACGTTTCCCTGCGCTACGTCTATTACAGATGCATATATGTGTCACAAGTTTCATGTGGTGCCCGTGTATGGGAACATCGACTAGGTAATTCACTTATTCATTCAGCGCTTAAGAGAGGCCAGCGAATCCCCTTACTGGCGCTTTCAGGAGCCTACAGAACAGTATCATTGGATGCCTTGCCAATTTTGGCCGCATTTTGCCAATTGATATAAAAATTAGGGAAGTTTTAACAAAGAAGTGTCTGAAAAGAGGAATACCTGTAAACCACCTTGGTATTGAATTAATACCTGGTGGAGCAGTGCCTCTCCCTGAACTTCTAAAGATGATGAAAAAAAAATCTCTGAGTGAATGGCAGATGAGATGGGATAGATCGAATATGAGAAGATGGACCTTCTCCTTCTTTCCATCAGTTAAAATCAGAATGGAAGGGGCATACATTTTAATGGACCACCATATCACCCAATTGCTTTCTGGGCATGGGGAGTTTAGAGGTAGACTTCACAGACTTACTCTATCATCTCATCCCAATTGCGCTTGTGGTGATACCGACCAAATAGCCGAGCACATTTTGTTGCACTGTGAGATTTTGACGGATGCTCGAGACGAAATGATTGATGGTTTACAAGTTATTACGAGACCTCTTTGGAACACAGATCTCGTCTCGAATAAGGTGAACTTTGAGTGCTTGAGGAAATTCCCGAAAGTCTGGGTTGAGAGATGGCCTCTGACTCTTGGTCGTAGTAATATATATCTATGTTTTCTTATGTGTCCAGAACTATTTATGTGTATCAATTAAAATACAATCGTTTGATGTGAAAACTGTGACCAGCTGTGGACCATCAGAAAGCCTTGAGAAGCAACCATATGCTCTATAGCAGTGGTGCTCAAACGGTCGATCGCGAGAGCTTTTTAAGTCGATCTCGAGAAAAAAATTGTCTATTCACAGTTTTTGTTTTAGTTGACCTATTGACCTAGTTGATCTATTCACAGTTTTTGTTTTAGTTGACCCTCAATTAGGCCTCAATAAGACCGCCCATTTTCATGCCTTTTTATATATTATTTATTTGTAGCTTATATTGTCAATGGTTGCGCATTTTTATTATTTGTTTACTCTATCCTCATCTATGATATGTGATGTCATTAAGTCCACAAAGAAAAATAATCGTCTAATTATTGCATATTCATGGACAAATATTGTCAAAAATTGCCCCCTTCAAAAGCCCCAAAAGTTATCGATCTAGTTTCTAGTGTGTGGTTCGCTTTATTTATGAGTCAGTCAGTCCGAGTTGTAATTTGAAGGCGATATGAAGTTTATTAATAAATAATACAAAATGAGTGCGGTAAATAGAAGAAAAAAGGATCATTTTAATAACGATTGTTAGGAAGAATTCATATTTTGTATGGTGCATTTGTCTCATTTGCCGTGCGTCAGTTGCAATACCTAAGCATGCGAACTTAGAGAGGCATTATAAAACCATTCATAAAACTATGAAAAGGATTTCCCGCCACAGAGTGAATTAAGAAAACGAAAAGTATGTGATTTGATCATTTGTTTTAAAAAAGAACAAACCTTGTTCACAAGACCAGCCAAACAATCAAAAGCTGCAACGATCGCGTCATTAAAAATATCTCATATATTTTCGAAACACAAGAAACTATTTGAAGATGGAATGGTTGTGAAGGAAGCATTTATTAAAGCGGGTGAAACTTTATTTGGAAATTTCCATGAATTCCAAGTACAAAAATAGAAATTTTAAATTATCAATTAAATATTTTCATATTTTAAGTTATCAATTAAATATCAATAAATATCAAGTTAATTGGGAGTAGTATAAATTAAAGCCGAGGACTCGCGTGCAGATAAAGTCTTACGTGAAAACCAGTTTCATGTTCCGAATGATTTGTCAAAATTCCAGTAGTGGATTAATCTGCTGACGCATTTCGAAGAAAATCGTTATAATATTTAGAGTTAAATTTTATTTCAAACCTTTCTTCAAAATTAAAGCTAATAGTAATTAAAGCTGGGGAGCAACAAGATTCAACCTTAATTTAAAACCAGTTGTATGATCAGAATGTAAAATTTCAGTTGCGGATTCATCTGCTGACACATTTCGAAGAAAAACATTCTCTTGTTCGAAGTACAGCTATAAAATTCTTTTTTTTTTTTATTTATTTTTTTTTTTTATCTATAATAAAATATATTTACAATGGTTTTATTTGTATGCCTGTCTCACTAGAGTATACCTGTGTCGATACAGGCGTACAGGTATATAAATGAATATAGTAGTTACAAGGATATTTCAGGTAAAATACATATTATGAATAGAATTAGAGCAGAAGGGTGATTGGAAGGGTAGTAAATCTTTTAAAGAGAGTTATTTTATAAATGTTGGAGATGGAGTAATGAAATAAATTCTGCCTAATCTATTTATAGGTTAAATTTGGCAGGATTCCATTATTTTCATTTATTTTATATGTGTTAGGTTGTATGTGAATAGTTATTTCTGTCTATGTGTGATTTATTTTACAGATATTTGTGATAGTGTGGCGTCCAATACTTATAATCCATTTTTTAATATCTTGTTTGAATTTGGTAAGGGAGTCACTTTGTCTGATCGTAGTTCGTAGTGTATTGTATAGTTTGCAAGCTATGTATTTAGAGTGTCTTTGCCCGAAGGTGGTTTTGAAAAAAGGAGTTTGGAGAAGTTCGTTGTTTTTGGCTCGGGTATTGTGTATTGTTTGTGTAGCTTTGTATGGTGTTTTGTTGTTTTTGTGTAAATTAAGTAATATGGATCTTGAGTAGAGCTGTTTTATGTCCATAACGTTGAAGGAATTGAAGATAGTATCAGTGCTGGTAGTAAGCGGCATTTTAAGAATTATTTTTATGATTAGTTTTTGTGCTTTCATGATGGGATCAAGGGCATTGGAATATGCATTACCCCAGGCCAGAATTTCTATATACTATCTTTAAAAGTTTTAGGTTAAGGAAATTGCGTGTTTGTTTGAAAAAGTATATAGATTTTCGGATTTTGTTTGTAGTATTATGTATATGTTGCTTCCAATTCAGGTGTGTATCGAAGGTTACTCCTAAATATTTGATAATGTTTACTTGCTCTAGGCATGGGCAGTCACAGTTCCGGTTTAGAGATGAATTTTTACATTTGTGTATTTTTAGTGGCGGGGCTAGGTTTGACTTTGGGATATTGGTGAGACTAGACAGTAAGTATTTGGTTTTCTGTACATTTAGAGTTAATATGTTCGAGTCAAGCCAATATTTTACCTGTTGAATATTCCTTCCTCCGCTTTGGAATATGCGGTAAGCCAATCTTTTGCTTGGAAGAGTAGGACAGTGTCATCGGCGAAACTGACAATAGTGGCATCGATATCTAGGTTGCATAACTCGTTAATATATATTAGGAAGAGCGTTGGACCTATAACACTGCCTTGAGGGACCCCGTAACTAATGGGCCAATTCTGGATCTTTGTGGTACTGAGTTTAACGCATTGGGATCTGTCAGATAAGAAGCTGGAGAGGAGGCCTAATTCTTTGTTCCTAATACCTATATTAAACACTTTGCGTTTTAATTTGCTGTGTGAGATGGTATCAAATGCTTTACTTAGGTCGAGAAATACCGATAGACATTTCAAGCCCTTATTCAGGTGGCCAGAAATATGGTCAGTGACCGTGGCTATAGCATCATTGGTGCTTTTATGTTTTCTGAATCCAAATTGCCGCGGCGATATTAAGTTATTGGTTTCCAGATTTTCCATGAGACTATTATTGACGATCTTTTCGAATACTTTTGAGAGGGAATTTAGCAACGTAATAGGACGATAATTACTAATATCAAGTTTGGAGCCAGTTTTAAAAATAGGGATAGTGAGACCTTGTTTTAGAATGGTGGGAAATAGCCCTTGGCGGATGCTAATATTAAGTAGATGCGTTAATGGTTGAAGTATACCAGGGGCAATTTTTTTAAGAACATTGTTAGATATTTCATCAATGCCGGTTGATGAAGAGTTTTTGAGCGAGTTTATTACTATAGAATCTTCTTTCTCTATAATCGTTTTAAGAACAAAGCGGGTTGGGAAATCATCATTGGTCGCGTGGTCACTTGGACCAAGCGTATCGTTATTTATTTGGATTTTTTTTGCTAGTTCCGGACCTATGTTTGTAAAGTACTGGTTTATGTAATTGACAATTGTGTTGGGGTTCGATGTAAAGTCTACAGTGATATCTTTGATATTGAGAGAGTTTAAGGTGCCGGTGGCTTTATTTGAATTGGTAGCTTCCTTGAGGACTTTCCATATTTTTTTAGGGTCATTGTTGCATTCGGAAATTTGTGTTGTTGTAATATAGATTTTTGGCTTTCTTAATGACTTGTGTGCAGATATTACGGTATCTTTTGTAGAAATTATGGAGTGTGATATCATATGGGTTTGTGGCACATACCCTGGTGTATGGAATTGCGTTTCCGAATTCAGTTGATTATAGTATGGTTTATCCAAGGTTTGAGAGGTTTGATCGCTTTAGGAATGGTGTTTGTGGTGAATTTAGTGTTTTGGACAAGGATGTCTTGTAGGTAGGTAGAGAAGTAGTTCCAGGCCTCCTCTATGTTAGTTTTGTTATAGAGTGTGTCCCACGATTTGGAGTTAATCGTTTTGTTAAGATTGTCATAGTTAATTGTTTTCTTCGTTATTTTAGTTGAACGTTTGCTTTGTACGTTGTGTTTGGAACTCATTGTGAAAGAGGTGGCGTAGTGATCTGTAACTGATGACATGTGGATTTCGGAGGTGTATTGGTTGGTTGATTTAACCATAATATGGTCGATGCAGGAGGAGGAGTTTGGCGTACATCATGTTGCTGAATTGATTGTGCTTTCCATTCCGTGGAACATCAGTGTGTTTAGATAGTCTTGGCACTGGGGATGTTCGTTGTTTTTTAAAATATTAATGTTAAGAACCCCCATTAGAATTAAGTTCTTTATTTTGTGTAGATCCGTGAGATAGCAGTTTATGTCGCGCAAAAATGAGGAGATGTTAGGTTTGGAAGGAGAGCGGTAAAGTGCAATGATACATGTGTTGACATTGTACGTTATTTGAAGACCGTTTGAGTTAGTGATATAAATTTCTTTGACATTGCAGACTATGTATGCGAAGCCATAATCAAAGAGAAACCATTTTTATGTTATGAGTTTTAATTTTTTAATCCGCAGCACGCAGATTTAATTTAAACCAGTTTTGTGTTCAGAATGTAAAATTCCAGTTGTGGACTCATCTGCTGACACATTTCGAAAGAAAATCATTCTCTTGTTCGAAGGGCAGTTATAAAATTCAATTTGCAGACTATTAATGTACTGCCAGAATCAAAGAACAACCATTTTAATGTTCTGCGTGTAGTTTTTATTCACCGCATACAGATTTATTTTATACCAGCTTTTTGAGAGCACTCGCCACATATGATATAAGAATCGGCATAAAATGAGGTCTCAATTAAAAAATAGGATTTCTACCCCCCCCCCAGCGCTTGAAATTTACGGAGAGTCGATCGATCGGTGTCTAATTATATTGAAGTAGATCGCCAGCGGTTCAAGTTTGAGCACCCCTGCTCTACAGTCTACAGGTTTTTGGATCCTACCTTTTCCTTTCTTCAACCAAGTGTTTAGGCAATTCAATGTACTTGTTTTTAATAGCACCCGTAAATGTTTGTTAGCTTTGATGTGAGAACTATGACCAGCTGTGGACCATCAGAAGGCCCTGAGAAGCAACCATATGCTCTACACTCTACAGGTTTTTGAATCCTACTGAGGGAGCGGTCCGTATCGGTAGAGACGGGGCGTGAGAGAAATGAAAGTCGTCAGTCGATGTATGTGAGTCAGTCTTTATTGTTGCGCTACGTAGCGGAGGTCGAAGCGGAGCGGAGTGACGGTGGTGCCGTGAGTGTTGCTGCTACGTGATGATGTGAAGGTGAAGGTCAGGAGACTACGACGGTGAAGATCACTGGTCTTCAGGGAGCCGGCGTGTTGCTCTACACCATGGCGGTGTAGAAGTGACCTTGATCCAGGCGGTCGACACTCGTCGCGTTGACGTGGTATGGCGGCTGTGTGTCCAGTGGGTCGGAGCACACACGTGACGCAGGAAGGAACCTTGGGTTCTGCTCGTTGCAGGATGCTGGCTGCTGCTCGTTGCAGGATGCTGGCTCGTTGCCGATTGTGTTGCTGGCTTGTTGCCTGGTTGCTTGTTGCTGGTTGTGGTTGCTGGGTTGCTGGCGCGTTGCCTGACATCTCATGTCGAGATGATAGTTGGAGAAGTTCCTCGAAGGTGCTGGAAATGTTCCTGGTGTCACACCGGATAAATGGTGTTCACTGCTGACTGCGCAGGCCCGTGCCCGGCGCACGCACGTACTTAGTCGCGGCACTCTCGAACTGTGTTGCTTGACCGATGAATGGGAAGGTACTGACTAGAGACTAGACTTGAGACTGAGCTGTATGCGGCTCGCGCTGACTTTTATACTCTGCCGGCCGGGCAAGTAGTTTCGAGAACGGTAAGCAATGCTGGGTGAATTCACGCAAAGCTGAGAAACCGCTCGAACCTTCTGTGTGCATTTGTACGGTACAGCCAGGTGTTCTAGCTCTTTCGCGTAGGTGGCGGAATTATTATTTCTAGGCGGCCGTTGGTACTACGCCGAATGTAGGTAGGTGGGTCGGCCGTCTTCCAGCCGGTTCTTTGGAGGTCAGTGGCGCAGCGGTAGATTTCGCAGAGTGGGTTAGCCGCTACACTACCTTTTCCTTTCTTCAACCAAGTATTTAGGCAATTCAGTATAATTATTTTTGTTTTTTATAGTTGTCAAATGAACGGAAGTATAACGAACCAGTGTAACCAGTAATTAAAAAAATATAAAAATTAGGTTGGTATGATATAAGATCTTTCTACCTGAATACCTAAAGGAAATGCATGATTTTTTTTTAAAGTTAATTTTCTTTATGCACACTTGACTTGGGCAGTAAGCGTGACGAGAGCGTTACGAAAAGGGAGGCGAACAGTAGCAGGCGCGGGTCTATTATCTGTATCACACTGTAGGAGCAAGAGAGAGCAGTGCGCGCACACATTTGATTTCTCTCTTCCTATTATATAGATGGAGCAGAAGTTTTACTTCAGTTGAGTGGTCTAAAGCACACTCGTTTTTTTTTACATTAGCTCCACACAGAAGGCCCTGAGGAAAATAATTTCCCTGAGAGCCTATGTCATCTTAGGGTCTTTTTAAGGAAGGGAAGGAAAGGAAGTTCTGGGAAGGAAAAATGTATAATGGGCAGGTAATAATCTGTGGGTCAGTGTATCCAGGAGTGACGGATGTATGAATCAATCCCACTGGGGCACAAGGCAATGGGTTGAGAGAGTTCGACTAGAGAGGTCAAAAGGTCTCCTAAACCAATCTCTCCCAATCCGGCCTGCTACGCAGTAGGCGGGCATGCACGCGCCGCTAAGACATAGACAAACCTCACCCCATGAACCCGGGCACCCTTGCTAAGTCACCAAACGTAGCGAACCTCTTAGGGTGACCTACGGCAGAGGTGTTAGTTATCCAATAAATGGTTCCTGGGGCGGCAGTACCTATACCCGCCTCCCAATGACATATATGTACGAGAAAATGTCACAATAAAATAATATAAGGATACTAGTTGGTTACGCATTGCAATATGTTTTGTTTGTTCGAAAATTTAAATAAATATATATCACAAAGATGGTACTAACTCACTCCTTGGATGTAACAGAGACACCTAAATGGATTGTTTTTTAAAAATAGAATCTAAAACAAGAAAATAACTGACACTGTCTGTTTCTTGGAAAATTTTCATCATTGTGAAAAACTTATGAATTGTCTATTGATTGACAAATTTCATCTCTTGTGCAAATTTTCAAGTCACCTAAGGATTGCATTGACTGAAATTAATTATTGATTGGATGAAATTACGGAGGCCTCCAAGCATCAAGATCTACAAAACAAGGTTGGTGGATGTGTTATTTTCTCTGGAGTTTCTCTTTGTGCCATCCTTTGTGATATATTTGTTCGCGCAACTGGAGTTTTTTCATAATCGTAATTCTTTGGGCTTAATAGCCCAGAGGATCTGGGGTTATTTACACACCTCAGGCTCGCATATTATAATGCATAATTATGGTCCTTCGATTACGGATACGTTCTAGCAAGGTAATATAATAATTAGGAAATTCGGTTTACGTAATTTTGGTAAATTTCGGAATACCTATATTGTATTGCTAGTTCTAAAAATATTTCTTGGGTATTATTGGGAATTTGTGTATTAATTGACAAATCTCATTATACTCTATAACACTTAATTATTGTCCTACCCAAGCCTGATAATATTTACAGCATAAATTTTATAAGAAAGGTTTCACATTCACGTAATTCTTGGTGATTTTCTTGAAATACCTTCCTCTTATAGAATTCCTTGGTGATTCGGTTTTACGTACTTTTGGTAAATATCGACGTGCCTGCATATTGCGGGTTTTAATAATAATGCTTGTATGTTGGCGAGAATTTGTGTAATCAATTGACAAATCTCATTAAAACTCCAAGGCAGCTATTAATAGCATATATGTTTACGTATTTTTCGGTAAATTTTCCGAGGTACCTATAATTATAAAGTTAAACTTTTTGTGTGATAAATTGTTGTATTTCTTTTAAAATGCTGAGGATTACGGAAGAAATTTCAAATGATCAATATGATCGAATGCTTATTTCGTTAACAGCAAAAAAGGAAAAACTTTTTTCACATATTATTGATCTATTTAACTTGACAAAAAATGTCTCTGATTTCGATTTTAGGAATAATGAAACTTTCATGGTTCAGACCGGATTAATAGATGAAACGTACATTCAGTTTGAAAACATTATTGACGATATTAATTATCGTCAGTTGACTTTAAATCCAGGGTTTCAACCGGAATTTGAATCTTTGAACGCCTTTGAGGATCTGTTTTTAATGGTCAAACGAACTCGTAACCAGATACTAGCCTCGGCACGTACATTCTCGACTCAGAATAAACCCCTGAAATCTTGTATGTTTTGTAAAAAAACTGATCATGCAATTGCTGCTTGCTCTCGATTCAGGGCGGTGAGATCTCCACGAGCCCGTTTTGACTTCATAAAATCAAAACATTTATGTCTAAATTGTTTTAGCACATCACATACTGTAAATTCTTGCAAATCAACGCTTGTGTGCGATGTGTGCAAAAAATCGCATAATACCTTACTACACTTTGATAGTGGGAATAATTTAAAATCAAACAACGTACATATGTCAGAAGTACGAACCAATGAGGAGAAGTCTTCCCCCCTCTAGTGCCATCCAGTAACAATGGAACGGGTAATTGCAATATGCAACTAGAGGAACCCTTGCACGTTAGCCCTTCATGCTTATTGCCCGCCAAAGTAACGCCTAATTTGACTAGTTTACTTTCAACTGCTCAAATATATGCGAAAATTAAAAATGGTAAGAAAGTGATTGTTCAATGTTTAATTTATAATGGCTCGCAGAATAATTTGATTACGATAGATTGTTGTAAGTCGCTGAATTTGCCAATAATTCCTTTGAGTAATTCTTTTGTCAAAGAAATAGGTTCAGCTTCACGACCAATCTTCGGTTACGTCTATTTAGACATTGAGTCGCGCGTGTATCCAAATAATAAATGTAATATACACGCACTTGTCGTTGATAGTATCACAAATAAACTGCCTAATCACTGTATAATCAAAGGTGATATGAGGTTCTTAGTATTCTGTAGTAGGTCTGAAATTGCAGATGATGGATATTACATCCATCATGCCGCCATTCGTCCTGATAATCTTATGCCTAGGTTTGTGCTGGACGCTGGCGCTAAGACACATACAGGGCTGTCACTAAATGACATCTTGCATACTGGTCTCAATTTGCAAACTGATTTGTTTTTGCTTTTATTTGACTTTCATGAGTTAGCCAAAGATATGAGACCACATTTCCCTGATACTGCCAATGTGGCAGAGTTCAAGTTGTATGTGGACGACCTGGTCTATTCTATTGCAGATGAGTCCAGCGCCGTACATCTTTCTCGAGAATTAATCTCGTTATTCAAGTCCAGTGCCTTTGATTTGGTCAAATGGACTACTAGTTCTCAAGTTGTACTTGAAAACCTTCCAGATTATCACCGCAGTGCGGTGGACTTCACTGTTGGTTCTAACAATGCCTCTAAGGTGTTAGACCTCTCGTGGGAACCAGTTGATGACAGCTTCTTCTTTACGACTTCGTATGTTCAGGAGAAGTGTACGAAGCGGAACATACTCTCTATAGTCGCCCGCTTATTCGATGTCCTCGGCTTGGTCGCCTCCATCAATTTGTACGCTAAATTGCTCATTAAAGAGCTATGGCTGTGCAACATTGGTTGGGATGATACCCCCCCCTGAGAGCGTTATTCAAAGGTTCTCGTCACTCATACAGGAATTTCCTTTAATTTCTACGATTAAAATCCCGCGTCTTGTTGGTGTCCTAAACGACAGTACAGTACTCATTGTCGCTTACTGCGATGTGAGCCTGAATGGTTATGGCTGTGTAATATATTTACACACAACTGATCCATCTGGGAATATTACCGTAAGATTGTTTTGTGCAAAATCAAAGGTCTCTCCCACCAAAGTGACAACACTCGCTCGTTTGGAGCTGTGTGCCGCGGTCTTGATGTCCAAACTAATACGGATGGTTCAAGATAATTATCGTTTGCGTTTTACAATTCAGGAACATACGCGTTTTCAGATTCTAGCATTGCGCTTTCATGGATACATTCATCGCCACATCGATGGTCGGTGTTTGTTAGTAATCACGTGGCTCAATGTTAGGAGAATTTGCCTCCTGAGAATTTTTATCATGTCGCTGTTAGTGAAAACCTTAGTGAGTGCCTTTCACAAGGCATGCTTCCTTCCCAGCTCGTTTCACACGAACTATGGTGGAACGGCCCATCATGGATTCGCAGCCCACCTTCGGAATGAAACCTTTTCATCTCGCAAATACCGGTGAAATGCCTGGGCACAAAACTAATGTGCTCACTGCAATAGTTCAGTGTGAACAATCGGTCTTGAGTGAACTGGCTCAGCGTATATCCACATGGGATAAACTTTTAAGGATAGTAGTTTATGTCCTCCGATTCGTAAAAAAGGTAACACCTTCCTCTAAAAAAGTTATGATTCGTTCTGTGCAGAGTGTTCATTTTATAGAAGATTTTGCTGCACTCCAGAAAGACAAATTGTCTATATACAATTCAAAAAAGCTTCGGAATTTATTAGTTTTTCTCGATGAGGATAATTTGTTACGTATTGGGGGGCGGCTTTCTAAATCGGATTTACCATTTGAGGTTAAACGTCCAGTTTTACTTCCTAAACATGACTGTGCTGTGGATCTTATCGTTGATCATTTCCATGTCATGTACTTTTATATAGGCCCTGGACTTCTTACGTCCATCTTACGGCAGCACTATTGGATATTAGATGCCAGGACTGTTATTAGGGCAAGAGTGCGGAAATGCAATTGCTGCTTCCGCTTAAATCCATCGCATCCTACACTGAAGATGCCAGATTTACCTTCATATCGTGTTGTAGAAGCAAAGGCTTTCGTTCACACCAGTGTAGATTACGCAGGTCCCCTCCGTTCACGCTCGCTCGTCCGAGAGGACAACATTCACAAAAGGCATATATCTTTTTTTGTGTGTGCCTTGTAACCAAGGTCATTCATATTGAGTTGGTCTTTGACCTAACTTCAAATGCTTTCAGCACTTTCAGCCGTTTTATTTCTTGGCGTGGCCATGTGTCGTTCTTGTATTCAGATAATGGCACCATTCATTCAGATAATGGTTCATCCCGGTACTGATAAAATTATTCGCGTTACGACGGTAAAAACAAGATATGGATTTTTTTAAACGTCCTGTTGTTAAATTATATCCCATCCCAACGCAATAATTATATCATTATTTTATGTAAATATTTTGTTAAAGTTTAATTCCGATGTTGTTGATATATTTAGTACATCAATTTTATTATATAAGCATACCTTATTGAAGTTTTTTTCATCAAATAGGGGAATATTTTGCTAAAGCTATTAAAATTGTCTAACACGTTTTTTGTATTTTGTACCTACATCCTGTTTGGTTCAAATTCAATACCTAATATTTTTACTTTGTATTTATTTTTGTGCAAGTGTTTTAAACAGTAGTTTCCTGCACTATTTACAAGTATAATTTCGTTAATATTGTTATATATATGTATGTAAAAGCCTAAATAGGCGTAAATAAATAAATAAATAAATTATTTCGGACTTAACCATGACATTCTTTATTTAACACTTAGTTGACTTAGCAACATGATTTTTATTTTATTTTTAAACATTTTTCAACTTAGTGATTTTATCCTTAATAAGTTTAATTTAAACTTTTTTTTTTGAAAGTTCCGCGAACTTCCAAGGCGGGGAGCATGGTTACGCATTGCAATATGTTTTGTTTGTTCGAAAATTTAAATAAATATATATCACAAAGATGGTACTTACTCACTCCTTGGATTTAACAGAGAAACCTAAATGGATTGTTTTTTAAAAATAGAATCTAAAACAAGAAAATAACTGACACTGTCTGTTTCTTGGAAAATTTTCATCATTGTGAAAAACTTATGAATTGTGTATTGATTGACAAATTTCATCTCTTGTGCAAATTTTCAAGTCACCTAAGGATTGCATTGACTGCAATTAATTATTGATTGGATGAAATCACGGAGGCCTCCAAGCATCAATTTAACTAATTTATTACCAAATAAATTAGTTAAATTGATGCTTGGATAAATACCAAAAGTTTAACTAATTTATTTTATCGAACCGTTGTATACTAGTATTAATTGGCAGTTAAAATCAGCACGACTACCGTCATTTCCATGTAGTTAAAAATATATATTAGTTACCTTTAGCAGCTGTTCAGATATTTTTTCACCAATCTCGGTGTATCCCCAACCAGTGGCGGTGACTCTATCATCATCCACAGAACCACCGGTATGGAGACAGGCCGGGCGAACCAACTCTGTGAATTTAACGCTGAAAGCATAACACACGGTTAACAACTCTACCAGAAAAAATATATTGTGACACTAGAAAATGACTAAAGAAATATTTGACAGGTAAATTCAAGTTGCCAGCCTACAAATTTTTAGTTCCATTTTTTATATTTTCTACTCTTATTTGACAGACTCTAACTATGGTATGCAATCGATTGGTTACCATGGGGGCAATTTATATAAATGCCTTCCAGACTACATTAAAAATGAAAATTAGTGTGGGTAGATTTAACAAAAATATATTAATTTTTATTCTTTATCAAGAAAAAACGGAAGTGAAATCTAAATCACTCACATTATTATTCAACCGTCTCTTGACCCTTGGATACTTTCCAAACCGTTGGAAATCTAGCTTCATTACACCTATCTACAAAAAAGGAGATGACGCTAATATAACCAATTATCGCCCCATTTGTATACAGTTGTTTTGTACAAGCCCATTTGTATACATTTGTATACATGTGATATTCGCCCCATTTGTATACATTTGTACAAGCTTTTTGAATCACTGGTCCTTGATGAAATTTATCCCATATTAATAAAATTAATTGACCAAAATCAGCACGGTTTTATCAAAGGTAGATCTACCGCAACTAACTTAACAATATTTCAAAACTTCATAATACAATCTTTTGCAGAAAATAAACAAGTCGACTGCATATATACAGACTTTTCGAAAGCATTTGACAAAGTATCCCATAAACTACTAATCCAAAAACTCTTTACTCTAGGAATAAGGGATAACATGCTAAAGTGGTTTACTAACTATTTATTAAAATGTAAACTGTTAGTCAAAATAAAATCATGGATGTCGAAAGTTTTCTGGGCTACTAGTGGCCTACCGCAAGGTCACCTTTGCCCGGTTTTGTCCCTCATTTTTATCAATGATATAACCAATTGCTTCAACGATGTCGAGGTATTGCTCTTTGCTGATGACATCAAGTTATACAAGGAAATCTCAACAGCCGAGTGGGGATTGCGTTCTCCGGCGATTCGCCTGCTGTACGAGGGGGTATATGTGACGCAAGTCTCGTATGCTGCCTCCGTGTGGGAGCATCGTCTGGATAATGTCTTGATAAACTCAGCTCTTAAACGAGGCCAGCGGACTCCCCTGTTGGCGCTCTCGGGCGCTTATAGGACTGTAGCTTCAGATTCATTACCGGTTCTGGCCGGCGTTTTGCCGACTGACCTTGCAATTAGGGAAATATTGACAAAAAAGGAACTTATTAGAGGCTGGGCTGCTGACGTGGCCCTCCCCGGCTTGCTCAAAGCGATGCGCGAAAGGACTCTGAGTGTATGGCAAGAGCTTCTGAAACTTTCTCTTCTTTCCAACATATATTTCTTCGTGGCAAAATCGGGGAGTCGGCTAAAGGGCGCGGACTCCCGGTTTCGTCTGTGGTTGGGTCGATAGTCATGCACATTGTCATTGGGACTGCCTGGTGGTTTGTGGAATACCTTCTCTGTATATTTTATTTTTTATGCATTTAATCTTCTCTCAGCTATTATTGCAAACACTTGCATTATATTATTACTGTTACTTTTTCGTTATTTATCTTTTCCAGGTCGCCTCAACCGGGCGCAGCTCTTATTTTTCTTTTTAGGTACCTTTTTATCTTTATTATTATTAAACCTTTTTATCTACTAACACCTTTATCTGTATATATTTTTCTCTATAGATTTCAAAATAATTGTTCCACGGGCTGCTACTTTTATTTATCTTTTGTATAGTGTTAATGTAAGTACTTGCATACTACTTACTAACCCCGTATGCATGGACATTGGAGGGTCTAGAGTCGTTGAATTAAATGTAGCTTCGTTCAAAAAAAAAAGTAGAGTCTTGACGTGTGTAGTGAAGGAGGAAACCATATGTTTCCTTATAACGCCGTTGGGAAAGTGGTAGGGTCCCCTCCAATATTATTATTTATTTTTATTTTTATTTTTTTTATTAATTTTCAACGCCCTGATGGGCTTTTACATGACAAGTTTATGATACAGAGACAGTTTTTTTTTTTTTAATAAAAAAGATAAACTATAAAAACATAACAAGTAAACATCATATGAAAGGTAGGTATACAGATAAATTTAAGTAAAGATAGTGCATTACAATAAAAAAGAAAGTATCTTAGTTGTGAATGGCATAGAAAATAAATTAGTTGGTATGTTAAAATACAAAATTTACAGGTGACTGATTAAATGTCATAAATAATACATGACAAAATGCAAGATACATAAAAAGAAAACGTTAACAAGTTTTTACAGAGAGATAGAAATACACAAATATACGCAATAGACCCTACGTGATGCTCCTTAGATATCAAAATATTCTACATAAAAATATTGTTCAGATTTTTTTTTTTTTTTTTTTTTTTTTTTTTTTTATTATTATTTATTGAAACATTTATTATAATTACAATTTTACAACAAAATATATTTTTTTACAGGTTTTTTTTTACTACTCTTCCATTAAAAGCATTTGCTTGTGTATGGAAGGGGAGTGTACATAAATGCTATTAGTTATTAGTTAGGTATAAGTTAGTACTTAAATAATGAATTGTACATAAATATATGTGAGCTGCAGTATTTATTTGATAATGGTGTGTTTTTTTTTTTAAAGAAAGAATGTTATGGACTAAGATATTTGATGAATTTATTATTTAATGAACTAAGATATTTGTAAGATTAGTTGACAGTAGTTTTTTTTTTAAGAATATTTTTAAAATGTCTCTTGACAGAAAGCAGTATTCGGGTTTTATCATTGATGCTTCTGATTTCTTCTGGTAGACGATTGAAAAAAGTTCTTCCCTGATAAGTATAATGATGCTGTGCAAAAGACGTATTTAGTTTTGGGCATAGAAAAACATGTTTAAGTCGAGTTCTGTTTTCATTTAAAAATGGATATTTATCTTTTTCTTTTATTATTTGAATTACTGAATTTTTAATATATAAATCTTTAAATGTGGGAACTTGAAATTCTTCAAACAGGCGTTCAGTTGGGTAGTCTAAGGATTTTTTTAATATAATTTTAATAATTGTTCTTTGTACAATTTCTATTGGAAGAAGGTTACATTTATACGCGGATCCCCAACTAATAATAGCGTATTGTAGAGTGGATTGAACTAAGGCATAGTAGATTAAATATAGATTTTTTACCGACAGAAAATTTCTAATTCTTAAAAATATATATATTAATTTTCTGATTTTGTTTACTACTTGACATATTTGTTCCTTCCATTTCAGATTTTTATCGATAATTACGCCGAGATATTTAATTTTATTTGTTGTTTTTAATATTGTACAGTTTGATTTGCAATAATGTTGGCTGTGAATTTTAGTGTTATCGTGTATGACAATGTTAAAATTTTTGGGAGCGTCGTTTGGATGGATTGCAAATGGAATTACAAATGTCTTTTCACTATTTAGTGATAGTAAATTAGTGTCGAAAAAATTCTTAAGCGTGTTGATGTCTTCTGTGGCCTGTAATTCTACATTTTCCCAAGTATTTTCACTTATTATTAAAACTGTATCATCGGCGTATGATGTAATTTGACCATGTAGATGTTGAAAAAAAATATCGTTTACATATATGGTAAAAAGGATTGGTCCAAGCACTGTACCTTGGGGGATTCCAAAGCTTGAAATCTCTTGATCACTATTAATACAATTGATTTTTACCACTTGAGGGCGGTTTTTTAAGTAGTTGGTGATCCATTTAATCGCGTTGCCTTTTATGCCAATATCATTTAATTTTTTTAATAGTATCTCATGGGATATGCTATCGAAAGCCTTTCTGAGGTCAATAAATATGCCCGCACATTTTTTACCTTTATCTAATGATTCGTAAATGTATGAAGTTACGTTAGCAATTGCATCTTGTGTGCTGAGTGATTTAATAAAACCAAACTGGTTTTTGTTTAGTATTTTATTACTATCTAGGAAATTTACCAATTGTTTTTTTACTATTTTTTCAAAGATCTTTCCTATGTTAGAAATTAGACAAATTGGGCGATAATTCGTTACTTGGTGTGGATCACCAGATTTGTAAATAGGTGAGATTATTGTGTTTTTGTAGTTCATTGGAAATATTCCTTTCGTTAAACTCAAGTTTATTAAATGAGTGATGGGTTTTATTAAGTAAGATTTCATAGATTTTAACATGTGTGTCGTAATAGAATCAAAACCGGGAGACGAACCTCCTTTCATATTTTCTATTATTTTTAAGATTTCACATTCTGTTGTTATTTCAAATGTTGAAAGTATATTACGTATCTGTAAATTTTTATTTTTATGTTTTTCCGGGTTAGAAGGTTTATGAATATTTTTTGCAAGATTTTTTCCAACATTTGCAAAGAAGGAATTAAATATGTTTGCACATTGTTTAGGCTGTAAATTGGCATCTATAATTTTTTTATCATGTTCGATGTACTTAATATTTTGAGTTTTTTTTGTATTATTTTTGATATTTCTTGAATAACGGTAAACTTGTATTAAATACATCGATATTTGAGGTATATTTGTTCCCTAGTGTGTGTAGTCGAGAAATTGACAATTGACAATATACAAGAAAATAACTGATATAAATCATTGCCATATACTTCAGTCAAATATTAGTAAGTTTAAAGATTGGTGCGTTCAAAATAATTTATTTTTAATGTAGAAAAGTGCAAAACCTTGACATTCTTCAGAAATAAAAATCCTGTTTTATTCGAATATTCCATCAAAAATACAGCTTTAGAAAGAGTCACGGAAATGAGAGATCTTGGAATTTTTTGGATGAAAAACTAAGTTTCGCCAATCATATCAACCAAATTGTAAACAAAGGTATGAACACACTAGGCTTCGTATTAAGAACAACCAAAAACTTTAATTCCATACCAGCCATTAAATTATAATATGTATCTTTAGTTAGAAGCCTAATGGAATAGAACTCGGTAGTTTGGTCTCCATCTTACAAAATTCACATTAATAACATTGAGCGAATACAAAAAAAAAATTCTGCGTTTTATAAATTTTAAATTAAATATCCCACTAGAAGACTTAAAATATAATTTATTATTAAATATTCTAAAAATACACACAATAGAAGACAGACGTAAAATAAACGACTTTTATTAAAAATACTTAACTCTAAATTTGAATGTTGCAAACTACTGCAACTCATAAACTTACGAACACCGAAAGTAACTACACGACAAAATACACTATTCTACTGTAGCATTCATAAGCGGAACTACATTGCCCACTCTCCGATACAACGATTTCACACTATGGGAAATCAGTACTTAGGTGATATTGACATATTTAACATAAACTTGGCGAATTTTGTTGATCTTGTAAAAAAACTTATTCCAAAACTATTCCTAAACATATTTGAATTTTTGTAAACCTATGAAATTGCTGTATTTTTGTATTTTTATGATTTGCGTGCTTTTTTATCTAATTTTATTTTTATTATTTCTTTATCTGTTTTATTCCTAAACATATCTGTTTTTCTGTAAACCTGTGAAATCGCTGTATTTTTGTATTTTTATGACTTGTGTGCTTTTGTATCTAATTTTATTTTTATTATTTCACTACCAAACATGTAAAAAGCCTTTGGGCGTTAAATAAATAAAAAATACTATATTGTAATGTTAAATGTATGTACGAGTTGTTCAGATTTCTGGTTAAATAAATGAAAATGTAATTTTCTTTTTTCTGGAATTAAAAGGAACAATAATTTATAAAAATAAAATTTTGCAAGAAGACACAACGAAAATTGACACAGCCTATATACAGCAGACCGCACAAAACATAACTACATTGCAGAATTATTTTCGGTTGCAGAAGCTCGAACTTAACTAACATTCTTTTTTAGACTTATTTTTAGATGGGTTTATGAATGCAATGGACTTACTCTCGGTCTAGCTTCGCTAAAGCAATATCGTTGTATTTAATGTGCAGCTTGTAACCGGGATATGTAACCTTCTCGATAATTCTATAGGTGTCTTCCAGTTTCCCTCGGTTGATGTCAGTTCCGCCCAGTCTCACGTAGCCTTCAAGTCCTCTGCAAAGTAATGAGTTGGTGGTCAGGAAGTTGGGAGTTTTTTTCAATATGTTGGATACATGGATGATATGGTCATATTGAGACATTTCAACATTAGGGTTGACTTACATTGCAAGGTTTATCCAGGAATTAAAGAATTGCATTATTTAAAGGATCAGGAAAAAAATATTTTTAGTACATATTACGACATTTTAGTACATATTCTCACTATTTTTCGACACAGTCTTCGTTATAATTTATGCGACGAGCTATGGCACTAGGTCCTTAATTTCTTTGTCATAGAACTCAGCAGCTAAAAATGCTCCCACGTTTTACTCTACCACGGTCTCCAAATATTTTCTTTCCGCACGATTTTGATGATCAAGATTTTGGCCACCCAACGAGCACACACTTTGCATATGCCAATTTTTGCCTCAAAATCATTTGTGTGGTAGACTTACTACATCTGGGATAAAAATTACGAGCTCACGGACTTCAACAGGACGCACTCTCTCCTGGTTCGAGAAAGCGAATAATTGAACATACCTCGCTGGTAGTAGGATTCAACGGCGGAGCGCTCATATCAAACGGACATCACACTGAAGCAGCTACCAAGCCGGATCACCGCTGGTTTGTAGAGGAAAGTTGGAGCATATTATATAAAATAACACCCTCGTCGCTAAAGATGAGTAAAGGTCTTTGGTTCTTGGACAACTCTTGTATCCATATTTGCTGTTCATATCCGTATCCTGGCCTATTTTGCTATTCCGCCCATTCAGCGGAGCCAAACTTGTGTTTCGTTAAAAATATCAATTTTTCGCAGATATTGATTACTGGAATGAACAGAAGGACACACGTAGAATGCATACCAGTTTGGATGGTATCGATAGCCATCCATATTAAGGTCTCCTCGCTCTAGGCCTTGAGCGATGGCTGCCTATATTTAGGTAAACGGTTTAATTCCCGCAAGAACTCAGTCATAAAACCTAAAAAATGGGATAAATGATGAAATACTGTTGGATTAATTGCTTTCAAATCACAGGCGGCATGAGGGTACTCCAAGTGCAAAATAACAATACGTAATAAGTGTCGTTTGATCTCTCTTGGGCTATTCAGCATCACGCAAGAGATTGCGGTTTCGTAGCCATAATGAGACGCAGAGCAGCCGGAACTAGAGATGGGTAAGTTCTGCATTTTGCCGGAAGCCTCCGAGACGTGCTTCATTTTAAAATTTGTTCTGGGAACAAGTTCTTGAGTACGCACTGGGCACTGTTGCGGCAACCGGAACGCACGAGTTTGGTCGGAGCCAGAACCCGAATGCTTCGGGTTTGGGTTCAAGTCCTGGACCGGGTTCTTTGGGAGTAAGGCTGCGGACACACTTGCTCATTAGAAGCCAAACAGCATGCTATCTAGTAGCATGTGAGTCAGTGACGTTGCTAGTATTTGGAACACAAGGTCACTAAAATACCCACAATAGATTTCGGAACTCCCCAAAAGCTCCTTTTCCTCCAAAATAAAACCACATTCTATTGAAATTAGCATTTATTTTTTAATATTTGGCCACTTTCGGATTTCTTGACATCTTGGACCCAAATCAAAAGTCTTATATTACGTCAGAAGATTCTCAAATAATTGCATTGCAAGCAGTTATATTATTTTCTTTACTTCTGAGCGAATGAAACTGACTCTATTTGACATGAGCATGCTCATTCAATAGCATGTGTATTCAAATGTTGGCTTTGAGCACGTTCATTCACGAGAAAGCTCAAACCAAGCCTGCTCATTATTGAGCAAATGCGTGCAGTTGACTATTTTGGACATGAGCGTACTCATTAATGAGCATGCTCATAAGCCGGCCTGTGTGAGTAAGTGTGTCAGTACCTTAATCGATTTGAAACATGAGTAAGAGTAGGATCCGCGTCCCGTGAAGAACCCGAGTTCAAGAGCCCACTCCGAACAAGACATCGCCTCCCGATGTCGGGGAACACTCATGTCTAAGATGACCGCCAGTGCAACTACTCACCCTAAATCCCTGGGGTTGTCGTTATGAGCTTTATTTATAGTAAAATGAGTTTGAATTGTTATACATATATAATCTTTTTTTAAATTAAAAACTTACACATAATTTATTTTATATTAAAAACTTACAGGTTTTTTATAGGAAAGACGCATTGAGCCGCGGTTAGAACCCAGCGTTCACTGACCAAAGTTCCCCCGCACATCCAACTGATTGAATGATCCAGGTCAGCATTAGAACCAATATGAGCCTGAAATTAAAACACGGAAAAGTAGTAAATCATGAATGAATAATAACCAGCTTTCTTTCAGGTAAGAAGTAATTGATTTTTAGAAATTTAATTAAAATTAAATTTGATAATGTTATTATCGAGTTCTGCAAGTTTTTTGGTTAGTGTTTTAGTTACAGCTGTTTCGACTTGTAATTTATTCCCCACTACTTAGTATGTTTACCAAACCTAAAAAATATAATGCAATTAAATGAGTCATAGCAATAACGTCATTCTAAATCAATTAAGAAAACCCTTACACTCAGTGCAAGGCAAACCAAAGGGAAATACTCCGAATCCCACATTAGCACTCTCTCAATTAGTGTCTCTACAAATTGGTTTAACCGGTAATAAATCAACTTAGACACCTTCAAAAATTGACATTTAAAATCTTATAAATAAGTCATCCGTACGTGGCTTCACCACAGTTTGAAAATGACCTTACAAGTCGAAACAGCTGTAACTAAAACACTAACCAAAAAACTCGCAGAACTCGATAATAACATTATCAAATTTAATTTTAATTAAATTTCTAAAAATTAAAATGGAGTTCTACGAATTAAACACAAAAACAATGAATAAGTAATTGATTATTATTCAGGATACCATTTACATTTATATTTAGAAACATCTACCAAACATGGAAACTATCCTCATTTATAATGAAGTTACTGAACGTAAAAACATATATTAGTTTTTCATATTGGTTGAGTAGATAGACCTAATTTTTTATTTATTTGCAAAAACAGTATAAAAAACCGATACGTTGCAAAAGCGGCAAAGAAAATAATAGGTAGCTTAAAAAACAGAAAGCTTTATCTTTTTTTATTACATTAGCTCCATACAGTAGGCCCCGAAGAAAATAATTTCCTTCAGGGCCTATGTCATCTTTGGGGATGCTGTGTAAAGGGTCTTTTTAGTAAACGAAGGAGAGGAATTTCTGGGAAGGATAAAGGTATGAAGGGCGGTTAGGAATCTGGGAAGAATTCTTTATTTTGGTTAGGAATTGTCCGGAAGTGACGGACGTATGAACCCATCCCTCCCACTGCGGTGCAAGACGGTGTTCCAAGAGTATTGTGATGATGAGCTTTCATTATAGATACAAATATAACCGGATGGACGACTCGCGTAAATTGGCCGGTCTTCAAAATTGGCAAAAGATACGAGAACTCAGGGAACTTCTTAGAGGGAACTCGCAAATTTCAAGTTTTTTGTTACTAAAAATGTTATTAATCATTTTTCCTTTCTGTTTTCAGTTGTGTTGGATAACCAATTAAATTAAAGTAAAACTGTGACTTTGTATATTTTGCATAAATTAATCGCAAAATTCTTAAAAAAGGATTCTTGGGACAACTTTATTAATGTAAGATTAAATTCGAAGTAAACTTCAATAATGAAACTTCATTCAGGGCATCACAAGTCACAAGTCTACAGTTGTACTTTGTTTTATAACTATTGTGATAATCTTACCACAGCCTTAGATCAGTACTATCGAGTACTACCAGTACTACCTTAGATCGATTACTAGTGTAGGTAGGGTAGATAACATAATATGTTGAGAAACAGAAACAAAACTAAAAGATTTTATAGGTGTATCGTTTTTATTTCTAAAAAAATACAATGTTTAGTATGGGAACATCATGTGCCATTAACTTACAAGCAGTAAATGTATCGACAAACAAAAGAAAAAATAACAGTCATACATAATATAGGATAAAAATAAAAATAAATTGTGATGTATGTGTGTGAGTGTGACGGCATGAAAGCGAGACAGCGAGTATGGAGATGTATAAAAGGCTTGTACGGGCTGTTGTGCGCTCTCTCCAGATTTATATCTTCAATAATAAACATTGTAACATTAACGTATGTTATTTACTACCCGCACTACAAGATATCACAGTTGGCGCAGCCGTAGTTCGAACTTTACATCGTTAGTTTGTAATTTACGCCGGTAGTTTGAAAATTATCGGAAGATTGCATTCAAGAATATTGTGGATCGCAGAGAGTCTGGCGCTATTAAGCGTGAAGATCGCAAAAATAAGGAAGAAAGAAACTGGAGCAGCCACACGCAATTATTCGCGTGTGTGGGATCGACAAGTTTGCAAAATTATTGTCGGTGGTACACCGTGTATACGGGGTACACAAGATCGTATCAAGGATCAAGGATCGGGTCAAGGATCAAGGATCGGGTCAAGGATCGGATCATCATCGTGTGGATTAGCCGGAAACCGGGACCTGGTTTCTGTCGCTGCAGTCTGGGAAGGAAGACCTCGGAGGAGAGGGATTGGATCCGCAGCTGTTGGGAGACGGAGCCAGACGGGGGACGCTGATTCACGGCTCTGAACATGGAACGTGGAACGTGGACTTTGGAGTGTAGCCTTCTAGAAGTGCTGAGATAAGTAGTCTGGATTATTTTGTTTCAGCTCTTCTCCCAATGGAGGGTGTTTGTAAGAATTTGGGGACGTTCTGTTACAGAACGGGAGACTGGTCATTGTTCAAGGAACGACTGGATCAGGGCATTATTTTGAATGATGACAAACATTTGTCACCAGAGCGCAAAAGAGCATTTTTGTTGAATAGCCTCACCGAAGAAACTTTGTCTTTATTATATGATTTATGTTTTCCTAAAAAGGTTTCTGTTTGTTCTTTTGATGATTTATGTAAATTATTTGATTCACATTGCAAACCAATTCAAAATATTTTCGAGTCGCGTGAATTTTTTTATAAATGTAAACAGTTAGCTAACGAATCTATTAAAGATTACGCAGCTAGGTTGAGAGGACTTAGTTTATCGTGCAATTTTGAACTGAGATTGGAACCATGTTTAAAGGACATATTCATTATTGGAATTTTAAATGAAAAATTGAAACATAAGTTCGTATTATAATGTTAGCTATTAACATTAAAAGATTTATTTATTTGAGATAACATTTATTGGATTACTAGTTGACATGTTGAACAGAGAGTACAAAGTATGATCCCATTATTTTCATTTGACTTATCATATCTTAAATGAATTCTGTTTCTTCTATATTTATTTCCATTTGAAGTTTCAATTATGTATGACCTTGGACTTTTATTCCACAACTCTTTTACTATTGCTGGCTCCCAATGACTTTCTGGTTTTCTTTTAAAAACTAATTTATCTCCAATATTTAATGGTTTTAAATCCTGACTACCTCTATCGGCACATTTTTTCATTTTATTTTGACAATTTTCTGTTTCTTTTTTATATTCTTTAAATTTGACTACCTTTGGTTTTAACTGACTTTTAGTAGACGGTAAGTTACAACGAAGTTGTCTTGACATTAATAATTGTGACGGAGAAGGTAAATTCTCCTTTGGTGTTGTACGATAATGTAATAATGACAAATATGGATCGGTTTTATCTCCTTGACATTTTCTTAAAATATTTTTTACGATTTTGACTGAACTTTCTACTTGTCCGTTTGACTGAGAATGATACGGACTTGTTGATATATGATAAATATCCCATTCATACGTAAATGATTTGAATGCAACTGAATTGAAAATCACTGACCAATTCTAATGGTATTCCATGTCGACTGCAAATTGATTTTAAATTTTTTACTACTACATCTGCTGTGTAATGCTTATTCATATTCGCAATTTCCATATACTTTGAGTAATGATCAACTAGTAACAAATAATAAGTATTATTAAATATTAAAATATCTACACCAATACGTTCCCAAGGGTAGTTTGATATTGGGTGCGATATAAGTGACTCGGGTTGATTAGATGGTTTAAATTTTAGACATGTTTGACATTGTTCGATCATATTTTTAATATCTGAATTTATATTTGACCAATATAGAAAATCTCTAACCAATTTCTTTGTTTTTATAATTCCTTGATGCCCTTCATGCATTTTCTTTAATATTTCTGGTATCAAAACTGTAGGAATTATCAAAGAATGACCTTTAAAAACTAAATAGATGAGTTTTGAATATAATTAAATAAATAAAACTAGCACATTACGTGAAAATGAACTTAACTAATTTAAAAATAACGTTCCTGCCAACAGTGGTTGTCCAAAGGCAACCTACGTGTACCTACATATTTCAAAAAGTGACCATCTTGGGTGATTTTTTTCATTGCATATCATTAATTTTCGATTTAACATTTAAAGGAAAGAAAACCCTTAATAAGCCGGTACCTACCTAGTTCATACCGAGAAAAATAATATTGGTGTAGGTACCTACGCGTTTTCTCAATAAATACTTAGCGAATTTACGGTAGGTACCTACCGCGTTATAAATGCTGCATTACCTACTTATTTGAGTTTCAATGGAATTAAGTACCTACGTAAGTACTCATCTGATTTGGTTTCATAAAACCTCAGATAATATGAATGCTGCATTACCTACTGTTTATTTCCTGCATGTAAATCCTTCACATTTTAAACGCCAGTAGGTACCTACCTCGAGTTCATATTAACTGGCTGGAAAATTATGCATTGTCGATGATGGATCGATTTCAGCAAATGTCAGAAAAATTATCTTTAATGCAATATAGTGTAACATTTTGAATGGAATGCGGTACATGTCGCAACTTTAAACGTTTCTAAAACTTGTATTTTTATAATTTATTGAAAAACATATCGGGCAAAATATTTTTTTTCTCCGCAATGTACGATGCCGCAAAGAGCCTTTGAAATGTCCATTTTTCTACGTTATTTTCAAGAACGCCGTTAAATTAATAGATCCCTAGCAAAGTCAGTCTTGTATGGGAGGTGAACTTTTCTGAAGCACTGAAATATTCGACATTTTTTAACGGGTGAACCTGGCGGCAGGAAATATAACTGAGGCCGAATTTCTTCGTCGGTGAGAGATCTAATTGTAGTTTTCGCCGTTTGGGTGCGCTGTTAACCCTGCATCATCTTTTTTGTATGAAATCTGGTCCCTAATCGGGACAAGATCTGTCTGAATCCGCTTCGAGCGAAAGTGACCCTTAAGGTGGTTGAAACGAAAAGGCCGGGTCGGTCGTTTTTCGCGAGGCAGAAAAAGTGAGGGGTCTCCAAAGTGAACAATACTATATATATTCCTAACAATGGCAAATATTTTTATATCATCGGCGTACAAAAGAAATAAACAATGCATGAAACATTTAGTAACAGTGTTAATAAAAAGTACAAATAACAGCGGACCCAGGATTGACCCCTGTGGCATGCCAGAAGTAACTGGTTCCCACGTAGAAGTATGTCCTCATAATGATACAGCTTGCTGTCTTTTTGTCAAATATGAGACAAACCAACACAACAAGTTTCCCCTGATTCCGTTGAACATAATTTTTTTAAATAAGAATAAGGTGGTCAACCTTGTCGAAAGCTTTTTTGAAATCGCAGTATATTGCATCTACCTGGTGGCCTCGATCCATGCTAGTGTGTTGTGTCGGTTGTTTATTGATGTTTGAACGTTTGTGTTGTTGTGTTTGTGTTTGTGTTGAAAATTTTACGGTCCGCTAAGACTTTTCCTATACTTGCGAAGAAGTTATTTACATGATTTGCTATAGTTTCTTTATTTGTATTGGCGTCTACTTTTTTTGAGTTAATGTTTAGATGTTGGATTGTATTTTCTTGTTTGAATTTTTGTGTGTATGTAACTTCTTTTAATATTTTCCATATTTCCTTTGGGTTATAGTTTTCTTTTTTTTAAAGTTTTTCTCTAAAATACAACTCCTTAGCTACTCGAATAATTTTCGTGCAGATGTTTCTATATCTTTTGTAGTAATTAAGTTGTTGTATATCATACGGCATATGTTTAATTTGTTTGTGAATTCTGTCTCGTTTACGAATACAGTTTAATATTCCCTGTGTTATCCATAGTTGAATTTTTTTAGCTTTGTGTGTAAGTTTTACTTGTTTTAGAGTAGTGTTATTATTTATTTCTTGCGCTAAAATTGTTGTAAATTTGTCCCAGGCCTCTTCGACCTTCTCCATTTGGTATATTGTACTCCAGTCTATTTTTTTCAGTTTTTCTTTTAAGTTTGCGTAGTCAATTATTTTTTTTGTGAATATTTTATGTTGCTTAGGTTTTGTGTTTTCGGTATCAATTGCTATCATATTCATGTAGTGATCTGTAATAGTGCTTTCAAGTACTATGGTTTTGGTTTTTAGTTTTGTTTTGATCATTATATGATCTATACAACTTTTTGTGTTGTGTGTGACTCGTGTTGGGACATTTATCGTTGGCTCCAGTCCATGCTGTGCTAGTATTGTTAGGTATTCTAAGTTTTGTGGGTGTCCGTTTTGTAGAGTGTTTATGTTTAGGTCTCCAATGATGATGATATTTTTGTGTTTGTTGAGATCATTTAATGTATCATTAAGTGCAGTTAGGAAATTTGTAATATTGTTTTTGGATAGAGATCTGTACATTGCAAGAGTACACTTTTCTTTTTCATGTGTTATTTGTATGCAGTTGGAGTCTACAACACGTATTTCTCGGACGAATGTGTTTATTTTATAATTAGTGTATACGACTATGCCATCATTTTGATTTTTATGTTTTTTTGTGTGGTGTATGTTGTAGTGTTCAATTGTTTTTGGAATATATTTTTCATTCAACCAGCATTCTGTCAGCACAATTATATCAAAGTTATTATCTAGTTGTTCTAGGTATATAGTGAATTCTTCAAAATTTGTTATTAATCGATCTGATGTTTTGGTGCAATATTTTGATTTTATTTTTTTCTTTTGTGATATTGGTCCACAGATTAATGTCGTTTGTACTTATACAGTAGTGTTGGTTGTCCGAGTCTATATCTTCTATGTTTTCAGCCATGTTGGTGAGTATGTATTTGTGTAAGTGTATAATTTAAGAATTAAATTAATTAAAATTAAAGTGAGTCAATGAACATAGATAAATTTAGGGAATGTAAATGATAGATCAGTTGGATTGACTATTTGGATAAATGTTATCGGTACAAAATTATCTAAAATAACTACAATAATTAAGAGAATTAAGAATAATGCAAAGACAAAACGTATCAGGCTAATTGGAGGAATAAAGGAATAGAAATAATTTGCGATAGATAAGTTAATGATAAGCATAGGAATATTCAATATGGACAGACAGATTATATGTTTTATAACAGGAAAAATAATTTCATTAGATAAAGGAATAAATAGAAATGTAGACATTGAAAATTTTAAAAGGATTGCATACTTAGAGTGATTGGAAGGCTTATAATAAGACATTAAAATTTTATGGATGAAGTTGGTCGAAATAAGTGAAGGTACTGAAACGATTAGGAGAATAAATACTAAGATTACAAAAAAAAAAGAAATATTACGATTTTTAAAATATAAGAAACGATTATAATAGTTTGGAGTAAAAAAACAATTTGAACAATAAAATTTATTGTTAAAATAAATAAAATAATTTAGGTAATAAAAACAATTAGAACAATAAGATTTGTTCGTAAAGTAGTTAAAATAATTTGGGTAGTAAAAACATTTAGAACAATAAAATTTGATGTTAAAATAATTAAAATAATTTGGGTAATAAATACATGTAGTATAATAACATTTGAATGTAAAATACTTGGTATAAAAAGGTAATTTAGATAAATAGGTGTAAATAAGATCATGAAAGATAATTTGAGAAATGAGAATTTTAGGGGAATCACATAATTGCAAAATTATAAAAATTAAAATAAGCAAAATTAAGTGTAGTAAGTTAATATAGATAAGTATAGAAAATATAATTAAATGATCAATTAGATTTATAATTTGGGTTAAATATCGTATGTAGATTGAATAAGCTTTGCTAATTGAACAAAGTAAATTATTTTTATCGAGTAAAATTGTAAAATATAAGTTTATAATAAAAGTGTAATAAAGGTGTATAATATAATGTATGATAAAAGTGTTTAATACAAGTATTAAAATAATTAAAATCAAATTGAGTAAATGAACATAGATAGATTTAGGAAATATAAATAATAGATCAGTTCGATTAACGATTTGGATAAATGTTATCGGTACTAAATAAGGAACTCCAGTGAAAAATATTATGGCTTTAAAAAAATATGTTCATATAGACCAAGAAACGCTGATTCTGAATATATAAGTTTTATTTCATAATATTAAACGCAAAGTTTTTAAAAAATTATTAAAAAGTGAATTTTTAAACCTCTTCTCAAAACAGCGTTAAGTTGGCATTACTGAAATGGTTAACGGTGACGTCACTGTTAACCTGTCACCTGGTGATAGTGTGTTATTGTATTGACATTTGAAATGACTTGAAGTGCACACGTACCTATGTTATTCAACATTTCGTGTTTTTGGTTTATTTTCATACTGTTTATAGAGATTTAGATAAATAATAGTTATTGTGTTTATTGAAACATAATTAAGGCCCTCAACAATTTACGAAAAGGGCTATATTTGCGGACAATCTGCAATAAATTTTGTCTATTTGAGGTTAAAGTCGTGTCATATTTTGACATTTAGTTTATGTATTTTCAAATTGTTTTTAGTAAAGGGCTTTTTATACAAGTTGTTACACACTCGTCATGATCAGTGTATTATAAATACCAGTGTTTCTGTATGTGTTATACATAAAACAATGTACCTACAAAGTAACGCCTGACACAAAACACGATGTCACATGTATTTGCAATGAAAGAGATGATTTATTGTTTTTATATTGCACTTTGATTAGATACAATAACAGTAGCGGTGAAATGTGGACATTTTACCAATGTTTTTCTATATTAAAAGCAGTTAATCTTGAATAAAAAACACACCTCACACCTAAAAGTCATTACAAAGCATTCCGCCATTTCCGCCATGACCGCCATGATTCTTCATTCAAACAGGGATGTTCTGCCCAAAAAAATTATTTCCCTAGATTTCGAAGTGAAATTTCCCTAGAATTTCACATTTACGCAATTACCTACGTAGCCACCTGATTGTGTAACACTAATCCTGTTATATGTTAATTATTTGGAAAGATATCGGAACTTGGTAAATATACTAATAATACCGTGATTTTCCAAATAAAACACTTTTTGCTACGTGAAGTAATAATTTAAAAGTACGAATACACTCACCACTGAATTAGAAACTGAATTCCAAATAAAAAAAAAAACACTTTGCAAAATAAAAATCATAAGCAACCCGCCGCTCATTTGTACCAAGCGTGGTATTTTGAAGACCCCCCCCCCCGAACGTGTCACGTAGTATGGGTACGTTCCCTAATATCATTTTGAGTTGTCAGTGTTAAAAATAACATTGCATGTAAGTACATGAACAATAATTAAGATTCATAGGAATTCCAAAAAATATATATATAGAAATAATACCAGTAATATTGTCATATGTAATAAAATTTTTGCCAAAGTTCGAAATTTCCCTAGATTTTGTCCTGATTTCCCTTATCCCTAAAAAATATTTTTCTCCCCTAGATCTAGGGAAATTTCCCTCGACATAACATCACTGTTTCAAAATGACAACTTAAAAAGTAAAAAAACTATCAGTGGTTGAAGACCACCATAGATACGGTGCGTTTCTGGGAGTCTTTAAAAATTAAAACTTTGACAATTATTTTAACTATTAAAACTAACTATAAAAATAAAAATAAAAATGCAGTTATTTAAGTTTAAGGTCTTTATTCATTAAAAAAAATAAAAAAATGGACTGGAGTTCTCTATTATAACTACAATAATTAAGATAATTAAGAATAGTGCAATTTGAAGAGAGAATAAGTTATTTTGTAGAATGTTTTTACAGAATTTAGAATTTGAGGTTCTATTGTTAGTTTTAGCATCCATTTTTACATATCACGTTTAAGAACAGTTTGACACTCGTAACCATCGGTTGAAAGTATTTTAAGATAATTGGTAGAATTATAGTACTTATTGACTAATATTCAATAGGAATACGAGCAGTTATCACCGGAAATCTTGCGGAAAGTCATGGAAAATGCGATAAAACAGGCAGAAATGTATATCAACACTGGCGGCAGCCACTTGACGGATATCATCTTTTCCACTTAACAGAAAAAATTGTAAAAGTACAAATAAAGATTTCTATTACTCAAAATATATATTTTTTTTATTTAGTAAAAAAGTTATTCAAAAACAAAATTGGATGATTAATTTTGCGCCACCCTGTATATTTATAAAATATAGACTTACGAATAGATAAATAACTTAATTACTAATAGGTGAGTGGAGACAAACCATGTGCGGAAACTCCCCAGGAACCGCCTCTATTCCTCCGACGATGAGGGGAGTAGCTACATGGGCACAGGAATAGCTGCGCAGCCCAGTGGACTTGTCGCAAGGATACACCGATTCTGCCAGCTCTATGCATTCTGAAACGATTAAAACGAACATCACGAGTCATCATCCTGCAAAGGAATGGGAAAACATTAGCTTTAGAAACCATTTTAATAATATTTAAACAAAAAAAAAACAGAAACGCAAAAACAAGTACCGAGAATTGACCTCGGAATCTTTCGCTTGTGCTTACAACATATTTATTGAAATCATAAATTTTTTAAACTTATTTCCTGTCTTTATAATATATTATAATAAAACACTTTTTTCACTTAATTTTATTAACCGTAACCGGTTTCAGCTCGTTAAAGCTATCTTCAGACTGGTACAAATTATTCTTAGTCCACGGTTTATATACATTACACATGGGGAGGGGTGGTCTATAAGGATTTTAATCAATTGTATTAATTACATTTGTTGCGTCGTTTTAGACTGTCGAATTTCTTGTTATTTTGGTAATTCCAGTAGGCTAATTACCATGGGTTTGTAGCTCACTTCAATATTATTCAGGGAAAAATCTTACAAGTAATACGCATTATTAGTGACCTTATTTTATTGTATATGCATGCATGGGATTTTTTTATTTCTTTATTACTTTTTGAAGTGATACATGTTTACACTGGAGTAGGAATGGTTATTGTGTAAACTAAATACGTATTTTAATTTCGAAATTATTATGAAAATTGCAATGGATACTGTCACGGCCGATACCACGACACGAGAATGTGACTGTAAATCCTTTTTTTTGATGATGAATAAAGACCAATAATCGTGTTTTGAAATTTCGAACGTAGGAAACAGGAAATGAGAGGAAGTCTCTTACCTTTGACGGCTTCTTATGGCGCTTTAGGATCGATCCTGGGTTCCCAATATATCTGCACAACACTAGGTTTTAAGCCACGACACTTTGGTTTGATAAAAAATGAAATTTTGCTAATATTTGCGATATTTCAACGAGCAAGTTGTGACCCATGTCACCATGAAATTCCAACTGCCCAAGTAGGCAATGTAAACTTGGGCGGCAATATTGTACACTTTTTCCACATGTAGGTAGGAACATCTTCTTCTTTTCCTGGTAGAGACTTTGAGGAAAGGAGGAAGAGAAATGAATACATGCTTGATGACGGACTTGGGGAATATGGATTAAGTTTTTTAAAAGACTGTTTCAGAACCAAACATTCCGCCGACCTTGAGGAAATATGATATTTTCTCAACAACTTGTAACGCAGTAAATGCTTGGTTACAGGAATTCTACTGATATGTCACTCAATGGTTTTCGAACCGCTACCAGATACAACTATTGCAAATGTCAGTTCCGAGATTTGATTAGCGGGCGACGGATCGGGTTCCCTTTGAAGCAGCAGGAAGGTGACTTCTGGAGACACGAAGCCAACCAGCAACACCACAATTAGATATGAAGTTTTAAGATTTTCACGGCCAAAAGCATTTTCGTTATTGCACACATCTACCGGATCTGCCGGATCTGCCTTGATGATGGACACTGCAACGATGTCCGAAACGTTGGCTAAAGAAGGAGGTAGCGCAACACGGCATAACACCCCAAAAACAAATAACGAAAAAAAAGAAAGATATGAAGTAGTTTTATTTATATTTTACCCTGTAACGCAGGGTATGGCGCCCATCAACCAGTAAGTGGTTCCTAATATTTACGTAAAAGAAGTCTTCACTTGTGCCAATGTAGGTAGCCATTTAATTTTGGTTCTCTCTAGAATAGAATATAAAGGAAATCAAAGAGGACTCTTCGAGTACGATGAATCCATGCCCTGGAGAAATAGCATTATCTTAAACAATAATTCAAATCATGTTTGTATAATAAATAACATAAATAAACCCGAACCTTTGTCAAATGTACTTCGACTTTTCATTTCCAGTAGCATTGCATAAAACTTTTACTTTTCAGCATTAAATACGACGCATAGTAATTTAATCTGTAACAAACTATATACGAAAGAAAAGCAACGAAAAAACGAAAGCAAAATAACTAATTAACCTAAGGATTGAAGAAGACAAAAATAAAATAAAAATTCTATTTAATTAATCGATGGGTAGTTTATACAATTTGACCACGGGCCGCTTAGAAATGCCCTGAGGGGTTCTTACAGTAGCGACACAAACCATTCCATCGGCACCGGGGAATAATTCAACCACCCTCCCGACAGGCTATCGCATTAGGGTTGCTTGTGAATCATCTATCATGACTAGATCGTCAACTTTCAAATTAGGAGTTGACGTTGCCCACTTGTTTCGTTGTTGAAGAGTATGTAGATATTCTTTCCGCCAACGATTCCAAAAATGTTGGGACATCTGTTTCAATAGTTGCCAACGCAATAAACGATTTATTGGTACATCCACAAAATTTTCTTCAAAAACAGAAACAAGAGGAACCCCAATTAAAAAATGTGCAGGAGTTAACGGGTCCAATTCGGATGGATCCGACGACAGCGCTCCAATTGGTCGCAAATTTAAAATGGCTTCGATGCGAGTCAGAACAGTAGTAAATTCTTCGAAGGTAAGGATTTGATCTCCCACAACCCTCTTCAAATGGTGTTTAGTTGACTTAATACCAGCCTCCGACAATCCATTGAAATGGGGTGCGGAGGGCGGAGAAAAATGCCAAGTAATTGAACGAGGGACAGTTGCGTCAACAAGTTTGTCAGTGTTTTCAGATGCATGTATGAATTTAGATGAACGGCCTTGGTCGATAAACAAACGTAAAGACACAAATAGGCCTTATAAGTTTTTGCGCCGCGACGTCTACTTTCGCGTACCAAAAAAGGACCTCCATAACCTGTTCCGACATTTAAAAATGGACGACCTTCTCGAAAACGGGAAGCGGGTAAGTTACCCGTCAACGGGAAACTACCACGCGGGTTATTTTTAAAACAAGAAATGCATTTACTCAATCGATGTCGAATTACGTTCCTAGCCGAAATTATCCAATATTTTAATGATATTATGGATTGGAGTGCACGAGGACCTGGATGAAGGTACATGCTATGGTAATAATCAATTATTAAAGTTGTCAAATGACATTGCTTCGGTAAAATAATAGGATGTCGAGCATTTTCTGAAATCTGTGCAAGGTGAATTCGACCACCAACTCTCATAACACCATTTGCATCAATAAATGGAGCGAGTTTTTGAAGCTGCGTTGAGCACATACGATGGGAAGAGATATTGTTCATATCTGGTTGAAAATAAATTGCTTGAACAAGTATTAATTATTATAAGCAATAATTGTCAGCCTGAAACACTCATTTACATTGAAAAATCTTCCGAGAAAAGATACTTGCCGCCAACGGGACTTGAACCCGTGTCCTTCTGATTGCCGGTCGGATGCTCTGACCACTGAGCTATGGCGGCTGGTGCCGCCAACGGGACGCTTGAACAAGCTTAATGCAACATTGCAAGGCTAAATTATTTTCTTTTAACGAAAGTGGGGATAAACCATTGAAATTGATAATCGATTTCGAACGTAATCTATTGATAAATCGACGGCACCAACATATAACACGCAGTAATTTCGATAATGATGAAAACTTCAATAAAAACTCTTCGTCACGCGTTGACACATTTGTCGATAGAGAAATTAATTTTTTTGACTTATACTCTGGTAACTGGTCCACGGAGATATTTGGAGGCCTAACAAATAACCATTCTTCCAAAAGTGTTGATATAAGGTTAGGTCCTTTCCACCATAACGAAGCGTCAGCGATTTCACTGGGAAAAACTCCTCGCGAACCCAAGTCCGCAGGATTTTCTTGCGATGAAATGTGATATCAATGTTCATAAGGTATATTTTGTATTATTGTTTCAACACGATTTGCTACAAAAGTTTGCAAGAGAAAAGAAGGTGTCTTCAACCATGCCAATACAATAGTAGAATCGGTGAACGCGACAGTCTTTTCAATTTGAAGTCTATCTTTATATACTTCTTGACAATAAGTCAACAAATTTGCTAATAAAGTTGCTCCCAACAATTCCAGTCGAGGGATCGATGTTATTTTTATGGGGCAACACGGGATTTTGCTAGTAAAATGTGGCTGGATATTTCTGTGTTATTAATCACTACCAGATAAACAATTTCACAATATCCTCTTTCAGAGTCGTCCGCAAACCCAACAAGTATGCATCGACTGGTTGGAGAAGTTGCGACATATCGATCAATTTTTAAATTGGCGAGTGATGGAAGCTCTTTTATATATTTCTTCCATTTCAAATTTATGTCCGAAAGGATTTCTTCGTCCCATACAATTTGAATTTTCCATAAGTTTTGCATATAGCATTTAGCAATAAAAACGACAGGATTAATAAAACGTAATGGATCATATAGACGTGCAATTGTTGATAAAATTATGCGTTTGGTATAGTGGTCACTAAAAACATTATGAATTTTATATGTAAATTGATCAAGCGACGGTATCCATTGAATACCTAAAATATTAAGGTTTTTCTTGTCAGTATCCGACTCAAAACTTAAGGGTACTTCCCGATAGCTGACAGGAATGTCTTCCAGTATTTCAGGATAGTTACTAGACCATTTCCTCAATTCAAAACAACCCTTTTGAAGTAATGCAATTAATTCCACTATACAATGTCGAGCGCTTTCCAAAGTTTGCGCACCACTGATAATATCATCTACGTAAGTATCTTCAATTAATGTACTAGCAGTCTTTGGAAAATTCAATTTTTCATCATTTGCTAATTTATGAAGTGAACAAATGGATAGGTATGGGGCACTAGACGTGCCATATGTTACTGTTTGTAATTCAAATTCCTTTACAGGATGATCAGATGATTCTTTCCACAAAATATGTTGATAACGGCGAGATTTCTCATCCACAAGCATTTGCCTATACATTTGACGGATGTCACCTGTAAAAACGATTTTGTGTATTCGAAAATTACACATTAATTCGACAATGTCCCTTTGTAATTTGGGACCGACCAAAAGTATGTAGTTCAATGACGTACCCGAAGACGATTTGGTACTGGCATCAAAAACGACCCTTAAACGAGTTGTAGAACTGGTTTTTTTTTATTATTCCATGATGGGGTATGAAATAGTTAGCAATAATTGGCGATTGAGGTGGAACTTCCACCATGTGCCCTAATGTTAAGTATTCTCTCATGAACGAAATATATTGAGATTTGAGATCAGAATCTCTATTCAATCTCCTTTATAAATGCTTGAGGCATGACAATGCTATGTCATATGACTTTCCCAATTTTTCCGGGCTTTCCTTAAATGGCAACGATGCGACGTATCTCCCGTCTTGGTTACGGTAGGTACTTTCAGTGTATAATTTTTCACAACGAATTTCATCAGGCGATTGAATTTTCTTCAAAGCTGGAACATTCTCAGTTTCCCAAAAATATTTAAGCTCTTCATCAATATTTTCCTCCATTGACGTGAAGAATGAATTTATACAATTATTTGATGGTCCAACATTTCCCATCAAAATCCAACCCAATGTAGTTTCTATGGCTATGGGCTCATTTTCTTTGCCCATCACTTTTCCTGAGCATAATAATGACGCAAAAATATCACTTCCAAGCAGTATGTCAATGGCTGATGGTAGGTAGAATGTTGGATCTCCCAATTTGAGACCTACGATGTGTTCCCAATGATGATCGACGATACGATTTGATGGCATATTCGAACAAATGTTATTTAAAATAAGGAAATCTGTCATAATACCAGATTCCTTCGAATCGACAGGACGAAATTGTGTTCTTATTAATCCGTTAGAATTAATTGTAGGAGTATTTCCAATACCTATCACGGTAAGTGGTTGTTTTTTAGAACGAGTAAAACCTAATCTTTTGACACAATTTTTCGATATGAAATTTCCCTGACTTGCGCTATCGAGCATAACACGAACCTTCTGAAATACTCCATTTTTATCTAAAACTTCCACATAAGCTGTAGACAAAAGAACCGTTTTGTTGGTTTCATTGTAAAATAATGTCAACGCCAAAGGCTCCGACGAGTTTTCTTGCTGGTCTGAATTTTCCACGATTTTTTTTGGAAAATGTAATAGGGTATGATGTCTTAATTGACATTTTCTGCAAGCGAAATGCGACTGACAATTTTTTGCATTGTGTTTTCCTTGCGCTAAGCACTTGAGACATAAATTATTTTCCTTTGCGAACAAGTACCTATCCTTTGAAGTAAGGCGTAAGAATTTTTCACACTTGTGCAGTGAGTGTGGCGATTTACAAAGAATACACTTGATTTCAACGTTTGATACAAACGCATTAATATTATTGCTCGATCGATGTTTCGCATTATACGATTTCGATTGACCTTTATGAGCCTGTAACTGGTTTTCAGGAAAAACTCCAAGGGCCATTTCTTTTGCTAAGCACTGTCCATCTAAGTACTTCAATAAGTGATCAAACGTTGAGATATTCTCCGAACTGTGTTGAATTTCAAAATCAATACGCAATTCTTTTGTTAATTTACGTAATACAATATGTAATAAAAGAAAACTCCATTGGCGAACTGGAAAAATCAAAGCTTCTAAAGCAGCAAGATTTTCTTTCAAAATGGAAATAAATTGTCTCAGATTATCCTGAGCTTTTACAGGTTGAATCGACAGAATTAATTCTACGTGTCTATCAGCGATCAAACGTATGTTTTCATACCGTTCATTTAAAAGATGATATGCAACAAAATAATTTTCTTCAGAAATCGGTAAATTTTTAACGTGTGTTAAGGCTTCACCCGAAAGGCTACTTATTAAATAATGCATTTTTTGAACAGAATTTAAAGCATTATTAAAATGGATCAACGAATTAAAGGTATTTATGTAATTTGTCCAATCTGTTAATATTCCAGAGAAAATAATCAATTTTAATTTTGGCAACGAAACATTATTGGCCATTGAATAATCCGAATCACTTTTCGAAACTTCCGGAAATAATTGGTTATAATACGACTGAATCTCGTAATACATATTTTGGATTTCAGTATATTTTTCTTGCAAAACCTTAACCCGTCTGCTTGGTTCAATATATTCGCACCTCGCAATTCGGAAGCATCGGATTCTGGAAAAAATTCTGAAACCGTCACTTTGGATCGAGATTGTAAAATATCTAAGCAAGATAGCTTTCACATTTCAAAGACAATAAAAAGCATTAATTCGTTCTCTTTCTGGTTAAAAGAAAAATACATAAGTTTGCATGAGAGGAAGAGAGATATATAGCTTTTAAAGTGTAAGGTCGCTCGGGACGTTTTTGGTCTTATGAAAGTATAACGCGATTACATGTTTTGGGATGTATTTATTCCTAAACAAGCAGACGGGTTAATCTCCACTTCATCCTTCTTATTTGATTCAATTAAAATATGTGAAGCGACGAAACTTTCCCTAATATCAGATACATCCGAAAAAAAAAAATAAAGTGTAAGCCGCCATTATGAATATTTTTAACCCAAACAAAATAATAACACTGTCAAACGTCAAATGTCAACTTGTAAACAAAATGCTCGCTGTGATAACAGCTGTCCAATGCGATTGCGATAATAGGCCACGATCTACGTTACCGACACGCAGTACCGACCAGACGACCCGACAATGCTTGCAGGTAAGTACCAACTACCGACGCGTGGCGGCAATTAATTTGTACATACAAAGTACCCACTATCTACGAATTCAAATGTTAAGCCGCTCAACGACTTAAAAAATAATTCCAATTTAAATTTAAAATGCTAATCAATATTCACGACGCAGTACCGACCAGACGACCCGACAATGCTTGCAGGTAAGTACCAACTACCGACGCGTGGCGGCAATTAATTTGTACATACAAAGTACCCACTATCTACGAATTCAAATGTTAAGCCGCTCAACGACTTAAAAAATAATTCCAATTTAAATTTAAAATGCTAATCAATATTCACGATTGAATGTGTAATTCTGAAACAGCTTTATAAAACCGGAAAAAGGTCAACAAATGGAACGATCTTACTTCAAAACACAATTTCTACCAAAAAACGACAGAAAAACTAAATTTATCCGGCGAAATGGACCAAAAATGTCACGGCCGATACCACGACACGAGAATGTGACTGTAAATCCTTTTTTTGATGATGAATAAAGACCAATAATTGTGTTTTGAAATTTCGATCGTAGGAAACAGGAAATGAGAGGAGTCTCTTACCTTTGACGGCTTCTTATGGCGCTTCAGGATCGATTCTGGATCCAATATATCTACACAACACCAGGTTTTAAGCCACGACACTTTGGTTTGATAAAAAATGAAATTTTGCTAATATTTGCGATATTTCAACGAGCAAGTTGTGACCCATGTCACCACGAAATTCCAACTGCCCAAGTAGGTAATGTAAACTTGGGCGGCAATATTGTACACTTTTTCCACATGTAGGTAGGAACATCTTCTTCTTTTCCTGGTAGAGACTTTGAGGAAAGGAGGAAGAAAAAGGAATACATGCTTGATGACGGACTTGGGGAATATGGATTAAGTTTTTTAAAAGACTGTTTCAGAACCAAACAGGATACAAAAGCGAAGACTTAGCAAATGATTCAAATTGCTTATTCATTACAAAGTTATGGTCTATTTTTTAGTTAAGTGGATAGTTTCTAAAGATAAGATAAAGATTTTCCTGTCTTTATGTTCGCCATGGAAGATTAGAATCCTCAAACCATGAAAGCGAGAAACACAGAAAGGAAAAGTTTTTACACACGTTTGACGTGTGTCAAGTACATCGCCAATATTACACACGTTTGACGTATATCAAGTACATCGCTAATATTACACACGTTTGACGTGTATCAAGTACATCGCCAATATTACACACGTTTTACGTGTATCAAGTACATCGCCAATATTACACACGTTTGACGTATGTCGAGTATATCGCCAATATTACCTACACACGTTTGCGTGAGTCAAGTACATCGCCAATATTACACACGTTTGACGTGTATCAAATACGTCGCCAATATTACAAATGTTTGACGTGTGTCAAGTACACCGCCAATACTACACAGGTTTGAGGCGTGTCAAGTACGTCGCCAATATTACAACACCAAGTTAAATGAATCCGTTTTGTGTTTTTTTTATACTTATCCATGGTTTTGTTCTCATTTTTTGTGCGGTCAGAGACGATCAAGTGGCTTGAAGACAAGCACGTAGATTTTGCTTGAGACAAGCATTTTAATCGTTAAAGAGACACTACAATGAGTGGAGATTATTTAGTTATTGATTTTCGCATAAAACAATTACATAACGTAATTAAAAAGGTAATTATCACATTTATGCGTGCATTAAAAACTTCTGAATTGAAAGAGGTGGGATTGGGCGCGAAATTGAGTAATCTGAAAGTATGTTGCCTGTTGTATGCTGATGATGCGGTGCTGATTTCTAACACTATGGAAGATCTACAGTCTCTCGTATCTAGGATGAACGAAGTATGTATGAAGAATGAGCTAATGATGAATGTAAGTAAGTCTAAAGTCATGGTGTTTGAAAGGGAGAGTACGAAAACAGTATGCAACATAGTTGTGAATGATGAATATTTGGAGCAGGTGGATGAGTTTGTGTATCTGGGTAGTATGTTTACGAGAGATGGGAAGGCTGAAAGAGATATTGAAAGAAGGGTGAATGCCGGTAACTCCATTAATGGTGGACTGAATGCCGTTGGCGCTAATAAAAAACTGTCAAAAAAGCAAAGCTAGCAGTCCACAATGGAGTCCTGGTACCTACCCTGATGTATGGCAGTGAGGCATGGAACTGGCAGAAGAAGGATGAAAGTAAACTGAATGCTGTTGAAATGAGATCCCTGAGACGTATGTGTGGTAAAACAATGTATGATCGTGTGAGAAATGTGGATATCCGCAAAGAATGTAAGGCTGATGTAAGCATAATGAGTAAGATTAAGAAAGGGACCCTCAGATGGTTTGGGCATGTAGAGCGAATGAACGAAGGAAGTAGTGTAAGAAGAATATACGACGCGAATGTGAATGGTAGAAGAAGTCGGGGACGCCCGAGGAAGACATGGCACGATCAAGTGAATCAGATACTTGAGTCGGGTCATGTCAAAAGTCAGAATAATAGAAGAGAATGTATGAGACGATGTATGAATGTGAGTGAGGCAAAGAGTGTGTGCCAAGACCGAGTTGTTTGGCGGTCCGTCCTCTCTGCCTACCCCTGCGGAGAAACGGCGTGATGGTTAGTTAGTTAGTTAGTTAGTTAAAAACTTCTGCAAATCAGCAAAAATCATCAAAGAGCAAGCAAGATGTTCAAATAATAAAAAGCAAAATAGGTATTAATGAGAAAACCAATTTAAGAGATGGGTATTTATAAAAAAAAAAATGATTAACTATAATATTTAAATGACACTTTTTCTAATTTCTAAATAGTATGTGCAGGTACGTGTGTTTATGCATTTGTATGATGAATATGTGCAGGTGCAATGTACAACTTATACACAATGCATATAAAAATATGTAAATATCTACTTTAAACTAAGTATAATAATATTTAATTGAATGAAGACAATATTAGCGAAATTCAATCGAAAATCTGGAGACAGAAAAATCAGAAAAAGATATTAATAGAGCCAATATTTTATTCTGATTTTTCTGTCTCTAGATTTTCCCTAATATTGTCTTCATTTAAATAAATATTATAATTTGAGATTTTACTCATAAAGTAAAAAAAATAAAAAAATAAGTATAGTAAGTTTTTTTTCAGCGTTAAAAGCACCCATTGACAAATTACTAACAAATAGTTTATTGGGACTTTTGTCTTTTGTTATAGGTATCACTTCTTTCTTATTATTATATTTTACATTTACTTTTAAATTAAATATATTTAAAAAAATAACGGAATAAAGAATTTATACTTATATTAATAGAGAGGTAAAAAGAGTTATCCATACCTAGTATCAGAAGGATATACTGCCGTCAAGCAAAAAGGCAGCTAAGACTTTGAAAAATTCACTTTCTGATACAAGAGATGTTTAACCTATTATAATTAATACTTGTATATCAAAATGTGAATTTTGAAAATTCTGAGCTGCTTTTTTGCCAATGACGACAGTGTGTTATAATATATATTTAGACTTACTATCCCAAGCTTTCTGTCCAGTCTTCTGAGCGGTAACTGCATCTTTTGGCAGCGGTAGGCAAGTACTTCCTGGAACTTTAAAGAAAATGAAACTATTAGAAGAGGAAAGAAGAGAGCAGACCTAACACACTAACTTGGAGACATCTGAGGTACCACTTATCTCCTCGGGCCTCGAGCATATTTCGTCAAATTGTTTCTGCTTCGCAATAAAATCCAAACAAATAGAATATTTATGAACGCTCTGAAAACTAGAATTGTTTTTGAAAATGTGATAAAATAAGCTTTTTATATTTTATAATTCGAAATAAACACAGGATTTTTGTTTGAAATATAATTCTTTTATTTAATAATCCAATTTAAGCACGGATTATGGAAATCACCCTTCATTTCAACAATTACTACAAGAAACAACTATTTACATATACAAAATAGGTTATTAGGTTCTTAGTTTAGGTAAACTAAGTTTAGTAATTCATGCGTATTTAGTTGGAAATGAAACTTCGCAAATGACAAATCCATACAAAAAATGGCTCAAACTTTTAACTTTGATTGAATGAAAATCGAATTTTAATGCATATTTTTCCGTATATCCTAATGTTTCCTTCGGTAATTAAGTTTGACAGTTATATGTCATATTTGACAGTTTCGCAAGAGTTTTTCTAATGATTAAAAAACTTTTCAGATGCATTGTCATGTAGTTGTAATCCAGAAACCTTTGTGGGGGCTTAAAGCAGGTATTTTGAAATTTTTAACATTTCCTATGCTTAATATAGCAATACATAAACATCTCATTTAAATCACCAAGCACATTTATATTTATATATGTATATAAAAATGTGCTTGGCTGCAAAATGTACGAGAGCTGACTGGCATTATAAGTGTGGAGGAGCTATTCCGGGCAGCTCAAGACAGAGAAACATTTTCCAGAGTGATCGCCAACGTCGCATCGGGGGGATCTGATAGGACACACTAAGAAGAAGATATGTAATGTAGTTTGTAATAAGAGGTAGCGGATCTATTTGACTGCCCTGACATTTTTGTTGCACTTTAAAAATCTCCGTGAATGTGCATCAATTCATTGGAACACTGAAAAAGCACGCTTCACGTGGATTATCTTGACAGGCCCCCTTCCACTTATGATGACCCAAAAGCTCGGAAAGTTATGAGACAAAAAGTTGTAAACACGAACCTTCTTGAGGTGGTCAAGAAGGTTCGTGCCTGGGGTAATGCCAACAAGGTCAGATTCAACTTCCAACAAAGTCGGTCTCAAAAACCCATGTGAGTTTGATGTCGCCGAAGAGGGAGATCAGTGACGGTCTGGTGCAATTTGATGGGATCACGCTCGTTGATAAAGACTAAATCTGGCTTCCAAGAAACTGGGCGTACTGTTTAGGGCTAGCGGATTCTTCAATAGTGACCAGGTACTAACCATGCACATTTCTCAAAAATGCCCAACAATTGAATTTGGGAGTCACCTCTGGGTTGGAGTCTAAAATAAACTTACTTGATTCTGTACAAAGGAAGCGGTCCGTCTGATTGATAAATCCATTATTAACAGATCGATTGTCATCTCTAATGCACAGATGCAAATTAGGCATACTGAGTGTGTTCTGCAGGTGTTTTAATGGAGCTTACTCTAAGAAGTTAGCAGTACTGATCCCCGGTGCACCAAACTCGATGCATAAGAGCGGAACACCCGTCACAGTAGATGTTGGCTTCTTGAGAAAGGGTCGTTTCTTTGAGTCGTTTTTGTGTAATTCGGATGTGAAACGAGCTATTGCTATCCGGTTGTCCTCCTTTGTTTAATCCGGGGCTTTTAAAGACCGGCATTAATAAATCCTTTTGTACAGTTTTTACATTCCACCTGAAGAGAAGAAACCTAAGATAATGTTTAACGGAGAAATGTTTAGCTGCGGCGCAAGGAGTGTGACGGACTGCTAACAGTTGCTGAAGTTCATCAAATAATTTACTCTACTTTTTGTTTTTAAGAAGAAACTGGGATTTTACAAAAAACTAGAGATAAAAAACATATCTTACTTCTGCAAACCGGAGGCGGACTGTTCCAATTGCCCCTCACGCAAGTAGAGTGTGCGTTTGTTGTGGAAGTATCATTGTCCGTATCGCAAGAGTAGGTGATGAAGGTATACTGTTCCACGACGGTTCCAGGCAGCAAGTTCTTGTTAGGACCCCCCACTTTGAACTTGCCGTGGGCTGGGTAACTTGGCAATTCACATTTAAAGCTGAGGATGAAAACAAATACATTTTAGGCTATGTCAACCATTATCAATTACGATTTACACAATTCAATGAATATCTTAATTATTATTTATACCTATTAATTTCCTAAAAAACTTTTACCCATTTGGAACAACACGTCTGAGATCTTAATAATCCATTGCCAAGATCAGATCAACTCAGTACAACAGTCTCGCTACCATGAAATGAACAAGAATAAAATCAAGTGCTTTTTGGTCAATGGCCATACAAGTGCTCGATCGCTAGTCTCTACTCCATAAATCAAAATTATCAAATGGAGTGGATCAAATCTTTTGTCATGAGTATACCGCTCAAGTTAGCCAGCGAGACTATGGCATCCCCAATTGGGATAAGTTGTGAGCCTTAAGGTATAGTGAAGGTGAAGGAGATGGAAAGACGAAGGTGAGATGTGACTGGCTGTTTATTCTGGCCACCACCTAGGCCAAAACCATTTGAAGCAACGTTTGAATTCTGAATGGATACTGAGAAGATCTGCCACTCTGGAAACTTCTTGTGAATACACATAAGCTTATCACTTATTACTATTACAAAAGTGCGTGAAGCCGAGAAACCGTGCAATAATATCAGAAAACTGTAAATGATACATTTGATGGTCCAGAATTGCTTGCACTGATAAATTTTCGGATTTCACTATCATTAAACACCAAGTCGGGATTTGTTTAAGGGCAGAAATTCTGGGACTTACTAAAAACCATTATGTATTCTGTTGGGTGTTGTGTGTTGTGATTGTCCTATTTTATATTTAACGTCATTTAGCACTGCACACTTTTAATTTCTCATTTATCTTATCTCGGTGTGTAGAGCCTCTTACTTTAAACTCTCCTGTCTATGCCACCTTTTATTCAAACATTACCTTAATTTTTAGGACTATGCTCTCTTTTGTCTGTGGCCGCGTCAAACTTTCTAATTTTTGTTTATAAAATGGCTCGTCATTCTCCTTATTCTCTCTCTTTACTCTATTCTCTTGATCTCAATTCGTCTTTCGCTTCTGCTAGACTTTTAAGAATTACACACAATTATTGTCGTCAGTCAAGTGTTTAGACCAGAATCAATCTCTCTTTAAAATTATTCAACATAATAAACAGTTTCAAATATCCAGTACAAACACAAGTGTTTTTACTAACAAGGGATCACCTCAAACCAAACTCTCTCTCTCACTGTACGTTCCCGTGGTGTGGAACCGAAGGAAGCCAACAAAAACAGCTCAACTTACACCCTGACTGCAGACTATCTGGAGACCACACCTAGGATATACGCATATTCCTCGTTGCCCATAATACGAATGGATAGATATTCTGGGAACCATTATGTATTCCTCATTGCCCATAATACGAATGGATAGAAATTCTGGGACTAACTAAAAACCTTTATGTATTCCTCATTGCCCATAACTCCAATGAATAGAAATTCTAGGACTAACTAAAAACCATTATGTATTCCACATTGCCCATAATACGAATGGATAGATATTCTGGGAACCATTATGTATTCCTCATTGCCCATAATACGAATGGATAGAAATTCTGGGACTAACTAAAAACCTTTATGTATTCCTCATTGCCCATAACTCCAATGAATAGAAATTCTAGGACTAACTAAAAACCATTATGTATTCCACATTGCCCATAATACGAATGAATAGAAATTCTGAGACTAACGGAAAACCATTATGTATTCCTTATTGCCCATAATACGAATAGATAGAAATAATAACGCAGAGTCAATGGACATCTTTCAAAAGATTGTTTCTGAGGCAGTTCAGTTTAGGTAACTTGTTGTATGATTTTCACTATTCCTGTGTAAAATTTCCTAAAAGGGAGTAAATCTAGAATCTATACCTATTATCTAGGCGTGTGCATTATCCTCGTTTTATCAAAGCGAGTGAGTAGTACCTTAAGTGTACACCCACCCGTACCAAAAATATTTTTTGAGAAAACATTTATCACAAAGAAAGTTCATTATTTCACAGCCAAAAGATCGGTGGAACCATTCCTTTTTATCTCTAATGAACAATTTAATAACCTTTAAAATACCTCCTAAAGATACATTACAGAAAGCTTCAAGGCGGCGCGGCGGCGGCATATCGATAAGAGTAACAATTATTATTGATGAAGATATTTATTGTGTTATGAAATACTTTCTTGAGTTATAACTTCCAACCAATAGTTGGTGCCAGGTACCCAATATTTCTTGTTATTTGTTAGAAGTTGGCAGGGGCTCAAAGTTTGGTAGGGTCACGGAGATGCATTTTTGCTGGGAAAAATGTATCACTCAAATACCGTGTAACGCCACAGTTGCATTCCATCAGCAACACTAGCAATAGTCCTACTCCTAGCGTCCACGAGTGATCTCTTAAGCCCTGCGAGCCCTGGGCAATGTGGCCACTAGCAATACCATCAGCCATAGCAGATAGGAGAGGATGAATGGCGAATCTCCGGCACCACAAAACCGGAACCTCCCAGCTAAGGGATGGAAACCCCTACAGAAAACCCTGGCCCTCCTGGTAGGGGGTTGGGCGAGAGGCTAATAACCCCTCCCTGTAAAAGCAACGCTATTACGAATCCTAACACAGTGTCTCGGACAACTACTGGACTTAGGAAAGGACCCGGCAAACGAAATAAGGACTTGAAAATTGCTACTTGGAACGCAAGGACGCTGTTTAGAAGTGGAGCCCTAGGAGAGATCACTAGGGAGATGACGAAATACAAAATTGACGTAATGGCGGTGCAAGAAACAAGATGGATAGGATCTGAGCCATTTGACACAAGAACACACACGATACTGCATAGTGGAAATGAAAGACACCATAAATTCGGAGTGGCCAAAATGGAAAAACCCATATTAGACTTTAAACCCATTAACGAAAGAATGTGCAGCTTACGTATAAAAACGAAATTTTTCAATGTAACATTGATCAATGTACATGCTTAAACGGAAGATAAAGAGGACATAATGAACGATACATACTATCAGAAACTTGAACAGGTCTACGACACATTACCATCTAACGACATTAAGATGGTAATTGGGGAGTTTAACGCCAAGATAGGACAGGATCCTCTGCTCCAACACATTACAGGAATGAACAGTCTACACAAGGACGCTAATAATAATGGAACCCGACTAATTGATTTCGCCGAATCAAGAAACCTAATTGTGGCCTCGACTCAATTTCCAAGAAAAGACATACACAAATGGACCTGGACATCGCCAGATGGTAGACACCATAACCAAATTGATCATATCCTGATAGAAAGAAGGGGGCAACGAAAATCACAAACGTAAGATCGTAAAGGGGTGCCAACTGTGATTCAGACCACTACATGGTGGTGGCCACCTATAGGAGCCGAATCGCAAACAATAGGACACGGTAACCACCAACTATTCCAAAAATTAATACGGAGGCTTTAAAAACACCAGAAGGCATAGAACAGTATCACAACGCCCTTGTAAATAGCCTACCAGGTCAGATCACTGAGCAGAACTCCCAAGAATCACTCGAAAAAGACTGGAATGATATAAAAGAAGCAACTGTAAGAGCAGTGGAATCAAGTGTCGGAAACATGCCCAGACAGCCCAGGAACCCTTCGTTTGATGAAGAGTGTGAAAGAAAGATAGTTGAAAAGAATACACTCAGAAAGAAGTACTTGGAAAGGCCAACAAGAAACAAAAGACAGGCGTAGGAACAAGCGAGAAAAGAAACAAATAAGCTGATAAGGGGAAAGAAAAGAAAATTCTTGAATGATATTCTGCTGAAAATGGAACAGGACTTTGTTAATAATAATACCAGAGAAGCATATATGGGAGTTTTTTTAAATTTTTTTTTATGTCATCTTTGAGAATGCTGCGTGGAGGGTTTTTTTAAGGAAAGGAAGGAGAGGAGAGTTCTGGGAAGGAAAAGGGTTTAAGGGGTGGGTAGGAATCTGGGGTTCAGTATGTCCTGGTCATCCGCCTCCAAGACCTAGACAAACCTCACCCCATGAACCCGGGCACCCCTGCTAAATCACCAAACGTAGCGAACCACTTGGGGTGACCTATGGCAGAGGTGTTGGTTATCCAATAAAGGTTCCCGGGGCGGCGGTACCCATTCCCGCCTCCCAAATTGAAAACTACAAGAATAAAATTCTTCAAGAAGGGTTTCAAACCAAATACAACACTATGCAAAGACGTTGATGGTTCAATTATATCCGATAAGGAGCGAATTAAAACCGTGTGGAAAAATGACTTCTATACACTTCTCAACCCTAATAGCGACCTGAGAAGCCACCCTACTAACATCCCCACTGAATCAAGTAATGAAGAATCAGCGAATCCACCAACAATGCCAGAAATAAATGCTGCACTAAAGAAACTTAAAAACAACAAATCACCTGGGAAAGACAACCTGCCGGCAGAGTTGTTCAAATATGAAAATGAGCACATGAGAAATCTGCTACATAAGTTAATAACAAAAATATGGACCTTGGAAAAAATCCCAGAGGAATGGCAAATAAGCATAATATGTCCAATTCATAAAAAAGGTGACAAGCTAAAATGCGAAAATCATAGAGGCATATCACTTCTATGCACAGCAAATAAGATCTACACCATGATACTGAAACAAAGAATTGATAAGTACGCAGAAAACCTACTGGTAGAGTATCAGGCAGGCTTCCGAATCGGTAGATCCACAACAAACCAACTGTTCACCATCAGGCAGATCTTGGCAAAGTGCTGGGAGTTTGATATAGACATTCACCAACTATTCATAGATTTCAGCAAGCATATGATAGCATAGATCGGGAGTGTCTATATGACATACTACTTCAATTCCAGATTCCACCTAAATTGGTTAGGCTCATCAAAGCCACAATGTCAGACTCAAGATGTCAGGTCAAAATAGATGGGGAATTGTCGGAAGGATTCACAGTATCGCAGGGACTAAAACAGGGGGACGGTCTGGCTCCCACTCTCTTCAACATTGTACTCGAACATGTAATAAGAAAAACTGGCTCCAATATTTGTTTCAAGAGCAGTCAAGTTGTCGGATATGCGGATGACATTAACATTGTCGGAAGATCAATTTCAGCCATTAAGGAGGTCTTCGATCCTTTAGAAACAGCGGCTGGTGAAGTAGGACTGCAGGTTAATGTCAACAAAACGAAAATGATGATACAGAGCAGGAACCCTTCACACAGAAGAAGAAGTAGTGCACAATTCAAAGACAACTACTCGTACGAAGTGGTCGATCAATTCACCTACCTGGGCTCCAGTCTGACAGAGAACAATGAGGATCCAGCAGAAATCAGAAGGAGAATCACAGCAGCCAACAAAACATACTTCTCTTTGCTGCCAGTGTTTAAGTCACGTAGTGTCCACAGAAAAACCAAAATAACCATATACAAGACCATTGTTAGAACTGTATTGGCATATGAATGTGAGGCGCTGACACTGATGGTAAAGATGGCTGAAATGCTGGATACTTTTGAAAGAAAAGTGCTGAGAAGAATATGTGGACCCGTGAAAGAGGGTGAACAGTGGCGCATCCAGCACAATACAGAATTGTATGATATATATAAGGCACCTAGCATCTCAACACATATGAGACTCCTCAGGCTGAGATGGGCTGGGCATGTACAGAGAATGCCGGATACACGCGTCCCAAAAAGAATTTTGACTGGACACCCAGGTGGAAAGAGAAAAGTGGGAAGACCCAGACTGGGGTGGGAAGACGAAGTAAGAGGGGATGCAGCACAGCTTCTCCAGGTACCAAATTGGAAGTCAGCCGCTGAGGACAGGAGGAGTTGGAGGCGACTGTTGAAGGAGGCCAAAGCTTGATATGGGCTGTAGCGCCATCGAAGAAGAAGAAGTTAAAAGTTGGCAACATTGGCTAGACGTTTTGATTGGCCTGGATTTCGGTTGGGGAGGGGGTACCGAGCATCCCTTCCCACTGCGCCGGCAGCCCTTGGGAGCTTTTTCTGGTTTTAACTTCGCTATGGGTCGGTCCTCGCATCTTGGCGGGTCGCCTAGCCTTTGGTTTTTTGGAACACGTATTTTAAAATATAGTTAAATTTTATATACCTGAATCAACTCAGTGGTGTTTCCTGACGAGGTCGTCTGCCTAGATGTAACCCGTGACGGGGTCAATGTACGTAAGCTTTATATAATTATACATTATTCAATCATGCCTTTCATTATATTTTAGTATCATTAACTTGGGTTCACAAAGAAATTAAAGCTTTTCCTGGTAGCGTCGAGTCACAAATAAATTCAATCAATGAAGCGATGATCGTTTTGAATCAAGCGTGAACTGAGAACAGGATTTCCCTGAAGCTTGGGATATAGTGAGTTTATAATTTGCTTTTGATAAGTATTTAAATTGAACATTGTGTTGTTATTTATTATTAATTTGCCTACAAGTCTGTAATCAGGTGGTTCGATCCCGTAATTATGTAACAACTTCTAGCAAAACATATTACACCAGACAAAAAAATATGACAGATTTTTGCCACAAAATGACCTATCTTCGCTGGTTTCGCGTACGCTTTTAGACTCTTGTACAACAAATTTACTTCAAGTTAGGTTGTTGAATTGGCTGAGAGGTAAACAAATTAAATCTTGGGATTTGTTATAAATCGTTGTTCTCTGTTTTATATTTCTGTTGGAATTCTATTCTACCGGATCGAGGCATCAGAATTATACGAAGAGTTGTATTAAGAAATTACTTTAAGGTGGTATTATTTATAGATTGAAATTAGATATTGGTGTTGTTATTGTAATATATTGATGTTTCTTCCCAAATCGGTTCCTCATTGCTAAGGATCGTGAAGCCTACTCCAATTTCCATGGTGGACAAGGCTCCTCCACTCCTCGGGGTCATGCGCTGGGGAGAACTGCGAATACCGACATACCAGTCGCCAGTGATACTCCTGCTTCTCCTGCCTTTTAATTTGCCAGTGACTATGAGTTTCTCCAAGTTGGAGTCCTCAGTTTGGTGAGCAACGTGTCCAAAATATCTTAGAATACGTTATAGGCAGATGGTTAAAAGCTTGTTGTGAATGTTTAATTCTGTTTTTTCAGAATGGACACATTTGTGCGTCTGACTGTCTATGGAGTCCTGAGCGACACTAAATTTCGAAGCTCTGGATGAGTCTCATCTTGATGTAGTAAATCAATAAATAATACTGTGTCCTGACAATGGGCCAAAATAACCTTGGTCACGGGGGTCAGAATAACCTTGCGGCCACTCTTTGCTATTTAAAACGCTTGTGGATTTCGATACGAGCTATGCCCGACCACCAAACAAGATACGGTAATTCACAATTAAGTGGTACTCACTGCTATTGTGTCTTCTGGCTTGGAAATCTGAGTCACGAGTTGATTCACATAAGAAGTTTACACAAAGCATACGATACAATACGATAGGGTTTATACTTTATGTTATGATAAGATAATAACACTTCAACGTAGAGTGAAATGTAAACGCACGATGGTTGTTAGCGACGGACTGGCGATAATGCGGCACTTGACTCCTATCTACAGTGTAGGTAGGTACCCTTAATGGGTGGAATTCCTCCGATCAGCATTATGAAACAAATGCAATGGGAAAAAAAGGAAGTAACCTTATGCCATCAGGTACGCAGCCAGGTAGGTAGACGTTTAAACCTCCCATAACCTAAAAACACCACCCTGCAGCTTTGTAACTAATAAAAATTAATTAAGATACAACGTTCTTACCCGTCTAAGGGAGGCCCCGTAGAGGTGTTCCTAGGAGCTGCAAATAAAAACATTTTATAAACGAAATCATCAAAAAGGCGTTTGAAATTATTCGATTAACAGTTGAAAGAAAAAATGCTCATATATGTATAGGGGTGTATCTGCACGTACCCAAAGGATTTTAATTAGAGATTTCTGAGTATATTTGAAGTTAAAAATGAAGATGTCGTTTTGATATGCGATGAGATTTTGTTAGTAAAAAAAATTAAAAATAAATATTACACATGACGCTACTGGATATAGCCTAGCGGGTCACGCTTTACGCAGTCCGTCTCTTTTTTTTACTGGAAAGGCTCCCTAATTGCTGGTTAAAATTCTTCGGGTACGTGCTGATAACATATTAGTCACTCTTCTAAGAACAAATAAATTGACAGTATTTAGTTGAACACTTGACTCACACGGGATGCAATTAGGAATGGCTTTGTCCCACCCGTCATGTTGGCAAGAAATCGCTACTAAACTTCCTATGGCGACGTGTCCTTCCTTGCACGAAGGATAAATCCATGTCCCAACGACGATCTTCGTTGAGCAGGTGGTTTGTAAGTCATCGGAATCGAAGCAAGCGAAGTTCACAGTGTTGGATGGCTGAAGGTTGCATGTTACTGGAAACAAATAATGTTTTAACAAACAGGGCAAGCTTCTCTTACAAACTCATTTCTTATTTCTTTGCTATTTGTGTTATTGTTATATTGTTAATTGGACTATTTGTCTGTATTAAATAAATAAATGCTTTAAAAATTCCAAATTCCAAATTTTTGCTGATGGCACTAAAATTTACAAAAAAATCACTAATACTAATGACAGCCTAGAATTGCAAGATCATATCAATAGGCTTGGAATATTTTGTGCGAACAACCAACTATTCCTTAATCTGGAAAAATGTAAAACAATATCATTCACCAAAAGCATCCTCCTAATATTCCCGTACAAAATCAATGACGTAGAGATAAAAAGATGTTGTGAAGTGAGAGACTTAGGAATAATAATGGACTCCGGAATGTCTTTCCGAACACATATAAATTCCATCTGTGACAGGGCGTACAAACTTCTAGGATTCATCATAGGAGTGACCAAACCAAAGAGCGTTTAACCAGCCAGCGGACGAAAATCCACATTTCGTCGAAAGTTGTTCTTCCGATCGTGCAGGACGGTTACAATGAGAAAGATTAATTATTCTCCGTACCAGCTTTTTTAAATTATAACTCAATATCGAATTTATTTCAATCCAAATTAGCTTTAATTTATACCTTCATCCAAAAATGCTGAAAGGCGTGATGATAAAACTATTAAAATAGTGTACTTTTTGTAGTTATTTTTTGATTATAAGTATTTATCATTTTTTAATAATGTCTAAATTTAATAAGAATGTTAAAAAAATCTGAAATATATTAGTTTGTAAGTGCGCAAATAAATACACAAATGGACCAATTTTCGTCAAGAAACACATGTACGTACATATTTTTTAATGATTTTATTGAAACAAAAATTAAAATTCTAATACATAACTTTGCTAGATAATGTATTGATTTATTTTACTGCATGATTACATTATTTGAAATGGGTGTGGTGTAATACAAAAACTTTTTTGAAAATTTAACAAATCTGCCAACGACCTATGGAATAACCTTATTATACTAAAAATTAAAAAAAATTCTAAAAATTTATTACATACGAATGCTAGATAAAAGAACAATCTTTCGAAATCCATTTATAATTTTTTGTGGAAAAGAGTCAATACGTCTAAAAACTTTTTTGAAAATGACGTATTTCAGGCTTTCTCTGGTAATGCCCTCTTCAGGTCACCACACATAATCAAAATACTGTATGTCTCTTTTGTTCTCTCAATATTAGAATTCGGATCAGTCATATGGAATCCCCAATACAAAGTTAATATTGAAAGGTTAGAAAGAATTAAAAAAAAGATATTGAAACACCTAGACTTTAAATCCTTTCGAACTTCAGAAAACCTAAAAGACTCATTAACATTCCATAATTTATCAACTTTAGAAGATAGAAGAAATATATCCGACCAAAAATTTTTATTCAAAATCATTAACAACGTTGTTGACAACAACTATCTTCTAGAACACATTAATTTCCACTGTCCAATAAGAAACACAAGGTCAAACCAACTATTCCACATCCCACACTCAAAAACAAATTACACACAACATTCATTTCTCCGAAGGACGTGCACAAAATACAATGATATCTTTTACGACGCTGATATTTTCCATGTGTCCTCAGGCCAATTTATTAAATCCATAATAGAAAAAATTAAAACAAATTGTTTATTATGAACTCTCCACCCCTGCTGCATGTTATTTTTTTTTCATTCTCATAATGTTGGTTTTCCTTCTTTTTATTATAATAATAATATTTGGATGATTTACACATCCCATATGCTTCAATTGGTTTGTTTTTTTTTCATTTCTGTTGTATATATATATATTTTCTTTTTTTCTACCACTTTATGTTTTCTTGAATGTTTTAATCTATGTTTTTATATATACATATGTTATAAATTTTAGCGGAAACTTCGCTGGTTAATGCAACCATGTAATATGTTACTTTCTTATTAAAATATGTATAACTGTTTGTTTCCTCAATGAACTAAAAAAAAAAATAAAAAAAATTTATAAGAAAAATATGTAAAAAAAATATATAAAAAAATAAGTATAATAGTCAGGTAACATTTTAAACCCCCACATGAATTGAAAATTGCGAGGCGCGTGTGACTGTGTTCTATTTCTGTGTGGAAAATTTATTAAATTTACGATAAGCCGCCGCACTTTTCATAGGCACAGATTTTGGAAAGTACACTATTTTTAAACTTAATTACCGCAAAAAACATCGGTTTCAGTCAGGACCGGTGGAAAAATATGCATTTAAATTTACATTTCATAAACAAAATATTTTGTACGTAATTTCTCGTTACGGCTGACGTTTCGTATTACTTTATTTTGCATTCTGAACAACTTCCACTATTTCCAGGGTACCAATCGATAAATATTAAAAAAAGATTGCTATATGGCAAAAATCACACATATTCTAGGAAGGTACTAACTAAAGTTACCGTACAAATTTTCAAAATAATTTATGGATAAGCCGCCGCACTTTTCATATGCACAGATTTTGGAAAGTACACTATTTTTAAACTTAGCTACCGCAAAAAACGTCGGTTTCAGTCAGGACAAATTTTCATAATATTAAAAAAAGATTGCTATACGGCAAAAATTACGGTAATTTTTGGAGATCTCTGGCAACGGTTAATATGCACTTTTTTTGAAAAAACCTTTTGATTCACCTTAATTACATTAAAAGGCATCTATTTGCATTGGGGGAAGTGGAAAATATTTCATTCTAAATTTCGATTACGTAAAATTAAAATTAGCTTTCGTCTTGTGAGATTGTACGCCAGAATCACAAACCATGTTACACAAACCTAGCGTAGCCGCTAAACTACTTGAAAACTGGGATGTTTTTCTTGCCTTGACGCGAGTAGGCGTTATAAAGGGGCACTTTCTTTTGTATCACAAACCATGTTACAGAAACCTAGCGTAGCCGCTAAACTACTTGAAAACTGGGATGTTTTTCTTGCCTTGAAGCGAGCAGGCGATATAAAGGGGGCACTTTCTTTAATGTGTGCAAATTATTTTACTACAAATTTGTTTTGTATGGTTGGCACTACTGATATACGTCACTATGTGGTTTCTATGGACAAGATTCAATATGGCGTCGGCGTCAAAACGGAAAATTACGTGAATAAAAGTTTTTACGAATATAAATTTAAATGCACGCTTTTCCGCCGTTCTCGACTGAAACAGATGCTTCTTGTGGTAATTAAGTTTAGGGGTAGTTTATTTTTTTTTAAATATATGCCTATTAAAAGTGTAGTGGCATGCGGCGTCTAGTCGTAAATTTACCGAAAATTTAAATGATTCACCGCTTCATGAAGAATAAAATCTAGAAAAAAATCGACTTACAGAGCCCGCTAGGTACCAGAACACTTTGCTGCCATGCGGGCACGCGGATAATTTTGTATTTTATTTAATTTAAACATATTCGAAGATGTTATGGAGAGAGGAAGTCACTTACCTTGGTGCAGGTCCCGTTCTAACGAAAGCTGGTTAACTTGCCGCTTCAGCCAATCACTAAAGGCAAAGAGCCTTGAATAGGCGGTATATGTGTTGTTCCTGCATTGACCAGTAGTTTTATCATAGGGGCCTAGACTTAAGACGCCCCGCAACCACCATCTCTCCTGTCCACTCGTCTTAGCGGGGAAGATGAGTCCTGCACCACTATCGCCATTGCACCCAGTCGACCCTGGAAGTATCTGCTATTTAATACATAGGGGAAATTGCAACAGGATTTTTTCCAATTACTCACTAATACCATAGCAATATTTCTTATAAAATAAAACGAATAATACAATCTACGATTTATTAATTTTAAGTTAAATACTCCTGAACCGGACGTAATTTTGACTTGAAATAATTGTATTTAAAATAATAATTTCTGTATAGTTAATGAATAAATCGACTGCCGGGGTCAAGCAATTCTAAAGGGATAAAAACAAAGCTTGACCCCTTCACCCCTTCTTCCCCCCTCTGTGTATATACATACACACTACTTTGACTTATTTTGTTTTTTTTTTATTTTTTTTTATTATTTTTTATTTAATTGAATATAATAACATGTGATACAATATAAAATATGGGTAGTCCCACAAAGCTGTGACAGATCAGCTTGTCTGTAGGTTCTACCATTTAATATTATTACATAACACAGATTAGCCTAGGTTACAATATTAATACTTAATATAAGATTTAAGATAGATAAATATGTTGTTCATTTATTAACCACTTTTTTGTGAGTTTATGGCAGGGTTCCTCATTATTTTTTAAATTAATGTTTTGATTTAACATGTTGTAAATCAAGGGTATCATATATTCGAGCGTTCTGCTACCATACTTATTTGATATTCGTGGTATTTTTAGGCCTTTGTTTTCAGTAAATCTTGTTGTGTGATTATGCACCAATAAATTTTTATACGTGCTTTCTCCCGAATTATCCATAATTATAATGTACCAGAGAAGCCCTTTAATTGGAAGTAGGCCCTCAGACCCATACAATAATTTTAGGTTGTTTCTTTGATTGTAAATGGTAGGTTTAACAATTTTTTTTAATTATAGCAGTTTGTAAATTTTGAATGTATTTAATATTAATTTTGCTCGAGTGTCCCCAAGTTCGAATTCCATATCTAAGTATGGATTCGACCATAGAATGATATATAAGTTTGAGAGTGCATCGAGGCAACAAAAATTTTAATTTATAAAAATTACTCGCCAAACATCGGAGCTGGTTACAAATTTTAATCACTTGTTTATCCCATTTAAAGTTATTATCTACGATTATGCCAAGGTAAGTATAATCATTTGTAAAATCAATTCTTTCACAGTAGCAAATGTTATCAATTTTTTTATGTATACATTCAAAATTGTGTGCAATTATTTTAGGTAAATTCCACATTTTCAGGCTCGGTGATCTTATATACATACATTTAGTTTTTTTGACATTAATAATTAGTCCTACATCATGAGACCATTTGAGTAGCTCGTTAAAGTCTCTTTGCAATTCATTAATTGCTATTTCCGGGTTTTCATTTGATACAACTAGTGCAGTATCATCTGCAAAAATGAATCTACGGGCTATTTTAAACAGTTTAGACAAGGCAATGACATATATAATGTATAATTTAGGGCCTAAAATTGACCCTTGCGGTACTCCTGTTTTTATAAATCTAAAATTACTCATTTCATTCGAAATCTTAACGTACATTTTTCTATTTGTTAAATAGTTTTTGAAAAATGATAGCAGTTTACCACGGATTCCTATGATTTCAAGTACCTTGATTAATTGTGTGTGGCTGAGTGTATCGAAAGCTTTTGAGAAATCAATGAATAATACCAGTACATGTTTTCTGGAGTTAAGCTGTGAATTTATATAATTAGAAAATTTTTCGAGAAGTTTATCACAGCTTTTTTTTTTTAGAAGCCATACTGACATTCATCAATAATGCCCAATTTATTTAAATATTTATCCAAATTTATAGATATATATTTTTCTAAGATTTTTTCTAATGCCGGTAACAATGAAATAGGCCTATAATTAATAATTACGGTGTGATCTCCATTTTTATAAATGGGCCTTATGATGCTGCATTTTAGTTCAGCTGGAATGATGCTTGTGTCAATAATTCTGTTTATTAGGTGGGTAATCATAGGACTAAGTAATTTTACGTGTTTTTTTAGATCATACATGCGAATTAAATCCACGCCCGGTGTCTTGGAGTTTTTCATTCGTCCAATAATGCATTCAGTTTGTTTCGCATTAGCTCTTGGTAGGTACATTGAATGTTGCAAATGTTCTTGATTCCACTCGGACGCTCGAACGTTGCATTCGTGTAATAACTGATTTACGCCCTCGTCAAAGAAATTTGCAAAGTTTTCTACCGTCACATTCGCCGCTTGAGAATTTAAGAAATATTTAGATATGATTTCGTCACAATCGGATTTATTTTTCCTTCCCAATATTTGATTTACTTCATTCCATGTTTTTTTAATGTCTTTAAAGCAATGATTAAATTTATTATTATAAAATATTTTTTTTGTGTTTAATATTTTTTTATTCAGTTTATTTCTGTATTTCTTGTATTCGATTTCATATAATTTATTGTTAGGGGTGTTTTTCCATTTTCTCCATAGTGTGTCTCGTAGTTGTATATTTTCAATGAGGTTATAATTTATCCAATCTTTTTGGTTATTACGATGTTTATTTGTATTTGATATAGTTATGGTACTTTTTTCATAAATATATTTAAATTTAGATTTAATTTCTTCATATATTAAGTTAGGTTCCGTTATGTTTAGTATTTCATTCCAATTTGTGATTTCAATCAGTAGATCCACTTTTTTTTCCGATATCACTTTATATTTCGTACGGTGCGATTTATTGGAGGTACCTATCTCATAAGTAGAGAAACGAATCGTGGTCGCAATAAGGTAATGGTCCGCTATGATAGTTTCGCATACGCATGAGCTGATTTCATTTGTCTCTCTCTCTCTTACATAGATATGATCTAAACATGTAGCCGTTACGTAGTTAGTCAGTATGGCTTCCCGGGTAACATCATTAATACATTTTAAAAATCCAAAATTAGCCATCATGTTTTCGTATTGCATTACAATTGATTCCTGATAATTAAGTAAATTTATGTTCGTATCCCCGAGAACTATGACAGATTCTTTAATTTCGATATTTCCCAATATAGCTTCAAACTCTTCGAGAAATAGTTTTTTATTTGAATTGGGTGGTCTGTATATTGCTAGTATATGTATACGTTTATGTTTATTAACAGAAATAGTTCCGTAAACACATTCAAAATTTGTTGGAATTATGTTAATTTGTTCAAATGTAAGGTGATCTTTTACGTATATAATAATCCCGCCTCCCGATCTGTTTTTTCGACAAAAGTAATGAGAACTAAAACCCGATATTGTGTATAGATTTACATCATTTTGATTTATCGACGTTTCGCAAATCGTAATTATGTCAATATTACTTAGATAGCTAGAGATAACGAGAAGAAAAGTTTCCCAATATTTAGATAAAGATCGAATATTCAAGTTGATTGCAGTTAAATTATTATTTCCTGATACATGTTTTTTGATAATCCAGTTATCAAAACTTCGCGTGCGTTCATAATCGATTTCAGATATGTCAAATTCTCCGTTTAAATCGCCATAAATTTGAAAAAATATTTTAAAATGCAGCAGTAATTTATAAACATGTATAAGGATTTAATTAAACATAAAATATATGTAGATATTATTATAGTAGTGAGCCTTTCCAGTACGCATTGTTCAAGGTTTATTTCAAAGTTGGTAAATTTAATAATTGGCACATGTTAAAGGTGACTATAATATTATCTACATATATGTGTAAATAAGTATATAGGAGCATCAGTATAAATTTCAGTATGCTGTTGTTAACACTTTGGTAATAGGACAATACATTTAAAAATATGTTTAGCGGTAATTTTTGCATGGATATGAAATGTTTGTACTTGAAAAGTAAAATATGTTACTTCTTGATCTGTTGTACATACCTACAATCCTTTTACCTTTGCGCAAATTCAAATTTATGTAAAGCCTAAATTTATTATTCTATTATTCCTATGTCTCTCTATGCACCCAATTTGTGCAAAACCATTTATTTTTATCCTGCACAAATTGGCTCTTTGTTACCTCTTTTTTCTATTTTTAGTCTCATGATCTGTGTACATATATACACACCTGTATTTGTTGTTTTCATAAAAAATCTACCATCTCTATGCAGTATCGTTTTGGTTTTTCCGAGGTGCAGAGAACTCAATCTCTATTTCTCGAGAACTGAGGGTGTAAATGTACCTGGGGGATGGTTTTTTTCTACCCGAAGTGTGGGCTGCCTACAGCAACTTATAGGGCTTTAATACTATATTTTTTTGTATTGTTATTATTATTTTTTTTTTGATCTGTAGGTAGTTATGATTTATGTAAGACTTTTGATTTGTGTTGATTTTAATTTTTTTTTGTAATACTATATTTTTTGTATTTTTGGTTGCGTTTTGTATTTTTTATTTGAGTCCACACTTTAAGGGAGGAAGGTAATAGAGATGGGATAGGGGCAGGTCGGATTTTCGTCGGGTTTTTGACGCCCGAGACAAGCTATACTGGGGTTTGGATGTATAGGAAGTTTTGCAAAGAAGGATTTGGCCAATTCTACCATATGTTTTTTCAGAGGTGGGATATTTGTATCGGAGTTAATGATTGAATTCCGGACAAACCAGGGACTTTTTGTAAATTTTCTAAGTGTGAAATTTTGGTACGATTCGAGCCGTTTGGTGTTGCCTGTAGCCCATATTGGCGATGCGTACGTGATGGTCGGTCGGATTTGAGTTTTGTATACAAGCAGTTTGTTTTGAATTGATGTCTTTGAGTTTGAATTAAGTAAGGGGTGTAAAGAACTGGATATTTTCTTTGCTTTGGTCAGTGTGTTTTTAATGTGTGGTTTCCAATTAAGTCGTCTGTCAAGTGTGACTCCAAGATATTTGGCGGTGTTTTGCCACGGTATGACCTGGTCGTACATTTTTATCTCCTCTCTGTGTACGCTGTCTCCCTTTTTGCGGGAGAAAAATACAGCTACGCTTTTTGAGGGATTCACGTCTATACGCGACAGGTCATACCAGTCTTGGAGTTTATTTATGTTGATCTGAAGTCAGTGGGTTATCATCCTGGAAGAACTGTATCTCACCATAACGGTGGTATCGTCTGCATAGAGAGCGGTATGTGAGTTTTTGTCAACTGAGAGGGGAATGTCGTGTGTATAGACATTGAAGAGGATTGGTAACAGCAGTGATCTTTGTGGCACCTCTGCTGTCATGAAGTTTTTTTGAGAGGGTGTCCTTGTATTTCACTTGGAAAGTGCGTAGGTGGAGAAAAGATTTTAGGACACCAAGGAGTTGAGGGTCGATGCCTATGTCGTGGAGTTTGAGAAGGAGACCGTTTGTCCAGACCTTGTCGAAAGCTTTAGCCGTGTCTAGGAAAATGGCACCAGTTGAACGATTTGAGTTAAATCCTTCAATGATGATTTCCGAGACTCGCAAGAGTTGATGGAGAGTGGAGTATTTTTCTCTAAAGCCGTGTTGCTCTTCTGGTAGGGTTGATACCTCGTTAATGTGCTTGAGGAGCCGAATGAGTAGGATTTTTTCGTAGATTTTTCCTATATTTGAAAGTAGACTGATTGGTCGATGGTTTTCGCAGAAGAGCGGATCTTTTCTCGGTTTCGGGAGAACTATGACGTGCGCATGTTTCCAACTTTTGGGGAAATAGCGTAGTCTGAGGATTGTGTTGATCAGGTTTACTATTGCTAGTATTCCTTTCTGGGGAGTGCTTTAAGAGCAAAATTTGTGACGCCATTCGGACCGGGAGCTTTTTTATTTTTTCGGCCATTTATGGCACGAATAACTTCGGTCGGAGTCGTGAAGTGGATGTTTGTGGGGGAGAGGTGATTTAGTATGCTATTTATTTTGCGGTTTACATTTGCTATATGATTTAGATCTGCGTGTTTGAAGCTGGGACTGAATTGAATTTCTAGACTATCAGCAAACGCTTCTGCCTTGTCTAGGCCCTCGAAAACTAAACTGTTTTCGGCGTGAATTGGGTGGTTTGGAGACGGAGTGGCTTGGAGAGTTTTGGATAATTTCCACAGGGATCCGTCCTGTGGGTTTATCTCTTGAAGTTTGAATGTTCTTGTAATTTTTTTCTAATGAGGGCTTGAGTGCAATTGATCGTGGTTTTCAATCTTGAATTTTGATATTTTTGCCAGTGGCGGCGAAGGGTGTTCTTTATTTTGATGAGATATTTAATTGAATTTGGGAGGTTTTCCCTGAGATTTACTTGGGGTCGTTCGGGGAGGGGTTTGGAGGAATCCTCTATTGCGCACATGATAGTGTCAAGTTCTGTGGGGATGGATGGATGAATTTATTATTAATTTTTCCCCGACTCTGTGCGAAAAATACGTCCAATCAGTTTTTTGTTGATTTTAGTGTGGGGGAGATTCGAGAATTCGTTCAGGGTTAGCAACACGGGGTTGTGATCAGATGAGAGATCGCTGATAGTTTCGATACAGTACGTCCAGGGAGTTTTGTACAGTAATGCAATGTCTAAAATATCCGATCTGTGGACCATGGATGAAAAGAAAGTCGGTTCCACGGGTCCGGCGATTTTTAGGTCGGGATGAGCTGATGAGAATTTATGAAGTGTGCGTCCGTTTTTGTTTGTAAGCCTAGAATTCCAGTCCGGGTGTTTCGCATTGAAATCACCCGCCAGAATGGTAGGGGTGTCACCATTGAGAAGTAGTTCGATATCGGACTTTTGTAAAGTCTTGTTTGGGGGGTGATAAATCGAATTAATTCTCAAAGGCCCTGAGTGTTTGGTGAAAATGGTGATGGATGTACTTTCTAATGAAGAAAGTGTAGGGGTAATATTGTGTTGATGGGCGATTTTTGTCTTCACGTAGATAGCGGTACCACCTCCACGTGAATGTAGTCTGTCGTTTCTGTAGAGTGTGTAATTTGCTATTTTTGGTGTATGAGATGGGTTTAGATGAGTTTCGTTGATGAGTAAAATGTCAAGGTTGTGTGTATTGGCGAAAATGCGTAGTTCTAAGTATGTTTTTGTCAAGACCATATGCGTTCCAAAATGCCAAACGTAGCGCAGAGGGCAGGGTGGTAGATTTAGCCATTTTAGTTTGTGAAAAGGGAGATGATCTGGGGCTGCTGATAATATTATTGTTAGGTAATCCGTCGGAGAAGCGGCGGATAAAAATTTTGGGAGGAGGTCGGCAATGAGGTTGCCGACTTTGGAAAAGAATTCATTTTTGAATATGTCAAAAAAGCTAAAGGGGGTTGCTGAGGGCTGGGGGGTGGTGGGTTCTGAGAGGGGGGATGGGGGGGGGGGTGATTGTGGGGGGGTCGGGGGTTGGTATGGATGTTTGGGTGTTTGAGTGGAGTGCCTGGGCATATGAGGTGGAAGGGTTGGTTTTCGGGAGGTGAAAGTGGTTATGGGAGGTACCTCAGTTCGTCGAGAAGAGGGGATTGAGCTCCCTGCAGGTTGTTTGGGGCACTCCTTGTAGTTCGCCGGGTGGGGGCCGCCGCAGTTCGCATAGGTAGCCGGGCCGTCCTCTCTCTGCTTGCTGCATGCTGCCGTGAAGTAGTCTCTGGCGTACTTCACAAATCGGGGCGGCAGGTGGCAGCCCTTGGCGGAGTGTCCGAAGTACTGGCATCTATGGCATTGAGTCGGGGCATCCTTATGGTTGAGATATTCCACCTTGATGCGAAGGTGGAATATGCTCTGCAGTGTGAAGATCTTCTTTCCTTCCTCTCCGTGGGTGAGTTGGACTAGGACCATCGGGACGTTGGTGCGGTCAGGGCCTGATCTCATTCTAGTTACTGAGATCGCAGGGAGGTCCAGATTTTGAAGCTCCAGGAGGATTTCCTCCTCCGAGATTGTGGTTGGGATGCCTCGGAGGACCGCCTTTGTTGTCTTGTCCTCCAGGAGTTCAAATGTGTGGAAGTTCGTCTCCTGTTCCTGAAGGATTTTCGTGGCGAGACGGAAACTGTTGGAGTTTGCAGTGTTTATAACCACCCCTGTTGGAATGGCCTTTGCGCTGGAGATCTGTACTCCTGCATCCTCCAGTTTTTTGCGGAGGGTGTTCCAGTTTCTCGTCGTTTTTGTTATTATAGGTGGGATTTTTATTGGTCGGGAGGCGGTGGCGGTGGCTGGGGGGTTTTCTGGAATCTTGTCATCATCATCATCATATTCTCCGTCGTCGTCTGTCGTGTCTGAGTTTGTTATTGTGGGTGGTGACAGGGCGGAAAAGCGATTGGTGGTCTTAGTGGGTGTGGTAGTTTTCGGTTTTGCGAGGGAGGGCCGTTGATGTTTTCCAGCAGGTGTCGTCTTCCAGGAGCTGGTGGAAGTGGATGGTAGGGGCGGGAAGTCTTGAGGGAGAGGAGTATCTTTTGCCAGCTGTACGTCTATGGTCGTGGGTATCGGAAGGGTGGTAGTGGGTAGTTGCGTTGTGGCAGGTCGGTCGGAAGGCGGCAGGGTGGTCGTGGATTTTTTTTTTGGAGGGAGGTCACGGTGTACATGGTGGCCGATGGGGTGGTTCCTAGGCCATCGGGGTAAAATGTGACTTTTCCACGTCTGGCGGAGTGACTGGCGGTGATGGTGGACATATATTGTTTCAGGATTTCGGTGGGCGGGTCTAGCTTCTTCAGTTCGTCAATAAAGTTCATAATGGTGGACGGGAGGTGGGATGTTTATTGGTAGTGGTGTGTGGAGCAGGGCTTGTCGGTGGTGGTAGATTCAGGGCGTCGTCGGGAGTGGGTTGTAGGGCACAGGTGGACTTGAGGGTTGCCAGGGGTACAACAGGTGCATGCAGGTAATTTGTTCGGGGTAGTGTTACAGGCGAGGGTTGTCTTGGTCCGGGTATTTTGCAAGGAGTGCGAGTTTGAGGAGCACGGATTGTCCAAGGGAGTGCAACATAGATATCATGCAGGATTACAACAAGGATATCATGCAGGTAAAGGATATCATGCGGAAAATGTTTTTAGTTTTTTGTTTTGGTATCTCTATGTGCAAACTCACAAACAAAATAAATATCAGAGGAGCGTGACAGGGAGTTGTGACAACACAAGGGCGGATCCACCGTTGTGGGCACGGTGGGCATGCCCACAACCCTAATAGACTTGTATCGTCACACTTTCACGGTCTATTGAGATCGATGCGCTGATGATAATAAACGCCATGCTTTAATAAATTAAAAAAAAAACACAATCAACGGATCCAAAGAAATGTGCAAATATCTTTAACAATTATTTTGGGTCATTTGGTGAAAAATTAGCACTTAAAATAAAAAAAAAACACCGAAAATAATGATCTATGTACATCACCTTCCAATCCTTATATCACCTTAACCCAATTCCAACGAACTAACACTGATGAAATTAAACAGGCTATTAATGAATTAAAAGGTAATTCTTCCCCTGGTTATGACAATATTACTGCAGAAATACTTTAAAAAAATTCTGATTCACTTTGCAAACCATTGGCACACATCATAAATACAAGCTTCGAAAATGTGAACTTTCCTTTAAATTACAAAAAAACTATTATTACGCCCATTTTAAAATCTGGTGACCCCACTCTAAGCAATAATTATAGACCAACTTCTCTTACCTCAAATATAGCAAAAATATTTGAAAAAATTGTTAAAAAACAGATGTTTAAGTTTATAAAAGAAAATAATATATTAAGTGCACATCAGTATGGTTTTCGAGAAAATTTGAGTACCAAGATGCTATCGTAGAATTAACAACTGAAATATATGAATATTGTCACATTTTTGAAAACAAATCATCTAGTTCTTTTTGGCACATGAATACTTGTATTGGAAAAAAGAGATGACTATTGGCCGGGTGCATAGTTTGTTTATACTGTCAAACATAGGTAACCTGACCAAATCTAAAAAAAGTTAACTTTATTAAGTTTTTTGTTTATGCTAGTCGGGGTAAATTGCTCCGATTGTTTTTTCGACATAATTAAGTTAAATACTTAATGTAAGTTATTTTAATGAAATTATTTCTATTTTACAGTTCTAATGCAAGGCCCTACGCTATGTATCATCATTAATTTGTGACTTTGTTTTATAATAAAACGAAGTTACATATGATGCAATAAAACCATTATTACATTGTTTATTATTTGTTTGTGTGGTGTGAATACTAAAAAGCTTGTTTTCTTTGAGAGGTTTTTGTTGCGTCTACTAATAGATAAGTGGGCGTTCAAGTATTCCTTAACGCAATTTTGAAGATTTTTGACCCTCCCTCCCCCCTTAGTTTTTCTGTACCTCCCCTCTCCCCCACCCTAAGCATTACTTAACATCCAAAAATGACGATTTTTACCTAAAAGTCACAATTAAGTTGCGCAAAATACTGGAAAGTCTCTTAAATACCTTTGTTCTTGTTTTTATCACGATTGCGGTAATAAATAACACGAGATATTTCTAACTGGCAATACGTGCATATATTGATGAAAAATTATTTTCGTTAAGGATTTGTTTTTGGTGTGTTATGGCGCTACCTCCTTCTAACATTTCGGACAGCGTTGCAGTGTCCATCATCAGGGTAGATCCGGCAGACCAGCAGATGTGTGTATTGCATTTCAGACATGCGTATAGTGTTTACTTTATTTATTCATGTTGTTATTTTTAAAAATTTGGAAATTTGTATTACTTTTATCGGCCTTGTATTCCTTCCGGATCTCCACAATTTAACACTGTCTTACCTTTAATATACCTAAATGGATTTACAACACATACTTTTTTTTACATAAGCTCCACTGAAGAGGCCCTGAGGAAAGTAATTTTTCTAAGGTTTCCCTGTGGAGCAACTCTTTACTCCACTATGATTCATAAGCTGACTCATAGTTGAGTAAAACCTTTTTTATGTTCCGAATGCAGTTATTCAAGTTCTCAACAGGAAGATTTAAGAATCCACGGTATGATTCACAGAAGAGAAAAACCTTTTTCATATCCTGATTGCAACTATTCATGTTCTCAAAAGGGATATCTAAGAAGTTACTTGCTGACTCATAGTGGCGAAAAACCATTTTCATATTCCGACTGCAATTCCTCATGTACAACGAAGAGAAATCTAAAAATAACATGTTTACCCACAGTGGAGAAAAACCTTTTTCATGTCCTGACTGATAATGACTATTCTTCTTTTCGAAAAAAATAACTAACATGGGACTTGCTGACTCACAGTGATGAAAAACCTTTTAAATGCCCTACTGTGACTACTCATGCGCTACAAAACGGTATCCAAAAATTCTCATGTTTACCCACAGTTGTCAAAAACCTTTTTCTTGTCCCGACTGCAATTAAAGGAACTTCTTAGAAATCTTTTACTGACTCACAGTGACATAAAACCTTTAACATGTTTCTACTGCGATTATTCATGTTCTACAAAGAGGCACCAAAAAACTCATGTTTACCCACAGCGGATAGAAACCATTTTCTTGTCCCGAATGCAGCGCGATTCACAGTGGAGAAAAACCCTTTCATGTTCTGAGTGTAACTATGCATGTACTACTATAAAAAAATACTACAATAAGAGAAATAAAAAAATTGCATGTTTTCCCATGGTGGATAATAACATTTTTCGTGTCCTGACTGCAAATACAAATGCTCTACAAAATAACAACTGAAACGTTAAATATTTACCCACAGAGGAGAAAAATATTTTTCATGTCCCGAGTGCCACTATTCATGTTCTCAAAAGGGAATTCCAAGAACGCACTGGCTGATTCACAGTGGAGAGAAGCCTTTTTCGTGTTCAGACTTTAATTATTCATGTTCTTCAAAGGGAAGTCTTAAACATCAATTCTTTCAATCAGGAAGTTTTCTAGTAAGTGTACGTTTTTAAGGAATTTGGTCAATTTGAATACTGAAGAAGTTCAAAATAGGACTTCAAAATAGAAATCCAAAATATAAATTCAAAATAGTTCGTTGGGCCTTGCTGACAATAGTGTGGCTGGCGTGGGTGATGTTTTCATACGTAGCTAAAAATATAAAATACTTACTTATGACCAGTTCTTTATGAAAAGTCTAGGTTTAGTTTATGTGTATAATAACGAAAAGCGTTGTCGCTTTCTTCTTCGTGGCCGTCACCTTGAACTCTCGCATAATATCATTTATATGTTCCACAATTTTTTCTTTATTTTTTTTTTTCTTTTGCCGTTTTACAAATTTCTATGCATCTAATTTAATAATAACCCATTAATTAAATTATTAGGTACATATTTATGTTGCATTTCATGCTACGTATATCGACTGAACATTTCGATTTTAATTGGATGGAATTTTATTGTCTTTTTCTATTCTGTGATATATGTAATACTTCATACCGATCCTTTGAAGATGAAAATAATTCAAAATCGGTTCAGTGGTTGTAATAGTATTGGTAGCTGAATTAAGTCTCGCCCAGTGGTGTAGCTAGCATGGGTGGCACCCGGGGCGGATGACACCCCCCCCTCTATGAAAGTTGACTTGAGAAATTCAAAAACGCATCGGGGGGGGGGGGGGGGGGGGTGGCTAGAGAATTTCAGAATATAGGCTATTCCGCGACACAAAATGCGGGGCACTCCACGGGAAGCCATAGAGTTTCGAAAATATAAATAACAGACCGTGTTCATCTGTATGCAATATCTTGGTCGATTGGCACCCGGGGCGGTGCGCCCCCCCCCCCCTCGCTACACCACTGGTCTCGACTGGTGCATCTCACTTGCTGCTCATACTTACGACTCCTGAGACAGCTTCGAGATACCTATTTACCCATCCTAGTGTCCTTATATTGGCTTTATTACTGGCTACTAGAAATAAGAGAAAAAATAATAATTTATTGGTTGAAATTGGTTTGGAATTTAATCGAAACTGTATAACCATTTAATTGGACGACATCGGGTCTGAATTCCTCCAATGATTATTTCCATCCCTAAGGCAAAAGTCCTGATGCCCGGAAAAACGGAAATAATCAAATACAAAAGTCGTTCAGGAGTCATGATTGTTCATGAGCGAGTTTGAATTCCGTCTTGCACTTTGCCGATTTTTGGTTGGCTGTTCCCACAACCTTTTTTGAGAGCTGGATCCGCGCCTGTCAGACAACATAATGAGACGCGCGGAGCGGGCGCTGTCGCGTTCGTACACTTTGCCCGGTCAGATTCTAGGATCTCAGTTCCTGGAATTACGGGGAGACAAAAGGCTAGACCCGCTGTTCCCCTTTAAATAGAGCGCTGAAAGCTTTGGACCGGTAGAGTTCCAGCATCCGTCATCTCGTAAACATCTTTGCCTGCCCTGCCTCCCCGGTCGAACTGAAAATTGGATTTTTCTTCTTGCCCTGGCCGACTTTTCACCTCTGAAGACCAATACAATTACTCGATCGCCTTTTTAAAGGCGCAGGTTACCCCTCTGCTGCCCGCTACCTCCCTTTCTTCCTTTCTCCCTTTCCCTACATTTTCCCACCATTTTCCCTCTCCTTCTCCTTTCTTCTTCCTTTCTCCCTAGGCGTCGAAACGGCCGGCGCCGATCCCCCACACTTCATCGGCTGGTGTCTACAGTGTCCTTCCCGGACAATTCCCTTAGAATAAATAAAAAAGCACAAATAGACTTTAAAAAAATCAACAATTGACACCAATAAAATATTTTAACAATGATTGTGAGGGAGCGGGCCGGATCGGTAGAGACGGGACGAGAAATAAAAGTCGTCAGTCGATGTAATGAGTCAGTCTTTATTGAGCTACGTAGCGGAGGTCAAAGCGGAGCGGAGTGACAGTGGTGCCGTGAGTGTTGCTGCTGCGTTGCTGATGCGTGAAGATGGTCAAGAGACTACGGCGGTGAAGATCACTGGTCTTCAGGGAGTCGGAGTGTTGCTCTACACCATGGCGGTGTAGAAGTGACCTTGGTCCAGGCGGTCGACCGTCGTCGTGCTGACGAGGTATGGCGGCTGTGTGTCCTCTGAGTCGGCGCACACACGTGACGCAGGAAGGAACCTTGAGAGGCGATGAGGATGATCTCTGGCAGCGGAACGCGGTGGGTTCAAATGCCAGAGAACGGGTTGAGTCCCAAGCAGAAAGCGCGGCGGGCTTTATGTGCTGCGGACGATGTCATCTATAGAGGCGCGAAGGGCCGGACAGCGGATGGTGGTTGGAGAGGAGTCTTCGAAGGTGTTATGAAGATGTTCCTGGAGTCACACTGGACAAACGTTATTCACTTGCTTAGGACTGCGCGGACAAGTGCCTCGCGCAGACACGTACTTGGTCGCGGCACTGGTCGGACTGTGTTGCTTACTCGACCGATGAATGGAGACTAGGTACTGACTGACTGGAGCGGGCGAGTGAATCTGCTGCTTATATACTTGCGCGATCGGCAGAGTAGCTGGCTAGCGCGCCAGGTAATATTGGGTAAATTCAAGCAAAGCTGAGATATCGCTCGAACTTTCTGCTGGCATTTGTATAGCACAGCCTCACGTTCTAGGCCTTTCGCGTAAGTGGCGGAATTATTGGCCGCTGTAGGTAGACGTACCGGCTGGCGCGCGGTACCTTACGCTGTAGGTATTTCGTAGTGTGTTTCTCGCGCATTCGGTGGAGTCCAGTGGCAGCGCAATGAATTCACAATTGTAAAAAAAAACAGGATACCTGATCTTAAGCTCAACCTGTAAAATAATTCCTCCTCATGGACCCTTAAAAATTGAAAAGAACGACCTGTAAATCCTGATCCAGGAAAATATTTTGGGCTGTGCATTGATCAGCATTTGAAATTTAAACAGCATATAGAAAATCTGATGACATATTTTTTTTTTTTTTTTTTTTTAATTTTCTTTATTCATTATGTTTGTTACAGGATTTTTTTACATGGTATTTCGACTACCAAGCTAGGCAAATGCCCGTATTATGGTAGTCGAGATTCATAAGATATTAAGTATATAATATTAATAATCATCCATATATATGTAGATGAAAGTACAAACATATAGCATATCTATTATACTAGTATTAGGTACATGATCACATACAGGAAAGGAGTTAAACTAGGTGAATCTTGTATAAATAAAAATAAAATAGAATAACAAATAAAAATAAAAGTAACAAAATAATAATATTTTAAGGATAATAGAAATACAAAATAAGAATAGAAATACAAAATAAGAATAAATATGTAAATCATCTATACAGATGAACAATGATAGTCTTTGACCCCAAAAAACAAAAGCAAGTATTCCTAAGCAGCATGTGAAAATGGACGAACAATGTCAAAAAATATGAAAAAAAGCATCAGCATAAAATAAAGTTTTGGTTGAAAATTAATTTAGAGATAAGATTTTAGAGATAAGATTTTTTACTCTAGAAATATGAAAAAATAAGAACAGTTTTTAAGATGTAAGGCATTCTTTATAATATTTCCTTCCCCGAGTAAATAACCAGTTCTGTATATTAATGGCATAAAGATCAGCAGTTTTCGATGTCTTAATATCAATACTCAGTAAGTTGAACATTTTAGGCGCGATGTAAGAGAACTGTCGTTGGGCGAAAGCTGTTTTTGTTGGAGGAATTTTGCATTTTTGGTGTGATGAATAGCGGGTGTAAATATTTTGTTGAGTTTTGAGTGTTAGATCATTTTTCCTTAAGTGTATGAGAATTGTCTTAACGTATAATTGTCTAATGTCTAGGATTGCGAATTTTTTAAAAAGTGGCTCTGATGGGTGAGATGGGTGACATTTTAATATAATCCTTAGTAGCAGCTTTTGAATTAAGATCATGGGATATATAATTGAAGCTGCACAGCCTCCCCATCCCACGATACCGTATGTTGCTATTGATTGGAATAGTGCAAAATATATGCATCTAATTGTTTGAAGTTTCAGGATTGATCTGAGAGAGAGAAATATATAGCACAATTTGCGGAGTCTTTTTGTTGTAAAATTGACATGGTCCTCCCAACGCAGTTGGTCATCTATAACAATCCCCAGATATTTAATTTGGTCAGATTTTTTTAGGTTGGTACATGAGCAATTATTGTGGGGAGGCGTAGGGGTAATATGGTTCTGTGAGCATGAGTGAATGATAAGATTAGGACAGTTTTGAGGAGGAGTGACTTTACGTATGGAGAAAAGTAAATATTTTGTTTTGTCAACATTAAGAGTCAGAAGGTTGTCATCTAACCAATGTTTTATTTTATTAAGGCCCTTATTTGCTTTTTCCATAGTTGAGTTCCAATTTTCAGCTTCAAAGATGATTACCGTATCATCGGCAAAGGATATTATAGTTCCATCAATTTCCAAGTTACATAAAGTGTTAATATATATTAGAAAAAGAAGTGGGCCTAATACACTGCCTTGAGGCACACCGTACGTGATTGGTAAACTTGTACTTCTGTATTCTTTAGCAGAATTTACAAGAGACGATTGTGACCTATTTGTTAGATAGTTCTCAAACCATTTGAGGGGAGTACCTTTTATTCCTACCTGAAGGAGTTTCTTCAAAAGTATGCGGTGAGAGACAGTATCAAAGGCTTTGGCTAGATCCAAGAAAACAGCGAGGGGCTTGCGGCCTTTATCAAGGTTATCAGAGATTGCTTTTGTAAAAGTTGCAATTGCATCTGCGGCACTACGATCTTTGCGGAAGCCATATTGATTTCCTGACAAAATGTCATTGTCTTCAAAAAATTTGTATAGCCTTCGCTTTACCGTTTTTTCAATTATTTTTGATATCGGACTCAGCAAGGATATTGGTCTATAGTTATTCACTGATGATCTGTCCCCTGATTTATAGATAGGAATAATTGTTGAGTGTTTTAAAGAATTTGGGAAGAGGCCAGTTTGAAAGCTTAGATTTATGATATGTTTAAGGGGCTTAGTGATGATTGGTTTGAGGTGTTTAATCAATTTAGTGGATATATTGTCGATTCCAGTTGAATGTGTGTTTTTGAGTGATGAAATAATTTCAGTGATTTCTTGTTCTGTGGTAGGAGTGAGATTAAATGGATCATAGCTAAGATTATCGATCGATATATTATTTGCAAGGTTAAATTCTGACATTCCGTTTTTATTTAAAATATTATTTGCTAAGTCTGATCCGACTGTGGAGAAGAATTTATTGAAATGATTTGCGATTTTTTCTGGATGATTTGTTGTATCTAGTGTTTGGTCTGCAATGTTTATTTTATTTATAGGTGCGGTAGTTTTGTTGGTATAGCAAATCTCTTTGACAATATTCCAGATTTGTTTATTGTCATTGGCAGCTTCCTTGATCTGTTTTCTATAGTATTCGTCTCTAACTCTACAGATTATTTTTTTACAAGCATTTCTGTATCTTTTGTAAAATAGGAGAGATTCGTGATTATTGGGATTGTTTTTACAAAATTTGTGAAGTTTATTACGCTTGTGAATACAGTGTAGAATGCCATTTGTTATCCAAGGCTTAAGTTTAATTTTGCGACTACTTTGGTTGTTGTTAGTGTTGGATGTGGAACTTTTTAAATGGTTATGTATGGTGTCGATAAGAAATTCGCACGCTATGTTTGGATCGGTGAATTTATAGAAATTTGACCAGTTTTCCTTGGAAACCAGTTTGAATAGCGTGTCATAGCAGATTTTCTTCGTGGGTATTTTAGATGTAGGTAATTTTTTAATAAAATGTGAAAGGGAGGTGATAGTAGCATAATGGTCTGTAACCGTGCATTGGTATACGAGAGATTTGGTATTCAATTTACATTTAGCAAAGACATGGTCAATGCAACTGGCGCATAATTCTGTTACCCGAGTGGGGGCCGTAATAGCTGGAATAAAACCTTGTAGAGTTAGTAAGTTCATGTACTCATTTGCTTGGGGATGCATCGTATTTATGATATTAATATTAAGGTCATCAATAACAAGTACATTTTCACAATCCCTCATACACGATAAGGATTGATTAAGTGAGTTTAAGAATGGTGTTATATTAGACTCACTCGGTGATCGGTATATAGATAATATCGTTACGCTATTTTCTATTTCGAGTTTAAGACAATTTGAATTTGTGATTGAGATTTCTTTAACAGAGTGTTGTATGTGATTTTTGATGTATATGATTACGCCATCATTTTGAGATTTATTATTCTGTGTGTTGTATTGGTTATAGTCTTTTATAGTTTTTGGAATAAAGTTATCTTTGATCCAGCATTCGGTCAGAATAAGTAAGTCAAAATCTGAATCAAGGTCTGTGAGTAGTATAATGAGTTCATTGAAATTTTTATTAATTGATCTGATATTCATGGAGAATATTTTAAGGTTAGATTGATTTAAGATTTGTCGGACTTCTGTAGCATTATTTGTTTCGGTACATGGAATCTGTGAGATATTGTCTAATACATTTGTTATGTCTTCCATTTTTTTAAATTACTAAAGTATGAACTAATAATGTGCCAAAAATGTAGTTCGGTATAGGTAACAGCAAATTAATAATATAGTAAGTAAAAAAGTATATATATATATATATGTAGAGTTGGTTGCAAAAGTCGTTAAAAAGTTGGTTGTTAAGTCTTCCATTTATATATTTTTTTATCTTTGCGTTAATTGGTAATTGTAGAGAGGCAGTAATAGTGGTGACTTTGAAAGTAATGCAGGGATTAAGTTGTTGTAGAGACAAAGTGTGAAGATATAATTTATACCGGGTTATTTTAAAATTAGGAGTATATAAATAAGTATCGGAAGCGATGGTTAAAAGTATACGTGGAACACAGGGAATTTTAAATACAGATTTAGCGATAAAGACTGTGTTTATAATTAAAAACAAGAAATGTTTAAGTATAGAGAGAAAAAAATATTTCCAAAAATATCTATTGCTGGCAGAACTAAAAACAATAAAATTTGCGAAGGTAGTTTCACTCTTGATAGTACTTTTAGTTATATTATTTTGAGTGATTGTTTCAATGTTTTGAATATTGATAAAATAAATTGAACCATGGGTTTCTGTTGTAGGTAATAGTTGGGAAGGATTTTGACTGTTATTCAAAGCGATAGCAATAATAGTAATAACAGTGACCTTCATAATGGTTACAGTAACATAAAAAGCAGTAAAAGTGTTCTTTGTAATCAGTGCAGTTATAAAATTCTGACATATGGAGTTAATATCAAAAATACAAAATTTATCTTTGTTAGTACTAGAACTATATGAAATGTTTAATAGAAATTTTAAAAAAGGTTTGATGATAACAATAATGTTTGTGGATAAAAATAAATTATAGTTTAGTGATGCATGAAAAAAATATTTCCAAAAGTATCTATTTTTGATAAACCCATAATTATTAGACTTTAAAAAGTAAGTTTCACTCCTGATGATAATTTGAGTAATACATGCATGTTGCACATGATAACAGTTACAGTAATATATAATAGTTGCATGTTGCATACAGATAATAATAACATGTAGAGTATTATTAAGGTAAATTGTGCCATTTGTTTTTGATGTCAGTAGTAGTAAAAATGGATTTTGACAGTTACTCAGAGCAATGACAAAAATACATAGTTCGGTGACCTTTATAATAATAGCAGATTTTTTTTTACAATTTGAAGCCATTTCAAAAATACGAGATTTAAATATGTTAGTACTGAAACTACATTTATTTTTTAAGTAAATAATAGTATTGTCAGAGAATCTTATTTTTGTAAAGTTTTTTGAAAAGAAGTTAACTTTATAGTAATAATAATCTATAATTGTGGTATTATAATTTATATGGGAGAGAGAAGTAACTGATTTCATAATATTGTTGAAACTCGAGAAAGATAAATTAAAGACAAGTAGATTATCAAAATAGTATGCGAAGTAGAGTTTATAAAATGTTGGGGGTGGGCGATAAAAGATGTTTATTTTTTTCGTTGATGTGTAGAACAGGCGTCCCAATGTCTTTTCGTACATACACCTTCCCGTCTCGGATCCAGGCGAATTTGAAGATGTTGTCCCGTAAAGCCTTCCGAGCAAGAAACCAGAGATGTTTAGCGCGAAATGTTAAGTGTTCGTTGATGTAAATCTGGTAGTGAGTTCCTGACATTCCTATAAGCGTAGTATTAAGTTAATTGTCTCTATTTGTAGATTTTTTGTTGAAGGCTTTGATGTCGTTAAGGAAGTTCTCACGGTCGATGGTAGTTTTAAATCTTAATATTATAGGCCTATGTTGTTCTTTATTGGTTTTTTGGGTGACACGGTATGCTGTATCTACGTTGTTGAGTTCCGTGTTGGCATCAGTTGTTTTTTTAATGTTAAAAATGATGTTTTTTAGATTTTCTCCATTTATTTCAGGGATTCCCCTGATTTCCACGTTTTTCGCTCTATTTTCTCTCTCAATTTGTTCGAATTGACCTTCTAGTTGTTCTAAGCGATTTTCGAGGTCAGAATTTTTTTTTTCTAATTTTATATTTGCATCTTCTAGTTCATGTACTCATGTAAGAATGTAATTTCATGATGCCAGCACTCAAATCCCCAAAGTTTCATCGCAATCGGATGAATGGTTTAGCAACGCATAAGCATCTTACCATATATATATATACAAACCCAGAAACAAACATACTTTGATTTTTTTAATAAATTAGATTGATTTTTACTTACCGTTTTGTAATTTTTTAAAAACATTATGAACAAAATGTAAAAGCCCCATGGGCGTAAAAAAGCGTAAGCAAAAAAAAAGGTTTTATTCCGGGATGTGGGGAGGATAGTGTAAATTCACACGTAACATATAGTTATAGTTATACATACGAGTCTAAAGAAACTGTAAGACATCTTGGTATACAGGGTGTCCCAAATGAACGCAGACCTTTACTTTTGTTCTGTACCGCAGACACTAGGCATAAAAGGACAATGCACTCAGCTTCAATCAAAGGACGCTAACATAACCCGTCGATCGGTATTTTCCGCGGATAAGAACAAAGATTTGACTGATGTACATTTACTAACCGTTTAAGAAACCAGCACATATCTTGTCAGCCGTGATGTATTCCTCGGTGTGGTGTTTCTTGTATTCGGTGAGGCACGCTTGATTGTCGATGACGGGGACACGCAGCACACGCAACTCATCGGACAACTCCCCTTCTTCCGTCACTCCCCAACCAGCAAACTGGAATCAGTTAACAATATATATATATATATATATATATATATATATATATATATATATATATATATATATACATATATATATTTATCTCCTCACGTACTTTGTTGATCTTGCGCGACGGTACACCAGTTTTTTGTTGATTCGTTTGAGTTTGTTGATCTATCCGGATTTGTTGATCCGTTACCGAAGCTGGCATACATATCCTGATCCATGTGGATCAACTTTTGTCATCAAGATTTACCTGTAAGCCAAGCCCATTTTTAGGTGGCTTATGCATTTTACACGTTTTTATTTGTTGATCCATATATATGCCAAGTTTTGACCGCGAACTGTGCGCAATGCAAATGAAAAGTTCTATGCGCATCTGTCGTATTGTTCTCGACACGAAGCGAACGCGATTTCCGACAAATGTTTTCAACAAATAGGGCGGCGTTTTTAGCCAAGCTAGTACAATAGTTGAATCTGTAAATAGAAAAACGTTTTCTATCTGTTCAGTAAATTTCACAGATGACATAATATACTGTATAAGTTTTGTGAGGAGTACAGCTCCGCAAAATTCTAATCGTGGAATTGACAAGGTTTTCAAAGGAGCGACCTTCAATTTCCCCATTAAAATGTGAGTGGTATTGTTACTACGCTCTAATAAATACACCACTGCAACATAACAGACGAACATCAAGCAAGGGAAATATTCTTCAATAAATATAAGCGAGAAGCAAGAATGGTACCAAGATAAAACAAGATTTAAGTGACCTGCAAAGACAACAAATATCTGACTTATGGAAAGATTTTGATACAAGGAAAGCTAACGGGGAAACTAATATTACAATAAAATATATTAACTCTCTTCCAAAAATTGTTACAAGTATTCCAAAAAACTGATACATCATCTAAAATTGTTTGGATACTACCAAAACGTTCGCGGGATGAAAACAAAATTAAAATATCTTAAAACAATCTCTCCCACCATTCCACACGATATTTTATTATTAACGGAAACTTGGCTAAATGAGGATGTTAGTTCATCGGAATTGGGCCTCAATCATAAAAACATTTATCGTCGTGACCGTAACAGCACTACAAGCAATAAATCAAAAGGAGGCGGTGTAATGGTGGCGTATCCAAAAAAATATCACCCAGCAAATTACCAGTTAAGCACAAAAACGTTGAACAGATATTTGTAATGCTAAATATTTCATCCAGTAAAATTATTATCGCTTGTACGTATATTCCACCAATGTCAGATCTACAAATATACAAGAACCACAACGAGGATGTAGAGATACTGAAATATAAATATCCTAAAGCGAAATTTATAATTGCTGGCGATTACAATCTACCGAACTGGTCCTGCGATATTAACAATGAAGTGGTTGTTAACGAAACAGAAGTACAGTGTGCAAAATCAAAGGAAATGCTGGAGATGTCTTTCTTCCTAGGACTAACACAGTTAAATAAAGAGCATAACTCTAATAATCGAATGCTTGACTTAGTATTTTCTAGTAACTCAAATACAGTAGTGGAACAATCGGACGAACTGTAATTACCTCTTGATCATCATCACCCGGCTTTAGACATTATTATTACTAATGATTCTAGAAATTTGCAGAACTTTAAAACTTCATCATACAATTTTACTAAAGCTGACTACACAAATATTGTTGATTATCTTGACCATTTAGATTGGTCATTTTTAGAGGCTGGTAATGATATAACTGATCAAGTACAACAATTTTATTCATTCTTGAACACTTCGAAAGAACTTTATGTTCCTAAAATTAATTTTAAGGCCTCTCATTATCCCATATGGTTTTCAAATAAATTAAAAGAGTTAATATACAATAAAAAACAATTGCACAAATTATATAATCAATCTATAAACGTTATTGATTATATAAATTTGACCAACTTAAGAAGGCAATGCAAAGACTTATCCAGAAAATGTTACATTGATTATGTAAGTTTAATGGAAAAGGAGGTTCGTCATAACGTAAAAAGATTATGGAATTTTTTTAATGCTCAGAGAAAGAATGATTGTAGTTTACCAAATACTATGTATCTTAATAACAAATGTACTGACAGTACCGAAGGCATAGTCAATCTTTTTGCAGATTCATTTAAAAGTGTTTATGACACGGATATTCTTGATAGTGAGATCCCTAAAGATATATTTGTTGAAGAATTGCTTAATTTAAGCCATTGTTTCATTGAAAAATCTGCAATAGAAAAAGGTATAAAAGCATTAGATTCTAATAAATCTGCTGGACCGGATGGTTTTCCTCCAATATATTTAAAATCTTGTATAAACAGTTTGACTTTCCCATTATTCATATTATTTAACAAGTCTTTAGCATCAGTGTGTTTTCCAGATCAGTGGAAAAAAAGCTTTTTAACGCCTATTCACAAAAAGGGTGATAAAAGCGATGTATCAAACTACAGACCAATATGTATATTGTCCGCTATTCCCAAACTGTTTGAATCATTAGTCCTAGGTGTCTTTAAAAAACAAATCAATAATATAATTGTCCCCAATCAGCACGGTTTTATCACATTGTTTCGGCTAATTCGTCTTCCGGATTAGTCAACATTGAAGGCGTTTCTTTAATTTCCCAAAATTTCCTAAGATCATCGCTCAAGGAATTTGTCCCAACAAACAATGACAAAGGCGTTTGAAATGATGAATTATCTAATTTTCCCATTAGAATGTAACCGAAAATGCTATTAACTGCACAAGGATACCCACGAATTATTTCATGTCTACCATTAAATATATCCAAGTATATGTCAGCACCTAACAGAATGTCTATTGGGCCTGATTTGTCGTAAGATTCATCAGCTAATTTAAAATGATTAAATTGTAACGTCACACTCAATGGTAAATCATATGACGGAAGATTAGAAGTGATTTCCGTAATCACAATAGTTTGACAATGAAAAATAGGCCCCTTTTTATTTTTAGGTTTTATAAAACATTTTGTTGTAGCATAACAAGAATTTATACTACAATTACCTAAACCGTTAAGTGGAATTCGATTTGCTTTTATTGACAAACCGAGAAGCTTGGCGCATCTTTCTGTAATTAAAGATACCTGACTCCCACTGTCTATAACCGCACGGATAGGTAGATACTCATTATTTTTGCTACGAACTTCAAGTTGAATTGTACCCAGTAATATAGTAGATACGCACGGCGCATTCTGTAAAACTATTGCGGCTAGGGTTGTACCCGCATTATTTAATTCGTTATTACCCGGTGGTTCGGCGGCCATATGCAACATTGAATGGTGTTTTTTATTACAAAACTGGCATGAAAACTTTGAAACATAATCTTTAATATGGTGCTGTTTCAAACAATTGAAACAACGGTTTAAATTTTTAATTAACTTAATGTGATAACCGTGGCCGGTTATATACATTACTCTGGACTCCTTGTGGTGGATCCAGATTCCTCTTGATGATGACCTCAGTGGGATGCAATAATAAGAATGTGGGTAGACTATTACTGTTTATTCCGAGGTCGTACAGAGGTGCTTCGTAGGAAGCCTAAATGCAAAGAGAGGACGAGTAGACAACATTCACGCCTTTTATACGTTCCGCATGCTGTCTCACTCATACACGCATGTCTCTTTCATACTGCAAGACATACGTTCACTACATCCCTCCACACTTAAATCTGAAGACAGTTACACAACATGATGCGGATAATTATTTACAATACATACAATATTCCAATATTTACAATGTAAGTAATTCATTTATCTCATGTTGAGTCGAGAGCTGAGTCCTGTCTTCATTGACTCATCTGTGTGTCCGTGGTCGAAGTCGGTCCTTCCAATTTCCCGACGTGGAAGCCACTGGATCACTGGAGCTGGAAGGAGAAGTCTGTCATCCGGCACAAAGCTGGAGACATCGTAATCGTCATACGACAGTCTCTTCATCTCAGACGCGATATAAGGATTGCTGGGTTTCTTTTCCCATGATACACACAATTTAGACAACTGATCAAAATGCCTTTTCCAATACATAAGTTTACCATTTAATTTTACTTCAATTAAATAAACTTTTTTACCTAATTGTTTGTTTACCTTCCCTGGTACCCATTTATCCTTATTTTGATTCTTAAAATCCCTTACCATTACATTTTGATCAACTGAAAATCCCTTGGATTGTTTATTATTTCTCTTGTAATAATATTTCTGATTTTCCTGACACTTATCTCTCCCCCCTCTCGGTACAAAATTGTTTAAATTTGACCTTAATTTCTTTCCAAATTCAAAAGTTATGTTCCTCGGATTGCAGAATTTTGGTTCCACATTCCCATTTAATTTTAATTGCACTTTACATTTATTAAAACTACCCACTTTCTCCGAAAAAACCTCCTGGAATTTTCGAATTTTTTTATTCCATTCTCAAATACACTGTGAGAAAAAATTTCACTACCCTCCTGGGATGAAATTGATTGCAAATCACTTTTATCTAAGTCACTTCTATCATTCTCCAAGACATTGTGAGAAAAAATTTCACTACCCTCCTGGGATGAAATTGATTGTAACCCCGTGAATCCAATATTAAATTTATTTATAAAGTCACGACCTAGAACCGTAGTTGATCCATTTTTAACTACACAAAATTCTAACATTTCTCTATAACCGTTATAATCAACTAATAATGAAATACAACCCAATAAATTCAACTTACAATTAGTGTAACCCATCAAGGTTAAATTCTTTGGTTTTAAATCCAAATGTTTGAAGTGTTTAACATAATCTAGATCTGTTAATATCGAAACTGCCGATCCTGTATCCAAGAATCCGTTAAAAATCACATTGTTCACTATGATTTTGCACATAATTGGGTCACAGTTCACAGCCTGTACCACTAACTTCTTCTTACTTCCCTGCGTATTCACAAACACAGAAGAAATAACCTTTTTACTCAACCCGCGACATATTTTACTAATGTGACCTTTGCCTTTACACTTAAAACAAATTACTTCGTTAAATTTACAGTTTATCGACTCATGATAACTGCCGCAATGTTTACATCTAGTTCGGTTCCTAAATGTAACATTATTATTTGTAGGTCTACCCGCCGAATTATTTTCCGGTAACCCAACTTTTCGTTTATTTTTAGCAATCAAATTTACACTTTCCGTTTTAATTGATTTATTAATTACCTCGAACGAATCCATGGCAATAGCACATTCTATTACCTTTTTTAATGAAAAACTTTCAGCCTCGATGAATAATTTCTCCTTAATACGACCAACTCGAAGACCGGTGATAAAAACATCTTTTAAATTACTTTCAAGTCTGTCTTCGAATTTGCAAAATCTAACAAGATTTCGTAAACGTGCTATGAAGTCGTTCACAGATTCTGTCTCTTTCTGTCTCGCAGCAAAAAAAATTTCGCGCTCCTTGAACACATTTCTTTTGATACCTACATGATTCTCTAGTAATAACAATACATTTTCGACCGTAAAATCTGTAATTTTTTTAGGAAAACACAAATCAATCAATAAATCTATTGTCTCTGTGTGTAAATGGGATATTAAGACCGCTCTCTTTTTCTCTACCGAATTTAATTTGTCATCATTGACGAGGATGAACTGTTCGTACTGAAGGACGAATGTCTCCAGCTTGTCCCTCAAATGACAAAACCTGGGCAGTTCTCCTCCCTCCATTTCCACACAGATGCAATCAATTAAAAAAACAGAAAAAATTGCAAACAGCACTCAACTCACGACTCTGATGACTGGATGCTGCCCGATCTCGCCCTTCCGCGACCCGTCTCTCGCTCCTGAACCCTAGTCATCCTTCTATGCGCCTTCCGTGAGGTCTGCACCAGGTCCTAGCTCTTCTCCTGAAGATCCGGAACTGCAGTATCTACGCCTTACGCGAATACTCCTCCAGGGCCTTGATGTTTCCAGGATGCTTCTTCTGCTGCTCTTGCTTCCTTCCTTGATGTTCCTTTTCAGCTGCCCAAATGAGATAATTTGGCTGCTCGTGGTTCCTTTTCCGACCGCGCCAAATGTGATGATTTGGCTGCCCGTGGTTCCTTTTTCAGACCGCGCCAAATGTTACAATTTGGCTGCCCGTGGTACTTTTTACGACCGCGCCAAATGTGATGATTTGGCTGCCCGTGGTTCCTTTTTCAGCTGCGCCAAATGTGATAACCGTGGCCGGTTATATACATTACTCTGGACTCCTTGTGGTGGATCCAGATTCCTCTTGATGATGACCTCAGTGGGATGCAATAATAAGAATGTGGGTAGACTATTACTGTTTATTCCGAGGTCGTACAGAGGTGCTTCGTAGGAAGCCTAAATGCAAAGAGAGGACGAGTAGACAACATTCACGCCTTTTATACGTTCCGCATGCTGTCTCACTCATACACGCATGTCTCTTTCATACTGCAAGACATACGTTCACTACACTTAATGATGTAAAAGTTGCACATTTATAAAGAAAATGTGAACCTTGACATAACGGACAACGAATGTTATTATCCTTATTTGCCCTTAACAACGTTTTCAATGAATCTTTTTTCTCTTTTGTTGTACGTGAAGATGACATCTCCAACATGCGTGATTGATTCCTAAGAAACCCGAAAATTGAATCTGACCCTGGAATCTCCTCGTCAGCTAATTTAGATTCAAACTATCGTTTTGTTGTCGGATTCATCGCTCTTATAATAATGTGACCCACGAATTTATCAAGGATATCTTCTACTTTCATCGCATTTATTGCGGCATAATTCTCCTGAAAATTACTTAATATACGTGCTATACCTGCCGCTGACTCGGTTTGTAGGCATTTGAAATTAAGAATTTCATCAAAGTAATTCGTAAAAAGCATTCTAGAATTTTGATATTGATTTACCAGAATATTCCAGGCTATGTCATAGTTTTCTTCAATAAGAGGCAATTATTTTATAAGTCCCAGTGCCGGCCCTGTAATTACCGACAAAAGGTAATGAAATTTTTCTACATTTGTGTACGCATTATTATTGTGTATAATATTTTTAAATAAGGAATGAAATGTACACCAATTTTTTATGTCACTGTCAAAAGTAGGTAACTTTATTATTGGAGCACGAACCGTTGAATTATTTGGCGTTTTAACAATTGAATTTTCTAAACTACTACTGATAGCGTTTTTAGTTTGCATTATATCAAAATACCATTCATCTACTTTATTAGCAATCACTCCTAAATCAGACATTTCTTTCACTTCGTCTAACTCCAATAATTGTTCTTCAATCTCCTTTTGGACCCATTCAAATTCCTGTAACCACTCTTTTATCTTTTCACATCTAGCCAGAAATGTATCTTTTTTCTTGCTATCATCGTAAATGTTAGCTATAAGCTCATATGTTACACGAATACTCGAAATTATCCGGTCACATCGGTTTTTTAACAAAACTAATTTTTTCTCCGCCATTGTTACGACAAAAAAATATATTTATGAAGAATTGAATTATGTTCATTTCTTCTTCTTTGCGTGCCGTATCAGGTCCCCCCGACGTTGGCGATCACTCTTGAGAATGTCTCTCTGTCTTGCGCTGCCCGGAATAGCTCCTCCACACTTCTAATGCCGGTCCACTCTCGTATATTACGCAGCCAAGACATTTGTCTCCTACCAGGCCCTTGGCGACCCTCTATCTTGCCTTTCAATATCAAATGGGCAAGTGATACTTCTCCCCTCGAAGTATATGACCCAGATATGAAATCTTCCTGATTTTTATTAATGTAAGCAGTTCTCTATCTGCTCTAGCCCGCCTGAGAATTTCTGTGTTGGTGATCATGTCGGTCCATGGGACCTTGAGGATTCTCCGGTGAAGCCACATTTAAAAAGCCTCTAACCTGTTCATGGTATTTACTTTCAAGGTCCATGTTTCACATCCATAGAGCAAGACCGACCACACATAACATTTTAGCATTCTCTGCCTTAGTTTTAAGCCGATTTTGTCATTGCAGAAGAGGGATTTCATTTTAATAAAGGCAGTTCTTGCTGCTTCAATTCTGCATCTAACCTCCACATCTGGGTCAAGAGTCTCCGTGAGAATACTGCCGAGGTATCTAAATCTTTCCACCTTTTCGACATTGCAACCATTTAACAGTATCACTGATTCAGAGTGATCTAGTCGTCCAAATGTCCATTTAGTTTTATTGACGTTGATTGTTAGGCCCAGTTGCTCACCAGCATTATTAACAAGATTTAATAGGTCTTGGAGGTCATCGATACAGTCAGCTAGTAATACAGTATCATCTGCGTATCTTATGTTATTAATGACAACTCCGTTGATCTTCAAGCCCTTATCAGTATTACTTAGGGCTCTTTTAAAGACATAGTTGGAATAGAGATTAAACAATAGTGGCGACAGGATACAGCCTTGTCGTACTCCATGCTGAATGGCAATTGCATTAGATATCTCATTCCCATGTCTTATATTTGATGTTTGGAACCAATACAGGTTTTTAATGAAATTCTGGTCTTTGGTGTCAACGTTACAATCCGCAAGCATTTTCATTAGGTCAGCATGTTTTACGCTGTCAAATGCCTTTTCGTAGTCAATAAAACAGGCAAAGACTTCCTTTCTTTGGTCACGACACTTTTGCAATAGTACGTCGATAGACAATAATGCTTCACGCGTCCCGAACGCATTTCTGAAGCCAAACTGAGTGTCATCCAAGTCCTGCTCGCACTTATTGCGTATCCTGGCATGTATTATTTTAAGGAATAATTTAAGGACATGACTCATCAGGCTTATTAATCGATAGTCACTGCACTTCTTAGGGTATTGTTTTTTAGGCAATGTCACGAAGGTGGATTTTAGCCAATCTTGGGGTATATTCCCTGTGTCATATATGGAGTTAAATAACCTCAACAGGTAGTCAACATTTTCATCATTAAAGAGCTTCAACACCTCAACTGGAATATCGTCTGGTCCGCACGCTTTTCTATTGTCTGAAGTCTTTAACGCATGAAGAATTTCTGATTTTAAAATCGATGGTCCATGCAATTGATCATTAGGAATATTAATATCCGGTCTAATATCTTTGAATGTATCATGAATATACTTTTCCCATGTTTGTAGAATATCTTTTTCATCCAATATTAATTTATTGGAATCGTCAACTAAACATGATGGAGTAATTCTTCTAGAAGTGCCCGTAATTTCCTTCAATTTTTTGTGAAGTTTGAATGCATTGTGATTACGACTGTATGACTCTAGTTCTTCACACTGTGACTTCATCCATTCTTCTTTGGCTTTTTTAATTTCACGTCTAATCGTTCTTTGTAAGTTTTTATATTGTGTCTCATTATGTTTGTGTTTACGTCTCTGATCCATTAAGTTCAAAATGTGGTCAGTCATCCAATTCTTTTTTCTAATTTGCTTATCAGCTTTCAAATTTGTATCACAGGTTTCACATATAACTGACTTAAGGTTATCCCATTGTGTTTGTATTTCTATCGATGGATCACAAGGGAGTAGCTTAATATTATCGTTCAAAGTCTGAGATACCTTATTTCTGACCACTTCTTCGTGGAGTTTCGAGATATCCATTTTAATTTTGTTTTTGGTCATTTTTATTTGTTTTAAGCGTAAAACAATATCGGCAGTTAACAAAAAATGGTCAGGACCAATGTCCGCACCAGGGTACGTGGTAACTCTTTACAGAGTTCCTGAATCTATGGTCTACTAACACATAGTCTATTTGGTTCCTGACAATATCATAGATTGTTCCATCCTGAGGTGATCTCCATGTATAAAGCCTTCTTTTCGGGAGTTTAAACCAGGTATTTAATACAACCATATTTTTATCCTGGCAGAATTCGTATAGTCTATCACCTCTTTGATTGCTTATGTCTAAGCCATATTCACCAACTATATGAGAGCGGCGACCTTCGTCAATTTTGGCATTTAAATCTCCAATGACAAAATTGAATTTTCCTCCTTTCAAACTTTGCAATGTACTGGCTAGTGAGTCATAAAAAGATTCCACATCACCATCATATCTCACTTCCGCTGTTGGTGCGTACACTTGAATAATATTAATGTTGATGGGTTGACAGTGTAATTGTAATAATATTATTCTGTCCGAGATGGGTACAAAATTCTTAACAAATTTTACATACTTCTCCATGACAAATATAGCAACTCCGTTTCGACGGTTTCTTTCCTGTGGGTCACTTCCTGAGTAGTATAGATTTCCCTTCTCATGTTGGTGTATGCCGCTGCCAGTCCATCTCAGTTCACTAATTCCAAGGATATCTACTTTTAATCTTTCCATTTCCTGTATCGTATTATCCAATTTACCGCTGTATAAACTTCTAACATTCCATGTTCCCTTAATGTATTCCCTTAATGTGTTCCCTTATATTCACTTAATGTTCACATAATTTGTAAGCAGTAAGGTATTTTTTCACTACCTATAGAACATTTGCACACAGCACGGCTGATGCGAATTTCACAGATCAACTTTCATGAACAATTTAATCCTGATGTATATTAAATTTATATATATTAAATTTATCAAAATTTTAAATTTATCTAGGCTCGAATCGACCAAATTTTGGGGTTTTACAAGGTACCCGCAAAGCGGAAGAAAGGAAAAGTGAGGAATGCCGACTTACCTTCAGATTTTCTCCCTTCGCTTGTCTACTTTTCAGATCCGCTGGTTCTTTTTTTTATTCACTTAGGATTTTTACTTTCATAAAAAATGTTCGATACAATAGCTCCGTATTCAACATATGTGTTGACAGGAATGTGGGTAATTTGCAACTGAACAATGTGATGCTTGATTGTATCTGGTCGGTATGGTGGGTAGGAAAAAATAGGATTTGTTGGGTAGGAATAATTATGATTTGTTGGGTAGGAACTAGAAGGATTGGTAGGTAGAAATTAAAAGTTGGAAAAATAAAGGTAAAGGAGCAATGCCAGGCACCAACAGCTGTCTATTGACCTTTTCGATCCTCTTCTGCGTAGCTTTGCAGGATTTACGTGTATTTTAACGGTTGTTGATGTATTTTCTAAATATACCTGGATTTTTCTGCCGATTTTTACTCCTTCAAGGCTGTCGCAAAATTCTAATTTTTTTGGTTAAACGAAGCTACATTTATTTGTTTTGAACGAATCTAGACCTCCAGTGTCCTGCATACTAGAAAGCAGTATGCCAGTGCTTAACAGGAAAAACATAACACAACAAATCAGGTTAGTATTTAGCGGGGGTGAGGTTAGTCTGAATCTTGGTGGCGGATGCGTCTGCCACCAACTGCATAACAGGCTAGATCTGGAGAGACCTTTGACCTTTCCAGCAGGACCCTCTCGGATCATCACCTGGAACCGCAGTGGGAGGGATAAATTCATACGCCCGTCACTCCTGGAGACACTGACTCCCAGATTCTTACCCATGTGGAGTAAATACAGATATAAATATAAATTTACCTTTCCTTCGCTCCCGACGGTCAGCTGATTGTTATCAAACCATTGATTTCCCAAGTCCCAACAAACGGGGCTTATTTTGTTTGAAAATTCCAAAGGAGTTTCCAAAATGATTAGAGCCAAATCATTTTGATACTGGTTCTGATCCCCCCTATACCAATCATGGACTCGGATCTGCCGCACCTGGAATAAAGACAAAAAACAAGTTAGTCTATAATACATGTTTGTGAGTCTCATCCCGCCTAAGAAATTTGTGAAAACCTTTGAATGACATAATAGTAATTGATGAAGGAAGAGCCCTAGGCCCTAGGGCCCTAGGGTATAAGGGGAAAACTAGTGAAAAAAATAGTTAGAAAAAACTAACTAGACTAACATCTCATCTCAGTTTAGGAGGCGGGTATGGGTACCGCCTCCTTAACCAAGCCTTTGCAATAGGTCACTTCAAGTGGCAAGCTCCGGCCGGTGATCTAGATTCCTGGTGCCTAGGGTCATGACGTGATTGGTGGAGGGAGACCTTTTTACCTCTCCAGCAGGACTCTCGACCCATCGCTTTGCACCACAGTAGGAGGAATTAATTCATCCGTCACTCCTGGACATACTAACCCCAGATTCCTACCCGCCCTTTATACCTTTTTGATTTCCAGATCTTCCACTCCTTCCTTTTATTAGAAAAAACATTTCACATTTTCCCATGGGCCATGGGCCTCGAGGGAAATTATTTACCTCGGGCCTCCTGCGTGGAGCAAACGTAAAAAAAGAACCGAAAAAAGCAATTTGTTTTATGAACTTATTCTCATCAAATAAAAGTTTGAAAAAATATTGGAGCCGGGTCCATGCTTCGGTGCATTTTAAAAGACAATGAACAGCTGATAGTTACTCCTACCGACCTTCTTCCAAATTTGTCCTAAAAGATACCCTTTGCACCACTAGTTTCTGGATACCACGAAAAGTTTTTGTGTAAAACATAAAATATAATCTTGAAAACCGAAATGAATAACGAATTAATTATTAATTATTTTCGGTTTTGTAGAGCTCCATTTAAAAAAACATATAATTTAAATTAAATGGCAATTTTCAAACTGTGGTTAAACCTCTTTGAGACGACTTATTTATAGGATTTTAAAAGTCAATTTACTCACCTTCAAAAATTAACATTTAAAATCACATAAATAAGTCATCTAAATCGTAAGTCATAATAAATCATCATCGACAGTCTAAAATGTGGACACTGTCAAATTTACGGCCATACGGCGTCGAAATGTAACGCAGACATGCCTACATGTTCTCACTGTGGAAAACCTGGACACAATCGAGATGCTTGCCCGACTCCTGAAAAGCCACCAGCATGTGCTACCTGCAAGTTCTTCAGAAAACCGTCCACAACACTGGCTCCCCTGACTGTCCTGCCCGCCAACCCGCTGAGAGACGCGAATTATCTCGAGTCAATTTTTTAGGCTAAATCAGAATCAGACACCTTATTAATACTAACTTTTCCACCTATTATCAAAATATTCGTGGTCTCAATACTAAGCTAAACTCCTTTAGATGCTCCATAAATTTATGCCCTTATGAATTTTTATGTTTTACTGAAACATGGCTATCAGACAATATTGCTTCAACAGAACTTGGACTACATGACTACATTATTTTTCGCTGTGACCGCTCTTCCTCTTCTAACAAGTGTAGAGGAGGTGGGGTAATGATATGTATTAAAAAAAATACTCTTGCCACATTCTTGAATCGTCTAATAATGTATCTGAACAATTATTTATTTGTGTTCTACTTGGTTCCAAGAAACTTGTCATTGGTTGTGTATACATTCCCCCCTCCTCTTCAATAGAAATCTATAAGTCACATACTGAAACAGTTGAGCGTGTTTCCATAAAGGCCGATTCCTTACTTATTTGTGGTGATTATAATCTTCCTAAAATAGTGTGGCTTAATGATAGTCATGGTGTGAAAACTCCTAATAATGTTTCCCTTCATGCTTCTGTAGAACTATGGTTGGGTGTTGTATGATTTTTATTGAGTTCTGCTTTAAAAAATATAATTTGCAAAATGAATTTATGTATGGACAGCGTTACAGATCTATAGAACTACTGGCGTCTCTAGGAAAAACCAAACGAACGTCGTTTAATTGTCAATGGTTCTTAATTTAAAATTTTTTAATATTATTTTTATTTGCTTCTGGAAAGATCGCTAGGTACTTTTTGAAAACATTCTAAATCATGAGGTAGCAGAGGCTGGCTGCTACACTTCCATAATAGTAAATTTCTTTGCCTTCCTGAATATGTACCAATTAAACTCGATCAATAACTGTGGAGGTTACTGTCTTGATCTAATATTTACCAATATGCCTAGCGTTTGTGTATGTGAAGCTACTGACTCAATATTACCAATAGATAAATATCATCCACCACTCGATATTAACTTCACTAATCCTTTCAAAAGTGACACTCTGAAATCAGCAGTTACATTCCACTACAAATTTAACAAAGGTGATTATACTGGCATGAATAGGTACCTTGCCCAATATGACTGGGCAGGTATGTTATCAAACAACAATATTAACGATGCTGTATTTAAATTCAACGAATGTATAACTCATGCTATAGATTTGTTCGTTCCAAGGGGAACTTTTTCCCAGCCTAAATTTCCTATTTGGTTCAGTATGAAACTAAAGCATTTGATTATGGAAAAAAAGAAAACACACAAGTTATTCAAATTAACGAACAACTTAGCGCTTTATCAAAAATTTTCTCAGTTAAGAGAATTATCCAAAATTGAATCTAACTTGTGTTACAAATCTTATATTGAACTCACTGAGACAAAATTAAATCTTAACCCTAAACAATTTTGGAAATTTATTAAACAAAAACGTATTGATAACGATCTCCCTTCAAGTTTATTTTTTAATGATACTCACGCCACCAACGATTTCGATATTGCCAACCTTTTTGCTGAAAATTTCTCCTCTGTCTATACTGATAACATATGCACCATCCCTCCACTTAAATATGCTAATACTATTGACCTTAATAATTGCGAAATCACACTTGTAGATGTTTTCAATTACTTAAAAAATCTTCCCAGCAAAACAAGCACTGGTCCTGATGGTATACCTGAAATATTATTCAAAGAATGTAAATCTGTTGTATCTAAGCCAATTTGTTTATTATATAATTTATCATTATCATCTGCCACTTTTCCGGATTCCTGGAAGGTTTCCTATATATGACCTATTTTTAAATCGGGTAATAGGTCGAACGTAGAAAACTATAGACCCATATCGATGTTATCTCATATTCCTAAAATCTTTGAATCTATAATCACAAAAAAATAACACCTATTTTCAAAAATGTGCTGATTGAGGAACAGCATGGCTTTAGATCTGCCAAATCTACCACTACAAACTTACTCTCCTTCACCAACACCGTAGTCAATGGTCTAGAAGATAAATCACAAGTAGATGTTCTATATACCGACTTTTCTAAAGCTTTTGACAAAGTAAAACACGCTATCCTCATGGCCAAGCTATATGCTATAGGTATACGAAACCCATTGCTATCTTTCTTTAATTCTTATTTAAGCAATAGAAAACAAAGAGTGAAAATAAATAACATTGAGTCTATTATTATTGAAGTAACATCCGGCGTACCGCAAGGAGCACATTTAGCCCCGCTTCTCTTCAACTTGTTTATAAATGACATTATTCGTATTTTCTCTCACACACGCTTTTGGCTTTTTGCTGATGACAATAAGATTCTAAAAATAATCAAAAACTACCATGACTGCCTTCTTTTCCAATCAGATATTGACTCTTTCAATGACTGGTGTAAAATTAATTGCTTGGAACTAAATGTCGATAAGTGCAAAATTATGTCCTTCTACAGATCTAAAAATCCGATTGTTTTCGAATACAAATTAAATAATAATTGCCTAACAACTGTTAAATCTATTAAAGATCTTGGTGTCTCTCTTGATAGCAAGCTTTCTTTCCGGGAACATATAAATACGATTGTTAATAAATCTCTCAAACTACTTGGTTTTATCACTAGAACCACTTCTGACTTCAAAAACATAAATACCCTAAGAACTCTTTACTGCTCCTTGGTTCGCCCCCATCTTGAATATGCTTGTATTATATGGTCTCCTTTTTATGCTGTCCATATTCGTCATATTGAATCCGTTCAACATCGGTTCCTAAAGGGAATTGCTTGGAGGCTAGGATTAGAGCGAGGCAATTACTCGTATGCTGAAATTGAACAAACTCTAAACCTTTCTCCTTTAGAAGACCGTCGGATAAAATCTGATCTCATTTGTTTCTTCAAAATTATTAACTGTTTAATCAACTCGCCTACTTTACTACAACTCATCACATTTAATATACCTTCTCGTAGACTCAGAAATAAAGACCTGCTTTTCCTCAATCAGCACTCGACTAACTATGGTTATAACTCACCACTGTCCAGAATGTGTAGACTGGTCAACTCACGTCAAGACCTTGATTTTTTTGGTATTAGCTTAAATGATTTCTGTCGCTCTTTAAACAAATGAAGATATGTAATATTCACCCTAATTTTTGCAAGGTCTTGACGTGACTTGACACTTATTTTTCTTCTATTTTCACTGTTTGTCTTTGCTTTCATGTACCATCCGAATCCTTACATTGTTCATTTCTATACTTCGTGATACTTTGTTTTAAATTGGACGTAAGTCCGTAAATAAATAAATAAATCTTAAAGTGGTTTAACTACAGTTTGAAAATGGCTTTTTAAGCCGAAACAGCTGTAACAAAAATAAATACTAAAATATTTGCAGAACTTGATAATAACAATTGTTGCGGCCACGTCTGCCAAATTCATGGCGCCGCCACTGAACTACATAGAACGCGCTAGAAGCACACTAAGAAATACCTACAATTACTACGACCGGCCGCGCCGCCTCGTAAATAATAATTCCGCCACTTACGCGAAAGGCCTAGAACGTGTGGCTGTACCATACAAGTGCCCACAGAAGGTTCGAGCGATTTCTCAGCTTTGCGTGAATTCACCCAGCATTGCCTACCGTGAGAGTAATTACTCATAAGCAAGCGCTCGCTCGCTGAGTCTCAGTTCAGTCTAGTTTTCATTCATGGTTCGACATCTACACACCGGGCAGTGATTCAGTATCGCTACGCAATATCCGCCCACGCGGGCTGATATCGCTCTCGCAGCAAGTGATTTAACGCATACCCAGTGTGACTTCAGGAACATCTTCATAACACCTTCGAGGACTCCATCTCCAACTACCATCTCGCTGTCCGGCCCATCGCACCTCGACATGAGATATCAAGCAACAACAACCGGCAACGAGCCAGCAACCAGCATCCTCATCGCCTCTCAAGGTTCCTTCCTGCGTCACGTGTGTGTGTCGACTCAAAGGCCACACAGCCGCCATACCTCGTCAACACGACGACGGTCAACCGCCTGGACCAAGGTCACTTCTACACCGCCGTGGTGTAGAGCAACACGCCGGCTCCCTGAAGACCAGTGATCTTCACCGCCGTAGTCTCCTTACAATCTTCACTCATCATCACGCAACAGCAACTCTAACGGCACCACTATCACTCCGCTCCGCTCCGACCTCGCTACGTAGCGCAACAATAAAGACTGACTCACTTCACTGACTGACGCCTTTTATTTCTCGTCCCGTCTCTGCCGATACGGCCCGCTCCCTCACATTCGTAAATTTAATTTAAATTAAATAATAGATAAAATATTTATTCAAAACTAACATTTAATAAAGAAATTGTTTCTCCCTGCGTGTCCTTTCCCATTCCGCCTCCCCTTTTTTTCTCCCGTTCCCACTCCGTCACCTCCACCTTCCCTCTTCCCACTCCACTCCCCCCCCTCTTCCCCCGTCCCGCGAACCCTCCTCCCAAGTTCCCCTCCCCCTTCACACGTCCCCTTCCCCTCCCGCGTTCCCCTTCCACCTTCCCCGCCTTCCCTTTTGCCTTTCCCGTTCCCTCGTCCCGCCAACCCTCCTCCCGCATTTCATATATTCAATCCCAGTAGGTACATTCAGTTTTTAAACAGCCCGCGTACCACCTTTTACAATTTTTATTCAAATTTCATTTTTCATGTAGGTATATTAAATTTGATACTTAACATAGGTACCTATTTAAAATATCTAAAATTCTTGATTCGATTTAAACTATTAGGGGAGTACCTACTTTAAATAAATTTATCAACTTAAAGATTTTCAAAAATAGAATCCTGATTTAACAATCATTGTTTTGCAAAATGTCATTCTCAAACACGCGAACTGTCAAACGCGCGATAGTCGTTAGGTTTTCTGAAATTATCCAATTTTCAGTAAGAACCATCCTCGTATTTCAAGGAATATTCGAAAAAAAGAATTAGCGAAATCGGTTCAGCTGATCTCGAGATTTGCGCTTAGCAACACATTTAGCGATTCATTTTTATATATAAGATAGGCTACTTGAAAGGATTTCATAATGACTTAGATAGATTTTCTACTAAGATTACGAAAATGTTACTATATTTTTATTTTAAATAAATAAGTTCTTTTGTTGGGCTCATGACGTCAATATATGAAAATGTTCTGTCTCCGATAATATTCAATAAATTTTATGAAATTCCGCACTGACTTTTTTTTATATATTGTTAGGAGCGGGCCCCCAAACATGTCCCAAGCTAGCTCTCAGGGGAGGCATGATTTACCCTCTATTCAGGTGGTGGGTCGCTCGAGGCTTCAGAAATTCCTTCGCATCTCAGTCGTCTGGCAGGATACTCCCCCTCTAGGAAACCCTCCTGCCGTAGCAGAATAATAACAGGATTGAGTTAAATAGATTCATGTATTGCAAATTTAAAACACAGTACATAGGTCATTACAGTACAATTCAACACAAGAAATACATACTACACAATCCTAGCTATCGTGTTTATAACCTCAAGATCCCTAAACGAAACTCTCTGAGTGATGGCTTTGCGCGGGAGTTTACAGTCTATCGTTAAAGGACACAATCAAATGAGGAAACAATTGTACAGCTTACATGATGTTGGGGGGTCTTCATCTTCCGGCTTCCAGGGGCACCTCCCGAGTTTAGGACAGAACCGAAGTTTACACAGGCATGGTGAAATATCAGCGCTAAACCCGTAGGTTATTGAATTAACATTGCAGGTTATATTTGAGTACAATTCGAGCGATAGTACGCCGGGCGCGAACAGTGGGAATCAACGCGCGGGCTTAACGTGTGCCCGAGGCGGCTCGCAATTCTCAACTGGGGGAAGGGATCGCGTGCGGGTGGGCGGATGGGATAGGAAGTAGGAAGCAGGGAACAGGGGGGAGAGCAGGGTGTTGTGTAGTTTGCGGCGAATTAGGAGTTTGAATTCTTTGTCGTTTGGGCGTACCATAACACTTCCCCCCGCGCTTGGAAAAAAAAGCGACGTGGCAATGGAGCTGTAGGGAAAAAAAAATCCTCTTATGCTTCCATCGGGGTTTTTGAGAGATTCGTTGCTTGAGAGATTTCCTAGCTAGAACATACAGTTTTATGCTATAGTTTGGGTCACAATGTTTGTAGAGAATGGGTGGGGGTACATACAATGTTTGGAAAAGACAAATTTGGGAAAAGTACATGGTGTAAAACAATATACAAGGTTATGCAATTGAAAATAACAATACACATGGTTATGCAATTGAAAGAATGACAATACATTTGTACAAGAGAAGAGAAAAAGTGTGTGATTCTAAGGTTTCATTGGTCTTGGAGCTAAGTTTGTGAAGCGTGGATTTGTTTGGTTTCGGAGAATTTCGAAGAAAAGGACGTGACTTCACGGATTCTAAGGATTACATTATCACTGTAATCAGACCCATTTGAGACAACGCTCAGGAGTACACTTGGGCCTTAGAAAACACTTGGTTTTGTCGAAGACGTCGAAGTTCACGAAGTGGAGACTGTGGTTGCTGTGCCGCGACTATGGTTACAGAGGTCATTGAAGAGAAGAATCCAGTATCTGCAGACATGCCAGTGCGAATCCTAAGTGTTATTATGGTAAACACGGATCGTATATAATGGTTATTGAAGCATAATGTAGCTCAAGATAACTTGTATTGGTGCGCATTCAGCGAATACTGGTGGGTCAAGGTACTGATGGTTTACACATGACGATATATGCGTCACTGCATGACAGAGCAAGAGACGACAAGGTTGGCATTGATAGCAAGAGTAGGAACAAACCTAAGAGCTAGCGTGCCCAAAAGGTAGTTTAGAGTGTCATAAAGTATAGTGGGACAACTCAGCTTGCTGTGGCACGACAAGACAACATACGTATGGGCGGTATGGTCTGTGCTTTCAGGAACAATTGCCTAGAAAATGGCAGCAGGAGAGACCTTGTAACCACAGCGCGTGCTGTCAGGAAGTGAAGCTCAGCTTGGCTGTTGGTGATGACATCCGCCTGGGCTTCTTTTTAAATCCGGGAGGAATTATTATTAGAGCAAAATTCTTGAAGTTTACCTGCCTAGGGACCAATGAAGAAAAGGTTTGGAGAGAAACAAAATGTGTCCAGATAATGAAATAACGAAATTTTAACCACCGACCCAGAGAGTGACGAAGAGAGATTCCTAACTAAATTGTGATTACATGAACATTTTCCTTTGCCAGGATGACTTGGCGTTTGCCTAGTGACAATATGTCTTGGTTAAAAAACAACCGGCCCTCTATGGCCTATGCTAACATGAGATGGTAACATTTTCGTAGAATTTCAAAGAACGAGACAAAGAATCGTGAACTAGTCACGGCAAAGGGAAACCAATTCATGAATAAAGGTTGTCAAAAGGAGACAGACGGTACGCCAAGTGCATATCGTACATATCCAACATTCATGAATGTGTTTCGTGGAATTGAGAAAAGAGAGAAAAAAACTGGTGAGACATATGCAGAGATTGAGGGGGAAAACCTGTAGATAACCGGACAGTTACCTATTCGAACTCCAAGTGAGGGCGAGATATGGTCAACGACAGATTTTTCACTTCATAACATAAGTCTGAAACATGGGGAATGGGAGGAGGAGGGGAGAAGGGAGACGAGTTGCGAAACTTGCTAGAGACTGGACCAATTTCCGATTCAAACTCTATGTGAAAATGAAACATAATCAACCAGCAGATTTCCTGACTCTTTACATTTATCAAAAAGGATGAGGAGACATTTGAATACACATTATATCAAAGAGGCTAATCTTTCGCGTGTATTGGGCAAAAGATTAGGGGTCATTTTAAAAACTTCTACATGATTGTGAGAAAAGACAGACCCTTGCTCCAATTTCACAAACCTGGGGGTTTTCTTGTTCGTTCTCCAGACAACGAGTTAGGTGGTTTTTGTGCTCAATCGATTAACTCCCACAGCACTATGCCCCATAATTGACAGTGAAGCTGAAAACTAGTCCTTTTGGGATAGTAGATATTCCTGGGCTTCTTTCCTTTTTGCAAAGAAGTAAAAAAACAGGAAGTCCACGGGCATTGGCGTTGAATGACAACAAAGGGTTGTGGACTACATTTCGTAGATCGCACACAAAGGGTTTGATATTATTTCGTTCGCACGACTCATGGTAAGTGTTTTAACGTCTCCACGTATAGTGTACAAAATATGTAAGCACATACAAGATATAACTCAATTATAGACAGAAGTCAAAGAGTTTATACAATGCATCCTAAAGAAGATAGCAAAGCCGATATTATGTCGTTCACACGAATCACGGTAAGTATTGTTATTACGTCTCCACGTCTCGTGTACAGAGTTTATACACAGTTATACATAAAAGCGGTACTCATGACAAATAAATGACACACGACCGGAACAGGTTATACGAAAAGGGTGGTACTCATGGCAAATGAATGGCACACGACCAAAATAGAACGTACAAAATGGTTCTCATGACAAATGAATGGCACACGACCAAAATAGAATGTACAAAATGGTTCTCATGACAAATGAATGGCACACGACCAAAATAGAATGTACAAAATGGTTCTCATGACAAATATGTCACACGACCAGCTCAATAACATTTAGCTATGAGAAAAAAGTGATTATGACGAACTTCTCGTATCGCGGCAGGTATTTTAAGGATCCCTCCTATAATGGTGGATGTTCTAAGGATCTCTCCTATAATGTAACAGGGTTACGTTTAAATACAACACAATAAACGTTAACTATGCTTGTTTTAACACAGTTTATAAAGATTTGTTAGATTAACTAACTCCGTAGCCCAGGAGCGTACGATAGGATAACAAGGAGGTAAACAATTTAATGTCACTTCGTATGTTATAAAGGCGGGGTGATGACAGAGTACATTTCTGTTTACACCATGTGACAAACAAAGACAGACCTACATGGTTTTACATACTGTCTATTGCAGCAAACTTCAGTGGGGACAAATAAAAGGGACCAATTGTGGTTTTACATACCCTTTGTGCGGTTACAACATACCAGGTTATGTGCAATTTAGGTTGCAAATACTTGGTTAAATGGCGAAACAGGAGTTGAATGCCTATGTTTGTAAAACGATGATCAAACAAAACATTGATGATTTACGTTAAACTGCGGTTATTTATGTACGGAAATCAGGGCTGCCGTTAGGTTTTATTAACCTTTTCCGTAAGGGTTGAAGCATGTAATACAAGACATACATGTTGTGAAGAGGGACAAATCGAGGACTTCTTATAACAACAAAAGACCGAGTATTTGGTTTTACGTACTTTAGTTGAAACGAGTCCATGAGGATTTGTACAAGGATGGAAAGACCAATTTAAAGGCTTTTCCTTTATTTATATACATATGATTTCAAAATGGATGTGTCAAAATCCAATTTGTTAGCAAAGAGCTCGGGTAGGACGCCATAAATTTTTTGACATTTGAGAAAAAATTGAAAACTACTATACACAAGGAATGTGATTATGTGAGTAACCACTTATCTTTACCATGATGGGTAAAATATGGAGCATGTTGAGATGGTTTACTAGTCCTGGGTCGTGATTTAACGCTTTGGAGTTTACCAAATCGATTATAGAACGACGCTCCAGTATTTACAGAACATAAAAAGAAAAAAAATGAAGAGATTCCTTCCGATATGATGAAAAAAAAACAACAAACAAAAATGGTGAAAATTACAATATTGCATTACATGGCAAAGCGTGCCATGGCATGAACGTTGCGTAGTGTGAGGGGTTGAGAGGCAATGATTGGGTTCATGACTTCCCGAACACTGTCACTCGAGGGGTGTCTCTGCTCTAAAGTGATCAATTTTGGAACAGGTGAGAAAAAAGAAAGAAAAAAGAAAAAAAAATAAAAAAACGTGTGAGACAAAAATTACGGTGGTTGCCAATTCACGAACATGAACGGGGCAAACTACACCGTGGATTGTACATAAATTTACAAAAATGATTTTTTAACAATATTCGTTTTATCAACGAAAGGGTGGGCATGTAATTGACACTTTACACGCCAGCCATTGTAAGACTTGGTGTGCTTACAAAAAGGTTGTGGTGATACACACTGGATCATTTTAAGTTTGCTGAGATAGTGGGGGCAGTTTTACTTGACTCCTCACTTCCAGATTTTGCGATATCCTTAATATGGTAATTACCAATGTGTTTTCCAGAGCAGTCAGACAAGGAGTACACTAGATCTGATATCTTTCTTAGAACTTTGGCCTTCACGAAACGTGGTGCCAGCTTGGCAGAGAAATACATGGCTCCTTGGGAAAGTGTGTTGTTCTTTCTCCAAACTATGTCTCCTGTATTGAAGGTGACATGTTTCCTACGTAGGTTGTATCTGTCCGCACTCTTTTGATGAGCCAGGAGCAAAGCATCAGTGACTTCACTGTAGATGGCCGACAGTTCTTCCAGACGATGGGCATAGTTCGCGGTAGGGTTGCTTGTGGTGGCAATTGACGTAGGAAAGTTTGTGTTCCTATGTAGAGAACCATGAACAACTTGTTCCATACCGTGTTTTAAGAAGAAAGGTGTGTAACCAGTGGCCAGATTAGCAGTGTTGTTCATTGCAGCCTGAATTTTATCTAGGTTTTTACACCAAGTACGTTGATCTTTATCAACTAGAATAGCCAGAGCTGTGTTGATTGTTTGGTTATAACGTTCGACGGTGTTATTTTGTGGAGTATACAAGGTATTATAGTAAATATCCTTGATTCCGTATTTGGCAAGAAAATCTTTGAATTCTTGGGCAATAAATTGTTTTCCGTTATCAACAATTACGGTTCTGGGTGTTCCGTAAGGTATAAAAATGTGTTTTTCCAGAAGTTTGATGATGGCGGACGCGTTGGCTCTTTTTAAAGGAAAGATCCAACAGAATTTAGTGAAAACATCCACTACACTAAGTATGTGCATGTGTCCGGCATAACTTCGGGGAAAGGGTCCGACGAGGTCCATTGACAATGATTGTAGGGGTCTGTCGGCACGTTTGGGATTACCCATTAGGCCGGCAGGTGCTGCCGTGCTATGTTTATAAGCTTTACAAGTTTCACATTTAGAGATGTAATTGCGAATTTGCTTGAAGAGACCAGGCCAGTAATACTTCAAGGAGATCTTTTTATACGTCTTGAAATTTCCTGGGTGTATGGAGTCGGGAGCACTATGATTGTCAATAATTATTTGTTCTCTACCTTCGAGGGGAACGACAAGTTTCCACGAGTAATCTTCGAGGATGGATAGTGGTACCTTGCAATTACGGTATAGTTGTCCTTCTTTTATGATAAATTAGGAAACTTTTGTTGGTTATTTTTACAACCTTCGAAGATTTTCAAGTACCATTCATCTTTTGTAGATGGAGGGGGGGCAATTGTGTCAACATTTAATGAAGCCAGTTCAATTCTTGAAAGGGCGTCGGGAACAATATTGTCCGCGCCTTTACGGTGAACAACATCAAAATTGTATTGAGACAAACGGGAGGACCAACGAGCGAGCCTACCGGAGGGATTACTTAAAGAGATCAACCATTTCAAACTACTATGGTCTGTAACTACAGTAAATTTGCTACCGTCTATGTAACCGCGGAAATGGTGAACAGAATCCAATACAGCCAATAACTCTTTCTCGGTAATTCCGCAGTTTTTCTCGTGTTTGTTTAATGTACGGGAAAAATACGCTACAGGGTGTTCGCCATCTGGGAATTCTTGAGTAAGGACTCCACCGATTCCTACATTGGAGGCATCCGTGTGGAGGGTAAAAGAGAGTGCAAAATCCGGGCAATTCAGAACGGGAGCTTTTTGAAGGGCATTTTTTAGAGTTGTAAACGCTTCTTCAGCTTCGACAGACCATCGGAAATTGCTGACACCTTTACGGATGCCGGTAATTTTATTTAAGGGGGCTGCGATAGTGGAAAAGTCTTTGATGAATCTCCTGTAGTAACCTGCAAGTCCAAGGAAACCTTTGACTTCCTTCGCGTTTTTGGGTCGGGGAAAATTTGCCATGGCTTCCACCTTAGCGGGGTCTGTTCTTAGACCTTTTTCGTCGATAATGAATCCCAAATAACGTAGACGGGACTTACAGAATTCAGACTTCTTCAAGTTGATGGTTAAACCAGCGAACTTGAGTTGTTGAAAAACTTTTTCCAGCATTAATAGGTGTTTTTCAAAGGTATCGCTGACGATGATGAGGTCGTCAAGGTAACAAAACAGGCTGTTATCGACTTCAGGACCGAAAAGTTTGTCCATCAGTCTTTGTAACTCGGCGGGGCTGTTTTTTAGACCAAAGGGTAATCTTTTAAAATGGAACATTCCCCTACCAGGTACAACGAAAGCAGTTTTTTCGCACGATTCTGCGTCCAAGGGTATTTGCCAAAACGCTTTGCTGAGATCGACAGAAGAGATGAACTTGGCGTTACGCAGCTTGTCTAAGGTTGCGTGAACGTGAGGTAAGGGATACGCATCAGCTTCCGTGCAAGAGTTTAAACGTCTACTGTCGAGACAGAAACGTGCAGAGCCGTCTTTTTTAGAAACCAAAAGAGTTGGGTTGGTCCATGCACTTCTGCTGGGAACCACCACACCCATTTTTAACATTTCATCAAGTTCGTTTTCTAAAAGTTTAAGTTTTTGGGGGGCTAAGTTGTAATAACGTTGCTTGATGGGTGGGCCATTGGTTTTGATATGGTGTTCAACCAAATTTGTCAAACCTAATCCACATTTTTCGAAAGATATTGACTCGAATTTATTGACCATTTCTTTTAGTTGGAGAGCCTGGTCCGTGCTTAAATTTTCGTGAGGTATTATTGTGCGGATCTCACTAATTTGAGCAGCAGTGGAGGTTTCGCCAAGAGTATTAAATACTTGGGGAGCAACATTGAATGCCTTCCAGAAGTCAACGCCAAGGATGAAATTCTGGGATATAGAGGGCACTATTAGAAAATTGATTGTAACTATTTTATTGTTACAATTAATTGGCAGGGCAAGGGCACCGATGACCGGTTGGGAAACATTATCCGCAGTCGTCAGGTGTGTTGATTGGGGCGAAATTCTAAAATCACTGTTAACAAAAGGCAGGTGAGCATTGTTGCCAAGACAGCTGACAGATGCACCACTATCAAGTAATCCGGAAAAGGGCACATTGTTAACAGAGAAAAAAGCATAGGGTCTCCCATCTTTAGCTTGTTTGCAACAAACCGAAGAAACATTTAAGGTCTGGTTAAAATACTTAATGTGTGCTAACCAATCAGTCCATTCTTTAGACCTTGGTTCAGAATGGGTGCCTGAGAGGTTATTATTTAGTTTTTTGGCCTCTTCATGTAGAAATTTGGTGGGGGCTTGGAGAAATCCACCTGAGGTCTGACATCGCTTGGGTTTTGTAACCTTTCCATGTTGTGCCTTGATTTCTTGAAAATGTTGCGCAGTTCGTCGCTTGGAGGAGAGCGGTCCCTAGAGTGATGCCTCTTGAAAGTTCGGGGTTCCTTAGATTCCAGAAACCTTGCTTGCTTGAAACAAGTAGTGGCCAGATGGCCTACTTTTTTGCAAAAAGAGCACACTTTTTTGTTGTTGAATTCTGGTTTTAAACCAGACGAACGGCTTGGCACAACTACATTATTTGACACATTCTTTATGTTTTTCCTATCCTGGTACGATTCCAGAAGGAGACAGACTTCGTTTAGCTGGGCTAGGGATGCAATTTTCTGTGAGGTAATGATGTTCTCGTATTTGCTTAAAAGGCCATCAGTTATGACTGGTAATAGTTCAGCTTCCGAAACGGGATGTGAAAGCTTGATGTTAATGGATTCAGCCCTTTCTATGAATGTTGCTACAGGTTCATTTACTAGCTGTTTAATAGATAGTAAAGATAATTTGATCCGGTGCTGGGCTTCCGTTTTTCCGAAGCTCGAGATTAGGGCAGATCTGAGTTTATTCCAATCTTTGCATTTAGTTTTTTGAATGCGGTGCCAGGGTATCAATTCTGGGGAGATGAGTTCTATGAGGTTTTTTCGTAGAATCTCGAATGGGATATTTTTGATTGTAGCCGTTTCTTCAATACGGTCAATGAAATCCAGTACATCGGAGACGCCATTATATTTGATTTTCCACGAGGATAAATCGTAGGTTTTATCTTGTGTCAAGGTGGGTGCGATGTCCTGTTTTATCATTACTTGTGGCATAGGTTCTTCGTTAGGAACAAGATTATTCAAAACTTGCGTAGCCGAGCGTGAATTATTTTCGCTTGAGGGGGCGAGGTTTATTCTCTTAATGTACTTTTTGTTGAATAAAAGTGCATAAGCCTTTAATGTAGGTTTAGATTTGCTTGATGGCGAGAGTCCTCTATCCCTTAAAGCAGTTTGTAAGTGAGTTTTGGATAAGTTGTGCACGTTGGGAATGATGCCCAAATTGGATGATGCCATAGCTTGATTGTTTTCCATTGTGAGTTTCCCAGGTGGTGAAAAAAATTGCCAGGGGTCTTCTTTAGCAAACGCAAAATTAATTTTGTGAGGCACTTTTCACTTGGTAATCACTGGTTGGTATTTCTAAAATAGTTATAGAAAACTGTATTCCATACTACAATTTGGTATATATGACACCAGAATCTTTGTCAAAGGAAGGCACAAGAAAAAATTTTTGCGTGGAAAGACCTAAGTAGTAAAGGTTTTTGTGTTTCACTGACCACTTTGAGAAAACTTGTGAAATTCACAAGTATTTATTTTTTTTCCAAAAAAAAATTTGCCAGGACTGACCTTTAGAAAACGGGTTTTTTATTTTTCACAAACCACTTTTGAGAAAACTGTGAAATTCACAAGTATTTATTTATTTCCAAAAAATTTTGCCAGGACTGACCTTTAGAAAACGGGTTTTTTATTTTTCACAAACCACTTTGCACTGAGAAAGGCACTAAAATTCACAAAAGGCACTCTTCTGGCAAATAAGGACAAACTTCCGGATGAAAATAACTGAATATGGGATTTGTTACGAAACCACATTAAAATTATTTTATTTTTTCATGGAACCAATCATTGGTTTTATTATTATTTCACTTTTTTTATGTAAGGAAAAAAACACAATTCACTTTACACTTATGCTGAAAAAAAAATGCGGTACCTATAACGTAGGATGTGGAAAGAAAGTCATTATTTTGTCCATTTGGTGAAATATACGTGGTACTAATTTGACAGACACAACAAGTGGGCCGATCGGTATATTGTGCAAGAAAAACGTGAGTGTGAGATTTTTTAATTAAAGAATCCACAAGGTAATTGGAATTCCAAAACCAAATTTACAATAGCGATCTCTATTGCTTCCGACCTTAGTGACAGAAGGGCGATTTTATTATTCAAAACACTGCATAGTGACAGGGAATTGTTCTGCCTGATTCAAACGGATTTTTTGCCGTTGGAGTTTGGCGCGATAAACGCACTTTTGTGCTTCGATGCGCGTGGGTGCGCGCGCAACTCAGAGATTAGGTATGTATTTACCGCGTGAAACATCGGGCCGTTGATTTGGCGCGAATTACTGTTGCTCGTCCGCTGCTTTGTGAACAAAGGGGTCGGCGCGTGCGCAGTCAGATTCGCGGTTTAAATGCTGCCGTCTTTCTGGTTGATTACAAAATGGCCATGTTTTCAACTTTGACGCAATTTTTTTTATAATTGCAATCAAATCTGCGTTATGGACTCAACTTGCACATGGATTTCTGTGGTTTCCCACAGAATTCATTATTCACTGGGTATAAAACACCAAGACACAGTACAATCAATGTTTACAAACAGTTCCTATGCGGGGAAGATTTCGACAGGGAGCACTCCGTAAGGCGACTGAGACAATGGCAAAAATGAAAAAAAAATTCTGGGCCCCACTATGGACGCCAGTGTTAGGAGCGGGCCCCCAAACATGTCCCAAGCTAGCTCTCAGGGGAGGCATGATTTACCCTCTATTCAGGTGGTGGGTCGCTCGAGGCTTCAGAAATTCCTTCGCATCTCAGTCGTCTGGCAGGATACTCCCCCTCTAGGAAACCCTCCTGCCGTAGCAGAATAATAACAGGATTGAGTTAAATAGATTCATGTATTGCAAATTTAAAACACAGTACATAGGTCATTACAGTACAATTCAACACAAGAAATACATACTACACAATCCTAGCTATCGTGTTTATAACCTCAAGATCCCTAAACGAAACTCTCTGAGTGATGGCTTTGCGCGGGAGTTTACAGTCTATCGTTAAAGGACACAATCAAATGAGGAAACAATTGTACAGCTTACATGATGTTGGGGGGTCTTCGTCTTCCGGCTTCCAGGGGCACCTCCCGAGTTTAGGACAGAACCGAAGTTTACACAGGCATGGTGAAATATCAGCGCTAAACCCGTAGGTTATTGAATTAACATTGCAGGTTATATTTGAGTACAATTCGAGCGATAGTACGCCGGGCGCGAACAGTGGGAATCAACGCGCGGGCTTAACGTGTGCCCGAGGCGGCTCGCAATTCTCAACTGGGGGAAGGGATCGCGTGCGGGTGGGCGGATGGGATAGGAAGTAGGAAGCAGGGAACAGGGGGGAGAGCAGGGTGTTGTGTAGTTTGCGGCGAATTAGGAGTTTGAATTCTTTGTCGTTTGGGCGTACCATAACAATATTGCAATACTTTGATTTCCGGCGAATTTTTGAATTCGACCCTATTGGTACGGCTACACTGGGGTCAACTTCCAACTGCAAAAGTTTGGACGATTTGGCCCAACACATCAGTCTGCACAATATTATTACGGGAGAGTGGTAAAAATATTATTTGAAGCGGATAAAAATTGTTTAAAATTATAATTTTTTTAGCTATACGAATCGAAATCAATATTATGGAAACCGAAGCATCGCCTGCACAATTGTAGGCAACAACTTGTACAGCGCCGAATCAGCTGTTCGATATCCGCCATTTTGAAGTTCGAAGTTCGGAGTTGGAAGGTTGGCTTTTGTGTGGAAGTAGCATACAATTCACTTGCTTTTTTGCCTGCGAACTTCATTACAGGTACTTCCGTACGGTGGTTACATAAATTCATTTTTAAATAACTTAACGCAGCGTCAGAATTCGAATTGAAATATTTTGGTTTGTCGTTTTGACCGAAGTTATACAGACGGTTTTTTTAAATGATTTTCGGCTATGTAATTATTGTTTTTTCGCACCCATAAAATCATGTCCCGTGTTTCCGGTTTACGAGTAAAAAAAATGGTCCGATTTTTCAGATTGAAATTTTCATAAAATCGCCACGGTTTCAAAAATAGAATAAAAAAAAACGGAGGTCTTAGAATATTTCCCTAAACCGGAATTTTTTTTTTAAATGTGGTGCAAGTGGCCTATTGTCAACATGCTACGAAACGAATGGTTCCCTCATCAGGATAAAATTAAAATAACAAACAAGTATGTACATAAAAAAAAACATTACAAAGAGTAGTGAAAAAACTGAAAAAGGATAAAGAAAAGTTAACTGTTTTTTTAAAGATTTTATATTACCGAAAGTCTGCAAATCGTTTCCGTCAAAATAATATTTTTATTTAAGCGTAGTTTACCAACTCTCTTTACAATTTCATTCAATCAATAATATAATTTAACCCCTTTATAGAGTCATTATAAAATATATTATATACGTGTATTTTTATGAAAATTTCATGGTTTTAATTGATAGATTTTGGAATGTATTAAAAATATTGACCCCTAAAACGTGCAAATTGATTTGGCAGAGTATAAAGAAAAGAGATGAGTAATAATTACTCATCTCTTTTCTTTTCTGCAATTATTGCAAACCTTTGATTTGGGAGCGTCTGGCTCGGCAGGGTCATTCCACTTCTGATAGTGTTTATTCGCCGCTACATGGAACAGATGCGCGGGCAAAGTCAGTTTGTTCTGCGGATCGTAGAAGCAGTGCGCAGCTAAAAATAAAAACCAGCATAATTAATAAAATAGTTGTTATTCATTTCGTAGCAATTGAATTAGATGAAATAAATGTAAATGAAACTGATCTAAGTAAGGACCAAAGCACCATACAGGGTGTCAAGGGACGTACTTAATTGACTTTAACCAATGATTCCTGACATTATTTGTAATGAAAAATGTGAGTCAAATTTGGTCTGCGGTGACTTTTTCGATGACTTTTTTTTCATATAAATTTTTTTTTTCTTCAAAATCGATTTTTATTTTTCTTTTGCATGACTTTACTGGTCACTTAGCCGAGTAACCACCCAACTTCTTACCCCGCCCTCGATTGTCCAACACCTACATTTTTTACTTCAAATAATGTCAGGGATCACTGATTAAAATTAGTCAAATACGTCCCTTAATACCCTGTATAATTTCGTCGAAGCAATCTATCCATACAGGACCCTGTGCCCAGATCTGGCTGTAAGACATCCTGAACCAGGACCTGGACCCCTTAGTCACTCTTGATGGCTGAAACGACGTAAATACCGGATGATGCGGTTATTCATTTCCCATGAATTTATGCCATTTGATTTTGGTCCAGTTGGTTTTGAATCTCCTGATAGTGTTAAAACAATGTGATTATGATCAGGTGCGAAATTGTTTAGTACACGTATGGAGTATAAATGGTTATTATCTCTAAGAATTACCATGCAGGCCTTCCGGCGTGGTGATGTAGGGTGAGGATGTCTGGACATCATGACATTTGTGTTAGAAAGAGCGTAATTAGCGAGATCTCTACCTTTTTGATTATCACAACGACTATGCCAGGAGACGTGTTTTGCATTCAAATCACCAGCTTTTAAAGTAGCTGCAAAATTTGAACTTCCAGTCTTTGATAGAGATGATCATGATATTTTAATACTCAAAATGTTCAAACTTGACTTCAATCAACAAACGCTAACTTCTTCGCCTCTCATTGGAAATCCAGAAGCCAATATGTGTTAACAAATGAACCAGAATCAGAACGTTTCCCAGCATTGTCAGGAATTCCCCAGGGGTCAAAACCTATTCCTATGTTATTTCTCATACTCTGGACGCCATTAAAGTCTGCGTAAAATATCGCAGATATCTTATACTTACGGGTGATCTCAAACTTCTGAAGGAAATAATCTCTTACCAGTACTGCTCACAAATATAATCTGACCTTAATGCTGTAGAATGGTTAAAATTAATTGATTATTAAGACATATTCTGGGGTGAGCTCGGGTCCAGCGCTCACTCAGGAGGGGCGCTTAGTTTTGGAAGGCTGCAGTTGTCAAATTTAATCACGGTCACCGCCGTGATTAAATTTGACTATTTGAGATTTTACGCATTAAGTTAAAATAAAAATAAATACAAATAATGTTGTTATCTTACCTCCTATGACCAGTCTATGGCCGATGATGGTTCCCCCACAAATGAATTTGAATTCAGATTTTTTATTCTCGTAAACTGCCACGTGCCAGGGCAGAGAATTTTTGGGGGCAATGGGGGCCTTGTGGATAAAAGTAGAGACATCTGCATCTGCATTCTCCAGACCACATTCTAAACACCAAATATCTCTTACATCAAAGAAGAAAGAATTCAATTTTTATTTATTGTTTTGGAATATTTACAGAATGTTAACATTATTAGATTTAAATAATAAGTATTGAGAAGTGTGTACAGGGCCGTCCTTGTGAAGGCGCAATTGGAGCAATCTGCTCTGACTTGCCAAGGCGCCAAGGGGCAATGGAGGCAAAGCGCTGATAATATATAACACCTAACGCAGCGCCCTTGAGGTTTTTACTAGCGCCAAGAGCGCGCCGTTTGGCTCAGGGCCGGCCGTGAGTGTTTAAGTTATCCAGTTAAAATTATTCACAGGATGCCTGATTTATGGTTTATCTATCATTAGGTAGTTTTTTTACATTAGCTTCATATAGGAAACCCTGTGGAAAAAATCTCTCAGGGCCTATGGAATCTTTGGAGATGATGTGTGGCGGATTTCTTAAAAGAAAGGAAGAAGACGAAGTTCTGGGAAAGAAAAATTGTGTTGGGTAGGAGTCTGAGAGTCAGTGGATCGAAGACTGATGGATTGTCCCCCCACTTTGTGCAAGGCAATGGGTCAAGAGAGTCTTGCCGGATGGGAAGAAGCCAAATGATCTCACACAAGCAGTCTCTCTTGATCCGGCCTGCCAAGCAGTAAGTGGTCCACCGCCAAAACCTATACAAATCTCATCCTGTAAACCCAAGCACTCCTGCTAAATCACCAAACGTGGCGAACCACTTGGGGTGCCCTATGACAGCGGTGTTGGTTTTCCAATAAATGGGTTCCGGGCGGCCTCCCAAATAGATATTAACTCGTTAATTTCGATAGCAAAAAAATAGGAGGATCTTAATTTTGCCAATCAAAATGTAAAACGTGTCTGGATAACCATAAAGAAATAGGCAATAAAATAAATCATAACAATAGTTGTTATGTTACTAAGGTCATCAATGTCCTCACCTGCTTCACACTTGGGAGTTTCTCTGCTCCAGGATCCATCGATGCAAGTCATCTGGTCCAGAAACTCTGTGTCTGGTAGAATGTGTTTGGTCTTACATACGAAGTTGACGTAGGAGCCATGGAGCATGGTGGGCCTGCAGATTATTGGCCAGAACTGACTGGAGGAGCAGGAATAGTCCACTGTATCGGATCCATATAGTGTGCATGATTCTGAAAATATTATAACATCAATTGAAAAACGTTTTCTCTTTATTTGAAAACGATTAATTTTACATGTAATATATTATTAATCGATATATGTGGAAGGGTTTTGCGTACAGTATAACATTATGTTATTAATATGTTCAACCGTCCCAGATTTTGCAGTGCCTCTAATATGCTTACGAGTTCCTGGTTTTGCAGTCATCATAAGAACCCGACTGTAGCCGTACGAAAACAAATATTCTTTCTATGAATTAATATAAAACAACATCCGCTAGACCGTTCCGTCACCGACCAACTCCGTAGCGTGCCATGACCGGACCGTAAAAAAATCCACGACTAAAATATTTTTCGGTAGCGTTACGCTCCGTGCATGACACATGACGTTACCTAAACGTTTTAATTGGATTGTAGACTTTTAAAAATACCGAAAAAATACAGAGACGAGCAATGGCACGATTTGATCTCAACTCTTGACGATGACAAAATGACCTTCTGAAAAGTCTCAAAAATCCTTAGAAAATTCTCACCAGAATAAGTCCCCTTACGTGCTCAAAAGGCACAGTTTATTTCTCTAGAGACAACGCCTCGAAGAACAATTTTCTTCATCCACGACCTACGGGCTACGAGTGAGTCACTACGATGACCCCGACGATCAGCAGACGTTATTCTCATCCCTAAACCTGGTAAAAATGCCCTCTGGCTCAAAACTACAGATCAATCAGCCTCCTTTCCTGCGCAGGAAAAGTTAAAAAAATTAATCTCGTCAGGCTAAAAAATTAGTTGACGAATTTAAGCTCTCCCCAACTTCCAACACGGCTTTCCATGTTGCCAATCCACTCTACTTCACCTCTTTCGGATGATCGTAGAAATAACTAATGGTTTTAATTATCGTCAACACACAGTAGTCTTCTCCCTAGACGTCTGCAAAGCATTTGACAAAGTATGGCTTAGAGGTCTCATTTATATTATATTCCCCTCTCAATGTCCCAACTCTAAGCAAATTTTATAAAAGACCGTAAATTTAGAATCATACCAAATGGTATCTTCTCCTTAGTGAGATTGATAAGAGCCGGTGTCCCTCAAGGTTCTATTCTCTCACCAGCTCTCTTCAACATTTATTTAAGCGTCATCCCTGGCCCCAGCTTCCAAGACCTTCTCAGTAACATAGGAAACATTGCAGACGATAAGACGTCACGTCAACCTCGGTTAGCGTAAATAAAGCCACCCGTCAAGTTCAACTCACGCATCCAAACTAGAAACTTTCTTTAAACAATGGTGAATTAGTATAAATCCCTCCCAAAGAGCCGCCTGTGTTTTCTCACGTAGATACCCTAAAAGGCCACCTAATATCTATTTGTTCGGAGAAAACGTCCCGTAAAAAAAAATTATTAAATATCTCAGAGCACAAATATTACACAAAGAAGATAATTCATTGGAAGTTTTCGCAGTCATCAAAAATGTCACATCAAAAAACAAATTCATCAAAGGGTCACGCTTCACGTCAACAAAGTCTAAGTCTTTGTTGACGTGAAATTTTTATAAGTCGGAGACTTCATCAAGGTCATCGAGTCAGCCGTCATCTCCATCACGTCAAAAGTCCGGGAAAATATGCGAGAGATGTTTTATCAGTCATGAACCAGATTCATGTCCGTCAAGGAATTGGAAATGTTACAAGTGTAATATGTAGGTCATACGTCACAATTTTGTTCTTGTGCAAAATCAAAATCATCTAAAATGTTTGAATATAAATGTTTTAAATATGTCCGTGTTTGAAACACTGAACATTATTCTGTTTATAAATGGTATAAAAATGTCTTTCACGATTGACACGGAGAGTTCGTCGACCTTAATAAGTCACAAAATGTATATAAAATTTTTTTAAACTTAAAAATTAAGTCCATTCTATGGTAATTGGTTTGGATAGTCTAGTAGTTCAATAGTCAAAATTTATTTTGATTTGAATTTTTTGTGGAAAAAGTAAGTGTTAAAATTATTTGTTATGTTTTCTTCGATTTGCCAGTGTCGTTTATTAAAAATCTGTCTTCTGAAGCTATTCTTGATGCATAACCTGACGCAATCTTAAACATGTAAACAGTGTCAATAGTATCATCCTGTTATGTGGGCAGACTCCTTTAAGGGCAGGATATACAACTCCAGATATGTCCTCCTTATGAAATCCCACCTTGAAAAAGTTCTGTTAATAGCCCCGTCCATCTCAAATAATGATTAGTTTTTTTTTAATCCGTGTACGTGCATATATTTTTTCGTTTTTGTTTGGCTCGTTCTTTTTCATTGTATGTGTATATCCTATGATCTACACATACAATGAAAATATCCTATCCTAATATTTCTCCAATCTATGCAACTTCATATTGTGACGTCATGTTACTTAAATGAAAACAAATTACTTTTTTAAATCTTATCCTGACGACGAAACCATTAGTTTTGAAACATGCGGATAAATTTGATTAAAAAAGTGGTGTTTTACAAAATGTTTTGTTTTATTTTTTATTATTATTTTAATTTCTTACTTAACCCTTTCGCTAAAACAGCTTTTGGCAAAAGAAATTTTATATCCCTGCAAGAAAACTATACAATGCACTTCTACTGACCTTTATCGTACCATTACCAATACCGTCTCTATAAGTTTGATTTATTGGCGCGTTGTCTAGCCATTGTGTTTCTTAATATATGTCTTTATGGAACTTGGCTCTTTGGCGGCGTTTTGAATAAGGAATTGGGGGAGCGGTAAATACTGAGGCGACATCAGTATACTGAGATAGTGTAATGGCATCAGTATATCACAATGGAAGATGCTCCGAGGAACTAGCGTCATTGATCCCCTCGGCACCGGCGCATAGTCGGGAAACACGCCAAACACGCGCCCAACATTTGTGCACGGTTGACGTTAGTCACATGAGAACGGGTCATTTCTACAACTCGAAATTGGTATACTCGTTGTGTACCAATTCCCCTGATGATGAATTCTTTCTATTAGGAGATTTCAACATACCACATGCCCAATGGCTTCTGCCTTTGACCGCAGATGGTGCCCTGGTACTTAATATATCCTCAACCGATGCACTAACTTCAACACTTTCTGATTTTTTAGACTTTACCGGCTTCCATCAATTCAACAACCAGCTTAATGTAAACGAGCGTGTTCTCGACCTGGTGATTTCGAGTTGCATGTGCACTGTAAGGGGGTGCAATACACCGCTAGTGCCGGAGGATGCACACCACCGCTCGCCAGAGGTGGTGCTGCGCATAGCCCGCGAGCCGTCCCTCCAAATCCCACGCTCGCGCATGGTCCGCTCCTATCACAGCGCTGACTATGTGCAGATTAATAGCGCCTTAGCAGCCGTTGACTGGACAACGACTCTTAACAGCAGTAATGTAGACTCAGTCACGGCGCGCTTTTATTCAGAATTAAATAAGGTAATTGTCATGCATGTACCATCTAGAATAGTTAACATAGATCCCAGGTACCCCCCATGGTACAGCGCTGTCTTAAAAAAAGTAATTAAAGATAAACTTAAATTCCACAAAAAATATAAAATTTATAACCGCATCTCTGACTATCAAACTTTCTCTCTTCTCCGAGAACGACAAAAGCGTATGGAGAAGGTGTGCTATGATAATTTCATTAATATGGCCGAAATTAATATCAATACCGATCCCAAACACTTCTGGACCTTTGTTAAATCTAAGCAAAGAAGCTCTGAACTACCTAACAATATGTTTCTTAACTCCCAGCGTGTATCGGGTAAGGAACTTATTCAACATACATTTTCAATCCTCCTTTGAATCCTCCGCCCCGTCCACCTCGTCTAGCAATCGAATATATAATCCAAATACCTCAGTACTAAATCTTAATAATGTTTTTTAATTTAATATATAATGTCACACCACAAAGTATTTGCTTCCTTAGATAATATTAATAATGTTTATATAGACACTGATTTAGTTTGTAAATATCTCAAATCATTAGATCCTACCAAAGACAGTGGGCCTGATGGTATACACACGGTATTTTTAAAGAATTGCGCTAATGTTTTATGTTATCCGCTAAGTCTAATATTCAAAACTTCTTTGTCTTCTGGTATTTTTCCACTAGAATGGAAAAGTTCATATATTGTGCCTATATTAAAAAAGGCGACAAACACAACATAGAAAATTACAGACCGATCTCTAAATTAAATGTAATGGGTAAACTTTTTGAAAAGATTGTTTTCGATATCATTTTTCCTTGTATACGACCACACATCATTTCGAATTAACACGGCTTCGTGAACAGAAAATCAACAGAAAATAATCTATGCGAATTTGTTGACATAGTCCTCGTTGCTATGGATAACGGTTTTTAAGTCGATGTAGTCTACACAGACTATTCCACAGCCTTTGATAAAATTCCACAAAGCATTTTAATTGAGAAAGTCGAAGCAATGGGTATACACGGTGACCTCCTCCGTTGGTTAGCCTCTTATCTCGACAATCGTACGCAAGCTGTAACTATACTGGGGTTCTGCTCTAGCTTTGTCCCCGTAACCTAAGGAGTTCCCCAAGGATCTCACCTTGGCCCCCTTTTATTCAACATTTTTATGAACGATGTTAACAAAACTATTCGTAATTCTCAGCTGTTCCTATACGCGGATGCCAAAAAGATTGTCAAAATCATTAAATCTGAGATGGATTGTATAGAGCTCCAGGATGACCTGAACTCCCTGGTCAATGTGTATTGTTTAGAAAACCGCCTTCTTTTGAATGCAGATAAATGTTCCGTCATATCTTATTCTCGAAAGAAAAACACTATACTATATCCGTACATAATTAAAAACAATCTTTTAAATAGGGTAAATGAAATTAGAGATCTTGAAGTTCTATTAGACAGTAAGCTTCTTTTTCAATCTCACGTCGAGCACATCACGTCTAAGGCTTTGAAAATGCTAGGATTTATACTTAGAGTAAGTTCTGTTTTCAAAAATCCACAAACATTTAAGATTCTCTACATATCATACGTCAGGAGCCACCTAGAGTATGCTTCAACAGTATGGAACCCTCATTGTTCTACATATAAATCAAATATAGAAAGAGTCCAGAAAAAGTTTTTGAAATATGTTTCGTTTCGCATGCGAAATTATGTAAATTATGTCTCTATGAACCTCAAAACCCTTGATCAACGCAGAGATATCAGAGACCTAGTAATGCTTTATAAGATAATCCACAATTTTATTGATAGCCCTTACCTATTACAAAATATCAATTTCAGATGTCCAATGTCACTCGATCTCCAGACATATTTTATTTTCCTAAGAGCAATGCTAATTATCTTCAAAATGTGTTTATAAGAAGAAGCTGTAGCACTTTCAATAGATTATGCACAGATATTGACATGCTTAACACGAACCTTGCTAACTTCATAAAATTCGTAAAAAGTAATATTCAATGGAAAACTTGAAGATAAGGATTTGCATTTTTCATTTTCATGTTTCTTCATTTTCATTACATTTTCTTTTTTGATTTCAGCAGTTTGCATTAAATAACCTCTTCAAAAATGTTACAGTATATATTACCCTTGAAAATACATTTTTTGTAGATTTAAGTGAGTAGATGCACTTTTTCAGAACTGTTTATATTACATACATATATTGTTTTGTTTGTTTTTCTTTTTATTATGGTCTCAAATTTTTATGTCGTTATTTTATTGGTCAATGATCTCTAACACTGTTATATATGAACTTGTAATGACTGTTTATAACGCTAACAAATAAAATAAATAAAATAAAATAAAAATAAATAAAACTCGTTCTTGAGTTCAACAGCGCGGCTGTGGAACGATTTGTCAGCCTCTGTGTTTCCTCCCTCCTACAACATGGGTCTCTTCAAGACCCATGTTCACTCCATCCTCTCCTCCAAAAGACCCTCCATACAGCATCTTCAAAGATGACATAGGCCCTGAGGGAAATTATTTTCCTCAGGGCCTCCTACGTGGAGTTAAAATAAAAAAGTACCGAGTTCCTATTTCCTGAGGAAGTTTCAGACTGAAACGAATTTTTATACAAATTAAAATCTGCATATTTTGGTTCAGATTGTTGAATATATTCAAGATCTGTGAAAATGCAACCGAAAGTTTTTTCGAAAGAAAGGTGACTTACTTTTACAGGCAGGTTTTGATGTCCAAGTGTTATTTCCCAGGCACAAGGAGTCCTCTTCGGTAGGGAAGTAACCAGGACTACATGTGTAGTGCAGCACGGTCGGGCGCCTGACCTCATCTCCTGGTCTCGGGATGCCCGTCCTGCTGCTGATGGTGTAACTTCCGTTCACCGGGAATGCGGGTAGGATGCAACTGCGGATAGGCAAGATAGCAATCATTTTTGAGGTATAAAAACTAAAAAACTAAGAACGGACACAATCTACTTTTAAAGAGGACCGTTACTACTCATTCCGCCATTACAACTACCGCCTCTGAATCCTCACATCACTGTACTGAACGCGAGGAAGAGATGAAACCACCAGTAACCGTCTAAATCGACCTTTCCCTCAAAAAGTCGGTAATCCAAGTAGACAAGGATGCGGGAAGTCCGTAAGAAGGCAGTTTGTTGATAATCCCTCAGTGCAAAACCCAGTCAAAGGCCTTGGAAATATCCAGTGCATCCGTTTGACTCTGCCCGAAACGTTCCAAACATCCGTCACATATGCGAGGAGATCACTGCACGAGCAGATGACCGCTTTTTTCAAACCAGATGGTGCAGAGCCAAGACTTCAGGAGCATTTTTAAAAACTTCATCAGAATTGGAGCTATTTCTGAAGCGCACCTCTGCTATATCAGGGCAGGTATTCCGTCAGGCCTACTAGCTTTATTAACGAAAAGCTGAAATCTAGTTTTGTTGATGTGAACTAATCACTACATTATGGTCAAGCAGATTTCTCCCTTGTTAGGTCTCTAATGAAATACTTTATTTTTTATTTGGTTTTAACATACTCTGACAGCTATGTGTTTTGTTTTGACTAGTGTTAGTTTTTTAAAACCCTGTGTTTATAAATACAATGGAATTCTTTGTATCCACCTCTTTCCTAATTAATGCAAGGGACTGAGCCGTGGAGTTTTAACAGTATAGATTTAAATTTGCAAAGTCATCATGAAAATGTGATTTATGAAAATAAACCAGAATCCTCATTTGGAACGGAGTGTTTTCCTTGTAAGCTTAAAAAAATAAACATAATGTAAATACGAGAATTAATCACGAATTGTAAATGTAATTTTTTTAAATTTATTTTAAAGTATGTTTACATTGTGTTTTTCGACGCCTGTCTCACATCTCTGTCAATAAATTGTCCCACATATTAATTTCAATACAGTTAAAACACAAAGGTAATGGGAATTGTGGGAAAATCTAAAAAATATAGTTATCTTATAAATGTAGGAAGAGATGAAGTAAAGTAGTAAATCCTATCAAATCTTAATAATTATTTTTAATTGACAAACTAATGTTTAAGACAAAAATTTAATGCATAGCACAAGAGGTAACAATTATTGATAATTTAAAATAATAATTAATATTTGACGAGTTAAAGTATTTCACCAAAAAAATGAAGAGATAATTTGTCTCGACGCCACCTACTGGGAGATTTAGCACTAATAATGCCTTTCCCATATAAAATAAAGCTGGTTGTTTGCATGTGGAAAAATGTAATAAGCAGTAATTGTTGAATGAAGGACTAGTATATTTATTGAATTATTTGGCGGGTAGGAGATAGGCCGACGTAGCTCAGTGGACAGAGCAGTTGACCGGAAATCAGAAGTATGCGGGTTCGAGTCCCGACGGCGGCATGTATCTTTTCTCGGGAGCTTTTTTTTAATGTTGATGAGTGTTTCAGGCTAATAATTATTACTTATAATAATTGTTACATATCAAATCTATTTGTGGAGTTAGATGTGACAGATTTCTATTACTTTATTAATTTTATAGTATATGGGTTATGTCGTAAGTAAATTGTTATTTTTGTCTATGTGTAATTTATTTTACAGATGTTTGCGTGACGTCTTACTTACAATCCATTTCTTTATATCTTCTTTGAATTTTGTTATTGAGTCTGTTTGTCTAATCCTAGCTGGTAGTGTGTTGTTTAGTTTGCAAGCTATATATTTAAAATGTCTTTGTCCAAAGGCGGTTTTCAAAAAGGAGTTAGTTATTAGGATTTACTAATTTTAATTATGTCAAAATGTACCTACTGCGTATGATCCCACAATGAGTTTCTTTACTCTTGGAAATACCTACAACGCATGTATTGTATACTTTTTATTAAAAAAAAAACGTAATTCGAATATCAGACCAGCTCAAATATTGGAACCCCGTGGAAGATCGAGTAAATCTGGCAAATTAATTAAACTCGTTAATAACTTATTTATTTACTTATTTATTTATTTATTTATTTGTTTATTGTTGTTATACGCCCGTAGGGGCTTTTACATAGATTAGAAAATAATATTTAAGATATAGAAGATTACAAGTACATAGAATTTATAGCATAAGTTATAAGAGTGAAAAAACTTTTAAGAATATACAAGAAGTTTTTAAAGAAAAAAATCCACTTGTATAATCTTGTGGAAAACCGTGAAAAATTTTAAACAATGTAATATTTAACAATAACATAGAATAAAATAAAATATAAACATTACAATAACAAATCAAATCGTTAAATATATTATACCCAGGTTACAATAATTTGTAGGATTCCACAAAGTGTTGGTTTAAATTGCATTTTAGAATGTAAAGGGAATCAGCGAATACATCTACAATACCACCAAACTTGTTGCCTAAATAATGCATCCCATTGGTAAGTGAGTGTGATTGATAGTTAGTTGTGAATATGTTGCGAAAGAATGTTATATTTTGTCTAGTATTCCTTGTCGGTACATGAAGTTTAATAGTAGCAACGATGGCAGGGCTGTCAATTAGGTTGTTCATGATTCTGTACAAAAAAATTAGGTCAGACAGCGTAGTTAAATTTAGTCGATTCATTAAACTTAAATAATTAATGTTTTCTATTGGAATTTTGAGTTTGAAATTTAAGTACCTAAGAAATTTGTGTTGAACTCGTTCTATTTTGTTAGAGTGTACTTTATAGAAAGGGGACCAAATAGGTGAATTATATTCTACTTGACATCTAACTAATGAAATGTAGAGTGTTTTCATGCAATCCAAGGACTTAAAATCAGTTAGGGTTCTACAAAGGAAGCCAAGAATCTTTAAAGCCTTATTAGTTATATTATCTGTAGGTGTGAATGTTAAGTTTGAATCGAATATAACTCCCAAGTCACGAATTTGCAATACTGGTGTTAATTTAACATTATTTAAATTATATTCATGTAAAATATGAGAATGAGTTCTGGAAAATCGTATTACTTGACATTTTTCAGTATTCAAAAATAACATATTTTGTTCGCACCATTTAAAAAATTCATCTAAATTAGCTTGTAAAATTAGGCAATCGTATATATTTCGTATTCTTTTAAACAATTTTAGATCATCTGCAAAAAGTAGGACTTGTACATCTTTAAATATGTTTACAATGTCAACTTGAAGGGTTTGCATAGAGATATGTTTATTATGTTATCTATTGTATATTATCTTGTTTATTTGTTGTTTATGCATTGATTTATCAAATATAGGAAATGTTTGAAATTTTAAAAATATCTTCTTTCCACCCTCGCGAAGGTTTCTGGATTATTACAACCACACCACTGAAAAGTTTTTTAATCATCACAAAAGCTCTTACTAAACTGTCAAACATATATCTCAATTTGAGAATGACATTTTGAAAAACAATTAATTGTTCAATCAAAATTCAATTTTCGAATAAACTCTTTAAAGTGTGCCCTATTAGATAACCCCGACGTTGGAGATCATCTTGGTAAATGTTTATCTTGCACTGCCCGGAATAGCTCCTCCAAACTTCTCATATATTTCGCAGCCAAGAAATTAGTCTCCTACCAGGCCCTCTGCGACCCTCTTGAAGTTGATCTTGTCTTTCAATATTAATTGGAGCAAGTTATATTTCTCCCCTCGAAGTATGTGGACCAGATATGAAATTTTCCTGACTTTTACCAATGTGAGCATTATTTAATTAATTAATCTTTAAGTTAATTAATTTAAAACCCGTTTAATCACAGTAGACCAGATTTGTCCCAACGCACATAGGTCTCACATAAGACGCCGTAACTCCCTTACTATCATAGTTAGAAATATGTTCTAATCGGTGTTAGAAAGGAAAAACATCATGCTTTATATTCCAATCTAAAAAATAGCCATCAAAAAAGCAAAATGTACACTTTTATGTACACAAAATTTTGAATCGCAAATTGAAAAAAAAATTTGAAACTTCTGAAATTTAAAAAAAAAAATTTCATAGAGCGACAAAAAATTGAGATTACAATATGTGTTTGCTATACATTTGTGTAATAAATTATGTGTGTGTTTTTATTATTTTTTTTATTATCAGTAACTTGAGTTAGAAAAAACATAAGGTGAGCCATTTTGAAAACTTTTTTATGTTTGTATGCAAAAATTTTATAATTTAAAAAAAATATTTTTTTTTCGAACTCTATAATTTGAAAGCGTATTTCATCACCTTTCTAAAACAGTTTTTGGTTTTTGAATGTGTTCAGAAATATTCCAAATATGTGCATTTTATTGTAAAGTGAAAATATTTAGACCATCCGAAAAAGAAGCCAAATTTTTGAAGGGTTAATTGAAACACTTAATAGAAGCACCAATCGGACGCACAAGGAAGACATGGGCGTCTTGTATTAACACGGATATCAGATGTGCTAATCTCAAGTTTGTCCAGTAGTTGTAATTGTAAAATTTCAAGATTCTGTGTAACTGAAGAATATCGATGTACTGTTGGTTTACTAAGAATATTTCAAAGGCATTTCCTTGTCTGATTGTCCTTGTCAGTTTGGACTTTTATTTTTTTATACTATACTCCTGTTCTTTACTACTCCCGTTTTCTTTACTCCCGTCTGGAGCCAGTGAGACTATGTCATCCCCAATTGGGGTATGTAGTAATGGGGAAAGGGGAAGGTGGGGAAGTGCCTGCCTATTCAAATCTGGCCACAGACAATAAAGCCATTTCAAGCAACGTTTCAATTCTGTATTCTGTATGGTGGACTTACACCAGGGCAATACTGAGAGCATCCTCCACTCTGGAACGTGCCGCAAACATACTATATAACAATTATTATAAGCAATAATTATCAGCCTGAAACACTCATCTACATTGAAAAAATCTTCCGAGAAAAGATACATGACGCCAACGGGACTTGAACCCATGCCCTTCTGATTGCCGGTCAGGTGCTCTCCCAACTGAGCTATGGCGGCTTATCTTACACCCGCCAAATAATTCAATATATACTAGTGTTTCATTCAACAATTACTGTTTATTACATTTTTCCACCTGAAAACAACCAACTTTATTTTTGTGAGAGGCATTGTTAGTGCTAAATCTCTCGCTAGGTGGCGTCGAGACAAATTATGTCTACATTTTAGGTGAAATACTTTAACTTGTCAAATATTAATTATTATTTTTAATTGATTAACTAACGTTTTAAGACAAGATTTTTATGCATAGCACAAAGGGTAACAATTATTATAAGCAATAATTATCAGCCTGAAACACTCATTTAGATTGAAAAAATCTTCCTCGAAAAGATACATGACGCCAACGGGACTTGAACCCGTGTCCTTCTGATTGCCGGTCGCTTAATAATTGTTATCCTTTGTGCTATGCATAAAAATCTTGTTTTAAAACTTTAGTTTACCAATTAAAAATAATAATTCATACTATATATTTTCGTTATTTTTTTGGGGTGTTATGCCGTGTTGCGCTACCTCCTTCTTTAGCCAACGTTTCGGACAGCGTTGCAGTGTCCAGCATCAGGGCAGATCCGGCAGATCGGTCGCTGTCCGAAACGTTGGCTAAATGAGGCAGCGCAACACGGCATAACACCCCAAAAACAAATAACGAAAACACTTTTAGCCGTGAAAATCTTAAAACGTATCATACTATATATTATTTTAAATGAATTAATTGTGAACTAACACAAATTAATCAAATAAAATGTATTCGTATGTTCAAGTTAAGGGTTACCCGTCTGCTTGTTTAGGAATAAATACATCCCGAAACACGTAATCGCGTTATACTTTCATAAGACCAAAAACGTCCCGAGCGACCTTACATTTTAAAAGCTCTATATCTCTCTTCCTCTCATGCAAACATATGTATTTTTCTTTTAACCAGAAAGAGAACGAAATAATGCTTCTTATTATCTTTGAAATATGAAAGCTATGTTGCATATATATTTAACAATCTCGATCCAAAGAGACGGTTTCAGAATTTTCGCGTGAAATCGAGGCTTCCGAATTGTGAGGTGCGAATATATTGAACCAAGCAGACGGGTTAAGGGTTCGTCTTCAAACTTATCACAACACAGTTTTAGTTGTTGTCACGTTGTTTATCACGATAAGTTAAGAAAAACAATTTTGAAATTAAAACAAATGAAGAGAACTAACCTTTCTGGAGACGGAGATGTTGCTGTCATTGGCGCTGGAGCTGAAATAAATAATACATCATTTCAGTTGAGTCTAAATTAATTGCAGGAAAATGATTTTAGCGCGGCTGAAGAGTTGAATCCAAAGATAGAAGTGTGATAGAATCCACCCAGAGATAAATGTGATACGTATCGGTTTGAAATAAAACAAAGGAAATGTTAACAATTTTATCGAAAGTATGGTCAAATCTAACTTATTTCGATCATACGAACACGTCCACAACATTAATTTAACCATAAAATAAAGGATGTAACGCTATAGGTAAGTGCACTCCATACAACTTTGTATGGAAGCAAATGTTTCATTTATCCCACAGGTTCTCAACCTGAGCGATAATGCCTCCTTGCGTTTGAGACTTTCAGGAGGGCAGTAAAAGTAGAAGACCCAGAGAAAATTAGGTGGCGTTATGGCGTAGTGAGGGCGTGGGCAGGTAAAAAAATATGGTCTATAAAATCCAAAAAAAACGCCGAATACATAGTAACAATCTTACATGTGTTATTATTATTAAGAATTGACACTTTATCACGAATACAAGAAGGAAGGAGGTAGTAACCGGTACTTAAAATGCAAAAAGAATAAGCCACTTGCATTACATTTTTAATTTTTTTTTCGGCTTAAGCAAATGTTCTAAAATATTGTGTATTTTTTTTAATCGTATTTTTGAAACCCTGGCGATTTTTTTGAAAATTTTAAATGCGATAAATCAGACCATTTTTTATAAATCGGAAAGACGGGAAAAAATTTTATGGGTGCGAAAAAACGATTAGATTGCCGAAAATCGTTTTAAAAAAAGAACGTTTTCCACACGAATGGCACAGGGGAATAACGAGGCATACCAAAAATATTAAGTACATTTCATAAATATTTTTTTCCTTGATCCATCTTATTGACCATAAATCATTATAATGTTCAACGTCTGTGTTACTAAATCCAATGTAATATACTTGTACTTGTAAATTATAATAATAGTAAGAATTTTATAAAATTTGATTTTGTTAAAATCAACACCATAATACCTCTAAAACACATGCAGACAGCATAAATGTACGGGGTTCTCTTCACAACATCTGTCAAAAAGTCAAACCGAATAATAAGTTCGCAGACAACAAACAATAAATCTAGTGAACGTTAAATGTCAAATTCCAAAATTCGTATGAAATCAAAGTGTTGCCATATAAAAAAAATAAATCAGTGTGGAATTTTACAAAATTAATAGGAACATTTTTTGACCTTTGACCGGGTTTTGACAAAGGCCTTTGACCGGGTTTGGCACCGAGGACTTGTCAACAAACTGCATTCTTACGGACTTCCCGCATCCTTGTGTACGTGGATTGCCGACTTCTTGAGGGAGAGGTCGATTCAGACGGTAGTCGATGGTTTCACCTCTTCCTCTCACTCGATAAATGCTGGCGTCCCGCAGGGATTGGTTCTGTCTCCAACTCTGTTTTTGTTGCACATCAACGACCTTTTGTCATGTGCACCAATTCACTGTTACGCGGATGACAGTACAGTTCATGATAGCTTTTTGTTTGACAAGCCCCCAAAGGGCTCACAAACTCCAACAGCTCGTAAGGCTTTGAAGCAAAGAATGGACGGTTACCTCGAGAGTGTTTTCTCTTGGGGTAAAAATAATCTCGTAGAATTTAATGTTTCAAAGACCCAATCTTGTCTGATTACGTCTAAAAGGAATCGCAATGAAAATCTAGTCTCTTTCAACGGAAGCAATCAGGCCGAACAGGCCCTCCATTGATATGCTTGGTGTAACCCTAAGTGACCAACTCAGGTATGGGGGCTCCATCGAAGCCAGAGTAAAGTTAGCCTCCCAAAAACTGGGCGTACTGTACAGGGCCCGCAGATACTTTAATAGTACACAACTGCTAACCCTGTACAAATCGCAAGTGCGCCCCACGGTTGAATTTGGCAGCCACCTCTGGTCTGGAGCTCCAAAATACCTGAAAAATACCCTCGACTCACAGCACAGCACAGCACAGGCGTCGGGTGGGAATGCTATCCTTGTTCTACCGGTATTACAATGGAAGATGCTCCGAGGAACTATCATCATTGATCCCTTCGGCACCGATGCATAGTCGGGAAACACGCCAAACGCGTGCCCAACATTTGTACACAGTTGACATTTGTCACATGAGAACGGGTCGTTTCTTCGACTCGTTATTGTGTTCAACAGCTCGGCTGTGGAATGATTTGCCGGCCTCTGTGTTTCCTCCTTCCTACAACATGGGTCTCTTCAAGACCAATGTTCATTCCTTCCTCTCCTCAAAAAGACCCTCCACACAGCATTCCAGATGACATAGGCCCTGAGGGAAATTATTTTCCTCAGGGCCTCCTGTGTGAAGTTAATGTAAAAAAAAAAAGACGGGACATTTTCATGTAGTGACGTCACGAGCCCAAATAATGGATTTATTTATTAAAAAAAAAACTATACATTTCAAAAAATTTTTACCGACATTTTCGTAATCTTAGTAAAAAAATCTATCCACACGTTTTTTTCCAAGTCGTTATGAAATTCGTGCAAATGCCCTATTACTTTTTTTACTTACTTAACAAAAAGGTATAACAAATAATTGAATATATTTTTAATCGAATTATTGATTCGGTGACAGTTGAGGCCCCCCCCTCTCCCCTCCTTTCCTATCCCCCCTTAACAAGTTATGGTAAAAATAATCGAGGCAGTAGCTGTTTCAGATTCGAGACATTTTTCGCGGATTGGGGGAATTTACAAAAAAATATTCTCAAAGTGGCAGTGGGTAAAATAAGGTTGAGAACCTATGATTTATCCCAACCCTCCAGCGTTTCGTCTCACTTGCATTCATCTGAAATCATAGATCTCCATCCCATTTGTATTTCGAAAGCACAGTTTTGTATGAAATTTAGGACCATAATTGGATCACGAAACACGTCCAGCTTGCACTTTATTTTGTTATTGTTTATTCTAAGCTTTTAAAAGTTTACCAGGCAGCGGAGGAAAATCCATATATTTTTTAATGATTTTATTTAACTAACAAATAAAATTCTAAAACATGCGATACCCAAATAATGTATTGATTTATGTTACTGCATCAGTATATGATTTGAAATGGGTGTGGTGTAATACAATTTTTTTTTTGAAAATTTAACAAATCTGCCAACGACCTTATTATACTAAAAATAAACATTTTTTTCTCAAAATTCAAAACATGCGAATGCTAGATAAAAAAAACAATCTTTCGAAATCCATTTATAATTTTTTGTGGAAAAGAGTCAATACGTCTAAAATCTGATTTAAAAAAGATATATATCTGGTTTTCTCTGGTAATACCCTCTTAATGGCAGGTGTTATCTCTTTGTGTGCAGGTGCACAGTACACAGCAAATTCCATGAGAATAATATTTTTCTATCGGGACACGATAACAAATAGATACAAATTTTAGAAGCAATTGGTCTGCAGAATATGGAAATATGATCATTTTTTATGTAATGGCTGATTAGTTATTATCTCACATCGAAGCAGTTCACAATGGAGTGCTGATACCAACCCTGTGAGGCATGGAACCGGCAGAGAATAAATCCTCTTAGTAGATTGAATGCTGCAGAAATGAGATCGCTGAGTAAAACCATGATTGACCGTAATTAATGCAAGCCCGATGAATCTACTGCACGTATTTAGAACTAATTTAAAGAAATGGACTTTGAGATAGTTTGGATATCCAAAGCAGAAGCACAAAGAAAGGATTGTAAAGAAGGGACCAACTTGACATACTTTAACCAGTGATTCCTGACATTATTTAGAGTAAAAAATGTAAATGAAATTCTGGACTCCCGTGACTTTTTGGATGACGTTTTTTTATTTTTCAAACTTTTTTCTCCAAAATCAAACAAAAAAAAAAATTCTTCTGCATGTCGTCACTGGTCACTCAGCCGAGTAACCGACCAACCCCTAACCCCTCCTCCAACTGTCCAACGCCTACCATTTTTTTAATAATGTCAGGAATCACTAGCTAAAGTAAGTCAAGTACATCCCTTAACACCTTGTATATGACTTGGAAGTTAATAGTAGAAGAATTCACGGACGCCCGAGGAAGAGGTGTCACGGCCAAGTGATTTAAATGCTTGAGTCGGGTCACGTGTCAATAGACAACACAACAGAATAGAGCATGAATGTGAATGAAGCAGTTTGAGAGAGAGAGAGTTATGTGTTAACACCTTGTATATGACTTGGAAGTTAATGGTAGAAGAATTCACGGACACCCGAGGAAGACGTAGGTAATTTGGTAGGCGGGTATGGGTACCGCCGCCCTGGGAACCATTTATTGGATGACCAACACCTCTGCCACAGGTCACCCCAAGTGGTTCGCTACGTTTGGTGACTTAGCAGGGGTGCCCGGGTTCTTGGGGTAATGTTTGTTCAAGTCTTGATGGCGGGTGCGTCGGCCCACCTTCTGCGTGGCGGGCCGGATTGGGAGATGCTGGTTGAGGGAGACCCTTTACAACCGGTTACCGCTGTCCGGGCCGCTCGGTAGTACAGGGGCCCGACCCTCAGGCTCACGACTGAGGGTGGGCTGCCCCATCAACGAGTGTAAAAACCCCGCCGCTGCTGTTGTGCCGGTTCGTGACCGGAGGGGACCCAGCAGTAGCGTTTGGGGCGCATCGGGTGACCTCTCCAGCCGGACTCTCCCTATCCATCGCCTTGCACCGCAGTGGGTGGATTGGATTCATTCGTTCGTCACTCTTGGACACTCTGATCCCCAGCTTCCTACCCACCCCTCATACCTTTTCCTTCCCAGACCTCCCTCCCCTCACACCCCATCATAAAAACATTTAAAATCATGTCAAAACAAACAACAAAAATTAACATCATTACAGCGGCGAGTAGTAGGCGACCCCGGCGCAGGCCAAAAATGTTGGTGAATTACACCAACATTCGCGGCCTGCATACCAATTTAAACTCCGTCCACCACCACCTTTTTTCTCAACGCCCCAACCTACTATTTCTGTCTGAAACGCAGATAGCCGAGCCTGTAGACGCCTCCTATCTGGACTGCCCGGGCTTCACCCTCGCAAGCAAGTTCAGACCTAAAGGAGGTGTCTGTCTCTATAGTCGAGCTGACGTCAACTGTGTGCGACTGTTGAATCTGGAAAACTCCAGATTCGACGTAATGTGGGTACGCGTCAATCTTGCCAGTACGGTAAGATTCTACGCGTGTTTATACCGCTCACCGAACCTTAGCGAATCAGACACGTCCGAGCTCTTCAAACATTTAAGCGTCACTATTGATGACCTCTTGCCCCGCTACCCTATGGCAGAGTTTGTGGTCCTGGGGGACTTCAATGTTCATAACGAACCTTGGTTGAAGTTCTCAGGATCAACAGACTCGGCTGGACGCCAAGCGGAATCCTTTGCCCTTTGCTACGGATTGGAGCAAATGGTTCAGGAGCCTACAAGGGTTCCTGATGTCCAGACTCACCGTTCCAATCTGTTAGACCTTTTTTTAACTACTGTGCCACACAGTTACAGTATTGAAGTCACAGCGCCTTTAGGATCGTCCGACCACTGCCTGGTGACGACATCAATCCCTGTAAACTTCAGACCACCAAACGAGAGGCTGAAGAGAAAAGTGTGGCACTATAGGTCAGCAGATTGGTTCGGTCTGCGGGCACATTTTAATGCTTTCCCATGGTCAGCTGTCTGTTTTCGGACTTCGGATCCCTCAAGATGTGCCCAGGAAATTGGTGAGGTCATCACATCCGCGATGGATGGCTTCATCCAATCTACTGTTAAGGAAACTGGTGTAGGCTCAAAGCCGTGGTTCAGTCGACAATGCGCTGAAGCAGTGCGACGAAAAAACGCGGCTTACCGAGCCTACAACACATCTAGAACATCCGAAGACAGAACAGCTTACAACAAAATGGCAAAGGAAACCAAGAGAATCATAAATAGGTCAAAATTCGAGCACGACCAGCAGATCAGCAGAAAGCTGACTGCATGCCCGCATGGCAGCAGGCAATTCTGGTCGCTTGCGGGCTCAATAGGTCGCAATTTCTGCAAATCCAGTCTGCCACCTCTTACCAGACCTGACGGCTCACTAGCAAACACCGCCTTCGAAAAGGCTAACTTACTAGGTAAAATGTTTGCGGATAACTCAACCCTCGATGACCAAGGTGCTGTCCCGACGTCCGTTCCTCACTGCGGTTTTCGTATGAAAAAGCTGAGGATCCGGCATCGGGAAGTACTCCATGTTTTACGAGGGCTTGATGTTAATAAAGCTAGTGGGCCTGACGGAATACCTGCCCTGGTACTGCAAAGGTGCGCTGCAGAAATAGCTCCAATTTTGACGAAGCTTTTTAAACTGTCCCTGAAGACTGGCTCTGTGCCCTCTGGTTGGAAAAAAGCGGTTATCCATCCTATTCCAAAGAAGGGTGACCGCTCCAACCCGGCCAACTACCGCCCCATAGCGATCACATCAGTTATGTCTAAGGTGATGGAACGTGTGATCAACGACAAACTGCTCACATACCTCGAGAAGAACAAAATTATTAACGACCGTCAATACGGATTCCGGCGGAACCGCTCGTGCGGTGATCTTCTCGCGTATGTGACGCATGTTTGGGGGCGATGCCTGGAACGTTTCGGTGAGACCCAAACGGTTGCACTGGACATATCCAAGGCCTTTGACCGGGTTTGGCACCGAGGACTTGTCAACAAACTGCATTCTTACGGACTTCCCGCATCCTTGTGTACGTGGATTGCCGACTTCTTGAGGGAGAGGTCGATTCAGACGGTAGTCGATGGTTTCACCTCTTCCTCTCACTCGATAAATGCTGGCGTCCCGCAGGGATCGGTTCTGTCTCCAACTCTGTTTTTGTTGCACATCAACGACCTTTTGTCATGTGCACCAATTCACTGCTACGCGGATGACAGTACAGTTCATGATAGCTTTTTGTTTGACAAGCCCCAAAGGGCTCACAAACTCCAACAGCTCGTAAGGCTTTGAAGCAAAGAATGGACGGTTACCTCGAGAGTGTTTTCTCTTGGGGTAAAAATAATCTCGTTGAATTTAATGTTTCAAAGACCCAATCTTGTCTGATTACGTCTAAAAGGGATCGCAATGAAAATCTAGTCTCTTTCAACGGAAGCAATCTTCCGAACAGGCCCTCCATTGATTTGCTTGGTGTAACCCTAAGTGACCAGCTCAGGTATGGGGGCTCCATCGAAGCCAGAGTAAAGTTAGCCCCCCAAAAACTGGGCGTACTGTACAGGGCCCGCAGATACTTTAAAAGTACACCACTGCTAACCCTGTACAAATCGCAAGTGCGCCCCACGGTTGAATTTGGCAGCCACCTCTGGTCTGGAGCTCCAAAATACCTGAAAAATACCCTCGACTCTGTGCAGAAACGGGCGGTCCGTTTGATAGATTCTCCCATCTTAACAGACGGATTGCAATCTTTAGAGCACAGGCGTCGGGTGGGAATGCTATCCTTGTTCTACCGGTATTACAATGGAAGATGCTCCGAGGAACTAGCATCATTGATCCCTTCGGCACCGGTGCATAGTCGGGAAACACGCCAAACGCGTGCCCAACATTTGTACACAGTTGACATTAGTCACATGAGAACGGGTCGTTTCTTCGACTCGTTCTTATGTTCAACAGCTCGGCTGTGGAATGATTTGCCGGCCTCTGTGTTTCCTCCTTCCTACAACATGGGTCTCTTCAAGACCAATGTTCATTCCTTCCTCTCCTCAAAAAGACCCTCCACACAGCATCCCAGATGACATAGGCCCTGAGGGAAATTATTTTCCTCAGGGCCTCCTGTGTGGAGTTAATGTAAAAAAAAAAAAAAAGACGTGTTACGGCCAAGTGATTTAAATGCTTGAGTCGGGTCACGTGTCAATAGACAACACAACAGAATAGAGCATGAATGTGATTGAAGCAGTTTGAGAGAGAGAGAGTTATGTGTTAACACCTTGTATATGACTTGGAAGTTAATGGTAGAAGAATTCATGGACGCCCGAGGAAGACGTGTCACGGCCAAGTGATTTAAATGCGTGAGTCGGGTCACGTGTCGATAGACAACACAACAGAATAGAGCATGAATGTGAATGGAGCAGTTTGAGAGAGAGAGTTATGTGTTAACACCTTGTATATGACTTGGAAGTTAATGGTAGAAGAATTCACGGATGCCCGAGGAAGACGTGTCACGGCCAAGTGATTTAAATGCTCGAGTCGGGTCACATGTCAATAGACAACACAACAGAATAGAGCATGAATGTGAATGAAGCAGTTTGAGAGAGAGAGTTATGTGTTAACACCTTGTATATGACTTGGAAGTTAATGGTAGAAGAATTCACGGACGCCCGAGGAAGACGTGTCACGGCCAAGTGATTTAAATGCTTGAGTCGGGTCACGTGTCAATAGACAACACAACAGAATAGAGCATGAATGTGATTGAAGCAGTTTGAGAGAGAGAGTTATGTGTTAACACCTTGTATATGACTTGGAAGTTAATGGTAGAAGAATTCACGGACGCCCGAGGAAGACGTGTCACGGCCAAGTGATTTAAATGCTTGAGTCGGGTCACGTGTCAATTATAGACAACACAACAGAATAGAACATGAATGTGAATGAAGCAGTTTGCGTGTGTGAGTGAAAGAGTTATGTGGTACAACGTCTCTGCCTACCCCTTTAATAGATAATTACCAGAGAAAAACAGAAATATGTCATTTTTAAATCAGATTTTAGACGTATTGACTCTTTTCCACAAAAAGTTATAAATGGATTTCGAAAGATTTTTCTTTTATCTAGCATTCGCATGTTTTGAATTTTGAGAAAAAATGTTTAATAAGGTTACACCATAGGTCGTTGGCAGATTTGTTAAATTTTCAAAAAAGTTTTTGTATTATATCACACCCATTTTAAATCAATCATGCAGTAAAATAAATCAATACATTATCTAAGAATTATCTTTTAGAATTTTAATTTTAGTTTAAAAAAAAATGATTAAAAAATATTTAAGTACATATGTTTCTTGACGAAAATTGTTCCGTTTGTGTATTTATTTGCGCACTGACAAACTAATATATTTCAGTTTTTTTTAACATTCTTATTTAATTTAGACGTATTTGAAAAGTGATAAATACAAAAAATAAATTATTACAAAAAAAACCTTATTTTAATAGTTTTATCATCAAGCCTTTCAGCATTTTTGGATGCAGGTATAAATTAAAGCAAATTTGGAATGAAATAAAATCGATATTGAGTTATAATTTTACAAAGCTGGTACGGAGAATAATTAATCTTTCTCATTGTAATTGCCCTGCACGATCGTAAAAATAACTTTCGGCGAAATGTGGATTTTCGTCCGTTGGCTGGTTAAACGCTCTTAAGGAAATTGAGTGAAATTGAGGAAATTAAGTTGAGTAGTTAGTTAATTCCTTACCTAGGCCACAGACCAGCATCACTAAAAGCAGGAACATCGTGGAGGGAGGGAACAGCCGGAATGTTTTTAAAGAAACTTTTTTGGTTGTCCTTGTCAGTAAATATCCTTTGTTACTTTGCGAGTTAATTGCACTACCTCAATTCTATTTCAATTTATATGTGGCGACTTGTCTTTACATGATATCGTCGGCATACTGGTAAAACCAGCTAAATGACAAAACTTGCCGAAATGAGTTAAAAATGCAGTTTTGTTCAGTTTAATGAGCTCTATCGGTTGTTAAAACCCACAACATCCTTCGATGGTACGTTTTAAAGTTCGAAATTTCTAAAAACCTCTAACCCTCTAATGCCTCTCTAATACCTAAAAATGTATTCCGTTGAAAACAACTAAATCCCTTTAGTGGAAACTTTTTTCAAATATCTTCTATGAAAACCATTTATAACACTTTTTATAAATTTTAAATTAATTAATTAATTAATTAATTAATTTTTTTATGGGTATGTTTCACTTTGCCGAACGAATAATATTATATCACGTAAAACCAACTTAAGCGTTATTTATTTATTCATTACATGCACGTTTACAGGAAATAATTTCAATTAAAAAACCCTAAATTACTATAACCGGTATGATCTGTTAACACGGATGAACGAAATGATTTTTTGTTAACAGTTGAAACTTGAAACCAGCCTTATAGGTGTTTTGAACGGACCATGTTGGTGATGTTAAAATTAGTGTTGAGTACCTCATACAAGAGGCACCTCAAATGTCCCATCCAAACACGTAAAATGTCCCCCCCACCTCAAGAAATGGATTTATACCAACTCTTTTTCTTTGTATTACTACAAATGTCATGTCATGTATGGGACAAATGTGAGGTGAGGTGCGAGGTGGTTGGTGTATTGGACTAGATGTCATGTCACGTTGTCACGTATCGTTTGGGTATGAGGTGGAGAGGCGTGAGATGGTTGATGTATTGCACTACATGTCATATCACGTATGGGACAAATGTGAGGTGAGGTGCGAGGTGGTTGGTGTATTGGACTACATGTCATGTCACGTTGTCACGTATCGTTTGGGTATGAGGTGGAGAGGCATGAGATGGTTGATGTATTGCACTACATGTCATATCACGTATGGGACAAATGTGAGGTGAAGTGCGAGGTGGTTGGTGTATTGGACTACATGTCATGTCACGTTGTCACGTATCGTTTGTGTATGAGGTGGAGAGGCGTGAGATGGTTGATGTACTGAACCACATGTCATGTCACGCATCGTATGGGACAAATGTATGAGGCATGAGGTGTTTGTATATTGTATGACATTTTTGTATTAGAACCGTGAGGTGGTAAGCAATTCATATATTATGAATACCGTACAAGCGTCCTAACTGCTAAAAAAAAGAAGTTTTTTTTATAAATATTTTTTATTGTAAATTGTTGTTATGTGAATACCGCACAAGAGTCCCAACAGCTCCCAGCTCCTTGAGGGGGGAGGGTGAGAGGGGGAAATGGGAGGGTAGGCCTTTTTTTATATCCATTTTTCGTATTACCAGCACCTCTGCCATAGGTCACCCCAAGTGTTTCGCTACGTTTGGTGACTTGGCAGGGGTGCTTGGGTTCGTGGGGTGAGGTTTATCCAGGTCTTGCCAGCGGATGCGTCTGCCCACCAGCTGCATGGCAGGCCAGATCCGGAGAGAATGGTTAAGGAAGTCCCTTTGACTTCTCCAGCCTTACTCTCTCGGAACATAGCCTTGCACCACTGGAGGGATAGATTAATACGTTCACAGCATCCCCAAAGATGACATAGGCTCTGACGGGAATTATTTTCCTCAGGGCCTCTTGTGTGGACTTCGTGTCAAAAAAACACGTTCCCTGAAATTCTCTAGCCACCCCTCCCCCTCCTTCTCCCCGTAAGCGAAAATATTGTCACACCTCACCTCAAATGAGGTGGGACACCTTAAAACCTCATTTCAGTATTTGAGTACCTCATACAAACTAATCCTGATGTCGTGTCCTACCCAACACTAGTTAAAATGAAGAGTGCTGACAGTTAAAATACGTTAAACGCAAATAAGTGATTTCAACAGACTGTTATAGCGACGTTTAGATAGTTAAGCATTGACTATTGAAATAAGCTAAAGGTCATTATGTGCTTTGATTAGTAGTATTCACGCGAAACTATCTGGGTTTGTGCTTTAACGGAATATCGCTGTGTGTGCATGAATGACGGTAAAGTCCTAAATTTGGCACGTTTACTCAGGTTTCGTACCGTCTTGTTCACTCTTATGGAATGGAGTGTCAGTCCATTGTGGCTTGCGTGTGCATCTGTTTGTGACTCCGACTTAATTAGTGAGTGCAGTTAATTACAATTATGAATAATCTGGAGCACATTCAGTCATTATTAAAACGAAGGCAGGAACTTATTAAGCGGCGGGGCAACATATTAACAAGGTCATTGAACTTACTATGTTTTGATTTACTATTAGGTTTCTCTCTTACCAACTTATGTGAAACTGAGTTATTTTTTAAATTATTCAGCATTAATTGCTGCAATATTATTGTAGCAAGAAATGTTGTTATGACAAATGAGTTCTCAGCGGCTGTGTTTAATTCATTGTACACAGTCATTAACTTTATTTTGGACACAAATATTAACTTTGAGTGTGAGTGAAGGCAGTCAATAGTTTTTAAATGTACTAATTTTTATTTCCAGGATGCAAATGGCAGCAACTGCAGATGGCTCACGGCAAAGCCATTCCTGTCCATTACACTGCGTAAAATCGGCACAGCATACTTCTGAAGAAGTAACTGCAACTGAAGGAGATGGAGAACCTTCAAGCAATCGTGCAGGTGCAAATTGCCTTCGTTTAAATTATGGAAATTGCCATGTGTACAGCTTTTTCTTTTCGTAATTAAAATTAAACCGGATATTTATTTATGCAGCTAAATATTAATTTTCAGGTGGAGATCAGACAATTCCAAATCACAGCTATTCTTACGACAGCGACTCTTCAGAACTTAATGACGAACAACAATTGATTGCTGAAGAACTTGAATCACTCTTTGGAGATGATTTTTCAGATGACGACTACCATCCTTCCAACCTCATGACCCCTCCACAATTGCTGATAGTTCTAAAGACAGTTTAATTACTTTGGGGGACTTTGGAGTACTACCGGGACGTGAAAAACAACCGCTCATGGATGAAGTTAATATATTGGATACTCTAAACAAATAATTGAAGACCTCCTGGATCGAGCATTAAAGGATGATGGGCCATTAAAGAGATGGCGTGATGCGGACCCTCGTGAATGGGCTGTGAATAGAGCCAAAATGAGAAGGGCTGAAGGTTTAACATATGTGACACAAAAAAAATTAAGACCTTCTAAGGTGCCCAAGCCAGCTAATTGTGATAAATGCCAGATGACATAGATGCACAAAATTTCCGGTTCTTTCCATGCAATGTTCCTTTTTATTAAAACGAAACTGTTCTAAAATCTAGATAAAGTAATTTTTTTCGACGTGCTTATTAGAACATTACTGTTTCAAAACATTAAAATTTTCATATTGGAAATGTGAATTGGCTCAAAATACACGCCTGCGAATATTCGAATTAAAGTACCTAAAATAGAATAAACTTGAAATTTTAAATACAGATTCGTTTTCTTAAAAAATGTTATAAAACTGTATCTTAACTTTTTATTGCAATCACAAATTTATTTAAAATTAAATGTGTGGGACATAATTTCGCAATTTTATTTTAAAATTAAATGTGTGGGATAATTTGCGTCTCCTGTGATTAGACGGGTCAAATTAAATCTGTATTTGCCGAATTAAAACTACACCCAGAAAATGAAAATGGTTTCTCTTTGATTCTGGCAGCACATACATAATCTACAACTAGAATTTTATAACTGCACTTCGAATAAAATAATGGTCTCTTTCGAAATGTATCAGCAGATGAATACACAACTGAAATTCAGTCGTTAATACATTCTGAACACAATTCTGATTTTAATTAAGAGTGAATCTGTTTGCGAGTTATCAGCTTTAATTAGTATTACTCTCATAATATGTGTACGGTTTTCCTACGAATTGCGAAATTCGCAGCTTAAAAAATATAGTTATTGATATTTTTGATGAATTAACAAAAGAGTTGGATTCGTAAACGAAAGGATCGTAGAACATGTTCAAATAATAATTTGAAATGGTTTAAATTTTTCCAAGATAATGTTGTTATTTATTGTGAAAATTTGCCGCCCCCCTTAAAAGTGCCGCCCCCCTTAAACGTGCCGCCCGGGGCAGCCCCCCCCCCCCCAGAAACCCCCCCCCCCCGCCCCTCCTCCGCCCCCCCACGCTACGCCACTGTTGGCTCCGCTTGGACTCGAACCCAGAACCCTTTGCTTACATGGCAACAACTCTACCGATTAAGCTACGGAACCCATATTAATTCGGTCACTTTTAACTGTATCATACTTCGACTACGAACTACCAACATTATCTTCATTTACTTAACGCACATATTATTGGCTGCTATCTTTATATATGATTGCAAGATTCAACTCGAACTAAATGCAATCTAGACAGTCTCTGGATAAATTTTTATCCATTTTATTTGTAATACGCGACATCCATAGACTTTTCTGCAAGTCTAGGATGAATATTTATTATTAATTTTTTAAACTTTAGGAGTAAAATCTCAAATTATAATATTTAATTAAATGAACACAATATTAGCGAATTCCAGATTTCGATTGAGTTTCGCTAATATTGTCTTCATTTAATTAAGTAAAACATTTCAGTTTTATTTGAAATGGTAAAATAAAACACAGCCACTCCTGGGAATTTTCCATTAACTGATTGAAATCTACTCGCAATTACTGCAACAACAAAGTTACCCTTTTGCTGTAAAAGAAAACCTCCCATTCTCAGAAATTCAGGATCAACAGAAGAATATTTACCACAAAAGATGAGAATCCGTTGCCTATGAACATAATATCCGTTGCCCAAGACATAAAACTAATAAAAAATCCAATTGAATACAAATCAAGAATAAAAATATGGCTTAAAGAGGTCAATGAGAAAACCCTAGCGAAGACGCTAAAAACGACATAGAAGACAAATGAACTATATTTAAATAACTTTAGTCCTCCTCGGCACAGGACCCCCTAGTGAGGAGGACTAAGAAATACAATATTTTGTACTTAATTTCACATTTCATTTTGTATGTAAAATTTTTGTATATAGTCGCTATAATAAAAAAAAAAAAAAAATATATTATTTACCATACACCCACAAATTCCTACTTTTATACGGCCAAGTATAAATAATTGGTCTGTCAAACTTTTGTTTGTTAATTTTTTTTACATTAATTCAACATAGGAGGCCCTGAGGAAAATAATTTCTCTCAGGGCCTATGTCATTTTTGAAGATGTGTGGAGGGTCTTTTTGAGGAGAGGAAAGAGTGAACATGGGTCTTGAAGAGACCCATGTTCACTCTTTCCTCTAACGCAACACAGAGGCCGGCAAATCGATTTACAGACGAACTGTTGAACTCAAGTACTAGTCGTAGAAACGACCCGTTCTCATGTGAATAATGCCAAATGTTGGGTGCGTGTGTGGCGTGTTTCCCGACTATGCACCGATGCCGAGGGGATTAGTGACGCTAATTCCTCGGAGCATCTTCCATTTTAATACCGGTAGAATAAGGACAGCATTCCCACCTGACGCCTGTACTCTAAGGATTGCAATCCATCTGTTAAGATGGGAGAATCTATCAAACGGACCGCCCATTTCTGCACAGAGTCAAGGGTTTTTTTTTGGGTATTTTGGAGCTCCAGACCAGAGGTGGCTGCCAAATTCAACCGTGGGGCGCACTTGCGATTTGTACAGAGTTAGCAGTTGTGTACTATTAAAGTATCTGCGGGCCGTGTACAGTACGCCCAGTTTCTGAGAGGCTAATTTAACTGAACCTTCCTCAGGGATGAATAAAAATATATAGAATACCATGTAGGTATATCTGTATTATGTTCAATATTTTTTTATTCACCACTGAGGAATGTTCAGGATGAACCGAAACCGGTTGGATTAAGAAAAAATAAAGCGGAATTGAAAGAAATTTATTTTATTGTGTTTATTATAAAATATTTTTAGTCATTTTGAAATACGAAAAGCCAGGTATTTTCCCCGCCTTCCTCTTTCCCATCTTCTTTCCTCATAGCCTTACAACATATCTCAATCGGGCATGTCTCACTGACTCCAGACGGTTGGAAACAGTTGGAACTCTTGTGCGGTGTTCACATAAAAAAAAAAAAAAACATTTTTCTCTGTGATGCGTAGATGTTAAAATATTGACACATTTTTCTAATACCTATTAATATCCATATCTAATTCCGCTTTAAAAATGATAAAAATTCTGTTAGACATCTCAGGAAGATTGAGGGTTAAGAATAACCTGATAATTATTGTTAGTCAATAACATAACATGTTTCCAAATGCCATGGCTGACGGCTTTTCCCTGAAATAATAACCTTGGTACTAGCCTGGCTGGGTCAAAGCGGATAAACTGGTATAATTTTGCACTTGGAAACAAACAATCTCATTATTATTCCAACACAAGATTGCGGAAAATATTTCAGAAATGACGTTGAATGCAGATATTTGATTGGGGCTCACATTGGCATCTGCGGTATTAAAAATGACCATCCCTGGACAAATTTGAATTATTTATGCATTAAACCGCTTACTCGTTAATACGGAATATTATTTATTTAAATACTTAGATTTAGCTTTATTATTACGAAAAGTGAGTATTTATGTCGGGGGAGACCAAAAACATGCAAAAACATGCATTTAAGATTTTAATTTTGTTAAAATTAATTCGCTCCGGCGGTATTAATTTGGAAACGTAAAGCCCGATCTCGCATAGCATGTTATTTATTTATTTATTTACGGACTTACGTCCATATGTTATTAATTATTAATTGAATAATTAAGAGTAATAAATTTTAAATAAACAATGCCATAGTGCAGGGGTCACCAAATGGAGGACCGCGGTCCGGATCCGGACCGCCGACCTATTTTGTGCGGACCTTGTGTTAAGTATACAAAATATTTTACACATGTAACTTGAGTATGTAATTTGAGTATGTAATTTGATAATTTTTCCCGAGCTTTGTCTTTGCAATAAAGAAAATGTAACATCCATTGCTTTTTATCAGATATTTTTACACATCAATGATCTGAACCTTAAACTTCAAAGGAAAGCTTGTATGGAAGCTCCTGACAGAAGTAAAACCCTTTTTGAGAAAACTAGTGTTTTTCGACATGAACGTCTGCACTTACCTTATTAAAAAAGAAAACAGCAGTGACACCGAGCTTGATGTCGGCCAATACAAGACGTTCATTAAGGATCTTAAATCGGAATTTGAAAACAGATTCACAGATTTTTTGAAAATTGAGAATGTCGTTGACATCCTCACTAACATTTACCCTCTGCATCCTGGTGATGAATGGAGCAATAAAGCTGCAAATATTTTCGGGAGTAATAGCTGCTCTCCAGATGGAAATAATCGATTTCCAAGAAAATACGGTTTTAAAACACCAAAAAGGGGAAGTTTCTTGTCAAGAGTTTTGGATAAAATTTGTGCTAATAAATACCTAGAATTTAAAAAATAAGCCTTGAAAATTCTCACTTTGTTTGGGTCAACATATGTTTGTGAAGCAACATTTTCCAAGATGAACTTCATTCAAAATAAATTCCGGAGCAGACTTCACCAACAACTACAAGATTTAATGACATTAGCCAGCACAAACTTTGTACGGACAGTCCAAGGCAAAAAAGATATTTTTTCTCATTAATATCACTGATATTGTATCTAAACATATTTAAATAGTATATTTTATTATTTCAATTATTAAACCGGGAGGGGGGGGGGGGGGGTTGGAATTTTCCCTTGCGGGCCGCGATAGGCATGTTATTTAAAAAAACGGACCCCTAATGAAAGTAATTGGTGACCCCTGCCATAGTGGATGATTACTTCTATCATGAACTCACCTTTCAATAAAGTCCTTTTTGTATTTTAAAGTATTTTTGTTATTTGTTTTTGGGGTGTTGTGCCGTGGTGCGCTACCTCCTTCTTTAGCCAACGTTTCGGGCAGCGTTTCAGTCTCCATCGTGAGGGAGATATGTGTCCGAGAACGCTGTCCGAAACTTTGGCTAGACACAGAAGAAATTTCCCAATCTAAACCGGAATTCTATACTTAATTCCAGATAAATAAATACTCGTACCTATTAAAGTTTCGAGACAGTAAGGTCTAACTTGAAATCAGTGTTTTCTCTCTGATACCTACATGTACCTAGCAACTACAATAATAATAAACAAATAATAATATCATCAATAATACCATTTGTTATATCGCCTACTGGCATAATACCTAGGAATCTGATTTGTTATATCGCCTACTGGCATAATACCTAGGAATCTGATTTGTTATATCGCCTACTGGCATAATACCTAGGAATCTGATTTGTTATATCGCCTACTGGCATAATACCTAGGAATCTGATTTGTTATATCGCCTACTGGCATAATACCTAGGAATCTGATTTGTTATGTCGCCTACTGGCATAATACCTAGGAATCTGATTTGTTATATCGCCTACTGGCATAATACCTAGGAATCTGATTTGTTATATCGCCTACTGGCATAATACCTAGGAATCTGATTTGTTATATCGCCTACTGGCATAATAACCAGGAATCTGATTTGTTATATCGCCTACTGGCATAATACCTAGAAATCTGATTAATAATTTAAGCATATTAGATTTGTCAAAGAATTTGAATATAAAAATGCAAAAATCAGTCATTTTAAATACATGTAGGATTACAAAAGTTTTTTAAAATATTTATATTGAGGGATCAGTAGGATTTATAGGTTCAATTAGGAATTCCACAGAGCCGAACCCTCTGATATGAAAATATCTGGAGTCGGTGAATGATTTTACCATTTGGTCTCTGGTAGGTTGACATGTTGTTCTTGTATTGTTTTGTATTTATAATACTTATATAGTGCAATTGCATAGCGTGGATTGGGGGAACATTTATTTATTTATTTATGCCCTTGGAGCATTAGAAATAGAAACAATAAAATACCAATTATTCTATTGCATTATTTGTCTTCCTTTACAATTTACACCAATATAAAGGAAGCAGAATTTAAAGGAAATAACAAATACAATATTAGAATAATAATAAAGTTTGTTCAGGTTTTGGCGGTTTATGCATCTGCCCGCCAGCTGCGTGGCTGATCGAATCGAAGCCATTGATCTCTCCAGCAGGACTCTCTCGGAACATCGCATTGCGCCGCAGGGGAAGGTATAAATTCATATGTCCGTCAATCCTGGAGACACTGACTTCTAGTTTCCTTCCTACTCCTCGTATTTTTTCCTTCCCAGAATTTCATATCCTTTCTTTACAAAAACCCTCCACACAGCATTCCCAAAGATAACATAGGCCCTGAAGGGGATTATTTTCCTCGAGGCTTCTGTATGGAGATAATAAAAAAAGAAATATTTTATTTATATTTTACGTTAATAAATCAAACAAACGGAAAATAAAAAATAAGAATGCAATTCACATGCGCTAGAAGTAGAACCTTCAGAAAACTAAAGTAGACAAGAGTGGAATGACTACGAAGCACTTATTTTTATCAATGTGAAGGATGATTTTTTTCCATATTTTTGTAGCCAGTGCACCTTTTCGTATACATTCCCTATCTCCTTCCCTTCCCCACTACCTTCAGCCTCACAACATACCCCAATTGGGGATGCCATAGTCTCACTGGCTCCAGATGAGCTCCCATCTCTTGTGAGGTATCAATATAAAAAAAAAATTTGGTCATCTTATTAGTATTTGTGTTTTCTGCTTCTGAGTCACTAGATATCGCATTATTTTGCCTGTTCATTTTAAAGTGGTTTGAAGATTGGATATTGATTTTACAAAAATAAATACGCAACCAAATGAAATGAGAAATTCTAAATAATTTTTTTTATTTTTCAATATTTTTACACCAAAATTTGGTTGCCTGTAAAGTGTTCACCACAAGAGTGCAAGCAATTATCCAACCTTTTTTTCAACTGCTCAAAACAATTTTGAAACCCAATAATTGGAACCCGCGTATATTTTGCATTAGTCAGAAGTACACTGGAATATGCCTCGCTAATTTGGAACCCGCAGTACAAAGTATACATAGATAGCTTAGAATATATTCAAAACAAATTTATAAATTATATCACCATCAAATTCAACAATAACTTTGAATGCATATTTCAAACATTGCAACAAAGGCGAGCAATAGCTGATTTGACATTTACACACAAAATTTTAAATAATAAAATTGACTGTACTGAACTTTTTTCCCAATTACTTTTAACATACCCTTAAGACGTACACGCCATACAGAATTATTCCACACGCCTAATTACAAAATAAATGAAGCAAGTAATTCGCCAATCAATCGTGCTCTTCACGTGTTCAATAATATCGGTCTAAATTCTAACATCAACATTTTTTACGAATCACTGCATAAATTTAAAAAGAGCATCATATCAATAATATAATTTGTTCAATGCACAATGCACAAACACACACACACACCTTCCCACTACGCACATCACCCGGTAATTACTTAATACACATACCATAAAAAGACACTACAAAGAAACACATCATGGGTATAGGTCTCGCAAGTTAAGTTGACTTCATCATAGTACTCACACAGATGCAAAACTTTCACACAACGTGTTTCGTTTTAGGCTTTAAAAAAATAATAATTATTATTTCACAATTGAGAATTCGAATCCAAAGCGTTTTGAAGTTGGTCACATAAAACTAAAGTTGTTTTACGAAGGTTTAGGAAGAAAAAAAAAGTTTATTAACTACATAAATGTGACAATCTTCAGGATTGAATTCAAATGGGTATTCATAAATAACGACAAGGTTAAAAAAATATTGTCTTAATTAAAAAGATTAATTTATTATACATATTATACATACTTACATAATATTTTATAAAGTAAGCAATCCACAAGCCGCCACATGCCACTACATGTTTAATAGGCATAGAATTTGAAAAGAAAATTACTTTTAAACTTAATTACCAAAAGAAACATCGGCTTCGGTCGGGATAGATGGAAAAACATGCATTAAAATTCGATTTTCATTCAAAGTTAAAAATTTCCCAAATAAAACATCTCCATTGCCACCATTTTTTTTGTACGGATTTGAAATTTGTAAAGTTTCGTTTCAAACTCAATATGCATGAATTACTTAGTTTACCTAACTAAGAACCTAATGTTGAAATGAAGTGTGATTTACATAATCTGTGCTTAAAAACTTATGGATTATGCTTATGGATTATTTAATTTTTATAATTATGCGTTAGCAATCATCAGCAACAGTAATTATTTAATTATGTATCAGTCATCATCAGCAAATATCTATAGGTATATTATCTAAAATATAACAGATTACTAACACAAAGGTACAAAAGATTAACTGTTGAATACTAGTCTGTGATACTCCAGTTAGATGTCAAATCATACATTTATGCTTAAAATTTGTCCACAGTTTTTTTATATTATAAATAAAATAATTAAACACGCGGAATATAACGCGGAGAATTAAAAAGTTATATGAGTAACAGAACACAGCAAGTAAAAATTAACAACCATATTAGCAAGCCACTACCAATTACATATGGAGTTCCACAAAGAATTCTAGGGCCCGTTTTTTACACTATTTACATTAATGAACTTTGCAGCATGAAAATAGACGGTGAAATAGTTAGTTATGCAGACGACACAATTTTACTCTTTAAATCTAAGGATTGGAAAAATGCATACAACATAGCGAATTTAGGAATCACGCGAGTGAAATCATGGCTAGACTCAAACACGCTTACACTAAACATATCGAAAACAAAATTCACAACGTACAGTATAAATAGCTCAGGACAGCCAAAAAATAACACAAACACTATAAAAATACACGAATGTTTAAACACCAACATCTGCGTTTGCCCTCCTCTAGAAAAAAAAGAACAAATAAAGTATCTAGGAATCATAATTAACCATAACCTTAGATGGACACATCACATCCAACAAGTCATAAATAAACTCCTCAAAACGATACACATTTTCCTAAACATAAGAAACATACACAAAATACAACAAATGAAAACAATATATTTTGCTCTTTGTCAGTCTATAATAGAATATGAAATAATTGCTTGGGGAGGAGCAACAAACTCAGCTACCGAACACCTGGAAATTGCGCAGAAAATGATCTTAAAGGTAATACTTAAAAAACGTAGACTTACTGATACAGACCAAATATTCAACCGTTGTGACGTACTAGACATACGACAATTATACGTTAAATCGCTTCTAAATTACATTTTTGACCAAAAAAACAACCTTCAACAAACACAAAATATCACAAACAGACCAGTTAGATAAGCATACAAAGAAAACTTAAGAACTCGGACGGTAAGTACAAGCTTTGGACAAAGACACTACCAATATCACGCTATAAAAGCATTCAACAGTCTAACACTTGAAAATAAAATTGAGGAAAACAAAAATAAATTCTGACACAAAATTACAAAATGGATTAAAGACCAAAATAGACAATGCTACCAAAATATCATAGCATAAAAAAAAACATACAAGTAACACACAAAACCAACATAAAACACAAACACACAACACTTATTAAAAATATCGTTTTTAACCTTATATAATATTATTTATTTTTAAATATACGTTAATTTTAAATCTCTACTTTTTAAGTTTAATTTATCTTAATCGTATGTTTTTTATTTACTTTTTTCTGATTTTTCACCAATATTATATATATATATATATATATATATATATATATATATATATATATATATATATATATATATATATATATATATATATATGTATGTATTGTGTATAATTTTGTATATGAAATGGAGGCCTCAGCACGGGTAAACCACCCACTGAGGTCAACATCATTGAATTGTGTATAAAATGTAAATATATTGCATCAAATAAAATAAATAAATAAATAAAATTTCACGAGTTTGTCCATTCAGTGATTTACCACGTCCCGTTTCATAACAGATGTCGTAATATATATTAAACTTGCTCACTTTACAAACACTCTGTAAATCTACTAATAAAGATTCGAATTAAAAATAATGAAAACTATTTATTATTTCAAATTTAAAAATTTGTAATTATTTCACTTGAGATATGTAGGTGCACGTATGTTTAAATCAAATTACGAACCGAATGAATAGGACACCCCGTAAGTGAAGCCTCAAGGGGTGACGTAAAAACTTGCCTCTCTTCTAACTAGTTACAATAAGTGGGCGTAAGCAAGACAGAGAGCCTTATCGGGTTAGTGGGCGTCGCTTGACGTTCACACAGATAGACCAATACATCAATTCTAAGCATTTTTATTGCTTTCAACTTAAGTTGTTTTACCTATACCCACCATGAAATATACTTAATAATTGTAAATGGTTTTCACCACTGTCACTAATGGCTTGAATGTTGCTTGGTTTCGGGATCGTACCCATAAAAGGAATTAGAAAGATTATCTACCAATAATTATCTACAATTAGTACTTTGTTTATATGTCTGCTTATAATTATTACGAAAACTAGCCTACCGAAGGCTACACAGAATTGGATGTTCAATCGATATTTGTCGTCATCAATCAGTGTCTGTAAAAAAGGTTAGGACTTAACAGAAGAATAAGTGTTGTGTTGTTTTTAAAATAAAGCACCCTTTGAAAAATTGAATCCATCGTTTTTATTATGTTTTTAAAATTACAAGTTACCTACCGATACATAACTTATTCTCCACCCAACGGAGAAAGGTTTAACAATACTTTATGTTTTCAATGCAAGTTTAGTTATAGAAGTGTTCATTTTTAGCCGGCGTGGGCTTTTTATAGTTAAATTACTTTGTACACTGAGAAGGGAGGAAATTCAAAAAATGATCACACAACAGCGACATCTGAAATTACTGACGCCATCTTTGGTCTAAACTCTAAATGAATAAACTTGTTGATAATAATTATCACTATTTTTAATCCATAATTGGTTTGAAACTTAACTAGAAAACAAAACAGTCTCTGTAATATTTACAAAAGAACTATAAATTTCCAGCCTGTGCACCTTTTATAGTAACATAAACTTAGTTATGTTCTGCAAAACAACATAATTACTTTAAAGACTTCCTACTTATATTTTGATACCTCGTTACTATAAAATACTAGTGATTTCCCAGCATGCGTTGCAACGCCTCTTGATAAATAATCTGTTTCTTCCTGCGTGTCCTTTCATATTTGTCCCGTTCGCCTTCCGCCGCCCCTTCCTCACCCGTGGCCCCTTTCCCTCAAACGATCCCTATCCACCATCCCCGCCTTCCCTCTCCCCTCTCCCGCTCCCCTGTCCTGTCAATTCCCTCCCGCGTTCCATATATTCAGTCCCAGTACATTAAGTATTCAAAGCAGCTTGGGTGAGATTTGTCGGACGTGGGAAAGCGGGAGAGGGGTTGGGGAAGGCGGGGAAGTTGGAGGGGAACGCAGGATGGGAAGGGGACAAGGGAGGGGAATGGGAGGTGGAAGGGGAACGGTTTTTTTTCGTTCACTAGATTCTTATATTTCTTGAAGAGATGAATCATTTGAATTTACTGAATTTAAAGTTAATGTTCTTTATAAATTGAACGGCGTCGTTTTCGCCTTGCAATTTTTACCTCATGTGGTTATTTAAAAATGTTACCTGGCTATAATAGACTTAAAAGGCCTCGTGGTTCATCGGTAGGGAAAAATTGTTAAGTATCTAAAAACCCCACTAAAATTGCATGTTTCGTCCAGACTCAACATCAATCTTCATCATCAGAGCAGCGACCGATGGTCAAATATACATATGGGTCTGGTGAAACCATGAAAAACCTCATCCGGGAAGAGTCGGCCGACAGTCAACATGAAACTGGGCGGCCTTCAATGATTTCAGTATATGAAATCCTGCATTGTGTGGTGTGGGGTGTATGTGTCCATTTTTATGTGAAATATATACTTTATGGGAATTTTAGAATAAACATACGTTAATTTGGGAGGCGGGAATGGGTACCACCGCCCCGGGAACCTTTATTGGATAACCAACACCTCTGCCATAGGTCACCCCAAGTGGTTCGCTACGTTTGGTGATTTAGCAGGGGTGCCCGGGTTCATGGGGTGAGGTTTGTCTAGGTCCTGGAGGCGGATGACCAGGACATACTGCACCCAAGATTCCTACCCACCCCTTAAACCCTTTTCCTTCCCAGAACTCTCCTCTCCTTCCTTTCCATAAAAAAACCTTCCACACTGCATCATAGGTGAGCATAAAGATGACATAGGCCCTGAGGGAAATTATGTTCCTCAGGGCCTCCTGTGTGGAGCTCATGTAAAAAAAATATATATACATACATATTATACAATATTATCTAGATATATAAACAGATATATAAACATAAGTTACAGGGGGGCCTCTGGTGGTTAGGAATACCTACTACTCGCTCAGTCGTCCGCGTCTGAATCTGGTTCATACCAGATGTGGTTCAGGTCCATCAGAATATGTTTAGGTAGTCTGTATATCTGAAAGTAGTCACTAGGTGCATTGATTTGACTGATTTCCTTGATAAGCCTATTTTTACTGTGTCTCAGAGATTTGAAAAATCGGTCTGTCAGTCGGTGTGTGGGAATGTCTTCTCTTGCATGCAGTCTTTTCAAATTCGTTCTGATTCTAGTGTTGTATGCGATTTTAATGCACAGATTTTGTAGCGTCTGTAGTTTCGAATGGTTAGAGTAAGAAATACTACTCCACACGGGAATAACACATGGAAGAGGAACGGAGACGAAAGGAAAACATTTTATTTATTAAAGTGGCATTGCAACACATGCCGGAAACCTGCTAATGTATTATAAATTATATTGATAAAAATAATTGTTTCAGTTTATTCCTTTGTTTGAATTCAACTTTTGAGGGTTCATTTTTTGCTAAAATGCTTTACCTCAATCAGTTCTACCTCGGTCCGTTCTACTTCGGCGTCAACCATTTAATTTAGTAATTTAAGACTTCTCAGTATTTGAATCATCCAGTCTCTATGCTTGTAGACTTCGGTAAATGCGGAATAGGTGTCGAAGCGGCAGGTAGTTCTATTGTCTTGTTGGGTCTGAACCGGAGACACTGAGACCACCGCGCGGAGATGCCATTTCTCCACGCCTCCCCTGATCTCCGAAAACACCAACCCACCGCCGCTGTCACCCTGGCATACGGCGGCCCCTGAAAAAAATTAAAATTTACCATAAACGTTCCACGACCCAAAATTAGGGTAAAAGGAACGAACCATCTAAGCGGATTGAGGAGGGACATCAAAATTGATAGATCAAATTGCGCCAACACAACAACTGGGTATTATTTCGATGAGCTGGATGCAAACCACGTAACTATTTTTTGACACCAGATGGGTTCGAGAAAGTTTTGAAGAAACTACATTGAAATAATCAGATCCTGCACATAAAGTAAAGTTCGCTAAAGTAAGGCAACGGCTTGCAGCGCAGTTCACTGTGGAACTTTTCTGCGCAGGGTCTGAGTGTTCGTTTTCCTAAATTTCGATTATTATAAAGTTTTTAGTAAGAATCCAAAATTTCAGTTGTTTCGACGGCATAGGTCCTAAGATAACGACTTTTATATATTGACCTCAAGGTTTACAGTCTACATCATTCCAGTAAAAATAATGATTTTTCAATAAATGCTACGATTCCGATAAAGATCATAGTTTTTAGGAAGAATCCAAAACTTCAACCGGTTTGGCGGCATAGGGCTTGTATAACCTATCCATCTAAACATCGGGATGTGTAGTGACGTAAAAATGAGTGTGGTGGGAACATTATAGCACACATGTAAAATAATCTAACAAAATGTATTTGATTTTGGAGACTAGCGCGAACCTTTGTTTATCCGATTTTTTTTTGTTTTCATCCGATTTTTCATTACGCCATTGGACAAAGGACTAGAAATTCGTAAGGAGATTTTATTTTCAGGAACTAAATAGTGATATTACAATGCGAGTTGCCTGCATACTGTCTGATTCATTTATTTATTTTTATTTATTACTTTATTTATTAATTTCCAACGCCCTGATGGGCTTTTACATGACAACTTTATAATACAGAGACGCTTTTAAATAAAAAAAAAGATCAACTGTAAAAATATAACTAGTTAACATCGTATGAAAGGTATACCTATACCTATACAGATAAATTTAAGTAAAAAGAATGCATTACAATAAAAGAGAAAGAAATAAAAAGAAATAAACTAGTAGGTATGTTGGTAATTACAAAATTTACAGGTGACTGACTAATTGTGATACATGACAAAATTCAAGATACATAAAAAGAAAATGGTAACAAGTTTTTAAATTGTAGATTAATATAGAAATACACAAATATATGCAATATCTCCTATGTGATGCTCCTTAAATATCAAAATATTCCACATAAAAATATCATTCAGGTATTTCTTAAATAATGGTAAACTTGTATTATATATCTATAATATAAAAATGAATCGCTAAATGTGTTGCTAAGCGCAAATCTCGAGATCATCTGAACCGATTTCGCTAATTCTTTTTTTAGAATATTCCTTGAAGTACGAGGATGGTTCTTACGGAGAGAAAAATTAAGTAAATTAGGCATAAAATTGGATAATTTCAGAAAACCCGCACGTTTGACAGTTCGCGTGTTTGAGAATGACATTTTGCAAAACAATAATTGTTAAATCAGGATTCTATTTTTGAAAATCTTTAAGTTGATAAATTTATTTAAAGTAGGTACTCCCCTAATAGTTTGAATCGAATCAAGAATTTAAGATATTTTAAATAGGTACCTATGTTAGGTACCAAATTTAATATAAATGAAAAGTGGAAATTTGAATAAAAATTGGAAAAGGTGGCACGCAGACTGTTTAAAAACTGAATGTACTGGGTTTGAATATATGGAACGCGGGAGGAGGATTGGCGGGACGAGGGAGCGGGAAAGGGAAGAAGGAAGGCGGGGAAGGTGGAAGGGGAATGCGGGAGGGGAAGGGGACGTGTGAGGGGGGAGGTGAACTCGAAAGGGTGGTTAGCGGGACGGGGGAAGGGGGGGGGGTGGAGTGGGGAGAGGGAAGGTGGAGGTGACGGAGTGGGAACGCGAGAGGGGAAGAGGACGCAGGAGAAGAAGGGGAGGCGGAAGGGGAACGGGACGAACGGGAGAAACAATTTCTTTATTGAATGGCATAGCAACGCATGCCGAGACCAGCTAGTATTAAATAAACGGTGGGAATTTATTTATTTATTATTTATTTCAAAACATACAGCACAAGGTGTGCCATTGACATAATTATGTTTATATATATTATAATACAATAACATAAGAAAGTGACATATAAATGTAAAGTTATATATAAAAACAAAAGGTAAAAAAAGGAGTTAAGGTAATGAGTAGTAAATAGAATTATGATGTATAAAATGAAAGTATAAAGTAAAAGTGTAAACTATAACATATAAAGTATAATGTAAAAGTAAAAAGTTAAGATAAAAAGTTGAAAGGCAGGAAATAATATAGACTATAAGTGACCTTTGTAAATAATATAAAGTACAAAAGTTATAAATATAAAAAAGTATGACAAGTAAACAGTAAGAAATGCTCTTAGGAGCCAAATATTGAAGATAACCAAAAATTTAAAATATGTATATGTATAATAAAGCTATCCTTGTTCTACCGGTATTTCAATGGAAGATGAGGAACTAGCGTCATTGATCCCTTTGGCACAGGTGCATAGTTGGAAAACACGCCAAACACAAGCCCAACACGGTTGACATTTGTCATGTATTTATTATATTTAAAACTAGCTGGTCCCGGCAAGCGTTGCTATGCCATTTAATAAAGAAATTGTTTCTCCCGTTCGTCCCGTTCCCCTTCCGCCTCCCCTTCTTCTCCTGCGTCCTCTTCCCCTCTCGCGTTCCCACTCCGTCACCTCCACCTTCCCTCTCCCCACTCCACCCCCCCCCTTCCCCCGTCCCGCTAACCACCCTTTCGAGTTCACCTCCCCCCTCACACGTCCCCTTCCCCCTTCTGCGTTCCCCTTCCACCTTTCCCGCCTTCCCTCTTCCCTTTCCCGCTCCTTCGTCCCACCAACCCTCCTCCCGCGTTCCATATATTCAATCCCAGTACATTCAATTTTTAAACGGCCCGCGTGCCACCTTTTACAATTTATTTTCAAATTTCCATTTTTCACGTATATTAAATTTAGTACCTAACGTAGGTGCCTATTTAAAATATCTAAAATTCTTGATTCGATTCAAGCTATTAGGGGAGTACCTACTTTAAATAAATTTATCACCTTAAATTTTTTCAAAAATAGAATCCTGATTTAACATTTTGCAAAATGTCATTCTCAAACACGCGAACTGTCAAACTTGCTTGTTTTCTGAAATTATCCAATTTTCTGCCAAATTTTCTTATTTTTCTCTCCGTATGAACCATCCTCGTACTTCAAGGAATATTCTAAAAAAAGAATTAGCGAAATCAGTTCATCATAGATATAAAAATTATATTTCAAATGTTGAAAATATAATAAAAGAAATACATGAAAAAAAAAAAAAAAAAAAAAAATTTCATCACCTTTTAAAAATAATTTTTGGTTTTCGAATACATTCAGAAGTTTTTCATTTATATGGATTTAACTGCAATGCGGAAATACTCGGCCCGAGGAGTTAAAAAAATGAACATTAAAATCGCAGCAGGGGATTAATGTGGGAGGCGGGTATGGGTACCGCCGCCCCGGGAACCTTTATTGGATAAACAACGTCTCTGCCATAGGTCATCCCAAGTGGTTCGCTACGTTTGGTGACTTAGCAGGGGTGCCCGGGTTCATGGGGAGAGGTTTGTCTTGTAGGCGGATGACCAGGACACAATGAAACCCTAGATTCCTACCCACCCCTTAAACCATTTTCCTTCCCAGAAGTCTCCTCTCCTTCCTTTTTTCCAGCATCTCCAGAGATGACATAGGCCCTGAGGGAAATTATTTTCCTCAAGGCCTCCTGTGTGGAGCTCGTGTAAAAAAGGGGGTAATCAATCAAATATGTAAATTTCTCAGTTCAGTTTTTCCTGAAACTGGCAGTAGCAGGACAAAGAAGAATGAGTGCTGTCAAAGTCACGGACGTCCGAGAAAGTAATGGCACGACCAAGTGAATCAAATACTCGAGACAGTTAGTAAACCTACCAGTGGTGTATCCAGCGCACAGTTTGTCGCTGGACAGGAAGCCGAGGAAACTGTATTTGGCTACTTCCTCTCCACACTGTTTGATGTCGATGACTGGCATCCTCAAGACGCGCAGTTCTTCCGAAGTAGTGCCGTTCTCCGTCAGGCCCCAGCCAGCCACCTAGTGAGCAAAACTTATTTATTATACATGCACTTAAACAAGCACTGTGGCTAGGAAAGTTATGGTACCGACGGACATGCTCATTAGTAGCACGAGAGCATCTGATGCAAGTATGCCACTTAGTGGCGTGTGTCAGTGACGTTGCCAGTATTGAGCATGCAACTGGATTCGCGGGTGGAAGGGGAAGTACTCTGTGAACGTAAGCACGTGTGAACAGGCTTGCTTATGAGCATGCTATTTTCCACCCAATCTCAGTTTGCCGAGGCTGTGCGTGCGCGTTCTTTGCAAAACTGTCTTATTTATTTTTTATTTAATTATTTATTTCTTATATTAATATTTTTTAATTTTTTTTCATGGGGTGGATAAAGATATGGGGAAGAGGAAGGTGAGGAAGTACCTGGCTATTCAGATCTTGTCACCAAATACGGCTAAAGGGCGTGTGATCCAGCGGTAATGCTCTTGACTCGCAATCCGAAGGTCGCGGTATCGAATTCCGGCGTGGAAAATAAATTTTATTTGATTAACTTGTGTTATTTCACAAATAATTCATTTAAAATAATATATATACAGTACGTTTGCGGCACGTTCCAGAGTGGAAGATACTTTTATCACCCTGGTATTAAACCACCATTCAGAATTGAAACGTTGCTTGAAATGGCTTTAGCCGTGTTTGGTGACCAGATCTGAATAGCCAGGTACTTCCCCATCTTCCTCTCCCCCATCACCTTCCTCTCCCTACTACCTTTAGCCTCACAACATACCCCAATTGGGGATGCCATAGTCTCACTGGCTCCAAACGGGAGCAGTCGGGACTCTTGTGCGGTGTTCATATAAAAAAGCAATTCTGAATGGTGACCAGGCTAATACTGAGAATTTGTTCCACTCTGGAACGTGCCACAAATATACTATATATAATTTTAAAATTAATTCATTGTTAAATAATGACCCGTTGGGGAGGTGAGATAGTGAGGTAATTTTTCATTTCGTGATTTACTATCGTGTTACGATTTTTCTCGAGTATACAATTCCTTCGAAAACGCCTATGAAACTTTATTAAATAATATAAGTGCCCCAAGATATAAAATGATTCTGTTATATTCTAAACTAGCTGGTACCCGTTGCTATGCCATTTAACCCAGCCAGCCCGGAACGGGGACTTCAAGATCCCCAAGATCCACCTTTTTTACGATATCTCGTTAATTAATCGTACAATTTCATTCATATTTTTTGTAATCCCGAAGAAACTACCAAAATTTTTTTTGCCATTTTTTTTTTCCAATATTCAAAGCACGTAATACAGAAAAAAATGTTTTTGATAAATATTAGTGCAAATCGAGTTTCCCGCAAGAAAATCGCTTGGGTTTCGTACCATAATTCTTGTCTTTACTTTATGTTCTTGAGTAAAGTTTTTTTTTTAAAGTCTATCCAGGTAGCCACCCGGGATAGCCCGTAGCCTGAGAGTAACAATATAGAGAGACCGTACTATGCGACATGTTGAGAGCAGATTGTGGACCTCAGATTTTCATCAGTTGATCAAAGGGGATATGGCCTACAAGCTGATGCAGGGTTGTCACAATTAGGTATTGTCTTGAGTCGTAAATAATTAAAAGGAATTTCTGTTATATGTATGTACATCAGTGGTGGTCCGTGAGTTTTCAGTGAGCTAGAGTGCTAAGATTGGAAAATACGATGTTATTGATGTTGTTGTACCTGAAAACGTATTTATTATTTTTTTAAATTTCAACTTTTTGTATGAAGCTATACTGAAATGTGGATGCGGCGCATCCCCAAACTGAAAGAATCCTGAACATCTTCACACATATATATTTTAAAAATATATTAGATTATAAATAAAAATATAAACAAGAAACGTTTTAAAATTTATTTTTTTATTTATTTACTAGCTGACCCGACGAACTTCGTACTGCCTCAGAATCAATAAGTGTTTTGAAAGGAAGCTGGTACCGGTGCCGCCGCCCCGGGAACCATTTTTTGGATAACCAAAATCTCTGCGATAGGCCACCCCAAGTGGTTCGCTACGTTTGGTAATTTAGCAGGGGTGCCCGGGTTCACAGGGTGACTTTTGTGCGGGCCTTGGCGGCGGATGCGTCTTCCCACCTGCTGCGTGGCGGGCCGCATCGAGAGAGACTGGATAAGGGAGGCCTTTTGACCTTTCCAGCCAGATTCTCTCGACCAATGGGTCGAAAGAGTGACTGGAAAAATCAAGGTAAAAGGTCAATGCCGGTCAAGTCAATGACCTTGCACCGCAGTTGGAGGGATGGATTCGCTCCCGGATACACTCCTCCAGATTCCTACCTACCTCTCATGCCTTTTTCCTTCCCAGAACTTCCTATCCTACCCTTCCTTAAAAAGACCCTCCACACAGCATCTCCTAAGATGACATAGGACCTGAGTGGAGTTACATAAAAAAATGCATTTAATTTCAGATATTTATTATTTATTATTGTATTTTTCCTTCGGAGGAATGCAGAGACATACGTTCACCGTTTGTCTCATTTTCGACTATTGACATTTAGTGTGTAAGAAAGAGGGGCAACATTATATGATTAAAAACCAAAACAAAAGAATCAACGCATTGACATTTGACGATTTTGAATTTTCAAATTCACGCACAGCTAAATAATATACCTATTACAATATTGCTGCAGTTCTTTCAAACCATGAGAATTTATTCCATACAAAATGAATGAAAAAGTTAATTTTCTTCATAACTTTTTTTTCCGTGATTTTTTGCGATGTTTTATTAGTTATTCTGTTATCCGGGCCGGAGACAAATTCAACAAATCAAAGATCATCAAAATCGGTCCAGCCGATCTCGAGTTATAAATAGTGTAACTAACCCGACTTTGTTTTATATATTAAAGATTGATGGTACAATTAATTTAAAAAAAAAAAAAAAAATGGAAAGAAAGACAAACATTCCCGGATTACAAATAACCCAACAATGTTTGAAAATCTCCTACTACCACCACAGAAAGCCGAATATTATGTTACTTGTGTTGTGATGGAGGACTTAGCCAGCCGAGGAATCGAACACGCAACGCCCGGTTGGGACCCAAGCGCTATGCCCACTCAACCACAGACCGGTCAAACCAGGATACAAACCAATTCTTAGAATGATTGTTTCCAATAAAAAGGGTAGTTGCGAATAATATGGAAAAATAATTAGTTGAAGATAATATTAATTCTAAAAATTGAAATATGAGATTGACTATTATGACGGCTTGATAGAAGGGAGCAATAGCGAAATTGGTTAATGCGCACGTCCCGGTTAGACGAGAGGTCTGGTTTCGAGTTCCAGTTGCGACCATTGTCTTTTTTCTGTTTTCTGTGTCTTATTCTCATTCATATTTTCGTTTAGATTATTATTGTTATTTTCTTCTTCAATGAAAAAAATATTATCTGAAAATATTCTGTGAAAACCAATCGTAGGTAATATCAGTCAATAGTAATTACATTTAATAATAAACCAATTTTAGCACAGCCCCGATTTTTTTATAACCAAAAAGAAACGCAAAGACAAAGATTATTTCGTCTCTATCCGTTCGCCAATAAATTTGGTGTTGGTATAATGAGAGAGAAAGAGACAGTTTGACAGATGACAGTAGTGTGAAAATCGTCCTCGTCCAAAAGTGGCTTCATACCGCTTATAATCGTATGTTTTAAACAGTAACTATTTGTCTCTGTTTCTCGTACGTTCATGGAACCGAGCGTAAAGGGAGAGCTATATTTTGCGAATATGTCAACGATTTGTATCAATATTAGTACGGTCTCTCTATATTGTTACTCTGAGCCCGTAGCATTGTATCTTTCAAATCTTTCAACAGTCACGGTCAGTTTCAACCTTTTAGCAGACAACACATGTTTGCCACAAAGACTCTGAAATCCCCTTATTGAAAAAACACATCTTAAGTCTCGCGGAAACTTTTTATGCGGGAATTCCCACCCATGAAAACGCGTCCATAAACTGCCTCGCCCGGTACGACGAAAACGTACGTACCACACATAAAAAACCAAAACAAATCCTCCGTAAATTCTAACCTCCCCATATTGCAGCCATGTACATTTGCAAAAATTTTTTAACAAACAACTAAAAAAATCAATTTTCTTCTACAACCGTTGACATAAATGCATGGTGAAAGAGAGGGGGGCCTTTTTGGCCCGGAGCTCTGTATGCCAATATTTCAAAAAGTAAAAAAAACACATGTTTGGTTTCTGACGTTCTCAAACGTTTATTTAAAACCAAGTGAAGTACGTAGTTTTTAGTTCTATTAAAAAAAGTTAATTTTATTTTTTAGTTTAATTTAAAAGTTTTAAATTTTTTTTTACAATAAATTAACGCATCTGATACTATTAATATAAGTTTTTAAAAATATAATCTGTAGGTACGCGCTTTTAAAGCGTTTTTATTCGTATTACTACTTAAAATTTAAGAGGCGGTAATGGGCAAAAAATTTGGTAGGCGGGTATGGGTACCGCGGTTTATTGGATAACCAGCACCCCTGCCATAGATCACCCCAAGTAGTTCGCTACGTTTGGTGGCTTAGCAAGGGTGCCTGGATTCATGGGGTTAGGTTGTCTAGGTCTTGTGTACCTTTTATACTTTGCATAATAAATATTTTAATAAAAAAACAATATGAGTACACTGTTAGTCATAAACTAAAAGACAAAACAACTATAAAAACTTTGAAAACAGACAGTAGTTGAAAGAAGACAGGAAAAACCAGAAATAACCAACTGTTAAAAATAAGGATGAAAACAATAATATCGTATAAAAATGCAACAAAACCCATAGAAAAAATGTAACAAAGCCGCTACGCCGACAGTAAAACAAAATAAGTCATAAATATTCAATATTGCTGAGAACCAAACTCCCTGACATAATAAGTTCAAATTATACAATCTTTTAAAAGACAAATAATTTATTTTTTCTTTATTACTTTTTACCACCCGAGTACAAGATTGCATATTAAAAGGAGACTAGCTTTTTTCGAAGATTACATGAATTGAAAATTACGTACCTATCACGTATTTATTTAATTATTATTTTATTTTAAATTTAATACATTTTAATCTACTTTTGTGTTGGTCGTTTTTTTTAGGAGCACTTTACCGCTCTATACAGTTGTGTGTCGATTTCGGCTTTTTTCAGAATGGTTGAAGAATAATAAACTTTTGCGTGTTTTTTTATTGAACATAATAATATGCATATACATAACACTCTTTTTAGGGTTTGTGGTCTAAGAATCTAAGTTTCATAAATATATTTATACATTTTCATTTGACAAGTTCACAAGAATACAGACAAGCTGAAATATCTGAATGTGAAAGAATTTTTAAAGAATATTTGCAAAAGTTACCTGTCTATGTAAAGAAATTATAGTTGTTATGTTAACAACACTTTCTTTTAAAATTCATCGAACTAACTGTAAGTTTAAATGAAAAATAAAGAACAGTTAAAACTGCAATTGTTTACAAAATATTTTTATTTAAAAATATATCCCACTGTTTAGAAAGCTCTGACTAGCTACAGCTTCAGTGCCTATTAGTTTCGCTCACAATCCGCGCCGGGCCAGATGGTCGACAAGACGTCACTTAATACACACTATGATTTGCTATTTGTACAAATACGAGCGGGGGCACGCGATCCCCCGGTTCGGAGCACGCAGAATTTTTGGATGGTTAGTATGGGGAAGGTTTAAAGAAATTGTTTCTCCCTGAGTGCCCTTTCAAATTCGTCCCGTTCCCCTTCCGCCTCCCCTTATTCTTCTGCGTCTTCTTCCCCTCTCGCGTTCCCACTCCCTCACCTCCACCTTCCCTCTCCCCACTGCACTCCCCCCTCTTCCCCCGTCCCGCGAACCCCTCTCCCGAGTTCCCCTCAACCCCCTCACAGGTCCCCTCCCCTCTCCCAGGTTCCCCTCCCCTTCCCTGGTTCCCCTCCCCCGTTTCTCCCTCCCTCCCGCTTTCCATAGCAATAGCCGCTTCCTCGCGTGCCACCAATAGCAATTTTTTTATACAAATTTCATAATGCCGGAGCTCACCTGAAGTTTTGTAAAAACCTTATCCTGACAATAACAAAAAGAATTATCCAATTTGGTGCAGTCGTTCGAAAGTTATGCGTTTAGCAACACATTCAGTGATTATTTTTATATGATAGATGTGTAACCGTTGACATTTTGAACCCAAATCAACCGTTTGAAGTTCTTTGTTAAAAAATTCTTAAATAATTACGTTGCAAGATTATTATTTTAAGATGATAATAATTAATATAGCTATAAGATTGTTTTATTTAGTCCTGGGCGAATGGAACTGACTATCTGTTGACTTTTATTTAACAAAAGCATGCTCATAAAAAGTATAAATAATTGGTCATCCTCGCTAGACCTCCTGATAAAGGATCATTGTTACCTTCCCCATGCTGCCCGCTCTCAGTTGGAAGTTGTTCAGGCCGGGATCGTTCAGATCGAAGCAAATTGGTCGCACAAACCCACTGAATTCAAGAGGGGTCTTTAACTCCACCAGCGCTATGTCACTCTGATGAAGGGACTCTCTACCTCTGTAGGATACTGGCAAGTGGATTTTAGCCACCTGGAATGCAGAAAGGTTACTATTTTAAAGAGGTAATGAGTACCAGGCGCGGCCGGTGCCTTAAATTTTTGGTGGTTCATCGAGTAATTCATCAAAAACGTAAAACAAAAGTACTTAGGTAAAAAAAAATAAAAGAAATTAGACAGAGCCTAGTAACTCATAACTTGTACAGTGCCCTTGAGGTGATTATTCACAAAAAACGGCGCTATACAAATTATCCATTTATTATTATCATAATTTTGTGTAAAAGTATTCTTTGCGGATTTTACAATCTCGGTTGATAAAATGTAGTTTTGGTGGGTCATTGGCTATAATTCTAATATTAGTGATGTAATAATAAATCTAGTCTATATATTTTTATTTTTTTATTTTTGAGTTAGTTTATACTACATGAATATAAACTTATAAGCACAATGTAACATTTCATTTGATAAATTTAAATATTTTTACAGTAAGCATAACATTTCTTTTTAAATACATTCATTCTTTCTTCATTCTTCATACTTTCAGGCATTTCATCATACATCTTTAGTCCTCTGTACATTAGGCAGTTCTATGATTTTGATTTCTTCATTTGTGGCAATCGAACTCTGTTTATATTTCTTGTTTCGTAATTATGAATGTCTCTATTAAAAACAATTTCATCCTTAAAGTATTTTGGCATTTGGTTTTTCATAATTTTATGCACAAAAATTAACACGTTAAATAGTAGTCTCTTTTTTATTTATTATTATATCACTAATTTTAAAAAGGCAAGAAAATTAATTTATATCCATAAACAGCGATATCAGAATATTTCTATACAATAAATAATAACACAATAACAACACACAGTAGGTACACATATCTCTTTGTGGCGCGGGGTTTACGGAGTAATCAGTTTTTAAATGAGGTTTGTAATATGTGATAAAAATGTACATAAACAAAAGGTCACAAAAACTAATAATGATAATGTCAAATTGGTTCCCTCTTCATCATGATAATACCGCACCCGCTGACCCGTTGACTCATCGTTACATTTTACAAGAGAAAAATATAATCTTATTCGAACCCTACGTAAGAGTAGTCATTTTGTCGGCAGAATTTCTTCGGATTTCTTTGGGCAATTCCGTGCGCCGCACGGCAGTAGCAATTTTTTCGATACGATTATGTGTTTTGATGGTCTGAACATGTTGCTGGGGACTTCATACAAAAAAAATCTCTGACACAAAAAAATATTCCCTTCCCTGGCTTGGCAAAAATGCCATTCTCCACCGCCTACATCATCGCTTGTCTCGCGCTAGTTTCGCCTAGTTCGTGAAAACCACAAAGTGCCTTTCCCAGTAAAGGAACATTCCAACTTTCAAACCCAGTCTCCACACTCACCCCAGTGCCTTGCAAAGGAACATCCCGCCCACGGCCGCCCACCATCGCCGCGCCCACAGTTTGCCGTCGGCCTAACCAACCGTCTCCCAACCACCGTTTTTCCCGACCCCGCCCAAACCGACTCGTGCTTATTGTTCTTCCCGCCTTCCTCTTTGTCCCTTACCTTCTCTACCACTCACTCAACATTCAGTGCTTTCTCCCGCCAAAATATCTTCATACTATCGGTGATTTGAATGTTCGTGCCCTCCCCGTGTTTGCAGCTTGAGGTGATCCACCCTGAAAGACGAAGTAGGGCTCATCGCTCGCCAAAGAACAGCCCCGACACAAAATCATCACTCAACCACCCGCCAGTCCAGCATCACACCACAGACCAGCCCCAGCGTGCCACACTCCTCCACGTAAGTCTTTAGTTTTACGCGGCGTACAGATCCCTCCAAGTCGTAAAATCACTTTATTTCAAATCTCGCTCTTCAATCTTACAAATTCAACTCTCAAACATCTCCCCCCCGATCTAAACAACCATGGCTTCCGCCCTCCCCCGCTCATCCAGTTCAACCACAGACGAATACGAACGCCTCATACTTGAAATATCCAACTTCTTCAACTACCACCCTGACCCCGACAACATGTCCGCAGAAGACCAAGAACACGTCGTCCAAATGACCATCCGCAGACACCACGTGCGCCCCCCTACTACTGCCCCCTGCTCCCTTTTCAGGTCGCTCCAGCCTAATTCAAGCAACATTACCCCAACTAGCCCCCTCTTACCACCCCCCTAGCAGTTCATCACCCCTATTGCCCTCCAAACTGACCGTCCCCCAATTGCCCTCTTAACCGACCGCCCCCTCACCGCCCCTCAAAACGATCGCCCCCTCACTTCCCCCTAAACCGATCGCCCCCCCACCGCCCTCCAAACTGACCACCCCCTCACCACCCCCAAACCAACGGCCCTCTCCCCGCCTCCCAATCTGACCTCGCCCTCACCGCCCTCAATACCGACCACCCTCCCAACGCACCCCAAACCGTCCAGCTAAACTTCGCCCCCCAAACCATCAGCGCCCCATCGCTCCCCAAACCGACAGCACCCCTATCGCCCCCCCAAACCGACCGCGACCCCATCGTCCCCCAAACCGTCCGCCCCCCCACAGCTTCCCTAACAAAATACCCCCTCACTTCTCGACCGTCAACCACCCCCAAACCATCGGCTCCCCCAACCCCCCCCCAAATTTCTTCTTTACTACCTAAACTATTCTCCCCAATATCTCTTCCCAACACCCTCGTCCACACCAACGCAATCCCCACCCCACAACGTACCACCCTCCGACCTGCCACTACCCCACTAAATTCCCCCGTCCCCCAAAGCCCCCTTATCCCCCCCCGTCACTCAAACTCATGATGAAAGAAAAAGGGGCCTCAATTGGCCCGGAGCTCTGTACGCCCGTAATTCAAAAGTCAAAAGTCAGGGGACTTCATACAAATGATAATTCCCAAACGGAGCGCTTCATTGAAACGCATGGAATGGTATGTACCTCGGTTCCTAACCGATACAAATTGCACGCGGGAAGCTATGCTTTTGTCCGCGATAATTATTCTCTACGAAATTCATGTATATTTAGACATTTTTTTTCAACATTTTTAAGAATTGCGCAAATTTATAATTAAAAATATTATGTAGGTATACGATGAGCTGCAAAATGTTGTTCAATTTTTTGGCGGTTTGGCGCACGAGTGCACGTTTGGACGGGCCGCGTCTGATGAGTACATATACTGTCTTTAAGTATGACAATAAACCGGTGCTTTTGTATATTCAAAAAAATGCAAGTACCAGGATTATTTTTAATGCTAATTGTCTACTGTCGATATTTCGGTCGACAAGGGAGCGGAAATAGTTTTACTGTACTTCCCGGCGGGATCGTCGTAAAGGCGGCGCCGGCGGGTTGCCGTCGGTAGTCATTTTTCTGCCATGATTGAATTTTAAAAACAGTGAATGAAAAGATCACGTTAACTAAATTGATGTTTTGGTGTTTTGATGACAGGTGGCGTTAACTAAATTGATGTTTTGAATCAATCCTCACTCGTCTGGCGTCCACTGTTTGCCGTAATCATTATTATCAAGATTCCCATCTATCGAGTATGTCATTTGGGACAAGTTTTGACACTCGTTTCCCTTTACCACCGCCAGGTTACTTTGGAGCGTGATCCTTCCTTGCGCGGAGGCTGGCTGAGTCACCACTACATCATCTGGAGGCGTAGACCTGAACGTGCTACCTATAACTTCCTCGTGGACTGGGAGTCACTGGGCTGGCTTTCTTCCATTGGGACTTTCTTCCAGAGTACGGCAACCTTGCAGACAGTGGGGTGCCGTCAATGGCTCGGCCCTCTCCAAGGATCACCATTTCGGCATACTTTTGTTAGTTAGATAGTTTCAGCATATAACGATCTGTTGGGGGAGAGCTGTTTTGTATTCTAAATTGTAACATTTCAATTGTTACTTGTACTGAATATTTTGTGTTGCAATACAGTATTCTTTAGTTTCACATGAAACCTCTTTCCTTCATTTTAAAACACCACCAGGTTTTACCCCAGCTATCAGAATGAATAATTTTCCCCACGCCCCTGAGAGAAGATTTATCATGTTCTATCCAGAACTGCGCTGGCCCCAACATATTCTGTTAGCAGAATTTGGCGCTCAGGTAAAACTGTAAAGTTGAGGCCGGATTGCAGTTGGCGTTATAATCATAACCTATATTATGTGCTATTCCACATAGCATTTGAAACCCACAATATACTTGATATACATTGACCCCCGTAGCAAATGACGAATATATATTTATTTTTTTACTATAGCTATTGGCGCAGCAATCGTGTTTTAAACGCCAACGATATATCCCGTAATAATAGATTCCATACGACAAACAAGACTCGATGAAAACATAACCATACACAATTGCATATTTGAAAAAATACTTCCACGTAACCCACTGCAGAGTTATCTGTTCTTGATTGAAAAGAACACTAGGTAATAATTTCGTTACGAAGTTTATTACTTGACTAGAATTTTTACAAAAATAATAAAAGCGTAGTTTTATACGATATGAATAAAATTATCACGTTGCGAACTGCAAGCAATTAGTGGGTCACTAGGTCATAGTTTACTGAACTCTCTTGCCCGCCTGGCGCTGGGGTTATAAAGTCGAGAGCGTTCTCGATCGGCATGTAAATTGGCGTGTTTTCGCTATGCGTCTTGCATTTTCTGACGCCTTCTTCCCTGTAACAAGGGGGCATATAGGAACGTTCGAGACCTTTCTAGAACGGCCGAGTACGGTGCTGGGTCGATAAATATACGTATACATACGTTACTCATCTTTTGAAAAACTTAGTCGTAATAAAAAGGTGTGCAATTAGCTTGTCTTCCTCCAACCTCAGCATCTTCTCAAAAAAAAAATTATCGAGTATATTATCAGATTCAAGTATGGCTTGGTAATCAACTGGATCCAGATGAATGGGGTTGGAAGCTAATTGATAGTATATTGCAAAGAATCCACACACTACTTCTACCTGCACCAGAGAAGCTCCTTAATATTCTTTTTTGAAACTGCAAAAAGGGGTGTAATTCGAAATGCGGCTGCAAACATGTAGGTTTATTTTGTTCACCAGCATGCACCAGTTGTCAAGGCCAGTCGTGCTCAAATTTTGAATCTCCAACAGAAGAAGATCCTTACATCGACGACGAAACAACTGATGTATCGCTGTTTGAACAATTTACATCAACTCTGTAAGAAGAAGAAGGAAAAGAAGATGGAGAAAGAGAAGAAGAAGAAGAAATTGAATGAGAATACCTTTTATTCTACTACGATTAAATAAAATAGACCGTGGAGTAAGACTACTGGGGAAACCACGTTTAAAAAACGCGTCAAGTACACTACCTCACAGGTGGCGTGGAAACGTGTGCATAGTATAGGGAATACTTTTTCTCAGAAATAATGAATCTTAGGGGGAAAATGTAGGGAAAATTTTTGTAGATAATTGCTTGATCTACATTTTTTATCTGCACTATTTTTATCATAAAACTAACCGTTTCGCTAAAAAATCCAAGAAACCCATTTTTTCGAACTTTGACCTTGAATAATTTTTTTTTGCATACATGGGATCGATTGTAACTTTTCACAATTTCATTACGATGGTATTACTAACGTTAATGTAAATTTTCAGCTTCTTGGGAATTTATGCGAGGGTACCCCTATTTTTCGGGCTAACACCGGACTAGTACCTTCTCAGGGTTCTCGGTGTGTAGGTACATTTTAGCAAACTCTATTTAATAATTTGCAGTGCTGCGATAATTTCCGCCGCTGAGTGGGCTTGTGTTATTGTAGGCGTGAGCGTGTGGCCCGAACTTTATGATTAGTGATCGCCACACCACTAACAAGGTTATCAAATACTAAACACGAAACATTGGCAGTTATTTTAGATGGACAGCACAAATACATAATACTACTCTCTAATACATGATTAGCAAATATTGGGAATCTATTACTATTTTTTAAATTTTTTTTTAGTAAATTAGTTCTACACAGAAGACCACGAAGAAAATAATTTCCCTCAGGGCCTAGGTCATCTTAGGGCATGCTGTGTGGAGTTTTATGGAAAGAAAATGAAGGAAGTTCTGGGAAGGAAAAATATGACAGACTGATTCCTCCAACTGCGGTACAAGGCGATGGGTCGAGAGAATCCGGCTGGAGAGGTCTAAAGGTCTCCCTCAACCAGTGTCTCTCGATCTGACCTGCCATGTAATCGATGGGAAGACGCATCCGTCAACAAAACCCGGACAAATCTTAGCTCATAAACCCGAGCACCCCTCACCAAACGTAGCGAACCACTAGGGGTCGCCTATGGCAGAGGTGTTGGCTATCCAAAAAATGGCTCCTGGGGCGACGGTACCTATACCCGCCTCCCAATTAAAATACCATGCTCTTTTATCTTAATTTCAAAATCTCTGAGTTTAATCTATATAATATCCCCCAAGTTACTTCTAGGAAGATAGAAAACATAAATAAAATACATTTTATCAATAAAATTTTAAAGTTTTTCAAAACAATTTGTAACCTTTGTAAACTATGCTAAATTTACTCCTACCTCCCCCCCAACACCCTTCGCCCACTAAGTCTGTACATGTATATGTTATTTATGACTTAGTGGGCAAAGAGGTGGACATTGCCCACAAAGAAAAGTTGTATCAAAAAAGTGGTTAAAGATTCATTTTTGTTTTTTAAATAAAAATTTAGCCACAAAATAAGTTCGCTGTGTTTAAAGAAACAATATTTTGTTCATACTTCTCTCTTCTGCACCCAACGCTTGGCATCATCCACTGCATTGTCATAGGATCGATAGATTTTTCCGGCGACAATCCTGAAATAGTTTGCGTCGATTTGTCCATTGCCATAGTAGAAGCAATGAGCAGCTGGAACAAAGGAAACAATTATTTAATTCATTCAGGATAGCAGCGAAAGGTACAAAAATGCAATTCATTCTGGATAGCTGAAAAAAGTACATTCGTGTAATCACTGTTATCCATTCAAGATTGCAGAGAATAGTACAATTATTTATTTCATTCAGGCTAGCAGAGAGGAATTAAATTACTTTATTCATTCGGGATTGCATGGAAGAACACAAATATTTAATTCATTCAGGTTATTAGAGAAGTTTAAACTTATTTAATTCATCTAGGATACCTGACAAAAATAGAATCATGTAATCCATTTGGGATCGCAGAAAATAATACAATTATTTCATTCATTCTGGATAGCATAGAAGGATACAAATACTTAATTAATTCGGGATAGCAGAAGGCTGAAAATATTTAATTTATTTAGGATATCAGAGAAGAGAACAATTACTTCATTTAGTAAAGCAAAGAAGATTACATCAATGTAGCAAAGAAGATAAAAATAATTTAACTCATTCACAATAGTAGAGAGAATTGCAATTATTTAATTCATTCAGAATAGCAGAGAAGATTACTATTATTATTCAATTCATTCAGGATAGCAGAGAAGTTGACTATTATTATTTAATTCATTCAGGAAAGCAGAGAAGTTTACTTTTATTATTTAATTCATTCAGGATAGCAGAGAAGTTTACTATTATTATTTAATTCATTCAGGATAGCAGAGAAGTTTACTATTATTATTTAATTCATTCAGGATAGCTGAGAAGATTACTATTATTCTGTTCCGTAACCACGTAAGTCCTTAGCTAAGTCTATGAGTGGTTTATCCTTCAAGGTATAGAGGATAACAGAGAAGATTAATATTATTATTTAAATCATTCAGGATAGCAGAGAAGATTACTATTTACGGGCCTACTTTACGGGAAAAGGCCCGTACTGAACGTCTTGAACCGGGCAACCAAGAGCAGGTGTACAAAATTGAGCGGTCGACTACCTGTGTCCTTGGCATGCACACACACTACGTCCACACATCAAATCGCTTAGTGTTTTAACCCGTTAGTTGCCTGCAACGGGCAAAAGCTAGTTGATCTTAATTTTCAATTATAATTAAACTTATTGTTTTGTTTAGTCAAATTTAAATTCTCTCTCAATTCTTGCACTTTATCGAACGATCTGTTATTAACCACCCTCTTTCGAAAACATTTATTTGAAACTCGAATTATAAAAGTGCCAACATGAATAAATTTATAACACTCCAATTTACATTCGCGTGCCGGGAGTTATCTAACAATATACCTCAAGCGAAAATGAACCTTAAGGTGGGTGAAACTTAACGGACAGAGTGGTCGTTTTTCGAGTGCCAGACTTAAACAAATTCCTATATATAGACTGACCAATACATTGAAGCAATTCAGGACAGTAAATTTCGTAATGCAATATTTCATGTAATAATTATATCTGGGCTTATTTTTCATTCTCAAAGTTTCAAAGAGGGAAGTTTTGTCCAGGAGGTAATTATAATCAATGATTTGTACAGGAATATGCAATACTTTATATATCTAAGGACCTTATGATGATGCTACTGAGTTAATTATTATTGAAGAAGAAAGAAGTGAAAGAACTTACCACTGAGTAAAGAACTTACCACTGACTAAAGAACTTACCACTAAGTAAAGAACTTACCACTGACTAAAGAACTTACCACTGACTAAAGAACTTACCACTGAGTTAAGAACTTACCACTGACTATGAGGTTGGAGTATAGTATGGTGCCACCGCAGTTGTGCTCAAATCTCCCTTGGTACGCTTGGTACACACCAACGTGCCACGGGAAGGCGTGCTTGGTCTCGATGGTTCCGTTCACAACCAGTTCTACTCCAATAGGATGTTCTAGTCCGCAAACTAAAATAAGAGAAAAAGAATACTAAAAAATCTAAACAAAACGGGAAAAATAACAAGGTGCAAGAAAAAAAAAAAAACTAAAATAACTAAATAAGGTCGCAACTAAGACCTAAAATCTCTACCGAGTCAAGCGCCTTAACCAGTTCAGCTACTGTGACCTCTTATTTAAGTTTTTTTTAACCTCATATTTCAATTTCAAAATTAACAATATTATTTTCGATTGATTTTTTCTCAAATTTAGGCAACCACCTTTTAAAATGATAACAAATGTTCGAAGAATTGGTTTGATAGATAGTGTCTTGGATAAACACATCCTTTTTTAATTATGACGGCATCCATTGACCTTTTTCTAAAAGTCTAAATGAGTATTAAAGTTTTTATTAGAATAAATCTTTTTTATGATGATTTTTGATCATATTCAGTGGGAAGGCTATTGACTAGCACTCCGAAGGTCGCGGGATCGAATCCCGGCGTGGCAAATAATTTTTATTTGATTGATTTGTGTTATTTCACAAATTATTCATTTAAAATAATATATAGTATATTTGCGGCACGTTCCAGAGTGGAAGATACTCTCAGTATCGCCCTGGTGTAAGACCACCATTCAGAATTGAAACGTCGCTTGAAATGGCTTTAGCCGTGTTTAGTGACCAGATCTGAATAGCCAGGTACTTCCCCACCTTCCTCAGCTCCTATCTCTTTCCCCTCCCTACTACCTTCAGCCTCACAACATACCCCATATGGGGATGCCATAGTCCCACTGGCTCCAGACAGGAGCAGTTTGTACTCTTGTGCGGTATTCGTGTAAAAAAAACTTCTTAAATGTAATTGTGCATTCTTCTATTTAATGTAATATTTTAAGTACCAATATTCTAGGCTCATTCTCCAAAATCTGATAGGTAAACACGCACCTCAGCTCATAGTCCTCACATCAGGTCAAGGAAAACCCAGCCTCTAACTTAACTGCAAAAGTGCCAATATATAAAAATACCTTCAGAAGTACGTATTTAATTAACATCCCGAGTCAAGAAGAACGAGATTTAATAAAGTTCGAGTGAAGATATTGAGGAGGGTCCCAAGAACAAAGTAACATACTAAATCAGTATTCGAAACCAGTAGGCATGCAACAAAGTTATAAGTTTATTATGGTGACCACTCACAAGAGCCGCCTTTGTCACCAAGTTTTAAGAAAATTGGTCGATTATATACTGACGGAATTTTGAAACCAAGCATGCTTAACTTCTTAGTAAATAATAACCAAAACAACATGCCCAGCGCTCAGTGTAACAAAGCCGACAACTTGTAGCAACTACCGCCCCCTCCGACACAGATAACATACAAAAAACAACAATGAAAACCAAATCTCATCTTCCAACCCGGCTAGCGGCTGGTCACAGTGGAAGATCAAGACCAAAACCCTCTGAAGAAAAAAATCTAAACTTCCTCAAAAATACAAGCAGTGAAACAAACACAAGAAATACTTAACCCTACGAACAAAACAAGAGATAAATGCATTTTTTAGAAGCGGCCTTCACCTTCGCCTGAGAGAGGGGTTCTTGCTTATGAATAATTTAAGATACCTGTATTACATTTTTCGTAAATAGCATTAAATACACTTTTTATAACTCTGTAATATACCTATTGAATGAAATTGTTTCATGTTGTCACTATCATATTTTTATATTTTTTAGTTTTAATTGCATTATTCAAGACCTGATAGTCTTCATTCAAAGCTCTGAAATAACCGTAACTCTGATTTGGATTCCTGGACATGTTGGCATCGTGGGTAACGATATTACAGATTCCTTGATAAAACAAGGAGCATTCCACCCTATTGCTTCTCTCATAAACCACATTCCCCAAAGATATATCCCGTAATGTTTTGGCAAAGCATACATAAGGCTATCCAATCAAAAAATAAATTTCCTCACTTATTTGAATGAGAATTGGACCCTGCTCAACTCCCTCTCACCTTTTTAAAAATCACATGCTTGATTTCCCCAGATAGTACATACTTTCTTTAGTCTAGAAGTGGGAAGTTTGGATCAGACTTTGTACATCTTTAAATAAATATCCTCTCTTCTACCAAGCTTTATCTAAAATTTCCTCCACTCTATTAAACTTTTCGTCTTATTAAGACTGAAGTCCACATTAATGTTTTACATTTGTAATTATGAAATTTGCCTATTTAAATAAAATTAATACACACATTCACCTTCTCTCTCTTAATAATTTGAAATGATGGCCTAGTACCAACTTTTGAAGGGTGAAGCCAGAAATATTGAATGTTTTATTATTTTTTTAATGTGATTTATGGTTATTTCCCTACTTGCTCTACACGAAGGTGGATGTTCATTCCAGAGTCCATCCTGGCATTAGATAGTGTGCAGGTCGTTCAGCGGGTCAAACTCTCGTTTGCATGTCGACTGAATCTCTGTTCCGTGCGGGACGCGGGGTTTACAGATGATCACTTTTGAAGCAGATCTGCACACAAAGTTCACCGAGTACGATGTCGGTGTACGGCACTTTTCTGAAAACATTTATTTATTTAGAATTAATAGCAAAAGTGCCATTTACATACATGACAGTTATTGACAATCATACTGCAAAAAGAAAGAAAAAATAAAGATTGATTACAAAAGTAAACACAACACAGGAAAGAAAAAAATAGATTTGTGCAAAGTAAATGAAATAAATGAAGTTGAAAAACAAAAATAAAAACAAAAAAGCTGTCAGGCAGTGGCCTCGTTAAAATGTGTTAATATGTGTACTATGTATTATAAGTTCACACTTCTAAACAAATAACCTAACACTAACTTCATGTTGTAAATCTTATTGTAATTCCTCCAACTTATCAGGTACTTGGTTTACAATTTTCAATACTTTTTACAATTTTCAATAATTTTAAATAACTTACCTGTAAATCCTAAAATCTAAATTCTCATACACTGTAAATCCGAATATATTATATGTTACTAGGTTAATTCAGTAAATCCGAATATAATATATGCTACCAGGTTATTTTTTTCTATTTTATTTTTTTTGCTTTGTAATTATGTAATGAATAATATGAACTAAACCTGTCAATTTGTCTGACCTGGAACGGGAAACTTTCCTAGTTGGACAGGCAAAGGTTCCTAATATGTAATTTGTACTTTCTTTTGTATCTATACATAATAAATAAATGTACTGCTAAAACGTTTCATAAGTACAGCTTTATACTAAGAGGCATATTAAAAGATCACCAAAAGAGTTACCAATGTTATGTGATGGGTCGAGAAAGTCCCGCTGGAGAAGTCGAAAGATCACCCTCAACCAGTCTTTTCTGGTCCGGACTGCCACGTAGTAGGTGAACATGTTTGATAATTGCGAGAAACAACACTTTTTGACACAAGGTTTTTGTTATCATATTTAAAAATAAAGGTTTTCCTTTCATTATCGTCAGTCATTTATGTTCTAAGCTCAATAGTAACATTCTTGAATTTGCAAACAATGAACATCAGTAAAGCGTGTCATTGTGGTTGTTGACTTACTGTGGCAGGAGGGGATAGGGGACCACTGATTCATCTCTCCGCACTCCACGAGGGCAGACCCTGAGATGTCGTATTTCTTGTTGCAAGAGTACTTCATGTATAAGAATTGTTCCAACACCATGCCGGGCCTAATGTCAGGCAGTCTTTCGACTATGTATTTTCCATTCCTTGGATACGGTGGTAGCACGCATCCAATCCTGCGAAAGGTGATATTATTAATTCGATTGACAGAGAAATGGTCTGCGAGGTTCCCGTAACTATTCAACCAATGTTTTTTTTAATAATTTTTTCTTAGATAGTAGGTAGCCAAGTTCCTCAACCCTTACGAACCTAAGAATGGAGTATTTCTCATGAAACTGTAAGATTGTCGTCAAATGACCATTCAGTGCCATTTTTTGCAGTTTAATTTTTTTTCAGTTGAAATGTCCGCGTTTCATGCTGATTCTAAGTTCGTTTCAGGTTTTGAACAAATTTTGATTAGCAGAAGAGGACAACTATCATGTTGTTAAGCGTTTTAGCTTAAGATGAAGCCATAGTAAATAATGCAAAATCATACAAAATCATATGTTTTTGTTTTGAAAATTTGATCGCTTAGAAGTATTAAAGATGCTTCCATTAAATACTGCGTGTAGAACATACCTTGGCCCTTAAAAATATCGGCCATTTTTTTAATAAGTCTTTTAATAAGCCTATAAAAAAATAAAGTATAAGGTCTAAAAAACACACTTTCAAGTCCAAACTCTCCTATTTATAAACCTCTTTTCGGTTATGGTTTTATTGTATAATGTGGCAAATTCAGTTTATTTTATAATGATCGCAAAAAAAATTGATATTTACACCCAATCTTCCCAAAATAAAATAAAATATGCATTTTCGCGTTGTTATTTTACAATACGGCCGCTAGTCGACGAATTCGGTTTTTCAAAGTGAACCCTATGGCGTCCACCGAAGAACTACTGTTCACGCCACAGTCGCCAAATCTCAGTCACGCCCCGAACTGAGCGGGAGATGGACGCGTTACTCCGCGTCGCTTGATTTCGTGAAATCAATTTTAAATTTCCGTTTTATTACAATAAACAATGCGGAAAACAGGAATTAATATTTTTTACAGGCCTTTACGAAATCAACCTGTAAAACAAAACTCTCAAATACCTTTTCCAACCTTTCCAAAGGCTTTTTCTCAAGCATTTTTAAACTCCTCCCATAAAGGGCATGAATTCCGATTTCGATTTTTTCCTGAACTAGTGGATCGCCTTAATACAATTCAATAAAGCTGAAACGAACCTAGAATCGGCCGGCGATTCCGGCGGGGGCCATTCAAATGTAAAAACAATTAAGTGGTGCCGAATGACTTGAAATTTGATGACAATGTATAATTTTCATTTCTGTGAAACAACCGCCCCTTAGAAATCGTAAAACTTTTACAAATATACGATGAAGTACCTACCTACCTGTATCATCGAACAAACTATTTATGTTGTCTTCTATTTTAAGTTAGTCCTGTGTGAAATTTGGTTCACCAATTTTCTTTGATTTCAAGTGTCAATTTCAAAATATTTGAAATAGTGAATAAATAATTCAGATAAATGATTAAGTACCTACCTACCCATATCATCGAACAAACTAATTTCTGTTGTCTTCTGTTTTAAGTTGGTCCTGAGTGAAAGTCGGTTCACCAATTTTCTTTGATTTCAAGTGTCAATTTCAAAATATTGGAAATAGTGTATAAATAATTCAGATAAATGATTAAGTACCTACCTACCTGTATCTTCGTAGAAACTAATTTCTGTTGTCTGTGCATGCAGTAGCAGGATCTACCGCTCTCTGTCAACCAACCCTGCCTGGATTTTCTTTAATTTTAAGTGTCTTTTCAAAATTGGAATCAGCTGTGTGAAAAATTCATACAAGCGATAAAGTATCTACCTACAGATGATATAATATTTTAACAGGTAAAAAAAAGTGGAACTGATTCGCCGAGTGTGAAAAATTCAGACTATACATGATTTTTTACGGGTCTGCAATAACTAGCAATAATAACAAATATAATTGAATCATTGAAATCACCTCAATGGCGATTCACTATTAGTTAGTATTCAGCAATAAGTATAAAAATATACAAACAGTTCTTCATTTCCAGTTCGTTGTACTGTTGTCCCGGAATCAACTGCAAGATTAAAACAAAATTGTTAAACAACGGGATGGGTAGCAGAGGCGGTCCTTCCCTCATGTCAATTAGTCAATGCCTCCCAAAACAATAAGATGATAATTAAACTTAATATTATGAAATATTATAAATTTGGATTTGGATATTATTTATGTCAGAGTTCCCAAACTACTGACTCTGTACTGAAGTGATTTTTGAGAAAATGAAACTTAATAAACTATACTGCAACTTGAGGCAGGTTTTGACTCCTTGCGGAGGATTATCTTGGGTTTAATGTATTTAAAATTTTCATTCTCGCTATATGTAGAGAGAGAGTTTATAGTGGGGTTTTCATGTCCGGCTAATCCGTCATAAAATTTTTCAGATTGCGAAACAATTAAATCCTTTATCAAGGAATGTTTGTGTAGTTGTGAATAGTGGAAACCCTGATACACTTCAACGCATCCACTTCAGTTTGTTTATGTGTGCGTGAGCTGCATGGTCCTAAATAAGTGCAGCATATGTGAAGCCCTGCCTTATGGTCGTCTTGTAAAGTTGTAATTTATCGTCCGTTGATAATCGACTTTTTCTACTTCTCAGGTAGAGTGAAGCTATAGACTTATTTACTAATTTTACTTTTTCTTTGGTATGTTTTCTCCACGTTAGTTTAGAGTCTAATGTTACTCCAAGGTATTTTATTGATTTTTTCCTATGGGACTTTTTCCCCAAACAGTTTTATGTTCGGGGGTTGTTTTGGATTTCTACGTGTAAAGCCAATCGCGACACTTTTAGTGGGATTTATTGAGATTCGAAACAAATTCGGGCTTTTATTGGTTTATGCGGTTACTTTAAGAGATTTACTAAAGGATATTCAGGCATAGCTGCCCCTCTTACTAAACTCACTGGTTTCAAAGAAGGAATCAGCAATTTCAAGTGGCCTCCAGAGGCTGAAATTGCTTTTAATGATTTAAAACGCGCGTTGATAACGGCTCCAGTTTTATGTTGCCCGGATTTCAACAAGCCTTTCTCTATCCATTGTGACGCGAGCTCAATAGGTATCGGAGGAGTTTTAGTTCAAAACGTAGACGGACAGGAGCATCCCATCACATATTATTCACGATGCTTAAACGTGCATGAACGGCATTACTGAACGGTAACTCCTAGCTGTACTTGTGGCGGTTCGTGACTTTTGGGTATGCTAATATTAAAAAAATGGCATTATGGATGTTGTCGTAGGGGAAAAATATATATATTTTTCAAAAATCGATATTTTGTATGTAGAAATTTCAGGAAATCCATGCAGCATACGGCCGAACTGAAACTTTCGGAAAAATTTTCATAAAAAACCCGTTTTTTTTTGGAAAACAAAAAAATTTTTTTTGGCCCAGCACTCTAGCACACCCAAAAGTCACGAGCCGCCACTGTATACAGGGTGTCCGGGGGGTAAAGTGCTATTTACTTGCATATTAACTTTGGGAGGTGATTCTACATGATGGTAGGAGTAAAAAAGATTAACAACTTTTCCGAACGTCGAACATTTTTTTTCCCATACAAAAACACGTACCTACTAAAAATCCTTAGTGAGAGGTACTATCCTACTTGATGACAGCCAACCGTGCATGACTGTGGCAACACTACATGGTTGTGATTGGCCCGTATCGTAAACAGCGGAAAATAATAAAACTGGCTGCACCCGCCGGTCTAATTTTATCTTTTTACCACAAAACTACCACTAAAAGTTGAATTTTCTAAAAAAGTTATTTGTCTTTTTTACTTATACTATCATGTAGAATCACCTCCCGAAGTTAATGCACTTTAACCCCGGACACCCTGCATAGAAGGAGCATATTTCACGGTTGTTACTGACCACTCGAGTTTAAAGTGGCTGGGGTCTTTGTCTTACCCTAGTGGTTGTCTTGTACGGCGGAGCTCTCGTCTCTCGCAATTCTCTTTTGACGTTATTCATCGTAAAACGACACATCATGTTGTACCGGACGTGCTCTCATGAATGGCTCTTGCCGTATTATCGGGTGTAGATTCTAACTTCTTGCGAGTCTTTACGAGCTTGTCATCCGGGGATATTCAAAACTTATAAAAAGTTACAATTGCGTTATTATTGGCTTAATACGTGTAGGGACGTTAAGAAATTTGTAAATCGTTGTACTGTCATACAATTAGTTAGTCATACAAAATAAGTACTGCGCCACCTAACGGTTTTTCTAAAAATCCGAAAAAAGTCACAAGACCCATGCAAATGTTGTCAATAGATTTAGTAGGTCCTTAACCTCGGAGTTACTCAGGTTGTACCGTGATTTTGTCGTGTGGAGATGTTTTTTCTAAATTTACATGGTTATTTCCGCTGCGCAATGGCACCGCGAGAAAAATTATTTTAAAAACTTAGAAGAAGACATCTTTCCTGTTCGCGGCGTACCACGTATTATCGTTTGTGACAATGGACGTCAATTTGTTTTGAAAGAATTAAAAGATATACTTAATAGTTACAACTTATAACATACCACCACCATTTTACAATTCAACTAATACGCCACAAAATAATGTAGTTAAACGATACAATCAAACCCTGGGTACGGCGTCATTCATCTTAGTTGAATCCGACTACCGGAAATGGTATAATTTTTTCCGCAAATTCAATCAGCTATGAACAACACGGTAAATTGCGCTGCAGGTTATACATCTTACTTTATGATGTACGGTCGGGAGCAGATACTAAACGGTGATCTGCACCGTAATCCACTATCCGATGAGGAAACAAATTCGTAAGTTGGTGCTCACCCTAAAGCTTATACCCCGAAAATAAAAGGGTTGTCTTCGGTTTATGAGCATGTTTCAAATGCTCTCTTAAAATCTTATCAAAAAGGGGCTCACCATTACAACCTACGCAGGAAGCACATTATCTATGAAGTAGGTGACTTAGTATGGCGAAGAAATTTTGTTCAATCAAACGCATTGAATTATTTCGCATAAAAATTAGCACCCCGGTTTGTACAAAATGTGGCAGTAAAGGAAAAGTCCGACCTAATTTATACACTTGCTGATTTAAACGGAAAAGTCACTGGTGATTTTCATGTGAAAGATACAGTCAAATCGGATAATATACCGGTATAGTCTTATTGTGGCAATACCTTAGAGGGTCTAGCCATCCGTGCCGAGTGCTGTAAACAAACATATTTTGAAGTCAATATTTGATGCTTGGGAGTTTCAATCCGGCCTGATCAGCTGAGTTGAAATGACCCTATTTTCTGATAGTCAAAAATTCTGCCTTAGGATTTTTTTTCATTCATGTTTTCTTAGGACGCGTATTCGCAAACTTCCGTGGTTTGATAGGATTAATTATAATTAGATTCCACTCTAGTAGATTAACTCGAGTTGTTTTATTTTTATTATTTTCGCTTTTGATATAAGTAATGATCTATTGTTATTAATATCAAATAAATTTTGTAACATGATTTGATGGAGCGAGAACAAAACCAACGAAATAATTTGTTTTTCTCTCTAACATTTACGTTAAGAGGGCTTGGTTAGACTAGAAAAGTGTCATTTTTAAATACATTTCTAGACGTAACGAAAGTTTAAAAAAAATTATTAGTTGTTTTCGAAAGATTGTTATTTTATCTGGTAAAGTTATGTTTAAGTTTTGAAAAAGTTTGAAAATATTTTGTTTTAAAAAAGTTTTACTGTTGGCCGATGCGCAGATTTGTTAATTTTCAAACTAAAATATTATTTAACAAGACATATTTCATACCATGTAATTATACATTATTGTAAATCAATACGTTATCTAGTAAACGCATGTTTCAAAATTTTAATTTTTGTTCAATTAAAATAATTTAAAAAAAGATCCGAGCATTTATATACGATGATTTTTTTTCTATTTTGTTTATCTATTTACGGTCTTACAAATTAATATATTTCAGATTTTTTTGCACATTTATTTTGCTTAGACATTTTTGAAAAATTATAAATAATTATGATCAAAAAATTATTATAAAAAGTACATAATTTTAATATTTTTCACATCGGGCGTTTGAGCATTTTATTGCTACCTCGAAACCATAAAAATTCAAATTCATTACCCGCTAGAATGCGGGCGCGTTAGGTCGTCTCTGGGGCGCTCCTTTAAGCAATATTTTGACGTTATTATTTCAATAAAATTAAAAACAAAACGTCCAAATAAGAAAATTTTCACCGTGAAGCACAAGTCCCAACATCATTTTTTTTTAGATAGACGCTTTTTGAGGTTTTTAAATTACTGTGGTAACCCAAACGATATATCAAAGATTCCAAACTACCCAACCCTTTGCAATGAAATGTGAATTTTTGTGCTATATTGACTGGATTTAAATACAAAAATAAGGCATAAATTACATAATCTCGAAGCCGCATTCAAAATTCTTACAAGTTATAGCTAAACAATAATTTTTTATTTTTATTTATTTATCTATAATAAAATATGTTTACAATGGTTTTATTTGTATGCCTGTCTCACTAGGGTATACCTGTGTCGAGACAGGCGTACAGGTATATAAATGAATATAGTAATTACAAGGATATTTCAGGTAAAATACATATTATGAATAGAATTAAAACAGAAAGGTGATTGGAAGGGTAATAAATCTTTTAAAGAGAGTTATTGTATAAATGTTGGAGATGGAGTAAAGAAATCAATTCTGCCTAGTCTATTTATAGGTTAAATTTGACAGGATTCCATTATTTTCATTTGTTTTATATGGGTTAGGTTGTATGTGAATAGTTATTTATGTCTATGTGTGATTTATTTTACAGATATTTGTGATAGTGTGGCGTCCAATACTTATAATCCATTTTTTAATATCTTGTTTGAATTTTGTAAAGGAGTCACTTTGTCTGATCGTAGTTGGTAGTGTATTGTATAGTTTGCAAGCTATGTATTTAGAGTGTCTTTGCCCGAAGGTGGTTTTGAAAAAAGGAGTTTGGAGAAGTTCGTTGTTTTTGGCTCGGGTATTGTGTATTGTTTGTGTAGCTTTGTATGGTGTTTTGTTGTTTTTGTGTAAATTAAGTAATATGGATTTTGAGTAGAGCTGTTTTATGTCCATAACGTTGAAGGAATTGAAGATAGTATCAGTGCTGGTAGTAAGCGGCATTTTAAGAATTATTTACTTGTAATATATCATTGAAGAAGAATATAACAATAATAATCTACACGAAAATATGAAAGAGAACAAGACACAGAAAAATAGACAAAGATAATGTTCGCAACTGGGACTCGACCCAGATCTCTCGTCTAAACGGAACGTGCGTGTTAACCAATTTCGCCATTGCCACCTTCTGTCAAATCGTCATATTTGTCAATCTCATATTTAATATTTTAGAATCAACAATTTTATCTTCAACCAATTCTTTTTAAACATTATGGGCAACTACCTGGTGGGAATAACCTTCAAAAGTTGTAAAAGAGAGTTTCTCATTTTAGAAATCCGCATACAAATAATTATTAAAATCAATTTAGAGTTTCGCGCTTGTACCACAAGTTTCCGAATGCCATGTATTAAAGATAAAAACAAAAAATATTCGTAAATATTATGAAAAATATACTTAATTTTACAAATGCCTCTTGGCATTTCGTGTGTGATATCTTCAAACAATGTACACATATTTTTTTAGTTTTTGACTTGCACTGTAGCATTTAGTGTTATCACCCTCCTTAAAAGAGTCCTTTATAGTTTTTGCCTAAAAGAATGCCTATTGTAGTACATTTTATGACGAGACCCTGAAATTTATTTCGAATATTCCATTTATGCTTCGAAGTATAAAAAATTATTAGGCATTTCAACGAGCAAGGCAAATTAAACAAAAATACTCCACCTGGTCTACAATCTGGAATAGGTTTATCCCAATTCCCGTCTTGGCTGCAAGTCAGTTCTCTAAGATCGCCGCTGGGATTGTGGTGCCCGGACTTGCAAGTGGAAGTAATCACGGACCCGTTAGGCAAATATTTGGGACAGTCCAACTCGGTTCCCAAATTAAAGCACCTGAAGTCGACAGTGAGGGATTCGACCATAGGACATCTTTCTGAAATAATTTTTTTTTGAAATATAAGTATGGAGATCAACGAACTACCCAAACTGTTGATGTTGATATTGTTGATGAAAAAAAAACATTACGATTCTGACCCATTTGCGGTGGTGGGAACACTAGATTGCACTATGTAAAAAACGCGACCTTGATTTTTTATTAACATACTATTTGCCAAACAGATGTTTTGGCATTTTATACCCATCGATACGGCAGCCTGTCTAACGCATTACTAGAATCAGCGAATCAATTAGTAATGAGTATCAAATCACGCCAATAAACTCGTACGCAAATAGTACCAACAATATCTTTCTTCTTCCTTCTGGTGTCCAAATAGGATACAGGACTGTCTCAAAATGTTGTAGGTTTGCTGATCTTAAGTGACATAAATTATATTAAGTAATAATACTATCGGCACATAGGGACACGAAAAAAGTATCAATACTTTGTGGTACCGAGTACTTTTCCTTTCGATACCGATATTTTTGTACTCGATACTTTGTATTCGATACTTTTACTCAATGAGTACTTTTTGGCAAGTATCGATACCTTTAAAATTTTTGATAAACGGCTCATGTTTATGGCAACGCCATCTAGTTCAATCATAGCAAACCTTATTATAATTCAAGAAAAGTAAGTTTATTTTGTTATCTAAATATTAAGTTACTGAAAAACATCATTAGGTGAAAAAAATCTGAAAAGTTTCATTCTTGTAAATTGTTTCAGATTTATAGATTTATGATTTATGATTTATGATTTATGATTAAAATGTTGATTATAATATTACATTTTTCATTGTCATAAATCTATTAGGTTTTAAAATTAATATGATGTTTTGTTCCAAAAAAGTCCTATGTCAACTCAGAAGCTTCTGAGACTCCACGTCTATAATAGAGATAAGAAAAAAACAATATCCATAACTGGTAAAGTAATAAATAAATAATTTAATACCCTAAAATGTCTTGACTGTCCTGCCAAAACACAAAGTAGGGAAAAAATGTTCTTTTAAAAACGTCGATTTAGTTCGTATTTGTCCAACAGACCTTTAGAAAAATTTTTAGCAGGAGAAGGTTTTCTTTAATTAATTCAATAAAACATTATGATAGGTGTTTAAGATAAAGCTATATCCGTAAAGGTAAAGGTCCAATGAGTTCAAATAATTCTTAGTTAAACGATTAACTATCATTTTCCATACTTTGTTTTTAATTTCAAAGTGGGGATTGAAGAAAAACTAAAATTGTCTGTTGGACAAATAAGAACTGAGGCGACCAAAATTTTGTTTTACTTTTTAGTTCGTATTTTAACAGGGCAGCTGTTTTTCATTATTTATTTAATTACGCACGTTCAGTTTCGCAATTAATTATATACATAAAAAATATTACAGTTTTTATTAGTACCTAAGAAAGGAATTTGTGAATTTACAGGTCCTTGTTTATTATTGATTATAAGTATTTAAAATTAATTTTTTAATTTATTTATTTTTTAATTTAATTATTTTCATATTACATTTGGTTATAAAATGACGTATTGCCCATCTCACTAGGTGTGAAACGCCTGCGTTGAGATGGCAATTTACAGAGTGGTTATCTAAGATTTTGTAGTAATATTATGAAAATGGCAGGTTAATATAATTTTTTTTTCTTTAAATATACAATCTTCTTTTTATATATGTTACATATACATATATAAAAAGAAGATTGCAGTAGGTACATGGTTACATATATATGTTACCATGTACCTACTGCAATCTTCTTTTTAGTGTATATACACACAGTATATATAAAGGTAAGTCTGTTATTAAATACTTGTGATGGATATGTTTATTTGAGGTGATCAATGATTTTACTTTTAAATGTACTTTTGGTTTGCGTGTTTCTAATTTCAGGAGGTAGAGAATTGAACAGCTTTGTTGCATTATATTTAAAACTTCTTTGCCCATAAGAAGTTTGACAAACTGGGATGTTGAAAGATTTTACATTTGACTCTCTTAAGGCTCTTGTATTCATTCGTTCTTCAAATATGTGTGTATTTTTAAATTGATGAAGCAGAATATTTTTTGAATACAATTTTTGCAGGTTCGGAACATTTAGTGTCTTAAAAATAAAATCAGTGCTCGTTCTCAACGGGACTTTAAGAATAACCTTCAAAATTAGTTTTTGAATCTTTACTAAAGGCTCTAGGCAAGTATTTGTGGCAGCTGATAATACCATATTCATTGTTTCTGATACTTTTTTCCGATGCTACTCATGAGTACAGTATCGATAGTTTCTATTCGATTTCGTGTCCCTGTCGGCACAGCGAATCCTCGGGACTTTTGGGAGTGGACAGTACAAAATGTATAAAATTTATTTATATAAATTTTATACATTTTAAACTTATTTTTATTTTGGTAGGCGGGTATGGGTACCGCCTCGCCGCTCCGAGAATCATTTATGGATGACCAACACCTCTGCCACAGGTCATCCTAAGTGGTTCGCTTCGTTTGATGACTTAGCAGGGGTGCCCAGGTTCTTGGGGGTAATGTTTGTCCAGGTCTTGATGGCGGGTGCGTCGGCCCACCTTCTGCGTGGCGGGACGGATTGGCAGATGCTGATTGAGGGACACCCTTTACATCCAGCTACCACTGTCCGGGTCGCTCGGTAGTACAGGGGCCCGACCCTCAGACTCACGACTGAGGGTGGGTTGCCCCATCAACGGTGGGCGACCTCTCCAGCCGGACTCTCCCTGCTCATCGCCTTCCACCGCAGTGAGTGGGTTGGATTCATTCGTCCCTCACTCCTGGAAACTCTGATCCCCAGCATTTTACCCACCCCTCATACCTATTCCCTCCCAGACCTTCCTTCCACTCATTTCACACTAAAAAATCCAACAAATAAAATCATGAATTTACAACCATCAATAAATAATTAACGTCATGTGTACATAACTGCCGCAACCGTTGCCTTATTACAAAATCCATCGCAGCGCCACTGGTTAAGGAACACACCAGAAACAAATATCTAGGTGCAAGCCGCTACCGGCACTATAAGTACGTCTATCGTCTTGTAACAATTAGCGCGGCAACCTACTGGAAAGTTCCCGTCTCCATAATAATATATCAGCACTAGCGACTGGAGTGTTTGCGAACTTTCTCACCTTGGCGCGGCGGTCGAATTTCACACGCTGTTCTCGAAACTACTTGCCCGGCCGGCAGAAGTATAAAAGTCAGCGCTGGCCGCATACAGCTCAGTCGTTAAGTCACCTCTGCAAGACACACACACATTAATACAGTGCCCAGTTTATCAGTGAATTCACTCCAGTGCGGTACCCGCACCTACTGACCAGCCCCCGGCGACTCAGAGCCGGAACCTGTGCCGGTGCGCCCGCAGCCTTCGAGGACCCATCATCTCGCAGCTAACATGGTCCACCGCACCATCAGCCTTGGAGACTCATTTGCCCGCGACTACAAGGCCCGCCGCATCTCTGTCTAGGGTGCAGCAACATCTCAGGCTTACCGAAGCCCGTCGCGCTTCGCTGCCACTGAGACTACTTTCTCCTCACAAGGTTCAGCGCTGTCCATCTCCGCGACTCAAAGCGTCGAGCGACATCCTGGACGACATGGTCTTCTCCACCACCACGGTGCAGAGCTACATGCTGGTGACATGCAGACCCGTGGTCTGCTCCACCACAGCATCATCGACCTTCATCATCAACTTCACTGCCAACACCACTTCTGCTTGCACTCACTACTATTCGTGTCAACACCATCTGACTGTTTGCTACGTAGCTCTCTAATAAAGATTTCGACTCACTACTTCGACTTGCCGCCTTTCATTTCGTCCTCCGTCTGCCGATTGGGACCGCTCCCTCAGTCATTACAGCGGCGAGAAGTAGGCGTCCCCGGTGCGGGCCAAAACTGTTGGTAAATTACGCCAATATTCGCGGCCTGCACACCAATTTAAACTCTGTCTACCACCATCTATTTTCTCAACGCCCCAACCTACTTTTCCTGTCTGAAACACAGATAGCCGAGCCTAAAGACGCCTTTAACCTGGACTGCCCGGGCTTCACCCTCGCAGGCAAGTTCAGACCTAAAGGAAGTGTCTGTCTCTATAGTCGAGCTGACGTCAACTCTGTGCGACTATTGAATCTGGAAAACTCAAGATTCGACGTAATGTGGGTACGCGTCAATCTTGCTAGTACGGTAAGATCACCGAACCTTAACGAATCAGATACGTCCGAGCTCTTCAAATATTTAAGCGACATTATCAATGACCAGTTGCCCCGCTACCCAACGGCAGAGTTTGTGGTCCTGGGGACTTCAATGTTCATAACGAACCCTGGTTGAAGTTCTCAGGATCAACAGACTCGGCCGGACGACAAGCGGAGTCCTTTACCCTTTGCTACAGATTGGAGCAAATGCTTCAGGAGCCTACAAGGGTTCCTGATATTCAGACTCACCGTTCCAATCTGTCTACTGTGGAGTTTTTTTTACATTAACTCCACACAGGAGGCCCTGAGGAAAATAATTTCCCTCAGGGCCAATTTCATCCGGGATGCTGTATGGAGGGTCTTTTTGAGGAGAGGAAGGAATGAACATTGGTTTGAAGAGGCCGGCTGTTCATTTTACAGTCGGCCTCTCGGTACACGATAAATCTGGACCATGTTATTTTAATTTAACGTTATATTCTGATCGCAAAACTGTTTTGAATTAAATCTATTAGTGGCGATTTAAAACTACACTTAGAACATAAAATAGTTTTCTTTGATTCTGGCAGCACATACATTATCTAAAAGTAGAATTTTATAACTGCACTGCAATAATTTAATGTTTTCCTTTGAAATGTGTCGGCAGATGTATCCAGACCTGGAATTTAAGTTTTTGAACACATAATTGGTTTAAGTTAAATCTTTATGCGGCAAATTAAAACTACACTCAGATGAAAACGGTTTTTCTTTATTCTGGCAGCACATACATAGTCCGCGAATAGAATTTTATAACTGCACTTCGAATTAAACAATGTTTTACTTCGAAATGTGCCGGCAGATGAATCCACAACAGGAATCGTATATTCTCAACACAAAACTGGTTTACATTAAATATGTTTGCGGCGAATGAAAACTACGCTCAGAACATGAAAATGGATTTTCATTGATTCTGACAGAACATATGTAGTTTTCAACTAGAATTTTATAACTACGCTTCTTCAGTTCAGTTCACCTACCTATGGTGCGGCTGTATTATTTTTTCACTCCTCGTTTGTTAGTAATTTTTTATTCCAATTTAAATACGAAAAGTTGTGTTTACATAAAGTGTTTTGCGAGGGCTTTCGCCCCCAGGAACCGGCTAAGGGGCGCGGAAGCTGAGTGTGGTTCACGACTAGACCGAACGTCATGCGCATTCTTGCTGGGACTGCCAATCGATTGGAGAGGACTCCCAACCGTTTGCCATGCCCCTATTATCTACTGTGTCTTCCTCCCAAACAGGTGCTTGTAGGATACGCTGGATACAATCACCTAGCGCTTGCCACCTCGTGGACTTTCACCAACCTGTCCCATTGTCTTGTCTATTTTTGTTATACTAACACATATTGTATCTGTATTTCCCGCTAAGCACTTGCATACTGCTTGCTAACAACGTATGAAGGGACATTGGAGGTCTAGTTTCGTTATCAAATGTAGAGTCGTTTTTACCAAAAAAATTAGAGTCCTTGCAAGAGCCTTGAAGGGGTAACCATCCGTTACCTATACCAGGGCGGGTATGTGGTGGGTCCTTCAATGTACGCTTCTTCAAGGGTGCTATTGGGAAACCGGCTAAAGGACGTGGGTGTTTGGGCACGTTGCGGCCAGGCCACTCGCCCGTTCACTCTCGCCGGGACTGCACGGTGATAGTGGGACAATCTGCCCCCGATATCTTTCTTTTCATATATTTTCTTCGGTTTTAATCATACTTACACCACTAAATATTTTCTTTTTTCTTTATTATTATGTTATACATCTAACTATATGCTGGACCAATAGGCGAACACATCAATGATGTATCTGTATCTTGTTAATTACTGTAAATGTGAGTACGCATACATTTTTCTTTCTTACCAACAATCATGCATGCAGGGACATTAGAGGGTCTAGATTAGTTAGTAGATAATTGTAGCTTCCTTTTACAAAACAAAAAAAAAAGAGTCCTAACGTGTGCGGCTAAGGAGGCTAAAAATAAATCAATTAAATCAGTTTCCTCACACAGCCGTAGGGAAAGTGGTGGGTCCCCTCCAATGCACTGCGAATAAGATAATGTTTTCCTTCAAAATATGTCAGCAGATGAATCCATAACTGGAATTTTACATTCTAAACCCAAAACTGGTTTAAATTAAATCTGTATGCGACGAATTCAAACGACACTCAGATGAAAATGGTTATTATTTATTCTGGCAGCACATATATAGTCTGCCACTAGGATTTTATAACTGCACTTCAAATAAGAGAATTTTTTCCTTCGAAATGTGTCAGCAGATGAATCCACTGAAATTTTACATTATGTTCAGAAAATTGGTTTTAAATTAAGAGTGAATCTGCTTGCGAGTAACCAGCTTTAATAAAAAAGTATTAATAAATCAAATTCAAAATCATTTATTGTACAAAATTTACATTTAGTACAAAAGGTATAACTTATAGGTACCTATATCCTATTTCTTTCAGTTAACCTAACATGTCATACAGATATGAACACAAGTGAAATATAAATATAATACCCAGCCACGAGTGCATGTCGGATGCCATGCCATACGCGCCGCGCCACCAATAATATCTGTGTACGTGGAATTTCACATAAAGCTACTATTATAAGTAGGTTTCGAATTCAAAAATTCGACACAAGATGTCGCTACTTCCGTCAGCTACTTCCGTCGGACGGGGACGTCTCCCCCCTAGGTATAATTGCTACGAATTTGTGAATATGCCCTCCGGATATGAAAAGATTGACGGTAATATATGTTGTCTCAAGTGGCTATATATTAGGTATGACGTCATTGCTCAGTCTCGGTTACTTTGTCCCGATGACTAGCTAAAGTGGATCCGAGGAACGCCTGTTTTTGGAATCAGTTCGAATTCTCCTCCGAGATTGATATGTTTGGCGTCGGTGAGGAGAGATTCAAAAGGGAAATTTTTTCGATTCTTGAAAGAGTCTCTCCACACTGACAAAATCTTCACCACTGCCTGAGATTTTTTTTTTGAAATTGCCATATTTCTTTAATTTTTTTTTGCTTAAATATTTATGAACAATTTTTTTTATATATATCACTGGTGTTATTTCTTACATGTAATAAATTAAAATTAGTAATGGTGTAAGATATTAATAAAATTTATTATTATTATTATTATTGGATCTATAAAATGGTCACGAATATTAACTGGGCGAAGCTGAACTAAAAGCCGCCCGCAGGGCCTAGCAGTAAAAACCTGCGGAGAGGGTTTTTAACAGCTAGTCTCATAATATACGTTTGGCCGGGCGGCAATTTTAAGGGGCGGCAAAATTCCACAATAAATTTCAATTACTGACTGGCTTGCAGATTAACTCTTAGGTTAAAACCAGTATCATGCGCCAAATGTTTTATCAAAATTCCAGTATACTCCAGTCAAAATAGACGAAAAAAGGTGCTGACCTCACATTAATTCTGAACAAGCTGAATTTTTTTGTATAAGTCTTGAATAAGTCATTACGAATGCTATGTCAAAAGTCCCCATCGATCCCGCTCTGGCAAGGTTTTTTTTTCGAGGTCAAAGGTCACAATATTTTGTTTTTTTGCATATATCTCTGAAACGGTAAGAGCTACAAACTTTTACTCAATATTTTTTTCGATAGCTCTTACCGTTTCAGAGATATACGCAAAAAACAAAAAATGGTGACCTTTGACCTCGAAAAAAAAATACTTATCCGCCCTGGTATAGGTAACTGATCAAGGCTCTTGCAAGGACTTTTTTTTATATAAAAACGACTGTAAATTTAATAAACGATACTAGACCTCCATTGACCCCGCGTATGTTGTTTTTTTTTTTTTTTTACTAATAAAATTCCTTTATTATTTATTTACAGTTTTTTTACATTTTTTAAATTAAGTCTCGTTAAACTGATTGATATCAGTTTGTCAACGGGTTCTTTTGACAATTACTTTTTTTTAAATTGAGACAGGTCTTTGACCAAGTCGTAGAGACAGGTACATAAAATATACAGGTACATGAAAAAAAATTGTTAATAAAATTTATAAGAAATACAGAACAGAGAAAATGAAAGAAATAAAAGAAAAGACAAGAGAAAATAATAATGGAAAAAACATTAAAACAAAAAGAGGAAAATAACAGAAATTAGTACAAAAAAGTTCTTTCACTTAACCATTTTTTTAGCGTACATTTCCTTCTGAAACTCAATTCACAGCTTTTTATTGCGTTGGGTAATATGTTGTAAATTATTGGAACAAGGTATTCTAGAGTTCTTTGACCGTATTTATTTAGGTATCTGGGAATTATAAGTCCATCATTTGCAGTTAGTCTTGTATTATGAACATGAACCACTAGTTTATTATATTTAGATTGAGATGTATGCTGACTCGCAATTTTAAGCCACAATATTGCACGAACAGATAATACATTTACAGAGTTGTATAATAATGATTTTGGTATATCATGTCTTTGTTCGTATTCAGTTTTTTTTTAATAATAATTTTACCAAAGAATATTGTACGTTTTGCACTGAAAGAAGATTTGTTTTTGTTGAATGTCCCCATGTGGTTATTCCATATCTTATTAGGGATTCCGCCAATGACAGATATACTAATCTAAGAGTATTTAGTGGAACAAAAAACTTCAGTCTATAAAGTTTGCTCACTATAGCTCTAAGCCGTGTGCAAACTTTTTGCATATTTATATTCCATTTTAAATTAATTGTTAAGCCTAGATATACGTATTTAGAGACTAGTTCAATATTTTTACATGAGCATGGTTGTATCACAGAATTATGGATGCAATTAAAATCATGAGAAACAATTTTAGGAGTTATGGTGATGTTGGCATGAGGGGATCTGATGTGCATAAGCTTTGTTTTTTTAGCATTGATTATTAAACCTACATCATGTGACGATTTTTGAAGGGTGGCAAAGTCTATTTGCAGTAAAGTACTTGCAATTAATAAATCCTCATGTGAAATAACTAATGCAGTGTCGTCAGCATAAACATAATGTTTTACGTGAGAGAAAATCAATTTCATTGCAGTAACATATATAATATACAAGGTAGGGCCTAGTATGGACCCTTGTGGTACGCCTGCGAAAACGTTATTTTTTTTGCTATAATGATCTAAAATTTTTACACAAATCTTTCTATTTTCAAAGTAATTAACAAATAATTTAAGTAGGTTTCCTGTAATTCCAATTTGTTCAAGAGTTTCTAGTAATTTTCTATGATCAATTGTATCAAAGGCCTTTGAATTATCAATAAATAATACGAGTACATGTTTCCTTTTATTAAGATCATTATTAATTGTATTTGAACATTCTTGAAGTAGTAGATCTGTGCTCTTTTTTTTCTGAAAACCATATTGATGGGTATCAATAATAGAAAATTTTTCAAGGTACTTTATTAGTTTTATAGATATATATTTTTCTAGGATCTTTTCAATTGCAGGTAAAATACTGATCGGTCTATAGTTTTCAATTTCACTGTGTTTACCACCTTTGTAAATGGGTCGGATGACGCTACATTTTAGATCTTCTGGTATAATTGCCTCCTTTAAAATCATATTAATTAATAGAGTTAAGATAAAAACATTTCGATATTTTAGGACCTATCTTAACTCTATTAATCATATTAATTAATAGAGTTAAGATAGGTCCTAAAATATCGAAATGTTTTTTAATATCAGACATTCTAATTTTATCTATCCCCGGCGACTGACTATTTTTTAAACTTCTGACAACTTTTTCGATATCACAGAGTTTTGCTTGTGTTAAGAGCATGCTGTGTGGAAGTCTCTGTTTCTGAACATTTAAAGCTTTTTTATCACATTTATGTAATAATTACCTAACATTTTCAGAATAGAAGTTAGCAAAATTGTTAGATGTTTGTTCAGTCGTTTGTTCTTTTAAGAAATAGTTTGGTATTACTTGATCACAATTAATTTTGCTCTTTCTTCCTAACAATCTGTTTATTTCATCCCACGTTTTTTTTTGAGTCTGCAAAATAATTTTTAAATTTTGAGTTGAAAATTTTTTTTAATTTGCATATGCTGATTAATTTCGTAACTTTATTCCAATTTCATTTGTTAGTAATAGTTTTGTATTCAGACTTTAAAATTTCAGTTGTGGATTCATTTGCTGACACATTTCGAAAAAAAATCTCTTTTTCGAAGTGCAGTAATAAAATTCTAGTTGCAGACTATGTATGTGCTGCCAGAATCAAAGAAAAAACAATGTTAATGTTCTTAGTGTTGTTTTAATTCACACCATACAGCTTTAATTTAAGCCGGTTTTGTGTTCACAATATAACGAAAAATTAAATAACAAGTTGCAAAATAAATAACGAGTGAAGCTTTACATTTGAGGTGCTCGTTATATGCTGCAGAATTTTGAGAAATTGACTGTTCCTTGTGTAAATATTATTTTGGGACTCTTACGCAGAATCAATCTCAAATCAATCAAAAAGTTAAAAAACTAGACCTACGTTGTATTCTAAAAACAGTGTAAAAATTCGAAATGCGAAATCCAATTAGATGGATATCATTCTCCATTTCCGAGAGCAGTTATAAATTTGTAAAAGAATTTATAACACGACTTTTATTGGAAGAATACTCGTCACATGTGATATAAAATGAGGTCGAAATAAAAAAGGATTTCTACTTCCCCCCCCGGCGCTTGAAAATCTGCTGTTGAAGAATCTAAATAGGGGAGCAGCGAAATTTTCCCCTGCCCCGGGCGGCCGACACCCATGCTACGCCACTAAATATCATATGGTCCATTTGAAATGTATCTGCAATTTTTTTAGTCATTTCATAAATATCACTGTGATCAATGGAATGTTAAAACTTATCGACCAATAACACTTCTTCCTGTATTGGGGAAAATATTGGAAAAAATTATTCAAAATCGTCTACGAGAAACATTAACACCATCATATGTACATCAATATGGATTCGTCCCAGGTAAGACCACGGAACACGCCCTTATGATTGCGCTTGACTGGGTGAAGGTCTGCACAAAGAGGTACGTAATCGGTATCTTCTTAGATATAACTGGTGCCTTCGATAATGCATGGTGGGAGATGATTTTAACTAAATTAAAGAATCGTAATTGTCCAAGAAAACTTTTTCAAATATCTTGCGATTATTTTAAAGATAGAAAAATTATGATTTCTTTTGGTGATTGCATCATTGAAAGAGATGTGGACATGGGTTGTCCCAAAGGTTCTCCCCTTGCACCGGATTTCTGGAATATTTTATTCGATGACTCCTCCAGGTTGTCCTTACCTGAAGGCACTATTGCGATTGATTACGCAGACGACAAATTGTATTTGGTTTCTGGGGACAGTAGAAAAGAAGTTGAAAATAAAACTGAAGAAGGTTTGAATATGATTCTTAACCGGGGAAAGGAAAACAGACTGACTTTTGCTCCCCATAAGACCGTGGGTCTCCTTATGAAAGGCTCCCTCAGTAGAGGTAGAAACCCTTTCATAAAAATGGGAGATACTGCAATCCGTTTTGTAGAGAGTACTAAATATTAAGGCGTTACATTAGACAGATCATCCTCGTTCTTGACTCATGTCAAAAGCGTTTTTAGTAAGGCCCAGGCTCTCTTCTTAAAACTGAGAAGAATCTCAACTGCTGAATGGGTTATACGTTTCCCTGCGCTCCGTCTATTATACAGATGCGTATATGTGGCACAAGTTTCATACGGTGCCTGTGTATGGGAACATCGAGTGGGTAATTCACTTACTCATTCAGCGCTTAAGAGGGGCCAGCGAATCCCCTTACTGGCGCTTTCAGGAGCCTACAGAACAGTATAATCGGATGCTTTGCCAATTTTGGCCGGCATTTTGCCAATTGATTTAGAAATTAGGGAAGTTTTGACAAAGAAGTGTCTGAAAAGAGGAAGACCTGTAAACCACCTTGGTATTGAATTAATACCTGGTGGAGCAGTGCTTCTCCCTAAACTTCTAAAGATGATGAGAATAAAAACGCTGAGTGATGGCAGATGAGATGGGATAGATCGAATATGGGAAGATGGACCTTCTCCTTCTTTCCATCAGTTAAAATCAGAATGGAAGGGGCATATCTTTTAATGGACCACCATATCACCCGATTGCTTTCTGGGCATAGGGAGTTTAGAGGTAGACTTCACAGACTGGCTCTATCATCCCATCCCAATTGCGCTTGTGGTAATACCGACCAAACAGCCGAGCACATTTTATGGCACTGTGAGATTTTGACGGATGCTCGAGACGAAATGATTGATGGTTTACAAGTTATTACGAGACCTGCTTGGAATACAGATCTCGTCTCGAATAAGGTGAATTTTGAGTGCCTGAGGAAATTCACGAAAGTCTGGGTTGAGAGATGGCCTGTTCTTAGAGTCGCTGAGTAGCTGTAAAATAACTTAGGTACCAGGTGTATTTTGCTTCTGAATTCACGGACACTCTTCATTATTCCTTTACATTTGCCGCTTGGATTTATTTTTTATGATTTTTGTGTTTTGTGTTTCTGTAATATGTTATTTCTTTTATTTTATTATATATTATGAGTTATATGTTTTTTATGTATATTTTTTTTAATGTTCTTTATTCAGTAAAGTTTATACATTACAGTAAGTGGATAATTTTTTGGCCATCATACTAGGCACATGCCCGTGTTGTAGTGGCCAATTTTATGTTAAGTATAGTAATACAAATTAAAAATAAGTTGAATGAAAAACAAAATAATATGAAAATAAAATAAAATAATTTATACATCTAAAACAAGTATGATGTATAAAGGAATAAAAATAATGCAAAATATCTACATAAGTTTAAGATATATGAATATAAAAAATAAGTATGGAAAAACAGAAAAATTTAAAATAATATGAAAAGTATATGAAAGAAAATAAGTATTATTGAATTAAAAATAATACAAGGAGCATGTATCAAAAAAAATAAAAAAATACAAGTACATTTGTGTAATAAAAATACTATTAAAATGTAATAAAAATACAAGTACATTAAGTACAAGTGGGTTGTAAAAAATACAAATACAATATAAAATCAAAGAAAGTACTATTTGGTAAGAGAATAGGGATAAGTTATATCTTGATGAGCGATTTGCATGTGCGTGTTATGGTAACATAGGTATATAGATATATATCAGAAGTTTTTGTGTAAATCCACGTTTGAGCTAAGGCTAAAAATATTGATTTAGCAGGGGTGCCCGGGTTCATGGGGTGAGGTTTGTCTAGGTCTTGGAGGCGGATGACCAAGACACACTGAACCCCAGATTCCTACCCACCCCTTAAACCTTTTTCCTTCCCAGAACTCTCCTCCCCTTCCTTTTCCTAAAAAAAAAACACTACACACAGCATCCCCAAAGATGACATAGGCCCTGAGGAAAATTATTTTCCTCAGCGCCTCCTGTGTGGAGCTCAAGTAAAAAAAAAAAAAAAAAAAAAAAAAATATATATATATATATATATTCCTATGTAATGTAATGTAATGAACGTACAACAGTTATATATTACACAAACGCTTTGTAGATTTTTTAATAATATTAATTTTGCAGAAAGAACACAGCAAATTCGTACTACGAGAATTGGCTCTGGTCTGAACTTTATGGCAATTCAAACTAAATCTTCTTTTGGTCAAAGAAATTATTTTTATCAAGCTCCACTCATATTTAATAGCCTTCCAGAACATATAAAGTCATCTAATTCCTTGTACACTTTTAAAAAGGATCTTAAATTATTTGTGTTTGTCGAGGATTGCCAATTGATTTTCTCTACTTTGTACTTTCTAAATTATTAGCTAAATGAGTATGTTTATAATAATAAGCTTAAATAATATTATTTTTGTTTGAACCGTTTTTGTTCATCTTCCTCTTGCCAAATCTATAGCATGTTAAATTATATACATATATTTATTATTCACAACTTAATCCTTAAAAAAAAAAAAAAACAAAACTTTATTTTATTTTATTTTAAATCAGATCTCAAAACTATGGTCACCCTAAAAGTCTACATTAATGTAGTACCTAGCGCCATCAGTTTAGTAGGTACCAGTAGGTACCCATAATCTAATCTCAATCTGTAAGAAATACAATAATATTGTTCTTTCAAAATCTGTATAATTTTGTGTTATTTTGTTAACTTGTATAATTATTGTTAACCTCAACACAACCTAGTGAGGTAACAAATTGTATTGTAAACATTTTTACCTGCAGTGCAAAGAAACAATAAATAAATAAAAAATAAAAATAAAATATGTTCCTTAAAGAAATTTCGCTCCTTTTCAGATATCCATTTACGCACACCGGATGCAAAGTGAGTAAGTGTTTTTGATGTTTTGATGTCGTTATTTAACGTGTTGAATATTTTAGGTGCGATGTATGAGTATTGACTTTGTGAAAAAGTGGTTTTTGTTACAGGAATTATACATTTTCCATGCTTTGAGTAGCGTGTATGTATGTCCGTTTGCGTAGAGTTTATCAATCCATTTTTCCAGATATGGATAAGAGCTATCTTGATATACAGTTGGCAAAATTCAAGGACTGTGAGTTTCTTGAAAAGTGGCTCTGATGGATGAGAGGGGAAACATTTTAAGATGACCCTTAGCAAAAGTTTTTGTACGATCGCTAGAGGGTAGAGGATGGATGCTGCACAACCTCCCCATCCTATAATGCCATACGTTGCTATCGATTGAAATAGAGCAAAATATACAGTTCTTAGAGTGTTTATATCAAGGATTGGTCGTAGAGAATAAAGAATATGGCATAACTTACGGAGTTAATATGGGCCTCCCAGCGTAATTGGTTATCTATAATGACACCTAGGTATTTTATTTCATTTGATGGTTTAAGATTTGGGCATGAGCAGCTATTATTGGGTGTTTGTGGAGATGTGTCTAGATTTTGTGAGCAAGTGTGAATGATTAATTTAGAAAGATTTTCTGGGAGTGTGAATTTATGGATTGAAAAGTGTATGTATTGTGTTTTTTGTACATTTAGGGTGAGGAGGTTGGAGTCTAGCCATTTTTTAATTTTGTTAAGACCATAATTTGCCTTCTCTATTGATGTCTTCCATGTTTTGCTAGTGAATATGATAAACGTGTCATCGGCAAAAGATATTATATTGCCATCAATGTCCAGTTTCAATAGGGAGTTCATATATATGAGAAATAGGAGCGGACCTAGAACACTTCCTTGGGGCACACCGTAGGAGATAGATAGACATTTACTTCTATATGCTCGATTTGAGTGAAGGACAGTTGTTTGCGATCTTTGTGTAAGGTGGCTTTTAAACCATTTTAGGGCAGTACCTTCTATCCCAATCTGTTGCAGTTTTTTTAGGAGAATGTGATGTGAAATAGTATCAAAAGCTTTTGATAAGTCTAGAAAGACAGCAAGAGGTTTATTACCCTTATCAAGGTTATCGAATATCAGTTTGGTGAAGTTTGCAATTGCATCATCAGTACTACGGTTTTTGCGAAAGCCATACTGGTTATTTGAAAGGATTTTATTTTCCTCAAGGAACTTAACCAGTTTTAGTTTTACTACTTTTTCAATGATTTTGGAGATTGTACTCAGTAGAGATATTGGCCTGTAACTATTTAGGGAAGATCTGTCACCTGATTTTTAAATAGGGATAATTGAGGCATGTTTAATAGAGTTTGGGAATATATCGGATTGGAGGCTAAGGTTTATAATATGCTCTAGAGGCTTGGCTATAAGTATTTTTAAATGTTTTGTAAGTTTAGTAGAGATTTCATCTATTCCTGTTGAGTGAGTATTTTTGAAAGTTGATATGATTTCTTTAATTTCTAATTCCGTAGTGGGGGTGAAAAGGAAAGGACTATATCTCAGGTGAATCAGGGATATTTCGTTTGCAAGTTCATGTTCCGAAACACTATTTCTTGTCAAAATATGATTGGAAAGGTTAGAACCAATTGTGGTGAAAAACTCATTTAGATGATCTGCGATTTTTTTCAGATTCATTACCTGTGTTTGTTAGTAAATGACCATCAACGTTAATCTTGTTTATGGGTGTTGTCGTTACTTTAGTGTAAGATATGTCTTTAATGATATTCCATATTTTTTTCTTGTCATTCTCTGAATTATTTATTTGTTTTTTATAGAAATTTTCTCTGGCCTTTTAAGTATTTTTTTTGCACACATTTCTGTATTTCTTGTAAAACAGGTGAGATTCATGGTCGTTGGGATTTTTTTACAGAATGCGTGTAGTTTATCGCGCTTACGAATAGAGTGTAGGATACCAACACGCTACTCTAGTTCTTGTATGTTCAATAAACCTTTTTTAGCAAAACTGAGTTATGAATGCCAATGTGTTTATTAGCCTATTACGCATAAATGTAGTTTAAAAAAATCACGTTTTTCTGTTTTTAACTCATATTTTCAGCATTTCTCCCGTGCCAATATCCACTCACGGAACAATTTTTTAGTTCTTATTTCTTCAATCTTCTGAATATTGAACATTCAAGCACTCAGTGTTACGATTATAATAGTTTTAAATAGTTCATAGATATTTGTTCAATGTCCCGCCGCAAGTTGAGGGCTTGTATGTTCAATATACGCTTTCAACCAATCAGGAGTCGGCCAGGCAAGCTGAGCCGCCATGTTAGTTTTTTATTGTTTTCGGTTAGTTTTTTAACTGTCACGGGAGCCGTGCGTTGTTACACTAAAAATACGTTTAATTAATAATAATAATATGTTTTTATTAATTTCTTACACATTACAAATTTAGTTTTAATACATATAAGAAATTACGTTGTACATATAAATAGTATACAAAAAAAATAAATTTTTATAAATATTTATACATAAAAAAGAAACACCAAGAAATAAATCAATTTCAAAAAAATTTCTGGCAGTGGTGAAAGATCTCGTCAATGTGGAGAGACTCTTTCAAGAATCAAAAGAATTTCACTTTTGAACCTCTCCTCACTGACGCCAAACATATCAATCTCGGAGGAGATTTGGTTCAGGAGCAATATACTCCTTCCTACCGGGAGAACCATTGGCAGGTTAGTTCTACAGGCAGGAAGATAGAATAATCTATGCTGGCGTTGTTTAAGATAGTTATCCGGAACATAGAGACTCACGCGCTCCAGAATGGCTGAATTCTCAATATAGCCACGCAGCAGTCTGAATAAGTGGGTAGCAGCGTACCCCTCCCTTCTGAGCTGCAGGGAGTGGAGTCCCAGCATGCCCAGAAGAAAGTTCGTCGGGTAGAGCCATGGATAGTGGCCGTACTCCCTCATGTAGAGAAATCTTAGAAACTTTTTTTGAACCCTCTCCAACATGAGGGAGCATCCCACCTCATGAGGATTCCAGACAAGCGAACCACTCTCCAGCCTACTGCGGACTAGGGAGAAGTATAAAATCCTCAGAGCACGGGTATCCCGAAAAACTCTGACGGTTCGGAGAACAAACCCTAACATTTTTAAGGCCGACTGGCAAACCCCTTCGATATGAGGACGAAATGTCAGCTTATTTTCATACATAATCCCAAGATCCTTTATATTCGAAACTCGGTTGAGATTATGACCGAGCATAGTGTACCTGTGGTAGGTGAGACTAAATGCTCTGGTAAAAGTCAGAACAACGCATTTCGAGACATTGAAATGAAGCTGGTTTTGTTGACTCCATTCTGAAATGTTATCAACATCAACTTGAAGGCGCAGGCAGTCCTCAATATTTCTTATTAGAAGAAATAATTTTAGATCGTCAGCGAACAACAAAAAGCGAGAAAAACGAATGACTCCAGCAATGTCATTAATGAAAATAGAAAAGAGAAGAGGCCCTAAGATCGATCCTTGGGGAACCCCTGAAAAAACAAGAAACACAGCAGATTGGAAGATTCCGTGGGTGACAAATTGCTTCCTGTTCCTGAGGTAACTTATGAAAAACTTTAACATCCGAAGGGAAAAACCTATTTGGGCAAGTTTTATGAGTAAGATATCATGATTCACAGTATCAAAGGCTTTGGAGAAGTCGTGATACGAACAGTCCACTTGGTATCCACTGTCTAGGGACCTAGCAACATAGTCGATGAAAACCATCAGATTGGTTTCAGTGGATCTTCCTTTCCTGAAACCATGCTGTTCTGGGATAATGTATGCGTCTATCTGAGGCAGAATGAGTTTATAAATTAATTTTTCAAATAGTTTAGCAGGAGCTGATAGTATGGCAACTGGTCGATAGTTTTCGATTAACTTTCTAGAACCATTCTTAAAAATAGGACATATGTTGGAAGTTTTCCATACTTCAGGAAAAGTAGAAGTACTAATAGCCAAGTTAAAGATAAAACATAATGGTGTTTTTAGGAACTCGGCGCACCCTTTAATAAAAAATACGGGAACGAAGTCTGGTCCGATAGAGTGGGAGTTCTTCATGAGTTTTATGGCACTCATCACGTCAGATTCGGTAAATAAACCTAAATCGAATTGTGAATATACTGCTGGTATTGAAGTGAAAAATGACTTCACCGACTCCTGAATCAATAAACCTTAGACCAGTCGCTCAAATTGAAAGGTAAGTCTTAAAATTATGTTATTTACACGTGTTTTCAAAATATTTTACATGTACTTTTTGAACTTGGCAGGCGCATACACAGGTGTTCCATTTATTATAAATTATTTGAATAATTTTTTACTACTTTCGTGCTTTTACATTAAACAAGTTTTAATAAATTATATTTGTGCATCAATTTTTTTTTATTATTCATAATTTGTTTTTTTTTATACGTTTTGAATATTCTAAATATAAAAAAATATATTATTTTTAATTATTTTTGTATTAAAAGTCATTAACCAGCGGCCGAGAATTTAAATTTCGATAATCTTGCGAGCGTTCCCTTGCTAATGTACAGGGCGGTTCCGATGAGAAAGATTAATTAGTCTCTATACCAGCATTTTAACATACTAAGTGAGTTGGGGTAAGATCGTGTGCTTTTTATGATTTTTTTTTAATTTTTTAAATTTTATTTAGTAACTATATAATATTTTTTACATTTTTATATGAAACATGTTAGTTAGATGTATATATAAAATATATTTGTAGTCCTCCTCACTAGGAGATCCTGTGCTGAGGGGGACTATGCTTTGGATAAGTTTTTCAGCGACTTCTATGGTTTAACTTCATTGATTGGATAAGGTTTTCCAGAAACTTCTATGATGTTTTAAGTATACTAGTAAGTTCATTTTCCGATAGATTCTTCAGCCAACATTTAATGTCCTTAATGTAGCTATTTTTTATTTTTATTTGTTTGATACTAAGTTACTTTACTGCTAAAAATGCAGAACTTCTTTGACCAAATGAAGAGTTACACTTTGATATATTAAGTATGTCTGTTTGTTTGGCTCTGGTTTTATGAGCGTGTGAGGTGTCTGCCTCTGAATCATTTTTGTGGTGATGTACTAGAATGTTTTTGGCATAGATTTTCTGTATGCTTGGAACATCAAACTGTTTAAAAATTTCTGCTGTGGGGACCTTTAGAATGGTCTTTATAATGCAATTCTGAGTTATCTTAAGTTGTTTTAAGTGATTAGATGCTGCTGAGCCCCATCCTATTACTCCATATTCCAATCGAGAGTGGCATAAAGCATAATATACTCTCTTTAGATCCCTCATCGACAAGATGTTTCTTAATTTTTTGAAGAAGTAGATGAGTTTTGTTAGCTTTTTTGAGGTAAGATCAATGTGTGAATTCCACTGTAGATTTTCATCAATTTCAATCCCAAGATATTTAATACTTTTGGTTTGGGTTATAGATGGGCAGGAACATTGTGGAAAAGTATTTTGACATTCATGTAATTTGAGGGTACGCACATTCATTGGTTGTCCTCTTTTGTTTTTGGAGAAAGTTAGATATTTAGTTTTACTAACATTTAATGTAAGGGAGTTTACTTTTAGCCAGTTTTGAAGTACAGCCAGGCCATGTTCCGCCTCCTTGTAGGTTCTTGTCCAATCTTGTTCTTGATTATTGGTCCACTTTGGAATTTTTTAATGAAGATTTTTAATGGTGTTTCCGCAAGTTTTCAGTTTTATTATGTTACCTTTAGATCTTAACTATGTGAGTAAATTTTTATTTATCGAGTTATCCACAGTAAAACATCCAAAATCTGCCAATCAAAACTTCTAGTAAATTATTTTTCAATGAGGGGTTATATCGGAAATTTTTGGGGTAAGACCGGCATTAATTCTAAAATTGCAACTAAGCATATTAGCCAGAAGATTTACTAAAAACGGTACTTCATCTTACCTTTTGTTGCCAAATTAGCATGTACAACATTTTAATTGTTTACCTATACAAAAAAATAAGTCATTTATAATTTTGGTATACCGGTCTTCCTCCTTACGGGGTAAGATCGGCAAAGTGATCTCAAAGTGTTTTGGAAACAAGATATGAAAAAATATATTTTTGAAATGCTCACTTAGTAGAAAATTATAAATCAATCCAACAAAAAATATAAGTATATATAATTTCCTAAATCTGAATCTGACAGACAGTGGTGGTAAAACGCCATAAAATGTCGATTTACGCGGTTAACATCGTATTATTGTCTGAATATTATTGTCTTATTATCATTATCTGTAATCTGAATTGGTTAACATTGGAATGTTGTATTTTTACGAATTTTCTTCGAAACATTAATTTAAAGGGACGGTTACGGCGGAAATTGGCTGCAAAATTTCGGTTTACAAGGAAATTTATAATATTTTTAGAAATTTAATCGAATATTCGAATTTTGAAGGGCCAGCCGTGGCGGTAATTTTATAGATAATAATAAATTTGATTTACGCGGAAATATTGGTATTTTTATGAATTTACTTCAAATATTTGAATTAGAATAACCGGCTGCGATAGAAATCGGCCGCGAAATTTCGATTTACGCGGAAATATATCGTATTTAATGAATTTATTTCCAATAGGTATCACAATTTAGAGGGCCGGCCGCGATAGGATTCGGTCGCGAAATTTCGATTTACGTGAAATATATGGTACTTTTAAGAATTTACTTCGAATATCTAAATTTGAAGAGCCGGCTGCGGCGGTAATAAGCCGCGAAAATATGATTTACGCTGAAATTATGCGGTTTTTTTACGAATTTATTTCGAATAGGAATCTGAATTTAGAGGGCCGACCGCGACGTAATACCGTCGCGAAAATTCAATTTACGTTAAATATTCCATATTTTTACGAATTTACTTCAAATATTTAAATTTGAAAAGCTGGCCGCGGCGGTACTAAGCCGCAAAAATTATGCGGCTTTTTTAGGAAATTATTTTGAATAGGTATCTGAATTTAGAGGGCTGGCTGCGACGGGTTTCGGCCGCGAAATTTTGTTTATTCCGAAACTAAACGGTATTTTCACAAATTTACTTCGAATCGGAATGGCCGGCTGTGACAGAAATCGGCCACAAAATTTCGATTTATGCGGAAATATACCTACCGTATTTTATGAATTTATTTGGTATAGGTATCTGAATTAAGTAGGCCGGCCGCGACGGGATTCGGTCACGAAATTTCGATTTACATGAAATATATCGTATTTTTACGAATTTACTTCGAGTATCTGAATTCAAAGGGCCGGCTGCGTCGGAAATAGAATGTAAAAAATTTTAATGTAATTTTTAGAATAGAATGTAATTTTTTGTGAAAATGAAGCAAAATTTGATTTAAAAATAACATATTTCCGGTTTTGTCTGGTTTATTCCCTCTTAATGTAAAATTAGTAATTAATTTTTGAAAAACGTATAAAGTTAAACGCGTGTTCAATGATGTAAGTCGGCTCATGAATCCAAAATTAAAGTCGGTTCAGAGGTTTGCAAATTCCGCATCCTTTTCACATCCCACGCGCCAATGCGCCAATATTTTTTTTATGATTTGGTATCAATTATCTTTGAAACAAGAACATAAAAAATAGATTGAACAGGAACACATTGAAGAAACTATGATTTTTTCGAGCGGTTCGTCAAACACTGCCCAGCTTTAAAAAATCAGAGTTCCTACAGTAGTAAGTAATTTAAGGTCATTCTTAGTACTTATAATATTCTAGCAAGATACCTGCCAAAAATATAATTTTAGAATAGAATTATTAAGAAGACTTTGATGAAAAAGATCGTAAAAACAATATTTATGCGTGACAGTGTGGAGTGCGGATTCCAATATCGATTCGAAATAGTTTTTTTTTTATTCCAAAATTTGACGTGCCCGTGATGATTTCTGTATATAATATTGAGCTCTGGCGTCATGAAATTATGTTTTGCTATACCGTTCATCCGATTGTGATGGAAACTTTGGTAAGTTGTTGTGAGCACGCCCGCAAAGGTACTGGTGAGCACTGGCTGTAAAATTTATATAAAAAATTTGCAATAGGTGGCACGTGAGCTGTTAGAAAACTGAATGTATGAAAAGCAGGGTGAGGGAGGGGGATTCAGGAGATGCGCGAGAGGAATGGGAGTCGGAATGGGAGGTGGAAGGGTAACGGGTCGAATGGGAAAGGACACGCAAGGAAAAACAATTTCTTTATTACGTGGCATAGCAACGCATGCCGGGAACTCGCTGATTAATAAAATAATTTTGATACTCTACTATCTTTTCGCTTGACTGATATGATTTAACATTTATGAGTTCCAATTTTAAAATTAAAAATGAACTAGAATAATTCTGCCTATTACTCAGTAATACGTAGGAATATTTCACATCACGCATGCACCGACAGCCGAAAATAGTATGTTTAATAACACAGCGTTCTCATAAGAAATTTAAAAAAATTAAATCGTAGGTACCTTTACACATAGTTGGCTATGTTATCAAAATTACATAATATTAATAATAATATTTGGATGATTTACGTAGTGCCGTTTTTGTGAAAAATTACGTTAATGACGCTGTTTGTGTCTTTTAAAATAATAATTTAAGTCAACCAGAAAATAAAAGAAGAAAAAAAAAAGTGTTTGAAGTCTGAAAATCACCCTGTACATACAATTTACCACTATTTGGCGTATTGAACAAAAAATATCTCAAAGTTTTGGAAGCCGAATTGTTCAATCTTCAGACGATGTGTTCAATATCCAAAAGAATCAAACATTATTTTTAACCCATGTTCAATATGCATCTTTTAAGTCATAATTTGGGCATATTATAGCTTAAAACTTCGAAAATTGATGTTTACACATTTCCTGTAATACATATGCATAAATCGAAAAGACCAAAGTCTAGAATTATTTAGAATTTGCCCGTAAAAACAGAAAAAAAACGTCTCCTGTAAAATTAGCAAAATGGTTTATTGAACATTCAAGAACTAGGGCAGCGAACAGTTATTCAAGGCTGAAGTTTAGAATCATGGTGTTTAGTTTTGTGAGTTGTGTCTGATGTAGCGTTGGTTAGATGGATATGTAGTGTGTCAACAAGAGATTTGCAGGCCAGACTGGGATCAATCTGTTTGTAAACATTTAACCAATTTTCTTGAGAGACCAAGTCAAAAAGTGTATTGTAAGATTTTTTTGCGTGATTACGTGTTGCGGTGGTTTATGTATTTTATGAGACAGAGATGTCATGGTAGCGTAGTGGTCTGTGACAGTGCATTTGTATACAAAAGATCTGGTTTTTAATTTACATTTTGAAAACACATGATCAATGCAACTCACAGACGAGCCCGATATCCTGGTGGGTGCTATAATGGCTGGGACGAAACCTTGTAGTGTTAGTAGGTTTATATATTCATTGACTTGAGGATGTGTGGAATTTATTATATTTATATTGAGATCACCGATACTAAGGGTATTATCACAATTTTTCACACATGATAGAGATTGATTAAGTGAATTTAGAAATGGGGTTATGTTAGATGTGCTTGGTGATCGATATATAGAAAATATGGTTACATGGTTTTCTATTTCAATTTTGAGACAATTAGAGTCGTTGATTTTGATTTCGTTAACTGAGTGAGATATATGATTTTTGATGAATACGATAACTCTCTCGTTCTGTGTTAGGTTATTCTGTGTGTTGTAGTGGGTGTAGTTTGTTATTTGTTAGTTAAAATGATTATGTCAAAGTCTGAATTCAGATCTGTGAGAACTAACAATAGTTCGTTGAAATTACGGTTTATGCTTCTGACATTCATTGAGAACATTTTTAGGGCAGGTTGAGTTAATATTTTTTGAACTTCGAGAGGATTGTTTGTCTCTGTACATGGAATAATGGACAAATTGTCCAATTGATCAGTTATATCTACCATTTTTAATGTTTGTATAAAGCATAGTAAGTTGTAATGCTTTTGATGCAATCACAATAACACATTTTTTACATAATAAGAAAACTAGATTACTGAAAAGAGGTGATTGTATTAAGTTATTTAATCGATTAAAAACAATGATGGGATAAATGCTTTTGTTAAATTTCTTTGGGCTAGAAAAATTCGATAATATGTTTTTTGTAACAGAGAGTATCAAGTAATATATAAATGAATATACAACAATATACAAGAGAATCAAGTAAAATAAAAGTATACCAAAGGCCGAAAATTGATTATAAGTTATTTGGTGAGGGAGATAAAAGGTTTTTTGTTTTTTCATTGATAAGTATAACGGGTGTCCCAACATCCTTGCGTACATATATTTGTCCCCCTCTGATCCAGGCAAATTAAAAAATATTGTCTCGTGCAGCCTTACGTGCAAGAAACCAATGATGTTTAGCTCGAAATGTCAAGTGTTCACTGATATAAATCTGGGAGCTCTTTCCTGCCATTCCTATGATATTTGTGTTTAGTTTATCCTCCCGATTTGCAGATCGCTTGTTAAATGCTAACATTTGCGTTATGTTATTTTGTTCATTATATTTTCAAAAATGTATGTAATTGCTTTGCGATTTGTTTTGTTTATGTGTACTATACTACCTGTTAATTTATGCCATGTTCCTTGTTTTGTTTTGTTTGTCTTTAACTATTTCAATGTTTTTTCGATTAACTGAACTCCAAATTTTTATTTTTTTTCCTTATCCCCATATGGGGGTGTGCTGGACCTCGTCCCTACTTCATCTTTAGTTACATTATTGATTTTGCAGATCCTTCTCAAATCTGTCTGCGCCTCCCCCAATGACATGTGCAGGCTTGAGGTTTGATCAGACGACCTTGACTGTCCTTTATCCTACCTCTGACTACCCAACGCTGAATTTTCTTTTAGTCTTCGGGTATTTTACCACAAATATTCAGTTAACATTCTTTGAGGCTTTACTGAGTGGTTGGCTAAGGTCCACGGAAGCTAAATGTAGTTTATGATCAGACCGAAAGCCATTCACATTTTTTGTTGGTACTTGCCAATTGATTTGAGATTTATTGTATTTCTTATATTCTCTATTTTATGCAGGTGCTTGCAGGTTTTTTACAGATGCAATGCCGCGTCATGGAGTCTCATGAATGAGTTTTTCTTTTGCCCTGTTTAATTTATCTTTGTCTTACTAACCTATTTTTTTGTATTTTGTTTTTCCTGTTAAGCACTTGCATACTGCTTACTTACAACGTATGCATGGACACTGGAGGTCTAGATTCGTTCAAAATAAATAAATGTAGCTTCGTTTAATCAAAAAAAATAGAATCTAGCGAGAGCCTTGAAGGAGTAACCATCAGTTACTTATACCAGGGCGGGTAAGAGTTGGATTACCTCCACTGATCAATGGAATTATTAAACGGATAACTGATGAATTCTACCAACTTTCTCGAAACCATTTAAGCTATTTTCGAAGTTTGATACCACTGCCACAATTTCCGCTGTTTACTTGTCAGAAATGATATAGCCGGTAATTTTTTTTTTATAGTTTTTTACAAATTGTTGAAATTTTTTCTTTTCGATATCCTAGATCTTGTTTGACTTTGGAATGCTGCAACAGAATTCATAAGTTCTGTTAATGATTTATTTTTGCATTGTGTTTCCAGATTTAATGTGTTCAGTTTTCCCACAGTTGTTGGACAAAAGGTCGTTGATGTGCAACAAAAACAAAGTCGGAGACAGAACCGACCCCTGTGGGATGCCAGTATTTATCGAGGGTGAGGAAAAGGTAAAACCATCGGCTACCATCTGAATCGACCTCTCCCTCAAAACGTCAGCAATCCCACGTACACAGGGATGCGGGAAGTCGATAAGAAGGTAGTTTGTTGACAAGTCCTCGATGCCAAACCCGGACAAAGCCTTAGAAATATCCAGTGCAACCGTTTGGGTCTCACCAAAACGTTCCAGGCACCGCCCTCAAACATGCGTCACATACGCGAGAAGATCACCGCATGAGTGGTTCCGTATTGACGGTAGTTAATAATTTTGTTCTTCTCGAGCTATATGGGCAGTTTGTCGTTGATCACACGTTCCATCACCTTAGACAGAACTGATGTGATCGCTATGGGACGGTAGTTGGCCGGGTTGGAGCGATCACCTTTCTTTGGAATAGGATGGATAACTGCTTTTTTTCAACCAGAGGGCACAGAGCCAGACTTCAGGGACATTTTAAAAAGCTTCGTCAAAATTGGAGCTATTTCTGCAGCGCACCTCTGCAGTACCGGGGCAGGTATTCCGTCAGGCCCACTAACTTTATAACAACAAGCCCTCGTAAAACATGAAGTACTTCCTGATGCCGGATCCCCAGCTTTTTCATACGAAAACTGCAATTAGGAAACGACGTCGGTACAGCACCTTGGTCATCAAGGATTGAGTTATCCGCAAACATTTTTCCTAATAGGTTGGCCTTTTCGGTGGCGGTGTTTGCTAGTGAGCCGTCAGGTTTGGTAGGGGTGGCAGACTGTATTTGCAGTAATTGCGAATTATTGAGCCCGCAAGCGACCAGAATTGCCTGCTGCCATGCGGGCACGCATGCTGCTTTTTGCTGATCTGCAGGTCATGCTCAAATTGACCTTTTTATGAATCTCTTGTTTTCCTTTGCCATTTTGTTGTAGGCTGTTCTGTCTTCGGATGTTCTAGATGTGTTGTAGGCTCAGTAAGCCGCGATTTTTCGTCACACTGCTTCAGAGCATTGTTGACTGAACCATGGTTTTGAGCCCACACCAGTTTCCTTAACGGTAGATTGGATGAAGTCATCCATCGCGGATATAATGACTTCACCAATTTTCTGGGCATGTCTTGAGGGATCCGAAGTCCGAAAACAGCCAGCTAACCACGGGAAAGCATTAAAATGTGCCCGCAGACTGAACCAATCTGCTGATCTATAGGGCCACACTTTTCTCTTCAGCCTCTCGTTTGGTGGTCAGAAGATTACGGGGATTGATGTCATCACCAGGCAGTGGTTGGTCCATCCTAAAGGCTCTGTGACTTCAGTCTTGTAACCGTGTGGCACAGTGGTTAAAAATAGGTATAACAGATTGGAGCAGTGAGTCTGGACATCAGGAACCCTTGTAGGCTCCTGAAGCATTTGCTCGAATCCGTGGCAAAGGGCAAAGCATTCCGCTTGTCGTTCAGCCGAGTTTGTTGATCCCGAGAACTTCAGCCAAGGCTCGTTATGAACGTTGAAGTCACCCAGGACCACGAACTCTGCTGTAGCGTAGCAGGGCAAGAGGTTGTCAATAGTATCGCCTAAATGTATGTCTGTGTGTTTGAATGGTTGATAGATGGTAGTCTGCAGAAACCCTAAACAAACAATGTGGGCGTATATCTGTATGTCTGTATGATTGAATGCTCGATGGATGGTAGTCTGCTGAAGCCAAAAACCGACATTGTGTGCGTATGTCTGTCTGGTTGAATGGTGGATGTGTGGTAGTCTGCAGAAACCCTGAGGGTGACAATGAGGGCGTATGTCTGTGATTGATTGATCAATCGGTGCTAGTCTGCTGAAGCCATAAACCGACATTGTAGGCGTATATCTGCGTTGTTGAGTGATGGACGGATTGTAGTCTGCTGAAGCCATAAATCGACATCGTGGGCGTTTGTCTGAATGGGCGTTTGTCTGAGCGTTGTTGCTGGATGGATATGTAGATTGCTGAAGTCATAATCCATATTTGGATTACCACTCAACGATGCTTTATTTGGCCAATGAAGGAAATTTGAACAAGCTAGAAGTTGTACGGAACAGAGTTATGAGATGTATACTGGGGAAAGGCAAATACGCAAGGGTTAATCAAATGAGAGAGGAGCTAAATTGGATTCCAATAAAAAAGAGACTGTTATTCAATGTGTTAATTTTTGTGCATAAAGTTATGAAAAACCAAATGCCAAAATACTTTAAGGATGAAATTGTTTCAAATAGAGACGTACATAATAATGAAACCGTAAATATAAAAGGAGCCCGATTGCCACAAATGAAGAAACCAAAATCACAAACTACCAAATGTATAGAGGACTAAAGATGTATGATGAAATGCCTAAAAGTATGAAGAATGAAGAAAGAATGTATGAGTATGTATCTAAAAATAAATGCTGAGAGTAAAAACATTTAAATTTATCATAAAGATGTTACATCATGCTAATTAGTTTATATTCATGTAGTATAAACTAACTGAATAAATAATAATTAAATAAAAATAAACCGACCTTTTGGGCTTGTGTCTGCGTGGTTGAATGGACGGTTTGTATTCGTCTACCGTCAAAAACTTATCGGAAGCCATGCGGGCGTTTGAGTATGCATTAATTAAGTTAATCTGCTCACGAAAGTTCTCCCAGGAAAACGGCCTTCCAGAAAAACTAATCAAAAAAAGTATATCTTCAATAATTTGTAAATTAAATAACATAAAATGAAATGAAATAATAGAGAATATTCATATACTTACTTTTTCAGTATATCAGGTACACTTAAGTTTAGTATATCTGCAACAATAAAATAAAAATTAGAACAGAAACAACTGAATACATCAAAATTTTATTACAGGACTGGATTATAATTGTAAAAATGTTGAACACCTCTTGTAGGAAACTTTAAACCTGAACAGCCTTACTCATCATGAAACCGTACCACGACTCTGTAGCGCGCGGTAGCTACACAGTGGAGGGGGCCTACACTGCTCAGGGAAAAAATCTTTACTCATCATCATAATGTTTCTCGACAGCTGTTATGATTTTTTTACGGTTGCAACACTGCTCCAAAGCTGAAAAACGCGGTCAATTTACCATTTCACGGCGTGTTGCCAACTTCACGTTTATTCATACGTCAACATCAGTCAACACGACGTTGACTTTGGTAAATCTATATTTAAACTTAAAATCTCCTTCCGTAAGTGCTGCAAATGGATCGCACCTTTTTTTTAACCTTTTCCGTAGCCGTGGTGCATGAATGCCGCGAATACGGTAATATTTGCCAAAGCTCCGTTCAAAACGTCAAGATTTTCATAAAAGTTCGCCATTTCGTCAGTTACAACGCCGTAGGTACTGACGGTACTGAGTTCACCCTGGTGATCGGGTGGTTTAAATTCTGACAGCTACTACATCTCCCGTATAGCGACGCGGGAAGAACACGCGCAAGCGCGCGATTAACCCACCATGTTGAGTAACAATCTTATGTTTTAATTGGATATTTTATTTATTATTTATGCATTAAACCGCTTACTCGTTAATACGGAAAACTTTTTATCCAAACAGTTAGATTTAGCTTTATTATTACGAAAAGTGAGTATTTATGTCGGGGGAGACCAAAAAACATGCAAAAATATGCATTTAACATTTTAATTTCGTTAAAATTAATTCACTCGCGCGGTAACGCCATGTTTATTCATCGTTTTTATTTTAACATTTCATCAATGCTGTCAATCATGGAAAAAATATTTTTGCGTAAAACAAAGTAAATGCATCATTGACAAGTTTGTACCTGTATTTATAACAGTAGAACATGGAAAGAAATGTATTAAAATAATTACACAAACCCTGCGTAGCCAAACAAACCATTCAAAACCTGGGATGTTTTTTAAAAGCATGATGAAAAGCGAGTTTATTTTAGAGAATTTATTTAATAAGATTGGTACTTCCGACAAATGTCATATTTGATTGTCTATTAGTTAAAAAAAGAACATTCCGTATTATCCGTGCATCAAACATCGACAACACGAACGTTCCGTGTTATCCGTGAGGTGGACTAACGGCATATTTACCTTTTATTTTATTCTATATCTTCTCTTTTCTATTCATATTTATACAAAATGTGTATGTAGGCTTATAATATGCAATGTAAACACCAGTTATAAGAAAGTTAAGTTAGGCATTACATTCAATTCTTGGGCATTTAGAAGGCAGTTCATAATTCTCATCAGAATATTATATTTTTATTTTTATTTTTTAACTTATGAGTAAAACCTCAAATTGTAATATTTAATTAAATGAAGACAATATAAGCGAAACTGAATCGAAAATCTGAAAACAGAAAAATCAGAAAAAGATATTGACACATCCTGGGTTCGAGTCCCAGATGTGTCAATATCTTTTTCTGATTTTTCTGTTTTCAGATTTTCGATTGAGTTTCGCTTATATTGTCTTCATTTAATTAAAGAATATTATATATTCAAGGTAATATATTCTATATTCAGTTTTCGACATCCGTGATTAAAAAATATAATTTAACATTAGGATACAACAGACGTATACCTACTGTTTATATATCAGGGAAAAAATCTCATTACAAATGCCCACGCACATTTTTAATCATATTTTTGCATTTTTCACATGTTACTGTATTTAATTATTGTTTTTTTATCACACCTATCAATTACAATCAGAAGCATTATACACTATATTATGCACTTTACTGTTAAAATATATTTTATGTTGGAATACTATGTATCAACATTATCATTCACGTTATATAATGTACTCTCATTATCTCATAATAATGCACTCTCTCTATTTTTGATATTAATTGTATTGTTTGTTCTTTGTTTTTGTTTTATGAGGCATACCAACACCTCAAACATTCTTTTTTATACGCATAAAAATGTATTTTTCGTTCTTCAATCAAACTCATATGAACTTATCACAAGCAGCGAGAGTCTATGTAAGATGATGTTCCCAGCAAATCCATATAAATCTGGAAAAAATCTTAATTTACATAAATATGTCCTAGTATTAGTTCTACTTTTGCATTTTTCCATATTACGGTATTTAATTATTGTTTTTTGGCATTTTTTTCGCATCAAATTCTCCACAGTAACAGCATATACTTTGCATTTTGCCATTTTATTGATTTTATTGTTTTTATATTTATTATATTTGCAGCCTTCATGACAGATATTTACATAATCATCACCTGCTTAGATTGCTTCTTTACGAAACATACCAACACCATCATCTTTTATAACATCTTTTATATCTATAATAATTCACTTTTCTCATTTTTTTCCTTTCTATGTGCTTGTAGTGGAATCAACCTTCATCTCGAAGAAAAATACGCATCGTACTCAAATTATCAGAACTCACAATCTCCTATACAATATATTAACAAAATACTGATTAACAACACCGTAATTTACACTTTCTATTTTTACTTTTTGTTTGCTGACTTTTCGCAAAAGAACTACGGGTTCACCACTACACATCATAGTAAATTTAAACACAATTATGTTTCAGTTACCTTTGAATAAATGTAATGATTCTGGTATTAGCGTTAATATGAATATAATTCGGGATCTGGAGAATTTAAACAACTATAACTAGGACTCATATAATCTAAAAATCATACACTAGAATATTAGAAGCATATCGAATCTAGACGACTTTACAATTTTTCTTGATCTATTTAATTCCTCTTTTGATGTTATAATATTAACTGAATGCTGGTTAAATAAATACTACACCGTAAAATCAATCCACAATTACTCTGAATATCACACCACAACTAACCTCAACAAATCTAGTGGAATTGTTATATACATCAAGGACGGATTTAAAGCTCATGTAGAGGAAATTCCTTTAGCACAATCAAACTGTATGAAAATAGTATTGAATAATAACATATGCTTATTTGCCATTTACAGATCTCCTTCCTTCATCAATATTGACCCCTTCCTGTTTTCATTGCAATCAATTTTAAACAATGCAAAAAAATTTGAACAGCAAATTATTATGGGAGATTTAAACATTAATACTATCCCTGACTACCACCGTCAATCAATCGATTATCTATGTCTACTGGCGGAAAATGGTTTTACAAAGACTATTAACAGCTTTACTCGTGAACAGGGCTCGAGTAAATCTTGTCTTGATCACATCAATGTGAAAAATATTAACTTTATTGACACTTTTGTAATACACTCAACTATTTCAGACCACTATACAACATCTCTTTGTCTTAAAAACAAGCCTCCCACTTCTTCGAAAATTAAATACGTTGCTAAAACTAATTTCAATAATTTAATTGAGGACTTGAGCGCAGAGAACTGGCTAAATGTTCTAGATCAATCAGATACTGACTTAGCAATGAAAGAATTTATTACCAAACTACACGAGTATATATCAAAACACACAAGTAATATAACCGTATCTAATAAACAAATTAAATTCACACCATGGATCACCCTGGGTCTAGTTAAATCGATTCACAGAAGAAATCATCTTCATGAAAAGGCAAAAACATATCCTGAGAATTTGGTATTACAATGTTATTATAAAAAGTATAGGAATTTGTGTAAGAAATTAATTACATCGGCGAAAGAAAATTATTATAAGAAACTCATTTACGAAAACAACTGCAATCAAAAAGGTTATTGGGATACCTTTCGCAACATAACTAAATCCAAAATCAATTAATCTTCAGAAATTAAATCGCTATACATTAACACAACAAACTCTGAAGTCCCTAAAGATATGGCAAACTTTGCAAACTGCTACTTTTCATCTGTGGGAGACACACTTGCTAAAAAAATTCTCGATAAGTGTAAGAAATCAGAAACCGCTCTCGCCAATTTAACTATCCCTAATATCGGTAACAAAATAGACTCAATCACAACGTCATCCAAAGAAGTCATGAAGATAATTGTCGACCTTAAGTCATCAAAAGCATGTGGTCCCGATAAGATTTCATCAAATCTTCTAAAAATCATTAAAGGATACATAGCCTTACCGATTGCGTTCATTGCGAATCTAAGCTTTAAATCAGGGAAATTCCCTAACCATTTAAAGCAGTCAATCGTCATTTTACTGTATAAAAGTGGGGACAAATCACTGATACATAATTACCGGCCTGTTTCCCTGCTCAACTCTGTCTCAAAAATTTTGGAGAAAATCGTAAAGAACCGACTCATTCATAATCTAGAAAATAACAACATCCTTTCTAGTAGACAATTCGGCTTTCGCAAAGGTTTAAGCACTGAAAACGCCATCGCTAATTTGACAAAAATCATCTCTAATAATCTAGATAAAGGTAGTAAATGCATTGCACTTTTGTTAGATCTAGCTAAAGCATTTGACACTATCTCGCACAAAATTCTGCTGAATAAACTACAGCGAATTGGGATACAGGGTCAAATTTTCAAGTGGTTGGTTAGTTACCTAGAAAACAGGAGCCAAAGAGTGGATATTAACGGTACTCTAAGTGATCCAGCCAATATTAAATATGGCATACCGCAAGGAAGTACTCTAGGTCCCATATTGTTTAATGTTTATATAAATGACTTATGTAATACTTCCTTTGCAGACCACATTATTACATTTGCTGACGATACAGAACTTTTATTTGAAGGCAAAACCTGGAATGAGTCTTGCTGTAAAGCTGAATTTGGCATAAACAAAGTTAAACAGTGGCTAGATAGTAATCTCCTCACTCTAAACTCGGATAAAACGAAATTCATCTGCTTCAGTTCAACTCAAGCGGGTCAACCACCAGAAATCCTTAACATTAGAATACACCATTGCAACGACATTATTACATGTAAATGCAATAACTTAGAATGTGTGGACAATATAAGATACCTAGGAATTATCATTGATAAATTTCTGAGATGGGACAAATATATAGCATTTACTTCCACAAAGGTCAGGAAACTTACACATCTGTTTATAGCAATAAGAAATATTCTATGCGTAAATGATTTGAAACGAATTTACTTTGCAATGTGTAATTCCATATTAGACTATGCTTCCTTAGGTTGGGGCGGTTGTGCTAAAACTATACTCGATCCCTTAGCTAAATCCCAGAAATCGCTTATAAGAGTCATACTGAAAAAACCTTTCAGGTACCCCAGCGATTCATTGTTCGCAGAGTTTCGTGTTCTTGATGTAAGACAATTATACATGAGGAAAATCATATTACATACTCAAAAACAGAGGCACCACTATGCTTCCGTAAACCACTGTCATAATACAAGACATGAAAAAAAAAACCAATAGTTCCGTCCACCACTTCCTCATCTTTAGCACAGAGACAATTCTCATACTTAGGCCCTAAATTGCTCAATCTCATACCTGATGCATGGTAGGCAAAGAGTACTAATATTCTGCGTACGCAGGTAAATAATTGGCTTCTGGTCTTGGGGAGAGCTGAATGCGAGAATATGCTAAACAACATTAATTGAATTGTAATTTTTGTTTTTCTTTACATTTTAATTTATATTGGTATTATATTAGCATTAAAGTAACTGTATTTTTACATAAAGTAAGTTCGAAAATTGCTCAATTCTGCGTGATATTTTTCCTTAAAGGAAAAGTTCCTTCTTTACTTTCAGTTTTAATTTTTAATTTTTCTTGATTTATCTATTAATATTACTTTAGTTTATTATGTCAGCTAAACAATAGTAAAAAATGTCATGGTGTAACTGAAAATATTCTAGAAGATGAATATACATATGTATTATTTTACCAACAGAATAGTCAACACTATAACTTACTATAATTTACTATAATTTACATGTAAAAACATTATCATATTGGAATGTCCTAAAACGGGCAATTGCCTAGTTGGACATTTTAAATTCATTATATTGTATTATGTAATATTTACAAACAAACAATAAATAAATAAATAAATAAATATATATATATACCTATTATTTTATCATTATTTTAATAACTATGCTAGCAAACAACAGTAATAATCAGGTATAAATTTTTTATTTTATTTTACTTTCTTGTTTCTGTTCTCTTTCTACTCGTAGTTCTCATTATACAAGATGTGTTCGTAGGACTATAATATGAAATGCAAACACCATTACCTTAAGTTTTAATTATTTTCTTCTAAGTACACATATATTTGTAACTTTAAATTATTATTATTATCATTTCAACAACTATGCTAAACAAACCATGGCTGTTTTATGTTTTAATTGATTATTTCATTTTTATTTTATTCCTTCTCTCCTTTTTTTCTTTATTTTCTACATCACATATATGTAGGACTATAATATTATGCAAAGCATACATGAGTTACCTAAATGTTTTAATCCTCTTAATTCCGCTTAAGTTACCCATATGTTACCTATATGTACCTATCTCCTTTTTATTTTTAAAATTAATATTATTTTCTATGCCAAACAAATAACAGTTACTAAGTTTTAAACTTTTTTTAAATTTTATTTAATATTTTTTCTCTTCTTTTTATTTCATTAATTTTCTTTCTTTTTTTTGTACAAATCATGTCCCACATGTTCATACCCATAATATTTTGACTGTCCTAAAACGGAAATACTCCTTGTTGGGCAGTCAATTTTTTTTAAATAAATTATGGATATAAATGTACAAGCTTGTGCTAAATAAACAAATAAATAAATAAATAAAATAAAAATTTCACCTAACCCGGTCTTGCTCCGAGGTTGTATCTTATTTTGCGATGATGAGTAAGACTGTATAAGTTTTAGTAAAATGAAATTAAACATTTAAGACATTCAAGAAAAAAAAAATCTATCGTCCAGCAGACATCTCCAAATGCAAAGTTTTGAGATAACGGGGAAAGCAATATTCTAATGCTCACCATAAATCAAATATTATTTAAACAAGTCTTTTACATTTTAAAAGGCTCGATCCAGAGTGGAAGATACTCTCAGTATCATCCTGGTATAAGACCACCATTCAGAATTGAAACGTTGCTTGAAATGACTTTAGCCGTGTTTGGTGATCAGATCTGAATAGCCCTTCCTTTCATTTCCCATCTCCTTCCCCTCCCCACTACCTTCAGCCTCACAACATATGCCAATTTGGGATGCCATAGTTTCACTGGCTCCAGACGGTAACGGCTGGGACTCTTGTGAGGTATTCACATAAAAAAAAAGAACTGCATTTTTTTAATGATATTTTTTAAGATGGCATTTTTCGTTACTTTAGTTTCACGCAGGAGACCCCTAGGAAAATAATTCCCCTCAAGGCCTATGTCTTCTTTGGGGATGCTGTGTGTAAGTAGGTATACCATATTTTTCCCTCAACCGACTATTGTATATAGTACATTGTACATAAGTAATACAACAATACTCTTTTGACAGTGTAAACATCTTTCAATCCACTCGCATCAAAATTAAAGATTTAAATTATTTAAAGTGAATTATTATACAAAACTATCATCAAATATTAACAAGCAGCACTTATTTATTCACATAATAGTGTTTTTCATTACAAGTATTTGTGTACTGTGTCAAAAAAAGCTAAAACAAATCTACAACTCCAAACATTGACAAGCAGTGAATAGTGACAAATTTATAAACATTTCACAATGGAGGTGCAAAATTTCATCTCCAAAGCAGAAGTAGCCGTCAATGCCTTAAATAAGGTACTTTTTGATCCAGCCAACAAATTTAATAAGGATCAAATTTCTAAAATTTCTCCAATTGCATGTGAAATTTTAAACGCCATAAGTAGCATGTCTTCAGTTGTGGCTTAGAAGGTGAACTGCGTGCATACAAAGATATTAGAGCAAATTCTTCCCAAAATAACTTTGATATTTGCGAGGCGATTTCGAGGGAAATGAATGGGCAACAAGTGCGATCCAAAAATATTATTGTTTGCAATGTGCCTGAGAGTATTAAGACAACAGAAGCGGGCAGGATCTTGGACGACCAGGCAAGTGTCTAATCAGTGAAATCGACAAATCAGCAAATGAAAATATTTCAAAAATTTATAGAATTGGTAGATTATCAAATAGCAAACCTAGACCCATAAAAATTGAACTGTAAATTTCCATACAATCGAAAAATGTTCTAAGCAAACGAGGTCTTCTTAAGAACAATATTAGAATTTATCCCGACTCAACTCCGGCGCCGCAAAAATTTCTAAAATATTTGAGGGTTCAACTGGAGAAGCGGAAAGAAAATGGTGAAGATGTCACCATAAAATACATAAACTCCACGCCCAGAATTGTCCCAAATCTGCCAATAAACTAGGAAGTTACATAAATATCCAAGCAATTCCAACTAACAATCGAACCAGAACTTAAAAAATCTATTACCAAAACATGCGTGGTCTACGATCGAAACTCGATGACCTACGAGCAGTTCTACCTTCTCATCATCATGACATCATTACACTTACGGAAACCTGGCTAAACTCTGATATCAAATCGACTGAACTCGGTCTTACAAACTACAAAATATTTCGCTGCGACAGAAATGTCAGATCAAGTTCCAAGTCAAGAGGTGGAGGAGTTTTGATTGCTTTAAAACAAAAGTTGTCATCTAGAAAATTAACCACGAAACACAATAACATCGAACATCTTTTTGTGCAAGTAACGACTCCTCTCGAGAAAATTATATTTGGAACGGCCTATCTACCATCACTTTCTGACCCTCAAACATACAGGAACCACTGTGAAGACATCGAAACAATTTCATCAAAATATTCTCACTCGAAAATTGTTATCCTTGCAGATTGTAACTTACCAAACCTAACATGGAAAGCAAAAAACTGTGGTCTCATCACAAACGAAAGTGAAAACGATCGTGCACGTGAAGTTTTGGACATGGTAAACTTTCTAAACTTTCACCACCATAATTTTATTTATAACAGTAACAATCGCTTATTAGACTTAGCTTTATCAAACTATCCTAAAATATCTGTAGAACTTTCAAATGATCCACTCCTACCAATAGATAATCACCATCCTCCCCTATACATTAAATTAAATATTACATGCGATAATGAAAGAATACCTGTACAAAGAGTTCTAAACTTTAAACGAGCCAACTTCGACTCAATTAACAGCCATCTCTCAAATATAGACTGGTCGTTTTTATCTGATAAAAACATTGATGAATCCTTAGACCAACTTTATTTATACTTTTCTAATATTATTGAATCCTATGTACCTTTTTGTACACCGAGAAGCTATACCTGAGCTATGCTCATCAGAGCTTACTGCCTCTCTTCAGCAAAAGAAGAGTCAACACAAAAATTCAAACAAAGCAAATCCATAAGTGATTATAAAATCTTTAGCGAAATCAGGAAAAAATGTAAAGATCTTTCCAAACAATGTTACAAAATGTATATAACCTCTGTCGAGGACACTGTCTTTAAATCCAAAAATCTTTGGAAATTTCTTAAAAAACTAAATAATGAAAACACAGACTACCTGCCAATAATGCAAATGAATGGAACCAGTGCAAACAATACACAGGACATTATAAACCTTTTTTCGGACTTCTTTAAAAACGTATATGATGAAGAAAGCCCAGATGATAAAATACCTGAATACAAATTTAGCAAGACTACACACTTAACAAATTGCCACATCACGCAAAAATGTTGCGAACAGAAATTACTTTCCTTAGACACTAACAAATCCGCTGGTGCAAACTAAACCACCAATATTCCTCAAAAAATACTCTACTATATTATCTAAACCACTCACATTATTATTCAACCATCTCTTGTCCCTTGGACACTTTCCAGACCGCTGGAAATCTAGCTTCATTACACCTATCTACAAAAAAGGAGACGACACTAATATAACCAATTATCGCCCCATTTGTATACAGTCAGTACTACCTAAGCTTTTTGAATCACTGGTCCTTGATGAAATCTATCCCAAATTAATAAAATTAATTGACCAAAAACAGCACGGTTTTATCAAAAGTAGATCTACCGCAACTAACTTAACAATATTTCAAAACTTCACAATACAATCTTTTGCAGAAAATAAACAAGTCGACTGCATATATACAGACTTTTCGAAGGCATTTGACAAAGTATCCCATAAACTACTAATCCAAAAACTATTTGCTCTTGGAGTAAGGGATAACATGCTAAAATGGTTTACTAGCTACTTATTAAATCGTTAACTGTTCGTCAAAATAAAATCTTGGATCTCGAAAGCTTTCTGGGCTACTAGTGGCCTACCGCAGGGTAGTCACCTTGGCCCGGTTTTGTTCCTCATTTTCATCAATGAAATAACCAATTGCTTCAATGATATCGAGGTATTGCTCTTTGCTGATGACATCAAGCAATACAAGAAAATAACAGATATAAATCATTGCCATATACTACAGTCAAATATTAGTAATTTTAAAGATTGGCGCGTTCAAAATAATTTATTTTTAAATGTGTAAAAGTGTAAAACCTTGACTTTATTTAGAAATAAAAATCCTGTTTTATTTGAATATTCCACCAATAACATAGCTTTCGAAAGAGTCACGGAAATGGAATAATATCTTGGAATAATTTTGGATGAAAAACTAAGTTTTGCAAATCACATCCACCAAATTATGAACAAAGGTATGAAAACATTAGGCTTCGTATTAAGAACAACGAAAAACTTTAGTTCCATAGAAGCCATTAAACTATTATATGTATCTCTAGTTAGAAGCCAAATTGAATATAACTCGGTAGTTTGGTCTCCATCTTACATAATTCACGTTAATAATATTGGCGAATACAAAAAAAATTTCTGCATTTTATAAATTTTTAATTAAGTATCCCACTAGAAGACTTAAAATATAATCTATTACTAAATATTCTAAAAATACATACACTAGAAGACAGGCGTAAAATAAACGACTTAACATTTTTATTCAAAATACTTAACTCTAAATTCGACTGTTGCGAACTCCTACAACTCATAAACTTACGAATACCAACATTAACCACGCGACAAAATACACTATTCTACTGCAGCATTCACAAGCGGAACTACATTGCCCACTCTCCTATACAACGATTTCACAATATGGGGAATCAGTACTTAGGTGATGTCGACATATATAACATCAATGTCGACATATTTAACTTCGATGTCCTGAAAGAATAGAGTTCAAGATCTGCTTAATGACCTTTAAAGCATTGCAAGGAATGGCGCCAGCCTATATATCGGAACTATGTGTCCGACAAAACTTAAGCGAGAAACAGCTCACTCTAAGATCAGCAGATCTAGATGTTACTAATCATCTACTGCTAGAATTTTACATCTTATGCTTTATATCTGTTTATATATATATTTTTTGTTATAATATCATCTCTATCTTAGGTACCTTTTTCTTATTCTATTGTATACATTTTGTTCCTTTTTCTTTTATTTTTCTGTGACTTACCTCTTTTTTGCTTATTTTATTTCTTTTCACATGGTTTATTTTAGATTTCACTAAGCTGAGCTACACGATGTTCTATCAAGATACCTGTTTATTGTTTTCATTATTTTTCATCAATTTTTTGTGATCTTCTTTTTTTTCCAGCTAACATACTCGACTTTGTTTTTTTTTTAATTTTGTTTTGGTTTCTTTGTTCTCTTTTTGTTTTTAGTCTCACAATGCTACTTCGCTTCGTTCAGAAGGCTGAACTGAACTGCATCTATTTATTTTGTTATGTTTCTTTTTCCCCTTCTGGGGGTGCGTTAGACCTCGTCCTTGCATCAACAGGAGTCGGTCGACGATGGCACGGTGTCCTCTAAAATTAATTGCGCCACCCCCAGCAACATGTGCAGGCTTTGGGTTTGGGGGGGGCGACCTCGGCTCTCCTTCGCCTTGCCTCCGGCTACTCGACGCTGAATTCCTTAGGGTCGTCGGGTATTTCCCCCCAATCTCCCATTTTCTTTTCTTTGAGGCATCACCGAGGAACCGGCTAAGGGGCGCGGAAGCTGAGTGTGGTTCACGACTAGACCGAATGTCATGCGCATTCTTGCTGGGACTGCCAATCGATTGAAGAGGACTCCCAACCGTTTGCCATTCCCTTATTACTTATCTACTGCGTCTTCTTCCCAAGCAGGTACTTGTAGGATACGCTGGATACAATCACCCAGCGCTTGCCACCTCGTGAACTTTCACCAACCTGTCTCATTGTCTTGCCTATATTTTATCATACTAACACCTATTGTATCTGTATTTCCCGCTAAGCACTTGCATACTGCTTACTAACAACGTATGCAGGGACATTGGAGGTCTAGTTTCGTTATCAAATGTAGAGTCGTTTTCACCAAAAAAATTAGAGTCCTTGCAAGAGCCTTGAAGGGGTAACCATCTGTTACCTATACCAGGGAGGGTAAGTGGTGGGTCCTCCAATGTTGTAATCTAATCGAACTTTCTAGGTCAAATCGAGCTGTTTACTATGATCGCTCTTTTCATGTAACGGGCCCTCTCATTTGGAATAAACTTCCCTCAGCTCTTACTAATATCCAGAATTTGGCTGAATTTAAACGGGCTTTAAAAACAAAATTATTTAAAAAATCATACCATTCTTGAATCCTAACATCTTTTCAATATACGTAATAATAATAGGCCATGTTCTCAAGCTTCTCGTAATTGTTTGGTTTCGGTTTCCTCATAATTGTATTTTTATTTTATGTTTCGTATCCGAATTTATGTCAGAATATCTCTCATTTCTAAACGCAAACTGCCTTTCTGTTAGTATATTATATTTTAGTTTTAAAGTTCTTGTTTTGTCCTGTGTTACAATAGCACCGCTATTGTCTATTATTATTATTGTCCCGTGTGTGCTATAACAGCACTATCTTTGTTAATTTTGTTCTTCTGTCATTGTTTTGTAAATACTGTATGTTCATTAGTTAATTTTGTTCTTCTGTCATTATTTTGTAAATACTGTATATTATTTTATTATTTTCTCAATATTATAAGGAGCACTGTAGGATTATTTTTAAATTTATTATAGTTAAGCGCACTTGAAGTGAAATGTCACAAAACTGCGCTATATAAATATAATGTTATTATTATTATTATCAACTTGGCGAATTTTGTGGATTTTGTAAAAAACATATTCCAAAACTATTCCTAAACATATGTGTATTTTTGTAAACTTATCAAATCGCTGTATTTTTTTTGTATTTTTGTGACTTGTGTGCATTTTTTATCTAATTTTATTTTTGTTATTTCATTATCTATTGAAAAATCATCTGTCATCATTGTACTACCAAACATGTAAAAGCCCCCTGGGCGTTGAATAAATAAATAAATAAATAAGTATGGCCGGGGACATTTTTTTTTTTTTACATTAGCTTCAAGGAAAATAATTTCCACCAGGGCCTATGTCAATTTGGGAGGCGGGAATGAGTACCGCCGCCCCGGGAACCTTTATTGGATAACCAACAACTCTGCCATAGGTCACCCCAAGTGGTTCGCTACATTTGGTGATTTAGCAGGGGTGCCCGGGTCCATGGGGTGAGGTTTGTCTAGGTCTTGGGGGCGGATGACCTGGACACACTGAACCCCATATTCCTACCCACCCCTTAAACCATTTTCCTTCCCAGAACTCTCCTTTCCTTTAACAAAAAACCCTCCACACAGCATCTCCAAAGATGACATAGGCCCTGAGGGAAATTATTTTTCTCTGGGCCTCCTGTGTGGAGCTCGTGTAAAAAAAAAGTCATCTTAGGAGATGCTGTATGAAGGGTCAGGAATGTAAGGAATGGAAAGAGAGGAAGTTCTGGGAAGGTAAAAGGGGTATGATGGATGGGGGTCAGTATGTCCTGGAATGACGGACGAATTAATCCATCCCTCCCAGTGTGATGCTGGGTGGTGATAGGTCGAGAGAGTCTGGCTGGAGAGGTATAGGTTAGGTCTCCTATAACCAGTCTCTCCCGATCCGGTCTGCCACGCAGTAGGTTGGCAAACGCATTCGCCACCAAGATCTAGATAATTCTCACCACATAAACCTGTGCACCAGTGGCTTAGCTACCGATGGGCTAGACGGTGCTGTGCACCGGGGCCCCCAAGCTCTAGGGGCCCTCGGACCCTGACCAGCAAACATATCCATACATATAAACATTTTTTTTACATGAGTTTCACACAGAAGGCCATGAGGAAAATAATTTCCCTCAGGGCCTATGTCATCCTTGGGGATGCTGTGTGGAGGGTTTTTTTGAGATGAAGATACCAATAAATCAACAAAATGGCGATAAACATGTCGATAATCCAAAAGTAAACATTAACCCAAGACCGGCAACGTACTTAGACGCCTGTAAAACGAATCCAAATGAGCCAACCAACACTACCAGCGCCCCGGACAATACGTACACGAAAAAATCGCGAGCAAACACAGCTACCGCCGATACTGTGAATGTCGATGTAATCAAGCAGATGGGCCGCACGCAAGGGCCGCAACCAGCGACCACCGACCAGAGCGCAATAAATTGCATTAAAATCTGCGGATATTATCACATCAGTATAAGTATCGAGGTTTGCGATTAATACGACATAGGACGACGTAATTACCTATCTAAAAAAACAACGGCTTGGACGGGTTCAGAGTGGAATTAATATAGCCTTTCACCCCTACTCAATTTAATTCTTTTAAACTGGCGATTAAAGCAAACGAAGTAAAAAAATACCTAGTGGAAGAATTGTGCATATCTACTAAACATCAAAATGACAAGTAACAACATGAACAAAACAACAATATCCGTGAACTGCAGATCGGTTCGTAAATCCGAGAAATTTATATACGATCTATGCGAATTGAACGATGTTATAGTCCTCCAAGAAACATGGTTACTCCCCACAGATATAGACTTCACTCGGACTTCAACAGCTTTGGAACATCTGCCGTGAACATGGCGGAAGGCCTAATTCTAGGCCGACCTCATGGGAAAGTGGGGATAATCTACAGACAAAATTTAAGGGTTACGGCAATCTCATACATAACTGCCGGATCGCAGGAATTGGTGTGAGTTTGTTAACTGAAACATTAAGCATTTTTACAATCTACATGCCAACTTGTTCACCTGATAATTTTTGAGGAATATTCCAACTGCTTTGCCTTACTAGCAATAATAGACAATAAAGATTACATAAATACAATTATAATCGGAGACTTTAACGCAAATCCCGATTCTCTCTTTGGAATGGAGCTAATATCTTTTTGTCAAGAATTCGAATATGTATGTGCCGACATCGAAATTTTACCTGTGGACTCTTACACATATATTAGTCACGCACACAGCACCACCAGGTTGTTAGACCATTGTCTAGTTACGAAAAATATTCTGAAGCAAATTTTCGATATGAAAATATACTACGATATAGATTGGACAGATCACCGCCCTCTTGAGCTGATCTTACAAACGGGAGGAATAGCAAAAACGGAAGTGTTTAATTCTGTAGTGAGAGATCCAGCATTATGGAATCCAAAAATTATACGGGATATCGGACAATATAACTCATGCTCGCAAACCTATATCGTCAAAATCAAGTCAAAAAACACATTTCCTGGGGACGGTGGCAACCCTGTACGCACCAATATAAAATACCTCTACCTAAGTATACTAGAAGCATTACGAAGCAGTGCCATTTCGGTATTTACTAAGTTTAGTGTATTACCCAAAAATATAAGCAAGTATGTGGGTGGAATTAATTTGGTGACAATGAATCCAGACAAGCGATGTACACATGGATAATGAATGGGAGACCGCACGAGAGTCCTGTCGCAGAGGATAGAAGGGCAAAGCGTGCTGCCTTTAAAACAGCACTCAAACAATGTCAAAAGAACTCAACTCAACTTCAGATGGATAAAATAGCAAGGGAAAACAATCGGAACTGCAAAAAAAGTTGGAACAACTCTAATAAACTGTTAAACATGCGCGGCAAAATCTCGTGCAATATAAACGGGAGTCGAATCCAGAAGTAATTGCAAAGATTTTTAAAGAACACTTCGCAACTACCACACCGACTATCGACTCAAACGAAAAGCCTTTGACTGCATATGATGATATTGATCCCATCGTCACAAATAACATGATAAAATCGGCCATTAGTAATATGAAATCTGGAACGTCTGCCGGGCATGACAGATTAAGCACCGAACACTTAAAACATGCAGGGGCAGCGATTTGGAACTATTGGCAAAACTGTTCACCGACATCCTAAAGAGTGGCTATCTACCAAAAGACATGACAAAAACAATTATAATACCGATATTATATGCAAAAAGTTTCCTTTTATAGTGATAAAGGCGAATCTAAATTTTTTTTCTAAAAATTATTCGTAATAACCATGGATACTAATCCCGAAAAATTACCAAAAATTGACTCAAACTAACATTTTAACTCATCTTTTTTACCTCTCCCGTACCGTGGTAAACAATACCTTCGGCGTGCCGAGCTGTAACGCAGAGTTACTCTGTGAGTTTTGAATCTTACTACGCATTTTTCGTTGAAATGTTGTTCTGAATAAGTTTATAATAAAAATAAGCTAAATCATAAAAAAAATATTGTAAAAATAAACTTTTTGAATTTTACAAATTTTTTCTGAAAGAGAATTTTTTTTGGAAAAAAGCACATTATTGATGATTTTAGAAAATTTCATAAATGTATCCTGTTTGAAGATGCTCCAAAACGTTTTTTTTATTTGTGGCATAATAAATTATTATTATTATCATATGAAATTTAGGTAAGTCAGCTTTTTTGAAACAGAAAGAATTTATGAAAATAAACATAAAAATAACAAAATTTTACCATTGTGGCATAAGTTTTACAAATCCTTCTCTTTTCCTGTCTTACAACACAGGCCTCTTCAAGACCCTGCTCTATTGGTCCGATTTCTTAAAATGAATGTGTGAAGTAAATATAAATTAAATAAAAGTGTAATCAATGCGAGACTTGACAATAAAAACCTTGTTGTTTGTGGCCTGGTTGCTGTCCAGGCTGCTGTTGTTGCTGTTTTGGTCCCCTCGGTTGACGAGATAGTTGGTTTTGCTGGTACTGTAATTTCTGGGCATGCTGTTGAGGTGCCGTACCTGAAAAATCGATATATTTATTTATTCTAAAATAAAACTGATCTTTTGCATAAAACCTGAAATATTTAAAAAATAATAATTCATTTGACAACTAATTATTATATGCAAACGGCTCAGGGACTTGACTATCTGCCCTTGCGTGCGGTACGTATCGACGGTGCCGAAGAATAAAAATAAAACTGATTTTTTGCATAAAAATATGGTGTTGAATTCAACGACCAATTTGGCAAAAACGTCAGTTAGGATCTTGTCCAACTGAGGTGGCGATATTTCACTCATTTCAGCCCTCTTGGATTTCCATCTGCGGGATTTTAATCAGTGGCGTAGTGTGAAATTTCCGGAGTTTTTGTGTCCAATTTGTGTTGGCTTAAAATCCAACGCGAATTGGACCGAGATTAAAAATGTTTTTTCCCAATTTTATCCAATAGACACTGGCATCCAGGACCACACCAAGGACAAGGCGCAGATCACAGATCAGAAGAAAATAAAATATTTACATTCAGTAACGCAAATGCAAATTTTGAGAAAAAAACTTACGTTCCCTTTTCTATTGCAACTTGCATGAGGTTTTTTTTAAATCGAGTAACGAATTTTTCATTATGATGACAAACGTAAATTCAGTCAAGTAAATATAATTATTGGGTATATGTTGTTTAGAAAATATAGAAATTTGGTTGTCATGATATTTTTTTTATAACATTTTCTTTAAATATTTGTAATATCAAAGCTTTTTACAGAGGTCTTCAATTTCCTTTACATTTTTGAAATTAAGTATATTATTTTTTTTTTTACTTCTAATCTTAACGAGTGTATATTGAGGTAGAACCTGCAGACAAGCAGCCATGTGTCAGCTTCGAAGACTAACGTTAAATTGTTTAACATATATATTTATGTAAACAATGTTTTAATTGGAAATAATAAAAAAATAAAAAAAAATAAAAAAGAACTTCAGAAGGTAATCGTAAAAAGGCCAAATTTGCCGTAGAACTAGTTAGTTAGAAATATGAAAAGGTATTGCTGTAAGCCCTAGCTACTCGTAGTTAAGGCTCTGCAACCGGGCTCGAAAAGAAAAAGATGGAGAGATACGAAATTACGAATGCTAGAGAAGAGCGCTAACAGCGACAAAATCAATGCAAAAATTGCAAAAATGTTTAATAAAACACGACTTGTTTTTAAAATAGAGCAAAATCTCGCGGGCATTGTCTTAAACAGCATTTAAAGAAACACTGCGAATTTTTTCATACATGTAACTTGTAAAATAACTGAAACAAACGTGTTTATAATAATGTTTGGAGCATACTTTACGATTTTTTTCTTTCGAGGGAATTTTATATAATTTGCATTTCGGCGCGGGCAATGTCTAGATATTATCTTCAAGAATAACATATATTTTTAAGAGCTTTAAAACTTACCGTGTTTAAGGGAGATATGGCCCTTAAAGGATTACGAAAAAATCCGTAGAGTAAAAAATAAAATCACAAACAAACAATATAGTTTATTTTATTTATAAACAGAAACAAACGGTACATAAGATACTTTGGTTAAAAAAATTACAATTAATAAGTGTATTTCATGGTGGGTACCTATTATGTGTTTCATTGTAGTAACTTGTTATTTATGGTATGCAAATTAAGTACTTAATTACCGGCTGATGTACTCGTATGTTGTGGGAAAAACTTAAGCTTGGGCAGTGAATCGGAGAAAATGTCGATGTTAGAATTTAGACCAATAATCAATATATATTATAAAAGAAAGTCCAAAAAACGTGCGGAACGCAAAAACTCAGAAACGTGTCCCGGTACGAATAAGGGAGTTATATGGTGTGGTAGATCTCTATCCCCCATAGGGAATCAGTTACAACAATAACATCATCTCAGTGAGCACGCACTTTTTCAAGTCCCAAACATAATAATAATAAACATCGACTAAAACTCTTTTTAATGCCCTTTTGCATCGACTAGTGTTTGAAGTGATTCTGCGACAGTAATCCAGTTGAAGAGCTAAGAGGAACTTATGGTAAATACTGTGAATTCTAACAAACTAACCACACAATAATCAACCGAAATAACCACTCAAACTCATACGTCCACCCCGGAGCACCAACACATTCAAAATGAACAACGACTGTAGCGCATTCGCAGACCCGACCATTGCAGCCGATTCAGTCTTTGTGAGCCCCTTATGCAAAGGGACATTTCATCTTCACTGTGGTAGAGTAGCAGAGACTTCTTATCGCCATCTTGCTAAAGAACGCCGCGCTCAAATTAAGTGCAAGCGTATAGCTACAACCCAAGTGAAAGCCAGCGGTTCTACACCTTTGGAGAGCGAATTGCTGTCTAAACTTCTGGAACAAAATACCCAAATTCTTGCAAAACTCGATATCATGACGAAACAATACGATGATATTCTACTACGCGTTCGCGATCTCGAGGACAAGAATAATGCTCTAGAAAAAAAGATCTCTGAACTCGAAGCGAGAGTTGAAACAATGGAAACCCAATTGGAACAAATCGATAGACTAAATAAATCCAAAAATGTGGATATTAGCGGGATACCCGAAATCAACGGGGAAAACCTAAAAAATATTATATTTAATATTAAAAAAACCACCAACTCAAACGATGACAACAATATCATCACTCAAAAAGTGACCAAAAATCAACCCAGACCTGTCATAATCAAATTCAAAACCTAAATGGACCGCGATGATTTCCTCAATAATATTAAAAAATTCAACAATCAAGCTTTTTTTTTTTTTTTTACATGAGCTCCACACAGGAGGCCCCGAGGAAAATAATTTCCCTCGGGGCCTATGTCATCTTTGGGGATGCTGTGTGGAGGGTTTTTGTTTTAAGGAAAGGAAGGAGAGGAGAGTTCTGGGAAGGAAAGGGTTTGAGGGGTGGGTAGGAATCTGGGGTTCAGTATGTCCTGGTCATCCGCCTCCAAGACCTAGACAAACCTCACCCCGTGAACCCGGGCACCCCTGCTAAATCACCAATAGAGAAGAAACACTTAACACCATACTCATCGGATTGTCAGGACCTGGCTCTCGGATATACATATCGGCACATCTGACATTTCAAGCAAAACACCTGTGGTTTCTTGTTCACCTGTGGCTCGGAAGGCCAGGCGAGAAAACTCTTTCAAATTTGCTTGGACCAGGGGAGGTCAAGTGTACGTTCGCAAAGATGTCGGAACACCTGTCATTATCATTAATGAAAAAAACAAACATATTCTGTCTCTCTCTTCCACTCATCTTTGAACAATGCTCGCTTAGCTACAAAACCTTCTTTATTACATTATTCTATTACTTTTGTATATTTTTACATTTTATTAACTTTCCTGTACATTTAATTAATTTATCTTTACACTTTCCCAAAGTCTCTATTCTTAACAACAGTAAACTATTATTAAATATTTCAAGCGTAAAGGTTGAACATAAATTTTATTTTCGCCATTACATTAAATGTTACTTTCAACCTACTACGTAAACATGCAGAACCCGTTGTTATAAGCGATGTGACTAAAGTGTTTATATATTTTATAAAAATAACTCTGTTTTCACTACAAACAATATCAATAGTAGAAATACCTGAAAAAAATATAAGAATAGCACCCTATATAAAATGTACTACATCAATTATTAAAAATGGAAGATAACATAATTAATACTTTGAACAACATATCGCAGATTTAGTGTATCGAAACAAATTTTTTTTTTTTTTTTTTTTTTTTTTTTTTTTTTTTTTTTTTTTTTTATTATAGCGACTATATACAAAAATTTTACATACAAAATGAAATGTGAAATTAAGTACAAAATATTGTATTTCTTAGTCCTCCTCACTAGGGGGTCCTGTGCCGAGGAGGACTAAAGTTATTCAAATATAGTTCATTTGTCTTCTATGTCGTTTTTAGCGTCTTCGCTAGGGTTTTCTCATTGACCTCTTTAAGCCATATTTTTATTCTTGATTTGTATTCAATTGGATTTTTTATTAGTTTTATGTCTTGGGGGAGGATGTTATGGAGTTTTGTTGCAAAGTATGTATAGTTTCTTTGTCCAAATGTGGTTTTATAACTTGGAATATTTTTTATATCATTTTTATTCGATCTAGTGTTATGCATACACGGTCTAGTAGAGGATTCATTATTTTTGAAGAGCTTCAATAATATATTTTTGGAATATATTTGTTGTACATTTGGTACGTCAAAGTTATTGAAAATTTCAGTTGAAGGCGTTCTAATTGGTACTTTCAATATGGTCTTTATGATTCCTTTTTGAATCGTATTCAGGCTGTGTAGGTACGTATTTGCAGCAGATCCCCATCCTATGATTCCATATTCAATTCGAGAATGACATAACGCATAGTAGACCTTTTTCATATCCTTTTTATTTAGCACGTTTCTTAGATTTTTGAAGAAATATATAAGGCTTGTGAGTTTTTCCGTAATACCTTTGATGTGTAGGTCCCATCTAAGATTTTCGTCAATTATTACTCCGAGATATTTTATGTTTTGTGTTTTTTCGATGACGGGGCAGTAACATTGTATATTATTTCCATGGCATTCATGTAATTTTAGTTCTAGTGATTTTATTGGTTGGCCCCTTGAGTTCATTGAAAATGTTATATATTTTGTTTTGCTTATATTAAGGGTAAGCGAGTTGATTTTAAGCCAATTTTGAAGTGCACTAAGCCCTTTTTCAGCCTCATTAAATGTATCAGTCCAATTTTCTTCTTGAAATAATAAAACAGTATCATCAGCAAAACTGATTACGTTTCCTTTAATGGTAAGGTTAGTTAAATCGTTGATGTAGATAATGAACAGAATCGGTCCCAGTACACTTCCTTGAGGAACGCCATAGTTTAAAGATAGAAGTTTGCTCTTTTGTTTGCCAATTTGTACTTGTTGTTCTCGCCCTGTTATATATGACTCCAATAAGTTAATTGTTGATTCGGCCATTCCTATTTTTTTTAGTTTAGTTAGTAATATTTTATGGTCTATTGTGTCAAAAGCTTTTTGAAGATCTATGAATAAAGCTAAACATTTTTTCCCATCATCTATGTTTTTTATGGCCATGCTTGTTAGATTTTCTATGGCATCATTGGTGCTCAGATTTTCTCTAAAACCATATTGGGATGGTGATAGTAATTTGTTTTGTTCAAGAAATTGAACAATTTGCTTCTTCATTACAGTTTCCAAGATTTTTGAAAAAGAGCTTAAGAGACTTATGGGTCGGTAGTTATATATATCCTTTTTGTTACCACTTTTATGTATGGGTATAACTGTAGCTTTTTTAAGGCATGAAGGGAATACATTTGTAGATATAGACAGATTGACCAAGTATGTCAATGGGAAGGTCAGTTCATTTTGTAGTTGTTTTATTGTTTTATTTGAGATTATGTCATTTCCCGATGATTTATTAATATTAAGGGATACAATTGCATTTCTGATTTCAGTATTGGTTACATCAGTTAACTTTAATTTGTCTATCTGGTTCATATTTTCCTTTTCTTCTGGTAAAATGCTAGTTATTGGTTGTCTGATTTTCTTTGCTAATTGTGACCCTATATTAGTAAAAAATTCGTTTACGTATTCGAGAATTTTGTCCGGATGCTTTGCGAAAGAGATTTGGGTATTTTCAATTGTTAATTCCTCCATGTTCTTGTAATGGGATGATTTTGCATTTGTAATTTCATTAATGATCTTCCATAATTTGCGCGGGTCATTGTTACATTCGTCTATTTTCTTCTTATAATAATTTTCTTTGACAGTTCGTATAACATTTTTGCAAATATTTCTGTACCTTTTGTAGTATCGTTGTATAAAAATATCACAAGGATTTAATTTAGATTTCCTATGTAATTCATCTCTTTTTCTAATGCAATTTATAACGCTTTGAGTTATCCATGGCTTAAGATGTTGTATAGAAGTAGCTCTATAGAAGTTCGAAAAACCCTAAATCAATCTAACCTAAAAATATTTTCCATGAATAACAGAAGTATGAACAAAAATTTCACTGAACTGATGATATTACTTACCGAACTTGACTCAGACTTTGACTTGCTTATTTTGACCGAATGCTGGATCAAAGATAACTATATTCCAAAAAACATAAAAAACTATAACCAATACAGCACCCAGAATAATCAATCTCAAAATGATGGCGTCATTATTTACATAAAAAATCAAATACAACACTCTGTAAAGGAAATCACAATAACTAACTCAAACTTACTCAAACTCGAAATAGAAAACAGCGTTACTATACTATCTATATACCGATCACCGAGCACATCCAATATAACACCATTTCTAAACGCACTTAATCAATTTTTGGTATGTATTAAAGAACATGAAAATGCCCTTATTATTGATGACCTTAATATCAATATTATAAATACAATGCATCCCCAAGCAAATGAATATATAAATTTACTAACTCTGCAAGGATTTTTCCCAGCTATTACAGCACCGACTCGTGTAACAGAGTTATCTGCCACTTGCATAGACCACGTTTTTGCCAAATGCAAACTAAATATCAAATCTTTAATATATCAATGTACTGTTACAGATCACTACGCCACTATCACTTCCATTTCCCATAAAATACCAAAACCACCAGCATCTACTATACGACAATACAAAATTTCATATGACACTCTCTTCAAACTAGTTTCCGAGGAAAACTGGTCAAATTTCTATAAACTTAGTGACCCGAACTTAGCATGTGAATCTCTCATCAACACCCTTCATAAACATCTGGAAAATGCCACATTAAACCCAAACAACCACCAAAATAGACATAAAATTAAACTAAAACCCTGGATAACAAATGGCATTCTACACTGTATACGTAAGAGAGACAAACTTCATAAATATTGTAAAAATAATCCCACTGACTACGAATCTCTATTATTCTATAAACGATACAGAAATGCTTGTAAAAAAATTGCATGTAGGGCCAGAGAAGAGTATTATGGGAAACAGATAGATGAAGCTTATAATGATAATAAACAAATCTGGAATATTATCAAAGAAATATGCTACAGAGAAAAAGTGACCACACCCATAAATACGATCACCATCGCAAATAAAACATTTAGTGCAACTGAAAACTCAGAAACAATTACAAATCATTTCAACCAATTCCTCTCCACAATCGGATCAGACCTAGCTAATAATATCCTAAAAAAATAGAACATCTGAAGATAACCTTGCTAATAATATCTCTCTCGATAATCTCAGTTATAACCCTTTTAACCTCACTCCAACAACAGAACAAGAAATCACTGAAATCATCTCTTCACTCAAAAATACACACTCCACGGGAATTGACAACATATCCACTAAACTAATTAAACACCTCAAGCCAATCATCAGTAAGCCCCTCCAACATATCACAAATCTAAGTTTTCGAACTGGCCTTTTCCCAAGCACCCTAAAACATTCAACCATTATTCTTATCTTTAAATCAGGGGACAGATCATCTGTGAATAACTATAGACCAATATCCTTACTGAGTCCGATTTCAAAAATAATTGAAAAAAACAGTTAAACGAAGAATCTACAAGTTTCTTGAAGATAATAAAATCCTGTCTAATAATCAATACGGCTTCCGCAAAGGTCGTAGTGCCTCAGATGCAATTGCAAACTTCACTAAATTGATTTCTGACAAACTCGATAAAAGTCGCAAACCCCTCGCTGTATTCTTGGATCTAGCTAAGCCTACTGTATCTCACCGTATACTTCGGAAAAAACTCCTACAGATAGGAATAAAAGGCATTCCCCTTAAATGGTTTGAGAGTTATCTAACAAACAGGTCCCAGTCAACTATTATCAACTCGGCTAAAGAGCATAGAAGTACAAGTTTACCATGCACATATGGCGTGCCCCAAGGCAGTGTTTTAGGCCCACTTCTCTTTCTAATATACATTAACACGTTATGCAATCTGAATACTGGTGGCACTATTATATCTTTCGCCGATGACACGGTTATCGTATTTGATGACGAAGATTTAAATTCAACCTTTGAAAAAGAAAATTATGGCATGAACTTAGTTAAAACTGGTTAGATTCCAACCTCCTAACTCTTAATATAGATAAAACAAAGTATCTACTTTTTTCCATACGTAAACCAAATCTCCTCCATAACTGCCAAAAACTTACCATACATTCATGTTCACAGAACCTTAACACACCTACATCACCTCACAAAAACTGCTCATGCGATAACCTAAAATTATCAAACGAAATTAAGTACTTGGGAGTTATCATAGATGATCAATTACGATTGGAGACACACATAAATTCTGTAACAAAAGACTTCGCAAATTATGTTACATTTTCTACTCTCTTAGATCTATCCTTAACCTACAAACACTAAGATGTGTTTACTTTGCACTTTTTCAATCAATTGCTACATATGGTTTTATAGGATGGGGAGGTTGTGCATCATCAATTCTTCATCCCATGGTTCTAATACAAAAACTATTGTTAAGGATAATATTCAAATGTAACCCATCACACCCATCAGAACCACTTTTTAAAAAACTCACAGTATTAGACATCCGACAATTATACATAAAGACGATTCTCATATACATATGGAAAAAGGATTTGATGAAAAAAAAACACAACAAAAAATTCGCACCCGGTACTCATCCCAACTAAAATGCATAATTCCTCCAACAAAAACAGCCTTCGCACAGCGCCAGTACTCTTTCATTGCGCCCAAAATGTTCAATTCGCTGAGTATTGATACCAGGAAATCTAAAACTGGCGATAGTTATATCACAAGTCTTCAGAACTGGTTGATTGTAAAGGGAAGGAACTATTTTAAAGAATGCCTCATATCATTAACTTAGGCTAACTTGAATTAACTTAAATTATAAAAATAAAGGTCTAACCACAAAGTAATTGCTTCTTATGAAAAAAAAAAAAAAGAAAAACTTAAATTAACTTGATTACCTAAACTAACTTAATAAACTTAACTTAACTTAACATTTTCTGCTAAAACAGGGATAGATGCCTAATTTTATTATGAAGGTCAACATTTGCCTAAACTGCTTTTATTACTGTTATCTGTATAATATAATATACCATCTTTGATTATATAAATGTCTAGATATAGCGCTCGAGTGACGAAGCGCCAAAAAAAATATCTGCCAAATGTTGGCAGTTAAGCTCGGCCTGTCCGCTCAGTGGCGACACTATCGTTGTACGGTAAACACGTGTTGTGTGACATTTGAAAATAACGATTTGCGCTATATCAGTGTGCAGGAATTACATAGGACGATTGAAAACAACTAAAAATGTTACCTATCATCGGTTAATTACCTTTAAATAACCATTCAGTTAAAGAAACTATCCAGTTTTAATAGCGTAATTTGGTCTTAGGACAACGCCGTTTGACCCCATGTTTTGACGCCATGTTTACAGGGTTGCCTGTTCTTCAAATTAAATTTTCCCGATAATTATTTCAAAGTAAAAACCGATCAGATTTACGGTCTTCTGCATCAAGTTAATTTGATAAGTTTGGCCGTGGAAAAATATTTGGCCTTAAGATATCACTATAAGACAAAATTGGATAATATTAACCGGGATGTAAAATCTATACGAAAACTGTTTAAAAAACAAATTAAAAGGGAAGGTCATTAAGAATAAATAATAACTATCGATAGCTTTAGTTTTAAAAAGTTGCATTGTCTTTTTTAGTGTGACAAGATAGTTTTACCATTTTTAGGGATTTACCTGGATGTGGGCCACCTTCTTTATTTGATGATGATAAAATTTTTAATTTAGACACAACGATACCTGCCGGCCAGTTGGCAGCGTCTATGAATGTATCTTTCTTATTTTCTGTATTTCTTATTTATTTTTTAAAAATAATTAAACAAAAATAAATCTCTTTTAACAATGATTTTCTTTTCATTTATATGTATGTTTATTTATATGTATGTTTATTTATATATAAATATACATTATATATATGTATATTTATATGTAGAAAACTATCTAACTTAAATGAATTCAAAATTAAACGAATTATAGGTCCCGCTAAACCGAAACATATTTTTTACCCACTTTTATGGGAAATACTCGGGAACTGGTATCACTCATCACGCCTACAGTGACGTTCAGCACTCAACATTAACAATATAAGTTACCTATACTTGTGTGCGTGTGACGCACACAAGCATTTCAAATCTGGCCTGTTCTTTTTTTCGGAGTTACAGCGCAACACTCTATCTAGACATTTATATAATCAAAGTATACCATATTACTTCATTTATTTGGAGGAATACATCATTTTTTTTAATTATAATTTTATCTATTATCATTTTATTATTTTTCATTGTGAAAATATAATAAAGCTCAATTTTTTTTTTATCAAAATGGGAGAAAAGAAAATCATTTCTTAGCCCTTTCCACTCCAAGCCTTTTTTAAATTTTTTTTTAAATATTTTTTTTTGTTCTTTGTTTCTTGGTTTTATTTCACCAGCTCCAATACGAAATTGTGTATTCAAGTTTTAGTTACTTTTTATAAATAAAATAAATAAAAGTTTTTGTCTGTAAAGAACTATATGTAATTAGCTGAAATTTTAAATAATCTTAAACTATTTACTTAAAACTGTTTGGCACCACTGTGTATCGAATCCGACGAAGTCCCATGTGTACTTCCCAGCACTAAACCATGGTAACAATAATTATTATTTAGTATTCGTCAGATTGAAACATGAACAACTGTACTATATACTACATACTACTGTACAGCTGTACAATGTAATTCGCCGGACTTGAAGAATAAAGCCCAACATTTAATTGTACTAAAATTGGTGTTAAATAATGTAGATTTTCAACATAAAAATCCTTTCTCATGTGCTTACCATATAGTACTCACTTTGATTTTATACTCGTAACTCTTTTAAATTAAATTATTTTATACTATTTTGTATTCTATAATATTCTTTAATATTATATTATTTTATGCATATGTATATTTTCTTTACTCTCACACATTCTTTATATTGCATATGATAATTTACTGTATAAAAAATCGACCACCACAAAACGGGCATGTGCCTAGCATGGTGGTCGAAAAATCCCCAACTTTTGTAAAAAAAGATTTTTTTCAATGAATAAAAAACATAAAAAAAGGGTATTCGTTTTTACCTAAAGGGTGTTCTTTATAAGGACTGGAAGTTCTAAAAATACTCTAGAAATTTCAAGAAGACTCCGGAAACCTCCGGAAATTTCCAGATACTTCTAGGAGATTCGATAAAACTCTGGAGAGTTCTGGAAGGAGTGGAGGAGTATATCAGCGAGTCTAGAAGGTTCCAGAAAGTTTTATAAGGTTTGATAAAGCTGCAGAAAGTTCTGGAAGAAGTGGCGGGGTGGCGAAGTTCGTCAGTGAGTCTAGAAGGTTCTGTAAAGTTCTAGAAGGTTCAATAAAGCTGTACAGAGTTCTTTAAGGAGTGGTGGAGTATGTCGGTGAGTCTAGAAGGTTCGAAAAGTTCTAGAAGGTTCGATAAAGCGGTAGAAAGTTCTGGAAGGAGTGGCGGAGTATGTCAGTGAGTCTAGAAGGTTCCGGAAAGTTCTGTAAGGTTCGATAAAGCTGTAAAAAGTACTGGAAAGAGTGGCGGGGTATGGGGGCGAGTCTAGAAGGTTCTGGAAAGTTCTAGAAGTTTAGATAATCTTAATCTTCAATAAACATTATTAAAAAAAAGTATAATGTGAATGCCACTAAAACTCAAAGGCGAGTCCCGGTACGATAACAGGAGTTATTTTGTGTGGTAGCCCTCTATCCCTCATCTATGAAGAAAGTTCCTGTTTTTACCTGAAGGGCGTAGTTTTAAAGATATAAGGGCTGGAATTTCGCCCCTTTGAAATTTCTATAACAGTTCAAAACATTCCAGAGTATTTTTGAGTATTCCACCATACTTCAGAACATCCCTGAACATTCTGGAATATTGTGGAATGTTCGGGAATATGATGGAACGTTCAGAAACATACCAGAACATCCCAGATCATTGTGGAACATTACAGAACACTCCCGAATGTTGCGGAATGAACTGGAACATTATTCTGGGACGTTTGAAGTCTTTTTTGTATGGAGCTACCCATATGGGGTATATAAAGCAAGATCCGTCGTGGATTCGAATGTCAATTCAATCTCACTTCAACTCCCTGAGCGAAGCCAGACACTCCAGTCAGAGTATTTGAGAGCATTCCAAAAAGTTCCAGAACATCCCGGAACATTCTGGAAAATTGTGAAATATTCGGGAACATCAATCTGGAACATTCCAGAACACCCCCGAATGTTGTCCTGAGCGAAGCCGGGTAACCCAGCTAGTATTGAATATATGAAGAGAACGATTGATTGGCGAATTAGATGCTGCATTCGATTTGTAATTAAGCGTGTGGAATAGTTCTGTATGGCGTGTACGTCTTAATTTTTAAACTGACTCACCAAATCAACAACTACTCAAACTTTTCAGAAACAAGAAAGAAATGTAAAACACTATCGAAACTGTGCTATAAAGCACACATCACCTCCGTTGAGAAAACTGCGCTAGGAACAAAGAATCTTTGGAATTTTGTTAAAAAATTAAAAAATGAAAGTACAGACTACCCCCCCACAATGCATTATGATGGCAAAATAGCCAATAGCACCTTTGATATTGTTAATTTGTTTGCGGATCATTTCCAAAGTGTATACGAAGGTGAAATACCAGATAACAACGTACCATCATACACATCAAAACACAATACATACATAATTGCCTCATAACACAGGAATCATGCTTAAATAAAATCATTTCACTTGACCCTAACAAATCTGCAGGCCCAGATAACATCCCACCAATATTTTTCAAACAATGCTCATCTGCAATATCAGGTCCACTCACCGCACTATTTAACCGCCTACTTTCTTCCGGACATTTTCCAACCCGTTGGAAATCTAGTTATATTACCCCGATTTTCAAAAAAGGTGACGACACAGACATTAAAAACTACCGTTCTATATGCATACAATCAGCACTCCCGAAAATCTTTGAATCCCTTGTTCTCGATTTAATTTATCCATCAATATTAAAAGTAATTGATAAAAACCAACACGGATTCGTTTCTGGTAGGTCAACTGCTACTAACCTGTTACTTTACCATAACTATATTACAGAATCTTTTACAAAAAAAAAATAAGTTGACAGTATCTACACAGATTTTTCAAAAGCTTTCGACAAAGTGTCACATAAATTATTACTTAGTATTATTATTTTTAATTTATAAACTAACGTTTAGACAAGATTTTTATGCATAGCACAAAGGGTAACAATTATTACAAGCAATAATTGTCAGCCTGAAACACTCATTTACATTGAAAAATCTTCCGAGAAAAGATACTTGCCTCCAACGGGACTGTTAAACTGTATGCCTTAGGACTGAGAGGCAAGTTGTTATACTGGTTCTCAAGTTATTTGTCTAACAGAATCTTATTTGTTAAAATTAAACTTTCTAAATCTAAGTTGTTATATGCAACTAGTGGTCTACCACAAGGGAGTCTTCTCGGCCCCATCCTTTTCTTAATATTCATAAATGATATCATAAGTTGTTTCGACGATGTAGAAGTTCTGCTTTTTGCCGATGACATCAAATTATACAAAGAAATATCTAATATAAGTGACTGCCTAATCCTACAGTCAAACATCGTCAAATTACAAAATTGGTGTGTCGCAAACAACTAATTCCTCAATATCGATAAATGTAAGACACTAACATTTTGTCGAACAAAGACCCCACTATCTTTCAAATACACAATAGATAATAAAATCTTAGAAAAAGTCAAAGAAATTAGGGATCTTGGAGTTGTGTTTGATTCGCAATTAAATTTTTTAAATCACATACAACAAATAACTAACAAAGGCATGAAAACACTAGGATTTATAATCAGAACAATCAAAGACTTCGATTCGTTGGAAGTTATAAAAATCGTATATTTGTCACTCGTACGCAGCTTGCTGGAATACAATTCCATAGTTTGGTCCCCATATTATCAAATTCATATAAGAAATATCGAAAGAGTGCAGCACAAATTTTTAAGATTTATTAACTTCAAGTTACACATACCTATTCAACACATTAACTACACATCTATACTAAATACACTTAAATTGCAGTCCTTAGAAAACAGAAGAAAATAAACGACCTAACTTTTTTGTTTAAAATTATTCACTCCGAATTAGATTGTTGCGAACTCCTGCATCTCATTGACTTTAAGGTACCAACTCGAGCGACAAGGCAAAACATATTATTCTGCAACAATAATTCTCTAACCAACTACCACACACACGCATCAATTTCTCGACTACACACACTAGGGAACAAATATACCTCAAATATCGATGTATTTAATACAAGTTTACCGTTATTCAAGAAATATCTGTACAATATTTTTATGTAGATTATTTTGATATCTAAGGAGCATCACGTAGGGTCTATTGCGTTTATTTGTGTATTTCTATCTCTCTGTAAAAACTTGTTAACGTTTTCTTTTTTATGTATCTTGCATTTTGTCATGTATTATTTATGACATTTAATCAGTCACCTGTAAATTTTGTATTTACTAACATACCAACTAATTTATTTTCTATGCCACTCACAACTAAGATACTTTCTCTTTTATTGTAATGCACTATCTTTCCTTAAATTTATCTGTATACCTACCTTTCATATGATGTTTACTTGTTATGTTTTTATAGTTTATCTTTTTTATTAAAAAAAAAAAAACTGTCTCTGTATTATAAACTTGTCATGTAAAAGCCCATCAGGGCGTTGAAAATTAATAAATAAATAAATAATAAATGGTATGTTAACATTGACTAGGGAAAGAAGTTCGGTACAGTCAATGTTATTATTTAAAATTTTGTGCATAAATTTCAAATCAGCTATTGCTCGACTATGCCGCAAAGTTTGAAATGTGCATTCATAGTTATTGTTGAATTTTGAGGTAAGCTTTTAAATTATTTTTTTTGAAATTATTCTATGCTTTCTATGTATACTTTGTATTGCGGGTTCCAAATTGGCGAAGCATATTCCAGTCTACTGTATAGTGTATTATGTATATGTTTTGTGTAGGTTCATCTTTAATGCCGCAGCTGTATGGCGCTTTTCCTTTCCACCGTCGAAGTTGAAACAGAGCGTCCATAAATAGTTTCACCACAATTGGTAATGCATTCGGAAGGCGAAACAGCTGTCACGCATCATAATAATCACACAGTAGAACATTTGTATAAATAAATTAAATTGAATGACATTATTTGTAAAAAACACAAAACGATAAATTATTAATTTGGTTGTACCAGAAGGCAAGAAACATTACTTAATACCTCATTTTCAACATAACTTAGTAAACCAGATAGAGTAGTACAGTTTGGTATGGTAAACTTTGTGCAAATTAATTTTTCACCTTATTCCGGTGGCAGAAACTCTCGCTTCGACCATCGATCAAGTCTAGCATAGTCGATCGATAAAAATCCACATCAATAAAATAAATAAAATTTCTAAGACACATAAATTTTAAACTCAGTATTCCCATTGAAAACGTTAACTTTAATTACTTGAAAGAATTAAATTTATTAAAACTCCAAATTAGAAATAATATTTATGTTCAAAATTGTAAATGGTAGAATAGACAGACCTGATTTAGTTGGACTCGTTGAATTTTATGTACCCACGAGATCCGAAATCCTGTCTAAATGCTACAACACCAGGACTGAGTACACGAAACACTCGCTTGTATCTAGGTTGCATGAAGTTAGTAATAGATATGCAGATGTGGCAGATTTATTTAACAGCACGGAGGCTAGGTACAAGAAGGCTATCAAATATTTACAATCAATATTAATTTTACTTGTACTATATATATGTATGTAATTGTATCTCTGATGTCATTTCTCAATCATATGCCATAGTTAACTGTAATACTCTTTTTTATTATTTCTTATTTAACTATGATTTTGTGACGTACTAGTCATCCATGGTCAGTTATTCACATTTGCGAGCATGGACTACGATTGTTAACATGTATTACGACTGCCGATAATAATTTTAGCGCAGTCTCCATAGTTTCGGATAAGTTTCGGTTAACTATCAATATACGCAATTTTTTATTACAGTTTGGCAATTAAGTCTAGAAATTTATCAAATTGGAACTAATTTTTTTCATTGCTATGGCAACACCGAATTACTCGCTTGGTCCATGACGTTTCGTATGGCTGTTGGCTGTCATCCGATTTACTGTATTAAATCCGCCTGGAACACATTGAAGATCGCTCATTTATATTTTTTTTTCCATTGTTTGCCTGTGCATTGTTTGAATTGAATAAAAATAAACAAACCAATATGTAGTGGTGCAAGAGAAGTTATACACTGCGTTTTTTGACTCTGCCTAGCCGACTATCGCGCGAAGAAGCTACTATGTAATTTGGAAGATGTTTACAAACGAACCACAGAAAAGACTGGTATGTAGTTTAGTTTTTTTAATAAATTTGATTAGTATTACAAGATTTATGCCAATTTTCGAGCGATTATAACCATTACAATCTGATTTGAGGTTATGCTTAAAAATCCAAATTTGACACTTCCATTTGACAGTTCGTATGCGGCCACAGGAAAAAAGGAATAACTCAATTTAAAAAAAAAATTAATAATATGCAACTTCTTTCAACTTGTAGAAAAGTTACCCTTTTATTAATTTTCTAGTTATTTCTTTCTAAGTGTATATTATCTAGTGTGTTTTTTTAAACTATCTTCTATAATAATAATTTTAATGATGTTTTACATACACAGGTAAATCTGAATCAACGGTAAGACGAACCGTCAAGGAAGGGGAAAAGGCAGATGGAAAATTTTAAACACCGGGAAAATGGAAAATGGGCACAATAATAAAAATATGTAGAAAAAAAAACTATCTGGTGCATAAGTGCTGATGATTGGAAAAATTGTTGCAAACACGTGATGAAAATTGAGGCAGAATACTATGCACGAGGCAGTGCTATATATGATAATATCGATGAACTTCGTTTATGTAGATGAAGACGAAGATACGGAAGAAGAATAATCACATGAGGACGAAGACAATAATTACATGTCGGGTGTTGAATTAATAGACTCAATTTTTTAAGTACCTACGTTTTTTATATCGAAATAAACGTTCTCTTAAAACTTGTTTTATTTTATTTTACTTCTATTAAATAACAGTTTTTTGTGCAACATTTTTTAAAATACAAATACGCTATGAAATATGCATTTTGGCCCAAGTGTTTTTTAAAACAATACATTCATTGTCTTATGAGCCATCTTGGTTTTAAAACCCAGAAAACGATCGCAGCGCCATCATTTATTTTCTACACTAAATTGCCAAACTGTACGTCGTTCGTTATTCAAAATTACTGGTTTATTTAATAAACATATTGAATTAACGAAGTTCTTAGAAATGAAAGATTTTGTAAACGTGATCCAAAATGTATCTAAGAGGCAATCAATTTATTCCGTTTGACCTTTGAGAAACGAAAATAGTTGAAATATGAATGAAGACCTCATTAACCCTAGAAAGATAATCTACGTCTTTGCAACGGAAGCAAAACAGTATTGCTTTTTTTATTTCGCAAAGTAACTCGCTGTCTATCTGAGTTAGCTCAGTTGCCGAGCAGAACTTGCGCAGGGCGGCTCTTTCATCACGGTAAGTGCAATAATTACGGTTTAATACATACACCATACGTCCGAAAGTTTTGTGTAACTTGCGGGCTTATTCTTATAAATTTGATTTAGCAATGAAAAAAATATTTCTTTTTAAGCAAAACGATTGATTAGCATTTGAACTTTCGTAGCAAATAAAAAAAATACGATTTAGACATAAGAAACACTATTTTTCATTTAAAAAAGACTTAATATTTTGAAATTGATATGTTATTATTTTTTAAATTACAATATATTAATTATATTTTTATTGGTTTATTTAAAGTAAGAAACCCTAAACTAATCAATCAACTACCTTTAAACTTCAGTACGTCTTTAAGATGTATCATTATCATTAACGTAGGTGAAAATAAGATTGTCTTTCTAGGGTTAACTAATTAACTTCCTTTTACTGTCAAAAAGTAAAATCAAGTTATAAAAATTTTCAATGCTCTCCGGTATAATATTAAGTCTGAAAAAAAAAAAAAAGTTTTTAAATCCCAAATAAAACAACTACTAGACCAACCCGACAATAATTATAAGTTTTAATTTCAACATCACAATAATAACAACAAAAAAAATCTACAACATATCCTCTAAAAATATTTCATCAGCATTTCAAATTGAAAGCAAAGTACATAGGCTTTATTTGTAGGCACCAAATTGTTATAAGTTTATTATATGTACCTACTTTTACAATACTGTCAGCCGGCCCATCCATTTCAAATATCAATGTTTTTAAAACCAACGGTATGTACCTACCACCTACTTACTATCTACCTATTGAGTAAATACAATAATATTATTTTTATTTCTGATATATCTATGCTTATATTATCATATATTGTTATTCCAATTTAAGTCCTATTTAATTCAAGTTCATTATGTTGACTTGTATTCATGTATATATTTTTTAATATAAGTACTTGTAATAACGTACTCTCTGTACCTACTCGCATTTTACAATGGCACCACTCCAAAGTTCAAATACGAGAAATGTCTTTCTCTTTTGAGTTTGATAGTTTCGTTAAAAATAAATTTATATATTGTAATTAGTTTTAAGAGCCATATGTTTTACTTTAAATCTGTATATGTATGTATTTTTTAAATAAAAAAAACCTAAGATTTTGACAGGTTACTCACAGGAGCGTTTACGTATCCGACTTGTGGTAAATAATGACTAATGACCACGGAAGATGTTCGGAAGTTCGACCACGTTACATTCTGTAATTTTTTTTGCGGTAAGGCGGCTTCCTGTCAACAACGACCTGCTACTGTCAAATTTACGCGATTTTGTCAATAAAGACGAAAAGGCCTAAATAAAGTGTTGAAATAGATTTAATTAAACAATTCTCCACGCGCTTTTGTACCGTCAAAGGCGGTAATTAGTTTCGTTTTATCCGAATGGCAGCTACTTGACATATCTGTTGACAGCAACCGCCTTCGAATTCAAAATTTCAAATACGTAAATGTTGAAAACAGAAAATTAAGATTGCAAAGGATTGGACCGGTAATTGAATAGAAGGATGCTCATTTTCCAGAAAACTTAAATAAGTGGAAATAATTTCTAGTTTCGTAGGAAATAAACGAGTGTGCTTTAGACCACACGACTGAAGTAAATCTTCACTAACTTATATCTCCCTCTCAACGTTCATTTGCCTCGCCCGACCGATCGCCTCGCCCGATCACATTTTTCATAACGTTCTAGTCACGCATTCACCAGATTACTCCCCAAGTCAAGCGTGCGTAAATAAGTTTTACTTCAAAAATCCTATGAAAACAATTGTCTTTTAATTTTTGACATTTCGCAACAGTGCGCGGCGCATATCGAAACTATTTCTAATATAAATCTCTTGGCATATCAAACTGATTTTATAGGCAGAAAGAAGGCGCGATTAGATCTGTCAAAAAACTTCCGAAAGAATAAGTTCTGTTACTTGCTATAAATTACGTTAAGTGAATTTTGGTGTCGTTAATATTGGTAGTTTGGCCAAAACTTACGAGTCTAAGCCCAGCCTAATAACACAAGTATATTACATTGACTGGTACTTACCCAAGAATAAAAATAATGCTAATACGTGACACACACCAATTCCCGATAAATTATACATGATTTCACGTAACACAAATTAACATAACTGATCAACAATACTGACCAACACTGACCAACACCGAACACTGACTAATCTATGTACAATGTTTTAATAACAATCCACAGACTTCGGAAATTCCGCTCCTGCGACCTGATAAATCCAAGGATCTTGCTTGGTTTTATCACAGCTAATGGTATATTAATTAAAAATAATTTGTTGTTGTTCTCGCCTTATCAACGCGGACAACTACGACTGCCGCAAATACAAACCCGAACGCTTATCTTAATAACGGTCAAACGTGATTTTACTCGGCGATCTCATTTCTGCAGCATTCAATCTACTAAGAGAATTTCTTCTCTGCCAGTTCCATGTCTCATGGGGTTGGAATCAGAACTCCATTGTGGACTACGATGTGTGATAAAAACTAATCTGCAAGTACCAGGAATTACATTAAAAAAACCAAATTTCGTTATTCTGCCAGACCAATTTATAATCTATAAGAAGAAAGTAACAGACTCATTGACATTTAAAGGATCCTCGACCAACTGGTGCGATTCTACAATAACTCTCGCATGGATCGCCGCATCGCCCGCACGATGGAAAACCTTTGTTGCCCACCGCGTGTCTGAGATTCAGGACAAAACCTCGCAGGGGCAATGGAGACATATTTCAACTAAACAAAACCTCGCTGATCTCATATCTAGAGGAGTGTCTCCAAATGATCTCGCATCTTGCAACCTCTGGTGGAATGGTCCTTTGTGGCTATCTCAAGATGAAACACATTGGCCAACTACTGTTATCACAGATTCACCAGAACTTCCGGAACAAAAAAACACTACTCAAGCGTTCATAACGCAAGTACATGACACTGATATCTTTGATCGTTATTCTACTTTACACAAATTGCAAAGAGTAGTAGCTTATTGCAATCGTTTCAAAACAAATTCTCTCCGCAAGTTTGAATCTCAAACAAACGCCCTAACCCTACTTGAACTCAATACTGCAATGACAACGCTTATTAAAACAGTTCAAGGGCAATGCTTCGCATCAGATATAAAGGCATTACAGTCAAAATCAAAATGTCTTTTGTCAACTAGTAAACTTCTCTCACTCAATCCATTTTTAGACTCTGAAAACGTACTTCGCGTTGGCGGACGTCTATCAAATGCAAACCTTACGGTTGTCAAAAACATCCTGTAGTTTTACCTTCCAATCACCAGTTTACTAAATTAATTATAAATCATTTTCATCGTCAACTATTACATGCTGGACCGCAAGCGTTACTAGCATCCAATCGTTTACAATTTTGGCCGCTTTGCGGACGACGCACAATGCGCAGTGTGCTTAGTAAATGTATAGTTTGTTTCAGATCAAAACCTGCAATAATTCAACCATTAATGGGAAACCAACCGCATTCTAGACTGCAACCAACACGCCCATTTCTTACATGCGGTGTTGATTTCGCAGGACGCATATTAGATCAGGAAATACTCGTTGTAAAACAACAATCAAGGTTTATTTGTGTATCTTTGTGTGCTTTTCTACTAAGGCAGTTCATCTTGATTTATCTACCACTAATTTATCTACTACAGGTTTCTTCAAATTTTTCAATCGCTTTATCGCACGACGTGGAAAATGTGCTCATATCTACTCAGACAATGCTGGGAATATAAAAAAGGGTAAGTATTGCGGATGATTAGGAATCTGTGGGTCAGTGCATCTAGGAGTGACGGATGCAAGAATACATCCCTCCCACTGCGATGCAAGGCGATGTTCAGAGAGAGTACTTACGGCTGGAGACGTCAAAGAGTTTCCCTCAACCATTCTCTCCCGATCCGGCCTGCCATGCAGCTGGTGGGCAGACGCATCCGCCACCAAGACTCAGACAAACCTCACCCCATGAACCCGGGCAACCCTGCTAAGTCACCAAACGTAGCGAACCATTTGGGATGACCTATGGCAGAAGTGTTGGTTATCCAATAAATGGTTTCCGAGGCAGTGGTACGCATACCCGCCTCGCATTCAGTCTAGGTACCTACTTTCATTCTCCTCTGCCAGTTCCCATGCCTCACTGCCATAAATACCTAGGTAGGTAGGTACCCCGATATCGTAGAAAATATTTAAAAAATAAAAGCTGAACTGCAAAAAATGATAATCTTACTACCTACCAAGAAACACAAATACGTTGAATATGGTTCTCGATTTTTTCGGTAAAAATTAAGAGTTCTAAAACAACGAACACCTGCATATTGTCAACAAACAAAGACATAGATACACCCATTGTTAATGTATGGCGATTGAGTTATGTATGTATTAGTTTGTCTGGCGCGATTTTACTCCTTCCCCCGGCCCGCGCAAGCTCCCCCGTACAAGCTGCCCCGTCCGGCTGGCAAATGAGTGGATGAGACAACAACAAAAAACCTAAGTAATTTTACTACAAATCTGCGCGTATCTAAATTCGGTTTTTTACACGAATAAAACTGTTTTCAGTGCAGAATAAAATTTTGTCGTATACTTCATCATATTCCTGACTCAGGATGTGAGGAGTTTTTTTTTTAAATTGCGTCCATATGCCCAGAAAAAAATTCCAAAGTTGCCTCCTAAATTTATGGATAAATCGTCATCTTTTGGGGCCTATATTTTATAATTTAAAGCAAAAATCGAAAATCGGATTCACATCCTAACTGTATACATGCCTAATTTATCATTTAAAAAAAAAGAAAAAAACAATTAATTTGATATTTTAGCCGTAAATCCAAAACAAAATTTTGTATGAAACAGGCCACGCATGCGTTCCTCTTAAAACAATCGATTTATCGCATCGCATCGCATTCTTTGAAAACTATTCAAATTCGCAATAATTCATCAAGTAAAAAAGTGAACTACCTCTCCGATAGTGATTTCATCTTGAAAGGAGCTACGTCCCAGATAAAACTGCTGCCTTCTAACTTCCGTGAGAGTTACCTTTATTGCCATTTTATTGCCATTGTATTGATACAGAAGTGGATTGCCGAATATTTGGTGATAAACCTTTTAGCGGGAACAGTCTAATTAAACACTATACAGCAGCGCATAGTTATAAAAAAAATTATAATAAATTTTTTTATCCGAATACAACACAAGAGTCACAACCATCTGGAGCCAGTGAGACTATGGAATCCCCAATTTTAGTATGTTATGAGGCTGCAGGTAGTGAGGAGGGGAAGGAGATGTGGAAAATGTACCGGGCTATTCAGATTTAGAAACCGTATTTAGCCGTATTTGGTGACTAGATCTGAATAGCCAGGTACATTTTAAATATCTCCTTCCCCTCTCCACTACCTTCAGCCTCATAACATACTAAAATTGGGGATTCCATAGTCTCACTGGCTTCAGACGGTTGGGAATCTTGTTTTTTTTTTTTACATTGGCTCCACACAGGATGCCCTGAGGAAAATAATTCCCCTCGGGGCCTATGTCATCTTTGGGGATGCTGTGTGGAGGGTCTTTTCAGGAAAGGAAAGAGAGGAAGTTCTGGGAAGGAGAAGCGTATTAAGGGTGGGTAGGAATCTGGGGTCAGTATGTCCAGGAGTGAAGGAAGCATTAATCCATCCCTCCCACTGCGGTGCAAAGCGATTTTCAGAGAGGGTACAGTTGGAGAAGTCAAAGGGACTCCCACAACCATTCATCCCGATCTGGCCTGCCATTGGTGGGCAGACGCACCCGCTGCCAAGACCCGGACACATCTTATCCCATGAACCCAGCCTCACAACATGCTAAAATCGGAGATTCCATAGTCTCACTCGCTCCAGACGATTGGAAGCAGTTGGGACTCTAGTGTTGTATTCGGATAAAAAAGTTATATTATATGATTTTTTGTATTTGTACGCTGGTGTGTAGTGTGTAGGTATTAGATTTATTACTTGAAATTGCTTTAGCCATGTTTGGTAACTAGTTCTGAATAGCCAGGTGTACACATATCCTTCCCCTCCCTACTACCTTCAGCCTCATAACCTACCAAAATTGTGGAGGCCTTAGTCTCACTGCCTCCACTGAGAAGGCGGGCATCTGGTGTTGTATTTATGTAGATAAAAAAATGTTATATAGCGATTTTTTGCTAAGCCGACTGCACGTATAAGTATTTCGTATTTTTTTATTACCGCATGCTCCTTCGGAGAGTCGAAATTATTGTTAGTAAAAATATTTTTACAACGGATTTTCAATCACAATGCCTGCAGATACAAATATATCGACTTTGGTTATACGGCCGTATATCCTCTTTGCTTATTTACTTGCAAATTATTGTATTTGGTCAACTTTAGGATCAACTGTCATGGAACCATTTTATTTAGTTATTTGTTCACCTATCATGATCACGGGAGAAATATTTTAAAAATAATGATGTACTCTGAACAGCGTATGCGACATTTCCTAGGGAAAAAATCTGCCAGGGTCATAGGCAAAACAGCGTTACCGCCACTACCTCAACAACTGAAGGCATTCAGATATTTGTATTATCAGCTTTATACAGGCAGCAACCAAAGATTAATAATCCTCATTAACCAAAATCCTTTTTGGAATCAATGAAGAAAGTTAATTAAAAAAAAACCTTCTCCTGAACAATTTACTGTTTGCCGCTTACTCTAGTCTGCCGATTATGGATCGATATAACTGCATTCTCAACTCTTCCATTTTTCAGAAATGTCTGACTAGTCAACTGGATGATTAATATGTTCCCTTACAATAAGGCATGTGTAGACAGAGAGGACGGACCTCCACACACTCCTTGCTTCATTCACACAGATAGATACTCTTTTGTTATTCTACAAAAGAGATTAGATTCTACAAAAGATATAGAAACATTTGCAAAAAAGTTATTACATATACAAAAGAAACCTACTACAAGAAAAAAATTGTAGATTGTAAACAAAATCCACGGAAAATGTGGCAAATAATTAATGAAATAACCAGTTCTAAATCTGCTACCATGACATCAATTGACGTGCTGAATATAAACAATGTCCCAAGGACATACGCTGATAATCCTGACCAAATTCTTGAATACGTCAATAAATTTTTCATAAATATAGGATCAAATCTAGCAAAGCAAGCTACACAATGTAATGACGCTATACTAATAAATGAACCCCCTGAACAAGGTAAGAAACTCGAGTTTAAGCAAATTACAGCTGATGATATCAAAAACACAATTTCTTCTCTAAAATCAAATGTTTCTTCGGGGGAGGACTTAATCACAACCAATGCAATAAAATATCTCTGTAAAGAACTTATCATACCTCTAACATACTTAGTCAACCTGTCTATAACTGAAAGCATATTCCCTACGGCTCTCAAAAAGGCTACTGTTATACCAATTTTTAAACAAGGATGTAAAAATGACATAAACAATTACCGACCAATAAGCCTACTCAACACATTTTCAAAAATATTGGAGAGAATATTAAAAAAACAACTCTTATCCTACTTAGAAGACAATAAAATATTATCGGAAACACAGCATGGTTTTAGGGAGAACTTAAGTACTAGTGACGCCATAGAAAAAATTACAGATATGATCACTAAAAGTTTAGACAGTGGAGAAAAAACTTTGGCAATCTTCATAGACTTACAAAAGGCTTTTGATACAATAGACCACAAAATACTTTTTGCTAAACTTACGAAAATTGGTATGACAAATACAACACTAAACTTGCTAAAAAGCTATATGATGGAGCGTACACAGAGCGTTCAAATTAATAAGAGAAAAAGCGAACCTCTCCTAATCAACCATGGCGTACCGCAAGGAAGTGTACTAGGACCAATATTGTTTTTGATATACATCAATGATATCTGTAACCTAGAAACAAGAGGAAAAATTATTAGTTTTGCTGATGACACAGTAATTTTATTTAACGAAAAAGATTGGATAAATACTTACAAAGAAGCGGAACACGGGCTTAGTCTCCTGCAAACCTGGCTTAAAAGAAATTCCCTCACGCTTAATGTTAATAAAACAAAATATCTTACATTTTCTATAACAGCCAGAGGGCAGCCGTCGGAGGACTTAAATCTCAAATTACACACATGCCAAGGAATTTATCAACAAAATCTAGGCTTATCATGCCTCTGTCCCACTATAGCACACTCCAAAAGCATCAAATATCTTGGAATTGAGATTGATGATAATCTCCGATGGAACTCACAAATTGACGTAATTACAAAAAAACTAACCAGGTACATATACTTCTTTAGAAACATTCGTAATATCCTCAACATAAACGATATTAAAAAAGTATACTATGCTTTGTGTCAATAACAAATAGAGTACGGTATAACTGGATGGGGGTCTGCCTTGAGCACTCACACAGAGCGACTCAATATGGCCCAAAAAGGAGTACTAAAGACAATACTGAAAGTTCCGCTTAGAACTCCGACGGAAGAAATATTTAATAACTTTCAAGTCTTCAATGTACAGAAACTTTATTCAAAAAATATTTTATTTAAACTGAAAAAAAACATATATGTAAACTCCACTGCCCAACATAAATACTCAACCAGGGCAGTAAGCAATAACATCCTGGTTACTCCCAGTTTGAACACATCTTTTGGACAGAGAAATAATAAATTCCATGCTATGAAATTATACAATGCTCTACCAGATCAAATCAAAAATATAAAGGAAATGAATATATTTAAAACAAAAGTAAAAACATGGCTGAGAGATCAAAGTGATAATAAAATTACAAACATCGTGAAGACGATATAAAGACAATCCATAACCAAATACAAATATTTAAAAAAAACTACAGGCCACCTCAGAACAGGAAATCCTAGTGAGGAGGTCTGTGAAAAAAAAAAGAATCTATACTTATACTATACATTATACATACATGTACAAACCTTGCTATTGAAACTAATAATAAATAAATAAATAAATAAATAAATTCTGCTAAAAGCTGTACACACACGAAGAACATCATTGTCAAAACATCAGATATTTTGAATATCTCACTCCCATACATCAGAGTTCAGTTGTATGAGAGTTGGTGATAGTGCCTAGTTGTACTCCCCGGGAGAAGGTTTGGTATATTTACCTGCTGCAGGAGACTCCTGAAGCCCGGATCGCTCAACATCACGGGCCGCATTATTCGGCTAGGACCACCTTGTAAAAACAAACAGATATTACAACGGCACAGTTTTGTATTATTCCAAGTCTAAGGAGGGGAAGGAGTGAACATGGGTGTTAAAGAAACCCATGTTGTAGGAGGGAGGAAAAAAGTCACTATTATAATGGTAATCATTACTGATATTTTCCTTTATAATAATTAAAATGCAAAGTTTTTCGAAGAAAGATTTTGTTCTAAAAAATTTGATTTATTGTTTTATATCTACCGCCTTATTTTTGTGTTTGTGTTGTAGGTCGAATTATAATAAAGAATGTGCTTATGATACTTTCTATCGTTTTTTATTTATTTCATCAGCTCCACACAAGAGGCCCTGGGGAAAATATGTATGTCATCTCGGGGCCTATGTCATCTTTGGGACTGCTGTGTGGAGGGTCTTTATAGGAAAAAAAGGTGAGTAGGAATTTAAAGGTCAGTATGTCCAGGAGTGAGGGACGCATGAATCCATCCCTCCCACTGCGGTGCATGGCAATATTCCGAGGTATGGCAGGAGAAGTCAAAGGGACTCCCTCAAGCTTTCTCTCCCGATACAGCCTGCCATGCAGCTAGTGGTCAGACGCATCCACTGCCAAGACCCGGATAAACCTTACCCCATGCCCGCGTGCCCTTCACTCTCCCTCCCACCCGTACAGCGCGCAGAGATATCCACAGCTACTCTTGCACTAGGCTCTGGCGCGCGTGCTTCTAAACTACGCATATACTGCTCATACTTCGTCCAAGGTGCGGAGCAGAGTAAATCTTTAAGTGACTTTTTTGAATTTAAATCTTCGTTGTCTACCAATTTCCCTGATGATGAATTCCTTCTATTAGGAGATTTCAACATACCACATGCCCAATGGCTTCTGCCTTTGACCGCAGACGGTGCCCTGGTACTTAATAGATCCTCAACCGATGCACTAACTTCAACACTTTCTGATTTTTTAGACTTTACCGGCTTCCATCAATTCAACAACCAGCTTAATGTAAACGAGCGTGTTCTCGACCTGGTGATTTCGAGTTGCATGTGCACTGTAAGGGGGTGCAATACACCGCTAGTGCCGGAGGATGCACACCACCGCTCGCTAGAGGTGGTGCTGCGCATGGCCCGCGAGCCGTCCCTCCAAATCCCACGCTCGCGCATGGTCCGCTCCTATCACAGCGCTGACTATGTGCAGATTAATAGCGCCTTAGCAGCCGTTGACTGGACAACGACTCTTAACAGCAGTAATGTAGACTCAGTCACGGCGCGCTTCTATTCAGAATTAAATAAGGTAATTGTCATGCATGTACCATCTAGAATAGTTAACATAGATTCCAGGTACCCCCCATGGTGCAGCGCTGTCTTAAAAAAAGTAATTAAAGATAAACTTAAATTCCACAAAAAATATAAAATTTATAACCGCATCTCTGACTATCAAACTTTCTCTCTTCTCCGAGAACGACAAAAGCGTATGGAGAAGGTGCGCTATGATAATTTCATTAATATGGCCGAAATTAATATCAATACCGATCCCAAACACTTCTGGACCTTTGTTAAATCTAAGCAAAGAAGCTCTGAACTACCTAACAATATGTTTCTTAACTCCCAGCGTGTATCGGGTAGAGAAGCTATATGTACATACATTTTCAATCCTCTTTTGAATCCCCCGCCCCGTCCACCTCGTCTACCAATCGAATATATAATCCAAACACCTCAGTACTAAATCTTAATAATGTTCATATAGACACTGAATTAGTTTGTAAACATCTCAAATCATTAGATCCTACCAAAGGCAGTGGGCCTGATGGTATACACCCGGTATTTTTAAAGAATTGCTCTAATGTTTTATGTTATCCGCTAAGTCTAATATTCAAAACTTCTTTGTCTTCTGGTATTTTTCCACTAGAATGGAAAAGTTCATATATTGTGCCTATATTCAAAAAAGGCGACAAACACAACATAGAAAATTACAGACCAATCTCTAAATTAAATGTAATGGGTAAACTTTTTGAAAAGATTGTTTTCGATATCATTTTTCCTTGTATACGACCACACATCATTTCGAATCAACACGGCTTCGTGAACAGAAAATCAACAGAAACTAATCTATGCGAATTTGTTGACACAGTCCTTGTTGCTATAGATAACAGTTTTCAAGTCGATGTAGTCTACACAGACTATTCCAAAGCCTTTGATAAAATTCCACACAGCATTTTAATTGAGAAAGTCGAAGCAATGGGTATACACGGTGACCTCCTTCGTTGGTTAGCCTCTTATCTCGACAATCGTACGCAAGCTGTAACTGTACTGGGGTTCTGCTCTAGCTTTGTCCCCGTAACCTCAGGAGTTCCCCAAGGATCTCACCTTGGCCCCCTTTTATTCAACATTTTTATGAACGATGTTAACAAAACTATTCGTAATTCTCAGCTGTTCCTATATGCGGATGACAAAAAGATTGTAAAAATCATTAAATCTGAGATGGATTGTATAGAGCTCCAGGATGACCTGAACTTCCTGGTCAATGTGTATTGTTTAGAAAACCACCTTCTTTTGAATGCAGATAAATGTTCCGTCATATCTTATTCTCGAAAGAAAAACACTATACTATATCCGTACATAATTAAAAACAATCTTTTAAATAGGGTAAATGAAATTAAAGATCTTGGAGTTCTATTAGACAGTAAGCTTCTTTTTCAATCTCACGTCGAGCACATCACGTCTAAGGCTTTGAAAATGCTAGGATTTATACTTAGAGTAAGTTCTGTTTTCGAAAATTCACAAACATTTAAGATTCTCTACATATCATACGTCAGAAGCCACCTAGAGTATGCTTCAACAGTATGGAACCCCCATTGTTCTACATATAAATCAAATATAGAAAGAGTCCAGAAAAAGTTTTTGAAATATGTTTCGTTTCGCATGCGAAATGATGTAAATTATGTCTCTATAAACCTCAAAACCCTTGATCAACGCAGAGATATCAGAGACCTAGTAATGCTTTATAAGATAATCCACAATTTTATTGATAGCCCTTACCTATTACAAAATATCAATTTCAGATGTCCAATAAGAGTCACTCGATCTCCAGACATATTTTATATTCCTAAGAGCAATGCTAATTATCTTCAAAATTTGTTTATAAGAAGAAGCTGTAGCACTTTCAATAGATTATGCACAGACATTGACATGTTTAACACGAACCTTGCTAACTTCATAAAATTCGTAAAAAGTAATATTCAACGGAAAACTTAATGTTTCATTAATTCCTTATCTTTCTGTTACATTTTCATTTTTCTTCATTTTCATTACATTTTCTTTTTTGATTTCAGCAGTTTGAAAATACATTTTTTGTAGATTTAAGTGAGTAGATGCACTTTTTCAGAACTGTTTATATTACATACATATATTGTTTTGTTTGTTTTTTTATTTTATTTTTATTATGGTCTCAAATTTTTATGTCGTTATTTTATTGGTCAATGATATGACTATCTCTAACACTGTTATATATGAACTTGTAATGACTGTTTATAACGCTAATAAATAAAATAAAAATAAAAATGAACCCGGGCACCGTGCTAAGCCGTGGCGGTTTTCTCTAAAGTGCGTTTGTGCTGTGAACCCCCATTAAAAAGATGATAAAATAAAGCAATCTTGTTTTATAATAATATGTAATGTTGTATTATAATAAAACAAGTTTGTAATCATTATAAAACAAGTTTATAATCACATTATAAATAGGGCTCCAATAAAAACCGTATTTAAAACTCGCACCACCGCGCACCGCGTCGAAATCGGTACCTATTTCCATTTTGTGCGTGATGTAATCCACACTGTTAAAAATTGAGATACTACCAGCACCTATGGGTTGCTTGAGCAAACTCCCAGGCTTTAGTATTTCAAACAAATGGTGCGAAGCTTGGCTAGTCGCTGAGTGTTCGGTAGATCGGTAGCAACCTGTTTTAACTACGAAGTACGTACTACAGAAGAAACCATTTTTTTGTAAATACTTCCAAATGTCAAATGTATAATAGTTGATTCTTTAAATGTGTGCAGGTTTTTACATTATAAAAATGCTAGCATCTCATTATTATTGCTTCTTCCTAACGAAAGTTTTAACAGTAAAACAACTGCCAGTGTTTGGCCCGGTGTTATCATCGTAAATTATAATACATTTATAACATGTCCAATGTGAAATAAACAGTGAAGTTTTTTGCAAAAGGAATTATTTTATTTAAAAGGACCCTAACAATTTTAACATGGGCCTTACGATCCGGATTGCAATCAGAGGACTGCAATAATATAAAAAAACAAGAACCGGCTGCCAATTAATACAGATGACCAAAATTACAATTACCAGAATTACAAAGATGAACAAAGGAAGACTGGATTCACATCGGAAATGAGATAAGTTTTTAGTGCCTTCCCACCCGTACCCATATCCTTTAACATCCATTCAGAACTCATACGTAGTTTTTTTAACAAGATTAATCCCATAAATATTGTATTGTAAAAAATAAAATCACTACCCACGTAAAGATTTTATGCAACTCATGATTCTCAATTAATGATTGAACGATAGGTTCTCAATTAATAATTGCCAGGAATATTGTCGTTGTTGTCTTTCAGGCGGGTAGCTTCTCAAATAAATAAATACGCATTGTCGGAACACATTTTATCACGGATTAAGCTACGAAAAGGTATTTGTACCCAAAATGGATAAGATCAAATCTTTAATAGCCAAGAGAGGCGTGATTAAGGGGAAATTGACGCGTTTCGCGGATTCCATAAACTCCTTGTCCGCGATTGAAATTAAACTGAGGTACGACCGAATTAAGCCATTGTTAGATCAATTCGAATCTATACAGGATGAAATTGAAATTTTATCGGATGAGGAACTGGAAAATTCTATTCAGCGCGAGACGTTTGAAAATCAATATTTTTCAGTCTTAGCGACTGCCAAGGGGGCGATTGACTCAATTGACCAGGGTAGGGTCGACATCAAACTTCCAACTCTCCAATTGAGAGAATTCGATGGGAATCAAAAAGATTGGGTAAATTTCGTTGAAACCTTTAAAACTTTGGTTCATAATAACAGTTCCTTGAGCAACGTCCAAAAATTCTTTTACTTACAATCTGCGCTGAAAGGGAACGCATTGAAAATAATTGCTAATCTAGAAGTTTCGGAATTAAACTACCTATCGGCTTGGGAATTGTTGCACGACAGATTTGCGAATCTCAGGGCTACCGTACATAAACATATCCAAACTCTATTTCAATTAAAGGATATGAAACATGAAGAGCCTGTAGCATTAAGGTATTTAATTGATGAAACTAATGTCAATTTGAAAGCGTTACAAAACATCGGAGTTAAAGTAGATCAATGGGATCCTTTGATTATTTACATAATTTCAAATAAATTGGATATAGCTACCCAGAGAAATTGGGAACAATATACATTGCAAGGTGAATTACCTACATTAAAGGAATTCATAAAATGTTTATCTGCTAGGGCACAAGTATTGGAGCTTATGAATGCTTCAGAGAAAAAATCTTCTAACCTACATAAAATGCAAATAGGCAACAATAATAACAAAAAAGATTCATCGGTATTCTTGGCAATAAAGGCAAACAACTGCATCTATTGTAATGATAAAGGTCATCAAATTTATTTTTGCAAAATATTTCTAAAATTAAAATTACAGGATAGGATTGATGCTACGAAATCAAATCGGGCGTGTTTTAAATGTTTGAGGTTGGGTCATCAAGCACAGAGTTGCAAGACAAACCTAACCTGCAAAATTTGTGGCAAGTATAGCCACAATACTCTACTACACAAGGAGGTACCTCCGCCGGAGACCTCAAATATGGATGCTAATAACGAGGTTATAGTGTTGAATTTTTGTGCATCGGAAAAGGCAGAAAAAATAATATTATTGTCAACCGCCTACATAGGAATTGTGGGGGCCAACAATAAAATGTTTAAGGCTCGCGCCCTGATTGACTCTGGTGCGCAGAGTAATTTTATGAGAGCTGAATTTGCTAATAAATTAAATTTACCATGTGAACGGATAAACAAACCCGTGTCTGGGATCCATAATAATATCACACACATAAAAAAGAGAATTTCAGTGGAGATGACTTCGCTTAATACGGATTATAAACGCGAAATATCATGTCTGATTTTATTAAAATTTTATTTATTGAAATTACAACCAATTTACCACAAGTGACAATGGCGAAAAAAGAGTTCAAAATACCACCAGGACTGGAGCTGGCAGACCCGAAATTCAATATAGCTGCACCCATCGACATCCTGTTGGGCGCGGAGAGCTTCTGGGAAATGCTAAACAACGATAGATTGAAACTCGAGTCAGGACCAACGCTTCAACGTACGCAACTGGGATGGATTGTGTCCGGTCCTATCAACGTGTACCCCAAACAAAGGCCTGTATCAGATTTTTGCAGTTTATCTATAAATAAGTTGAGTCGTCAAATAGAAAAATTTTGGAAATTGGAAGAGATTAATTCCACTAAAATTCAAACTCAAGAAGAAAAGGCTTGCGAAGCCAGTTTTGTAAGTACTCATACTAGAGAAGATGACGGTAGATATGTAGTAAGTTTACCGCGTCGGGCATGCATTGATCAGTTGGGAAACTCATTGCTCACTGCCGAAAAAAGATTTAAAAATATAGAAAGAAAATTTGTGTCACATCCCGAGTTAAAGACACAATATGTAAAATTCATGCGTGAATATGAAGAACTGGGATACATGGAGGTGTGCGACCAGTCAAAGGGGGATCGTGACTCCTATTTTTTACCGCATCACGCTGTAGTGAAAGAATCCAGCACTACTACTAAAGTGAGGGTCGTTTTTGACGGCTCCGCCAAAACCTCAAATGGAATTTCCCTCAACGAAGCCTTGATGACAGGACCTGTTATACAAAAGGATCTATATAACCAACTATTGCATTTCAGGAAACATCAAATAGTCATGACTGCCGACATCGAGAAGATTTACCGCCAGATTAACATGTGTGAAGATGACCTGGACCTACAGAAGATAGTATGGCGCGAGTCGCCACAGGATGTGCTCAAGCATTATCGTCTGAAGACTGTGACTTATGGACTGGCACCTTCCTCCTTCTTGGCCACAAGATGCTTAAAGCAAATTGGTATGGATAATAATTTAATTTTTCCTAGAGCTAGTCAGGTCATAGAAAATGACTTCTATATAGATGACTTGTTAACGGGAGCAGATGAGCTGGAATCCTGTAAAAAGTTAAAAGAAGAATTAATCAGCATCTTGTCATCTGCGGGGATGACGTTGAGGAAGTGGAGGTCCAATGCGTTGGAATTGTCAGCCGATTCGGGCCAAGCGAAGTGTGCCGATTCAGGCCATTCCGACAAAATTATTACTGACAATCCAAAGACTGAAAAAATATTAGGATTAACAAGGAACAATGAATCTGATTACTTTTCTTATGTAATAATGAAGCCATCAGGTTCAACCGAGAGCAAACGAGAGATATTGTCTTGCATCGCATCAACCTTCGATCCATTGGGACTCCTAGGGCCGATAATAGTCATAGCCAAATTGATAATGCAAAGGCTGTGGCAGTCGAAAGCAGCATGGGATGATCAGTTACCTAATGAAATATTAGCACCCTGGAGGACCTACCTGCAAGATTTAATTCAGCTAAATGTGTTGAAAATACCAAGAAAAATTATTTGCAAGCAAGCAAAAGAACTACAGCTACACGGTTTTTGCGATTCGTCTGAGAAGGCTTTCGGAGCCTTTATCTACATGGTGTCAATGGACCACAGCGGTAAGTGGCATTCACACTTAATAACATCCAAATCAAGGGTAGCACCATTGAAGTCTATTTCACTGCCTAAGTTGGAGCTGTGTAGTGCTGTACTACTGGCAAAATTAATGAAAACTATAAAACAAGCATTAAATATAATGAAGATCAACACATATTATTGGTGTGACTCTACGATAGCGCTGTGTTGGCTGAAAGGTCAACCTACTCGTTGGAGCACTTTCGTGGCTAATCGAGTAGCCGAAATACAAGAACTGAGTGATCCAGATCAATGGAGACACGTATCATCATCCGACAATGCAGCGGATATACTTTCAAGAGGAGCTACTGCGGATAAATTGATAAATTCTACAAGATGGTGGAATGGACCAAATTGGTTGACTGACGGAGTCAACGATTGGCCTATATCGAACATTTCCTGTTCAAACCCTCCGGAGCTCAAGAGTAAAAATATTCTATTATCTACTGATATTCAAGAATGGGAAATATTTGGAAAATTTTCCTCATTTATCAAATTGAAAAGGGTTACAGCATATGTACTGCGGTTTGTGAATAACTGCAGAAATATTAAAAGTAAAATTTCAGGTAATTTAAGTGTAGCTGAACTAGAAGCAAGTTTGAATTGTCTACTGAAATCAGCTCAGGCACATGCCTTTCAAAAGGAGTTGAAGACATTAAAAAACCAGGGAAATGTCAACAAAAATAGTAACTTAAAATCTCTTCATCCTTTTTTATGTGATGGTCTTATATATGTGGGCGGTAGATTAAATTTAGCTACACACCTATTGTACCAACAAAGACATCCAATTATATTGCCAGCTAAACATAAGCTAACCGAATTGATTATACGTCACTATCATTATGTAAACTTACACGCAGGACCTCAAGCCCTATTAGCTGAAATAAGATTAAGGTTTTGGCCTATTTTTGGGAAAAATACTGTTAAAAAGATATTACATAAGTGTATTGTGTGTTTTAGGTATCATCCTCGTACTGGTAACCAAATCATGGGCAGCTTACCGAGCGAAAGAATCACACCGAGCCGACCGTTTGCTATCACGGGAGTCGATTTTGCTGGACCGATTCCAACCAAAAGTGGGCCACTGAGGAGAGCTCCACTCGTGAAATCGTATTTATGTATTTTTGTCTGTTTTTCCACAAAGGCGGTTCACTTGGAATTAGTTTCGGATTTATCTAGCAATGCTTTCTTGAACAGTTTAAAGAGATTTATATCCCGTAGGGGAGAACCTGATAAGATCTTTTCCGACAACGCTAGCAACTTTCGGGGGGCCAGTAACAGGCTCAAGGAGCTGTACACCAGTTTGAGAGAAAACAACGACAAGATTAAAAATTATTTAGCTAACAGAGGTATTGAGTGGAGGTTCATAACCCCTCGAGCCCCTAGTCAGGGAGGGCTGTGGGAAGCTGCGGTCAAGTCAGCAAAGTTTCATTTGTATAGAGTCACTAATAATTCTGCTTTAACCTTTGAACTTTTGTATACCTTAATTTGTCAGATTGAGGCCTGTCTAAATTCCCGTCCATTGACTTCCTTGTCTGATGACATCCACGATTACCAACCCCTCACCCCAAACCATTTCCTCATAGGCACTAAATCCTCTATCATTCCGGAGAGAGATGTCCGAGCCATACCAGACAACAGGCTGACCCAATATCAGAGAATCCATGCGCTAATGTTATCCTTTTGGTATAGATGGAAGCGATAGTACTTGATGGAGCTACAAAAAAGGACTAAATGGCAAACCAGTAATCAACGGGCACTGCAAAAGGATGATCTGGTTATTCTGAAGGAAGATAATTTACCTCCACCATTATGGAAAATGGCGCGAGTTATATGTACACATCCCGGCGCGGATGGTGTAGTGCGAGTGGTTACCCTGAAAACCCCTCAAGGAATCTTTGTCAGGCCTATCACAAAGATATGTCTAATGCCTCTGGATCCGGAAGCTGAACCTGTGACGGACGCCCCGGACCCTTCCGTCAGTCCGGACACCCCGGACGACTATGATGAAACTTTTTAGGGTGAAGATATTAAAAAAAAGACCCTTTAAAGATACCAATCCCAGGAACAACATGACGACCTATAAATTGATGATTGATTGCACCCCGCGCTGTGGTGCTTATATCGTGGACTGCACCTGGAGAAGATCCTAACCAATGGACTTGAAGAAAAAAAAGACAATTGTGTTGTGTTGGATTGAGTTTTATTATAATATTATTTTGTGTTGGGTTGTGTTCTATTATAATATTTTTTTGTGTTAAGTTATTATTTAAATGTGTAAAAATTTTTTTGGTTAATTTAAGTTTATGTAATTAGTTTAGGTTAATCACCTTAAAATTCAACTTGTGAATGTACATTTTTAAATAATAGTATAATAATCAGTGCAGGATTATAGTCTTGAAAAATAAGTTTTGGCTGCTAATTTATAATAGGTAAAATTATTTGTTAGTAATTGTACGGTATTTAGAGTTAGGATTTGTGTTTTTTTTTGCTTTTGCCTTGATTGTCTTCCCCTGTTTTTGTTATGTTTTCTTGAAGGGTTCATAAACCGGTATAGGCGATTTAGGAACCCCGAGGCGGCAGCTATGTTAAAAATTGAGATACTACCAGCACCTATGGGTTGCTTGAGCAAACTCCCAGGCTTTAGTATTTCAAACAAATGGTGCAAAGCTTGGCTAGTCGCTGAGTGTTCGGTAGATCGGTAGCAACCTGTTTTAACTACGAAGTACGTACTACAGAAGAAACCATTTTTTTGTAAATACTTCCAAATGTCAAATGTATAATAGTTGATTCTTTAAATGTGTGCAGGTTTTTACATTATAAAAATGCTAGCATCTCATTATTATTGCTTCTTCCTAACGAAAGTTTTAACAGTAAAACAACTGCCAGTGTTTGGCCCGGTGTTATCATCGTAAATTATAATACATTTATAACATGTCCAATGTGAAATAAACAGTGAAGTTTTTTGCAAAAGGAATTATTTTATTTAAAAGGACCCTAACAATTTTAACACACACAAAATTCTCTTTACATAAAAATCCTTGCCCATACAAATCCCTCTGACGGTGATTTTTGTCATAAAAACAATAATAATCAGCAACGTGCATTGCTGTAAAAACATTAAACAATTTAATTCCTCCAATAGTAAATTTAAAAAAAAACATACACTATATTATCTTCTTTTGGATTTCTGAAGCCCGTGTAAAAAGACCACGAACCGCCACTGCTGCTAAGTCACCAAACGTATCGAACCACTTGGGGTGACCTACGGCAGAGGTGTTGGTTATCCAGAGATGTTGGTTCCCGGGGCGGTGGTACCCATACCCGCCTCCCAAATATTGTAAACAAAATACGAACCTACCAATTAATAAAAAAAAAAACATTTTGTATGATATGCAAAATATTGTGAACGACATCATGCATTGCGCAATAGCCAGGCAAAACGTTGCAACCGCCATTATTTATTCCCGTTGCAGCGCAAATTTAACTATTTTCATAATGTAGGGCGAACAGCATCAATAAATCAAACATTCTCTGTAAATTTGGGTACCATATTTAAGTACATTACTTAAAAAATGAGAAGAAAAAAAAAGTCTCCTGAAAAATTCTGATTTTGTCGGTTACGATCTTTTGGTGATCATGGCTCAATATATCCTCAAAAATACAACATTGGGTATAGAAATGAGCAAAAGAAATGCTTTGGCTTTCAAAGGTCAAGTTAAGAACCCTATCCAAATGAGGTGATAATATTGGTGATAATTGTAATAATGATCAAAAAAAAATTTGGAAAACACTTAAAGAAGCTATCCATTCTAAACCTAATCCACTAAATTACTTAAAACAACTAAATATAAATGATTAAATAATAATTTTTTCTAGTAATCCCAATATTATTGTTAATCATGCAAATAAATACTTCTCAAAAATTGGTGAGGAACTAGCAAAAAATATCGGTGATAGCTCTTTCAACTTCAACACACAAGACTATAATTCAAATTTGCAAAATGACTTGCATTTTAGTATAAAACCAATTTCGAATGAAGATACTAGAACGATCATAAACTCATTAAAGAACTCGCCTTCAACTGGCTTGGATGATATCTCAAATATTGCCTTTAAAAAACTTGCACCAGAAATCACCATTCCCCTAACAAATCTAATTAATCTAAGCATCCTAAAAGGCCAATTTCCCGACAAACTTAAACACGGATTCATAATTCCAATACACAAAGGAGGCTCTAGAGTGGATAATAACTAACTATCGTCCAATTACATTACTAAATTCATTATCTAAAGTTTTTGAAAAAGCTATTAACAATCAACTAATTGAATATCTTGAAAGTAATAATATACTATCCCACAACCAATTTGGCTTCAGGAAAAATAGAGGCACCTCCGAAGCCATCGCAACGTTACAGATTTTTTAGTCGAAAACTTAGACAAGGAATCAAAATGCATGTCAATATTCTTGGACCTGTGCAAAGCATTTGATACTATCTCGCATTCCAAACTATTACAAAAACTATCAAACATTGGAATAAACGGTAATGAACTTAGTATTTTTCGAAATTACCTGAAAAACCGTAAACAAAGTGTAAAAATCAATGAATGTCTCAGCAATCAATTGACAATTAGTTTTGGTGTGCCTCAAGAAAGTGTTTTGGGTCCAACTTTATTCTTAATCTATATAAATGAATTGTGTAATCTACCTATCGATGCCAAAATTGTAAGCTTCGCTGATGATACGATTCTCCTCTTCAAACCAAGTAACTGGAATGATGTCTATCTAAAAGCGAACAGGGGCATAACTATTATTAAAAGATGATTAGACAATAACACACTAACAATGAATGTGACAAAAACTAAATATATTGAGTTTAGCATAAATGCATCCTTAAGTATCCCAGTAAATCAAATGAAAATATGTGCTTGCCCCCTGACTAATGCTAATATTTGTGATTGCCCTATCTTAGAACGGGTGACTAAAATCAAATACTTAGGTATTATCTTTGACAGCAATTTAAAGTGGTAAGAACACATTATCACTACAGCAAACAAAATTAGAAAATCAATATAGTTCTTTAGACATACTCGCAACTTTTTAAACTTGAATCAACTCAAAACAATTTACTATGCTCTATGTCAATCTCTAATTGAATACGGTATTATAGCCTGGGGAGGAGCAAATGATGCCGCCATTGACTCGATCTTAAAAGCCCAGAAACTAATTATTAAGATTATATTAAAACTACCGATCACAAGCAGTTCGGATGGAATCTTTAGGAGAATCTGTGTCTTGGACATTAGGCAAATTTATGCCAAAAACATATTAGCATACCTCTTCAAACAGAGAACTACCTTTGAAAATGTCCAAACTGCTCGCGATACTAGAACCAAAGGGCATAATCTGCTACTTATCCCTTTTGCTAAAACAACCTTTGGCCAAAGAAATTTTAGATACTTTGCAACAAAACTATATAATACACTTCCACTGGCAATTAGACAAAACACAATGTATCTTAAATATAAATCTGACACCAAGCCCTGGATTACCAGCCAAAATAGATCCAACATCAAAGATTTTATCAAAACTAACTTATAAGTATTTATTTTTTCAATTTTACGTTGATGATTAACTGTTACTTGTAGTATTGTGTTATTATTTGTACTTTCAAACCTGAAAAATAAATAAATATTCCAGTGTTACGGGATTCATTTAACAATTATTTCTTAACCCCTCAGGTTTCGAGCATATTTCGTCAGAAGGTCACAGTATTTCCTCTTTACAATAAATTTAAAATAAATATAATGTTTTTAATAACTAAAACTAAAAACTATTTTTGAAAGGTGATGGAATAAGTTTTCAAAATTTATCATTAGAAATAAACATAGATAAAATTTTAAAAGCGCTTAAATTTGGTTTTATTGTGTAAACTGTAATTACCACTTTAAACTAAAAAAAATGTTAATTTAGACAAAACTATTATAAAAGTTTTGTTGACAGCTGTGTCCAAAATGGGAGATTTTTCTTTTTTTTAGATAAAGTTAGCTATTTAGGGAAACGCTTCATGATATAAAAATGAAATTTAATGTCTGGGAGAAATATCGCAAAATGACTTTCGGGGTTAATTAATTCCTCGCATCCCCAAATCGGTGAATATAGCCCTAACTAATATAAGAAATTTGTTGTTTAAAGGGTTAATAATCAGAATAGTAACCACCTTCCAATAAATTGTGGAGTTCCGCAAGGATCCATACTAGGACCACTACTGTTCCAAATTTATATCAATCGTTTTCCGCAATTAGATTTAAACGGTTATTTTTGTTGTGTGCAGAAGATACTGTAATTTTCTACTTGGGTAAAGATTTAGATTTAGACTAGAAAACGCACAAAATGACATAGAACAAAATAGCTGTTGTTGGCTCTAATTAAATATTTTAACAATCAATGTAAAAAAAAACAGGATACACGATTTTAAGCTTAACCTATAAAATAATTCCTCCTCGTATATCCTTAAAAATTGAAAAAAAAACGACTTGAAAATCCTGTTACAAGGAAAAACATATTGTAAGCATTTATTTATTTATTTAATATCATCGGTATACATATACCATTAGCACTGGTTAGATGTCACAAAATCATAAGAAAAATATTAGAAATAATACAAAAAAAGAGTATAACATAGGGGTAGCCAACTTGATTAGACCAAAGAACTACCGTTCACTGACGAAACTCTGTGCGATCTACCCAGTGGCGTAGCGTGGTTTTCAGCCGCTTGGGGTGGAGGGAAATTTCGCCACCCGCTTATCTGGGTATTTTATAATCACGTGTTTTTCAAAATCATGTTTATTTTTTCCTGGGGAAAAAATTTCCCTTAGGAAAATGTCATCTTTGAAGATGCTCTGTGGAGGGTCGTTTTGATGAGAGGAAGAAAGAAAAAAGAACAACAATTTTGGAAAAGGGAGGTACAAATTTGTAACTGCTCTCGGAAATCGAGAATGATATCCATGCATTAGGATTTCGCATCTCGAATTTTTACGCTGAGTTGAGAATACAAGTCAGGTTTTAGCTTAAGATTGATTTTGCGTCCCCCAAATAATAGTTACACACGGAACAGTCAATTTCTCAAAATTTTGCAGCATTTGGTATGCTACTCAAATGTAAAGCGTCACTCGGTACAAGATAAATCTATAACTTGTTATTTTAATTTATCGTTATAGATATTCTGACCACAAAACTGGTTTAAATTAAATCTGTTAGTGATGATTGAAAACTACACTCAGAACATAAAATGGTTTTTATTTGATTCTGGCAGTACATACATAGTCTGCAACTAGAATTTTATAACCACACTTCGAATAAGAAAAGGTTTTCCTTCGAAATGTGCCGGCAGATGAATCCACAACATGAATTTTGCATTGTGAATACCAAACTGGTTTTAAATTAAGAGTGAATCTGCTAGCGAGTCCCCAGCTTTGATTAGTATTACCCTCATAATATGCGTATGGTTTTCCTACTAATTATTCGGAAAAACCTCACCCCATGAACACGGGCATCTCTGTTTAGTCACCAAATGTAGCGAACCACTTGGAATGTCCTACGGCAGAGGTATTGGAAATCCAATAATTGGTTCCAGGGGCGGCGGTACCGATAACCGTCTCCCAAAATTAAAAAATAATAATAACTTGTAAAAATGTACCCACTTCATTTCATGGATCGATGTATTTTGATGAATCATCAAAGCATCCATGTGTTCAAAGTACAAAATTAGAATGAAAACCATTTTCGTGTTCTGTGTATTAATTATAGCCGAGGACTCGCGTGCAGATTAACTCTTAAGTTAAAACCAGTTTCATGTTCGGAATGATCTGTCAAAATTCCAGTAACGGATTAATCTACTGACGCATTTCGAAGAAAATCGTTCTAATATTTCGAGTGGAGTTGAAAATATAGTTTCAGACCATTCTTCAAAATTATAATAAAACTGTAATTCGGAGGAAAACCATACGCACATTATAAGAATAAATTAAAGCTGGGAGAGACTCGCTAGCAGTTTTTTTGGCTCGATTAAAAACCAGCTTTGTATTGAATGTAAAATTCCAGTTGTGGATTCATCTGCTTACACATTTCAAAGGACAACATTTTCTTATTCTAGGTGCAGTTATAAAATTCTAGTTGCAGACTCTATGTATGTTTTTTTTTTTTTTTTTTTTTACATTAACTCCACACAGGAGGCCCTGAGGAAAATAATTTCCCTCAGGGCCTATGTCATCTGGGATGCTGTGTGGAGGGTCTTTTTGAGGAGAGGAAGGAATGAACATTGGTCTTGAAGAGACCCATGTTGTAGGAAGGAGGAAACACAGAGGCCGGCAAATCATTCCACAGCCGAGCTGTTGAACATAAGAACGAGTCGAAGAAACGACCCGTTCTCATGTGACTAATGTCAACTGTGTACAAATGTTGGGCACGCGTTTGGCGTGTTTCCCGACTATGCACCGGTGCCGAAGGGATCAATGATGCTAGTTCCTCGGAGCATCTTCCATTGTAATACCGGTAGAACAAGGATAGCATTCCCACCCGACGCCTGTGCTCTAAAGATTGCAATCCGTCTGTTAAGATGGGAGAATCTATCAAACGGACCGCCCGTTTCTGCACAGAGTCGAGGGTATTTTTCAGGTATTTTGGAGCTCCAGACCAGAGGTGGCTGCCAAATTCAACCGTGGGGCGCACTTGCGATTTGTACAGGGTTAGCAGTTGTGTACTTTTAAAGTATCTGCGGGCCCTGTACAGTACGCCCAGTTTTTGGGAGGCTAACTTTACTCTGGCTTCGATGGAGCCCCCATACCTGAGCTGGTCACTTAGGGTTACACCAAGCAAATCAATGGAGGGCCTGTTCGGAAGATTGCTTCCGTTGAAAGAGACTAGATTTTCATTGCGATCCCTTTTAGACGTAATCAGACAAGATTGGGTCTTTGAAACATTAAATTCAACGAGATTATTTTTACCCCAAGAGAAAACACTCTCGAGGTAACCGTCCATTCTTTGCTTCAAAGCCTTACGAGCTGTTGGAGTTTGTGAGCCCTTTGGGGGCTTGTCAAACAAAAAGCTATCATGAACTGTACTGTCATCCGCGTAGCAGTGAATTGGTGCACATGACAAAAGGTCGTTGATGTGCAACAAAAACAGAGTTGGAGACAGAACCGATCCCTGCGGGACGCCAGCATTTATCGAGTGAGAGGAAGAGGTGAAACCATCGACTACCGTCTGAATCGACCTCTCCCTCAAGAAGTCGGCAATCCACGTACACAAGGATGCGGGAAGTCCGTAAGAATGCAGTTTGTTGACAAGTCCTCGGTGCCAAACCCGGTCAAAGGCCTTGGATATGTCCAGTGCAACCGTTTGGGTCTCACCGAAACGTTCCAGGCATCGCCCCCAAACATGCGTCACATACGCGAGAAGATCACCGCACGAGCGGTTCCGCCGGAATCCGTATTGACGGTCGTTAATAATTTTGTTCTTCTCGAGGTATGTGAGCAGTTTGTCGTTGATCACACGTTCCATCACCTTAGACAGAACTGATGTGATCGCTATGGGGCGGTAGTTGGCCGGGTTGGAGCGGTCACCCTTCTTTGGAATAGGATGGATAACCGCTTTTTTCCAACCAGAGGGCACAGAGCCAGTCTTCAGGGACAGTTTAAAAAGCTTCGTCAAAATTGGAGCTATTTCTGCAGCGCACCTTTGCAGTACCAGGGCAGGTATTCCGTCAGGCCCACTAGCTTTATTAACATCAAGCCCTCGTAAAACATGGAGTACTTCCCGATGCCGGATCCTCAGCTTTTTCATACGAAAACCGCAGTGAGGAACCGACGTCGGGACAGCACCTTGGTCATCGAGGGTTGAGTTATCCGCAAACATTTTACCTAGTAAGTTAGCCTTTTCGGTGGCGGTGTTTGCTAGTGAGCCGTCAGGTCTGGTAAGAGGTGGCAGACTGGATTTGCAGAAATTGCGACCTATTGAGCCCGCAAGCGACCAGAATTGCCTGCTGCCATGCGGGCATGCAGTCAGCTTTCTGCTGATCTGCTGGTCGTGCTCGAATTTTGACCTATTTATGATTCTCTTGGTTTCCTTTGCCATTTTGTTGTAAGCTGTTCTGTCTTCGGATGTTCTAGATGTGTTGTAGGCTTGGTAAGCCGCGTTTTTTCGTCGCACTGCTTCAGCGCATTGTCGACTGAACCACGGCTTTGAGCCTACACCAGTTTCCTTAACAGTAGATTGGATGAAGCCATCCATCGCGGATGTGATGACCTCACCAATTTCCTGGGCACATCTTGAGGGATCCGAAGTCCGAAAACAGACAGCTGACCACGGGAAAGCATTAAAATGTGCCCGCAGACCGAACCAATCTGCTGACCTATAGTGCCACACTTTTCTCTTCAGCCTCTCGTTTGGTGGTCTGAAGTTTACAGGGATTGATGTCGTCACCAGGCAGTGGTCGGACGATCCTAAAGGCGCTGTGACTTCAATACTGTAACCGTGTGGCACAGTAGTTAAAAAAAGGTCTAACAGATTGGAACGGTGAGTCTGGACATCAGGAACCCTTGTAGGCTCCTGAACCATTTGCTCCAATCCGTAGCAAAGGGCAAAGGATTCCGCTTGGCGGCCAGCCGAGTCTGTTGATCCTGAGAACTTCAACCAAGGTTCGTTATGAACATTGAAGTCCCCCAGGACCACAAACTCTGCCATAGGGTAGCGGGGCAAGAGGTCATCAATAGTGTCTATGTGCCTACAGTATCAAAGAAAAACCATTTTCATGTTCTGAAGGTAGTTTTAATTCGCCACATACAGATTTAATTTAACCCAGTTTTGTATTCAGAATTTAAAATTTCTGTTGTGAATTCATCTGCTGATACATTTCGAAGAAAAACATTATCTTATTCGAAGATAACGCAGTGATAAAATTCTAGTTGCAGATTATGTGTGTGCTGCCGGAATCAAAGAAAAACAATTTTCATGTTCTGAGTGTAGTTTTAATTTACCCCATAAAGATTTAAATTAAACCAGTTTTGTGTTCAGAATATAAATTGAATAACAAGTTGTAGATTTAGCGTGCACCGAGTAAAGCTTTACATTTGAGGTGCATGCTAAATGCTGCAAAATTCTGAGAAATTGACTGTTTCGTGTGCAACTACATTTTGGGACTCTTACGCAGAATCGATCTTAAGTTAAAACCTGTCTTGTGTTCACAAACACAGTCTAAAAATTCAAGATGGGAAATCCTATTACATGGATACCATTCTCGATTTCCGGAAGCAGTTATAAATTTGTAGAAGAATTTATAATATGACTTTTACTGTTAGAATACGGAGGCGTCTACTAATATCTACAGGAATTCCAAAAACTGAACAAATCGGACTAATATCTAGGAGAACCAAAGTGAGGACGAATATCTACAGCTCAAACTGCTGACTAATATCTATGAGAACCAAAGTGTGGACGAATATCTATAGCTCAAACTGCTGACTAATATCTATGAGAACCAAAGTGTGGACGAATATCTACAGCTCAAACTGCTGACTAATATCTATGAGAACCAAAGTGTGGACGAATATCTACAGCTCAAACTGCTGACTAATATCTATGAGAACCAAAGTGTGGACGAATATCTATAGCTCAAACTGCTGACTAATATCTATGAGAACCAAAGTGTGGACGAATATCTACAGCTCAAACTGTTGACTAATATCGATGAGAACCAAAGTGTGGACGAATATCTACAGCTCAAACTGCTGACTAATATCTATAAGAACCAAAGTGTGTACGAATATCTACAGCTCAAACTGCTGACTAATATCTATGAGTACCAAAATGTGGACGAATATCTACAGCTCAAACTGCTGACTAATATCTATGAGAACCAAAGGGTAGACGAATATCTACAGCTCAAACTGCTGACTAATATCTATGAGAACCAAAGTGTGGACGAATATCTACAGCTCAAACTGCTGACTAATATCTATGAGAACCAAAGTGTGGACGAATATCTACAGCTCAAACTGCTGACTAATATCTATGAGAACCAAAGTGTGGACGAATATCTACAGCTCAAACTGCTGACTAATATCTATGAGAACCAAAGTGTGGACGAATATCTACAGCACTGGCAGAGGTTGGATTTGTTATAATGTATAGCATATTGGAATAACGATATATTGCGTATGCAGTATAAAAAACTTAATTCATGTATGTAGTTTGTAAAAATCCTTAATGTCGGACTATTCGACACATTTGACTGATTATTATTAATGATTGGGTTTTTGTTTTAACAGCTTTCTTTATTTCGAGTGCTTCTAAATTATTTAGTCTGTTACCATGACCATTTCTAAGTCAGTTTTGTTAGGTTAGGTTAGGTTAAGTTGTTGGTTATTTAGAAATAAATAAATATCTTTGTATTATGACCCCCATATTTGTTCAATAAATTATTGCCCTCGTAAACAGCAAAATACGTAATATTACGTAAAATCTTCATGTACGTACTTTAAACGTTTAAGCCCTTTAAGTAATTAGTAATTACGTAATTGAAGTAATTTACGCTTTTCCGTACAACCTCTTGCTCAGCTGCCCTCTGTAGATATTAGTCACCTCTGGGACCGTCATAGATATTCTTCCGACCTTCGCTCTGTAGATAGTAGTCCTCTCTCTGAAGTTCATAGATATAAGCCCAACATATGAGCTGTAGATATTCGTCCGACATACAGGCTGTAGATATTAGTATCTGGAGTCGAGAATTACAATACTCGTCACATGTGATTTAAAAATCGGCATAAAATGAGGTCGTTATTAAAAAAAGTATTTATACTCCCCCCCTCCCCCGGCGCTTGAAAATCTGCTGTTGAAGAAACTAAATACGGGGCGGCAAAATTTCCCTCCGCCCCGGGCGGCTGACACCCACGAAGGTCAATTTGAAAAGTACCTGCAATTTTTTTAGCCATTTCATAAATATCACTATGATCAATGGACTTATTAAACGGATAACTGATGAATTCCCCAACTTCGAAATCATTAAAGTGATTTTCGAAGTCTGGTACCACCCGCCTTAATTTCTGCTGTGTACCTACTTGTCAGGAATGAAATTGTAGGAGATATTTTTTTCCATATTTTTTTACAAATTTTCGAAATATTTTTCTTTTTGATGTCGACTGTCATAGACGCTGTTTGACTTTGAGGAGGATGGGGGGGGGGAGGGGGGGGATTGGATCCTACTAATATTATAAAGGCAAAAGTTTGTATGGATGTGTGTTTGTTACTCTTTCACGCGAAAACTGCTGAATGGATTTTAATGAAACTGTTGCGGCGGGTAGCAAGTGATCCCTCTCAAGATCGAGGGATCAAATGCTGCGTTTTGTGGACTGTAAAATTGCGGTTCTTATTTACCTATTTTATTATATTTTCATCGCACTTACCCAGACTGCTTCCCTCTTCGTTCAGTGTTCACTGGAAAGGTAGGTATGTTAGTTTGGGAGAGATGGGAGAGATGGAAGGGAATGGCGATTGGGAATGAACGTTTGATCGCGAAATAATAAGCGAGAATGGATGACGCGTGGCGATGGTACTTGCGAATAGCTGCGAGATTTAACGTTCACTTTGCGCTTTGATTACTAAAAACTGTAAAGGCGGTGCGGTTTTAGGACTTCTGTCCTGTGCGGCGAGGTAAATTCAACTGAGGCAGAGGGCACCAAATAGGTATTTTCAAAAGGCAACATGTAACAATAAAGGCGCGAACATGCCCCCCCGCCTTGACCAAGTGGTCAAAAGAAAAGACAAATACAAAAAAAAAACGTGATGCGATAGGATTCAATGAACAATTGACGTTTGAAAATAAAACAAATTGAGCATAAGCATCCAAAAATATAAAGAAATAAAATAACAACAATAGAAGGCATAGACCCCAATGGTCGCCAAGAAAAACAAAAAGAAAACAAAAAAAAATTGGAGAAGTATCTCTATTTTAGATAAATATCTGTATATCTGTTTAGATATACATGTGGTAAATCAACCATTAACGGAGGTGGTAATGCTGAAGATTTTATCTTATGATAAACAATACATTTCGAAAGTTGTGAAGGAATCTTATTTCGTACCGCTATTATCCAAAACTTCCGCTGAATAGTGAATTGAAGGCTTCGCGGGTCAACATGAGAATATAGTTTATGATTATAATCTATAATTAAATAAGCTAAATGACAGATTTTCGGAAATAAGATGGGAAATTTGTTTTCGTATGACAGATCTGAGTATTTGAGTCGACCGCGCACCCTGATAATACCGGCGGCTATCAAGAAACGGTTTGAAGTTTAGAATGTACGTTGAACATGGAACGTTATTTCGCTTGTTACGTATTTCGACAGAAAAATATGTTTCCTGTTCGATGCGTATGATTTTCAAAGCGAGTCATTAAATTCACGAGAGCTAAGATAAGTTGAGTTTGTATTATCCGTACCAGGAAGTTTACGACAATTGTTAACGAAACGCATTATCCATGCGACTACGCGTTGCAATTTATTAAATGAAGAATATTTGCTAATAATTGAATTAGGTACAATTTGAGATGATACAAGCGCTTCAAGGTTGCGAGTTTTGATTTCTGGTGGATCAGCTACGCAAGAACACATGCCAAAAGTAATTGGCGGTTCATACTGATTGGTTTTCAATTCCGGTAACTGTTCCGAATTTGCGTGCTTAAATGGCGCAATAGGCCACTCGGAATGCGGCTGGAAAAGCCATTTTGGACCATTCCACCAAATATCATTTGCCATCAATTGTGATGGTAGCATACCTCTCGACAGACAGTCGCTAGGGTTCTCAGCACCTGCGACATGATAAAAATGACTACTATGCAAATTTTCGTGTATTTTTGCTACACGATTGGCAACAAAGGTTTGCCAGCGGTGAGGTGATGAATGAATCCAACTTAAAGTTACAGTCGAATCAGAAAAGGCAAATATTGAATGAAAAATAAACCTCGCGGAGTAATTATCAATTACCCTTTTCAACAGTTGCGATAACAATAATGCTGCGCTTAATTCTAAGCGTGCTAAGGAGACGACCTTTAACGGTGCTACCCTTGATTTGGCGCAAACTAATTGAACCTCAATTCAGTTATCAGGAGTGGTCACCTGAGCGTATATCACTGCTCCGTATGCCTTTTCGCTCGCATACGCAAACCCAACGAGTTTTAACGTGCATCCTTCAGCGACTCCTACATGACGTGGAATCCGAATTGACGATATTGACGGCAATTCTGCGTTGAATTGCTGCCACTGGCGTGATATACTCGTGGGTGGGGTTTCGTCCCAATCGATTTTTAAAATCCACAGCTCCTTTATCAGAAGCTTGGCTTGTACAATTATAGGCGCCACCAGACCCATCACGTCAAAGAGTCTAGCGACAGATGATAAAATATTGCGTTTTGTACAAGTTCGATTGTCTGGAGTGACTTCAAATGCGAAAATGTCATCCGAAGGATGCCAGCGTAGGCCAAGGATTTTTAGCGATGCATCACTATCGAAAGTTACACTTTGCGACAAGCGAAGTTCCAATGGAATGTTTTCTAATACTTTGCTGGAATTGGATGCCCACTTAGTGAGTTGGAATCCTCCTGACTGGAAGAGCTCAATCAACTCTCCAGTCGCGCGGATAGCTTCTTGCTCATTTAAAGCAGAGCTAGCGATGTCGTCTACATAAACGTCACGATTGATAATATCCCTTGCCATAGGGAAGCGAGCGCCTTCATCTAACGTTAACTGTTTGATTGCTCGAAGGGCTAAGAACGGGCTGCACTTAAGGCCAAATGCCACGCGATTGTATTGATAAGCCTGAAGCGGCTTTTGCGGATCGAATCTATATAAAATTCGTTGATAACGACGATCTTCTTTGCGAACATTTATACATAAATACATTTGACGAACGTCGGCGGAAATTGCGATAGGAAAAAGGCGTAAATTCAGAAGAATGCAAAATAAATCATTTTGTAGGCTTGGTCCCGTGTGTAAAATGTCATTTAAAGATAAATCATTTTTTGTTTTTGCGCTTGCGTCAAGAACCACTCTCACTTTCGTGGTCATTTTATCCTCACGCCTAACTGCGTGATGCGGAATGTAGTACGCGTTTTCTGACGGTAAAGCTTCTACCTGGGATAGATAACCTTTGTGAATATGTTCTCTGATCACTTCATCATAGAGCGGTTTTAATTCTGGCAGATGCTTAAATTTTCTCTCTAGTGCATAAAACCGATTTTGCGCAGCTTGCAATGAATCACCTAAGTCACACGGGTTGCCTTTGAATGGCAAAGCCACTTCATAAGAACTGTCCTCAAGGCGAGTTGTGGTGCTTTTAAAAATGTTCTCAGTTTCCTTTTCTTCAAGGCTGTGAACCGGTTCCGAACCGATATCTTCGATTTCGATGGATGCTGAATATTTTTCTATAAAAGCTGTCAAACTATTTGCGTTGTGTGTTACGGTTTTGGAATGAAATATATTATTCAGGTAGTGCGTGGCAAGTGATCGCTTATCTTGATATTTATTAACTAGCGTATCCCAGATTATTTTGTACGTGTCTCCAGTTGGCACTAAACCTGACGTAACATTTTTCGCGGTTCCAGTTAATTTTCCAATCAAATATTGAACGCGTTGGGAATCAGATAATTGTTGATTTAAATGAACATTTGTTTTAAACATCTCATAGAACAGATTCCAATTTTCGGCGCGACCGTCAAAGGTGGGTAGCTCGATACAAGGTAGCTTAATAGAATTATTATTATTAGCAGCACATGCACTCGTAGACGCTTTCGGCTCTGTAGCTAAATTTGTTTTTAAATTGTTTCTTGTGCGTAGAATACGTGTGTATAATTCTTCAAATTGTTCCCAACTCGAATAATCTGGTTCAGAATTTGGGTTTAACGTAACCGTATTCTCGTTAATTTGATCAATAATTAATTCAAATTTATTTTTAATTTCCGTTATACTCTCAGATTCTGACATAAAAAATTCAAATGAACGCGATGCTTCGAAACTGGCTGGCAAGTTTTTTGCAAGCACAGCTATATTTTTAACCCTTTTTAGAATAATTTCGCTTTTACCTTTTAGTAAAACTAATTGTCTTTTTAATTGGTCCTCCATTTTTAGAAATATTTGTAAACTAAAAGGTTTTAATTATTTAGAAAATAATGTGCAACAGTCAAATGCACTGGGCGGTTTTTGCCTTACTGAGTTGGTGTACTGAACGGTGATACAACACAGTGGACAAGTTATTTATGAAATAATTAATTATATTATAAATATTTTAATGACTCATAAATACGCGATGTTCATAAGTAAATACGTACGTTGGTATCTATGTAGATATTTGTGACTATTCCAGTGAGCAAGTAGTTACCAGTTAGCAATAGTACCTAGTTAACTATACCACAATAAATCGAAAAGATAAATAATAATGGTAAGTTTATGCGATATGCGGCGTATAAATTTTCGACAACAATACTTGACAAGAATAAAATAATGATCCAAAATATCAAATGAATAACTTGTAGATATTGTGATAATTTTGGATAGCGGGTAGAAACTATAAGTTTAAATGGCAGGTAGGTATGACAATATGACACTGACAATCTCAAATTGCGGGTAGGTATTGTAATAATGATTTCAAACGAATATTGCTCATTGAATCCTTCCGTAAATATAATAAAATAAATACATCGATGTTATGCGGCTCGAATGGCCAAATGTTGCGGCGGGTAGCAAATGATCCCTCTCAAGATCGAGGGATCAAATGCTGCGTTTTGTGGACTGTAAAATTGCGGTTCTTATTTACCTATTTTATTATATTTTCATCGCACTTACCCAGACTGCTTCCCTCTTCGTTCAGTGTTCACTGGAAAGGTAGATATGTTAGTTTGGGAGAGATGGGAGAGATGGAAGGGAATGGCGATTGGGAATGAACGTTTGATCGCGAAATAATAAGCGAGAATGGATGACGCGTGGCGATGGTACTTGCGAATAGCTGCGAGATTTAACGTTCACTTTGCGGTTTGATTACTAAAAACTGTAAAGGCGGTGCGGTTTTAGGACTTCTGTCCTGTGCGGCGAGGTAAATTCAACTGAGGCAGAGGGCACCAAATAGGTATTTTCAAAAGGCAACATGTAACAATAAAGGCGCGAACAGAAACTTTACAATAATATAGCTCATACATCAGAATAGGCTATAGGCTATAGCTCAGAGCTCTGGCATTATGAAATTTATATACAAAAATTGGAATAGATGGCACGCGAGCTGTTTGAAAAATGAATGTAACGGGTATGGAGGGGTGGTGAGGGGGGGGGATAGGATGTGGGGGCTGGGCGAAGGGGGGTGGGGGGATGAGGGAGGGCGGAGGATGGTGGGGGAGGGTGAAGAGTGTGGGAGGATTTGGGGGGGGGGGGGGGGTGGACAGGGGTAGAGGGGGCAGGGGAGAAGAGGAGGGCGGTGGGATTGGAGTGGGGTTAGGGAAGGTGGAGGAGGCGCTGTGGGTACCCCCCTTATATTATTCGAGCGAAGCCACCGACCAACACCGTCACGTACCATGACCGGGCTGACGGCGAATTCTCAATGACAATATTTTCCGGTCCGCTCTGTGCATGGCACGCGACGGTGTTAGAACGGGGATCATACGCGGATGATCCCCGTTCTAACCGCGTTGCCACTCCGTCAGTTCGTAATTTGTGTTCAGTTCTGTGAGACGAGCGTCAGCGGTAGACAGACATTTGAACGGGGATGGTACGGACACTAACCGCGGTATGTACGGTTATCATACGGTCACTATACCCGTTACGTACGGGTATAATACGGTGTTAGCACGTTCTAGTGGGCATAGTAGGGCGTAACGTGTTTATTTCGTGTCTGATACGTTCATAGTAAGGTCATGGTATGGAACGGTGTAGTGAGCATAGACCTTAAACTGTTCCAAACGGTTTAACATAAAATGCTGTATCTCCGTCAATTTTTCGAATTTCCTTAAAAAAATTGGTGAGAGCATTCTTAACAAGTGAAAAATTAAATAAAAATTACAGTGGTGTCTTAAAGTCTTGTTTAGGGTTTGATCAAGGGAACATGGAGGCGTTTGGGGCCCCCCCAAGACTGGGGGCCCGGGGGGGCCCCCCCCCCCCCCCCCCCCCTTAGTCCGCCACTGGGTAAGGGTAGAGTTATTAAGTATATACAGATGAATAATTGGTTGATTCATCCTGTAAAATCTTATTGAATGACACTTATTTATGTTCAGAAAAAGTTTGTCAAGAGAACACCAATTAATTAATTTCTTTTTGTCAATTAAATAGCTTTCCAAGCTTAAAAGTATTCCATCAATACCTAGTATATAGCTTAACCCATAGAATTTTATCGCATACTTTATCGAAGGCCTTGATAAAATCCGTATAATATATGGAATCGACTTGAGTTCCATTAGCTAATGCGTTTGATATATAGTTTTCATATAACGAGAGATTTGTTAGAGTTGATCTGCCCAAGATAAATCCGTGTTGATTAGGAACAATGGAACAATGAGATAGTTTGCACATGGGGAAATTTGGTCAAGTAATAGTTTTTCAAAAAGTTTCGGGATTAAATATAGCTTACATATTGGTCTTCAGTCTATAATTAGTGATATCACTTTTATTACTCTTTTTTAATATAGGTGTTGGATAAGTATCAGGGAAGCAACCTGTGTCGAAGGATTGATTAAACAATAAACAAATCGGCTTAGCCAGTGAAGCAATGCAATTAATAAGGATATTGGGATGCACATTGTCAGGTCCGGCCTTCTTGTTTGTCCAGCATTGATAGCATTTAACATTTTCAAGTATTGTAATATTGGGCGTCAAATTTAGTATTTGTAGCCAATTATAACAGGAAGTTAAAGCAAAACATTATCATTTATACATAACCTACAAAGGGTTCTAAAGCTCGAAAAAATAAGCAGTAGAGCATAATGAGACTGAGGGCAGGTTTATGAGGAATTCAATTTTCTTCAGAAAAGTTATTAATCATGGTTAAAATAAAAATATAATGTCTAGGTGACAGTTAAATGTATATTTTAATACATAAGGCATTTTATTTATTATTTATTTATTTATTATTAGTTTCAATAGCAAGGTTTGTACATGTATGTATAATGTATAGTATAAGTATAGATTCTTTTTTTTTTCACAGACCTCCTCACTAGGATTTCCTGTTCTAAAGTGGCCTGTAGTTTTTTTTAAATATTTGTATTTGGTTATGGATTGTCTTTATATCATCTTCACGATGTTTGTAATTTTATTATCACTTTGATCTCTCAGCCATGTTTTTACTTTTGTTTTAAATATATTCATTTCCTTTATATTTTTGATTTGATCTGGTAGAGCATTGTATAATTTCATAGCATGGAATTTATTATTTCTCTGTCCAAAAGATGTGTTCAAACTGGGAGTAACCAGGATGTTATTGCTTACTGCCCTGGTTGAGTATTTATGTTGGGCAGTGGAGTATACATATATGTTTTTTTTTCAGTTTAAATAAAATATTTTTTGAATAAAGTTTCTGTACATTGAAGACTTGAAAGTTATTAAATATTTCTTCCGCCGGAGTTCTAAGCGGAACTTTCAGTATTGTCTTTAGTACTCCTTTTTGGGCTATATTGAGTCGCTCTGTGTGAGTGCTCAAGGCAGACCCCCATCCAGTTATACCGTACTCTATTTGTGATTGACACAAAGCATAGTATACTTTTTTAATATCGTTTATGTTGAGGATATTACGAATGTTTCTAAAGAAGTATATGCACCTGGTTAGTTTTTTTGTAATTACGTCAATTTGTGAGTTCCATCGGAGATTATCATCAATCTCAATTCCAAGATATTTGATGCTTTTGGAGTGTGCTATAGTGGGACAGAGGCATGATAAGCCTAGATTTTGTTGATAAATTCCTTGGCATGTGTGTAATTTGAGATTTAAGTCCTCCGACGGCTGCCCTCTGGCTGTTATAGAAAATGTAAGATATTTCGTTTTATTAACATTAAGCATGAGGGAATTTCTTTTAAGCCAGGTTTGCAGGAGACTAAGCCCGTGTTCCGCTTCTTTGTAAGTATTTATCCAATCTTTTGCGTTAAATAAAATTACTGTGTCATCAGCAAAACTAATAATTTTTCCTCTTGTTCCTAGGTTACAGATATCATTGATGTATATCAAAAACAATATTGGTCCTAGTACACTTCCTTGCGGTACGCCATGGTTGATTAGGAGAGGTTCGCTTTTTCTCTTATTAATTTGAACGCTCTGTGTACGCTCCATCATATAGCTTTTTAGCAAGTTTAGTGTTGTATTTGTCATACCAATTTTTGTAAGTTTAGCAAAAAGTATTTTGTGGTCTATTGTATCAAAAGCCTTTTGTAAGTCTATGAAGATTGCCAAAGTTTTTTCTCCACTGTCTAAACTTTTAGTAATCATATCTGTAATTTTTTCTATGGCGTCACTAGTACTTAAGTTCTCCCTAAAACCATACTGTGTTTCCGATAATATTTTACTGTCTTCTAAGTAGGATAAGAGTTGTTTTTTTAATATTCTCTCCAATATTTTTGAAAATGTGTTGAGTAGGCTTATTGGTCGGTAATTGTTTATGTCATTTTTACATCCTTGTTTAAAAATTGGTATAACAGTAGCCTTTTTGAGAGCCGTAGGGAATATGCTTTCAGTTATAGACAGGTTGTCTAAGTATGTTAGAGGTATGATAAGTTCTTTACAGAGATATTTTATTGCATTGGTTGTGATTAAGTCCTCCCCCGAAGAAACATTTGATTTTAGAGAAGAAATTGTGTTTTTGATATCATCAGCTGTAATTTGCTTAAACTCGAGTTTCTTTCCTTGTTCAGGGGGTTCATTTATTAGTATAGCGTCATTACATTGTGTAGCTTGCTTTGCTAGATTTGATCCTATATTTATGAAAAATTTATTGACGTATTCAAGAATTTGGTCAGGATTATCAGCGTATGTCCTTGGGACATTGTTTATATTCAGCACGTCAATTGATGTCATGGTAGCAGATTTAGAACTGGTTATTTCATTAATTATTTGCCACATTTTCCGTGGATTTTGTTTACAATCTACAATTTTTTTCTTGTAGTAGGTTTCTTTTGTATATGTAATAACTTTTTTGCAAATGTTTCTATATCTTTTGTAGAATCTTAACATGTGTATATCGTATGGATTTTTTTTTAGTTTCTTGTGTAACTCGTCTCTTTTTCTTATGCAGTTTATAACATTCTGGGTAATCCATGGTTTAATGTGTACATTTTTATGTGAGATTTTCTTAATAATTTTTGTGGTATTAGAGAGAATATTATTCTGAAAGAGTTCTATGAAGAAATTCCATGCATCATTTGCATTGTTCATATTTTGCAGTTTTTTCCAATCGGTACATTGTAGATTATGTTTAATGACATTCCAGTTTATTTCAGTTTTTTCTATTGTTTGTGGTCTTTTCTTGATTTTATTTGACTTGTTTATTTTTATTGAAAGTATAGTTGTATAATGATCTGTTATAGTTGAGTTAAATACAATAGTTCGAGTAATATCTTTTGTTTTACTCATTATATGATCTATGCAACTTTCAGTGCTGTCCGCTTTTCGAGTAGGTACATTTATTAAGCTTACCAGTCCATGGGATGCTAGCATCTGCAGATATTGAAATCTCTTGGGATGTCCATTTTCTAGGATATTTATATTTACATCTCCAATAAAAAATATGTTTTTCGTGTCTTTTAGAAGGCAGAGTTCCTCGTCTACGGATTTAAGAAATGGGTCGATGTTTCTTGTAGAAGGCGATCGGTAGATTGCTAATTTAGCCTTTTCTTTTCCGATTTTAATTTTTAGACAATTGGCATCATTGGTGATAATAATTTCCTCAACTTCGGCTTTTATTTCGTTTTTAATGTATATAATTACACCATCGTTTTGTCTTTTGTTATTCAAACTTGAGTAAGTGGTATATCCAGCTATTTCCAAATTCATGTATTTATGATTTATCCAACATTCAGTAAGTATTATTATGTGTAGATTAACTTTTAAATATTTCAGTAAAATTTGTAATTCATCAAAAAATTTTCTGATGCTTCTTATGTTTTTGTGCAATATATTAAAAGAGTTGTTGTTTATCATTGATAGGTCACTTGGTTCCGATGTTAGTATAGTGTCAGTCATTTTTTACTTTAATTCATAAATGTTGTTTCGAAGTGCCTTTTTTTACACAATATTTTTAATATCATCTATATGTTTGATGTAGATTATTTTTTCGTTTGGCATTTTTCGAGTCATTATTTTTCCATCTTTACACCAAACGTAAGAATAGTTTTTTTCTTTGGCAGCTTTTTTTTTTCCAGAGCAGTTCCCTTTGATATGGGCTCAATTCTTCTGCAATATAGATTGTTTCAGTAGTGATGTCTTTTATGTCTTCATAATTAATATTTTTCCTTTTAGAGATTAGATTATCTCTAGTCGTTTTATCAGCAAATTCCACTAGCAGTTTTGGTGGCGCATTGTTTCTTCTATCAGGAGTCCTTTTTACTTCAATTATCTCCTTGTGCTGGATATCCATTCCTGCCGCCGCCGCAACTTTTTTTACGATTTCAATCTGGTGCTCCCCATTTTTTTGGGGAATGCCTGCTATTTCTAGGAAATTAGACCGAGATTTGTACTCAAGGTCTGATATTTTTATTTCAAGTTGTTTGATAATAATATGTTTTTCCTGCTGTTCTTTCTTTATGTTTTCTAATTCATTTTCGATTTTTTTATTTTGTAATATTGTTGTTTCTAGTTTTTTTATTATATCATCGTACTGACTGCTCATAAAATCTATGCTTTTTTGGGTTTCCTGGGATTGTTTATCAATTTTAGAAATGATTTCTCTTTTCATTGATTCAAATTTTTTTTCAATAATTTGAATAATTTTATCAATGTTAAATTTGTCTTCGGTTTCAACGACAGATCCCTTTCCTCTTGTATTTGCCATTTTCCGTTTAATTAATATTTAATTTATCTTATACTTTTAGGATTTATACTTAATTTATGTTCAATGTTGGAATCAATATGCTCCTTAAGTGAATATTGATTTATGTAGATTGTCTATGACGAGATAAGTATATATTGTCTATGGTTTTTTTATCAGTTCTTACAAAAGTTAATTTATGGTCACAATGACAATAATTTGTATATCGTCACAATGACAATAATTTGTATAATTGTAATCATGGAATCAAAATGATTGCTTTGGTTTGTAGAAAACGCTACCAGGTTATCACGCCAAGGTATAATAAACTATAGCTAATTATTATTTTAATAAATAAAATGCTTTCAATAATAGTAGGTACATAGGGTAAGAAAAATTAAATAGGCGGTGACATTATTTTTTAATAAATTATTTATTTAAAACATTACAAAAAGAGATGCTTAGGGCCACTAATGTGTTAAATCATGGGAGATAAACTAGGGCCACTAATGTATCGACATCGTGGAAGAAGTAAGGGCCACTAATGTGCTGACGTCATGGAAGATACTAGGGCGACTAATGTGTTGAGATCAAGGGAGATACTTGGGCCACTAATGTGTCGAAATCGTGGAAGAAGCAAGGGCCACTAATGTGCTGTTTTCGTGAGAGATACTAGGGCCACTAATTTGTTAACATCACTGGAGAACTAGGGCTACTAAAGTGCTGACATCAAGGGAGATACTAGGGCCACTAATATGTTGATATTACGGGAGATACATCAATTAAAATTATCAGTATTCGGCCCCAATATTATCAGGATACTAGGGCCACCAATGTGTTTACATCATGGAAGATACTAGGACCACTAATGTGTTGTTATCATGGGAGATACTAGGGCTACCATACTAATGTGCTGACTTCATGGGAGATACTAGGGCCACTAATAGGCTGACATCATGGAAGATACTAGGGCCACTAATGTGCTGACATCATGGGAGATATTTGGGCTACTAATGTGTTGACGTCATAGGAGATACTGAGACCACTAATTTGTTGACATCATATGTAATACGAGGGTCACTAATGTGCTGACATCATGGGTGATACTAAGGCTACTAATATGCTGAGATCACGGGAGACACTAGGGCCACTTATGTGTTGACATTGCGGGAGATACATTAATTAATATTATCAGTATCCGGCCACACTATAGACTCGATCCACGGGATGTATGCAGACACTCTTGTGAAGACTACTGGAAAGCCAATAATACCACACGATCTTCCAAATGAGTCCAAACCGACGACAAGATAGGTGCAGTCTACTTCTTTGCCATTGTATATTTGCACTGGACCTCCACTGTCTCCCTGCCAACAAACACATATCGATAAACAAAGTTGCACATTATGTTATGAGGTCCTGGCTGATGTTTTTCTACACACCTATTAAATAGGTCGTGTCGGGAGTACAGTCGTCTTGTGAACCGTTACTTGTTCAGGAAATGATGCAAAATGCGTTACCACATTCTGAACATGGATAAAATTTACGCTTGAGAAGAGGATGTCTTTGTACCTTTGATATACCGGATATTTCTTCCTTCGTTGACTGAGCGTAGCAAAGTCCTCCTTTATATTTATCGTTAATTTAAGAAAAATATATTTATTGAGTTATTTTATATAACATTTTACGCATATAAACTAATATGTACAATGTCAGTGGTTATATTTCATTGTGTATAATGTTATATTTTTACAGTAAGCGTGTTAACTTTTTTTAAACATTCTTTTTCCTTCATTCTTCATTCCTATAAAAAAAAACAGAAAAAAATATAAATAATAAAATCATGAACTCACAAAAAAAATAACAAAATAAAAGTAACATCCCTACAGCTGGTGGCGAGAAGAAGGAGTTCTCGGTGAAGGCCAAAACTGTTCGTGAATTTCACCAAAATTCGCGACCTGCACAAAAACTTAAATTCCGTTCATCACTACCTTCTCACCTAACATCCCAACCTTATTTCTCTCTGAAACGCAAATGGGAGAGTCTCCAGACGCCTCCTATCTGGAATGTCTGGGCTTCACCCTCGTAGGAAAATTCAGACCCAAGGGAGGTGTCTGTCTCTTCAGCCGAGCTGACGAAATTGGTGAAATCATCACTGAAATCAAACTGGCTGCAAACTCTTACCAGACCTGACGGCTCTCCAGCAAATACCACCACCGAAAAGGCTAACTTAATAGGCAAAATGTTCGCGGAAAACTCGACCCTCGATGATTAAGGTGCTATCCTTCCATCGGTTCATCACAAGAAAAAGCTAAGGCATCGGGATGTACTCCAAGTCTTACGAGGGCTTTATGTTAATAAAGCTAGCGAGTCTGACGGAATACCAGCCCTGGTACGGCAGAGGTCCGCTGCAGAAAAAGCTCTAATTTTGACGAAGCCTTTCAAAATATTCCTGAAATCTGGCACTGTGCCCTCTGGTTGGATTCACCGTATTCCAAAAAAGAGTGACCGCTCAAACCCGGCCAACTTTTTAATTTTTTTTAAATTTTTCTTTATTCATTGCATAAATATTATGGTTACATTAATTAGTGGATTTTTCGACCACAATGCTAGGCTGATGCCCGTGTTATGGTGGTCGAAATCTACCGCCCTATAGCATCTAACACCCTAACATCTGTTCTACCCAAAGTGATGGAACGTGTGATCAGCGACAAACTGCTCATGTGCATCGAGGAGAACAAAATTATTAACGACCGTCAATACGGATTATATGTGACGCGTGTTTGGGGGTGGTACCTGGAACGTTTTGGTGAAACCCAAATGCTGGCACTGGATATTTCCAATGCGTTTGACCGGGTTTGGCACCAAGGGCTTGTCAACAAACTGCATTCTTATGGACTTCCCGCATCCTTGTGTACGTGGATTGCCGACTTTTTGAGGGAGAAGTCGATTCAGGTGGTTGCTGATGGTTACACCTCTTCCTCGCATTCAATAAATGCTGGCGTCCCACAGGGATCGGTTCCGTGTCCGAATTTGTTTTTGTTGCACATCAATGACCTCTTGTCATGTGCACCGAATCATTGTTACGCGGATGACAGTACAGTCCGTGATAGGTTTTTGTTTGACAAGCCCCCAAAGGACACACAAACCCCAATGACGCGGAGGGCTTTGAAGTAAAGAATGGACGGTTACCTCGAAAGTGTTTTCTCTTGGGGTAAAAATAATCTCGTTGAATTCAATGTTTCAAAGACCCAATCATGTCTGATTACCTCTAAATGGGATTGAAATGAAAATCTAGTCTCCTTCAACGTAAGCAATCTTCCAAACAGGCCCTACATTGATATGCTTGGAAGAGAAAGAAGTTTCTATAGTAATAAACTCGCTCAAAAACTCTTCATCAACCGGCATTGACGAAATATCTAACAATGTTCTTAAAAAAATTGCCCCTGGTATACTTCAACCATTAACGCATCTACTTAATATTAGCATCCGCCAAGGGCTATTTCCCACCATTCTAAAACAAGGTCTCATTATCCCTATTTTTAAAACTGGCTCCAAACTTGATATTAGTAATTATCGTCCTATTACGTTGCTAAATTCCCTCTCAAAAGTATTCGAAAAGATCGTCAATAATAGTCTCATGGAATATCTGGAAACCAATAACTTAATATCGCCGCGGCAATTTGGATTCAGAAAACATAAAAGCACCAATGATGCTATAGCCACGGTCACTGACCATATTTCTGGCCACCTTGATAAGGGCTTGAAAAGTCTATCGGTATTTCTCGACCTATGTAAAGCATTTGATACAATCTCACACAGCAAACTAAAGCGCAAAATGTTTAATATAGGTATTAGGAACAAAGAATTAGGCCTCCTCTCCAGCTTCTTATCTGACAGATACCAATGCGTTAAACTCAATACCACAAAGAGCCAGAATTTGCCCATTAGTTACGGGGTCCCTCAAGGCAGTGTTATAGGTCCAACGCTCTTCCTAATATATATTAACGAGTTATGCAACCTAGATATCGATGCCACTATTGTCAGTTTCGCCGATGACACTGTCCTACTCTTCCAAGCAAAAGATTGGCTTACCGCATATTCCAAAGCGGAGGAAGGAATTCAACAGGTAAAATATTGGCTTGACTCGAACATATTAACTCTAAATGTACAGAAAACCAAATACTTACTGTCTAGTCTCACCAATATCCCAAAGTCAAACCCAGCCCCGCCATTAAAAATACACAAATGTAAAAATTCATCTCTAAACCGGAACTGTGACTGCCCATGCCTAGAGCAAGTAAACATTATCAAATATTTAGGAGTAACCTTCGATACACACCTGAATTGGAAGCAACATATACATAATACTACAAACAAAATCCGAAAATCTATATACTTTTTCAAACAAACACGCAATTTCCTTCACCTAAAACTTTTAAAAACAGTATATTACTCATTGTGCCAATCTCACATCGAATACGGAATTCTAGCCTGGGGTAATGCATATTCCAATGCCCTTGATCCCATCATGAAAGCACAAAAACTAATCATAAAAATAATTCTTAAAATGCCGCTTACTACCAGCACTGATATTATCTTCAATTCCTTCAACGTTATGGACATAAAACAGCTCTACTCAAGATCCATATTACTTAATTTACACAAAAACAACAAAACACCATACAAAGCTACACAAACAATACACAATACCCGAGCCAAAAACAACGAACTTCTCCAAACTCCTTTTTTCAAAACCACCTTCGGGCAAAGACACTCTAAATACATAGCTTGCAAACTATACAATACACTACCAACTACGATCAGACAAAGTGACTCCTTTACAAAATTCAAACAAGATATTAAAAAATGGATTATAAGTATTGGACGCCACACTATCACGAATATCTGTAAAATAAATCACACATAGACATAAATAACTTTTCACATACAACCTAACCCATATAAAACAAATGAAAATAATGGAATCCTGTCAAATTTAACCCATAAATAGACTAGGCAGAATTGATTTCATTACTCCATCTCCAACATTTATAAAATAACTCTCTTTAAAAGATTTATTACCCTTCCAATCACCCTTCTGTTTTAATTCTATTCATAATATGTATTTTACCTGAAATATCCTTGTAATTACTATATTCATTTATATACCTGTACGCCTGTCTCGACACAGGTATACCCTAGTGAGACAGGCATACAAATAAAACCATTGTAAACATATTTTATTATAGATAAATAAATAAATAAAAAAAAAAACTCTAAGTCAGTGGTCCTCAAAAATAAAAGGCCTGCTTAAAAATAAAAATTACGTAAGAAAATCAAAAATACACAATAAAAAATTAAATAATTATCTACAAAAAAAAATATAGTGAAAACTCTCATGACGACCACCTCCCATGACGAGTAATTTGCATAACAAGCAAAACAGATTTTGAAAAAACGCTCCTTGAACGAGCGATTTTTCGCATAACGAGCGACATTTCGCATAAAAGGAGAAGTCTCATCTTCACGTCACTCACTTGTGAGCCGGGAATTTCGCGCCAGTTCATCAGTCTCTGGCTGGCACTCATTCCGCTAGCACTAATTAGTAACGCATGTGCTCACACATTTTTTCAAATTTTTTGTTTTTTGAAGTTTGTAATTTTTTTTCATTATTTGTAAAATTTTGGAACATGAAAAAGGTTTTTCTCTACGTGTGGATTTTAAATTGTCACTTTCGAGAACACGAATAGTCGCAGTCGGAACATGATAAAGTTTTTCTCCGCTGTGAGACGGCTTGTGGACTTTTAAATGTTCCTTTTGAGAATATGAATAGTTGCAGTCGGAACATGAAAATGGTTTTTCTCCACTTGAGTAAACTTGTGGGTTTTCAAAGTCTCATAAATAATTGCAATCGGAACATACAAAAGGTTGTAATGTCTTATTTAAGGTATGTATATTAAGAAATTACCGGGTGATGTGCGTAGTGGGAAGGTTATTTTTTCCAAACATATGTACACGATTGACATTAGTCACATGAAAACGGGTCGTTACTACGATTCGTTCTTGAGTTCAATAACTTGACTGTGGATCGATTTGCCGGCCTCTGTGTTTCATTGCTCCTAAAACGTTCACTCCTTTCTCTCCTCAAAAAGACCCTCCACACAGCATCTTCAAAGATGACATTGGCCCTGAGGGAAATTTTTTTCGCAGGGCCTCCTGTGTAAAGTGAAAAAAACTAGTGTGCTTTAGACCACACGACTGAAGTAAAACTTCACTAACTTATATCTCCCTCTCAACTTCCGTTCGCCTCGCGTGACCGTTCGCCTCGCCTAATCACACTTTTCGTAACGCTCTCGTCACGCATTCACTAGCTTACTTCCCAAGTCAATTGCCCGTAAAGATGTTTTACTTCAAAAAGACTTTCCGTCAATTCATTTTTATATACAGTTTTAATTATTTGTGCATTTACAGTCTTTAAAAAAAACACTTTACGACCATCAAACGGTTACACGTTGTTGTTACACGTTACATAGAGAACGTTCGTTTCGTTTTTCTGATTAGTGCTAATAAGAATTATTATTATTAGCAATAAACTTTTTTATGTTGGAAACATAAAACTTTGGTAGATCTGCGCATGCGTGAATCCTCATACTTTTTTTCACGCACGGTGAAATTATAATTTTGTCTTTTTATTACATATTATGCGCGTTTCGTGTAATGTTTTTGTACATCATTTTTATTCCGATAATCCATTCACTATTATATTAGTATAATTTAATTACTATTATTTGTCCTATTTTTCGTCAGTTTTAATCCTTAAAATAATGTTTTTTTGTTAATTTAGTTTGGTTAATTAACAGTTGTTAAAGACAGGTTATTTTTGAACCATTATTTTAATAGACTTTTCCGAATGGGTTTAATAAAACTTCCATGAAAGTAATGTTATTTAATAATATAATTGCTTTATGCGTACATAGATAAACACAAATCGAGAAATCAACTTTTAAATTGTGCAAATATGAAAACAAAATGTCAGATTTTGTCGGTTGTTCTTGGGGAAATTATTATTATATTTTATAAATTTTAATTGTACAAACACGATAAAAATAAAGAGATAGTTTTTTGCAAATTCTTTAAATAAAACGACTGTGTTTATTTTTTTAATTTTGAATTTTCAGAAATTTTTCGACGTGTTAATGGAAAATATTTAGGGTTAGCTTATATTTCAACTTTTTTTTCAACTATAACACGGGCATGAACCTAGCATGGTAGTCAAAATATCCAATTTATGAAGTAACCATTCAAAGCAATGAATAAAATTTTTTTTTAAAAACGCGTAAGTTTGTATGGATGTATGTGTGTTAATTACTCTTTGACGCAAAATCTACTGAATGGATATTAATGAAACTTTACAATAATATACCTAGCTCACACATCAGAAAAACAAAAAACATAAAGGCTGTATATAATGGTAAGTTCTGCCATTATGAAATTTGCATAAATGATAATGTGTGCATTTGATATGAAAATATGCGGCCGGGAGGAATGGCAGGGGGAAGGGGAAGGGGAACGGAGGAGGTGGGATTCATGGAGAGGGAAGGCGGGAAAGGTGGAAGGGAACCGGGACGCACGGGAAAGGACATGCAGGGAGAATCAATTTATTTCTTTTAATGGCATTGCAACGCATGCCGGGGATCAGCTAGTAATTAATATTTTACGTGATTGCAGCAGACTTGATGTGAATTTATATTTTTTGGGCGTAGATAAATAAGTACTTATAGATGAAAAACATTACGATGAGTGGTGATTTTAGATATTACGTAACTATCGCATAAAAAAATTATATAAATTTGATAAAATTATTATAAAAGAGGTTTTTAATTGTTTTTTTAATTGTAGAAATCCATTTGATTTTTCTTTTGAAAAACTTAAAAAAGAAAACAATAACCCAAAGCAAATATGGAAAATATTAAAAGAAGTTACATACACACAAAAATATACTATCGAATATCTAAACATTAATTAAAAAATCATGTAAATAACTTCTTTGCAAGTGTAGGAAAATTTTTAACGAACCGTAAAATACATAGCACAAACATACCAAAGAATACACAATCGACACAACACAGATTTTTAATTAAAAACAACTTCGGAAGAGGAAATTGACAAAATAATTAACTCATTAAAAAACCAAATTGCACCTGGATTAGATGAGATAATAACGAATTGCATTAAGATAATAAAAAATGAAATATTAAAACCTATACCACACTTAATCAACCTTAGTATAACAAATATCTGCTTTCCTAGTTCTACTAAAAAAGGACTGGTGATCCCTATTTATAAATCCGTAGACAAAATGGAAATAACTAATTATAGACCAATCACATTATTAAACTTGCTATCAGAGATTTTCGAAAAAGTCCTAATAACCCAAACCATAAAATACCTAGAAGAAAACAAATTAATCTCTGATAAACAATATGGATTTAGAGAAAAAAGAGGCACAAAAGAAGCTTGGCATGTACCATAGATTACATACACAGCAACTTAGATCAAGGATACAAATGCATAGCGATATATCTAGATTTAGCTAAAGCCTTTGATTCAATCTGCCACAATACGCTTTTTAAAAAAATTAGAAAACATGGGTATCAAAGACAAGGAACTCCAACTACTAAAAAGTTATATGAGTAATAGAACACAACAAGTCAAAATTAACAAACATATTAGCAATCCACTTCCGATTACATACGGAGTTCCATAAGGAAGCATACTAGGGCACGTTCTTTCACTATTTACATAAATTAATTTTGCAGCATGGAAATAAACGGTGAAATAGTTAGTTATGCAGACGATACAGTTTTACTCTTTAAATCATAGAATGAAGTATTAAACATAGCAAATTTAGAAATCACGCGAATGAAAACATGGCTAGACTCAAATACATGCTTACACTAAACATATCGAAAACAAAATTTACAATGTACAGTATAAACAGCATGGGACAACCAAAAAACAACACAAACACCATAAAAATACACGAATGTTTAAAAAACAACATCTGCAATTGCCCTTCTCTAGAAAAAACATAACAAATAAAGTATCTAGGAATCGTAATTGACCATAACCTAAGATGGAAACATCAAATCAAACAAATCGCAAATAGACTCCTCAAAACAATACATTTTTACCTAAACATAAGGAACATATATACAATAAAACAAATGAAAACAATATATTTTGCACTTTGTCAATCAATAACAGAATATGGAATAATTGTCTGGGGAGGAGCAACAAACTCAGCTATCGATCACTTAGAAATCGCGCAGGAAACGATCTTAAAGGTAATACTTTAAAAACATAGACTTACTGATACAAACCAAATATTCAACAGTTGTGACGTACTAGATAAGCTTTGGACAAAGGCACTATAAATATCATGCTATAAAAGCATTCAACAGTCTTACCCTTGAAAATAAAATAGAAGAAAACAAAAATAAATTCATACTCAAAATAAAATAAAAAATGGATAGAAAAAAAGACAATATCAAAATCTCATTACATAATAAGAATAAAACACATACAAGTAATACTAAAAAACAAATATAAAACACATCATTAAAAAAATACATTTTGCCTAAATTATAAATTTTTATTTTTAGTTTAATTTTAGCTTTTTTTTATGCAGCATTATTTTTATATTATTTTTAATGTATTATGTATAAATTTTTGTTTTATACAATGAAGGCCTCAGCACAGGTGAGCTACCCAGTGAGGCCGACATTGCTGAATTGTATTTAAAAATGTTAGATATTATGTCAAATAAATAAATATATAAAGAATTATTTTTCTTTATTATATTCCATTTCGCACAAAATTCACTTTCGACCACCAAAAATCACACGAAGACATAGATGAAGGAATAATAATGTGTTTGAATGCATCTCGCAAGAAATTACACGAAGGCATAGACAAATGTCTGCCACAACTGCTTGATGCGCGCGGCAAGCTTTTCTTTTTCTATTTTGGTAGAAAGCAGTCACTTTGTGGTTTGACATATTAATTAAAGGAAAACAATCACTTTGTTTGTAACCACGATTTATTGATTTAATTTTTATTTACCGACCGGTTTCGCTTAATACAAGCATCATCAGGGTATAAATTAAAACTGATGAAAAAATACATTGTGTGAGCTTATATATACATACAGACAGAGACAAAACATAATATAAAGTAAGAGTGAGAGATTGTAATTAACATCCTACATAGTGATAGAGAGAAAGAGACGGGTATATCTAATGAATAATTACATTATATCTATCGGGACAAAATAGATATAATGTAATTATTCATTAGATATACCCGTCTCTTTCTCTCTATCACTATGTAGGATGTTAATTACAATCTCTCACTCTTACTTTATATTATGTTTTGTCTCTGTCTGTATGTATATATAAGCTCACACAATGTATTTTTTCATCAGTTTTAATTTATACCCTGATGATGCTTGTATTAAGCGAAACCGGTCGGTAAATAAAAATTAAATCAATAAATCGTGGTTACAAACAAAGTGATTGTTTTCCTTTAATTTTCTTTTTCTTTTTCCATTGTTTTGAAGTTTACATAATTTGTGAATTTTTTACTTGTGTTATGGTAACTTTAATGGACATTAATTGATAACAAATTTATGTGCTTGTCATCAAGCCGTTTAAGTCTCCGAAGCCCTTTACAGACGCATTGTAAGCATTCTGTCTCGCTTGCGCTCATCCACTTTCATGTGTACACTACACAGTTTTTCTCACATGCCGCAATCTAACTCTATCTACATTTCTGGTTGCATAATGGTGTATATTTTGACTAAAATGAATTACATCCTTGAAGGTTTTTGACGTTTGGTGTCTGGTTGTGAATGTGATCGTGAAGTTTTATGGTGAAACTGTAGAATTCATTATATGAAATATAAAAAGAGCTATAATTTGATATTTCTCATAAATGGGGCTAAAAAAACAAAGTTATTGATGGTACCACTATTATTTTTATAACATACCTGGCAAGTGTTTTTTTGCTCAGTGTGATGACCAAAACAGATTTGAGTTGAATTATCTAATTTAATACTTTTAATCTGCATCGAACATTCGTCGAATGAGAATCTCTCCAAGTTCACCTGGAATTAAAAAAAAATTATTACATTTCACTATAAATATGTTTTAAATAATTTAAAAACATACCTGCCAAACAAACTCGAAGCAAAGATACGAGTACTTTGTTTTTTACTACTATTCCTAGAAATTTATCGCCTTGCGAATAAACATCGGGTCAGCTTATCAACCGTCGTATGTCAGCTTATCAACTGTCGCATGTCAGCTTGGTGATTGATATTTTATGAGTTTCAAAATAGAATAAGTTTCAATCCTTTATTTTAATAACACTGGTTAACACATTTTTTGTCCCTTCAACGAAAGTAGCCAAATCTGACAGGAAATTTCACGCTGATTTCAGATATGTGATTAGTTTTTTTCTATCACGTCAGATTTTTATGGGTTTTAAGTTTTACTAAAATGTGTATTAATTCATATTTATTTGTGAGTTATCATTGATTTTTTTATAATATGGCGAAAAGGGTACAACAATCACGCACTTTAGAAACCGGCATCGTATCTTGGTTCCATATTATGTCATGGAAGACACTTTATGTTACTGTCAAGACATTGAAGGTCTGTTCGCAGCTCTTGGCTTGGAACATAACGTAGCAAATTGGAGACTTTTCATAGACTCATACAATGGAAATACTCAACCATCCATTCCATTTGGTCATGCTGCAAACATGAAAGAGAACTATGACAACATGAAGCTGCTGTTAACAAAAATTAAATATGTAAAATACGAATGGAAAATATGTGGTGATCTAAAAGTAATAGGGCTCCTACTAGGACAGCAAGCGGGATACACAAAGTATTGTTGTTTTCTGTGCGAGTGGGACAGCAGAGACAGGAAAAACCATTATATCAAGAAGGACTGGCCTACTAGAAAGCACCTTAAACCTGGCACGAAGAATGTTCAACATGCTCCCTTAGTAAAATCTAAAGATATTTTACTTCCACCTTTACACATTAAATTGGGTTTGATGAAAAATTTTGTAAAAGGCTTGTCTAAGGATGGAAATCGCATGATTTACTTAAAGCAAAAGTTTCCTAAGATTAGCGACGCAAAAATTACAGAAGGAATATTTGTGGGACCACAAATAAGGGAGGTCTTGACTGATCCGAATTTTATAACAGTGTTGAGACCAGTCGAGCTAGCCGCTTAGTCAGTCTTCAAGAATGTTGTCGAGAACTTTCTTGGAAGTCATAAAAGTGAAGACTGTATCAGCATTGTGTCTGAAATGCTCATGGCCTATAAAGATATGGGTTGTAACATGTCACTAAAAATACACTTCCTTCACTCTCATTTGAATTTTTTCCCCGAAAATATGGGAGATGTCAGTTCCGAGCACGGCGAACGATTTCACCAGGACATTGCGGCTATGGAAAAGCGATACCAAGGAAAGTGGAGTCCATCTATGCTAGGAGACTATTGCTGGACCCTGCAGAGAGACTCTCAAGATACTCACAAGCGCAAATCAGGAGCAAAAAAAATTAAATTGAATTAGTTTTGAAATTTTGTTGCAAGTACCCGTGTAAGTACTATGGAAGAATTATGTAAAAATACTTCGTAAATAAAAAAAAAAAACTGACCTATAATTTTTTTTTTGTTTCATTTCGTGTTTATGGATACTAAATACATATAAAAAAATTAGCTACGCTTAAGGGACTGCACTTAAAAAAATAAATGTCGACCAGTGTAATCAACGTGATTATTTTTCTTCTTTAAAAAAAATCTTGTCTGAATGAATTATTTGTTATTGACAAATCGCGAACAGAAATTAATGAAAAAATTGTCTAACAAATCATTGTTAATGTGTTTAGGTATTTAAAATGCATGCTCTAATTTAATTTTACGTCCAAGTAGGTAAAAAGACATGTCAAACTTAAAGTAAATAATACTCAAAATTCATGCATTTACAAATTTAACATTTTTTTATGAATCCTAAAAATATTGGAGAGAAAGTACAATATAGGTGCGTACAATGGCTCTCTGACACTATACGCAGTTTATATGCCTCCATATTAAAATTCGAGGTATGATTTTTTATATTATTTCAGGTTGGTATTCATATTGATAACAATATTTTGAAAACATCAGTTGCTAAGGGCATTATAATATGTTTTTGTCTGTTCGAAAAATAATTAATATTAATAAAATAATAAAAAACACTTTGTTTTTACCACAATAAACTTTATTTAAAAGTCAACATGTTTCGAGAATGATGTTCTCTTCATCAGGACATATAATGTACTAAAAGAATGATCGAACATAGAAAGACAGGCGTGGGTAGAAATGGAAGTAGTGGGGGAGGAGAGAGGTGGAAAGGGGAGGTGCTTAGAAGATCAACAAGGGAGAGGTGGAAAGGGGGTGCTTAGAAAAACAAAGACAAAAAATTACAATGGAACTATGTTTAAGATAGGGTTATTCACAAAATTAATTTGATTGTTAATAATATTTAAATTTCTATTGACATTTTTCCTAATTTCTAATATTTCTAAAAGATCTAAGTGAAAACCACTAACGTTAGTGTGTAAAATTTTTAAACCAGTATTTATATCGAATAAATGGTTAAATTCAATTAGATGGTTAGCAAATTCCGAATAATTATTGCTATTTAGACATCTCAAATGTTCCTTAAACCTCGTTTCAAAATTTCTGCAAGTTTTACCTACGTAAAAATGATTGCAGTCATTACAATTCAACTGGTAAACTCCGGATTTTTTAATTTTTTGGTCTTTGTCCTTGTTATTTAAAATATAATTTTTCAATTTATTATTCGTATAAAAAGCGGGCTGTTTTGTATTAGGAATTTTTTTCATGATTAAATTGGAGGTTTGATGATTTACAAAAAATATTTTTTCCATTGTTTTTAATATTATCAGTATGCAATGGGTAAATGTAAGACAAATGAAATTTTTTCTTATATTTTTTGTTTAATATATCGTCTATTAATTTGGAGTTATAACCATTATTAGATGCAATTATTTTAATGGTGTTTAGTTCAGCTTTGAAATTATTTGGGGATAAAGGGATATTAATTAATTTTAGAAATTAGGAAAAATGTCAATAGAAATTTATATATTATTAACAATCAAATTAATTTTGTGAATAACCCTATCTTAAACATATTTCCATTGTAATTTTTTGTCTTTGTTCTTCTAAGCACCCCCCTTTCCACCTCTCCCCCCCTCCTTCTTGTTGATCTTCTAAGCACCTCCCCTTTCCACCTCTCTCCTCCCCCACTAATTCCATTTCTACCCACGCCAGTCTTCTATGTTCGATCATTTAGTTTTAGCACATTATATGTCCTGATGAAGAGAACATCGTTCTTGAAACATGTTGACTTTTAAATAAAGTTTATTGTGGTAAAAACAAAGTGTTTTTTATTATTTTATTAATAAAATGGTGCCACAAAGTGAATTTGCAAAATTGAAGAAAATAATTAATATATTTAAATTGCGGGAATGGTGATCCAACGGTCTCTTTGGATTTTCAGATACACTAAATAGTATTGTTTGAAAAACTACTAAATCATCGTGCTTGACCAAATGAAGCAGAGATATCGCCATAAAGATATCGCCCAGTTGTCCATTTGAAGAAATAATGAAATTTTGAAATGTGTTTATTTAAATATTATTGTAGCATGTGAGAGTGACTGTCACATCACTTAGTGATTTGAATACCTTGCTATTCATTGTGAATTTTACTCTAGTTGTGTATGGTTGACAAATTACTGACTTGTGCATATTTCAAAATTACAAAAAAATTATACTGATCTGGATTTTAAGTGGATGAAATTTGAGAGGCCTCCCCCGCTGCAGAGAACAATGTAAAAGATTAGTGAATCTGTTTTTCCATTGAGATTTTGTCGGATCGCCATTCTTTATAAAATTTTGTACGCGCAAGGTAGAGTCATAAACATACCTTTGAGTTTTACGCTTGTAGAGTTTTCGGGGCTATTTACACGCCCCAGGCTCGCAAATTATAATGCATCAGTCAAATGTCAGATGATTTTAAAACATCTCTAATCAACACACTGTCAAAATCAGCTCGGCCATTGCTTTGATGGATTTAGAAAAATAAATTAATTTGTCACCTTTAACAGCTGGTCAGATCGATCTCCAATATCAAATGAATAGGACTTAGTAATTCCCCAACCAGTGGCGGTGGCTCTATCGTCATCCACAGGACCACCGGTATGGAGACAAGCCGGCCGAATCAAGGCTGTGAATTTCACGCTGAAAGAATAACATACTGTTTATCTCCACCAGAGAAAAACATTAGATAAATAATCATTAACGAAGTCACGCAGGACAGACACGTAACCGAAATAGAGTATTCCAAAGTGAACAGAATGGGCCCTTTTATTATTACCGTGACGATCCACGTTTACGGCACCGTGACGGTAAAAAAGCAATAAACATACGTTTCTTACCGCTATAATGCTGCAGCTCTTTCTTACACATAAAAAATGTTGAGACAAAAGATGAGATACACCAAAAACGTTTGACAGTTTCCTCCAAAGTATTACTTTTTTCTTACGGAGGAAACAAATATGTCTCATTACGGCTCAGCTACAACGAAGGGAAATGTGTTTCATTTTATTTTTACGTGTGAGGTATATGTATGAAAATTATTTAGTTTCCTTTGGGGGGATGTAGACAACGTTTGTCTCATTTTCGACTGTTGTTATTTAGTGTGTAAGAAAAAACTGCAGCCTTCTATGTTTAAGAACAAAATCAAAACCATCAGCGCACACACACACAACAATAACTTGGTAGACACAACAGTCGGTTTTTTGACAGCTCTGTAAATAATATCAATATAGTGGCAATAAAACAACCTAATAACATAACTCGCTTTAAAAAAATAATAAATAGTGATACGCTAGACAAAGTTCCAATGATTGCGACGATGGCAGTGAAATCAATCATTAGTTAATTGAAGTGCAAAAAAATTATTGTCATTGTGACCATAAACTAACTTCTGCAAGAACTGATAAAAAAAACCATAGGCAATATATACTTATCTCGTCACAGACAATCTACATAAATTAATTTTCACTTAAGGAGCATATTGATTCCAACATTGAACATAAATTAATTATAAATCCTAAAAGTACAAGATAAATTAAATAATAATAAAACGGAAAATGGCAAATACAAGAGGAAAGGGATCTGTCGTTGAAACCGAAGACAAATTTAACATTGATAAAATTATTCAATTATCGAAAAAAAATTTGAATCAATGAAAAGAGAAATCATATCTAAAATTGAGAAACAAACCCAGGAAACCCAAAAAAGCTTAGATTTTATGAGCAGTCAGTACGATGATGAAAAACTAGAAATAACAATATTACAAAATAAAAAAATCGAAAATGAATTAGAAAACATAAAGAAAGAACAGCAGGAAAAGCATATTATTATCAATTAACTTGAAATAAAAATATCAGACCTTGAGTACAAATCTCGGTCTAATTTCCTAGAAATAGCAGGCATTCCCCAAAAAAATGGGGAGCAGCAGATTGAAATCGTAAAAAAAGTTGGGGCGGCGGCAGGAATGGATTTCCAGCACAAGGAGATAATTGAAGTAAAAAGGACTCCTGATAGAAGAAACAATGCGCCACCAAAACTGCTTGTGGAATTTGCTGAAAAAACGACTAGACAATCTAATCTCTAAAAAGAAAAATATTTATTATGAAGATATAACAGACATCACTACTGAAACAATCTATATTGCAGAAGAATTGAGCCCATATCAAAGGGAACTGCTCTGGAAAACAAAAAAAGCTGCCAAAGAAAAAAACTATTCTTACGTTTGGTGTAAAGATGGAAAAATGATGATTCGAAAAATGCCAAACGAAAAAATAATCTACATCAAACATATAGATGATATTAAAAATATTGTGTAAAAAAGGCACTTCGAAACAACATTTATGAATTAAAGAAAAAAATGACTGAAATTATACTAACCTCGGAACCAAGTGACCTATCAATGATAAACAACAACTCTTTTAATATATTGCACAAAAACATAAGAAGCATCAGAAATTTTTTTGATGAATTACAAATTTTACTGAAATATTTAAAAGTTAATCTACACATAATAATATTTACTGAATGTTGGATAAATCATAAATACACGAATTTGGAAATGGCTGCATATACTACCTACTCAAGTTTGAATAACAAAAAACAAAACGATGGTGTAATTATATACATTAAAAACGAAATAAAAGCCGAAGTTGAGGAAATTATTATCACAAATGCCAATTGTCTAAAAATTAACATCGGAAAAGCAATATTAACATCTGCTATATTAGCAATCTATCGATCGTCTTCAACAAGAAACATCGACCTATTCCTTAAATCCGTAGACGAGGAACTCTGCCTTCTAAAAGACACGAAAAAAATATTTTTTATTGGAGATGTAAATATAAATATCCTATAAAATGGACATCCCAAGAGAATTCAATATCTGCAGATGCTAGCATCCCATGGACTGGTAAGCTTAATAAATGTACCTACTCGAAAAGTGGATAGCACTGAAAGTTGCATAGATCATATAATGAGTAAAACAAAAGATATTACTCAAACTATTGTATTTAAATCAACTATAACAGATCATTATACAACTATACTTTCAATAAAAATAAACAAGTCAAATAAAATCAAGAAAAGACCACAAACAAAAGAAAAAAACTGATATAAACTGGAATGTCATTAAACATAATCTACAATGTACCGATTGGAAAAAACTGCAAAGTATGAACAATGCAAATGATGCATGGAATTTCTCCATAGAACTCTTTCAGAATAATATTCTCTCTAATATCACACAAATTATTAAGAAAATCCATATAAAAATGTACACATTAATCCATGGATTACACAGAATGTTATAAACTGCATAAGAAAAAGAGACGAGTTACACAAGAAACTAAAAAAAAATCCATACGATATACACATGTTAAGATTCTACAAAAGATATAGAAACATTTGCAAAAAAGTTATTGCATATACAAAAGAAACCTACTACAAGAAAAAAATTGTAGATTGTAAACGAAATCCCCGGAAAATGTGGCAAATAATTAATGAAATAACCAGTTCTAAATCTGCTACTATGACATCAATTGACATGCTGAATATAAACAATGTCCCAAGGACATACGCTGATAATCCTGACCAAATTCTTGAATACGTCAATAAATTTTTCATAAATATAAGATCAAATCTAGCAAAGCAAGCTACACAATGTAATGACGCTATACTAGTAAATGAACCCCCTGAACAAGGAAAGAAACTCGAGTTTAAGCAAATTATAGCTGATGATATCAAAAATACAATTTATTCTCTAAAATCAAATGTTTCTTCGGGGGAGGACTTAATCACAACCAATGCAATAAAATATCTCTGTAAAGAACTTATCGTACCTCTAACATACTTAGTCAACCTGTCTATAACTGAAAGCATATTCCCTACGGCTCTCAAAAAAGCTACTGTAAGGATGTAAAAATGACATAAACAATTACCGACCAATAAGCCTACTCAACACATTTTCAAAAATATTGGAGAGAATATTAAAAAAACAACTCTTATCCTACTTAGAAGACAATAAAATATTATCGGAAACACAGTATGGTTTTAGGGAGAACTTAAGTACTAGTGACGCCATAGAAAAAATTACAGATATGATCACTAAAAGTTTAGACAGTGGAGAAAAAACTTTGGCAATCTTCATAGACTTACAAAAGGCTTTAGATACAATAGACCACAAAATACTTTTTGCTAAACTTACAAAAATTGGTATGACAAATACAACACTAAACTTGCTAAAAAGCTATATGATGGAGCGTACACAGAGCGTTCAAATTAATAAGAGAAAAAGCGAACCTCTCCTAATCAACCATGGCTACCGCAAGGAAGCGTACTAGGACCAATATTATTATTTATATACATCAATGATATCTGTAACCTAGAAACAAGAGGAAAAATTATTAGTTTTGCTGATGACACAGCAATTTTATTAAACGAAAAAATCATTGGATAAATAGTTACAAAGAAGCGGAACACGGGCTTAGTCTCCTGCAAACCTGGCTTAAAAGAAACTCACTCACGCTTAATGTTAATAAAACAAAATATCTTACATTTTCTATAACAGTCAGAGGGCAGCCGTCGGAGGACTTAAATCTCAAATTACACACATGCCAAGGAATTTATCAACAAAATCAAGGATTATCATGCCTCTGTCCCATTATAGCACACTCCAAAAACATCAAATATCTTGGAATTGAAATTGATGATAATCTCAGATAGAACTCACAAATTGACGTAATTACAAAAAAACTAACCAGGTGCATATACTTCTTTAGAAACATCCGTAATATCCTCAACATAAACGATATTTAAAAAAGTATACTATGCTTTGTGTCAATCACAAATAGAATACGGTATAACTGGATGGGGGTCTGCCTTGAGCACTCACACAGAGCGACTCAATATAGCCCAAAAAGGAGTACTAAAGACAATACTGAAAGTTCCGCTTAGAACTCCGACGGAAGAAATATTTAATAACTTTCAAGTCTTCAATGTACAGAAAATTTATTCAAAAAATATTTTATTTAAACTGAAAAAAAACATATATGTATACTCCACTGCCCAACATAAATACTCAACTAGGGCAGTAAGCAATAAAATCCTGGTTACTACCAGTTTGAACACATCTTTTGGACAGAGAAATAATAAATTCCATGCTATGAAATTATACAATGCTCTACCAGATCAAATCAAAAATATAAAGGAAATGAATATATTTAAAACAAAAGTAAAAACATGGCTGAGAGACCAAAGTCATAATAAAATTACAAACATCATGAAGACGATATAAAGACAATCCATAACCAAATACAAATATTTTAAAAAAACTACAGGCCACCTCAGAACAGGAAATCCTAGTGAGGAGGTCTGTGAAAAAAACTTAATTAATCTATACTTATACTATACATTATACATACATGTACAAACCTTGCTATTGAAACTAATAATAAATAAATAAATACATATAAATTGACTTTGACATTTTTGAATTTTTGGAATTTACTCACATTTCAATATTATTCATTTAGCTAAATGCTATATTCCATACTTTCAAAATTATCCTCACGGCTAGTAGGTGTACTCAGAGACGCCACGGTGTGATGTGTGAGAGAGATGCAAAATTATCCTCACGGCTAGTAGGTGTACTCAGAGACGCCACGGTGTGATGTGTGAGAGAGATGCAAAATTATCCTCACGGCTAGTAGGTGTACTCAGAGACGCCACGGTGTGATGTGTGAGAGAGATGCAAAATTATCCTCACGGCTAGTAGGTGTACTCAGAGACGCCACGGTGTGATGTGTGAGAGAGATGCAAAATTATCCTCACGGCTAGTAGGTGTACTCAGAGACGCCACGGTGTGATGTGTGAGAGAGATGCAAAATTATCCTCACGGCTAGTAGGTGTACTCAGAGACGCCACGGTGTGATGTGTGAGAGAGATGCAAAATTATCCTCACGGCTAGTAGGTGTACTCAGAGACGCCACGGTGTGATGTGTGAGAGAGATGCAAAATTATCCTCACGGCTAGTAGGTGTACTCAGAGACGCCACGGTGTGATGTGTGAGAGAGATGCAAAATTATCCTCACGGCTAGTAGGTGTACTCAGAGACGCCACGGTGTGATGTGTGAGAGAGATGCAAAATTATCCTCACGGCTAGTAGGTGTACTCAGAGACGCCACGGTGTGATGTGTGAGAGAGATGCAAAATTATCCTCACGGCTAGTAGGTGTACTCAGAGACGCCACGGTGTGATGTGTGAGAGAGATGCAAAATAAACTTTTTCCCTACAGACCTAGGAAACAGACCTACGTTCATTGTGTATCTCACCTTGTTAAGTGTTGAAACAGCTTTGGGACTCATCCATTTTCCATCGAAAGTCCTTTCATTGTCATTCATCTCCCATTGTTCTTCTACCTCCTAAAGGCCCTACTTACGAGAAGAAACAGTAGTGAAGAAGATGAATATAGTTTCTACCTACTTGGCCAGTACAAGATGTTATTGCACAAGAATTATAAATACCCACATGGATTCAGTCGAAAATTGTCGTGATATTGTTCGCATCTATATTAAACTCTCTTGAAATTCGTATCAAAAATACTATAATAAAACATATAAAAGTAACGGTTAAGTGACCTAACCTTGTGTCACCCAACCCTGAAGGTTGCGTTCACCAGCAACATTGGATATAAGCGACAGACTTCTTAAAAGGTACGGCTTCTTCCCTTCATAAATCTCTTCCTGTGATCGATATAAAAACACAATCAATTGTCCATTCCATTCAGATTTACAGATTTACACCTTCGAGTGTCACGATATTGGTCGTGACTTTTTGATCCGGCTTCAAAGACTACAAACTGTTATTCTTTTGAAAGAACTACAGCATTATTGTGATAAGGAACGTATGTTTATTCCCTTTTTTATGCCGTCATGGTGCTGTAAACGTGGACCGTCAAGGTAATAATAAAAGCTCTCAATATGTACTCGGTCGCGGGGGCTCTGCGTTCAACAGGTTAAGTGGGCATTTAGCAATAATGGCGATTTACAAATCTTTAATTTTTAAAAAGGTTAATGAATTCAATGGACTTACTCTCGATCTAACTTCACCAAAGCAATATTGTTGAGTTTTGCGATGGAGTTGTAATCAGGATGAACAACCGTCTGGATAATTATATAGGTGTCTTCTGGTTTGCCTCGACTGACGTCACTTTCGCCTAGTCTCACATAACCTCTGCAAAGTAACGACTTGGTGGTCAGGTAGGGGAGTGGTTTTTTCAATCATGTTGGATACATGCATTGCCATGCACAGAGTTTTGGATCAGGGTAGACAAAAGGGAAAACAACGAATTCATTGAAAAAAAAAACTGAAAAAAAACTTACCACAAACAAATACAGTGTAAGTTTTTGCTATAAATGACTAAGCTGCGGGCTGTAATAATTTGTTTGGGATTTATAATAAGTCAAATCGTTCATAACAATTGTATAATTTAGATTACGCCGTTTTGTGACAAATCACCCCAAGGGCTTTTATTTCTTGCTGGAGCAATCCCGATGAGTTAAATAACTCATTTTAGGACAGGAGAAACATACAAATCATGGGTGGGAGGAAATAGTTAAAATTTTACATATGAATTTAGATATTAAAAATATAAGCTTCACATACAATATAGACGAAAAAATAAAAGACAGGTTAAGTAGAACAAACAACAATAGAAAACAATTAAAGAAAAAAAGAACAAGGTTATACAGATATGGATGATTACAACTAAATGGAAAAGAAAATAAGAGAAAAGGAACAAAACTTTGAACATGACAAGAAAAATACAAAGGTTCATTCTTAAACATACTTAAAAAATATTCTTTTAAAAGCATTACTCTGATTTTTTTACTTTGTTGGATTCCCTTGTACATATCTGGTAGCGAATTATATAGTGTAAAGGCAACATAGTTCAGAGATTTTATCCCATATTTTGTTGTGTATGTTTGAGGTATGCGGATTTTATTGCTATTTCGAGTATTGTGAGTGTGGATGTCTTGATTGTAAAGTGGCTTGATGTTAGTGTGAGTTGATTGTTGGGTAATTTGTAGGACGGCGCTTGTGATTTCATGTTTAGGAAGGACTGTGATTGGAAGAATACCGGAAACTGAATAGATGTCTCTGACATGGGTGTCCCATGGAAGTCCAAAAACATTTCTGAGAGCTCGGTTTTGAACCACCTGCAGATCAGCTATCAATTTCTTTGAGGCAAATCCCCAGATAATACAGAGATAAGAAAGGTGTGAAAATACCATGGCGTAGTACACATGTTAGAAAAGGAACGGGTAGTAATCCTTGGAGTCTATAAAGTACACCAGTTAAGGGTGTAATTTTCTCCTTTTCATGATTTATGTGGAGATCCCACGAAAGTTGGGAATCTACTAATCTGACCCAAATATTTTGTGCTCATTTTCTTTTCGAGGCAGTTATCACCAACTTTGATATTGAGGCTGATATTTTTCTTGCTGCCAAGAGTGGATAAACAAAAAAAATCATTCAATAAAATAAAATACTTTAATTTATGAACCGACCGGTTTCGCTTTACTCAAGCATCTTCAGGGTACAAATTAATATATTAATAAATCTTGTGGTTTTATATAAAAAGTTTTTTTTTCATAAGAAGCAATTACTTTGTGGTTATACATTATATTATAAAAATAAAACAAACACTTTGTATTTTACCACGAATTTATCATTTTATATATCTACCGGTTTCGCTTCGACCAAGCTTCCTAAGGCTACTTAATATTAAGTTATTATCCTGAGGAAGCTTGGTCGAAGCGAAACCGGTAGATATATAAAATAATAAATTTGTGGTTAAATACAAAGTGTTTGTTTTTTTTTTTTTATAATAAAAATGTATTTTATTTTATTAAATATGTCAAACCACAAAGTGATTTCTTTCTACAATAATAAAAAAAATCATTATTTCGTTAGTAAAGTTGTAGGTAATAACTAATAGAAATTTGCTGAAAATTTCTGAAAAGCTCTACCTATTTCGATACCAACACAAACGTCGAGAGTTATCTGTTGAATGCACATATATGTACACAGTACATGAACACATGTATACAGGGTGTTAAGGGACGTACTAGACTTACTTTAACCAGTGATTCCTGACATTATTTGGATTAAAAAATGTCAATGAAATTTTGGTCTCGTGATGGTTTGGTTTTTTGATGTTTTTTGTCTTTTTTTGTCTTTTTTTTCTACAAAAACGTAAAAAATGGTAGGTGTTGGACAGTTAAAGGCGGGGTAAGGGGTTGGTTGGATACTCGGCTGAGTAACATATGGAAGAATTTTTTTTTTGTTTGATTTTGAAGATAAAATTTAGAAAAAAGCCATATGGAGACCAAAATTTCATCTACATTTTTTACTCCAAATAATGTCAGGAATTAGTGTATGTAGTATAAAGCAAACATTTAATAATCTGACGACAGCGACATTTTGCATACTTCTGCTCTACTAGTTTCTGCTTTTGATACAATGCTTTGGTGCGGTTGGTACGGTGAAGGATGCCCTGCGATTCTTAGCTTACACGATTATTTTTGGAAGTATAAGTTGAACATTATTAATATGTGCAATGTAGGTTAGTGTGGGCCTAATTTTTTTTCTTCCGATTTCCTTATGGCGCTAGTAATAAAAAGTTGTCTAGGTACCTAAACATAAAAAAAAAATAGTTTAAAAAAAAACAAAAAATATCCTAAGGCTCCGGGGGTCCTTTGAAGTTTGAGAAAATATCGAAATATTTCAATTTTTTCAGCCCCTGCACAAAATATTCTGAAATAGTATAAAGATATTTATTTATGAGATCTTGTTAAATAAAGTCCATAGCTTCGATGTATATAACTATCATCGATTATTTTTATAGTAATATGGCACTAAAACACCTCCTCCCGCAGTCCCAAAACCCGCCTGCGCTTGAGCGGCGCGCCGTATTGGCCGTTCCTTGGTCGACCAAGGACCCCCCATTTCGTGATATTGTTGTGTAGGTAACTAAAAGTATTTTGAAAATAAGGGAAGAAGATTATTTGCCAACCATTTTGAAAGAAAGAATTACAAACATTATTAAGGCATATAAACATAAGTATATAAACTTGTTGAAGTCAGAAAAATGTGGAAGAAATACAGTTTCCTTCCAAAGAAGAGTCTCTCCATTTAAAATCACAAGCTCGAATTCCTTATGGCGCTAGTAATAAAAAGTTGTCTAGGTACCTAAAACATAAAAAAAAAATAGTTTAAAAAAAAAAACAAAAAATATCCTAAGGCTCCGGGGATCCTTTGAAGTTTGAGAAAATATTGAAATATTTCCATTTTTTCAGCCCCTGCACAAAATATTCTGAAATAGTTTAAAGATATTCATTTATGAGATCTTGTTAAATAAAGTCCATAGCTTCGATGTATATAACTATCATCGATTATTTTTATAGTAATATGGCACTAAAACACCTCCGCCCGCAGTCCCAAAACCCGCCTGCGCTTGAGCGGCACGCCGTATTGGCCGTTCCTTGGTCGACCAAGGACCCCCCATTTCGTGATATTGTTGTGTAGGTAACTGAAAGTATTTTAAAAATAAGGGAAGAAGATTATTTGGCAACCATTTTGAAAGAAAGAATTACAAACATTATTAAGGCATATAAACATAAGTATATAAACTTGTTGAAGTCAGAAAAATGTGGAAGAAATACAGTTTCCTTCCAAAGAAGAGTCTCTCCATTTAAAATCACAAGCTCCCTACTGTGTGATATTAAATATTGTAAATGTTAAGTCAATAAATGCAATTTATTAATGAAAATTATAGACAATAAATTAAAGTTTCCCTTAAAGAAAAAAACCAAAGAGGTGAGAGAAAAATGTTTATCGGCAGTGTTGGTATACCGACTACTACAAAATCAAGTCGGCTACTTAAGACTAATAACACCGCCTTTCCGACAACAAGTAATTCTCCGTCTTTTACAGTTCTCTCCAAGATCTGTGACAGGTTCAGGATATTGAATTGAGCTGGAGCAGCAATCGCTTCTGCCGTCTCAAATGATTTCAACATAATCACGTAGGACGTCTGCGTGCCAGATCTGTACTCATCAAAGCTAAGTGCAAAAACTAAGTGGATTATTTTTTGATGGTCGAAAGAACAAGACCTTAGCTAACATAAAAAGACACAAATACTATAAAAGCATAGTACTTGAAGAACACGTATCGATTATCGTGGAATCAGGATCTCATTTCTTGTAGCATTTTACGCCTAGGCCAGGCACTACCATAAACATAGTCAAACCAATAATGGAATATTTTGCTCGTCAAAACATTTCACTCTACCATTTAAAAACAATTGCGTGTGATGGCACAAATTTTAATACGGTAACAACTGGTGCTGTGATTCGAACGATAAAGAAACACTTGAATGGACCGTTACAGTTGCTGATCTGCATTTTTCATTGCAACGAGCTTCTTCTACGCCTTTCGATTATGAATTCGGATGGTACAACCACCGGACCTCGTGGTTTTTCCGGCCCCGTAGGTTTGACTTTTCATAATTGCCATAATTTACCGGCACAATCTTTTTTTCAAATCGATGTTGAGTATTCAACATCAAAATTTAAGCACCAATCAAAAATACTTGCTGGATATTTTCAAATCAGTTTTCAGCAAACGTTGTCCTCCTGAAATTGTTTTTCATGAGGGCATGCTTTCCTATGTGGTTTGGATATAAAACCGCATGGGTCGTGCAAAAAGGTGCAAGGCGTGTTTTTAGCATGATTAAATATTCGCGCTATCTTACGGACAAATTAAAAGCAATAATTAATCCGGCGATGCAGCGAAACGCTTACTTCGCTCAACCTGAAAATTTACTCTTGTCAATGATAACCGATGAATCACCTACCATCTAAGAATTTGGAATAAGGCATTTATTGAAAGCCAGAGAGTTATCCGGACTGAAAACCGAACATTTAAAGTACCCACATTGAATTTTGATGCACAATCCTACTTTGATATAATATTTTGGCAAGATACGCCGATCACGTATCCTCCCATTTTGGAAGATGTAACGGAAGAAGAATTAGAAGAACTTAACCTAACTTCAGAAGTCAGCTCCATTTTCATCAACTTTGACAGGTTCCCCTGTCTTACACAATCTGTAGAATCTGTAGAACAATCTGTAGAAGTTGTGTAAAGGTTGTGACTGAAATATCTTCGAAAGTATGTGGCAAGAAGAATAGGGAAGGCTTTATAACTACAACAATAAACTCCAGGAAAAATATGCCAAAAATCGTAAAAAACGTGAATTTCAACGGGAATAATTGATCACATTTAATTTTTCATGATAAATGTAATAATTATGATTGTAATTTTTAATGTTGTGACTGTTTTAATAGTAAATAAATTGATATCGAGAATTTTTTAATTGCAACTCTTTCATTTCCTTACTACTTGGGAACAATTCACAAAAATATATGTTTTAATCATTTTTCGAACGCTTCGGGGAACCTCGAAACGATAATATAATTTTTTTATTTTTATTTTTTATTAACACCAAAGACCCAAGACAACTTTTTATCACTAGCGCTCAAGGAAATAAGATATTTTTTTTCGCCATACAGTTGCGGCCCACACTAATGTAGGTATGGCTTTTATGGGGTTTCGCCGGCCGCAGGCGGAACGACCCGAACGTTTGTGAAACACTCAAAAGTGAGCTCCTTACTCCCGTAAGACATCACAAAAGGTGTTAAGGTGTTAAGCAAGGTTGCGTAATGTCACCGTGGTTTTTTTTTAATTATATTTTATTTTTAATAATATGTTTTACATGGTACAATGATAATTTTGCACCTTAGGTTTTTTTACTACTCTTCCATTGAAAGCATTTGCTGGTGTATGGAAGGAGAGTGTACATAATTGCCGTTATTAGTTAGTACTTAAATAATTCATTATATATTCAGTATATATATATATATATATATATATATATCGAAGCAATAGAAATTTATAAACATAAAAATAATATGAATACTAGAAATGACTCAATCAGAATTCCCAACACCTGGAAAGTCTTAATCGATGAAAATACCCCAAAAACGGCATTTCCAAAATTACTAGTAGTGTCTCCAATTAGCTTTACCAATCAGGTATCTACTGTCAGCCCCGCCCCCCACCCCCTCCACCATCAATCACCTGCAACCCGGGTACTTCGTTCTAGACATAAGAAGTGACTTGCACTCACTTAAGTTTTAGCTTTTGGACCGAACAGACATGCGAAAGCTATCAGTTTGAGACAAAAACTCAAGACATAAGGCCTCTGAAGATGGACAGTGTGATCTGTCCGAAACGTCAGGAGTTAAAAAGTCCTTTTAAGGACTACGTTACGCGGGTAAACCGAGAAAATTGTTCTACATATATATATATATATATGTGCTGTAGTATTTATTTTGAAAACAGTGGGTATTTAAAAAAAGAATGTTAAAGAAATCTAAGGATATTTGTAAGATTAATTGATAGTAGTTTTTTTCTTAAGAATATTTTAAAAATGTTTCTTGGCAGAGAGCAGTATTAGGTTTTATCATTAATGCTTCTGATTTCTTCTGGTAGACGATTGCAAAAAGTTCTTCCCTGGTAATTGTAATGATGTTGTGCAAAAGACGTATTTAGTTTTGGGCATAGAAAAACATGTTTAAGTCGAGTTCTGTTTTCATTTAAAAATTGATATTTATGTTTTTCTTTTATAATTTGAATTAATGAATTTTTAATATATAAATCTTTAAATGTAGGTACTTGAAATTCTTCAAATAGGCAGGCGTTCTGTTGGGTAGTCCAAGGTTTTTTTAAATATAATTTTAATAATTGTTCTTTGTCAATTTCTATTGGAAGAAGGTTACTTTTATACGCGGATCCCCAATTATAATAGCGTATTGTAAGGTGGACTGAACTAAGGTATAGTAGATTAAATATAGATTTTAGATAAATTTCTAATTCTTAAAAATATATAGGTATATTAATTTTCTAATTTTGTTTACTACTTGACATATTTATATATTTATATATTATTTATATATATATATATATTTCGGATTTTTATCGATAATTACTCCAAGATATTTAATTTTATTTGTTGTTTTTAATATTGTACAGTTTGATTTGCAATAATTTTGACTGTGAATTTTAGTATTATTATGTATGACAATGTTAATATTTTTAGGAGCATCGTTTGGATGGATTGCAAATGGAATTACAAATGTCTTTTCACTATTGTGAAAGTGATAGTAAATTAGTGTCGAAAAAATTCTTAAGCGTGTGATGTCTTCTACGGCCTTTAATTCTACATTTTCCCAAGTCTTTTCAATACTATTAATACTGTATTCCCAAGTCTTTTCAATATTATTAATACTGTATCGTCGGCATATGATGTAATTTGACCATGTTAAGGTTGAAAAAAAAATTGTTTATATATATTGGAAATAGGATTGGTCCAAGCACTTTACCTTGGGGATTCCAAAGCTTCAAATCTCTTGTTCACTATTAATACAATTGATTTTTATGAGGGCGGTTTTTTAAGTAATCGGTGATCCATTGAATCGCGTTGTCTTTTATGCCAATATTATTTAATTTTTTTAATAGCATCTCATGGGATATGCTATCGAATGCCTTTCTGAGGTCAATAAATATACCCGCACATTTTTTTACCTTTATCTAATGATTCGTAAACGTATGAAGTTACGTTAGCAATAGCATCTTGTGTGCAGAGTGATTTTATTACTATTTTCGTTTTTTTTACTATTTTTTAAAGGTCTTCCCTATATTAGAAATAAAATAGATTGGGCGATAATTCGTTACTTGGTGTGGATCTCCAGATTTGAAAATAGGTGAGATTATTGTGTTTTTGTAGTTCATTGAAAATATTCCTTTTGTTAAACTTATGTTTATTAAATGAGTTATGGGTTTTATTAAGTAAGGTTTCATAGATTTTAACATGTGTGCCGTAATAGAATACAAAAATGGGAGACGAACCTCCTTTCATATTTTCTATTATTTTTAAGATTTCACATTCTGTTATTGTTCCAAATGTTGAAAGTATATTACGTTTCTGTAAATTTTTATTTTTACGGTTTTCCGGGTTATAAGGCTTACGAATATTTTTCGCAAGATTTTTTCCAACATCTGCAAAGAAGGAATTAAATATGTTTGCACATTGTTTAGGCTGTACATATATTGGCATCTATAATTTTTTTTATCATGCTCAATGTACTTAATGTTTTGTGTTTTTTTTCTCTTGTCTATGGCCAAATCCACAGTTTTCCACATTTTTTTATGGTTATTTTCTGAAGATAATATTTTATTTAAAAAAAAATCTTCTTTCCTTTTTTAAATATGAGATATTAATTTATTTTTATATTTTTTTACAGAAAATATATGCTTTTTCATCATGGGGATTTTTTAAAGTTATTCTGTAAAGTTTTTCTTTGTTTCTGGTAGATATTATAAGTTCTTTGGTAATCCAAGGCTTTAAGCATCATAATTCTGATTTAATGTGTGTTATTATTTCAGTTTTCGAATTTTTAATGTGTTGTGATAGGTTGGTCTATTTCATTAATTTTACGGTTGAAGGAGTTTATTTCTTTCTTCTTGTTAGCTGAGTGGCAGTTAGCGCATTTGGATGGCAGTTCCAGGGACTTACACTCGGATATGGAATGATCTTCTGAACAGTGCTTGCATGTTGGTTTATTTATTGTATTGAAGCATTTTTGTGCTGTGTGTCCAAATCTTTGACAGTGGAAACATTAGGTAAGATGATTACAATCGTCTACATAGAATCTCACGAATCCTGATTTTTTTTATTTATTTATAAGATGTAGTCTCATTTCGGGATTTGTTTGGAGAATTAAGTTTTTGCTGATAGTTTTTTTTTGTTTGGAATGATGGTTTTAACTTGTAATATTTTTTTGTCTTGGTATTTTTCATGCATCATTTTGATGTCGTTGTTTTTTTCAATGATGCCTTCTAAGAATTCTTTTTTGGTATAGTCTTTGCCAAGACCTTTAGATATTACGCATGGATCCGTTTTCAAAAGTACCTCCGCTGTTATGGTTTTGTCGACTTCCTTTATCTTATATTTTAATTTTTTTGCCTCTTCTTTTTCTGGGCATGGTAATATAAAGTTTTTTTTTTTTAATTTCGCATACTCAATTTCCCAACTGCGATATTTAATTTTTTTGTATTTTCTCTTTTATTTTTGCTGTGTCTTCTTCTTTTAAGATTTTTACTATTATAGGAAATCGGTTTTATTGTGTTTGTGGTGTTAATTTTTTTACTGCCGAAGAGTATAAAAATGAGTTTTTTTGTGTTTGGTTTCTTTCCTTGAATTTCACATTTTTCTTGTAATTCAGCTAATTCTATTGCCATGTGGGATATCGAATCCATGATGTTATTTATTTCTTTCATCATTTTTGATTTGGTTTCTTTGGTAAGTTTATTTTCTTCTATGATCGTATGTAAGTCACATATGTTTTTTTTCATCTTTGTGATGAAGGCATGTGGATCCACCACTTCCTCCATTCTCACTGGTTATTTTATTATTTATTTTCGGTTAATTTATATATTTTTAAAAATTTGTATTGGTTTAAAGGTGTTATTTTATTTGGTCGCCGCTTACTCGTGTCCAACACCATTAGTTTAGGCGACACTGATTATTTAATCTACGGTAACCTATGCTTATTTAATTTATTCAAATCATTTAATTTATTATTTATTTATTTAATTATTTAATTTACTTAACCTATTTGTTTAATCTATAATTATTTAATCTATTTAGGTGACACTGGTTATGTAATATATACATGGATAATTGGATGCGAGAAATGAAAAAGATGGGATTGGGCGCAAAATTGAGTAATCTGAAAGTATGTTGCCTGTTGTATGGTGCTGATGTGCTGCTGATTTCTAACAATATCAGTGTGATCAACAACAAACTGCTCACATACCTCGAGAAGAACAAAATTATTAACGACCGTCAATACGGATTCCGGCGGAACCGCTCGTGCGGTGATCTTCTCGCGTATGTGACGCATGTTTGGGGTCGGTGCCTGGAACGTTTCGGTGAGACCCAAACGGTTGCACAGGATATTTCCAAGGCCTTTGACCGGGTTTGGCACCGAGGGCTTATCAACAAACTGTCTTCTTACGGACTTCCCGCATCCTTGTGGGCGTGGATTGCCGACTTTTTGAGGGAGATGTCGATTCAGGCGGTTGCTGACGGTTTCACCTCTTCCTCGCATTCGATAAATGCTGGCGTCCCACAGGGATCGGTACTGTCACCGACTTTGTTTCTGTTGCACATCAATGACCTCTTGTCATGTGCACCGATTCATTGTTACGCGGATTACAGTACAGTCCATGATAGCTTCTTGTTTGACAAGCCCCTAAAGGGCATACAAACTCCAATAGCTCGGAGGGCTTTGAAGCAAAGAATGGACGGTTACCTTGAGAGTGTTTTCTCTTGGGGTAAGAATAATCTCGACGAATTTAATGTTTCAAAGACCCAATCATGTTTGATAACGTCTAAAAGGGATCGAAATGAAAATCTAGTCTCCTTCAACGGAAGCAATCTTCCGAACAGGCCCTCCATCGATATGCTTGGTGTAACTCTAAGTGACCAGCTCAGGTACGGGGGCTCCATCGAATCCAGAGTTAAATTAGCCTTTCAGAAACTGGGCGTACTATACAGGGCCCGCAGATACTTTAATAGTACACAAGTGCTAACCCTGTACAAATCGCAAGTGCGCCCCACGGTTGATGGCAGCCACCTCTGGTCTGGAGCTCCAAAATACCTAAAAAAAACCCTTGACTCTGTGCAGAAACGGGCCGTCCGTTTGATAGATTCTACCATCTAAACAGACGGACTGCAATGTTTAGAGCACAGGCGTCAGGTGGGAATGCTGTCCTTGTTCTACCGGTATTACAATGGAAGATGCTCCGAGGAACTAGCGTCATTGATACCCTCGGCACCGGTGCATAGTCTGGAAACACGCCAAACACGCGCCCAACATTTTGTACACGGTTGACATTAGTCACATGAGAACGGGTCGTTTCTATGACTCATTCTTGAGTTCAACGGCTCGGCTGTGGAACGATTTGCCGGCCTCTGTGTTTCCTCCCTCCTACAACATGGGTTTCTTCAAGACCCGTGTTCACTCCTTCCTTTCATCAAAAAGACCCTCCACACAGCATCTTCAAAGATGACATAGGCCCTGAGGGAAGTTATTTTCCTCAGGGCCTCCTGTGTGGAGTTAATGTTAAAAAAAAATATATATATGGAAAATCTACTCTACAGTGTCTCGCTTCTAGGATGAACAAAGTTTGTATGAAGAATGAGTTAATATGATGACTGTAAGTAAGTCTAAATTCATGGTATTTGAAAGAGAGAATACGAAAACAATATGCAATATAGTTGTAAATGATGAATACTTAGAGCAGGTGGATGAGTTTATGTACTTGGGAAGTATGTTTGCGAGAGATGGGAAGGCTGAAAGCGATATTGAAAGAAAGTTGAATGCAGGTTACTCCATTAATAGAGGACTGAACGTTGTTTGCGCCAATAAAAAGCTATCCAAAGAAGCGAAGCTAGCTGTCCATAATGGAGTGCTGGTACCTACCCTGATGATGATGTATGGCAGTGAGGCTTGGAACTGACAGAGAAAGGTTGAAAGTAGACTGAATGCTGTAGATATGAGATCCCTGAGGCGTATGTGTGATAAAACCATGTCCGATCGTGTGAGAAACGCGGAGACCGCAAAGAATGCAAGGCTGATGTAAGTGTGATGAGTAAAATTAAGAAAGGGACGCTCAGATCATTTGGACATGTAGAGCAAATGAACGAGGAAAGGCGTGTATGCCGGTAGAAGAATTTGGTGGAAGATTCGGCGAATGGTAGAAGAAGTCGGGGCGCCCGAGGAAGACATGGCACGGCCAAGTGAATCAGATACTTGAGTCAGGCCATGTCAAGAGTCAGAATAACAAAAGAGCATGTATGAATGAGGCAAGGAGTGTGTGCCAAGATAGAGTCGTTTGGCGGTCCATCCTCTCTGCCTACCCCTGCGGGGAAATGGCGTGATGGTTAGTTAGTTAGTTAAATATTAAAAACTTACTTTTCAAAATACGGCTTGAAGCAGTGTGCCACAGTGAGAACCCAGCTTTCACTGACCAAACTTCCTCCGCAATACCACAAGATCGGATCATACTGACCTGAATTAAAACCAATATGAGCCTGAAAGGAAAACACGTATGAGTAATTAATTTTTAATAAATTAAAATCAGCCGTCTTTTGAGTAGGAAACAAAGTATGCAATTTTTAATATATATTTTTAGATTTAAACATTTTCAATAAATACAAGGTAAGTTTATACATAATAAAATAGTGTTTCCAATTATAAATAAAAGATATTACCTATTACTTCAACAATTATACCAGTTTTGGACAACATTGCTACACTTACACTAATATGGTTCAATCAACTAGCGAGACGGCTGAGGTTATTAGAACTTGATCATAATAAATTTAAAAATAAAATATACTATTCTATCATAAATAATTTAGCTAACTAGAATCAATTGACATCTTATTTTTCTTATTCTATTACTTTTTAGTGAATCTAGTACTTTTCATTTTTATTTTAAATAATTTGTTTTGAATAATTAACTTTGTTTTATTACATATCTACAAAAATTTCTTTTAACTTTGTACAATTTTTTTTTCTTCACACTGAATATTAAGTTATAATTTTTAGTTATTTATTAATTTTTATTTTTTCCCCTTTACACACGAGTTTTTAACTCTCGTAAAGGTAAATATGTCTAATTTATAATTTGAAATATATATTATCATGTTAATTTAAGTATCTTTATGGTTATCCTACTTTCAACTAATATTATAAAGGCGAAAGTTTGTATGGATGTATAGATGTCTGGATGTATGTTTGTTACTCTTTCACGAAAAAACTACTGAATGGATTTTAAAAATTCTTTCACTAATAGAAAGCTACATTATTTGCGAGATCTATAGGCTATATATATTGGTAAGTCCTAGCGTTATGAATAATCTCTGGCGTTATGAAATTATTTATCATACGTTGTCTGTCTCTTAAAAAATCGATTTATTGTAAACGTCAGAAAAAAAAAACAAACCAATTGTCGCCTTGGAAACGATGTTTTTTTTAAATTAGGCAATTCACCCTAAAAAGAGTGCTTTGTTGGCGTCGTACTTAATAACTATCTCTAAAAATGAATCACCGGAATGTATGTATGCGCATAAACCCGAACGACTGCGTCAAATTGGATAATTCTTTTTTTTTTTGTTAGTTATTTTGTATTTATTTTTATTTTTTATTTTAGTTTATTTAGGAAACACACAGTTATACATATTTTAATAAGAAAGTAACATATTACATGATTGCATTAACCAGCGAAGTTTCCGCTACAATTTATAATATATATATATGTACAGTGTTTTAATCCATGTTTTCATATATATATATATATAAATATATATAAAAAACATTAAAGAAAACAAGTGGTAGAAAAAATATAAATATATATATACAACAGAAATGAAAGAAAAAAACACACACACAAATTAAAGCATATGGGATATATAAATCATCCAAATATAATTATAATAATAATAAGAAGGAAAACCAACAAAATGAGAATGAAAAAAAAAAATAACATGCAGCAGGGGTGGACAGTTCGTAATTAACAATTTGTTTTAATTTTTTTTTTTTTTTCTATTATGGATTTAATAAATTGGTCTGAGGACAAATGGAAAATATCAGCGTCGTAAAAGATATCGGAGAAATGAATGTTGTGTGTAATTTGTTTTTGTGTGTGGGATGTGGAATAGTTGGTTTGATCTTGTGTTTCTTATTGGACAGTGGAAATTAATGTGTTCTAGAAGATAGTTGTTGTCAACAACGTTGTTAATGATTTTGAATAAAAATTTTTGGTCGGATATATTTCTTCTATCTTCTAAAGTTGATAAATTATGGAATGTTAATGAGTCTTTTAGGTTTTCTGAAGTTCGAAAGGATTTAAAGTCAAGGTGTTTCAATAACTTTTTTTGAATTCTTTCTAACCTTTCAATATTTACTTTGTATTGGGAATTCCATATGACTGATCCGAATTCTAATATTGAGCGAACAAAAGAGACGTATAGTATTTTGATTACGTGTGGTGACCTAAATGGTTTGGTCACTCTTATGATGAATCCTATAAGTTTGTACGCCCTGTCACAGATGGAATTTATATGTGTTCGGAAGGACATTCCAGAGTCCATTATTATTCCTAAGTCCCTCACTTCACAACATCTTTTTATCTCTACGTCATTGATTTTGTACGGGAATATTAGGGGGTTTATGCTTTTGGTGAATGATATTGTGTTACATTTTTCCAGATTAAGGAACAGTTGGTTGTTAGCACAATATATTCCAAGCCTATTGATATCATCTTGCAATTCTAGGCTGTCATTAATATTAGTGAATTTTTTGTAAATCTTAGTGTCATCAGCAAAAATTTGGAATTTTGAATTTTTAAAGCATTTACCTATATCATTGATATATAAAATAAACAAGAGAGGTCCGAGAGGAGAAACTCTTATGATTTGATCCATCTGAGAAGGTCACCATTAATCCCGATTTTTAACAGTTTCTTCAGAAGCAGGTCAATGTTAATTTTATCAACGGCTTTTGAAAAATCCGTAAGAATAGAGTCTACTTGATTTTTACCACCTATAGAACTTAAAATAAAATCTGTGTATTCCAGAAGGTTTGTCTCGACCGACCGTTTTCTTAAAAAGCCGTGTTGATTTTTAGATATGATTGTTTGTACCGCCGGAAAAAGTTGATCAAGAACTATGTTTTCCATGATTTTGCTGACAATTGGGAGTTTGGAGATGGGCCTGTAGTTGGTAATGTTATTTTTGTCCCCGCTTTTGTGGATTGGTGTAATGAGTGCTTGTTTCCAGACGTTGGGGAAGTTGCCTTCTTTAAATGACATTTTGAATAGCAAGGAGAGAGGATAAGCCAATTGGTCCCGGCTTTTTACATAAAATATGGATGGAATTAAATCAGATCCCGCACTTTTATTCGGATCAAGTTTTTTTAAATAATTAAGTACACATGATTGATTGAAGTTAATATTGTGTATATGTAGATTAGAGTTGTCGTCATCATTCTCACAGTTTATAAGATTGAGGCGAGGGTTGGAATTTTCTACAAAAACTGATCTAAAATAATCACTAAAATGGTCGCATATGGATTGTCCATCATTGCAGGAAATATCTCCAAGATACATTTGCTTTGGTAAATCGGAAGAGGATTTCTTTGATTTAACAAATGACCAGAACTGTTTGCTGTACTTTTTTATTGAATCTTCCGCCGTCATAATGAAGTTTTCATAACATTCTAACGCGATCTTCTTTTGACGATTTCTCAGTATTGAAAATGATTGGTAGTCAAAAATACAGGTTCTTGATTTTTTTCCATTTCTTGTGATATTTTAATTTCTCTTTTACAATTTTAATAAGTGGTAAAGTGTACCAGGGGGGAAACCTTTCTAAATTACCGTTAATTTTTTTTTCGGGGATATATTTGCGAATAATGTCATTTATGATATTGTAAAAATCTAATACGGCTTTTTCGGTATCCTTACCTTGAAATTCGAGTTTCCAATTTATTTTGGATAATTCATCAGTGATTTGACCGTAATCACCTCGGTGAAACATTTTAACTGTCCTAGATGAGCTGGAGAGAGACGGTACAGTAACAGGTGATAACTCTATGTCTAATGCTCTGTGATGTGAATCTTCAGGCGTCAGAGGTTCGGTACAATGGGTTATACTACATTTTGAAATATTTGTCATGATTAAATCAAGAATTCGTTTGTTTGTATTGGTTATAGAATTGAATTGGTGTAGTTGGGTGAATGAAAGGAAGTCTACCAAGGCACAGCTAGCAGTGTCTTCTGGAAAATTTGGTTCTAATTGGTTTTGCCCTTCGGTTAACTTCCAGTTTAGTTTGGATATATTGTAGTCTCCAGCTAATAAAAACAATCCTTCCGGGTGATTTGCGTGCAGGTCTGATGTGGTGTTGAAGTGATGAGTTAGGTTGTGGATGTAGTTGGTGTTTTGTGGATGATATGTGCAGCAGATATATAAATTTTTGAGTTTATTATTGTTGCCTAGTATTGGCACCGATATCCAGATGTCCTCAGTACACGTAGACCAGGGTAATCTCTGAGCCTTCAGAGATTTGCATGTTGCAATTAGTACCCACCCCCTCCCTGCTGCTGTTTGTATAAAACTACCGTTGAGTTCTGGCATTATGAAATTGGTAAGGGGGTTGATGGCGGGAGTGGTGTCGGGAGATAGACCGTGGAGGGGTAGGAGAGGGGGGAGAGGGAAGGTGGAGGAGGCGGAGTGTGGTGGGAGAGGGGGGAAGGAAGGCAGTGGAAGGGGGAAGGGTGGTGGAAGGTGGGGGGAGGTGGAGTGGGGAGGTGTCTGGGGTGGGGGAGGGGTGGGTGGAGAAGGAGGAGAGAGAGGGGTTGATGTAAGAGTGGAGTGGGGTGAGGGAAGGTGGAGGGGAGAGGAGTGGGGGGAGGGGGTTGATGGGGGGAGTGGAGTGGGGAGAGGCAAGTTGGAGGACGCGGATTGAGAATCCCCTAACACCTTGCGAGCGAAGCCGATGAAAAAGCTAGTAATAAATAAATTTAAAAAAAAAGTCATTTTGTTCGTCTATCTGGACTGATTTTTTCCTTAAAACTGAAGTGAACAGAACTGTAAGCACGGGGTTCTTTAAATTAAGGCAAATTAAAGCAGTAAGGAGAAACTTGCCAACAGAGGCGACTAAATTAACTCATTTCACGTCCAGATGGGGAATATTTGCAAGTCTCCCAAAATATTAAATCAACAAATTACAATCCGATACAAGGCTTATCGCCGACCGCGGCGTATCTACATATTTCCATATTTCAGAGCATCTCTAAAATCCTGGGCCAAATGTCCTGAAAGAATCCAGTTTAAGTTTAAGCTCTGCTGGATGGTATTTAAGTGCCTTAATTGAATGGCTCCGGTTTACTTATCGAAAATATGTATTTCAGAAAATTTCAACTCTCGACAGTCAGCAGATCATTAGATCAGTAGCATTACCAGCTATCGGAAGGTTAAAGCAACCAAAGTGCACACCAGATACTAAGTTCGGTGAGCGCGGTTTCGGAGTGTCAGGACCTAAAGCCTGAATGGACTGCCAGATCACAGACAGCATAAATTTAGAGTTAAACTTAAAACTTACCTTTTCAGACAGACTTATTCATAAAGTAAAAAACCTTTCATCTTCACTGTTACTACCCGCGACTTTGTAAATAACCGATTTTGTAAAAATGCAAAAAAATTTTTTATTTGTAAGCTTTTGTAAAGGCAAACCTACTTTTAAAACAAAAACAATCTTTACAATATTATGATAAAAACCGAACTCTAGAATTTGCAGTATATTTTTTACAAGTTTTATTAGTATTGTGATATATACATCAAGTGTTACAATGAAAATAATACTGTAAATGTTGTCGCTAGTAGATAGTATATGCGTGTGTGGTATAATTGTGTAATGTAAGAATATTGGGCAATAAAAATATGAAATAGCACATTTTAAGGTTTTTATGATAGAACCGGAGGAATCTAATAAGGAATATAAGAATGTATATTGAGTACACTTATAATTGTTATTGCTATGACTCGTATAAAAAACTGTTAGAAAAATATTGATAGTTAGATTATATACTTGCATCACAAAATATATTAGAAGACTTCAGATGGGAATAAGGATGGTGGTAATTGTGTATGTTTCAAAATGATTTTTATCTGTAAGATAAGATATTTAATACATATATTATTTGTGTTTATGATTGTACTAAGAGAGCAATTATTGGAGAAGTTAATATATTGATGGAAATATTTAAAGTAAGTATAGTTCAGTTTCATCTCGTTCAAGTTACTAAAAAAATTAAATTTAAATCAATAATTATTACTACACAAATAAGATGGATGATAATGTGTATAATGTTCATTCGATATAGATTTGCTGTAAGTATAGGATTACATAATACATTCTCACTGATTGTGTTAAAAACAGATAAGCTTGGTAAATGAAAGAAGAATACATAATGTCTCGTGTAAAATATCATGGTGGTGATGTGACTAATAATACAATAACTAAAAAAAATCGATCTAAATAATAATAATAAGAAGAAGGATAGTACATTATTTTGAGTATGTGTTATCTTGTTGAAATTCGTGGTATGAATAATGAAAAAACCAGGGGAAAATATACATAAATAAAATGTATAAAAAAATAATATAAGTACATAAAAGTACACCGACATTGTTCGTCGTCACAAACCTGCCACCAAAAACGTACGGACCCCGTCGGTTGGTCAGTTCCGACGTTGTTCTTCGGACAGTAACACTTGCATGGAGACTCAGTGCTAGCCCACTAAAATATGATTAAATTGTTGCTCTGTTGTTAGTACGACAGTGAAAACAAACTATGCCTGAATATATATATTTTTACATTATCCGCACAGTGGCCATGAAGAAAATAATTTCCCTCAGGGCCTATGTCAGCTGGGTTGCTGGGTGGAGGGAATAATAAATAGACTTTTAAAATGTTTAACCGGTAAAATGTTTCCAATAAATTGACAACTCATGTAAAAATTAGTAGTGTAATGGTCCGACACTCCTGGATTTTGACACCAATTGTGATGAACCCTACCTAATTGATTTATTTTTCTAAGCTTATACCTCGTAGTTCAAATCTCGTAGCTACGTTCATAACTCTACCCTTATGTCCTACTGATCACACTACTAGGTATGACGGCCTGACTTAACCCTCCTTCCGGTTTGTTTCTACCTCAGGCTCGTAATTTTCAAACCCCTATACTTTTATAATCTAGCTAAACCTACCCTATTTTCTCAAATCCCTGCGATTTTCTCACAGTAATCAAGATTTAAGATTTTTGTTCACATTATTTCTATATTCTTCGTTGTGTACTTTTTGTTTTAGAATTTACATCTGTTTGCATACTTAATATGCACACATATGTAGAGAAGATAATGTATTACGTGTGGTAACCCCTAGATTATTTTAGAGAAAGTGTGAGAATTTTCCGATCTATTTAGTTATTATTATTTTAGTATATTTAACCGAGTTTGATAAACTAGCCCCGCCTTAAACTTCGTGTCTATTTGATTTCCGTAGGAATTTAGTTTGTTTATTTAATTCTTCCTATCACCGCTGATATAGATGACATAAAACAACATTTAATAAATTAAACATTTCAAGAAGGAAACTTTGCCTTACCGGTGTAGGATGTTCGTACTCGAGGGTCCGGTTTTCTCAATTGAAGTCCTTGTCTGCAACTTCCCCTAACATAATGTTTTGTATTCATGGGTAGTATTCGCGAAATTATTTGAATAATAGGAACGGATGGATATGGGGAGGGGGAAAAATGGTTGCTGAAAAGTCGGCTCCTCCGCTATCCAAGTGAAGACCGATGAACAACAATTACAAACCGGATTCTTCCAAGTACGCTTGCTAGACTTATCTTTAGGTCCGAGTTTTACTCTCTTCAATGAGCGTCTTTTGTTACGAAAGGGGCCCTTCACGCCAGATGGGAGAATACCAAGTCTTCATGCCGTTTTTCTGTCTTACTCCGACTTCCGTCTCCTCCGGATTGAATTTAAATCTACTGAGTCTAGAAGGGGTATTTCATGTCTACCCTTATCGTGTCTCTATCCGTCGAATGTGGCGTAAGCTTGTGACAGGCAGATTCATCCTCCCACGTGACCGACCTAGCGTTACACTCCACCTCTGACTAGCTGACATAAAACGCACCTCATGAGCCTCATGTTTGCTTTCAGGTTCGACAAGGACTTACGGTATGCAAATAACCTGTAGTTTTAATGCCGCGTCAGCGTACTGTCCGCATACGTCCTTCCTCTTCCCCGCATGCCCCATCTCGACAATACCGCCACAAGATCAAAGCTCTCCGTCCAGAAAGGTTGACACTTACATTTTTGGTTAGCTCATAATCACATACAGCAGCCTTGAAGTTTTAAATGCATGAGCAAATTCAGGATTGTATGGTTATTTGAACACAAGTGTTTTTTAAATGAGGTCACTAGCTCCTCGTGTGTTAGGTATTTAGGATTATGGGTATTTATGGGTTCTTGGATACCTACTTCCTACAAGAAATTTAAAGAATGAGATAAATAATGTTGTATCTTTCTAAGTTGACATTGAATCAATGATCTCCTGAATAATTGTAATGAGCTCTCTTTGAGTTTGAAGCTAGTCGCAGTACTTTACTTTGTGAAATTTTGCATGCTGAAACAATGCTACATATTGTCGATCGCTCTAGTATAATCAAGTTGTTTAGAATTAAGTGAATTTAACGTCGATGTTGCTATCACATATTGAATGCAGATTTCGTCGTAAGCTGTAATTGATAAACTTGTCCCTTGACATTAATGCTTTGTTTTGTTTATTTGTTAATGGAATCTGGGTGACTGTGTCGATGGGTGACATTGAACTCCAATCGAAATGTTAGATACACAATCGAAGGTCATATAAACACACCTTAATCATGCTAGTGAAAGGAAGCAGATAGGTATTTGTTTTACAAGTACGCTAAGATACCAAAATTGATTTAGGGATGCGTTTCTATCTAATTATGTGTTAAGTATTTGTTTTACAACATTACACTCCGTATGGGTGAAGTAAATATGTATATGCGAATAAATTGGTTAGTTATTTATTTACCCTTACTTGGTATCATGTTCATCAGTGTCAGGTTATCCGTAGGAACCTGGAAAAGCTTAAAGATTGTAAAGACTCACCAAAGTTCTAATGCTTAATTTCAGTTCCACCGGGTAATTATCATCGGCATGAAATTTATTAGAACATCCAGACTACCTGTGTAACTTATCGCACTCTTATTTCGACTCCCACTTAGCTTTTAACAATTTTAACCTTACAGGATCCGGGATCTATCTCCTTCCTTTCCCCTTTGAATTAATCTCTGATGTATAAAATCCTCACGTTTTCCTTTTATATCTGCCGTTATTTTAGAAGAAGAAACGATTCTATCTAATTAACCCCGACGATCCGTACCCCCCCCCCCCCTTTTCTTCCATATTTGATTTCAATCTAAAGAGGAGAATCGATTCCAAATAAGCGTTCACTCGAATATTATTTTATTATTTGATATATAATTACACTTATTTACTCTTTAATGAATAAGTTTATTAATTCGAAATTTTCTTTAAATTTGAATTATTCCACTTTATAACAATATTTAAGTTTTTTTTTTTTTTTTCAATTTAAATTATAATTCTTTTATAACAACTAAAGATTTTCTTAAAATTTGAATTATTCCACTTTATAACAATATTTAAGTTTTATTTATTTTTTCCAATTTAAATTATAATTCTTTTATAACAACTAAAGATTTTCTTTAAATTTGAATTATTCCACTTAAGAACAAAGTTAAAGTTTTATTTATATTTTTCTCTTAAATTATAATTCTTTTATAACAAACTAAATATTATTCGTCACTCAAATTACAACAAAACTGAAAAAAACACTTTACTTTATTTTATAACACTTTCGTTTAACAACAAATTAATAATTTGGGTTATTTATTCGATCTTCGGGATCTTTCCAGATTTCGGATCAATTATTATTATCACTTTGTCATCTAACGATAATTAATATCTCGTAATAAAATTTCCAGCTTTCAGCTTAAACGTTAATTTTTATTTAACAAAACTTAGTAGCCTGTAATTTTTCTTTATTTAACTTCGGACTAAATTACTTTATTTTCCTTCATAGAACAGATTTAAATCAATTCAAACACACTCTATTAAACTCTTTCCGCATTGAATTTGTAATTAATTAATTTTTTATTAGATTTTATTGAATCTGAAATTATTGCAAACACTGATTTTTAGATTTATTATAAGATCATAACTCTCCATTAAATTGCACGACTAACCCTATCCATCACTTCACTGACTCTATTTTACCACTGAATTTTGTTAATTATAAAACTGACTCTATTTTTCCACTGTATTTTTAAAGTATAAAACTGATTCTAGACTCTATTAATAAATTACCAGGGTAATTCTAACAACACAACAAAAGGGCGTTAATAAATAAATAAATAAATAAAACACGCGCGACGTATTAAGCAACCTTGCCAGTTGTCGAAGGACTTCCTGAATGCCCCAAAACATGCCGTTTTATACCCAACATAGCTCCAAAAGGGCATAATCGTATTTTCCTTGACAAGAAAATATAATCTTTAATAGCTCGAAACTTTTCGAAATTTCCATCTCGTTATGCCTTATTCATACATAAGACTTTTCGATTTTTTCACTCTTCTAGCCCGGGTTACGTCCTACAATTTCATCTCGCTTCTATAAGGTTTATAGTCCCGGACTTAGCAAGCTGCCGTCCAGTTTGCCTATTTTTCACATGTCTCTTCAAAATATATTTTATAAACATGGTTTTAATCTTGTTTTTTTTTTCTAAGTTTGAAATATGCCCATACGTGATTTGCTAAACCTATTTTTTAAATTGACATAAATATTCGCGAAATGTAGATTCTTCATTCTTCTAGTTTTAAACGCAAATTTGCTGTTCTCGGAAATTCTTTCTTTTCCCCTAGTCTACCTAAGCAATTATGTCTCAGAACCTTATTCTCACTATTTATCTAGCATATTTAACTTTTCCTTTTTTCCACCTGAATTTCCTTCAAGTAACGGTGTTTTAGCAACTATTCTTAATGATTTTCCCTTCGTTGTTCATAAGGAACCATATTCTGGTTCCGTATCTACTCTACTTATAACGTTTTGATTTTTTCCCATTGCCCTACCTGAGTTTTCCGGTTATGTCGGTTTTACGTTCTCTCCCTCTTCCTAACTCATGATCCATTATTGAAATTTGACGTTTGCCTTTTATGTAGTATTTCCATCCCCAGGCAAAAACCTTTTTCTCTTTTTTGATATATTATTTATGGTGTTTTTTCTGCCCAATACCCATTTTCACAATGGAATATCTGTCAGGTTAACTACTTCGGTCAAATTCCGCCCCATAATCCGTCTCATCTCACAAAATGTCAAATGACTCATACGCTTTGACATATGTTTACTTTATAATTTCTATATACCTGGTCGTAATTTTAATTTTATCTGAGAGTCATTAAATTTTATGGCTTTTTCTTAATGTAAACACTACGTAAGATCTGTGATAATTTTAATGGTCCTTTTAACGGCTAATTGCGCTTATCTAAATAAATCTCATGTTCGAATATTCATTGTTTATGAAAACAAAATACATGTGGGATCGACAACCATTTCCCGCGTCCACTTCGTTAGTAACCAAGCTCAATTATGTGATCCAATCAACGGCACAAATGACGTAAAACGATTCTTTCTGTTGAATAAAATCATCCGTAATTTGTCCGGTATTGTTACTCGACCTCAGGCACTTAACAATACTAATTGTATTTCCTTTGAGATTGCAATTAGCACACCGAGCCATCCTCTCGCATGCTCTAAGCCCCCAACGCAACCACCATTTTTTATAATTTTTTTTTTAAATCGTCTTTCTAATATCTCCGCTTTATCTGAAATTGATAACAAAAATTTTCCATTGTTTTATACATTTTTCATTTTCCTTTCGTACGTTTTTCCTCGAATTTGGCATCTCGGCCGTCATACGTAGTCATTCTATAGTTGAAAATCCTCCGACAAGCGTGTCCCTCGTCTGCGCGTTCTCGTACTCGATATATTATTTATAAAATTTTTCATCGTTATCTATGTGTGTTTTTTCGCAACTAAAAGGCTCCAATACAGTCGACATCTAAGGTTTCCGATCTCCTGAATGTACCCGTTATTAATAACAGTCCTTGAAGAGTTCGATATTTATATCTCAGTGCATTCAACCCTGATCTATGTGGGAACGTCAAAACCATAAATTACCTTACTAATCACTCGGGTCAAAGTCCAATTTTTTGTGTCCACAATGGGCACAGCCCTCTTCTTGCTGATAGGCCGAGTTGATTTTTAATTGCTTTTCTTTATTTAATTTTTTTAATTAATTTAATTTTTTTTTAACTTTTCTTAATTTTTATTCCTGCTATTTAATTGGTTGTTTCAATCCTCGTATTTATAATTGGTCCTCATTCCTGGGAACCCCGTTAAATATTGATCTTATCACCATCTGTGTGTAATCTAAGACAACTTTCAATCATAAACTAACCTTACAATACCTCCATTTTCGAGTAAGTTTTGTATTTGATCATACAGATGTCGTTGCGCAGCGCTTTTCTTCTTAGAATAAAAAAAAATTCTTAGAATAAAAAAAAAATCATCACAGTAGGAATACGATAAAGATTTAACAGTGAACGCCTCTCACACAACGAGAAACATTAATAGTCGGATATTATTTATCAAAAAATGAAGATAATCACGATGAAAAATAAGTTTTTCCAGTAAAGTTTTTCATATTTATTAGAGAATTGTTTCATTAGGTGTCCCACAAACAATGTCGGATTATCATAACCAACAATATTCACAAGGGCCAATCTATATACATACATAAGTCACACCTTTGAGTCTCATTGTGATGATAATAGGTCCACCTTCGAAAAAATGTAAGGCTACAACACCTTTGGAATAGGTACTTTCTTGAACTTTTTTTTTTACAAGAACTCCAAGGCCCTGAGGAAAATTATTTCCCTCAGGGCCTATGTCATCTTTGGCGACGCTGTGTCTAGGGTTTTTAAGGAAAGGAAGGAAAGGAGAGTTCTGGGAAGGAAAAGGGTTTATGGGGTGGGTAGGAATCTGGAGTTCAGTATGCCCTGGTCATCCGCCTCCAAGACCTAGACAAACCTCACCCTATGAACCCGGGCACCCCTGCTAAATCACCAAACGTAGCGAACCACTTGGGATGACCTATGGCAGAGGTGTTGGTTATCCAGTTAAGGTTCCCGGGGCGGCGGTACCCATTCCCGCCTCCCAAATTGTAAATGTTCTGCGTCTTCTGATGAATCTTGAATCCTCTCGTCAGCATATGCCTTCTTGTGGATGTATTATGTAGTACGTTCTACTAAATAAGTTCGCGATTAAACTTCGTAAATAACACGAACTTGCACTAATAGAGTGATACGATGTCGATCGATAAAAGAATAATTCGTTCCCTTTTAAACACAAGCGAGGCGTATTGTTTCGATGGTTGTTGATTGATAACTGCCTCATCATTGTGGCCCATGTATGTACGTACACCCCGCTTGCGTAAGATCCAGTCTATCGTCTGGATCTCGGGCGGTCAGCCCAATAGGATGATGTCTTCTCTCGTTCAGTCCCGAGTCCGGATGGATCCCGTACAGGGCTGGAGGAAATTCAGCAGGCGCTAGCCAAGGAGAAAGCTGGTCTCCACATCCACACGTGGTCGGCAAGGTAGACACGGCGCGATCTCGATTACAGAAATAAGGGTCACGGCCAATTTTATGTTACCAGAATATCGTTCTTGGCCGCCAACGGCCACGGGACGAGCGCGGATTGCTGAAAATGGTTACTATTTAGTATCCAAGTTTATTTAATCCAGCCATCACCGGATTGTGGGTTGAAAACACTCGCGGCTCACCGTTCGCCTTTTGGGTAAATTGTTTTCCTTAATAAGGACATTTTAAAGAAACTGAGTTCATTAATAAACCGTGTAACGTATTAAAAATTATGTAATTATGAAAGGGATGGCTAGTTCAGATAAAATATCGTATCAATTTTTTACAAAAGTTACAAGACATTAATAATGCAAAATAAACAATAAGCACGAGACTCTAAATATTAAAAGGTATTCATAAAAATTATCTCGAGGTCGCCTAAGGCTCCAAGATAACCTTACTTACGAGTTAATTGTTAAATATGAATAATAATATGTTACGTGATAAATTCTAAAAAGATCTAATCGATATTTAAGAGAAGTGTGGACGCCATCTCATTGCAATTTTATATCCCAATGAGAAAAGATAGTGAGATTAAATTTAAGAGTAAGCCATGAGAGAAAAATAAACTATGATATTATATTACGTGGTTTCGCTCGCCATCTCGCGTACGCAAATGCAAGTACAACGGCTCGCGGCAGACCGCAAGCCGCCCCGGCAGTCGCCCGCTAGGGGATTGGTTTATTTATGCCCGCTAGCCTTCCTAGACAACACCCGTGTCAGTGCGACAGCGATTCCGCGCCTTCTGGAACTTTCCGCGGGATTTGATACGAACGGCATGTTTTACCCGTGTTCTGTGGGGCACACGCCGAGGCACTCCCTGCGCTGAGGCACTCCCCGTGCTGACCCCCCGCCCACGATGGCCTTTCTGTCAGGCATAGTCTGCCTTGCTGCCAGGCTAGCAATTCCTGGGACCCTTCTACGGCGGCCGCCAGGTACTTGTGAGAAACGACTCTTAACCCTCATTTTTGTTGTGTCCTACCATACTTCGCGAATCCATAACTGACCCCCAGAGCTAACACGAGTTGAGAGAGTTTGTAGGTCCCCATGCGCAGATAGTCAATCTAGTTTACCTGTGATTAATTAATAATTGTAAATGGTAGAATAGACAGTCCTGATCTAACTAAGCTCATTGAATTTCATATTCCCACGAGAACTACTCGTTCTAAAATCCTTTTTAAATGTAACAATAATCGGACTGAGTATACGAAACACTCACTTTTACCTAGGTTGCATGAAGTTACTAATAGATATGCTGATGTGATAGATCTATTTAACTGCACGGAACATAGGTACAAGACGGCTATGCTATCATATTTTTTTAATGACTATTAATTTTATTTGTATTATAGATTTTTGCATGTACATGTATCTCTGGTGTCACTTCACAATGTATCGTCACAATTAACTGTTATACATACACTGTTTTACCATTACTAATATTTTGAATATGAATTTGTGACATGTAATTAATGTTTATGGTATACTTATGCCGTTTGTATTAAATAAATAAATAAATAAATAAATAAAATGTACTCTTGGTTGTATTTGTGAGCTACCGACAATACAAGTAATGTTTACCTCAGACAGCCTTTTATTTCCCTGCACGTGCAGAATTGGCATATTTTATGTATTCCCCCTTGGCCCCTTTAGGAACCCACGACCTTGGTGTAGAGAGATTTCACCAGCTCTGCCGAGCATCTGAGCTAGTCTTGGTGCAGAATGTGGGTACTTCTCCACAAAGTACACGACACGGGATTAAATGGGATCAAACATAGTAAATAGGTAAAAAAACCTAATAACTTATAGGTGAGTGGGGACAAACCATGTGCGGAAATTCCCCCGGAGCCGCCTCTATTCCTCCGATGATGAGGGGAGTGGCCACGTGGGCACAGGAATAGCTGCGTCGCCCAGTGGACTTGTCGCAAGGATACACCGACTCTGCCAGCTCTATGCATTCTGAAACAATTCAAATATGTGTGAACGAATATCAAAAATCATCGTTCTCTGCAAAGGAATGGGAATACCGCTTTTGAAACCATTTTAATAATATTTAAACAAAAACAATCAGAAAAGCATAAACAACTACCTAGAATCGAACTCGTAATCTCCTGCTTTTACAACATATTTATTGAAATCATCAAAATTGTTAACTTTTTTCCTGTTTTTTATGTTCGTAATGGAAGATTCGAAATATCGAAACTTGAAAGCGAGAAACACTGAAAGAAAAAGTTTTTACACATGTTTGACGCAGGCATGTCTAGTACATCGCCAGTATTAAACATGTTTGACGTGTATCACGTACATCTTTAATATCAAACATGTTTGACGTGTATCACGTACATCGCCAATATTACACATGTTTGACGAGTGTTAAGTACCTACATCGCCAATATTACACATGTTTGACGTATGTCAAGTATATCGCCAATATTATACATGTTTTAAGCCAAACATTTAAAAAAGCCAACATTTAAAGCCAATTTAGTCCAGCACTTTTTAGATGTAAAATGAATGAGAAATCATTTTTATTTTATTTCGATTTTTTGTTTTTGTTTTTTTTTTATTGTTCGTGTTCTAGATGCAAAAACGAGTAAGTAAGTAAAAATTAATGTGTTTTAATTTGTTTGTTTTTTTTTATTTTGTTGCTCGTTGGTATCTGAATTGTACCTACGAGTTTTCTAAAGTCATCCATGTGGATTTAGCTTTAAATAATATATTCTTATTTATTATACTAGGTTTATGCCATGGACATATGAATATATCTGGACCTGCCCTAAGTGATAAAAGCGTATTATTTTCCCCTCCCCATAACGGTTCCATGGAGCCGGCTGGGCTTACGAGAGCTTCGCTTGAATCTAAAAAATGTGACGTCATCATTCTTGTCCTGACCAGCGCCGAGCTCGCATCGTACATTTTACGAACAAAAATGAGAGCGTATGCTATACATTATACCCTAATATATGTGGATATAGCGAATGTGGGCGTTTCTCCAGTGAGCTCGTCGCTGGTTGCAGGGGTAAGTAAATTATGAAACATTTGTAAAAGTGTCTTAACTAAATACGGCAACAAAATATTGCTCTGTGAAAAAGGGCAAACTTTACTTTTCCGCATTTGGACTACGCAAATATATTAATAACGTGGCGGGCAATTCGCGCCGTAAAAAGGTATATTCATTCAAAAGCAGATTTTGCTTTTAAGAACTAAATGGTGATATTATAATACGAGATGCCTATATACTGTCAGATTGATTTTTTAACGAATCGCAGTCATCTTTCCCCTCTTCGCCCTCCATAGATTGGTTTTACCCCTCATCTGTATCTTCTCGTCTATCCATTTGGATGTCTATGGTTTACGCTTTGTTTATGTATTTTGTAATCTTTTTTATTTATGTTATACTGTTGTAATAAATGAAATTTGAATTAGATATGTAAAAGCCCATAGGGGGTTGACAAATAAATAAATGCTTGACGTGTCAAGTACATCGCCAGTATTACCCATATTTGACGTGTGTCATGTACATCGCCAATATTATGCATATTTGACGTATGTCAAGTACATTGCCAATATTAAACACATTTGACCTGTGTCAAGTATCACAACACTAAAATAATATAATCTTTTCTTTATACCCATGGTCTTTGTTATCGTTTTTTTTTGCGGTGTCAATGTTTTCCATTGTAGTTTTGTTGTATTTAATGAACTCCCGAGACGATCAAGTGGCTTGAGAACAAGCACCTAGTTTTTATCTTGAACCAAGCATTTTGATCGTTGACAAGGTTTGCTTAGGGCTTGAGCAAAACATCTTCGTGTTTGCCCCACACTTGATGCAATGTTATATTTTTTAGAAATAGACAAGCAAATATAGACTATCAAATACCTACAGACAAAAAAACATTGCAACGAGTGGTGATTACTTATTTATTAATTACCTTATAAACCATTTTATAAAATAGGTAATTATCACATATATGCGTTGATTAGAAACTTCTATAATTTAACACAAAATAAACAAAGGTAACCAAGATGTCCAAATAATAAAAAGCAAAATAGATATTAATGTGAAAATAAATTTAAGAGATGACTATTTACAATGACTATGACTATTTACAATTAAAATGTTTAAATGACACTGTTCTAATTTCTAAATGTGTATTTATGCATTTGTAGGAATATGTGCAAGTTCAAGTTTATTTATTAATTATAAGAATATTCTACATTGTTTAGTTTTTTGTGTTATTTCATACGCCACGCTAGGGATATCCCTTTAGGCTATAAGTATACTACATTTTTTTTAGAACAACTAACTTTTTATAACTTTGGAAGGTTATTTATATCATGTTAGCTTCATCTTAAAATCATATAAGTAAAAAAAATTACTAATAGAGTTTCTTTTTTTACATTGTCGTTTCCTTTATATAATATTTTTTAATTATTTTTTTTTAAATTAAATACATAAAAAATAACGGAATATACGAGTAGTTTTTATTTTCATTAATGTCATCGTACCATAATGCACCAGAGCTCTGAGTTTAGCCTCCTGCACTAACAGATAGGTACTTACTTAATTCCCGTTGTTGTCTATGATCAAGCCATTTGTTGTACGTACGTATGATGTACGTAAAAAAGTTTTTCATAGTATAAGTAGGATATACAGCCATCTTAAACAAAAAGGCAAGTAGAACTTTGCAAAATTCACTTTTGATACACGAGACGTGTAACCTACTTATTATAATTAAAATTATGTCAGAATGTGACTTTTGAAAATTCTGAGCTGCCTTTTTGCTTATGCCGGCAGTGTGTTATAATATGTATATAGAAAGACTTACTATCCCAAGCTTTCTGTCCAGTCTTCTGAGCGGTGACTGCATCTTTTGGCAGCGGTAGACAAGTACTGCCTGGAACTTTAAAGAAAATTAAACTATTAGAAGAGGAAAGAAGAGAGCAGACCTAACAGTAAAATTGAATATTTTAAAAGATTTTTTTTGCTTTACAATAAAATCCAAATAAATGGAAAATTTATTAACGTATCTGAAAACTAAAAACTGTTTTTGAAAGGTGAAAAAATACGATGAAAGATAAGATCCTCCTGTTGAAATCAAATGGCATTGAGCAAGATCGTGCAACCTTTATCCGCATGAAAAAGATTCTGCAGTCATGATCTCAACTTTGTGTTATGAATGCGAATGGTCGGATGCTACGTATTTACGGTATTATTTTATGGAAAGAAAGCGTGCACGCTTACCGAAGAACTGATAAGGTGACTTGAGGCATTCGAGATGTGGATGTACAGAAGAATACTCAAAATAAGCTGGATGGACAGAGTTACGAATGAAGATGTTATGGTTCGGATGAATAAAGAAAAAAAAAGTTATTAAAATAATAAATCTAGGACATGTGATGGAACATCCAGAGAAGTACGAGATCTTGCATCTCATAACGCAGGGAAAGATTGTCGGAAGACGGGGTCCTGTAAGAAGGAGAACAGGCTGAAAAACCTGAGAGAGTGGTTTGGGTTTGGCCAGCCTACTGTAGAGCTGTTCCGGCATAGCCAACGTCCGTTGAACGGACAGGGCACGAGAAGAAGAAGAATAATTAGAAGAATTTAGGACTTCCATGGGACACCCATGTCACAGACATCTATTCAGTTTCCGGTATTCTTCCAATCACAGTCCTCCCTAAACATGAAATCACAAGCACCATCCTACAAATTACCCAACAATCAACTCACAGTAACATCAAGCCACATTACAATCAAGACATCCACACTCACAATACTCGAAATAGCAATAAAATCCGCATACCTCAAACACACACTACAAAATATGGGATAAAATCTCTAAACTATGTTGCCTATACACTATATAATTCGCTACCAGATATACAAGGGAATCCAGCAAAATGAAAAAATCGGAGTAATGCTTTATTTTTTAAGTATGTTTAAGGATGAAACTTTGTAATTTTTTTTATCATGTTCAGTTGTCTTGTTTCTTTTCCCTTCTTTTCTTTTCCATTAAGTTGTAATCATCCATATCTGTATAACCTTGTTCCCTTTTTCTTTAATTGTTTTCCATTGCTGTTTATTCTACTCAACCTGTCTTTTATTTTTCTTCTGTATTGTATGTGAAACTTATATTTTTAATATCTAAATTCCTATGTTAAATTTTAACTACTTCTTCCCACCCATGATTTGTACATTCCTCCTGTCCTAAAATGAGTTCTGTAACTCATCGGGATTGCTCTAGCAAGAAATAAAAAATATATATATAGATATATATAAAATACGCTTTTAAATTTTTATAATTCGAAATAAATACATCGTTTTTGAAATGTAACAATTTGAATGTAGACATAAAAAAGTTTAACAATAGTTAATCTTATGGTAAGCCCACACAGCGGCCAACGTTCCAACTTCAAACGTTTGGACGATCGTGTGGAGGGGTGTTCGTGCGTTGGAAGTTCGAGTTGGCCCGACGGCCAACTCACACGAACAAGCCTACCGCAGCTGTCCACACATCATTCTGCGAACGGCAGGCGATCAAGACGCGCGTGCCGCGCACTATTAAAATGACAATATTATTACCGAGAGTGGTATAACAATTGTTTGAAACATGTCGTGTATATAAGTATATAATTGTACGTGCGTAATAATTATAGGCAACTGATATAAGATACAGCGTAGCCACAGCTGTTCAATATCCGCCATTTTGGTTTCGGAATTCAGGGTTGGAGGGTTGGCCGCAGCCACCACACGATCGGCCAACCTTCCAACTCCGAACAAAGTTCGGAGTTGGAAGGTTGGCTTTGGTGTGGAAGTAGCATTACTTTTTTCTAACTATTTATTTATTTATTTATTTATTTATAAGTGCATGTTACATACATAATAAATTTACTTCAGGAGATACATTAGGTCACCATACTAGGCAGCTGCCTGTATCATGGTGACCAACGGAGGATAGTTGTTTGAATTGGAGTCTAGTACTCGTAAGTGTAAACATATCTAAGTAAAATAATAAAAATAAAAAAAATTATAAATTAATATCATTCATTTCTTATGAATTTTTTTTTTCTTTTTTTGGGATGCAGTATTATAAAAAGAAAGAAAAATAAGGTTTCTTTAAGTACCAACTAAATGTAACATGAGTAAGTATAAAGAGAGTATACGAGTGTAATAAATAGGTGAGAACTAGGTAAGTACTTATACTGGAGGGAACTGAATGCAATAAGTATTTTAAAACAAAAACAATCATTACAATATTATGATAAAAACCGAACTTGAGAATTTGCAGTATATTTTTTCCAAGTTTTATTAGTATTTTGATATATATATATATATATATATATATATATCAAGTGTTACAATGAAAATATTACTGTAAATTTGCATGTCTCGGATTAAATAAAGTAAAAAAGAATAAAGAAGAATAAATAATAAATTTATATCACTATCTAAGTATGTGAAACAAGTTGTAAACACTATCATAGTCACTCATCAGAAGGTCAGCAAGCGCCTTTCTGAAAGTGAGATATTTGGCTTTAGATTTTATTTCAATTGATAAGTTATTAAAAATTTTAGGTGCAAGAAAGTTGAACTGGGACTGTGCCATTATACTAATATTTACTAATAATTTATAACTATATTTACTAATAACGAAAAAATATGATTCATGTACATATTTTTAATGAAAATATTATTAAAATGTCTTATAAAAGTTATAGTTACCTCACTTTTTATCGTTTCATAAAAAAATAATTTTAAAAATTCCCACAATTCCATTTTTTTATTTCAAATTGCGATCTAAGACTTTAGTTTCACAAAGGTATAATTTTATTTATTATTATTTTATGGTTTCTTTTATGTTTGAATACAAAGCTTAGTGTTTTCTCTTTCTAATGCCGTTTAGATCATATTTCTCACCGTGATAGTAAGGGAGACACAACGATTTCTATGAGACCTATTTGAGTTGTCCCAAAAGTGAACAAATTAGTCTGAGGGATTAAAGACCATTTTAGTCAGTGTTCCCGCTAAAAGGTTTATCACTAAATATTCGGCAATCCACTTCTGTATCAATACAATGGCAACAAAATGATAGGTAGGTAACACTCACGGAAGGTAGAAGGCAGCAGTTTTATCTGGGACGTAGTTCCTTTCAAGATGAAATCACTATCGGAGATGTAGTTCAATTTTTATAATGGATGAATTATTGCGAATTTGAATAGTTTTCAAAGAATGCGATGCGATGCGATAAATCGATTGTTTTAAGCGACTTATATTAACGAGGACCTCGTACTCGCGGAGCTGCGTGAACACACTGGATTTTTGAGGGGGCAAGAGGGGAGACGGGAAAGGATGCATTTGTTGCCATAAATAGAATAAATAATCCATTTCAAGAACACAAACGTATCTCACCGAGTTATCAATAAAAGCGGCGCTAACAGTCAGATTGTGGATAAAATTAAACTGTTGTGATAAGTGTAAATTTATATTATGGGTACTTAGTAATACGAATAGTGTACACTGCATTTACGTTTTCGTTGCACTTCAACCTGACGTACGCTGACCCGTTCTGTTGTTCACGGCCTTCACGGGGATTATGTTGACAATCCCCCTTCCACTAATGATGTCCTAACAATTCGGGAAGTTATGAGACAAAAAGATGAGCTTCACCTCAAGAAGGTTCATGCCTGGGTTAATTGGGGTATGCCTGGCCAACAAGGTCAGATTCAACTTCTAACAAGGTCCGTCTCAAAAACCTATGTGAGTTTGATGTCGCCGAAGAGGGAGATCAGTGACGGTCTAGTGCAATGGTTGATGGGATCACCCTCGTTAAGAAAGACTAAATCTGGCTTCCAAGAAAATGGGTGTCTTGTTAACGGCTAGCGTATTCTTCAATAGTGACCAGCTACTAACCACGCACAAATCTTAAGAATTCCCAACAATTGAATTTGGAAGCCACCTCTGGTCTGGTGTCCAAAATACTTGATAGACCTACTTGATTCTGTGCAAAGGACGGTATTCTGTCTGATTTATAATCCGTTGTTAACATACCGATTGTCAATTCTAAAGCTGAGTCTGTTCTACAGGTATTTGAATGGAGCCTGCTCTAAGGAGCTGGCATTACGTGAATCCACAGTGCACCAGTACACGTGCGAAAAACTCGACGGACACGAGCGGAACACCCGTTTACAGTTGATGTTGGCTTCTTGAGAACGGGTTCTCGTTTTTGTGTAATTCGACTCAAATGTGAAACGAGTTACTGCTGTCCGATTTTCCTCCTTCGTTTAGTCCGGGCCGCGTATTTACAATCCCTACCGCGATTCAGTCGCACTAGCGACTGCAACGCGGTAGGGATTGTAATGCATAAATCACCTTACAAACACTATCGCGTTTCAGTCGCCTACGCGCTTCGTTGCTCTATTTGTTTCTGTGAGAGTAACGACCGTAATAATAGAGAGGTTAGCTGAGATGATGGACAGCATTTTTTTTAGTTACAAAAAAATTTTTAGATTGAAAATTTATTTTAAGTAAAAAAAAACGCGCGTTTTTTTGACTGAGGGTGACGACCGTAATTAAAGAAGGGTTAGCAGAGAGGATGGACTGCGTTGTTTTTTTACTTATTTTTTTTTTACATAGAAAATTTATAATTTAAGTTAAAAAAACGCGCGTTTTATTTTCCTTAAAATATAAATTTTCTAAGTAAAAAAAACAAATTTTATTTAAAAAATAACTCGGTCCATTCTCTCTGCTTACCCTTCTATAATAACGGTCGTCACCCTCAGTTAAAAAAAAACGTGCGTTATTTTTTACTTAAAATATAAATTTTCTATGTAAAAAAAATAAATTTAGTAAAAAAAACGCTGTCCATCCTCTCTGCTAACCTCTCTATAATTACGGTCGTCACCCTCACAAAAACAGAGCAAAAAAACTCGTAGGCGACTGAAACGCGGTAGAGTTTGAAAGGTGATTTATGCATTACAATCCTGTTATGTTGGTAATAATAATAACCAGCTGTCAGATGCTGATAGTTGGCAGGTCTGTCGCGTCACTTGATGTATAACCTTGAACTTGTCAATAAACGTCTTACATATGAATCAGTTTTTGTGTTTAATTACAAACCTCAGACATTATAATTGGCGACGAGGAAAATCAGTAAATCAGTTAAACGTGTGTTAATAGCATTTTCAGTGATTAACAGTGATTTCGCCGTGGAAAAAACATTTTTTTCAACATGTCGAGTAGTACCTTGCCAGTGCCTCATTTCGAACCAGATTGCGAAAGTTTCAATATGTTTTTGGAACGCATACAAATGTATCTAAAAATTATTAATATCGCAGAGAAAGAAAAAATTGGATATTTATGTATGTTGATCGGTGCAGAGAAATTCAAAATTTTAAAAGAAACAGTGCATCCGAAAAATCTAGAAGATTTAACCTTCAACGATATTGTAACAACACTGAAGAGTAAATATGAAGAAAAGAGGTGTACAATTGCGCAAAGATATAAATTTTATAACCGGAAACAACATTCTAACGAAGGAATCGATGATTATATTACGGATATAAAAAGTTTGTCAATATCATGCAATTTTGGTGCCTTTCTAGACCAAGCTCTGAGAGATAAATTGGTGTGTGGTTTAAAAGATGATGCAATGACTAGAAGATTGCTATCTGAAGATGAATCGTTAACTTTTGAGAAAGCAATATTAATTGTCAAGAATATTGAGACAGTAAATCACAGCTCAGAGCAAATTTTACACAAAGAAAATTATACATCGGAAATCTGTGAAGTCAAGTCAAAAATGTCACATAAAAAAACATGTCATGTCTCAAAGGATCGCCCTTCACGCCAGCATAGTCCGAGTAAGCGAATTCATCTGGGTCAAAGGTTGGCGTCCAAGGATCAAAGGAGTTCAAGGTCATCAAGTCAGCTGTCATCTCCATCACGTCAAGGGTCCAGAAGATGCGAGAGGTGTTTTATAACTCATCAACCGGAATTATGTCCTTCAAAAAAGTGGAAATGTTACAAGTGTAATATTTACGGGCATACGTCGAAATTTTGTCCAAAAGCAAAATCAATCATCAATCACGTAAAATGTGTCAATAATGTAAATGTATTAAATATGTCAGTGTCTGATACAGCGAAAATTAATTTAATTGTAAATGGTATCAATATGTCTCTTATGATTGACACAGGAAGTTCTTCGACATTAATAAGTAACAAAATGTATTTAAAATTTTTCAAAACTTGTCAGTTAAGTCAATTCTACGGTAATTTGTTCACAGCAAATAGTCAAAATTTATTTTGTTTTGGATTTTTTATGGCAAAAGTAAATGTTGTGGATTCTAATGTTGTAATGGATTTACCAGTATTGGTTATAAAAAATCTGTCGTCTGATGCTATTCTGGGTAGAAATTGGTTAAAAGTGTTTAATCCATCTTGGGAAAATACTTTCATAAGTTCTTTAATGTCAAATATGCATAATAATACTGTAAATTCAGTGTCTGTCATCCAGAAAAATAAAACAAATATTGTCAAAAAATTATCACAAAAATATTTAAATTCTTTTTCGATTACTAATAACGATTTACCTGTGAATTTAGGTTTAAAAAATAATGCTACTCCTGTTTTTCACAAAGCATATGAAGTTCCTTATGCACTTCGTGCTGAAGTATGCCAAGAGTTAAGTCGTCTTGAAAGCGAAGGCATTATTTCAAAAGTTAAATATAGTAGTTGGTCTTCTCCTATAGTTTGTGTACCTAAACAAAATGGAAAATTACGTTTATGTGCAGATTTGAAATCTACAGTCAATCCACAATTGAGAATTGATCAATATCCTATTCCACGTCCAGAGGATATTTTTAATAAATTTTCAGGTTGTCAAGTATTCTGTAAATTAGATTTAACAAACGCATATTTACAGTTGTCTGTGTCAGATTCTAGTAAAGAATTACTTACAATTAATACATGTAATGGTTTATACGTCTATAATTGTTTACCTTATGGTTTGTCATCGGCTCCTGCCGTTTTTCAAATGGTAATTGATACAGTTTTGGGTGGCATAAAAAACTGTGCTGCATACATTGATGATATTTGTATAGGTGGTAAAGACGAGAAGGAGTGTTCTGATACTTTGGATAAAGTTTTGTCAAAATTAAATGAGTTTAATATAAAAATTAATGTGTCAAAAAGTGAATTTTTTGTGAATTCTTTTGAATTTTTAGGGTTTACTTTGTCAGGTCAGGGCAAAAGTCCGTCTTTGTCGAAAGTTGAGAAAATTAAGTCTACTGGGTGTCCAGAAAATGTTACTCAACTAAAGTCATATTAATTTGTCAATGTTAAATTTTTATAGGAATTTTATTCCTATGTGTCCTACAGTGCTAGAACCACTTCATAATTTATTAAGAAAAAATGTAAAATGGTGTTGGTCTGATGAATGCGAAAAGGCATTTGTAAATAGTAAGTCTCTTTTGTCAGATAAAACTATGTTAGTTTTATTTGATCCGTCAAAACCATTGTGTCTTACAGTCGATTCCAGTGCATACGGTGTCGGTTGTGTCTTAAGTCATGTCGTAAAGAATCAAGAATTTCCTATAGCTTTTGAGTCTGCAACATTAAATTCAGCTCAAAGAAATTATAGCTAATTGCACAAGGAAGCCCTTGCTATTATTTTTGGAATTAAGAAATTTCACAAATATTTAATTGGTCGTCATTTTACGATATATACTGATCATGCTCCATTGTTGTCTTTATTTGCTGAAAACAAAAAAGTCCCCGTTTTAGCAGCATCACGTCTTATAAGATGGTCTATTATATTGTCTGCATACAATTATAAATTGGAATATAAAAAAGGATTGAAAATTCCTCAAGCAGATGTAATGTCACGTTTGCCAAGTAAACAACAATTCAATACTGAGGAATGTAATTTTGTATACATGTCTACACCTTTAATTCCATTCTCAGAAGTTGAAAGTCATTCTGAAAAAGATGAAACATTATGTAAAGTCATTAAGTATGTTTCAATCGATTGGATTGAAAACTTGTCAAGTCCAGAAATTAAGAAATATTTCAAGTTTAAAAATTTACTGTCGGTCAAAGGAAAATGTCTTTTATTTGGTGACAGAATTGTAATACCAGAATCTCTTAAGTCCAAAGTCCTAAATTTAATACATTATGGTCATCCTGGTATAGTCAGATCAAAAATTCTTGCTCGTTCATATGTATGGTGGTTAGGTATGAATCAAGATATTGAAGATGTTATTTCTAGATGTGAAATGTGTCAGTCTGTACAAAATGCTAACAAAAATGTACGTCATAGTTGGCCTATTGCTGAAAGTCCATGGGAAAGAGTCCATTTGGATTTTTTTATTTAAAAGGTTCAAAATACTTATTAGTTTGCGACTCATATTCAAAGTGGGTAGAATGTTTTTACATGAAAAATACTAATATTCGGATTTGTTATCTAAATTAAGTGAAGTTTTTTCCAGATTCGCTTTTCCGAAAACTATTGTTTGTGATAATGGTCCCCCATTTTCATGCAAAGAATTTTCTATTTTTTGTAAAGAAAAATCAATTAAATTATTATTTTGTCCGCCGTATAATCCCGAGTCAAATGGATTAGCGGAACGGTCTGTTCAAACTTTCAAAAAAATATTAATTAAATTTATGTTTTCGAAAAATTCTAAATTTTTATCGCCAGCTCAACGTCTAATAGATTGTCTGTATAGTTATCGTTCCACTCCTACTTCTGTTACGGGTGTATCTCCAATGGCTAAAATATTTTCATATGAGCCACGTACACCACTACATATTTTGTCAGAAGAAAGTCATGTCAATAAAAGTAAACAATCACAAAATGTCAAACAATCAAGGAAAAATGCATTCAAAGAATTTAAGGAAAATGATAATGTTTTGGTCTATTTAAGACATGTGAAAGGTCCTATGAAATGGTTTCAAGGAACTGTTAAGTTAAAATTAAGTTCATGGGTGTATCTAATTCAATTAATCGGAGGAGAGGTGAAAAAGGTTCATGTTGACCAAATAAAAAAAAGTTGCCTTAAGTCAAAATCAAGTTATGAGAATCCCGATGAATGGCAAGACTTTAGAAGTCAGGAAAATAAAATTGTTATTGAACCTTTACCCAGCACTAGTGGAAATAATGATATTATAACTAGGTCTGGCAGAGTGGTGAAACCCCCTGTACGATTTAGTCACAGTGATTACTCTTAAGTTTCTTTGTCATTATTATTTGGTTAGATATAAAAATAAAAATAAAATGGAAGGAGGGAAGGATGTTATGTTGGTAATAATAATAACCAGCTGTCAGATGCTGATAGTTGGCAGGTCTGTCGCGTCACTTGATATATAACCTTGAACTTGTCAACAGTGTCAATAAACGTCTTACATATGAATCAGTTTTTGTGTTTAATTACAAAACTCAGACATTATAAATCCCTACCGAGTTTCAGTCGCTAGCGCGACTGAATCGCGGTAGGGATTGTAGATACGCATCCGGGCCTCTACAAGATCTGCATTAAATCCCTTTTACAATCTCTACCTTTGTACAGTATCCCACGTTAAGAGAAGAAACCTAAGATAATGTTTACGGGGAAATGTCTTAGCCACACAAGGAGTGAGACAGACTTCTAACAGTTGCTAAAGTTCATCAAATAATTTACTTTACTTTTTGTTTTCATCAAGAAACTGGAATTTTACAGAAAACTAGAGATAAAAACATCTTACTTCTGCAGACCGGAGGCGGACTGTCCCAAGTGCCCCTAACGCAGGAGGCCTGTACGTTTGTTGTGGAAGTATCATTGTCCGTATCGCAAGAGTAGGTGATGAAGTTATACTGTTCCACGATGGCTCCAGGCAGCAAGTTCTTGTAAGGACCCCCCACTTTGAACTTGCCGTGGGCTGGGTAGCTTGGCAAGACACATTTAAAGCTGAGGAAAAATGGAAATACAAACAATTAAGGCTATGTCTACCATCATCAGTTACGATTAATTATTTAAAGATTATTATTTAAAGATTATAATTATTTGAAGAAGAAGATAACACTAATAATCTAAACGAAAATATGAAAGAGAACAAGAAATAGAAAAAAGATAACAGTCGCAACCGGGACTCGAACCCAGAACCTCTCGTCTTACCGGGATGAGCGCCTTACCAATTAGGTCACCGCACAATATGGAAAAAAAAAATTGTTCGTATGAAGCGGATACTTTGTGATGTGACATTATTAATTTAAAATAAAACAATAACTTTGTAAACACCACTTTTATTTTTATACTTTATGCCGAGCGGGTTTCGCTACAACCGTAGCTTCTTCAGGGCAGTATAATACTCTACTAACATTTCATTAAAAGTTTGCCTATATTATTATTAGTGTAAAATGCTGGTTTGATTTCTAAAAATCTCCCATCAGAAATCAAACCAGCATTTTACACTAATAATAATATAGGCAAACTTTTAATGAAATGTTAGTAGAGTATTATACTGCCCTGAAGAAGCTACGGTTGTAGCGAAACCCGGTCGGCATAAAGTATAAAAATAAAAGTGGTGTTTACAAAGTTATTGTTTTATTTGAAAGAAAAAAAAATTGTCGAAAATAATATTTATTTTTATTTTGAACTTTTTGAGTAAAACCTCAAATTTTAATATTTAATTAAATGAAGACAAGAGTCCCAGAGGTGCCGACATATTTTTATGATTTTTCCGCCTCCAGATTTTCGATTTTGAGTTTCGCTAATATTGTCTTCATTTAATTTTTTTTTTAAATAAAATAATATTGTTAATTCTAAAATTTTAAATACGGGATTGACAAATATGACGGTTTGATAAGAGGTTGCAGTGGCCTAATTGATAAGGTACTCATCCCGGTAAGACGAGAGGTTCTGGGTTCCCAGTTGCGACCGTTATCTTTTCAGTTTTTTGTGTCTTGTTCTTCTTCATACTTTCGCTAAGATTTTATAAATTTATCTATGTATATAAAATATATTTACATTAGGTTTTTCTATGCCTGACTCACTAGGATATACCTGTGTTGAGGCAGACGTAGAGGTACATAAATGAATATCGTAGTTACAAGAATATTTAAGGTTACATACATATTAATTTGAATTCAATTAAAACAGAAAGGTGATGAGAAGTGTGGGTAAATCCTTTTTTTTTTATTTATTTATTTATTTATTTATTATAGATACAAAATTACAAATTACAATTAGGAAGCTTTGCCTGTCCAACTAGGAAAGTTTCCCGTTCCAGGATAGGCAAATTGACATGTTTAGTTCATATTATACCTGAAATGTACATAAATTACATAACAAAAAACAAAACCAAAAAAAAATAAAAAACAGAAAAATTCATTTTTTTCTGAAGCTAAGGTGTGTAATAAAGAAAATGTATATAAAATATATAAATATAAGTACACATACATTTTTTGTGACAAAGTAGAAAAGGTAATCTGGTAGCATATATTATAATCGGATTTACCGAATTAACCTGGTAACATATGTATAATACATTCAGATTTACAAGATGGAAGAATTACAAGAACAAGATGGAGGAATTACAAAAGATTTACAACATAAAGAAATGAAATTATGTTAAGCTATGTGTTTAGGAGTTTGAACTTTTAATACATAGTACACTTATAGGAGAAACTATATTAAAATTTACAATAATAGATATAATAATGAACCTTTAAAGAGAGTTTTCTTATAAATGTAGGAAGAGATGAAGTAAAGCAATAAATCCAGTAAAATCTATTTATGGAGTTAAATTTTGACAGGATTCTATTATTTTATATAGGTTAGGTCGTTTGTCAATTGTTATTTCTGTCCATGTGTGATTTATTTTACAGGTGTTTGCAGTACTGTGGCGCCAGTACTTACGATCCATTTCTTTGTAACTTTTTTTGTCAAGGATTCAGTTTTTCTGATCGTAGTTGATACTGCATTGTACAGTTTGGAAGCTATATATTTAAAGTGTCTTTGTCCAAAGGGGAAAAAGGAGTTTGAAGAAGTTCTTTGTTTTTGGCTCGGGTATTATGTATCGTTGTGTTGCGTGTTTTGTTGTTTTTTTTTTTGTAAATTAACTAAGATGGATCTTGCGTAGAGCTGTTTTATGTCCATGACGTTGAAGGTATTGAAGATCGTATCGCATTGGGATCTGTCAGATAAGAAGCTGGAGAGGAGGCCTAAATCTTTATTCCTAATATCTATGTTGAACATTTTGCAATCTAATTTGATGTGTGGGATTATATCAAATGCTTTGCATAGCGCGAGAAATACTAATAGACATTTCGAGCCCCTGAATCCAAATAGCCGCGGCGATAGTAGGTTGTTGGTTTTATCAGACTATTATTGATGATATTTACAAATACTTTGGACAGGAAATTAAGCATCGTAATAGAACGATAATTACTAATATCAAGTTTGGTGCCTGTTTTGAAAACAGGGATAATGAGACCTTGTTTTAGAATGGTGAGAAATAGGCCTTGGCTGATGTTAATTAATATTATGCAGATGAGTTAATGGTTGAATTATACTAGGAGCATTTTTCTAAGACCACTGTTGGGTATTTCATCAATGCCGGTGGATGAAGAGTTTTTGAGCGAGTTCATTACTATGGAAACTTCTTTCTCTATAAACGTTCTAAGAACAAAGCGGACTGGTAAATCATCAGTGGTTGCGTGGTCACTAGGGCCAAGCGTATTTATTTGGATTTTTTTTTAGTAGTTCTGGTCCTATATTTTCAAAGTAATTTTTTTATATATAGGGAACGTACCCATACTACGTGACACGTTTAGGGGGGGGGTCTTCAAAATGTCACGCTTGGTACAAATGAGCGGTGGCAGGCTTAGGTTTTTGGTCACCGGGGGGGGGGGGGGGGGTGGGTTAAAAATTGCAAAAAGTTGGTCACGTAGTATGGGTACGTTCCCTAATTGACCTGATTAACCAATTCACAGATATGGCTGTTCCACTTCATATGTTATTCTATTAGCACTCCGAGATATTTAATTTCTGATACTGAGTTCAATGTTGAACACCCTTGGATATATGTGATTTTATTACATTTGTTATTGTGAATAATTATTTTAGTGGGGGAGTGTTTTAAGTTTATTAATTGATAAATATATGTAGTACGTCATGTAAGTGTTCAGTGAGAGAAGATTTGTATCCCACCATTGTTTTAAGGTGTTTATGCATTATTTGCTTGTTCATTTACTACATTCCAGTCAATCTCATTCACTATGATAGCTGTGTCGTCGGCATACGATATTATATTTGCGTTAAGTGGTTGTTTGAAAATATCGTTGACATAAATTATAAATAGTAGGGGGCCTAGGACTGTGCCTTGTGGTATCCTGAAATTACTTGTTAGTGCTAGACTAATAAGTCGTTTATTTTGACTACTCGATATCGTTCAAATAAATAGATTTTTATCCATTTTAGAGCTTTATTGTTTATCCCGACACAGTTTAATTTTTTAATAAGTTAATCATGAGAAATACTATCAAAGCTTTTTTAAGACCTGTGAAGATTCCGAGGCATTTCAATGGTTTGTCTAATTGTCTTGAATAATGTTCGATAATTTGGCAATTGCATCTTGGGTGCTTCTATTTTTCAAAAATCTACATTGGTTGTCGTATATTACGTTATTTTTGTTAATAAATCCAGTCAAACTTTTTTGATAATTTTTTCAACGATTTTGGCAATCTTTTACGATATTAGACGATAATTTGTCACTTCTTCTGGGTTGCCAGATTTATGAATTGGAATGATGATGGTTTGTTTATATAAGTATACAGTTGGGAATATTCCGCTTTGAAGACGAGTTGATTAAATGTCTTAATGGTTTTGAAACATGTTTTTTGATAGTTTTTAGTGTTTTGACAGTAACTCCAACGAAACCTGGTGCTGATCTTCTCTTCATGTTTGAAATGATTTTTTCGATTTCCTGGGCTGGAGTAAGGTAAAACATGTCGATTTTATTTTAAATATTAACGTTAATGTTCTGTTCGTCATTGGACGGTATTTTTTGTATTTGATTTGCAAGGTTTTTGCCTACATTTGCAAAGAAGTTGTTGAATATGTTAGTGGCAGCTAACGGATTTTCTTGGCATCGTATTTTGATATTGTTATGTATTATTGTTATACTTTGTATTTTTTTTTATCTATGATGTCATTTATAACATGCTAGACTTCTTTTGCATCATTCTCTCTTGCTTCTAGTTTTGCCGAAAATAGTTTTCTTTTTTGTTTTTTATTAAAAACTTAAGATTGTTTTTGTTTTTTTAGAGTTTGATTTGTAGGTAACCGCATTAATTTTTTATATGATGCTTCTTCGCGTCTGATTGATACAATTTCCAAAAGTTATCCATCAAATTTTGATGGTTGTTTTCTGGAATCAATGGAATGTGCAGTACTTACGTGCATTGATAGTTTTTTTTTTCAAATAGTACGAAACATTCGTTCGTATCATTACAATTCAATATGTTGTGCCATTTCTCTTTTCCGGATTATGTACAAGGGCATTTATGTTGAGCGTTTTGCGTCGGCCGTTTTCATTCTCCTGAGTTTGAGTTGATATTGGTGAACACTTTTTTTCGTAATTGTACGTAACAATGCACCCGAAATGATTTGTGATTGTCGTTTGTATAACTGCAGATACTATGTTTTTATATCTTGAATATTTGTGAAAACATGATCTTTGCACGAAGGTCGAGACCTAGGATAATTCTCGTAAATTAATTAATGCACAATACATGATTTAATTATGCTATCATATTAACATCTTTATCATAAGATGAAAAATCATTTGCGATATTGAGGTTAATGTCTCCGACAATGATGATTTTCTTATTTCTGTTATCTGTAATTTACACAGTTGTGAGTTCAATATGTAGCAACTATACTAAGGGTGTACTTTTGGAAACTGATTTCATATTGAAGATGTGTACATTGTGCATGTGGATTTCTCTGTCAAAAGTCACAACATATTTATTTGAAACTAGCTGGTCCCGGCACGCGTTTCTATGCCATTTAATAAAGAAATTGTTTTTCCCTGAGTGTCCTTTCCCATTCATCCTGTTCCCCTTCCGCCTCCCCTTCTTCTCCTGCGTCCTCTTCCCCTCTCGCGTTCCCACTCCGTCACCTCCACCTTCCCTCTCCCCACTCTACTCCCTCCCCCTTCCCCCGTCCCGTGAACCCCCCTCCCAAGTTCCCCTCCCCACTCCCAGGTCCCCCTCCAGCGTTCCCCTTCCACCTTCCCCGCCTTTCCTCTTCCCTTTCCCGCTTCCTCGTCCCGCCAACCCTCCTCCTGCGTTCCATATATTCAATCCCAGTACATTCAGTTTTTAAACAGCCCGCGTGCCACCTTTTACAATTTTTATTCAAATTTACATTTTTCATGTATATTAAATTTGGTACCTAGCATAGGTACCTATTTAAAATATCTAAAATTCTTGATTCGATTCAAACTATTATGGCAGTATATACTTTAAATAAATTATCAACTTAAAGATTTTTAAAAATAGAATCCTGATTGAACAATCATTGTTTTGCAAAATGTCATTCTCAAACACGCGAACTGTCAAAAGTGCGATAGTCGTTTAGGTTAGTAATAGGTTTTCTGAAATTATCCAATTTTATGCGCAATTTTCTTAATTTTTCTTTCCGTAAGAACCATCCTCGTACTTCAAGGAATATTAAAAAAAAAATTTGCGAAATTGGTTCAGCTGATCTCGAGATTTGCGCTTAGCAACACATTTAGCGATTCATTTTTTATATATAAGATAAGATGAATATTGCGATTCCGCTGTAATTATTAATTTGGATATTTGTTGCATAGTATGTGTAACCCGGAATATTGTAGTTTATCGCTCGATGAGTGCGTCTCTGTTAATCTTATGGTCTAGTCTGTTAAGTAATTTGATTGTTTCTTTATTTTATTGTTGGAGTTCGTCTAAATGTCTTTTGATGCTCCTTACATTGATACGAAATATGATTAAGCTAACTTCTAACTAGCTAACTTAAAATGTTGTTTCTTTCGTTCATTCATATATATATATATATATATATATATATATATATATATATATATATTATTTCGTCTATTGATATGGTTTTATCTATAGCATTTATGACAAAATCACCCATATCGAAGAAATAATAACAATGAATTCTTTAGTGATCGTGAATTCACTAACTTTATTTCACTGTTAGGGTAAGATTTTCTGGACTTGTTGAGAGCCTTTGTATTTGTTATCACTAATAAGTAGTCGTGCAATTTTAATCAAATTCTATTCCCTCTTTGGTGATTTGAAGCATTTTTAATGTGCAATTGATGCTATCAGCATGGTGGTCGTCTGAGATGTTTGCTTTGAATTTTTTATTGCTGGAACAGTTGTAGCAGATTGGTTTGTTGTTTCTATCTATGCATTTTGCTTGGGTATGGTTTTGTGCACAATGGGGGCAGGTAATTGGTTGCGTTCTGTTAGACATCTAAAAGCCGTGTGTCCATACTTCAGGCAATGAAACATTGCGTAAGTGGGTTAAGATCTTCAATTATTGGAACTCTTTGGTATTTTATGTTAATTTTTCCAATGTTAAGTAGTATTTTTCTGATGGCTCCTGATGTTTTAAGTAAATAGTTTGATATGTCTTGTCGGAACTCTTTTGTTGGTCGAATTTTTTGAGTTTGATTTCTTTTAAATGTTTAAAATTTTGTAAACCCTCATTTTGCTGAGTTATGCCTAAGACAATTTCATCCTTTGACAAATTCAATTGTTGTCTTTTTACGATCATTATTGGTTTTCTCTTTTTTGTTTCTTCAGCTTGAATGTCTTCACCGAATGTTTAATTTATTTTTGTTGCCAATTTTTATGCGTCTTCTTTTTTCACACATGAGATTATGATATTTTGGTCGCCAATTTTTTAAAATTCTGTTTTCACGCCTATTAATTTCCTGCATCTTTTACCCTTTTGGAACAACACGTCTGAGATCTAAACATTCCATTGCCAAGATAGGATCAACTCAGTACAACAGTCTCGCTGTCATGAGAAGAACCAGAATCATCTCAAGTGCTTTTCGGTCAATGGCTACGCAAGTGCTGCATCGCTAGTCTCTACACAAACCAAAATTATCAAATGGACTGGATCAAATCTTTTGTTATGCGAATACCGCACAAGATTCCAACTGTTCCTAACTACTGGAGCTAGTGAAAACTATGGTATATAAGTTTATTAATATTACACAAGTGCACAAAGTCGTGCAACAACTCCACGGCCGTGCAATAATATCGGAAAAATGTAAATAATGCATTTAATGATCCATAATTGCTTGCATTGATAAACTTTCCAAGTAAACTATTACTGTCACGAACGATATCGTGACACTAGAGAGGATGGACTATAAATCTATAGTTTGTATTATGTAAGACAATTGATGGCGTTTTTTATACTCACAGGATAAGGTAATTTGAAGGGAGAAAGCCCTACCTTTGCTGTGGTCATATGATGTTTGGGTCCAAATATTACCGGCTTGTCTTCGAGGATGATAGTAAGGGTTGGTTACACTTAACCGTCATCTTATGTATTAATTAGTGTTTTTTATGAATTTTAAGCGAGAGTTCAAGAGAGAGCTGTGATCGATTTCACAATAATTTTCGACTGACTTAAAATGAAGGTAATTTCAATATATTATAATAAAACTAATATAAAACTTTATTCCACTTAATTTTATTGGACCGTAACCGGTTTCAGCTCGTCAAAGCCATCTTCAGACTGGTACAAATATTTCCTAGTCTACGGTTTATGTACACAACATATTGGGGAGGGGGAGGGGGGTGGTCTACAAGGATTTTAATCAATTACAGTAATTATATTTGTTGCTAAGTCATTTTAGACTATCGAATTTATAAATATTTTGGTTATTCCAGTAAGCTAATTACATTGGGTTTGCAGCTCACTTCAATGGTGATTAGGGAAAAACCTTACAAGTAATATGAGTTACTAATGACCTAATTTTATTGTCAAATCGTTATTATATTTATGAAGTTTGGTATTTTTTATTGCTTTTTGAAGGGATAAGTGTTTTCATTGGAGTTGAAATGGTCTAAACTAATTACATATTTTAATATCGAAAATTATTATGAAAATTAGACTGGATACAAAAGCGCGGACTTAGCAAATGAATCTAATTGCTTTATCTTTAAAAAGTTACTTTATGAAGGGGTACATGTTTACATTGGAGTAGGAATGGTCAAAACTAAATACCTATTTTAATTTCGAAATTATTATGAAAATTACAATGGATACAAAAGCGGAGACTTAGCAAATGATTCTAATTGCTTGTTCATTACAAAGTTAGATTCTATTTTTTTAGTTAAGTGGGTAATTTCTAAAGATTCTAGTCTATCCAGTTTATGACCTTTATTGCAAATATGGAGATTTTTAACATCTCTGTCTTTATTAAATGAATGTTTATTTTCTAATAAGTGTGATGCTACATTCGACAATTCTCCTTTGTCATTCACCCAGTTTGTAAAATGTTCTTTAATTCGGGTTTTGACTGACCTCCCAGTTTGACCTACGTAATACGATGGGCAGTTGGCACAATTCACTTGGTAAACGCCTGAGTTTTCAAGTTTTTCTCTTTTATCTTTATTATTAATTAAAATTCTCCCTAGAGAATTCACATTATAAAAAGCTGTTTTACATTTATCATTATTAGTTAATCTGGATATTTTAGTTGATATTTCGCCAATATAAGGGATTTTAACCCATTGTTTAGTAAAATCTTTTTCATTTTTATTATCGAGGCCTTGTGATATGATTGTTAATGTAAGTTTTTTTATTCTTTTTCGTTAATATACTGTCAATAGTTTCGCTCTTGTATCGATTATTCTGTGCTATGGTTTTTATAATATTTAATTCATTATTGTAATTTATATAATTCAAAGGCACATGTAAAAGTCTGTGAATGAGTGAATAGAATACTGATAATTTATGTGAAATGTGATGTCTAGATGTATTGTGTATGATGTTATCACTATATGTAGGTTTTCTATATATCGAAAATTCTAATTTTTTGTTGATGATTTCTATACCTATGTCGAGAAAGTTAATCTTATTTCCCCCCATTTCCATTGTAAATTGGATCGATTTATTAATTTTATTTATTTCTTTTAGAAATATATCTAATTGCCTGTGTGTTCCTGTCCAGATAATCAGAATGTCATCTACGTATCTCCGATAGAAGGCAATTTTTTTAAAAGATTTTAATTTTTCGATGGATTCTTCGATATAATCAATTAATTAATCAAAGTGCTCCGAAGTTCGAAGCGAGTAGTGTAGACACGCGCTTCGAACTTCGGCTAACTTTTTCGAAGCGTCGAAGCAAGTAGTGTAGTGGGCATTGAAGCGTCGTAACGAGTAGTGTAGACACGCGCTTTGTACTTCGGCTAACTTCGTCGAGGACTTCGTCGAAGCGTCGAGGCGAGTAGTGTAGTGGACGTTTTACATTAATTCCACACAGGAAGTCCTGAGGAAAATAATTGTCTTCAAGGTATCATCTTTGGAGATACTGTGTTTAGGGCCTTTTTGATGAGAGGGAGGACTGAACGTGGGCTTTGACGAGAGAAGAAGTAGCTGAAACTCTTTTTTTTTTAAATTATGTGCATCTACATAAAAAGGTTTACATTTTTTTGGCCTTGTCTGTCTCACTAGGATATCCTGTATCGAGACAGACTAGTTTACAAATATTTTTCAATAAGGCAAAAATATTTGACAAAAATTTTCAGGTTGGTAGGTAGTGGTAACAATTATGAGATAGAGGATTATATTTGGATGAGGTGACTAATTATTGCACGACCTTTTTCTATGATCCATTGTTTGATCAGGATTTTGTATTTGTTAATATTATTCGATTGTCTTGTTTTGTCAGGTAGGTTATTGTATATTTTAGACGCAATGTATTTGAAATTTCTTTGACCAAATGTTGTTTGTTTTAGGTGTTTGTATGAGTTCTTTGGTTTTGTGCCGCGTGTTTGTAATATTTTGGGTATTTTCATAAAATGTATGTGTTTTATTTTTAAACAGATGAGTTAAGATTGTTTTAGTATAAATTTCTCTTCTTAGATATACATGGAATTTGTTGAATATATCTACAGTACTTGTTATTATGGGAACTTTAAGAATAACTTCATACTTAAATTTTATGCCTTCGATAATGAATCTATAGCTGATAGTATTGCACCTCCCCATGCGATTACTCCATATTCAATGATTGATTGACAAAGAGATCATCATAGATTTCGAATCTATTAGGTATTTTTCTAATGTTTTTGAAGAAATAAATATGTTTTCTAAGTTTATTCGTGATAAGTAGGCAATGTGTATTCCACTTAAGATATTGATCAAATCAAATCAAACTCTCATCCAAAACATAATTCACCTCAGCACAGGATCTCCTAGCGAGTAGGACTTATATTGTGTATAAGTCTATAATATCTTATTAAAATGTAAATTTTTTACAAATAATTAAGGTAATTTCAATTTTGTGCAATAATATTCTGCATGTGTGCCAAGTAGGTAGGAAACATCTACTTCTTCTTTTGATAGTAATTAGGTCCTTTCATGGAAGGACAAGGACAATCGAGGATTGCGATTGAGCAATGCGAGGACTTTGGGAAAATGGGTTTTAGTTTATATGCTGTTTCAGAACTTAACAATTACTAAATACTAAGGTGGGATTTATTTGAAGGCAGAAGATTGAATTAAAGACTGGGACTAACTATAAACCATATATATTCCTCATTGCCTATAATAAAAATGGATAGAAATAATATCGCCGAGTTACTAGATATCTTCAATTTATCACTAAATAAATTCAAAAGATTGCTACTGGGGCCGTTCAATTATGTACGGTAACCTGTTGTATGATTTTCATTATTATTATGTAAAAGCCCGTAAAAGGGAATAAATCACCGACCCCGTATTATCTTCTAGATCTATTATCTAGGCGTGCACTATTATGAATCGTGAACCCAACTCCAATTTCCATGGTGGACAAGGTTCCTCCACTCTTCGCGTTCCTGCGCTGCGTGGAGGACTGTGGACACCAACGTATCAGTGATTCTTCTGCTTCTCTTGCCTTCCACTTTGCCAGTACTTCGAGTTTCTCCAAGTTGGAGTCTTCAGTTTGGGAAGCAACATGTTCAATGTATTTTAGAATAGGTTATAGGCAGATAGTTGAAAACTTATAGTGAATGCCTAACTCTGCTCTTCCAGAATGGAGATATTTGTGCGTCTGGCTATCTTTAGAGTCATGAGAATTTTTCTCCAGCATCAAATAGCGAAAGCATCTATCCGTTTTCTTTTGCTGGTTCTATGTAAGAGTCCACATCATATAAAAATCTGAAGAATATCAATGCCTGGGCAAGTCTCTTCTCGATCTCATATCGATGTAGTAAATATATAATAAAATATTGCAACCTTATCCCATCAGGTACACAGCCAAGTAAATGGACGTACAAAGCTCCCACAATCTAAAAAAACCACTTTGCAGCTTTGTAACTCATAAAAAATAATGAACATATATGTTCTTACCCGTCTAAGCCAGGCCCTGTAGAGATGTTCCTAGGAGCTGCAAATAAAAACATTTGTGTGAATGAAATCAGCAAAAAAGCTTTGGAAATTATTCAATTAACCATTAGTTACTCGCGCCTAAAAAGTTACGTAAGAGGGGTTTCGTACACCCCTTTTTGATTTATAGAAATAAAACAATATAAATATATACAAAAAATCATTATTTCATTAATTAATATCTTTAGAGTTACATATTAAGCAACTTTTAAACTCTTTTTTAAAGTAATATGTGACGGTGAAGCTCCACACATCGACTGCAGTAGGATTTCATCTTCGTCGTTCCGATGATCGTTTTCACTTTGCTCAGAATCACTGTTATGGTCACTTACCTCGTGATTCGTGTTCGTGCTTTTGTTCGATTTCATAAGTGCTGTCAATAGCCTATTCTACTTCTTCGTCTAATTGGTTTGTAATTTCTTGGCCGCTCAGCACTTAGCATTATGAATCTAACGTAAACGATCGGCCGGGATGTTATAGACCCCAAACGCCCTCTCCAAGCACAATCACACAATCGAGCACCGCTCGCGACTGATTTACAAAGGTCACGCGCTTACCCGAAGCTACTAAGAGAACTAGCGCGTTAAATTCAAATTAGAAAAGTTATAGGCTTTCAAATACGGTCTGAGATGTTTGGCACCTCACACGAATAATTAAGGGTTAACCGTTGGAAGAAAAAGTGCGAAAGAATACAGGTTGTATCCGGACTTCTGAGCATATTTGAAGATAAAAATGAATGTCATTTTGATATTCGATGATATTTTGTTAATAACATAATAAAAAATTAATATGTCCACTACAAGTCGCTACTGTGGTGGACATATTAATGAAGTGGTACAGAATAGCGTGTTACGCAATCCGCTTCATTTTTTTACTGGAATGGCTCAGGGATTGCTGGTTAAAATTCTTCGGATACGTGCTGATAATATATTATTCACTTTTCAAATAAAAAATCTGTAATAGAAACAAATAACAAATCTGTACCCGGGAAGCATACGGATGCAAGTCCAAAAAGGTAAATGTTCAGGAGAGACAAAAAACTTTTTTTCCGTAACTATGGTCTCATTAATTCTTCGGATATCCATGCTGATAGTTAACGAAAAAAGTAATTTTTAAATCAATTAGTTTTGTTTTAAAACCGAGAAAATTAAACGAAATATTACATGTAAAGCCTTCAAAAATATTGTTAAAAAAACGCTACAAAAAACACTGACTTGAGTCCTTCTGCTTCAAAATGAAATAGAATATTTGGTTATGACATATGGTGTATTATGAAAGGATCAATTTTTGAAAATTGTTTACTTCCATAGAAAGCGTAGTAACGTAAGAGGCAGGAGGATGCAAATGGATTTGAGTCATAATACTCAAAGTGTAACTAAATCATAAAGATGCAAGTCCATGTACATCTTTCTGCTTCTAAGATAGTTGTTGCATTAAAGGTAGTTGCATCCGTATGCATTTTTGAAAATCCTATTTATCTTCATGATAGGACTTGTATCTTTCTGCCACTGATAAACATGATATTTTACTTCAAGTCTGGTACTCAAGGTACAGAAATAAATTATCAGTTTTTATATTTTGGTAGAAAGCCCCCACTTTGTGGTTTGACATATTAACTGAAATAAAACAATATCTTTGTTTATTACCAGGATTTTTTTTAATACCGACCGGGTACACTTAACACAAGCATCTTCAGGGTATAACATTAAATCGATCAGAATTGGGTCAACTTTAGTCAGTTTAAGTTTATGTCTACCCTTAAGTTGCTTGTGTTATGCGAAACCGGTCGGAATTAAAAATTAAATAAAAAAATAATGGTTACAAATAAAGTTATTGTTTAATTTCAGTTGACGGTATTTAGTTGAACACTCGACTCACTTGGAATGCAAGTAGGAATGGGTTTGTCCCATCCATCGAGTTGGCAGCTCATCGGTACTAAACTTCCCAAAGCGACATGTCCTTCCTTGCACGAAGGATAAATCCATGTCCCAGCGACGATCTTCGTTGGGCAGGTGGTTTGTAAGCCATCGGAATCGAAACAAGCGAAGTTCACAGTGTTGGATGGCTGAAGGTTGCATTTTACTGGAAACAAATAATGTATTATCGAACTGGATAAGTTTCTTTTACGACCGTCGAGAGAATGTCTATATAAAGAGAATAATGTTGGATGGCTGAAGGTTGCACAGCTGGAAACAAATAATGTATTATCGAACTGGATAAGTTTCTTTTACGACCGTCGAGAGAATATCTATATAAAGAGAACAATGTTGGATGGCTGAAGGTTGCACAGCTGGAAACAAATAATGTATTATCGAACTGGATAAGTTTCTTTTACGACCGTCGAGAGAATGTCTATATAAAGAGAATAATGTTGGATGGCTGAAGGTTGCACAGCTGGAAACAAATAATGTATTATCGAACTGGATAAGTTTCTTTTACGACCGTCGAGAGAATATCTATATAAAGAGAACAATGTTGAATGGCTGAAGGTTGCACAGCTGGAAACAAATAATGTATTATCGAACTGGATAAGTTTCTTTTACGACCGTCGAGAGAATGTCTATATAAAGAGAATAATGTTGGATGGCTGAAGGTTGCACAGCTGGAAACAAATAATGTATTATCGAACTGGATAAGTTTCTTTTACGACCGTCGAGAGAATGTCTATATAAAGAGAATAATGTTGGATGGCTGAAGGTTGCACAGCTGGAAACAAATAATGTATTATCGAACTGGATAAGTTTCTTTTACGACCGTCGAGAGAATATCTATATAAAGAGAACAATGTTGGATGGCTGAAGGTTGCACAGCTGGAAACAAATAATGTATTATCGAACTGGATAAGTTTCTTTTACGACCGTCGAGAGAATGTCTATATAAAGAGAATAATGTTGGATGGCTGAAGGTTGCACAGCTGGAAACAAATAATGTATTATCGAACTGGATAAGTTTCTTTTACGACCGTCGAGAGAATGTCTATATAAAGAGAATAATGTTGGATGGCTGAAGGTTGCACAGCTGGAAACAAATAATGTATTATCGAACTGGATAAGTTTCTTTTACGACCGTCGAGAGAATATCTATATAAAGAGAACAATGTTGGATGGCTGAAGGTTGCACAGCTGGAAACAAATAATGTATTAACAAGCAGGACAAGCTTCTCTTACGATCGAAGAGGGAGTATCTACATAAAGATAATAGCAATTATACTAAGTCAGTGGACATCTTCAATTTATCTTTAAACAAATATAAAATATTGTTACGAAGGCAGTTCAGTTATGTATAATAAATACTGTATATTTCTTACTATTCATATGTAAAAGCCCCGAAAAACGGCGTTAATAAATAAATAAATAAATAAAATAAATAGCTTTGTATGGCCGAAGGTTGCATGTAATTGGAAACAAATGATGTATTAATAATAAACAAGCGGGACAAACTTCTCTTACGATCGACGAGGGAAAGTCTATGTAAAGAGAACTATTTTATTTTATTTATTAAATAATCAGTTAACAAAGTATAATATTTGACCACAAAATAAATTTGCATAATAAGTTTTCACTGTTATTTTTTTTCATTATATGATCTTTCTCTTCTATAGAAGCAGACGCTTGTAATTAGAATAGGGACGAGTATCGGGATGAAACATATATTTTGCATGTTATAATTAATTAGGGCAGGAACTTTAAAAAAATAGTCAAATTTAAAAGTTATATAAGTTTTGAAGATAATTTCATCATTTTGTTATTTTTACTTTGAATTGCTCTTTGATTGCTTTTAGTAGGCATTTATCGTCTTCAATCGTTTCTTATCTTTTCGGGTAGTCAATTAAAGTATTTTTTCTCTAGATATGTTTAATGATGTTGCGCAAATGAGGTGTTAAATTTTTGTGCTGGAAATATATGTTTTTGACAAGTGCGACTTTCGGTTAAAAAGCTGTGATTTTGTTATACTTTTATTATATGAATTATTATACTTTTTCGGACTAGATCAATGAATTTTAATACTTTAAATTCTTCAAAAATAAGGTGTTTTGGAAAGTCTCTTGGTTTTCCACTATAATTTGAGACCTATTTAACATCTAGAAAACTATAAGTTAAACTATCTAACCATATATCTCACGAAATTGAAGCTTTAAGTGGGGTGCCTCAAGGTTCTCATCTAGGTCCGATTCTTTTTTTGCTATTTATCAATGACATTACTTCAATATTTGAAGGTATCCATTTTGTTTTATTTGCTGATGACTTGAAAATTTACAATATTATAAAAAAATTAATGGATTGTCTTGTAATGCAAAATAATTGGATCGATTATATAATTGGTGTAACATAAATGATTTATTTTTAAACATTAACAAATGTCCATCTATAAGTTTTTCTCGAAATAAAAATCCAATACTCTTTCAATATCACATTAACAATGTGAATCTTTCTACAGTAACATTAATAAAAGATTTGGGTGTCGTTTTTGATAACAAGATGACATTCGTCCCCCACATTGATGCAATCACGAATAAAGCACTTAAATGTCTCGGTTTTGTGTTAAGATCGTCCAAAGATCTAATGTATACAAATACACTCAAAACGCTATACATAACACTAGTCCGAAGCATTTTTGAGTATAAATCCTCTCTCTGGTCGCCTTTATATAATGTACATTCATAAAAAATTCAAAAAGTACAACATAGATTTTTAAGGCATGTAAATTATAAACTGCACATTCCAATACAAAATTAATACACCTACTTATAATTATTTGATGCAATTGCTTAAACTACCTGAATTATCACAGCGAAGAAAAATCTGTGATGTTTTATTATTATTTAAAATCATCAATGGGTATTTGGATAGCCCTGAACTAGTGAATATGATAAATTATCAAGTCCCCAACAATCATAATACTAGACTCCATGCTCCATTTAACATAGTTGCTTCTCGCACTAATTTTATGTATAACTCTTGTCTTCAGAGATTGCATCGTGTGGGGAATGAAACTTGTTCTGTGGACATATTTTTTAATAAAAACATTAATTCTTTTAAAAAACGTATATGCATGCAGATGCAAAAATCCTTAAATGTTCCAGATTGTTAACAGTAACAAATTTAATACCGACTACTCTGTAACTACTTTCATAGTACCTACTTATTTATTTATACATGTAATTGCTGTGTACCTTTTATTTTTTTATTTCATTTTTTCATAATAATAACAAACTTACACAAAAAATTCTTAAATGTTTCAAATTGTTAACAGCAAAAAAATTAATACACACCGCTCTGTAACTACTTTCATAGTACCTAATTCCTTCTTAATATATGTAATTGCTGTGAACCTTTTATTATTTTTCATAATAAGAAATTTTAATGTCAAACTTATGTACATTTATAATAGCACAAAAAATTAATTACAAGAAATTTACTAATTTTTATATTAACTGGTTGTACTCCTTTGTATCGAATACTCATACCTACTTGTGTTGTGCCAACTTATGTCTGTCACGTTCTGTTTATTATTTTATGTACTACATACTTGTTGTAATGCTCCTGTACAATTAACCTTACATGTAAAAGCCATCAAGGCGTAAACAAATAATCAAATATTTTTTATAACTAGACGTTGCACAATTTCAACAGGGAGTAGATTTGTTTTGAATGCAGTTCCCCAGCTTATTACAGCGTATTGGGGATTTGATTGTACTATTACTATAGCATGGTAGACTGATGTTAGATTTTCTAATGAGAGAAAGTTTCAGATTTTTAAGAATATGAAAATAAATTTCCTTATTTTGTTAACGGTGAGGTTATTTTGATCTTTCCAGTTTAGGTTTTTGTCTATTATTATTCCTCAGTATTTAGTTATGTATAATTAATTAACGTCCCTTGATTTTATTGCAACGTGAGTTTTTTTAACTATTTAGAGATAATAGATTTATATCGAACCAGTGTTTAAGGCTCCGCAACCGGGTTCGAAAAGAAGAAGATGGAGAGATACGAAATTATGAATGTTAGAAGAGCGCTCTAACATGTGCAGCGACAAAATCGATGCGAAAATTGGGAAAATGTTTAATAAAACACGATTCGTTTAAAACAGAGCAAAAATCTCATGGGGAACATCAAGTATCATTTAAATAAATATTGTGAATTTTTTCACAAATATAATTTATAAGATAATAGAAACAGACTTGTTTTTAATAATTTTTGGAGCATACTTTTTGTGATTTTTTTCTATCGAAGTAATTTCATATAATTTTCGTTTCGGCGTAGGCAGCATCTAGACATTATCTTCAAAAATAACATTTATTTTATTAAGAGCCTAAAAACTTCAAATGTTTAAGGGAGATATGTAAGAAATCGGTAGAAATTTGGGTTGCGGCGCATTATGGAATGGCCCGGAACAAGGCCGTCTCATAAATCGAAAAAGCGTGTATTTTTTTTCAGATATACCTACAGCGGTTTTAATAAGATAAATGATTGATAAATTTTTATCCGTTGAAATTTTTTTTTGTGCTTTTGTATGTTTAAAATAATGTCAAAGTACGGGCTCAGGCTGAGATATTTAATTTAATCAAAATGTGGAATATTTTGTGGTACAAATTTCAAGCATTGGAGCTAGGTTATATATAGTTTATTATATATAATTGCAAAGGTTGTTTTTTAAGCTTTATTAATATATATTTTTAATATTTAATTTTTAAATAATACTTATTTATAAGCGCCCTTTAAGCAAATAATACCGAAACCAGATTTTGACAAAGTTCGGGTAAACTTTCAACTAGTAGCAGCGTTTGGACCTGTGGATCTGAAAACACAATTATAAAATATAAACCTCTCTGTAATAGGTTCATTAAAAAAAAATTGCGGATTTTGTGCGTTTTAGCGTCAAAACGTTTTTTCCGCTGCTCATTTTTATTAGAAAATTATCTTGTCGCAAGGATAAATTGTTTTTGAAATGTCTTGTTTAGAATCAAAATATTAAAAATTCAATAAATAAAAATATGAAATATAAAGATTGTTTAGTTTTTCATCAGCACACACAATTTTATTTTTTTATGATAAGAAACAAAGTTGTTACAGATTTATGAGACGATAAAGAGCATTTGCAACCACTGTCATTATGGAATGACCCGGAACAAAACCGTCTCATAAATCGAAAAACTATACTTTTTTTCATATATATCCTATACTGGTTTTAATACGATAAATAATTGATAAATTTTTGTTTCTTGGAAAAAAATATTTTTTTTGTTCTTTTGTATATTTAAAATAATGTCAAAGTATGGGTTCGAGCTGAGAGATTTAATTGAATCAAAATATGGAATTTTTCATGGTAAAAATTTAAAGCATTTAAGCTACTTTATATATAGAGTATTATACATATATCACCACTAAGGTTGATTTTTAAATTAAAATTAATATGTATTTAAAATATTTTAGTTTTACGTAATAATGATTTATAAGATCCCTTTAAGAAAATGATACCTAAACTGGATTTTAACAAAGTTCAGGTAAAATTTCAACTGATCGCAGGGTTTTCCCCTGTGGATGTTAAAACACCATTTTATAAGAAAAACATTTTTTTGATGTTTTCATACAAAAAAACTGCGGATTTTTTGCGCAACAGCGTCAAAAACGATTTTTCCGCTGCTCCTTTTTATCAGAAAATTACCTTGACGCAGTACTAAAAAAGAATAAATTGTTTTTGAAATGGCATGTTTTATGTCAAAATAAAAATAATTCACTAAATAAAAATATGAAACAAAAATATTGTATAGTTTTTAATCAGCACACCATTTTTTTGTTTTATGAAAATAAACAAAGAAGTTACAGATTTATGAGACCATAATGAGCATTTCTAACCACTGTGCGGCGCCTTAAGAATATTTATGTCTTCTGTTGCTTTTGGTTTTACTACTTCCCATGTTTTTCCACTTTCAATAAGGACTGTATCGTCAGCATAAGAGGTTATACTACCATGAAGTGACTGAGAGAATATCCCGTTTACATCATATAAGATGAATAATATAGGACCCAGCACAATACATTGTGGAATTCCATTATTCAGATGTCTTTTCGTGCTATAAATATTGAAGACGATTTTTTAAGTAGCTTTTTATCCAATTTGCTACGGGCTTATTAATGTTCAAACTATCTATTTTTTTCTTAAGTTTTATAAACGCTTTTCTCAGATCTATGAAAATACCTATACATTTTTACTCATATCTACATAGGTTTTTGTATATGCGTGATGTAATACTTGCATTGCGTCTTGTGTGCTGCGCGCTTTTCGGAATCCGTATTGATTGTCGCGAAGTATTTTGTTATTTTCAATAAATTCCATTAGTTGAGATTTTACGAATTTTTCAAATATTTCGCCAACATTTGAAATAAGGGAAATTGGTCGATAGTTAGTTACATATTGTGTTTTTGTGCTTTTGAATATAGGCGAGATAATTGTCTTCTTATAATTTGACGGAAATATTCCATTCTTTAAACTTAAATTAATTAGGTGAGTTGATGGTTTTATTACGTGGCTTTTAATAGATTTTAACATTTTCACTGTTATATTGTCGTAACCCGGTGATGACCATCCTTTCATATTTTCAATAATGTTTAGTATATCTACTTCGTTGAGCATTTTAAATTGGCATGGTGGGTTTACATTGTGTATATCTTCAATAATTGGTTGAGTGGTCTATCCTATAGTTACATTTATTTTTGGCGAGGTTTTCTCCAACTTTTGCAAAGAAGGAGTTGAATATATCTGCACATGTTTTTGGGTTTGACTTTGCAATTATTTTTACGTTATTTTCGTCTCAAATAATCCTGATTGAATGTTTTTGTTTATTATTATCTATTTCACAGTTGCCAGTTTGCCAGATTATTTTTGGATTTCTTTCGGAACAAATCATTTTATGTTTGTAATATATCTTTTCTAATCTTTATTAAGCGTGTCAATTTATTATAATATTTTTTATAATCAGAATCAATTTTTTTGTCTTTTGGGAATTTAATTGTTTTTTGTATAGCTTACTTTTTCTTTGATTGAATTTAAAAGACCCGGAATGAACAACGGTTTAAAGAATTTATTTTTATCTAGATTATGATATGGAATTTCTGTTTTCTACGTGCTTGAAAATAATGTTTTCAAAGTACTTTGAAAATATTATAACATCTTCGCAGTTGATTACAGGTTGCCAACGCTCAGTTTCATGTTTTCAATTAATTTTTGCGGATTTATTCTGGTATACGATTTTTTTATAATTTTTTTTTGTTTGTATTGATTTTTCATCATCGTACAAAAATATACACCTATGATGATCGGTGATGTTATTTTTCCAAACAATAGTTCAATTTTATTTTATGAAGATCTTTTATGTTAACATTAGTTCAACAATTTTCTAGGCAAGATGGTTTATGACCTTGTATTTCGCGCGTAATTTCATTTATACACGATTTAAAGTTGTTTTTGGTCATACAGTTTAAAAATATCCACGTTTAAGTCAATTATCTATATTTTTGTTAATGATAACAATTGTGTACGTTTCCTTTAACACTATAACGTCCGGCTTTATATTAAGATTATTTATATTGAGAAAAAAATCTTGTATTTTTTTTTGAAGGCTGCGGATATATGCGGTGGCATATTTGTGTAGCAGAGAATTTGTCTGTGTGATTTCGTTGACTGTGAGAATTTTGGATGGCTAAAGGTTGCATCCAACTAAATCCAGTTATGGCGCGATGAATTTAGCATGAGTGGGATAAGATAAGAATGGAGAGCGAAAGTGGACACTACAAATATGAAAATCAATGTTTATCTATTCGTATTAAGGTGACATATTTGTATACCAGAGAATTTTTCCGTGTGATTTCGTTGACTGTGAGAATGTTGGATGGCTAAAGGTTGCATCCAACTAAATCCAGTTATGGCGCGATGAATTTAGCAGGAGTGGGAACTATAAGAATGTTGGATGGCTAAAGGTTGCATCCAACTAAATCCAGTTATGGCGCGATGAATTTAGCAGGAGTGGGAACTATAAGAATGTTGGATGGCTAAAGGTTGCATCCAACTAAATCCAGTTATGGCGCGATGAATTTAGCAGGAGTGGGAACTATAAGAATGTTGGATGGCTAAAGGTTGCATCCAACTAAATCCAGTTATGGCGCGATGAATTTAGCAGGAGTGGGAACTATAAGAATGTTGGATGGCTAAAGGTTGCATCCAACTAAATCCAGTTATGGCACGATGAATTTAGCAGGAGTGGGAACTATAAGAATGTTGGATGGCTAAAGGTTGCATCCAACTAAATCCAGTTATGGCGCGATGAATTTAGCAGGAATGGGATGAGATAAGAATGGAGAGCGAAAGTGGTCACTACAAATATGAAAATCAATGTTTATCTATTCGTATTTTACGCGCTGCCATATCTTTCATCCGATTGTGCGCACGCCCTTGAAGATTATAATGGTAAGCTCTGAGGCTATATATAATGGTAAGCTCTGGCGTTATGAAATTTGTTTAAAAAATATATTACAGGTGGTGCGCGAGTGGTTTAAAAATGGGAAAGGACATGCAGGGAGAAACAATCCCGCTACCCGCTAGTTAAAAACCAAATCTAGAAAATAAAAATAAAAATCAAAAACTTCGACTTATGGATCTAGCGACCAGAACGTCTGCTGCCATGCGGCACGTGGATAGTTTTTTAATGCCTTTATTTAAAATATAGTCGAACATGTTATTGAGAAAGGAAGTGACTTACCTTGGTGGAGCTCCCGTTCTAACGAAAGCTGGTTAAGTTGCTGCTTCAGCCAATCACTAAAGGCAAAAAGCCTTGAATAGGCGGTATATGTATTGTTCCTGCATTGATCACGGCTTTTGTCAAAAGGGCCTATACTTAAGATACCTCGCAACCACCATCTCTCCCGTCCACTCGTGTTAGCGGGGAAGACAAGTCCTGCACCACTATCGCCATTGCACCCAGTCGACCCTGGAAGTACGAGTATTTGCTACTTAATACAGAATGACAGTGGGGAGATTGCAACAGGATTTTTTCCCAATTACTCAATGCTAATGCAATATTATCACATTTCTTACATAATAATAATATTTTGTACGATTTATTAATTTATTTATTTATTGACGCCCTTTTGGGCTTTTACATATAAAAATTTAATTTATAACAGTATAAGATAAATAAAAAAGATGACAAAATATATAGATAAAGCATAAACTCAATATTTTAAATAAGAATATATCTAATGTTAAATCCACATGGATGACCTTAGAGAACTCGTAGTTACTGTTCATATACCTATGAGCAACAAAAGCTTGCAACACCGCCACCGAAAAGGCTAACTTATTAGGGAAAATGTTTGCGGAAAACTCAACCCTCGATGACTAAAGGTGCTGTCCCGATGTCGGTTCCTCACTGCGGTTTTCATATGAAAAAGCTGAGGATCCAGCATCGGGAAGTACTCCACGTTTTACGAGGGCTTGATGTTAATAAAGCTAGTGGGCCTGACAGAATACCTGCCCTGGTATTGCAGAGGTGCGCTGCAGAAATAGTTCCAATTTTGACGAAGCTTTTTAAAATGTCCCTGAAGTCTGGCTCTGTGCCCTCTGGTTGGAAAAAAACGGTTATCCATCCTATTCCAAGGAAGGGTGACCGTTCTAATCTAGCCAACTACCGCCCCATAGCGATCTCATCTGTTCTGTCCAAGGTGATGGAACGTATGATCATCGACAAACTGATCACATACCTCGAAAAGAACAAAATTATTAACGACCGTCAATACGGATTCCGACGGAAATGCTTGTGCGGCGATCTTCTCGCGTATGTGACGCATGTTTGGGGGTAGTGCCTGGAACGTTTTTACCGAAACATTCCAGGTTCTAGAGACCCAAACGGTTACATTGGACATTTACAAGGCTTTTGACCGGGTTTGGCACCGAGGACTTGTCAAAAAACTGCCATCTTATGGATTTCCCGCATCTTTGTGTACGTGGATTGCCGACTTTTTGAGGGAGAGATCGATTCAGACGGTTGCTGATGGTTTCACCTCTTCCTCATACTCGATAAATGCTGGTGTCCCACAGGGATCGGTTCTGTCTCCGACTTTGTTTTTGTTGCACAACAATGACCTTTTCACATGTGCACCAATTTATTGTTACGAGAATGACAGTACAGTTCATGATAACTTTTTGTTTGACAAGCCCCCAAAAGGCTCACAAATTCCAGCGGCTCGGAGGGCTTTGAAGCAAAGAATGGACGGTTACCTCTAGAGTGTTTTATCTTGGGGTAAAAATAATCTCATTGAATTTAATGTTTCAAAAACCCAATCATGTCTGATTACGTCTAAAAGGGATCAAAATGAAAATCTAGTCTCCTTCAACGGAAGCAATCTTTCGAACAGGCCCTCAAACAAAAGAAAATCTAAATAAAATAATATGATTTCCCATTGATTATTTACATCTCAAACTAATTTGGCTTAAAATGGGTCGAGGTTTAAATAAAATATGTCACCGACATCAGTTAGTTCATTGCCTAACCTATGTATTCTTTCTATTACAGAATTCATAGCGAAGTTATTGTTGTAGAATAAAATGTTCTGCCTGGTATATTTTGAAGGTAAATGTATAGATAATAAATTTATAGCGGCAGGGCAGTACAACCTTGAATGAACAATTTTATTTAATAAAATGAGATCAAATATTTTTCGCCTTTCAGATAATTTCGATAAGTTAAGTTTATTGCGGAAATTGACATAATTGATATCAACAATAGAAATACCAATTTTGAAATTAATTAAACGTAAAAAATTATTTTGATTTTTTTCAACTTGTAAACACTGAGAGTTGAAATGGGGACACCAAATGCTTCACGTATTCAACCTGACTTCTAACCAGAGACGTGTATTGTAATTTTATGGTTTTTATGTTATTAAAGTCTTTAGCGATTCTAAGAACAAATCCAAGCATTTGTATTTTTTTTTTAAGAAAGACAAACGTTCCCTGGTCACGAATAACCCAACAATATTTGAAAATCTCCTACTACCACCACAGAAAGCCGAAAATGTTGCTTGTGTTGTGATGGAGGACTTAGCCAGCCGAGGAATCGAACATGCGACGCTAATGCATGTAATGTAGGTAACTTACTGATAATGCTAATAATGTGCTTCAAGAAGCGTAATTTGGAGTCAAGGATAAGTCCAAGGTCATTGAATTCAAAGACCCTTTTTAGAGTGGCATTGTTAATTGAGTAGTCGAATAATAAAGGGGTTTTAGATCTATGGAAACTGATCGTTTTGCATTTATTGATATTAAGATATAATTTGTTTTCGATGCACCATTCATAAAGTTTAACAGTCAGATAAATTTTTGATCGATTTAAACATCTTGTAACTAGTATTTGTACTGATGTGCAATAGCAAATACTGTTTTCATGAGCTCTTATCTTTTCACAGGGGCCTGAGTGGGATAAAGGTTACTATCTGGTGATGTAAATAAAAGGACATGCATGGTAAACAAAGTACACTTGATCCTCTTGACAAAAACACGATCTACGTCGTTTGCAGAAAAGCGAAAATTATATATACAAAATCTACTTTTTTTTTACATGAGATCCACATAGGAGGCCCTGAGGAAAATAATTTCCCTCAGGGCCTATGTCATCTTTGGGGATGCTGTGTGGAAGGTTTTTTTTAGGGAAAGGAAGGAGAGGGGAGTTCTGGGAAGGAAAAGGGTTTAAGGGGTGGGTAGGAATTTGGGGTTCAGTGTATCTTGGTCATCCGCCTCCAAGACCTAGACAAACCTCTCCCCATGAACCCGGACACCCCTGCTAAATCACCAAACGTAGCGAACCACTTGGGGTGACCTATGGCAGAGGTGTTGGTTATCCAATAAAGGTTCCCGGGGTGGCGGTACCCATTCTCGCCTCCCAAATTAAAATACCTTATAATGGTTTCATCAAATTGGGGAAGAAGAGAGAAAAAATTCTGTTATTTTTAGGTTACGATTAGGCAGCTACGAGCTCCAATTAAAGACCGCCTCCGATCTACGCACTATCTAACCAGCAGCACTGATCAAGGACATCAAGGCTCCTACCGGCCGCCTTCCACCCTCAGCACGCTTCATTAGGTCTCCACAGAACGGAACGCCCAACCACCGACGGATTCCCGGCTACAATCCTATCTGGATATCCTTGGGAGTTGGATCTAAGTATCCCAGCAACTTCCACATACATTTAGGCGACCTTCGGACGAGCTTTAACTTTGGGAGAATGCGGATAATGTCAGCCAACGTTCAACTTCACGGATTACACCGAACTGGTTTTTATTAATTATATCATTGCATTTTATAAATTGGCTCATTCTTTTTTTAACTAGTTTTTCAAAAATTTTTGCTATATTTGAGATTACTGATATGGGACGGTAATTGTTTACTTCTTCTGGATTACCTGACTTAAATATTGGGATAATAGAAGTTTGTTTGTAAATTGATGGAAATACTCCGCTTTGGAAGCTTGTATTTATTATATGCATTAATGGCTTAGAAATTTGATTTTTTATGTTTTTCAAAATATCAACCGTAACTGCATCAAAGCCCGGAGCAGATCCTCCTTTCATATCGGTTATGATAGAAACTATTTCCTTCTCTGTGGTGACTTCAAATGTTGTCATTTTATTTTTAGCATTTATATTACAGTCTGGAGATGCTATAATATTTGGATCAATGTGAATGAGATTGGCGAGATTTTTCCCTACATTTGCAAAGAAAGTGTTAAATATATTTGCAGCTTTTGAGGGGTTTTCTTTACAGCATGTTTTTAAGTTATCATGATTAATAGCATTGATTTCGTTATTATTGTTTTTTTTCTTGTCAATTATTTTTATTTTTATTTTTATTTTTATTTTTTTATTTTAGTTTATTTAGGAAACAAACAGTTATACATATTTTATAAGAAAGTAACATATTACATGATTACATTAACCAGCGAAGTTTCCGCTACAATTTATAATATATAAACATGGATTAAAACATTAAAGAAAACATAAAGTGGTAGAAAAAAAAGAAAAATATATATATATACAACAGAAATGAAAGAAAGAAAAACACACACAAATTAAAGCATATGGGATATATAAATCATCCAAATATTATTATTATAATAAAAAGAAGGAAAACCAACATAATGAGAATGAAAAAAATAACATGCAGCAGGGGTGGAGAGTTCGTAATTAACAATTTGTTTTAATTTTTTCTATTATGGATTTAATAAATTGGCCTGAGGACAAATGGAAAATATCAGCGTCGTAAAAGATATCATTGTATTTTGTGCACGTCCTTCGGAGAAACGAATGTTGTGTGTAATTTGTTTTTGAGTGTGGGATGTGGAATAGTTGGTTTGACCTTGTGTTTCTTATTGGACAGTGGAAATTAATGTGTTCTAGAAGATAGTTGTTGTCAACAACGTTGTTAATGATTTTGAATAAAAATTTTTGGTCGGATATATTTCTTCTATCTTCTAAAGTTGATAAATTATGGAATGTTAATGAGTCTTTTAGGTTTTCTGAAGTTCGAAAGGATTTAAAGTCTAGGTGTTTCAATATCTTTTTTTGAATTCTTTCTAACCTTTCAATATTTACTTTGTATTGGGGATTCCATATGACTGATCCGAATTCTAATATTGAGCGAACAAAAGAGACGTACAGTATTTTGATTACGTGTGGAGACCTAAATGGTTTGGTCACTCTTATGATGAATCCTAGAAGTTTGTACGCCCTGTCACAGATGGAATTTATATGTGTTCGGAAAGACATTCCGGAGTCCATTATTATTCCTAAGTCCCTCACTTCACAACATCTTTTATTTCATTTACAACCGTCCATACTCTTCTACTATCATTTTCAGCTTGATCCAACTTCCGTTTATAGTAACTTTCTTTAGTATGTTTTATGATATATGAAAGTTTATTTTTATATGCTTTAAAGTGATTGAGTAAGTTTTTATTATTAGGTTGTTGAGTTGTTAATTTATAAAGAGCTTGCTTACGTCGTACAGATACTATTAATCCATGAGTAATCCATGGTTTTATAGGTTTGAAGTTAGACAGTTTGTGTTTGGGAATTATATTTTTTGACGAATCATTTATGTATTTTGATATTTTTTCTTCAAATATTATGACGTCATCATTCTTGTCCTGACCAGCGCCGAGTTCACATCGTACATTTTACGAAATAACACGGCAAAATGAGAGCTTGTGTTGTACATGCTATACCCTAAAATATGTGGACATAGCGAATGTGGGCGGTACTCCAGTGAGCTCGTCGCTGGTTACAGGGGTAAGTAATTTATGAAACATTTGTAAAAGTGTCTTTACTAAATACGGCAATAAAATATTCCTCTATGAAAATCGGCGAACTTTACTTTGCCGCATTTGGACTTCGCAAATATGTTAATAACGTGGCGAGCAATTCGCGCTCCCATGTAAAAAGGTCTATTCATTCAAAAGCAGATTTGGCTTTTAAGAACTGAATGGTGATATTATAATGCGAGATGCCTATATACTTCAGATTGGTTTTTTAACAAATCACAGTCATCTTTCCCCTCTTTGCACCCCATAGTTTGGTTTTACCCCTCATCTGTATTTTCTGGTTTATTAATTTTGGATGTCTATGCGCGGTACTTTAACATCGTGCCAAACCACTCCCCGACTCGAAATCTTCTCTTCTTGTCCGTCACAAGTCCAAAAATACGTCCTGCACCATTTTTGCCCAAACCGTTGCTCTTTCCTGCCTCGACCGGCGTTTCCGTAAAATGCCGCCAACATTTTGAGTAAAAAAAAATTCAAATAACATAAAAATCTTTGCATAAGTTCTCAGTACTTACTTAAATTGTCGTAGTCGTATATGGAAATTAATTCGTTACAATCTATAGATCGTCGGCAAATAGAAGAAAGTGAATATTTTTAAAAAAATAATTAAATATAATTAGTAATTATTAATATTTTAAGTTAATATTCCCTTAGAACAATTTAACTACACTTTTTGAAGTGGAAACTTCTTTAGCACCGTTGTGATCTGAAACTAGATGAAACTAAAAAGAGATACTAAAAAGAGAAAAACACATACATAGGATTTAGCCTGCAAGATGAGATGGTATAAATAATCGATCTCCTTTTTACGCAATGCTTCGTAGCCTATCTTTCTCCTCGTTGAGCGGTGTTTCGTAGTCTCCCCACTCTTTTCTACTTTAGTTTTCTGGAGGTTTCACTTTTACCACGTGTGAATCGCACACTCCGATTTTTTTTTACTAAATAATACACTTGAGGATCAGCGAAGGATTAGCGACCTATGTTTCTTTTTTAAAATTGTAAATTCGGAGCTGGACTGTTGCGAACTCTTGGGTATGGTCAATTTAAGAGTATCCACTCGACTCATTAGGCGTAAGGCATAAGGAAGGAAAAATTTCAATATCACCATTCACAAAAAAAAAATGTTTTGCTAACTCGCCAGTTCTTCCCTGACACAGTTTAGCAAACAAATACACAAATGGTGTATGTAGATATTTTGAATGTAAAAAGGTTCGATCAAAATTTACTATCCTTAAATATAGAAAAAACTTTTGTTTTACTCTCTCTGAATAGGCCACTTGCATCACATTTTTTTTTAAATTTCGGTTTAGGCAAATATTCTAAGACATTCTGTGTTTTAAATAATTTTTTAATCGTATTTTTGAAACCCTGGCGATTTTTTGAAAAATTCAATACGAAAATTCAGACCATTTTTTATAAACCGGAAAGACGGGTCATAATTTTATGGGTACGAAAAAACGATAATTACATAGCCGAAAATCATTTTTAAAAAAATAACGTTTTCCACATGAATGGCACAGGAGAATATCGAAGCATACCAAAAATATCAAATCTCATAAATATTTTTTTCCTTGATCCATCTTATTGATCATAAATCATTATAATGTTCAACGTCTATATTACTAAATCCAATGTAATATATTTGTACTTGTAAATTTTAATAATAATGAGACTATTATAAAATTTGATTTTGTTAAAATCAGCACCATTATCATTATACTTCTAAAACATGAACGGAGAGTGTAAAATATACGGGGTTCTCTTCAGAACATCTGTCAAAAAGTCAAACCAAATGATAAGTTCGCAGAGAACAAACAATACATCTAGTGAACGTTAAATGTCAAATACAAAAATTCGCCTGAAGTCAAAGTGATGCCATATAAAAATAAATCAGTGTGGAATTTTATAAAAATAATATAAAACATTTTCGGAGACGGGACATTTTCATGTAGTGACGTCACGAACCCAAATAATGGATTAATTTATTTAAAAATAAAAAAAGCTGTGCATTTCTAAAAATTTTTTTAACATTTTTACTATTATAATCTTAGTAAAAAAATCTATCCACGCGATTTTTTACAAGTCGTTATGAAATCCATGCAAGTGGCCCATTAAAATGCTATACCTGAGAATCTAAACATATATATATCCACTCATACAATTGTAATTCAAATTCTAGAAAAATAGAGTTCATTAGAAATGGTAATAAATAATTATATCTTCACCTAAAATCATAAAAAAATTGTTTTATTAATACAAAAGTATTTTTTTTGTTCATAGGTGTCCCTATTAATATGGCAACGCACTGTATCAAATCGATCGTGGATTAGAACAGAGATTTGACTATTTTAATAGATGTACATTTACTAACCGTTTAAGAAACCAGCACATATCTTGTCAGCCGTGATGTATTGCTCGGTGTGGTATTTCTTGTATTCGATGCTGCACGCTTGATTGTCTATGACGGGGACACGCAGCACACGCAGCTCATCGGACACCTCCCCTTCTTCTGTCTTTCCCCAACCGGCGAACTGAAATCAGTTTACAATATATATCTCAAATATAAAAATCTCGTGTCACAGTGTTTGTTGTCACGCTCCTCTGAAACGGCTTAACCGATTTTTAGGAATTTTTTTATGTAGGTATATTTGTTATGAGAATAGGTTTTAAAGTAAATTTCATACAGTAGCCTCTATCCAGAAAAAAATCTATTTTTTTAGTACTTTTTTTTATTTGGCATCAAAAAATATCTATAATCCCAAATTTTAACCCTCCTACCCCCACCCTTCCATTTTTCAATAGCGATTTTATTTTTTTGTATGAACGAATTTAACCATCGTCGTTTGTTGACGCAACTATGTATACCTATCTATATTCCTTGTTCCATTTCTCTACCCATCCTTTTTTTACCACAATTACCAACAATATTACCTACCGTACAACAATAAAATCAATATGTCAGTCAGTCTGTTGAAAGAAACTGTGCAACGAACACCATTATTCTCTCAGTTTTATATAACATCGACCAGTTTATGGAAGCTTGTGCAGTGAGTGACTTAGTGCTCTCTCAGACCCATAATATTGAGCCGAACATCAACCATAAGGGGTAAGTCAGTTTCCTTCCCCATTCATCTGTTTACCATTCCCCATAGTTGTGTCAAAGTATTCACAAGCATAACATTTTTTTAAATATATTGATACAGTCCACTCCACGTGTCGCATTTGCGATACCATCGTTCGTGTTTCAAACAGAATGAAATTATTTATATTGTTGAATGACAGATGGCGCTAAGTCAGCCTCATCGAACTTTCATCCACTCATGCGCAAGACATTTACGAGAAGCGTCGCGTCATTTTGAACATTTGGCATCATGTTCTTGCGTGAGTAAACCATCGAGCTTATTTGTGTTGGCAAAAGACGGACTGACAAAAAATATAGTACACTCAATTGATCTTCAAAATTCACATTGATTTTCTTCATTTCATTTTCCTACTTTAGTTGGTGTTTTTTTGTTTTTATCGGCGATCATCGTCTATAGCCCTCCATTCCTCTTTCTGTCATAGATCCCATTCCCAGACACTTACATTACATTCTTTATTTTTTATTTAACGACCAAAATATTCACTAGAAATAATTTATATGGCAGAACAACGTTTGTCGGGTCAGCTAGTATTTATGTATAATGAAAACTTTCTTATGATATTATGTTGTCAGGTTTTCCTTCCTGCTCATTTGCTGAAGTGGACTAATTTAATATTAGGTCCTTACGTATGAAATAGGCGTTTTGCCGTACTGGCAACTTTGATCTCAAATATCTTCTCTTTGGTTAGGAATTCCAAATTCAAATTTATGCAGCTATTTACTCATGTATTTGTGTTTCGAAAATTATAATTCATTTGTTTTTTATCTTAATTGTTTTTTTTTTATTGGCGTCACTTAGTTTACAAAATGGAAAACTTGAAATATCGCGTTATTTACGAGTACGAGTTCCACCGTGGCACCAGTGTTGCAGAAACGGCTCGAAGGATTGATGATGTGTATGGCGACGGTGCCGCAAAAGAAAACATAGTGCGTTTTTGCTTCCAACGTTTTTGTTCTGGAAATTTCGACCTGCAGAACAAGCCCCGTGGACGGCCGGAGACCAAAGTTGATAATGAAGAATTGAAGGCTATTGTGGAAGCGGATCCATCGCAAACCACGTCCGAGTTAGCTGCAGGCTGCTGTGTTAGTGATAAAACTGTTTTAATCCACTTGAAGCGAATTGGGATGGTGAAAGAGCTTGAAAGGTGGGTACCTTACGAATTGAGTGAAGCAAATCAACAAACGCGCATTCACCGCTAGACCACAGACTGCACAACAGACGGCTACCAAATTAGAGGCGCTTCAATTGGAATGTCTAAGTCCACCATCCACCGTACTCTCCGGAACTGGCGTATTTTTTTTCGAAATTTGGATAACTTCTTGCAAGGGAAAAAATTCAACTCCGATGGGGCAGTCTAAACCGCCTTCAAAGGTTTTATTGATTCCCGTCCGAATGGTTTTTTTAGTAAAGGGATCGATGAACTACCTATGAGATGGCAAAAGTGCATAGATAGCAATGGTACATACTTTGATTAAATAAATATATTATATTTAAAAAAAATCGACTTTATGTTCATCCCATACAAAACGCCAATTTCATATGTAAGGACCTAATATTATTATTGATATAACCATTGAAACGCTTGTCGCCCACAATGTGGGAAGATATTTTGCACATTTGAACGCCAGGCGTCCACAATATGGGTGCCTACTATTCAAAATTAATAGAATATTTTAACCTACTCGCGGCTCGCCAATGATCAGTTGACATAATGCTATTACCGTTATTCAAAAGATGGCATTCATCCGTCTTCAATGAAAATAATCGTAGAACTATCAACGATGGCAATTTCAACAGTTAGATTTTTTTTCGTGGCGATGCGATGGTCGCGTATAAAAATCTTGTGGATTTGTGTTTATTTTAGATAAATTCTATTATGTATTAAGTATAAATGTGTTCTTTATTAAATTCACTGCTTATTTAAAGTTATTTTTAAGTCCTGGAGTTAAAAATAAGTTGCGAAAGTGTACTTTTGTTTGGAGGTGTCAGGAAAATATCAGTTTTCGGAGCGCCATGTGTTTTATTATTATAACACCTCGTGCAATATATCCCTAGCTTAATATCGCAATGTGTACGGTTTTTTTTATTAGTTCAGTTAAAGTGATTCATTTCAAAGATTGACATATAATTTATCTCTTCATAAGATAAGCTAAAAATGATACACGTCAACGTGAAAAACGTACATTTTTGACAAGTGTATTGTAAAATTTAAAAGTAAAGTTCGGAAGATCTAGTCAGATGCTACATGAAAACGAAAGACAATCAGATGTGCTTCAAGAGAGATTCTCTACGGACTCGGCTTTTTTTTTGACTTTTTGAAATATTGGCATATAGAGCTCAGGGCCAAAAAGGCCCCTTTTTCTTTCATTATGAATTTATTTTAATGGTTGTTAAAACTTTTTACAAAGGTACATGGCTGCAATGTGGGAAGGTTAGACTTTAAAACGGACGTTGGAATATTACAGGAAGAAAAAACAACAACTTATGCGTGCTTTCTGGACCTAAGTAAAGCTTTCGTTTCGTTAGAGTTCCCTACTCCTCATTGTGGGAAAACTAAAGGAAAGAAGTCTACCATGGAAAGTGATAAAAACATGACACCGTCAACAGGAAAACCTTGGTAAGTCGAAGGATGGATTTTCAGAACCTTATTTCCTGAAAAGCGTTGTCAGACGGGGAGGATGCATGTTCATATACATGGAAGATGTTATTATCATATATATGGAAGAATAACCCACAGGTTAAATAATGCTGGGTTGGTCTGCCACATTGGAGGTCAATTTATCAACAATATGAACTACGCAGATGACATGGTTTCGATTAAGGATTTTCCTGAAGATTTGTAAAGAATTCGCACACGAAACCAACATGATTTATACGCGAAAAAAACAGCACTGCTGGTCATAAAGAAGGTAAATTTCCCACAAAGTTTAAAGAAGCAATTAGTATCCCTATTCATAAAACAGGCTCAAAAATTAACATTGAAAATTACCGCCCAATCTCAATACTCACGGTATTTAGTAAACTTTTTGAACGTATCGTCTACGATCAAATTTTCACAACAATTTCTCGCAATATTCAAAACCAACAACACGGATTTCTTCAAAAAAGATCAGTACTAACAAACTTGGTAAATTTTACGGAATATTTAACGAGCAATATGGACAATAGAAACCAAATATATGTAATCTACACTGTTTACTCTAAGGCAGGGGTGGGGAACCTGCGGCCCGCGAGGCCTTTTGGTGCGGCCCGCGGGCACTTTTGGTGCGGCCTGCTGAAAGAACCACAAAAAATTACACAGAACGGGATGGGTTTTTCACGGTGTTTCGATGCATTTTTAAGACGTTTTTACAAAATTGTTACTTCCAAGTTATTAAGATACCAATGAAATCGTGATAAAACCTCCCATTTTACTTTTATTTGCTTTTGTGAAACGATAGTGAAATTCCTTCGGAACTTTTAATTTTCTTGAACGGGACAGTCCCGAAATATCAGGATTGATAGCAACTCTATTGGGAGGGAAATCTTAGGCAGTCTGTCATAAAAAAATATTTTCTAGTCGACGTTGCGGAAGTAAAGTGGATAATAAATCAATAAAATCCTATGAATGACAATTACAAAGAAAAGAAAAGTTGAAGCTGAGTGAAACGTGAAATAAATTGAAACTGAATTAAGGCTGTGGAAAGTAACTCGAAATGAATAACCCAACGCATTTTCCAACACTGCAAGGACAAAAGCCTTCTACATCGTTTGAATACGCTGGTAATTGCGCGAAATTAAGTGAGACATTTAATGAACAATTTAAGGACGTGAAAAGTGAGCAAACGGATTTGAACATATTTGTTACACCGTTCAACGTTGAACCATCGAATGTACCTGATAATCTGCAGCACGAAATTATTCAATTACAAAACGATGATGAACTAAAAGCTAGATATAACAATCTTCCCAAATAAACTCAGGAATCACTGGTTATATTAAGTCAAGCACGTCCCTTAACATTTTGTTTATAATACGAACATTAATGCCATAATAATTGCCACACTTCTGGCATAAAAAAATCACTACATGTAATTTATTGTAATTAGTTCAATAAATATAAAATTATACTGCGGACAATAAATGTGCTACAAAATGTAGAATACCCATTCACGTAATCAGAGTACAACTTAATTTAAGCTGGTTGGCTAGTGGACTCCTATGCAGAATCATTCGAAAAGTAAAACCAATCTTGTTTTCACAATACAAATTCCTGTTGCGGATTCATCTGCTAACCATAACGCAGTTCGAAGGTAAAACCATTTGGTTATTCTAGGTGCAGTATTAATTAAAACTGGGGACTCACAATCCAATTCGCTCTGACGGAAAAAACAGTTTTGTGTGCAAATGCATTGAAAAAATTCCGTGAAAAAATACAACGAGAAATTCCATGTGTGGTTTCTTCTGCTTACGCATTTCGTAGAAACCCGTTCTCGTTTTTGAAGTGCACTTTTAAAATTCAAGTTGCTTTTTTGCTTCCAGAGAAAAACCATTTTTATAAACTCAGTAAAATGGCTACACTCAGTAATTTTAAGTCTCCGCGTATAGATCCACCCTATAACTTTTTTTATTGAAACCAGTTCTGTGTTTAGAATGCAACGAAAACAATTCCAGGTGGGGTTTCATTTTTTGACGCATTCCTCGTGTTAGAAGTGCATTTATAACATTCTAGTTGCGTTCTTTGTGCTACCAAAATTGGAGGAAAGCCATTTTCATGTTCTGAGTGGAGTTTTAATTCCCCGCGTATAATCTCACTTTATAATTAAAACCAGTTCTGTGTGTAGAATGCAACGAAAAAATTTCAGGTGGGGTTTTATCTCGCTAACGCGTTTCGTAAAAAACCAGTGTCACCAAACGTAGCGAACCACTCGGGGTGACCTATGTCAGATTGTGTTGGTTATCCAATAAATGGTTCCAAGGGCGGCGGTACCCATACCCGCCTCCCAAATTGGTACAGGTAGACTGCAGTGACATGATACCCAAGTGCGGCCTGCACTAATCCCCACGTAAAATACTTTACAAGAAGAGGTTGCCGACCCACGGGTTAGAATATCACTGTCCTGACGAAGGAGGGGTTCTTTCGAAAACCATCGATTTTTCAAAGCAGGCTTTCAAAAAAACTTTAAAAACATTTATTTGTTTATATATATACACATACAAGTGCATATTTAAGGTCCTTACTAATTTTTTTTTAAATATAATATATTTAATCAAAGTATGTACCATTACTATCTATGCACTTTTGCCATCTCATAGGTAGTTCATCGATCCCTTTACTAAAAAAACCATTCGGACGGGAATCAATAACATCTTTGAGGGCGGTTTGGACTGCCCCATCGGAGTTGAATTTTTTCCATTGCAAGAAGTTATCCAAATTTCGACAAAAATGGTAATCTGTTGGGGCAAGGTCCGGAGAGTACGGTGGATGTCTTAGACATTCCAATTGAAGCTCCTCTAATTTGGTAGCCATCTGTTGTGCAGTGTGTGTTCTAGTGTTCTAACGCGCGTTTGTTGATTTGCTTCACTCAATTCGTGAGGTACCCACCTTTCAAGCTTTTTCACCTTCCCCAATTTGCTTCAAGTGGATTAAAACAGTTTTATCACTAACACCGCAGCTTGCAGCTAACTCGTACGTGGTTTGCAATTGATCCGATTCCACAATAGCCTTCAATTCTTCAATATCAACTTTAGTCTCTGGCCGTCCACAAGGCTTGTTCTGCAGGTCGAAATTTCCAGAACAAAAACGTTGGAACCAAAAACGAAAAATTATAGTTTTCGAAATACAAATACATGAGTAAATAGGTGTGTAAATTTGAATTTGGAATTCCTAACCAAAGAGAAGATATTTGAGATCGAAGTGGCCAGTACGGCAAAACGCCAATTTCATATGTAAGGACCTAATATACATATATGATTATAAAAGATTGCCTGCCTCATTGGCAAAATCCTGTGTTGAGACAAATAATTCAATTTGGTAAGCGGGTATGCCACCATTTACTGGATAACCAACCAACACTTCTGACATAGGTTACCACCTCATGTTTGGTAACTTAGCAGAGGTGCTTAGGTTCATGGGGTGAGATTTGTCTGGATCTTGCGGCGGATGTGTCTGCCCACCAACTGCGTGATCCGGGTAGATCTGGAGAGACTGGTCGAGGGAAACCTCTTGGCCTTTCCACCAGGACTCTCTCGGAACCTCGCCTGGCACCGCAGTGGGAGGGATAAATTCATACGTCCGTCAATCCTGGAGACACTGATCTCCAGATTTCTACCTACCCGTCATACAATTTTCCTTCCCAAAACTCGTGCTCCATGGTTTCCTAAAAAATACCCCCAACACAGCATGTCCAAAAATTACGTAGTTCCTGCGGGTAATTATATTTCTCAGGGCCTCCTATGTGGAGCTAATACAGATATAAATATTTACCTTTCCTATATTCCCAACGGTCAGCTGATTGTTATCAAACCATTGATTTCCCAAGTTCCAACAAATGGGGCTTATTTCGTTTGAAAACTCCAAAGGAGTTTCCAAAATGATTAGAGCCAAATCATTTTGATACTGGTTCTGATCCCCCCTATACCAATCATGGACTCGGATCTGCCGCACCTGGAATAAAGACAAAAGACAAGTTCGTCTATAATACATGTTTGTGAGTCTCATCCTGCCTAAGAAATTTGTGAAAACCTTTGAATGACATAATAGTAATTGATGAAGAAAGAGCCCTAGGCCCTAGGGCCCTAGGGTATAAGGGGAAAACTAGTGAAAAAACTAGTTAGAAAAAACTAACTAAACTAACATCTCATCTCAGTTTAGGAGGCGGGTATGGGTACCGCCTCCTTAACCAGAACTCTGCAATAGGTCACCCCAAGTGGCAAGCTACTGCCGGTGACCTAGCAGAAGTGCCCGGTTTCATGGCGTGACTGGTTGAGGAAGACATTTTTACCTCTTCAACTGGACTCTCAAATCGCTTTGCACTGGCATAAATTTGAGAGAGCGGGCCGGATCGGCAGAAACGGGTCGTGAAATAAAAGGCGTCAGTCGATGTAGTGAGTCAGTCTTTATTTAGCTACGTAGCGAGGGTCGAAGCGGAGCGGAGTGACAGTGTTGCCGTGAGTGATGCTGCTGCGTTGCTGATGCGTGATGATGGTCAGAAAGCTTCGGCGGTGAAGATCACAAGTCTTCAGGGGGCCGGCGTGTTGCTCTACACCGTGGCGGTGTAGAAGTGATCCAGGCGGTCGGTATGTGTGTGTCCTTTGAGTCGGCGCACACACGTGACGCAGGAAGGAACCTTGAGAGGCGATGAGGATGATCTCTGGCAGCGGAACGCGATGGGTTTCGAATGCCAGAGAACGGGTTGCACCTATATAAACAGCAAGCGCGAGCGGGCTTGGTAGTTGATCGGTCGGGTGACATCTCATGTCGAGGTGCGAACGGGCCGGACAGCGGATGGTAGTTGGAGAAGGAGTCCTCGAAGGTGTTGGAAATGTTTCTGGAGTCACACTGGATAAACTTGCAAATCACTTGTGAGACAGGCAGCCCGCATGGGCTAATACAGCGTTGCAGCACTGCACTTATTGTATTCACTTCCCGGTGTGTATTGTGTCGACCAATGAATGGAGGAACTGACTGAGCGCAGTGTTTGGTCGCTTGCTTTTATATGCACGACCGAATGAGTAGCTTGCTAGAGCACCAGGTAATGTTGCGTGAATTCACACAAAGCGGAGAAATTGCTCGAACGTTCTGCGGGCATTGTATTGAGCAGCCACTAGTTCGAGGCCTTTCGCGTAAGTGGCGGAATTATTATTTACCTAGGCAGCCGGTCAATTATGGCGTAGGTAGGTAGCTATGTACTAGCGCGGTGCCTTACGCTGTAGGTATTCCATTGTATTTCTCGCGTGTTCTTTCGGCGATAGTGGCGGCGCAATGAATTCGGCAAAAGTGGCCGCCACACATTAATCCGTCACTCCTGGACACATTAACCCCGGATTCCTACCCACCCCTCATAACTTTTTGATTTCCAGATCTTCCACCCCTTCCTTTCACTGGAAGAAGCCCTCCACAAATTCCCAAAAATAACATAGGCCCTAAGGGAATTATTTACCTCAGAGCCTCCAGTGTGGAGCAACTTAAAAATAAGGGAACCCAAAAAGTTTCTGGACACCACGAAAGGTGTTTGGGTTAAAACCTAAAATATATCTTGAAATCAGAAAGGAATAAAGAAGTTAAATGAAAACATATCATTTTGTATACCTACAACCCTTATTGAATCAAAATTATCAACATGTTACGAGACTAATGGTTTCCTCATCAAAATAAAATTAAAACAAATAACAAAAACAAACAAGTTTAGACAAATACGAATATACAGATAAAAAAAAGCATTACAGAGAGTAGTGAAGAAACTGAAAAAAGAATTTAGAGTTCTAAATTGATTTTTTTTTAGATTTTATATTACCGAAAGTCTGTTAATCGATACCGTACTCATTTTACAATTTTTAAAGCGTAGCGTCATTAAATCAATAATCCACTCTAACCCCTGAATAACCAACATAACATTATATACGTGTGTGTATTTTTATGAAAATCTCATGGTTTGAAGTGATAGATTTCCGAATATTTTAAAAATACTGACCCCTAAAACATGAATTCCATGTTAATTTGAGTATTAAGAGTAGAGACGTGTTATTGCAAACCTTTGATTTGGGAGCGTTTGGCTCGGCTGGGTGATTCCACTGTTGATAGTGTTTATTTGCCGCTACATAGTAAGTCGATTTTTTCTCCAAATTGTAAAAGCAATGCGCAGCTAAAAATAAAAACATGCATAATCAACAAATTAGTTGTTATTCATTTCGTAGCAATTGAATTACGTGAAATAAATGTAAATGAAACTGATCCAAGTAGGACCAAATTACCTTCTATACAGGATGTTAAGGGATGCACTTAACTTACTTTAACCAATGATTCCTGACATTATTTGGAGTAAAAAATGTGTGTGAAATTTTGATCTCACTTTTTCATGACCTTTTTTCCAATTTTTTTTTTATTCCACGTCAAAAAAATCTCTCTATACTCAGTCGAGTAACCAAACAAACTCTTACCCCGCCCCCAACTGTCCAACACCTTCTCTTTGTTAACCACATCTGCCGGATTTGCCCTGATGATGGACACTGCAACTATGTCCGAAACGTTGGCTAAAGGAGGAGGTAGCGCAACACGACATAACACCCCGAAAACAAATAACATAAATTCGTCAAGTTTATATTAAATATGTCAACATCACCTAAGTACTGATTTCCCAAAGTGTGAAATCGTTGGATCGGAGAGTGGGCAATGTAGTTCCGCTTATGAATTCTACAGTAGAATAGTGTATTTTGTCGTGTAGTTACTGTCGGTATTCGTAAGTTTATGAGTTGCAGGAGTTCGCAACAGTCAAATTTAGAGTTAAGTATTTTGAATAAAAATGTTAAGTCGTTTATTTTACGTCTGTCTTCTAGTATGTGTATTTTTAGAATATTTAATAATAAATTTTATTTTAAGTCTTCTAACGGGATATTTAATTTAAAATTTATAAAACACAGAATTTCTTTTTGTATTCGCTCAATGTTATTACTGTGAATTTTGTAAGATGGAGACCAAACTACCGAGTTATATTCAATTAGGCTTCTAACTAGAGATACACATAATAATTTAATGGCTTGTATGGAATTAAAGTTTTTGGTTGTTCTTAATAGTGTAAGCCTAGTGTCAAAAACAAATAACAAAACTGCGTTTGGCCGTGATGTCTTAAAACATTTTGGCGAATTTAGTTGATCTTGTAAAAAACTTATTCCAAAACTATTCCAAAACATGTATTTTTGTAAACCTGAAATCGCTGTATTTTTGTTTTTAATGACTTGTGTGCTTTTTCATCTAATTGTATTTTCATTATTTCTTTATCTGCTTAAAAATCATCTGTCATGAATCAAATCAGCCAAAGGGCTTTTACCAAACACGTAAAAGCCCTTTGGGCGTTAAATAAATAAATAATAATAAGGCGTGAATTAAAAAATATTAGGCCGCAAGGTTAGGACGCCATGTTTCGATAAGGAAGTTAGGCACCGGTAGTGATTTTGTAAATTTGCGCGTCATATCCTGATTGATCAACATTTGTCACAAATCAGGCTTTTTCAGCGTAAAGCATTAAATATATTAATCCAGAGCATGGGGAACTGTCATTCATTCTGTTAACTCAGTGCGGGGAAATTGGCATTCAAATAAAAGATTGGAGTTTTTAAGGAAACTTTAAATTGTTGGTTTGTTCAAATAAAGTTTGCACAACGAAAATGGTTGATATACAACATAATATAAAGAAAGGCTTACCCCAATCAGACTATTGTTTTGTAAGACTAGCTAACCTAAGTACAGTGTACACCGAGGTTGTGTTACCTGGTGAGGATTCAATCTGCTGAAAGCGTCCCATGGCCTTAAAGATAGCTGCATCTCCTGATGATGTCCCATGTGGATAAAAGTCGGCCCCAGTGACGTTCTGGCCAGCACAGAAAAACGTAGATGGCGCGGATGGCCAGCTAGTAGCGGCTAATTTTCTTTCACGGCAGTAACCTAAGAGTATGGATATTAGAGAGACGGCATGTGAAGTGTGCACATGCGCCCAAAGTGTGCATTTTCAAAAATTTTACCCAACGGTTTTTAGACGACTGACATTGGCTTTTACACCTCGGTCGCGTAGAGAGCTCCCAGTAAAACGTTCATAAAACATAGAAAAATGGTCCTCTGCGCCGTAAAATTGTGTAAAAGTGGTTCTATAAAGACCTTTAAGCAGAATATGGTCTTACCTGTTACATATGTGTTTAAACATCGCTTAAATATACATTTTATAATTTTCGACGTGTTCATTTCAAACCGCCACCGCCATCGGCCCAACGCTATCACGTGATCTCAGAATGGCAATGGGCCGAATCAGTCAACTTCATTTATAATAATTAAAAATTACCAAAAAACTTTTATTTTTCTTTTACTCATAACAATAAAAAGTTATATACACATATAAAGTTATGATATACGGGTATTTCATCATTTAGTTTATTCATTTTTAAACATTTTCTTGGTCTTTTTTGCACTGTTATTTTTATTTTTCCTCCCTTTTACATATGTTAATATTGTTAATTCAAAGTATATAATCAATGTGTTGTTATGTAAAAGCCACACAATGCCCCATGGTCGAGGGGTAAGGCTCTTGATTAGCAAGCGGCAGCGGGCAGCGGGCAATGGGCTGGCAAATGGGCGGTGTGGATTTGATTTAACAGATGGCGTTGGTTATAAAGGTTGAGTTTCGTTAGCCACAGCAACGTGTGGCCGGATCTGCTAGTATAATATATGTACATTATTTTTAAATAAATTAATTGTGAAATAACACAAATTAATCAAATAAAATTTATTTGCCCACGCGAATAAATCAAGCCGCTTTTGTTCCTATCACTTTTTTTTTGTTATCATTGTAAAACTGTAAATACAGTTATTTTATTAGATTAATATCGAGCACTCCTTTCTTAAAACTCAAGCACCAGCTTACATCAGAATAGATTGCACAAAATTTTTCACTGTAAGTCTGTCGGTTATATAAAATACGTATAAAAAAACAATACTAACTATTAAAAAAAATTAAAATCTATTTCAAACTGATGAGTTACGCAATGATAGCACCAAGGAATGGCGCCTTGAGTTACAGCGAGTTCGTAACATTAGTTTTTTACCAACTTGCACTTTTCAAGTTAAAAGTGAGGCTGATGTATTTCGACAAACACAAATCAACCATAATATTGATTTCGCAAAAAATGAGTTACGTCCTAGTAGATAAAGGTAACTTAAAATAACTTGTATAGGGAACAATAAATATTAAACAATATAAAAGTCTCCTGTCTCCTTGTTACTCCCCTTTCCTCATTTCATGACTTATTTTTCAATTGGGCTATTATATATTATGTCCAAAATGTGATAAAAAATTAACGAAAGTTTAAAAAATATAAAAATAATAATGATTCCCATTCACAGTTCGGCCCTTATCTCCAGAGCGCCGCCTTCCCCCCGCACGATAGCCACATTCCCCGTCTCTATCCCCTCCCACTAGACGGCTACGGCTTGCAGAGCTACATAGGTTTTTCGCTTGTCCCCATAATATTCCGAAAGTATTGCCGCTTCCCTTCAATCATAGTTCCATGGCAGTAACGCTCAGAGATTCAAGGCAGCATGATAGCGAGATGGCTGAGTGTAAAACTTGTGGCAAAGTTACATCCCAAAACTTGGATTATTCCCTTACAGTGAATACAGCAATTTGTGAAATTCCAAATCATCCAGCATTTAGCGTACAGAATTTAATCAGAACATTTGATCAATCGCAAGTTTACTAATTCCGAATTCGCGGGGAAAACTATTTATCGGATTCACACATCACAACTCCGAAGACCTTACAGGTTCTGGTCTTTACGATCACTCTTTAAATAAAAACATTGTAATGTAAAATGACTACCGGCAAAACGATCTTGCCCAGAGAAAGTTTTCCGGGAAAGTGAAGCATAAACAAAACGAATATCTCGACCAACATCCGGTCATCTTGTTGTTAAGAAAGCTAGAGACAATTGATGATAATTAATTTGCCGGTACTTACTTGCAGCGTTAATTTAAAAACAGAGCAAGCACCGGCTTGTTTCATAACACATTTTTTACTTCAAATAATGTCAGCAATCACTGGTTAAAGTAAATCAAGTATGTCCCTTAACACCCCGTTTAACATTATCAGAGTAATCTATTAAATGGATCTGGCTGTAAGACATCCTGAACCTGGACATGGACCAGGGGTCCTAGCATGGTCGGTCGATATAGGTTTTATCGAAAATGTCGGTAACTTGACATCGCTCCCGAGCACGACTGCAGGCCGCTAACGAACAAACAACAGTTCACATCGACTAAGGGTTCCTAATTTATTTGACGTAAACTGTTATTTCTTCGTTAGCGTCCTGCAGTCGTGCTCGGGAGCGATATCAAGTTACCGATATTTTCGATTAAACCTATATCGATCGAACATGCTAGGGGGCCTGGACCCCTTAGTCACTCTTGATGGTTGACACGACACCGGACGTTACGGTTATTCATTTTCCAAACAACTCCCATAAATTAACTCAGTCCGCTCCTAAGGTACCCACTTGTGTACTTGTAAGCTCTTGTCAGGATGTGTACTTGTAAACTCTTGTCAGGATATGTACTTGTAAGCTCTTGTCAGGATGTGTACTTGTAAACTCTTGTCAGGATGTGTACTTGTAAGCTCTTGTCAGGTTATGTAGGTACTTGTAAGTTTTTGTCAGGTTGTGTACTTATAAGTTATTGTCAGGATGTGTACTTGTAAGCTCGTGTCAGGATGTGTACTTGTAAGCTCTTGTCAGGATGTGTACTTGTAAGCTCTTGTCAGGTTGTGTAGGTACTTGTAAGCTCTTGTCAGGATGTGTACTTGTAAGCTCTTGTCAGGTTGTGTAGGTACTTGTAAGCTCTTGTCAGGTTGTGTACTTGTAAGTTATTGTCATAATGTGTACTTGTAAGCACTTGTCAGGATGTGTCCTTGTAAGCTCTTGTCAGGTTCGGGAAAAGGGATGACGGTTTGTTTTTAGTGATATTATTATAAGGTTCTGGTATTAGTGTTAATGGGATTATTAGAACCAGACTCTCGGAAGTAACCTACCCACAGGAGCGTCAAGGCTTTTACAAAATACATACCTTGAGCAGTGGAGATTTCCGTACGTTCTGCTTTGGAATCACATGCGCTCATTAAAATAATCTTCTTCTTCGATGGCGCTACAGCCCATATGGAGCTTTGGCCTCCTACAACAGTCGCTTCCAACTCCTCCTGTCCTCAGCGACTGACTTCCAGTTTGGTACCTGGAGAAGCTGTGTTGCATCCCCTCTTACATCGTCAATTAAAAAATTACACCCCGAATATTGATACGGAAAAAGATAAAACTTCTTATTGGTGTTTGAAGCCAATGAATCTACTTATATTTCATTGTTTATCCCACGTTTCTACGTTTTATATAATAAAAACATCAAATTCATAAAAGCGTCAAATTTGTATGTTTTACTACCAAGAAATCGACTACCATTGTACTTATTAGGGTATATTTTGTAACATGTTTTTATAGTTCGTAATAGAACTATAAACAAGGTGAAACCGATGTATTCCCAACAAATATTACATCATTTTCCAATGTTGGTCTCATCGTTTTTCATTTTTGAGACCATTTGGTGAAATTTTTTTTTTGATTTGCTAGATTCTTATAAACCATGAAGGGAGAATCATTTAAATTAATAAATAAATATAAATAAAGTTTTTATCTTACCTCCAATGACCGCTTTATGGCGCATGATGGTTCCCCCACAAATTAATTCGAACTCAGAATTTTCCTTCTCGTAAATTGCCACGTGCCAGGGCAGAGAATCCTTAGGGGCAATGGGGGCCTTGTGGATAAAAGTAGAGATCTCTGCATCTGCATTCTCCAGACCGCATTCTAAACACCAAATAACTCTTACATCAAAGAAGAAAATTAAATTTTTATTTATTGTTTTGGGCTATTTACATAGTGTTAACATTATTAGATTTATTCTTTCATTTTCTATGGTTAAATTTGACAAGTTGCTAATGGTAATATCAGACGGTTCACTATTCACTCGTTTCGTGACATCATACTCGAGCAAATGTTCCATCTTCATTTCACTGAATGTTCAAACGGTTCTCTAGAATGTTCATTCCCCATTCCCGCTACAAATCGCCGAGTGCGGTCGCGCGTGTCACCTAATCAAGAAGCCGACCGACCCGAAGATAACACTGAACGAGCCACGCATCCAGTGCTGCACCTAATCTAACAAAGTACGAGTTATCAGCTACAATGGACCCCTAACTGCTAACGAGTGCTTATCTTCAACTTATCATTAAAGGGACTACACGTCCCTTGTTGCTAGATTCTCCAATTGCAACTGTTGTACTGTACTGTTTATTATTTAAATAAATAAATTAAGTTCACCGAATATTCATTTAACGTGTCTGGTGTTTAAAGAAAATCATCTAAAGTTAACTGGCGCCCAACAAAGGAGGCTTCTAGAACTATCCCAAGCGTTCCTGATACCTGGATCTGGCTAAGAAGTTCTGGATGATATCATTTCATCCCGTTGAAGTCTCGAACCCACAAATTGTTAACACCATCAAGATACCATGAAGAAAACGCTGAAAATTTACATGTGAGTACACTTTTTCAAAATTTTCGTCTATCCCATAGCCCGATAGATCCTTACCCTTCCTTATCCACAAGGACAGAGTGTATTTTTTCTTTCTCATCGAAGAGCAAGTTATATTTGTAGTATTAGGTAATAAGATTTTTTTTTGCACTGTTAAATTATATTAAATTAAACAAATTAATTCAAAAATGGCACTAACAAGTCAGTGTATTTCCGCGTCATGCTCGGACTCCATCTTTGAGTACCATGGGTCTCAAGATGAACTATATTTTTTTATTAAATCGGCTAAAGGCTTTTTATCAAGAAATGGTAATACGCCGGATAATTTAGAAAAAATTATTTCCAAGTTGAAAGGTAAAGCCCTTCAAGTAATTTTAATGCACGACCATGTTCTTACCGTAGAAAATATATTTGAAATTTTAAAAATAGAATGTGGTGATAGTAGGACAATTTCGTTATGGCAAACGGAACTTATCAATTTTCAAAAAGGAAACCGAAATTTCTCGACCGTTATACATGAGGTCAAGAAGATATTATTCATGATAAAAATAAAAATAACGGAATCAGTCGGTGCAACTAATGCACCGGTTATCTTTGCCGCATATCAAGATACGGCACGTAATACATTACTTAATATGTTACCAACGCACATCAAATGCGCAAATTTGAATAAAGATTTCGATACTTTATGTAACGAAATTCGAACTTTAGTCGCGTATGGCGAACTCGATAAAAATAATAAAAACTTTAATGAAAACCTCACACATAGACAAAATAATTCGTATTCGCCGCGTCAGCCCTATTATGAACCCCGCGTTTAAAATAAAAATAATAATTTTGAACCGCGCCCATATAATAATTATAATAGACATGAGGATGTCAGCATGCGCACTGCACCTCATCGTCGCCAAGATGGAGGAACCATCAATAACTTAGGAAATGGTTGCATGGCTCAGGAGTTATTCCACACGGAATATCCTGAGGATTTTCACGAGGTAGAAGCAGAAACTGCACCCCCATAATCCATTTACATAATATAAATTGTGGTTTGCCGTTTTTTAAAGCACCCCTAGGAATTAAAATACTAATAGACACCGGTAGTACGAAATCATTCATGACTCGCGATTTGTATAATAAACTATTTTTTGACTGCAAATACTTAAAAGAATCTTTTACGGTACAAACAGCGCACCAAAGGACTTGCCATGAAGGAACCGTCATAACCCCTTTCTGGAAGAAAGTTTTTGGTGAAAATGATAATGAAATGCGCTTTCACGTTTTCAATTTTTCAAATAATTATAATGTTTTACTAGGTATGGATTTGTTAAGTTTAATGGGAGCAACTCTAGAATTTAAAAATAAAACGATGCGTACGCCAAACAAAATTATAAAGCTCTTTCATACGGAAGAAGCTGACGACTTAAATAATATTTTAAATAAAAATCGGAATTTATTATCAACAAAGTTGAACGATGCGCCCCGAGACGAACATAAGATAACGCCTCTAACAGAAGCGCCGGTCTATCGCCAGACTTATCGCCTCCCCCATAATAAACGCGACGAAATAGATTTACAACTCAAAAAATATGATTTACCCATTACCCATAAAAAGGATTGTACTAATTATGTAGCAGATGCGCTCTCACAAGATGAAATTAATATAAACGAAGCAACCACCAGCTCTATGATGGTAGAAGTTGCCACGTGCTCCCGAAGTACTATAGTTGATAGCTTTCATAGTAATATCGACGATAACGAACCAGGCATTCCAATTAGGTATGAACACCCTGCCCCTAGAATGAATAGGATATTTATCAAAACGGCAAAAAGCGCATCACGAAAACTAAGAAATAAAGAAAACGGAACGGACCATGTCTGGTACATACCCCCAGATGATGCAAGCAATACGTTCGTCCAATTTATAGAACAATGTTGCGATAAGAATAAATACGCCGTAATAATCGAAGACAATTGTTTGTACGAAATGTTAAGCGAAAGCTATAGGAAGACCATCGATAAGAGTTCCTTGAAATTAATCCGTTACACTAATATAAAAATTGAACCTGCCAGTAAAGAAGAAGAAGATGAAATAATACATTTAACTCATGTAGAAAATCAACGACACATCGGATTAAAAGCTCTTTTGACAAAAATTAAAAGACAATACTATTTTTCACAAATGCGCTACAAAATTACGGAATATCTCAAAACATGCATAATCTGTCAACAAACTAAACATAATAGATACCCGGTTTTGGAACCCTTAGAATCCACTATCACTCAAGATTATGTTGCCGAACACATTAGGGATCGTAAAACTTTACAAAAAATGATCTACAAAGGTCGAAATAAAATAAAAAATAAAAGTCTAGCTCGTGTTAACAGAAGTCGTAAGCAGCGATAGATAAATATATTGATTGTGTAATCTAAGTAAGCGAACGAAGTGAGGACTCGTTATTGACTATTATCAACGCCCTTACTGGTAATTTAGACGATAACGACTTAAGGGAGTTAAAAGATAAAATAAATTTTAATAATCATAGGTTACCTCTGACCTCTTGTATAATGCAAGACTATTATTCAAAACTCAAAAATGTTTACGATAACCAAATGGGCTTATCATTATAGTACGTTATTTTTATTGTACCAAATTGTCTTATCATCATCACTAAAATAATTAAAAACATTAATAGGCGACAAGTGTCATTAGAGGACTTTAACTTGCTTCAGCGCTTACTACAAGTAAAACTAGTTCGATCAGAAAGAAAATTGCATTTCGTTATAACGCTGACTCTAGTGGAAGAGCTATTTTATGGCTATTATGACATTTTACCTATTATTTCCAAACCTTCCGATAATAACTGCCTTATACCCGCATCCCTCCCAAGACGAATTTTGTAGAGTGGAAAAGATGTATTTTTAGCCGACAGATGCCAAGAGATGACCGACACCATGAGTATATGCAACAAGGAGATTATAACCATAGATGACTGCACCAAAGAATTAGCGGATTCACAAAATGAGAAAAACTGCACACTAAGAAAAATCGACTGTCCCGACGAATACACGCGCCTCATAGCACATAACATATGTATACCTTCAGAAAAATTCCATCAACTGTTCATATAAACTGCCATGAGCACCAACAAGAGACGACTATTTACAAATCGGTATTTATCAGCAGCCAGGATTGCAACATCCAAGGAAAAACCCTCGCGATTGGACAAACTGTAAACCAAGAAGATATTACAGTTACTTACTCCAAGGAAAAACTCCAAGTTTTAAAACTTCCACAAATCCAAATTCAAGAACTTACAAAAATGCAAATGCATGAACTTACCATTCCTATCGCAAATTCACCTGAAGGAATGTTAAACATATCACTGACCAGTGGCTGCATTATCACAGTAGCCGCATTCCTCATATGGAAAATTATCAAACCCCTCATCAATAAGAAGAGGAGTTCGAATTTAAGGGGAGGAGTGTCACCTAATCAAGAAGCCGACTGACCCGAAGATAACACTGAACGAGCCACGCATCCAGTGCTGCACCTAATCTAACAACGTACGAGTTATCAGCTACAATGGACCCCGGCCGTCAGCCCCTATAAAAGAGATCACCAACTGCTAACGAGTGCTTATCTTCAACTTATCATTAAAGGGACTACACGTCCCTTGTTGCTAGATTCTCCAATTGAAACTGTTGTACTGTACTGTTTATTATTTAAATAAATAAATTAAGTTCACCGAATATTCATTTAACGTGTCTGGTGTTTAAAGAAAATCATCTAAAGTTAACTCGCGCGTTGGCTGGTGGCGCTTACAGCGAACATTCAATTCGGAAATATTTACGATTTCAAATTGACATTTCCAATAACGTCGAACTAAATAACGAGAAATTGGTGGTTCTTATAAACATTAAATAAATATCAACCATAAAATGAACAAATGCTTAAATAATAACCTGAAAACTAACGTCTACCAGTATTTTTTTGGACTATGAATTTTTTTTTAAATCCATATAAATGGAATATTTATGAACGTATCCGAATACTAAAAACTGTTTTTGAAAGATGATAAAATATGCTTCCACCTTTTTTAATTAGAAATAATCGTGTAATTTTTTAAATAGAATAATTTTTAATGTAAACTTTTAAAAGTTTTAAAAATGGCTCAACTTGCGCTTTATCTAACTTAAATTGCGGGTAACAAAAAAAATTAAAACGCACACATATTTTATAAGACGAATGAATTTTAAACGTTTTCAGCACCTCACTTTTTTGTAGTTTTATATATATATATATAAATATAATATAAAAAACCTAACCTAACCTAACCTAACCTAACAAAAATCGTCCAATTAAAGTGGAATTTACTGACAATATCGCACCGAGAACTCTCCTACGTAATAGCATAAAATTTAAAGACGGCATCAAGGCCAGCAATGACTTAACTATCCTCCAACGTAACCAATTGGTGGAGCTGAGAAAGCAATTGTTGTACCGTCAAGAGAATGGTGAACCAAACCTTACCATAAAGTACATAAATTCCAAACCAACCATTGTTACAACTATTCCAAAAAACGACACAACCAAAACAAATTGAAGTGCTATTATCAAAATGTCAGAGGCATGAAAACTAAACTTAAGGAATTCAAAATACATGCCCCGACACTGCAACATGATATTCTCATTCTAACGGAAACCTGGCTGGAACCATCAATTAACTCTGCTGAGCTTGGTCTACCCCACCATCATATTTACCGGTCTGACAGAAGTCAACATTCCAGCTCTAAATCTAGAGGCGGTGGTGTCATGATAGCTGTCAACAAGGCACATCCTTCAAAACTTCTGAAAACCAAAAATTGTAATGTGGAGCAAGTTTACATCTTACTAAACGGTAAAAATCAAAAAAATATCATAGGCAGTGTTTATATTCCACCGTCATCGGATATAAGTGTATACAAGAGTCATTTTGAGGATATTGAACAACTGTCGTACAAATTTCCAAACAGTAAAATCACTATCATCGGTGACTATAATTTACCAAAAATTAATTGGGGCACCCGTGACAATTCTACAGTATCACAAAACTCTAGCTTATCTGAAACAGAAAAAGAAATAGTTGAATTTTGCGATTTCCTTAACCTAGTTCAATTAAACAATGTAAAAAATGACAATAATAGATTACTAGATCTTGTTCTTTGTACCGACATGGCAACTGCGGTTGATAAGTCACTCGACTCAGTTCTTACCCCTGATTCTCATCACCCACCTCTAGACATTACTATACTATGTAACCCTATAAAATGCCAAATTAAAAACCAGACTCAATTTCTCAACTTTAATAAAGCCAATTATGTTGCAATACGCGATTATCTACATAACACTGACTGGTCTATATTAGAAGGAGGAAACCTCGATGAAAATATTAAAGTCTTTTATGATCACCTATATAAAGCCATAGAAAAATTTGTTCCGATTAGTTATAAATTATCTTCAAATTTCCCTAGCTGGTTTAGCAAGGACCTCATTAACATAGTAATTGAGAAGAAAAAAGCCCATAAAATATACAAAGAAACAAAAAGTCTTTCTGATTTTACAATTTTCAGCAAGCTTCGAAAAGATTGTAATAAATTATCAAACATTTGTTATAATAATTATATTAAGAATGTTGAATTTTCGATTGTTAACAATGTAAAACATTTTTTTAACTATTGTAAATCCCAAAATAATAATAACCTTGGCATACCTGAAACTATGCACTACAAACTGAAAACTTCCTGTAAAATCAATGAAATTGTCAATTTGTTTGCAGACTTTTTTAAGGATGTGTATGAAACCGATATCCCTGATGAAGACATTCCAAACTTCGAGTCAGATATAAATTTACAACTATCTCAGATACATATTGAGATTAAAGAAATTGCAGTATGTATCAAACTACTGGAACCTAAATCTTGCTCAGGGCCAGATAAAATTCCCCCAGTATTTCTTAAAAACTGTGGGGCTAGTGTCTCTTACCCACTGTACCTACTATTTAATCAATCACTTTTATCAGGCAAGTTCCCGCAAATATGGAAAAATAGCTTTCTTACTCCAATATTTAAAAGCGGAGACAAGTCTTTAGTTGAAAATTACAGACCAATATGCATACAATCGTCGATACCAAAAATTTTTGAAAAGTTAATTCTTCAAAAAATATGTTCTTGCATAAAATTTAATATCTCATCATTTCAACATGGTTTTATCTCTGGACGATCTACTTTAACTAACCTTACACTGTACGAAAATTTTATCTCAGGTGCTCTTGCTAATAGAGAACAAGTTGACTCAATTTATACGGATTTTAGTAAAGCCTTTGATAAGGTTTGCATTAAAATTCTTATAAATAAATTGTCTAAACTAGGAATAAGTGGTAAATTATTATGCTGGATTAGGAATTATTTATCAAAACGTGTACTAACTGTCTCTATTAAATAACACTTGTCTTACGAATTTGAAGCAACTAGTGGTGTGCCTCAGGGTTCGCACCTTGGTCTAATATTGTTTATACTATTTATAAACCATGTCACTTCCATATTCTCTGATGTTAACATATTATTATTTGCTGATGACATGAAAATTTATAAAATCATTAAAAATATATACGACTGCTTGTCCCTTCAATCCAATTTTGTAAAATTCGCAGAATGGTGTACCATTAACAAACTTACACTTAACATTAAGAAATGTCAAATCATGAGTTTCTTTAGAATAAAAAACCCCATCAAATACAGTTATTCACTTAACAATCACAGTTTAATGTCAGTACCTGTAATAAGGGACCTCGGAATAACCTTCGACACTAAACTACTATTTATCAACCACATTGATATCATTACTAATAAAGCTATGAAAATGCTGGGTTTCATTCTAAGACTATGTAAAGATTTCAAAAACATTCATACATTTAAATTACTATATACAACTCTGGTTAGGAGTCATTTGGAATATAATTCCCCCATATGGAACCCTCTCTACAAAAGCCACGCAAACTCCATTGAAAAAATCCAACGCAAATTTCTCCGATCAATTAATTTCAAATTAGGAATTCCCGCGGATGACATAAACTATGATTCTCTATTACAAAAAATGCGACTCTTATCGTTAAAGATAGAAGAATACTCAATGATCTTATTTTTTTATTTAAAATAAACAATAACTGGTTTGACTCCCCTGAATTGGTATCGTTAATAAATTATCATGTACCTAGTAGAACAACTCGACTCAAAACACCTTATTATTGCAACAACACTCTCAGTAATGCAGAACAAAATTCAATAATACATCGTTTACACACTTTAGGTAATGAATTTGCTCATATCGATCATGCCGAAAGTCTGTTATCATACAAAAGATGCATTAGACAAAATTTATCTGCTAGTACTACATAATAAATAATAAGTATAATCATGTAACCATAATATTATGTCCTACCAGTATGCACTCTAATACCTATGGCTTAGAAACATATCATAGGTACCTATTTTTCATATCGCTTTGTATACTCCGTAATACCTTCCTTTTATTTATTATATATATTTTTTTAAATTTTGGTTATCTTCAATATTTGGCTCCTAAGAGCATTTCTTACTGTTTACTTGTCATACTTTTTTATATTTATAACTTTTGTACTTTATATTATTTACAAAGGTAACTTATAGTTTATGTTATTTCCTGCCTTTCAACTTTTTATCTTAACTTTTTACTTTTACATTATACTTTATATTTTAAAGTTAACACTTTTACTTTATACTTTCATTTTATACATCATAATTCTATTTACTACTCATTACCTTAACTCCTTTCTTTTACCTTTTGTTTTTATATTTAACTTTACATGTATATGTCACTTTCTTATGTTATTGTATTATAATATATATAAATATAATTATGTCAGTGGTACATGTTGTGCCGTATGTTTTTGAAATAAATAAATAAATAATAATTCATAAAAAATTCACAAAGTTTCATAATATTTTTCAAATTTTGGTCGGAAACTTTGGTTTCATAAAAGCGTACATTTAAATTATTTTATAGTTAATTGTTAAATTGAATGTATAGCGTGTTGTTTTTTCTTTCCAATACAGTTTAGATCATATTTTTCACTATGCTAGTAAGTGAGAAACAACGATTTCTACGAGACCGGTATGGAGTTATTTCGAAAAACAAAGAAATAACCGTACGTAAGTATTTTGACGTCACGCGCTGTCTGGCGCGCTCCGTCGAGGCGACCTCCTGGCACAAAATTGACTGATTCACGGAATGAAATCCTATTCACACAGTTCATTCGCGTCGCGAGGTCATATCGTGACGTCATTCTGGTTGCGAGTGAAGACTCTGTCACTCATCACTTTCGGCTCTGTCACTCATCAGTTTCTTTTCATCGCATGTTCAGACGGGTCATTTCGAGGGAAAGAGACGGATTGACGTCACAAAACGAGTGAATATTGAACGGTCTGATATCGGCTTGTGTAATTTCTCTAGTAAAGAAAGTCATTATTAAAACGATTAACTAATCCATTTTTTGCTCAACAGGCCACTTGCATGGATTTCATAACGACTTGGAAAAAATCGTGTGGATAGATCTTTTTACTAAGATTACGAAAATGTTAGTAATTTTTTTTGAAATGTACCTACAGTTTTTTTTTATTTGAAAATAAATAAATTTATTATTTGGGCTCGTGACGTCACTACATGAAAATGTCCCATTTCCGAAAATGTTCCTATTAATTTTGTAAAATTCCACATTGATTTATTTTTTTTATATGGTATCACTTTAATTATTATTTTTAATTTATAAACTAACGTTTAGACAAGATTTTTATGCATAGCACAAAGGGTAACAATTATTATAAGCAATAATTATCAGCCTGAAACACTCATCCACATTGAAAAATCTTCCGAGAAAAGATACTTGCCGCCAACGGGACTTGAACCCGTGTCCTTCTGATTGCCGGTCAGCTGCTCTTGACCACTGAGCTATGGGGGCTTATCAAATACCCACCAAATAATTCAATATATACTAGTGTTTCATTCAAGTTGGCGGCAAGTATCTTTTCTCGGAAGATTTTTCAATGTTGATGAGTGTTTCAGGCTGATAATTATTGTTTATCGTTTACCGTTTGTGCTATGCATAAAAATCTTGTCTAAACGTTAGTTTATAAATTAAAAATAATAATTAATATTTGACAAGTTTAAGTATTTCCCCAATAAATGTAGTCATAATTTGTCTCGACACCACCTAGCGAGGGATTTAACACTTACAATGTCTCTCTCGCAAAAATAAAGTTGGTTGTTTTCAGGTGGAAAAAATATAATAAGCAGTAATTGTTGAATGAAACACTAGCATATATTGAATTATTTGACGGGTATTTGATAAGACCCCATAGCTCAATGGTCAAGAGCAGCTGACCGGCAATCAGAAGGACACGGGTTGGCGGCAAGTATCTTTTCTCGGAAGATTTTTCAATGTTGATGAGTGTTTCAGGCTGATAATTATTGCTGATAATAATTGGTATCACTTTGATTTCAGGCGAATTTTTGAATTCGTTCACTAGATTTATTGTTTGTTCTCTGCGAACTTATCATTTGGTTTGACTTTTTGACAGATGTTGTGAGGAGAACCCCGTACATTTTAGATGTCGGTACGTGTTTTAAAGGTACAATGGTTATGGTGCTGATTTTAACATAATGAAATTTTATAATATTTAAATGTCCGGGTTTAATTTTCCCCACAGGAAAAACTAAACCCTTTCACACACTTCCCAAATGATCATCTGGTCAATCCACGTTATGCAATTGCACTATATAAGTATTATAATTACAAAATAATACAAGAACAACATGTCAACCTACCAGAGACCAGATGGGAAAATAATTCACCGACTCCAGATATTTTCACATCAGAGGGTTCGGCTCTGTGGAATTCCTAATTGAACCTATAAATCCTACTGATCCCTCAATATAAATATTTAAAAAATCTTTTGTAATCCTACATGTATTTAAAATTACCGATTTTTGCATTTTTATATATAAATTTTTTGACAAATCTAATATGCCTAAATTTTGAATCAGAGACCTAGGTATAATGCCAGAAATAACAAATGGTAATATTTTTATAGTCCTAGAATGCCAAATTCTTTTAATCTCATTTCCTAAATCTGTGTATTTTCTAATTTTTTCAGAAACAGTTTTTTGAATATTATTTTATATTATTTATTATTATTATTATTTACAAGTACAAGTATATTACATTGGATTTAGTAATATAGACGTTGTACATTGTAATGATTTATGATAAAGAAGATGGATCAAGGAAAAATATATTTATGAGATGTAATATTTTTGGTATGCCTCGTTATTCTCCTGTGCTATTCATGTGGAAAACGTTCTTTTTTTAAAAATAATTTTCGGCTACGTAATTATCGTTTATTCGCACCTATAAAATTATGTCCCGTCTTTCCGGTTTATAAAAAATGGTCTGATTTTTCGGATTGAAATTTTCAAAAAATCCCCAGTGTTTCAAAAATACGATTAAAAAAAATACAGAATGTCTTAGAATATTTGCCTATACCGGAATTAAAAAAAAAAATGTAATGCAAGTGGCCTATTGCATCAATGAATATAGTGATTTAAAAGCTGTATTGAGAGTTGTAGATTTGCAAATTTGCATGACCAGCATGACCGTTGACCTCAAAAGTGGCAACAAATAGTTGCAGACTTGACAGCTGCAAAAAAACACCACAACAATAATATTTCCATAGCGTGAAATTACTTTGATAACATTTAATACGTCTGTTGTACTTATATTCCTTATATTTTTTATTGTATTTTATTGTTTTGTGTTTATCGTATATTTGTTTATTGTATATTTGTGTTTATTGTATATTTGAGCTAATTGGTTATTTGTTTTGTGATTATTTATTTTGTGTTTATTGTATGTTTGTGTCTATTGTGTTAATTGTATATTATGAAATATTTTATGTATATCTATTGTGTTAACTTCATTTTCAAAATTTATAGATTTGCTTTGCGAATTGTTTTCATAAGTCTTCAGGTATTTTACCTCCATTATTCAACTAACTTTCTTTGAGGCTTCACTAAGTGGTTGGCTGAGGGATACGGATGCTGGGTGTGGTTTATATCAGGCTGAATGCAATTTACATTTTCTATCGGTACTTGCCAAATGATTTGAGACTTAATTGTTTATCGTATGTTCTCTATCTATTTGTACAGGTGCTTCCAGGGTTTTTCACATGATGCAATGCTGCCTCATGAGCTTCTTGAACGAGTTTTATTTTGCTTTAAATATTATTTTGCTTGTATTACTAACCAGATTTGTTGTATTATGTTTTATTTTCCTGTTAAGCACTTGCATACTGCTTTCTAACAACGAATGCAGGGACACTGGAGGTCTAGATTCGTTCAAAATAAATAAATGTAGCTTCGTTTAACAAAAAAATTAGAATCTTCTGAGAGCCTTGAATGAGTAACCATCTGTTACTTATACCAGGGCGGGTAAGTGGTGGATAACCTCCAATGTTCACAGTGAAAAAGGCAACAAATAATGAAAAAGTGATACGTTCTGAAAAATTTAATCTGTAATTAAACACTACATGCAGTGGCGGAACTTCTGCCGAATTACAGACAACCACGGCGCAGTCGGCACATACTATATCGTTTATATGTGACTGCTGTTTCACACCAAAAACGACTACAAATCACGATGAAAAACTTATAGAGAAGCTGAGCGCCGAAATGAAAAAACTACTGAAGTGTGAATTAACTGATATCAGCAAAGCAATTGTTTTCTTCTAAAAAAAATTGATGACTACGAGGAAGAAAAGAAAAAATGTACCAAAAAATAATGGAAGTTCAAACTGAAAATAAAAATCTTAAACAAATGATGAAAAAAATACAAAAAATGCTCTAGAGATACATGGGCTTGAAATAAAAGAAAATGAAAACCCAAACATACCGGTGGAACTCATTCTAAAAAAATTAGAGTGCGGAGAACTACTGAAACACAAGAATATTGTTTTATCACTTTAAAAATGAACACAAAAGAAGCTAAAGACAAAATTCTTTCCCAAAAAAAGAAAATAGGTTTTTTCAGAAAGAGATATGAAATACTCCTCATCGGAAAGGAAGATTTACATTAATGAAAAGCTTTCGCCCGCCGACAACCAACTTCTTTGGCTAGCACGATCAACCAAATCATTAATAAATAATAATAATAACAGGCTATAAATTTGGATAAACGAAAAATGGAAATGTAATGCTTAGAAAAAATCATGACTCTTCTATAATATACGTGAAGGATGCGAATGTTATTCCACTGCAATAATTCGAGCACCATATAGGAAAAATCATTCTGGAACTGAAACAAAAAATGACTGACAAAAACAATAACATTGTTCCTGAAACTCATGAATGCAATAATTATAACGAAATAAATACAATTTTCGACAATACTTACTTCACCATGCTGAACATGAACATAAGCAGTATCCGAAAAAAATTGATGAAATGTGTATTCTTCTCAATTCTCTATCTTTCCAGCTAGACATAATAATACTCACTGAAACCCAAATGCGGGAATGTGTCCCTTTCAGCTTACCTAATTTTACTATCTAATCGATACCTTCTAGAAAAAGCTCACATGATAGCCTCACTTTATTTTATAACTAGTTTTTGCCCCCGGCTTCGCTCGAATAGTATTAGGGGGGGTTCCCACAGCGCCCCCTCCACCTTTCCTATACCCCCTCCACTCCCCCCTCCTCCCCTCCCTCGCCCCTTCTCCTCCCTCTCCCCCCCCCACCCCCTCCCCAACCCCCCCTCCCACTCCCTCCATCCACTATCTCCCCCTCACCCTCCATACCCGTTACATTCATTTTTCAAACAGCTCGCGTGCAACCTATTGCAATTTTTGTATACAAATTTCATTATGCCAGAGTTCTAGCTATAGGCTATTCTGATGTATCAGCTAAATTATTTTTAAGTTTAACTAAAATTTATTCAGTAGTTTTTGCGTGAAAGAGTAACAAACATACATCCAGGCATCCATACAATCTTTCGCCTTAATAATATTAGTAGGATTCAATTTTTGTATACAAATTTCATAATGCCAGAGCTCTAAGCTATAGCCTATATAGGGCCTATACTATAGGCTATTCTGATGTATGAGCTATATTATTGTAAAGTTTCACTAAAATCCATTCAGTAGTTTTTGCGTGAGAGAGTAACAAACATACATCCATAAATCCAGACATCCATACAAACTTTCGCCTTTATAAAGTTAGTATGATATCCAATCTGTAGCCAACATTAATGTAAATACACTAAATTTAGTCCGTGTAACTTTTTCCCTAAAAGGGGAAAAATATACTATATTGGTCATGTATCGATCTCCCTCTTTATCCATTCATCAATTCATTGACCAAATAGAATATTTAATAACTGAAATTAATCTGAACCAATTCCATTTTTCCTGCATTTTAGGAGATATCAATATAAATATATTTTTAAAAGAATGTGTACCGTAGTAAATATAAAAAACTATAACACTAGTCCATTCATCTCGTTCCTACGGAATAATTAGCAATTGTTTACAATTGCAAACAATTGTTTGAGGAAACCGATATTTTGGACCTTAACCAGACCTATAGTCTTCAATGTCTTAAATTTATTTACATGCGTAATAACTTTCTAAAAAATTCAAATCGTTCCAGCCAAGGACGTGGCACCTGTGAGTATGCTGTACCCCACTGCAAAACTAGGTTGTCCAACACTGGCTATTATGCCTTTGTGACTCCTAAAGGCATATTAGTTTTATAGCTCCAAAAATATATAATTTACTATGTACAGTACAATCTTTAATGAAAACACATGTCAAAATCTTCAATTTTATAACAAATATACCAAAATTTGGCTAAAAACCACTTAAACAAATATTTTATTTCTTATAAGTTTTAACCAATCCTTTAAGTATATCTATCATTAGACAGCTTTTAGAGTAGATATATTATATTGTTTGCTTAGTTTTTTTTTTTAAGTCTATAAATTACACTTGTAACATTTATTCTTATAAAACTTTCACAAATGCGATAATAACAGTGCAGACTGTTATTATGTTATTGTTCCTAATCTATGTATACTTAAAATCTTCACTTTAACCATAGAAATAAAAATAAAAGTAAAATATCAATATTATACACATGCACAGGCATTGCCGTTGTGGGATTTTTTTGTTCATACATTTATTGTATTAACCCTTTTCAATCCACTGTCTCGAATGTGTCGTTTGTATAATTCCATTGAATGTTACCATATAGACATCTATGCAAATAGTCTCGCTTACTTTAAAAAGCAAATTAACAATAGACTAACCTAACAAGTAATTGAGAATTGAAAATACTTATATTCGATCTTGAACTTGAATGTGAATGGCTGTTTCTTACTCTATTTGTACTTTACTTGTTTTGTTTTTCGGTTTTCGTACATCGTGTATCGAACTTTTTTTTATCTTAGTCATCTCTATATTTTATCATAACTATTTTTGTTATCTCTTTTTATACCTCTATTTATATTTTGCTATTTCTAACATCTGTTAACTTCTATGTAAACATAGCTAAAAACAATTATTAAACTGTGCATTCTGTGAACATTGTTAAGTGGACTATTAACATCTATGCTTTTTACAATGCTAATCTAATGACTTTTTTATGTTAATATTCTGTAAATGTTCCAAAACAATAAATAAATAAATACACTTTTCATTTTTTTATGTATCTATTATATGTATTGTATCAAAAATTTTCAATAAAAAAAAAATAATAGTAATAAGGATTGAGAGTAAAAGTGCGTACAGGGCCGTCTCCGTACAAGCGCAATTGGAGTAAAAAATGTAAGGCGCTGATAATTTATTTATTTATTTATTTATTGTTTTGGAACATTTACAGAGTATTAACAGAAAAAAGTCATTGGATTAGCATTGTAAAAAGCGTACATGTTAATAGTCCACTTAAAAATGTTCACAGAATGCACAGTTTAATAGTTGTTAACAGAAATTAGGAATATCAAAATATAAACGGAGGTATAAAAAGAGATAACAAAAATAGTGATGATACAATATAGAGATAACAAAGATAAAAAAAGATCGATATACGATGTAAAAAAACAGAAAAACAAAAAAAGTAAAGTACAAATAGAGTGAAGAACAGCCATTCACATTCAAGTTCAAGATAAGTATTAAGATAAGTATTTTCAATTCTCAATTACATGTTAGGTTAGTCTATTGTTAATTTGCTTTTTAAAGTAAGCGAGACTATTTGCATAGATGTCTATATGGTTACATTCAATGGAATTATACAGTCGACACATCCGAGACAGTGGATTGAAGTATGCAATATTGTTTTTAAATAATTCAAGATGAAATATATTCTGATTCCTTAAATTACGTCTATTGGGGACCTTAATAAGAATATTGCTCAGGCAGTGAGTTGTTTCAAGCTTATCATGAATGATTTTGTATAGACTCATTAAGTCAGCAACTTTTCTTCTTTTTTCCAGAGTTGTAAACTTAAAATATTGGAGTCGTTCCTCGTAAGATTGGAGTAAGGCATTTAGTCCAAGTTTAAATGATAACAATCTCAGAAATTTTTTTTGCACAGATTCAATAGTTTTTGAATATTTTAAGTAGTGTGGATTCCAGATAACACTACCATATTCTAATTTGCTTCTGACCAATGAGTTGTATAGGGTTATAATGGATTGGGGTTTTTTAAATGGTTTAGATATTCTATGTATAAACCCCATCATTTTCAAGGATTTAGTCGTGATATCACTGACGTGTACATCAAATTTAAATTTTGAATCAAGAATGATTCCTAAATCTCTGATGGTTGTAACTGCATTTAATCGAGCATTATTTATGGAATATGCATAGTCTTTTTGCATTCTGTTACGGCTGAAAGTCATAATGTAACATTTTTCAATATTCAAAAACATATCATTCTGAATACACCAGTTATGTAGTGTGAAAAGGTCTTCTTGAAGCATAACTTGGTCAGAATCATTGGAAATTTTACGGTAAATCTTTAAATCATCGGCAAATAAAACAAAATCACAGCGTAACATGGGGCCTAGGTCATTAATGAAAATTAAGAAAAGCAGAGGGCCAAGATTGGACCCTTGGGGTACACCAGAGGTTACAATTACGGGAGGTGACTCATACCCATTTATAAGAACGAGCTGTGTTCTGTTTTCCAAATAGGATTTAAGCCACCTAAATAGATCACCGTGAATACCTATACGACCAAGCTTCTGTAGTAAAATAAAATGATTTACTTTATCAAAAGCCTTTTGAAAATCTGTGTAAATAGCATCTACCTGAGTTCTTTCATTAAACGCATTGCAAACATAATCACAGAAATCGAGAAGATTGGAATTTGTGGATCTGTTAGGAACAAATCCATGTTGATTGATGCATAATTGTGGTTTAAAGTGTGCGAATATGGAACTATAGATTATAGATTCAAAGGCTTTTGCAAAACATGATAATATACTAATTGGTCGATAATTTTTCACAGAAGATTGATCGCCAGATTTATGTATTGGGACAATATGTGCATTTTTCCACAAATCTGGGAAAGTTCCCGTAGATAATGATTCGTTAAATATAATGAAAAGTGGCTTGATCAACGCGCTAGAGCAACATCTTAAAAACAAAGGAGGTATTTTATCTGGTCCTGGGCTTTTATGTATATCAATGCTTTCTAAATAAGATTTGATAGTTCCCATGCTTACGTTAAGTTTACTAAGATTAAATTGGTTGAATTGAGGAACATTCAGTCCGGAAGTATTTGATGTGGGATTCGACTGAGTATAAACCGATCCAAAATAATTAGAGAACATATTGGCAATCTGCTGTCCATTGTTTGCAATCATAGAATCCATATGCATTGTTTTTGGAATCGAATTTGAATTACGCAATGATTTAGAATAAGCCCAGAAAGCCTTAACATTATCTTTTATCCCACGCTCAACTAGATTGATGTAGGATGTGTAGCATTCTTTTAGCATTTTTTTTTATCTTTTTCTAAGAGTAGCAAACTCGGAATAGTCTATCGGGTTGTTATATTTTTTAGCCCGAAGTCTTACTTTATTTTTCTCTTTGAGGAGCATTATTAGAGATTCGCTAAACCAATTGGGATAGTGATTTCTTACGTATGTTTTTTTTTTTGGAATGTGCTTGTCTATAATATCCCATAGTGTATTGTAGAATAACTGTACCTTATTATTGAGATGACAGTTGTTAAAAAGTGAGATCCAGTTTACATTTGTTAGATCATGACAACATCCTTCATAATTACCTTTTTTGAAGTTGTATTTTACGGGAGAGTGATTTTCTTGTAGGAATTGCATTTTTTCTAGACTTACATTTATTTCAAAACAGGGATGATGGTGATCAATTTTTGATAAGTTAGCTGTCGTTGAAATATTAATATTGGTTTTATCGGAAAGAACAAGGTCAAGAATATTAAAATTTTTGTTAGGTAAATAATTAAATTGGTGAAGGTTGCACATTGAGGCCAAATTGACAAGGGAATGAGCTTTGTGACTAAAATAATTGGATGGAGCTAGTATTATGTTATTATATGTTATGTCAGGTGTCCATTTAATTTCAGGTATATTAAAATCACCAATGATTATAAATTGAGATTTGGAATTAATATGTTGCAAATAAATATCCTGAATATTTTTGATTCGATTACAGTAATCATCAACAGATAAATTGGGGGGAATGTACAGAACACATATATAGATGAACGAGTTTGAATATTCATGCAGTTTTATAGCTAACCATAAATCTTCACCGTCACTTTCCCAAGATGATTTTCTAGTTGTTATTAGATTCTTGTTGACTGCCGCTAATACCCCCCCACCTTTTTTAGATGTAGAATTAGTTGATTCGCGATCTCTCCGAAAGACCAGGTAACGCTCATCAAACAATTCATTACTGAATACTGATGAACTCAACCAAGTTTCGGTGAAGCAGATTATATCATAGTTATTGATAATAACTTCGTTTTTTATGTCATTTGTTTTGGTTCTAACTCCCCTAACATTTTGGTAGAAAATTTTCAGATCCATTTTGTAATTTTTGACAAGACGTATACATTAGGTTTAAAGGACAAGGCTAATAATAACAAGGCTAATAATAACAATAATAATAATAATAATAATAACTATTATAGGAAGCATATAATCAAAGATATAAATCAAATTGATGATTTATGTAGAAAATGTTTGGCTTTTCCGGAAACTATAGAACATATTATATCGGGATGTTCTATATTAGCGCCGTCCGAGTATACATTTAGGCACAATCAGGTTTTAAAAATAATCCACCAAAGTTTGGTAATTAAACATAACTTGATTGACTGCCGTAATATAGTACCATATTATGAATATGAACCAAATTCATTTTTAGAAAATGAATTTTATAAAATATATTATGATAAAACTATACTAACAGACAGAACAATTAGTCATAATAGACCTGATATAGTTTTACATGACAAAATTAAAAAAATTACTTATATCATTGATGTAGCTATTCCAAATTCCTGTAATATTCAAAAAACTGTTTCTGAAAAAATTAGAAAATACACAGATTTAGGAAATGAGATTAAAAGAATTTGGCATTCTCGGAATATAAAAATATTACCATTTGTTATTTCGGCTACTGGCATTATACCTAGGTCTCTGATTCAAAATTTAGGCGTATTAGATTTGTCAAAGAATTTATATATAAAAATGCAAAAATCGGTAATTTTAAATACATATAGGATTACAAAAGATTTTTTAAATATTTATATTGAGGGATCAGTAGGATTTATAGGTTCAATTAGGAATTCCACAGAGCCGAACCCTCTGATATGAAAATATCTGGAGTCGGTGAATTATTTTCCCATCTGGTCTCTGGTAGGTTGACATGTTGTTCTTGTATTGTTTTGTAATTATAATACATATAGTGCAATTGCATAACGTGGATTGACCAGATGATCATTTGGGAAGTGTGTGAAAGGGTTTAGTTTTTCCTGTGGGGAAAATTAAACCCGGACATTTAAATCTGGTGCGTATAATAAAAAATAAAAATAACAAGGCTAGTTTTAGTCTCACGCTCACCGTCAGCGCTCATAGATCAGCACGTAGTTCGTCGGCGCTGAGGCTCAGCGTGGCTCGTTTCAGTATCGTACTGACCGCCTTACTGTATAGACGAAGACCAAAATGCAGAGTGCATTGGTTATTGCTGCTTTTTACTACCTATCCCAAAAAAATAAAAATGACTGTACACGCTGACGACGTCCGCTCCGCTCGACACTAGAACGCTCACTGAAAGCAGAGGCGCTCGTGCGATCGTCAGCGCCAATAGCTACGCGGTGCCGATGCGCGACGCATACGGCCGCGTAGCCATCAGCGCTGACCACCTTGCGCGCTGATAGCTACGCGTCATTCAAAAACGCTTCCTAGAAGTTCATATATCTCGACCACCAGCGCCAACGGTGCGCGTGCGGTCGGCGTAAGACTAAAATCAGCCTAACATCTAACGCAGCGCTCTTCGGTATTTACTAGCGCCAAGCCCCGTTTGGCTCAGGACCGGCGGTGAGTGCGTTAGTAATCCGGTTAAAAATGTCACAGGATGCTTAGATTATGGTTTACCTATCATTATATATAGCCTTTTTTGCATTAACTCCACACAAGAGACCCCGAGTGAAAAAAATCCCTCAGAGTCTATGGCATCTTTGGGGATGCCGTGTGGTGGATCTTTTAAAAGAAAGGAAGAAGAGGAAGTTTTGGGAAGGAAAAATGGCGTTAAGAAGGAATCTGGGAATCAGTGGATCCAAGAGTGACGAACTATCCCCACCACTATGTGCAAGGCGATGGGTCAAGACAGTCCTGCTGGAGAAGTCAAATGATCTCCCACAAGCAGTCTCTCCCGAGTGGGCATACGCATCCACTGCCAAGATCTAGACAAAACTCATTCCGTGAACCCAGGTGCCCCTGCTAAGTCACCAAAGGTAGCGAACCACTTGGGTTGACCTATGACAGAGGTGTTGCTTATCCAATAAATGGATTAATCCCAAATAAATATTACATAACTCATTAGAGATATTTTAAATAGAAAACAACTGAAACAAGTTTACTGTGCTCTTATACAATCATCACTTGAATATGGTATTATCAGCTGGGGTAGTGCCACAAATACTTGCCTAGAGCCTTTAGTAAAGATTCAAAAACTAATTTTGAAGGTTATTCTTAAAGTCCCGTTGAGAACAAGCACTGATTTTATTTTTAAGACACTAAATGTTCCGAACCTGCAAAAATTGTATTCAAAAAATATCCTGCTTCATCAATTTAAAAATACACACATGTTTGAAGAACGAATGAACACAAGAGCCGAGAGTCAAATGTAAAATCTTTCAACATCCCAGTTTGTCAAACTTCTTATGGGCAAAGAAGTTTTAAATATAATGCAACAAAGCTGTTCAATTCTCTACCTCCTGAAATTAGAAACACGCAAACCAAAAGTACATTTAAAAGTAAAATCATTGATCACCTCAAATAAACATATCCATCACAAGTATTTAAAAACAGACTTGCCTTTATACCTACTGTGTGTATATATGTAACCATGTACCTACTGCAATCTTTTTATATATATGTAACATACTTGAATTGTATATTTAAAGAAAAAAAATTATATTAACCTGCCATTTTCATAATATTACTACAAAATCTTAGATAACCACTCTGTAAATTGCCATCTCAACACAGGCGTTTCACACCTAGTGAGATGGGCAATACGTCATTTTATAACCAAATGTAATATGAAAATAATTAAATAAATAAATAAATAAATTTACTTCGATAGCAAAAAATAGGAGGATCTTGATTTTTCCAATCAAAATGTAAAAGTGTCTGGATAATCATAATTAAGTAGGCAATAAAATAAATCAAAACTAAGGTCATCAATGTCACGAAGGTCATATGTATTCCTCTTTGTGCAGAATACTAATGGAGGGAAATAATTATACCAAGTCAGTGGACATCTTCAATTTATCTTAAAACAAATACAAAATACTGTTACTGAGGTAGTTCAGTTATGTACAATAAATACTATATATTTCGTTGCAAAATAACTATTATATTTCTTTGTTAAAGTAGTATACCTATAGTATTTATATATTAATTAATCATAGTGTAATTTTTAAATTTAACACTTATATAAAAGCCCCGAAAAAGGGCGTAAATAAATAAATAAAATAAATATCACTAAGGTCATCAATGTTCTCACCTGCTTCACACTTGGGAGTTTCTCTGCTCCAGGATCCATTGATGCAAGTCATCTGGTACAGAAACTCTGTATCTGGTAGAATGTGTTTGGTTTTACACATAAAGTTGACGTAGGAGCCATGGGGCATGGTGGGCTTGCAGATTATTGGCCAGAATTGACTGGAAGAGCATGAGTACTCCACTGTATCGGACCCATATAGTGTGCATGGTTCTGAAAACATTATAACATCGATTGAAAAACTTTTTTTTTGCCACTCGGGCATTTATAAACTTAGTTGTAATGATTGTCCAGCCTTCTACATTGGACAAACATCACGTAATGTAGAAACTAGAACAAAAAAACACTTAAGATTCTTAACTAGTTCAGTTTATCAGAGTTCACCGAACATTTAATTGATAAATATCATACTTTTAACCTTGGCACAAAAATAAAAAATCGATAATTTCAAAATTATATTTTAAATAACAAGGACAAAGACCAAAAAATGAAAAAATTCGAAGTTCACCAATTGAATTGTAATGATTGCAACCATTTTACGTAGGTAAAACTTGCAGAAATTTTGAAACGAGGCTTACGGAACGTTTGAGATGTCTAAATAGCAATAATTATTCGGAAATTGCTAACCATCTAATTGAATTTAACCATTCATATGATATAAATACCAGGGCCGGATCTACGAAATCTGGCGCCCTGTGCAGTAGGTACCGATGGCGCCCCCCCCTACGTTTTTATTTTGAAAAAAAATTCCGTACCCCAATTTTTTTATTTAATTATTGTATTTACACTAATTTATCAAATAAAATCAAGACATACAAAGGGTGTAACTTTTCCAAGTGACCTGGCGGTAGCTCTCACACTCGTTTTTTTTTTAAAGAGAGAATCGCCAGGAGCCCTGTACTCTGAATCTATTGGGTAAACATAAAATTATGGTGTTATTTTAATTATTTTAGGAAAAACTCTTTTTGCAAGTTATGCTTTAAAATAATACAACGAATTGTTTGTGCCCGTACCATGATTTAAAATATAGGTTACGAGACAATGCGGGTGGTTTCGCTGAACTAGGTCCATTAGACATTCTTGAGATTTACTGCGTTTATGTATATACCCAACGCGAATATTAATAGAAAAAGCAAATACAAATACGTTCTCATGGCAACGTACAAGACAAGAATAGCATCTACAGCTTCTGACTAATAAGAATATAACCTCAAATTTGTACCTTGCATTTCCCCTGTGTTGAGCGAACAAACACCAAATTGAGCGAACAAACACCATACAAACACTAAACACTGACGTATGGTATCAACGGCTTACGAAAAACGCTTACACTGACACCGTAAAATAACAAATCCAACAAATCTAATAGATATTAATTATACATTTAACCTTTCCCTTACTGTGCTAAAAAAATACGCGCGCTCCGGTGCTGTGTAATCAATTCACGTGTTAAAATCATCGATTTTATATCGGAAATATATTAACATTCATAGCTAATCGCTTTTGTTTTTCGTAATTTGTGTTACAAGTGATAATAATTGTAATTTAATTGCTGAAAACATGAAAAAACCATCGTCCGTTGCTCAAAAAACGGGCGAGGAGACCATCTCAAAGGATTGCCCGCGAACGACTGAGGCGCTGGCCGCTGGGCTGCTACCCAATACATACATACAATTATGTATGTTTAGCTACTACGCGATCGTAGGTATCGACGGTGGAAACACAACACGGCGGTCTCTGTTTCTCGTGTTCCCGTATAGCAAAGTAGAGCGAGACGTCACATAGCGTGTCATCTCCCCCCGCACACTCTTCGCGTATCACGGTCCACACTGGCACACGGTTGATTGTATTTGTGGTTTATTCCCGATATTTAACAAAATAACTCTGATTTTGAATTAAATTTGCTAATTATTTAAAATATTATTTTTTAATTCAGTGTGTAAATGTATAACGGAGGAATACCTAAAATCTGAACCCAGAATTCATTATATTTATAGACATATAAAAGTTATTACAATCAATGTGTAGTATTTACGCATTACAGACCAGGAAAGGTTAACGAACTTCAAATAATATAGGTATGTCAAATCAATCATGAAACATGAAACTGTCAACACGTAACACGTTGCAACCTGCAAATCATAAATATACAAACCACCCACCTGCAAATCCTACAAACCGTGCGATTTTTTTGTTAATGGAATTTACTGAAGATTTCATAAGAAAATGGTCTTTAACTACCTTCTCCTAGAGACTTAAATCGTACAAAATAAAACAATAGCGAGCGTACGCTAACTAAAATTATCAGTTCAGTTTGTTTGATTCTCTAGAACAAAAGTACGGCGCTGTGATTGGTTATTGAATTTGGATCGCACGCATTCGTCGTAAAAGACGGTAAAAGATATATGGAAAAATAGATCTTACGTTTAAACTAAATATATGGAATTTGTAAAAAAATTCTGTAACTGACTATAAATTCGTAAGCCGTTGATACCAACCTGATGCGTGCGCACTCTGTTTCTTTGGAAAGTGTTGCTAGAGCGTAATAATTATTTCGTACTATGGGTAATTTTTAAACGATTCAGGGAATATTATAACAAAATTTTAATACAATATTTATTTTCTCACGGCGCCCCTTCGGAGTTGGCGCCAGGTTTTTGCACGTTTTTGAACGTATGGTAGATACGGCGCTGAACGTTAGTGGTTTTCACTTAGATATTTTAGAAATGGGTCATTCCGCCATTTTGTTCAAATCGCATGTTCTCGCAAAAAAGTCATATGAAAGTGAATGTTTTTCAAGAAATTTTTATCAGAAAATGTAGCTTTTTAAAAAAGAAAAACCCAGTTTTTCCGGATTAGTCATTTGTTGTTTAATTACTTTATGAAATATACAAAAAAACATACTAAAATTTCATAACCTTCTTCCTGAAAATGAGAGACCGGTAAATTGATCTACAAATAAGTCTACACTAGTAAAATCACTACATTCATTAATCGAACTGTATGTACAACTAATTGTGCATATTTATTTGTTTTTAATTTATGTTTAAAGCTATTGTATCATAGAAAGAATTGAGCTTTTGATTTTGTCCAGAGAAAATCGTCGTAGTCTTCCGCGAAAGCGGTAATTAAAATTGTGACCGCGTTTATCCCTGTTCGTCAGCTGTATCCCGCCCCGCACCTCCGTTACTAATCAGTGTATCACTACATCCAGACGGGGGAAGCCGCGCGTCGCTGAATAAAGAAATATCCGCGATCTCCGTGCTCGAAAACAACTTTGTCACCGACCAGGCATCATCACCTTCCAGCATTTTTTAAGGAAAGTGCATGTTTTAAAAATTCGAATCATATGTCTATAAACTATATTTAGTCGGACTATTTTTGATTGAATCATACAAATTTGTAATGTGATTATTAAGCGAGTAATTGAGAAAAAACTGTCAAAACTTCATTAAACTCCGATTCATTACCTTCCGTATCGTCAAAAATTTTGCCAAATGGTAATGTAGAGGTTTGAAGGGTAATGAAAATTTTGTAATGGTTATTTTTACGAGCATCTGGGACCATGTTTGGGGGTTAATAAAAGCTAAAATTATGAATAAATGTAGTTTCTTGCGTTCTGGCGTCGGACAATTTCGGTTTTGGTGAAATCCATATTTTCATTTTATTTTCTTTTTGATGTGGTAAAACAATCAGTTAAAATTTACCCTGCAAATTTTTATTTCAAAATTGATTTTTTATTCAATGATATAATTATTCAAATGTAAACGAATATATTATACAAATTACTATTCACCCTAAGTCACAAGATCTTTCATTAGTTAGAAAGTCTTTCAAAACTGACGAATTTTTACATAATTTCAAGTTTCTAAACAAAGCCAGATTTAAACAAAAATCTACATAACTGGGCATCGAGAGTCCAACGTAAATTTCTTGATTAAAAAATGGTATCACTACTGTGACATTTTAAATCATTTAGGGTAAAAAATTATTAAACCAAGATATAAAACTGGTAACATTTTATGGACTCTCCCGTAAAAATTACCAAAATGAAATTATCCATTTTCGTTCTTCGACTTCTCACTTAATCCGATATTTATAATAATTTTTCTTTGTTATTTTTATAAACTGATCACTATAAACCACAATGAAAAGTTAAATAAAAATCTTAAAAATGAAGAAAAGCTCTCCAAGGATAGACTTCGCAAGCAACAAAAATATGCAGAGATTAAAAACAATCCGAAACTGTAGTCTTCAGAAAGCGAAAGAAAAAAAAGATACACTCTGTGAAAAGCGCAAAAAATATTTGCAGCATTGAAGATATCAGTGAAAGAGCCCAGAGAAAGGAAGGACGAAGATGGTGAAAGAACTCTCTAAATTATTTGAAGAAAAAAGAGGAGCAGCGTAAAATAGAAATGATTATAGTAGAAAATATGCCTCCAATTAGTGACAATGTTAAGGAAGTACCCAATAATGTGCGAAACACTCTAGATCCTGACCCCTTCGCAGTCGAGAATGAACAACGAATCATCCAAAAAAACATGCATGGTCTAACAAATGTTAGAAAATTAATGTCGTTAAAGATCTATGAAAACCGTTAATAAGTTACAGGATGAGATAAACAAACTTAAGAAAGAGAAAAAAAAACGAACAAAAGAAAATTGAGGCGTTGCAGCAACAAAAACATAGCAATCGAAGATACAGCAGAGAAAAAAGTTAACGACATAGCTACTAAGCTACTTTTGACTCGCCTACTATTTTCAATAATATTGATGACAATATGCTATTGAGCGAATCCGATGGCTCCATGTTTTTGGACGATACTATTGCTTCAACGCCAGAATGCTAGGCACATGCCCGTGTTGTGGTGGTCGATCAAATATTGCAAAAGGATAAGTAATCAGAACTGGTAACTAATGAAAAAATTGTATTTCTTATCTCCAAAGCTCGAATAAAGCATTTATTGTTTCACTATAATAGGTTTGTCTTCTTTTTTCCTAATGCGCTCATCACGTCAGATCAAATAATACTTGGCATGATTTGAAATATATTTTATTATTCAATTTTAATTCATATTTCATTATTCACAGAAATTTGAAGAACCTCTAACATGTTCACTACCATTTATTTTCATTACCAAATTACCAAACTTCATTACCATCCAACGGTTTTTCATTATCATCCATACCTTCCATCAATTTTCTTCGTATCTAAGTGTGATAGAAAGGTGCCCTTTTTACCTCTCTACATTTCTATAAAAATATATAGCAAAAATACAAAAAAAAATCCGCGGAAACAGGCAAATTTGAACGAAACGGCGGAATGACCCAATTATATTAGAAATTAGAAGAAATATCAATAGAAATTAAATTATTATTAATAATCAAATTAATTTGTTGAATAACCCCATCTTAAACATATTTCCATTGTATTTTTTTGTCTTTGATGTTCTTCTAATTTTCTCGAGTTTCTTGAGAAGTATGTTATGGCTAACTGAATCAAAGGCTTTTTGAAGGTCAACTAATATAGATAAAATATAATTGCCACCATCAATGCCATTCCTAAGTTTACTGATTAAGTCGTTTACTGCTCCTAGTGTGTTTGATTTTTTCCTAAAGCCATTTTGTTTTTTATAAAAGAATGATTTTTTTAACAGAAAATTGTTTAATCTTTCGTAAATTACATATTCAATATTTTTTGATAAAATTGGTAAAATTGAGATGAGTCTGTAGTTTGAGGTATTTTTTTGGACCCACCTTTGTGAATTGGTATCACCTTAGCAATTTTACAGTAATCAGGAAAAGTTCCCTCCATAAAACTTTATTTTTTTTATTTATTTTTTTTTTATTTAGTAACTGTACATTTATTTTTATTACATTTTCATATCAAACATGTTAGGTATATACATACATATATAAAATATAAAATATATTCGTAGTCCTCCTCACTAGGAGATCCTGTGTTGAGGGGGACTATGCTATGGATAAGTTTTCAGCGACTTCTATGGTTTAACTTCATTGTTCGGATAAGGTTTCCAGAAACTTCTATGACGATGTTTTAAATATACTAGTAAGTTAATTTTCTGATAGTTCTTTCAGCCAACATTTAATGTCCTAAGTGTAGCTATTTTTTGTTTTAATTAGTTTGATACTAAGTGGGAGTTTATTATATAACTTTACTGCTAAAAATTCAGAACTTCTTTATCCAAATGAAGAGTTACACTTTGGTATATTAAGCATGTCTGTTTGCTCGGCTCTGGTTTTATGAGCATGTGAGGTGTCTGCCTCTGAATCATTTTTGTGGTGATGTACTAGAATGTTTTTGGCATAGATTTTCTGTATGCTTGGAACATCAAACTGTTTAAAAATTTCTGTTGTTGACGTCCTTATGGGGACTTTTAGTATGGTCTTTATGATGCAATTCTGAGTTACCTTAAGTTGTTTTATGTGATTAGATGCTGCTGAGCCCCATCCTTTTACTCAATATTCCAATCGAGAGTGGCATAAAACATAATATACTCTCTTTAAATCCCTCATTGACAAGATGTTTCGTAATTTTTTGAAGAAGTAGATGAGTTTTGTTTGCTTTTTTGAGAAAAGATCAATGTGTGAATTCCACTGTAGTTTTTCATCAATTTCAGTCTCCAGATATTTAATACTTTTTGTTTGGGTTATAGACGGGCAGGAACATGTGGAAAAGTATTTTGACATTCATGTAACTTGAGGGTATGATCATTCATTGGTTGTCCTCTTTTGTTTTTGGAGAAAGTAAGATATTTAGTTTTATTAACATTTAATGTAAGGGAGTTTACTTTTAGCCAGTTTTGAAGTACAGCCAGGCCATATTCCGCCTCCTTGTAGGTTCTTGTCCAATTTAACGAAATTAATTAATTGATTAATTTCGTTAAATTGGGAACCAATTCTGTGGCGAGACTTAGCACTGTCTTGCATTTAAGTGAATCGTAACCAGCACTTGCATTTGGTTTTAAAAAGTTGAATATTTGACTTATTTCTAACTCTGTAGTGGGTTTAAGGTATAAAGATTCAATGCTGTCATACACTAATATTATTTCATTGGCTAAATTGTGTTTGACTTTGCCATGTATATTATCGGCTAAGGAGGAGCCAATGTTGGAAAAAAAAAGTTAAATTTGTCGCATATCTCTACATTACATAGTAGTGTGTTTTTTTAAGTTTCTTTTTTTTGTAGTGATATTATTTCTTAATTTTAAAAATTCTGCTTAATAGTGTGTTATTTGGTTCTTTTTATAGTTTCAGATGTAATTTATTTCTTTTATTGACTAATTTTATAAGGTCTTTTGTTGTCCAGTCTGGGTTATTTATGTTTTTTCTTTTAATAATAATAATATGGATAAGATCGATCATCCCGGGCTAGGCGCGTAGCCTCTAGAATTCGCGAAAGTGCCACAGCAAGATTACCTATATCGAACATGCGATTCTGAGGTCGGAGAACCTCGTTCATCCTGCCTTAACCAAAGCTGCCGTATCCTGACGATTGCCACCAGCAATAACATCCCCACGACTCAATGAGATTCCTTGCTCGAATTAAGCGAGGCCTGTTTCTCCTGAGATTGACATTTATTTGTGACAACTATTGCATTGAATTTGCGCATAGAAATAAATTATATTTCTCAAAGTTAATCTCAAGAGAGATAGGATGCGCTACTGTTACAATACACAATACCAAAAAGCTACGGCGAAGTACGCCGTACAGATTTCAAAACGTAGACGAGTACAAACAAAGCAAGCGCCATATAAAAGTACATAATTTTATTAGTTTTATTATCACGCCTTTCAGCATTTTTGGATGAAGGTATAAATTAAAGCAAATTTGGAATGAAATAAAATCGATATTGGGCTATAATTATAAAAAGCTGATACGGAGAATAATTAATCTTTCTCATTAGAACCGCCCTGTACGATCGTAAGAATATCTTTCGACGAAATGTGGATTTTTGGCCGCTGGCTGGTTAAAGGCCCTTAATGACAATTATCATAAAAATGTCAAGTCATGTGATAACTTCTTTAAAGCAAAATTTCCAAAATACTTAAATACAACTGATTGGTCCTTTCTGGAAAACACAACTGATTGGTCCTTGTTAATAAGTTTTATTTTATTTTAAAGGATGCTATTTTAAATTTTGTGCCCCTCCGAAAAATATATTTTTTAATTTTCCAAACTGAATTGATCACTTTAACATGCAATAAAAAAATTACAAGTGATCCAGATTGTCAAGTGATTATAATGAATTTCAATTGTTAAGAAAGGAATGTCGTAAAATATCTAAAATATGTTATAAAAATTATATTGATAAAATTGAAAATTATATTTATGTAAATATGAAACAATTTTAAAACTACACTAATTCTGAAAAAAATTATTCGGGTATTCCAACTTCCATGAATTTCATTGGAAAAATTGGATATAAATTTCAAATGTGAATTTATTCGCTGATTATTTTAAGTCTGTCCATGAAAAAGATATACCTAATAATTAAATCCCCAAATTCTCGTCGAATCTTAGTCTGAACTTATCTTATATATTATATGTAAATTTGTTAGATGCCAGAAAAAGTGCTGGACCTGACAACAGTACGTTAATTAAAGAATGTTTAAACAGTCTGTACGTTTCCCTAATATATGGAAACATAGTTTTCTTAAACTTATTTTTAAAAGGAGAGACAAAACGAATGTTACAAATCCAATCATCTTTACCTAAACTTTTTGAAAAAATAGTACCCGATAAAATATCTACAAACATAACAAAAATTATAACTCCCTGCCAACATGGTTTCGTTCAAATAAATCTACATTATCTAATTTATGAATATTCAGATATTTTATACCTAAGTCCACAAGTCGCCTCAAAGTGGAGAAAAGCCTTTTTCATGTTCCGACTGCAACTATTCATGTTTTCAAAAGTGAAAATTTAAAATCCACATGCTGACTCACTATGGAGAAAAACCTTTTTCGTTCCAAAACGTTCCGAAATTTCACAAATAACAAAAATTAAAAATAATGAACAAAAATTTTGTAAGCAGCGTTGCCTACTCGGATTTTGAAAAAGACGTAGGTCAGACCAGAAAATTACGTAGATCTTTGTACATACTTTTTTCCTGCCTGAGTGAAATTAAGAACTTAGGTTTGGTGAAAGTAAATAAATTGAATAAATACTGTGGCAATTATTTTCCTCCCAACGGGTGGGCAAAATGGGATATGGGATGGGACGTTAAGAAAAGTAACGAAGATTTGCTTCTTGTTGTTATTTTGTTCAAATTTCGACAATTTTAATGAAAATAGGTAAATACGTAGATTCTGGACTGATGTTAGTAGGTATGCAGGAAACTCCTAAAATACGCAAATCTACGTAAAAAAGGCGTAGAGCTGGCAACGATGCGCAGAAGTCCCGGCTCACAATGAGTGACGTGAAGATGGGACTTCTCCTTGCGTTATGCGAAATGTTGCTCATTATGAGGAAAGTCGCTTATTAAGGGAGCGTTTTTTTTTACAATCCTTTTTGCTCGTTATGCTAATTACTCGTTATGGGGGGTGTCAATAATTATGTCATTTTTTATTATGTATCGATTTTTTTTAAGGTAATTTTGATTTTTAAGCGGGGCCTTGGGCGGACCGGTACCATTTGATCCACGGACCAGTACCAGTCCGCCAGACCAGTACTTGGGGACCACTGCCATAGAGAGTATTAGTACATAGGTATATTGAAAACATAGCTTTTATAATAAGAGTAAAGGTAGAACAGAGTCAAAACTAAAAATATAATATACATATTATACAGAGTTCGTATTCCCTGAGGACTGAAAAGAAACTTTTTTTTTCAAATTTTGGGCTCATTTTAGTGAATAGATCAGGGTTGCGTGAAAGTGCAAAGATGCAAAAAGTGTTTTAGAAAGAAAAATGACTTACTTTTACAGGCAGGTTTTGATGTCCAGGTGTTATTTCCCAAACACTGGGAGTACTCTTCAGTCGGATAGAAACCAGGACTACATACGTACTCGAGCAAGCTCAGGCGACTCACTTCTTCACCTGGTCTCAATACTCCTGTTGTACCATTGCTGATGGTGTACCTCCCGTTAACCGGGAACGCGGGTAAGATGCATCTGCGGATAAGCAAGATAACAATCATTTTTTAGTCATAACAACTTACAAAAGGAGAATGGACACAATCTAGTCTTAGGGAGGACCGTTATAATCCTAAATCCCAACCACTGTTGTTCACAAGGACTTGGTGTGTAACAAATGTCAATAAAAATCCTGCAATTATCCCACCTAACTAATCTTTAAATCCTTAAATGTCACCATGAACAATATAATTGTGGCAAATAAGATACATAACATATAAGGTAACAGTGTGGATTGTGCTCATTAGAGCTATTAGTGTAAAAATTTCGTATTTCAATAATTAATAGTATTGTGAACTTCAAAAATTAATATTGTAAAGTAAAGCAGCAGCATCTGGAGACCTTTGGTACAAGATGGACCGGTGAGTCCTTTTTCCTATTTTCCAATCTGGGCTTATCTTATTTTCCAGAAGCCCAGATTTGAACCATCGACTGACACTGTCCACCAGGTTTTGCGAGTGCACGCGTACTTAATTGTCCCCTATAACTTAGCGATTAACATAGTTTTGGGACTGGTCCTTCGGGTGTGTTGCACAGAGCTTCGCTTGGCTCTGCAGCACTTAAACACCAAACAATACAGTGAAGCCACAGTTTCACGACACCAGTGACCTTACAAAATTAAACATAGTGATAATATTAATCACGAATTGTGAACGTTAATTTGAATTATTAATTTTAATTATGTATAAAAATGTACCGTACTGCATTGGATCCCACAATGAGTATCTTAACTCTTGGGAAAAGTTAAGGCGCAGTTTACCCGCTCAAAAAGAAGAAGATGGAGATATATATAAATACGAAGGAGTGCGCTAATGTAAAAAACGATATTATTTAAGCGAAAATTGTGAAAATGTTTAATTTATTTATTTATTTGCATAAACAGCATAAAACCAATACATTACAAAAATGGTTAGAAAAGATACATAATAAATTCAGTTTAAGTAATGCATTTAGTTCAAACATAAATGCTATTTTACGCTTAAAATCATTTGTAGGAAATTTGGAAAATATCCACATTTCCTGCGAGGCAGTTAATTAACCTAGTGAGTCTTCCCAGGGGCGTCACCATTGGTATGTTAGTTCTGCATCTAGGAAGAATCAAAAGCCTGTGTTGGCGACCTCGCGTGAAATTATCGGGGACATAGAATCCTATTTCAGCCGGAATATCTGGTACCGAAATAAAACCATTTAGAAGCTTATAAGCCATCAGCAGTAATGCGACATTCCTTCTGGAACTAAGGCTGCAGATACCAAGCATTCCCGAGAGAAATACTGTTGGAAACAGCCATGGTTAAAAACCTAACTCTCTCGTATAGAGATTTACTAACAACAATTTAAACTGAACACTTTTGGATGTTGAAATCGAGTTTATTATCGATACTCCAGTCAATAAATGGGTTTATATCTTCCTGGAGTTTTCTACAGTCTTCTAAAGATCTTATTCTCATGAAGAGTTTAATGTCATCTGCAAAAAGTAAAAAAAAAAACGAACGAATTTGATTTTTTCCCAAATATTTATTTTTATTATTTTTTAATTATAATTTTTTTTTTTTTTTTAGCATACAAAATATAATGTACATTTAGATGATGTATTAATTTGTTTACATGTTCATATTCAAATATGTTAATACCACTCTTCCATGGAAGCGTTAGCTTGTGTCTGGAAGCGTAGTGTACACTTTTTAATGCTATATTTAAGTTCTTAAATTACAATGTGAATGTAAAAAACAATAAGTTGTAAGTTCGGTGATATGTAATTATAAGTATTTATCTACTATCAAAACAATTTTACTATTTGGATAATGTATCTAGAATTATTGTAATTAGTTGCTAAAAACAATACAAAATTTAACTTATTTGAAGAACTGAGTATCACTTGGAAGCTAAGTTATAAGTAGTTGTTCTTGAGATTAGATTAGTCGGAAACTTTTTTTTTGAGAATATCTTTAAAATATTTTTTAACAGTGTTTATTAATTGGATTTTATCATTAATTTTTCTAATTTCATCCGGTAATCCCACAAAAAAAAAATTAAAACACAAATATTAATAAAACCCGACTCGTTTAAAATAGAACAAAACTCTCAGGGAGGTTATCTAAAATAGAATTTAAAGAAACACTTTTTTCATACATATGTATAAGGGAACGTACCCATACTACGTGGTCAACTTTTTGCAATTTTTGACCTCCCCCCCCCGGTGACCAAAAACCTAAGCTCCCCGCCGCTCATTTGTACCAAGCGTGGTATTTTGAAGACCCCCCCCCCCTGAACGGGCCACGTAGTATGGGTACGTTCCCTAACATGTAAAATAACTTAAAAAGACGTGTTTATAATAATTTTTGGAGCATATTTTGCGATTTTTTTCTATCGAGGGAATTTAATATAATTGTCGTTTCGGCGTGGGGAATATATAGATACTTTCTCCAAGAATAACATTAATTTATTTACGAGGCTTAAAACTTAGGCCCTCCGTTCATGGAGATACTTACAATCTACGTAATTGTGACGAAACCACAAGTACCCTGCTGATATACCTACTACTTTTTAATGCAAGTCTCCTCACACGGCGCTATCCGAAATATACTGAACTTGATCATTTTTCACGTGCAGCCGTGGAGTTAACACGCTGTCAAGCGATGTCATATGACTTTTTTCCAACAATCATGCCTTCTCCACTAATAATAATAACGTAGTATTTATATAGCGCGGTTTTGTGATATTTCACTTCAAGTGCGCTTAATTATAATAAACTTTAAATTAGTTCTACAGTGTTCCTAACGAGTCCTTGAAAATACAAAATTGATTAAATAATGTGAAACAAAGAATATACAGTATATACAAAGCAATTTCTAAAGAACAATATTAACAACAAGAATTCTTAAAACTAAATTATAATAAAGAATAGGAGGCAGTTTACGTTTAGAAATAATAATAACAGAGTGCACATAAAACTATAGTAAGGAGGTAATCGAAACCAAACAATTACCAGAAACTTGAGGAAACATGGCTTATTATAGTAGATTGAAAACGAGTTAAAATTCATGAAAGGTATGATTTTTAAATAAGTTTGTTTTTAAAGCTCTTTTGAATTCAGCCAAGTTCTGGATATTAGTAAGAGCTGAGGGAAGTTTGTTCCAAATGAGCGGGCCAGTTACACGAAAACATCGATCATAGTAAACGGCTCGATTTGACCTAGAAAGTTCGATTAAACGATTAGTAACATCTAGATCTGCTGACCTTAGAGTAAGCTGCCTATCGCTTAAGTTTTGTCGGACACGTAGTTCCGATATATAGGCTGGCGCCATTCCTTGCAATGCTTTGAAGGTCATTAAGCAGATCTTGAACTCTATTCTTTCAGGGCATCGAAGCCAATGAAGGCGATCTCTTAGAAACGGGGTTATACGGCAATACTTAGATTCACCAAAAATCATTCTCGCCGCCGCATTGAAAACGGACTGGATTCTATTGAATTGTTTTTTAGGTAAGTCAGCATACGCACTATTACAATAGTCCATACGTGAAACAACGAACGAATTTATGAGTGACTTTGCTCCCTCAGAGGGAAGGCAACGTCTGATTGATTTTATCTGCCTTAGATGGAAATAGCCTGAACTTACAGATTTTGAAATTTGTGATTCAAGAGATAGACTATTGTCTATATGTATAGTCCAGTAACTTTGTCGCCTGAATGTATGGGGTAGTATGCGTTAAATCCGGTAGTTCTGATTTTTTGCAGACTTGTTTATGATTTTGGCCTAATGAATAATCCAAGTTTTTGACCTCGAGCGCCGACCGCAACTTTGTCAAAAATCGCAAAAACCCCAAAAAAATCGTTATTTTTTCAAATTTTGGTGATTATAACCCTAAAGCACTAGTTTTTGAAAAAAAAATTGTATGATGTTTTTAAAGTAGACTAAATTTTCTACAATATGATACTAGAATTGTCTCTGTAGACTTAATAGTTTCCGAGATTAAGCCTTTCAAAATTTATCAGTTTTTTCGAACATCGCAATTTTTTGCAATATTTTAGATGTCACTCGAATAACTCTAGCGGGATGAAGTTTCAATTACCTCCGACATGTGAAGTCACGAATGCGACCCACCTGTAACACGTTTTTAACGTATGACTGACAGTGTGCTCTCTCGTTGGACATTAGGCTTGGTGTATCTACATAATATCTGCCATGAAGTGGAAACATACTGTGAGGTTACTACCTCAACAACTGAACAACATGTTGACATGCAACCATCTTGTGTCACCAGAGATGAATCAGATACTGAAAAACTTTGTAGATGGTTTGCACAGCACCTTCCATTCCTTACAGCAGATTTCGTTATGTCCATCAGCAGTGGCCTGGTTGGAGAATCTAGTGTCAACAGCCACATGGCTCTAGAGATTGGGAGAGAATCGATGCTAAAGATGGTTGGCCAGAACTTCCAGGAAGTGAAATTCAAACGTAAAAACAATGTGGTGTCCCTTTCTTCAGCTGTACGAACTATTACTGTTGGCAATAAACAGGTAACTGTTGATCTTCTAAAACTGTTTCACAGGTTGTGTGTCTTAAAACAATCGGATGAAGAGTGTATCTCAATGTCATTGTTCTCTGAAGAGGGGATGAGAAAGGGCACAAAATCCACCTTGTATTCGGTATTTGAACCTGTAACCTTAAAAGTTAACGAAGTTGTGTGGCCTCGAAGCTCATCATTTGGTGCGATAGCTGACAGATACATTCAGTACATTACTGCTCACTATGGCTCAAATGTGGCAGTAGTTTTCGATGGTTATCCCGTAGATGCTGTACAGAAAACACAAAGAGCTCTGAGCGTCTTCTAAGAGCCAAGTTACACTCATCGCGAGAGATAATCGTTGATGAGAAAACCATGGCACAGGTTCCTCAACAGAAATTCGTGTCAAATAACAAAAACAAGATTCGTTTCATAAAACTGCTGACAAGAAAAATGGGAAATCACAACATTCAAGTACTCCAAGCAGAGCAAGATGTTGATAGGCTCATCATCACTACAGCTGTAACTGCTGCCTCTACCTATGATATAGTGGTAGTCGTTGGTGAGGACATTGACTTGCTGATCATCCTTACTGCGATCTCAAACCAACGTGAAATTTTTTACAATAAATATGGAAGAGGCAAAGCATCAGATGTCATGTATTACAGCATCGCTTCTTCAAAATCCTCTTTGAAAACATAGCTTTTCCTCTTCATCCATGCTTTTAGTGGTTGTGACTCGACATCCTGCTTCTTTGGCTTAGGGAAGATACAAATGATGTCCATAGTCGAAAAAAATCCGGACGTTGAAAAGCAAGCTGCGATTTTTCTCGACACCAACTCTACACCTGACGATATAGCAGCAGCAGGAGAACGAGTCATAATTGATCTATACGGAGGCAACCCCAACACCCATAACCTTGACGAGCTGCGATACCAACTATTCGCCAGGGCTGCGACGAAAACCAGCTTCAATCTAGCCAGGTTACATTCTACACGACACTCTGCTCGATTTCACTCCTTGCGGACATACCATCAGGTAAAAATTTGTCCTTGCATCAGTTACATTTCATTCATCATTTTCTATTCTCATGTACAATCTTCTTACAGGTTCAGGCGTGGTTGGGAATCACACTGAACCCTCTCTCCTGGGGGTGGATATCCACGCCACAAGGCCTCAACCCCAAAATGATGACCAGAGATGCAGCCCCACAACAACTCTTGCGGATGATTTCTTGCGGCTGCACGAAGGGTTGTGGGAACGCGTGCAGCTGCAGGAAGGCAGGATTAAAATGCTCATCAGTCTGCAGGCACTGTAGCGGGGCCTCTTGTGACAATATACCTGATGTTGAAGTAATAGATATCCCAGAAGGCGACGATCTGTCCGATGTCGAAATGGAGGATGACTTGTGGGCACAAGACGTCGACGATTCATCACCATCTCCTGATGGGGATATGCCATCCCAATACGTCGATCCAGATACGGATGAACCTCAACCGGGACGTTCCAAGAGGGCTAAATTAATTTTTTTTTTTTGATTTTGAATATTTTGTTCTGAGTTTCCTAACAAATAAACTTATTAACTTTTGTTGTACTTATCTTTTTTAAATAAATAAAAAAAATAAAAAGAAAATAGTTTGTTTTTTATCTTTTTTACTTCATTATTCGCAGCTTAGCTTAAACATCATCATCCCATCATAAAAGTACAGGGCTACGATAGCATAATCAGGGTCAAAATTCATTCAGAACGACAGAATTGCGAAAAATTGCGAAGTTCGAAAAAAGTTATAAACTTTGAAAGGCTTAATCTCGAAAACTATTAGGTTTACAGAGACAGTTCTAATATCACATTATAGCAAATTTAGTCTACTTTAAAAACGTGCAAAAAAAAGTTTTTTCAAAAACTAGTCCTTTGGGTTATAATCGCCGAAATTTAAAAAAAAAACAATTTTTTCACGGTTTGCGCTCGAGGTCACAAACTTTGAAAGGCTTAATCTCGGAAACTATTAAGTTTACAGAGACAATTCCAGTGCCATATTGTAGCAAATTTAGTCTACTTTAAAAACGTCATAAAAAGGTTTTTACAAAAACTAGTCCTTTAGGGTTATAAATGCTAAAATTTAAAAAAATGCGATTTTTTCGGGGTTTTTGCGATTTTTGACAAAGTTGCGTTCGGCGCTCGAGGTCGAAAACTTGGATTATTCATTAGGCCAACATCATAAACAAGTCTGCAAAAAATCAGAACTACCGGATTTAACGCATACTGTGATGTATAAAGTTACTGGACTAATAGTGAAACCTAGAAATTTTATTTCTGTAGAAGGGATTATATCGGTGCCCTGAATATGGATTGGATTAGAGTCGATGAGGGCTTGCCTTCCAGGAAAAGCTATCCAAATAAATTCCGTCTTGGTCGGATTAAGTTTGAGTTTATTGACAGACATCCAACTTGAGACTGTGTCAATGAAACTAACCACCTCGTTTTTAAGGACGTCTTTTTCATCCGGGGAACAAAACTTGAAAATTAAACGATCATCTGCATAGCCTTGTGATTCAAAGCCAGCTGATTGAATGAGTTTCTCGAGGCGATTCGTATAGAGAATGAAGAGAATGGGACCCAAGACAGAACCCTGGGGAACTCCACATTCTACGGGAGTTTCAGGTGAAGTACAATTATTGAAAATTACTGAGGCTACTCGTCCAGACAGGTATGATGTCATCCATTGGAGTACATCACCTCGAACGCCAAATTCGGTTTCAAGCACATTTAATAAAATACTATGATCTACTGTGTCAAATGCCGCACTCATGTCAAGAACAGATACCAAACCCGACTTACCTGCTTCCATCCCGATGATCAAGTCTGAAATTAACCGCAGAAGAACAATTTCCGTTGAATGAAACTGTCGATAAGCGGATTGATTTTTGGCAAATAGACCGGCGGAGTTCAAGTACCCCACCAATTATTTGGTAACGATTTTCTCAAGCAGTTTAGAAAGGAATGGTAGATTGGATATTAGCCTGTAATTATCCGTATTGTCAGTATCAAGATTTTGTTTTTTTAGAATCGGAGTTATGATTGATTTCTTAAGTGTTCCCGGTACAAGTGAATTTACTAATGACTTCTGGATAATTGCGGTAATTACAGGCGCTATATCCGGAAGACATTGTTTTAATAGCCAGGTAGGTATGGGGTCTTGAGCGCATTGCTTGTTAGGACAAGACTTTATAGCACGCGTGACATCTTCTTCCGTTACTGCGGCAAAAGTAGTGAAGTCACCCGAGAGCGGACTTGATGCTGCGACAGAAGACGATCCTACCACACTGAGGGCCTGAATTTTTTCAACGTTACTTCTGAAATATGTTGCGAGGCTGTTTGCTTCAAGAGAGGAATCAACCTTGTTGTTGCTCTCTCCAGACAGTCCTTATGTTTTGCCAAAGTTTTCGAGGGTCCTTTTCTGTCTCAATTTGCTCACACCAAAAGTTTGATTTCTTCTGTGTGACTTCTTCCTTGTAAACTTTTTGCTTTGCAATCCAAAGCTGCCGATTGCTGAAAGTCGGGTTTTGTCTGTAAATCCTCTCAAATTTCCGCATTTCCCTCTTCTTTTGATGACATTCAGCATCGAACCACTTGCTGCAATTCCTTATGCGGCAGACCCTCTCTGTGAAAGGGGCATATTTATCGAGTAATGCCCGTAGCGTAGAATTATATAGAGTTACTAGCTCTTCTGTTTGGCTCTCGCTATACTTTTCCTTATCACAGAGAGGCGACGCTTTCAAATCACTGCAAAATGCCTCGAAGTCGAATTCTCTCCAATTTCTGGAGACAACGGATTTGAATTCTAATTTTGGAGGATCGAAGGCAAACTCGGACGTGACTAGACGATGATCCGATAGTCCAATGTCAGTAACATTTACGCTATTTGGGGGAAACCCAACCCGGAAAATGATTACATCCAGTGTACCTCCCCCGTCATGAGTAGGTGAGTTCACCCACTGGTCGCAGCCGAAGTCACTACGTATTCTGGTAAAGTATAGTTATATAAACATGCATTTTTTCCACTTCCAGAACAAATCTAACATTACTTTCATGTTCCGACGCCATTTCTGTCAAACGTCAAACGAATAAGTATCAGACACAAATGATGCGACACGTCGCGCGCGATCAGCACTGTCGGTATCGTTATACTGATTGGAAACTGACAGCCACCCCGTAGCGCCGTGAACGGGCACCAGCAAAATCGTACGGGGGGTACTCACGATCGGCGCGTATGATATCGAGTATCTTATAAGTATTTCCGTGAACGGAGGCACTTTTTTTTTTATTTTTTTTATTTAAATAAAACATACAACGAAGTTGCATTCCCAAGAGTTATCAAAACTCATTAAGGAATCGCCAATTGGTACATTTGAAAAAATAAACCCAACCCAACCCAATATGCAGACACAATAAATAAAGAAAAAATTTACAAAACATTTTACAGAAGCAACATACAGACACAAACATATGAAGAATCACTTTACAAATATTTCACAGAAACAGGTGTTTAAGGTGTTTAAGGGCCCGCAACCCGAATTTCTACTGATTTCTTACACATCTCCCTTAAACATGGTAAGTTTTAAAGCTCTTATTCAAATATATGTTATTCTTAAAGATAAAATCTAGACATTGCCCGCGCCGAAACGTAAATTATATAAAATTCCCTCGATAGAAAAAAATAGCAAAGTATGCTCCAAAAATTATTATAAACACGTTTGTTTCAGTTATGTTACAAGTTATATGTATGAAAAAAATCATAGTGTTTTTATAAATGCTGCTTAAGACAATGCCTGCGAGATTTTTGCCCTATTTTAAACGAGACGCGTTTTATTAAACATCTTCGCATTTTTTTAATCGATTTTGTCGCTGTTAATAGCGCTCTCCTCTAACATTCGTAATTTCGTATCTCTCCATCTTCTTCTTTTCAAGCCCGGTTGCAGAGCCTTAAGGAAAATGTGTAATAAATCGGTAGAAAAATCAGCTTCCAAGAAACTGGGCGTCCTATATATAGAGATATCAGATTCTTTAAAAGTGACTAGCTGCTAAACGTACATACATAAATCTCAAGTATGTCCAGTAGGTGAATTTGAAAAATTTCAGGGTTAACTAATAGACATAACTAAGAGGTACCGTTGATTTACTAAGAATGGGCGTGTCCTTGTCTGTTTTTCAACCCTTGTAGTTCAAGGGTTAATCACTGAACTTATCACAACACAGTAGCTGTTATCACGCCAAGTTGGAAAAAACAATATTGAATTAAAAACAAATGAAGAGAACTAACCTTTCCGGAGATAGAGATGTTGCTGTCATTGGCGCTGGAGCTGAAATAAATAATACATCATTTTAGTTGAGTCTAAATTAAATTATTATGAAAATATTTCTTAGACTAGTAACCAGAGATTGCGGGTTCTTATAATGGCGTGAGAAAAAACATTTGATTTGATTAATTGAACGTTATTAATAATGTCGTACGCCAACGCGTACGTCGTCGCCACGCCGTACGCGTTGCGCCACAAATAATATCTATGTACGTGGAATTTCAAACAAAACTACCACTGTTATTCGGGTTTTAATTCGAGAATTCGTAACAAGATGCCGCCACTTACGTCAGCAGCTCGCGTGTAAATGTTTCTTCCCTAGGTATAAGTACTACGGATTAATAGAATTTAATTATCTTTCCGGATATGGAGAGATTACATATGGCGTCATAGCCTGTCACGGTTAGTTTAATTCGGTGACTAGCTGTCAGCAGCTGTCACTGGATCGTAGTGGGCCAATAGATCGAGGAACTGGCTATTTTTGGAACCAGTTCTTATCGGACTTATAAAATGGTTACCTACACTCAAACTGGGCGAAGCCGACCTAAAAGCCCCCCGCAGGGCCAAGCACCAAAAACCTAGGGTGGGTTTTTCTCTATTATGTGAAATTTCAAAGTCAAACCGGAGGAAGAAGATGATATCCAAATATTACTTAAAAAATAACGTGATTTTTTATCTCCATTTAACACCCTTTTATCACCACTGGAGGTTGCCCACCACTTTCCCACGGCGTTCTAAGGAAACAGATGGTTTCCTCCTTCACCGTACACGTCAGGACTCTAATTTTTTATTTATAAAGAAGCTTTTTTTTTATTAAAATGACGCTAGACCTCCAATGTCCAATTGTTAGCAGGCAGTATGCGAGTGCGTACATGGTGTTAGTTATTTATTTCACAGTATCACGTCTCATCTCCGCCACTGGCTATAGCTGAAAACAAAGTTTATTAATAGAAAAGAGGGAAAGTTACTAGAAAAAAAAAACATTATTATGATGAGATTGTACGACCTAACCAAAGCAACTGAGTTGCAGTCGTCCGGCAGTCCCGCCGAGGATAAGCGGAGCCATCAGTCCAGTCGCAAGCGGGACTCGGTGTCCGCGCCCCTAAGCCGGCTTCCCGGTACGCCCTCGAAGAAAGTGTTGGAATTAAAGAGGGAAAGACCTGAAGACCCTAGGGATAAAAGTGAGCATCGGGTCACCGGAGGCAGGGCGGAAGGGCACCGGTCCGCAACGGTTGGTCTTCAGGCCCGCTCGTGGCGACGGGGGAGGCGCGGGCGGGTTATGCAACCGCTGCCTTGGGAGTCATCTCCTCAGTTGATGCACGGTCATAGGTCTAGTCCACCCCCTTGATGGGGTGTAAGACAATACAAAATGATTAAATGGTAGTTCCGTTCCGGCTCCTTACGATCCGGCTCCTTACTTATGCAAGTCCAGACACGCAAAACTTGATTGAAATATATCTTAGAATTAGAAAAAAAAAAAAAAAAATGAAAGTAGCAAGTGTAGTATATACTGGTAAGGATATTAATAATATCAAGTTAAGAGAGAGAAAACAATGATTAAAAAGCAAGAAATAGAGACAAATTTTAGATGTTAAAGAGGCTGTTGAAGGTGGTACCTAAGAAACCTTTTATTAGACAAATCACAGCCACCATAATGTTCATGGAAAAAAGACCCACCCTAATGTTCATGTTCAATCTGAAACAAGTGCAAGTTGTACAAAACGCAATTGTAAAATTATTGGTCGTCCCTAATATTTTCAAACAGAGACAAAATAAACCGTTGCTGTTTCAGAGTGCCAAAATTTTACCTGTTAAGGCAATACTTTGGCACAAAATTATAATTCAACATATATTTACCCCGCAGCATAAAGAGAAATTAGAACATAAATACAGCACTAGATTCACGCGTAACGACGGGTTAATAGTTCCGAAATTTAACAATAAGTACGGACAGAGAACGTTTGAATATATCATACCGAAGATATTTAATTTATTACCTGACACTATAAAGCAATGTAATTCTATGAATAAGGTTAAATATATGGTGAAAAATTGGCTATCGGAAAAAAAAGATTTATATTGATTTTGATATGTATGAAAAAATGTTGTATCTGTAGATATAAGATGTAAATTTTAAATTTTAAAAATGTATAAATATGTAACTAAAATATAAGCACCTGTTGACAAGCCGATTCAATTGGCTTAGCAGGACTTGTTTGTTGATTATATTATGAATTATCTATTATTTCAAAAAAAAAAAAAAAAAAATGTTTTCCATGGCCGACGGGAAAACCGCCGCCGTGCGGTGCAGCATAAATTGCACGAGTTTTTGAGGTTACATGCACTGAGCAAATAATTAAGAGTAATAAATCTTAAATAAATAATGCCATAGTGGATGATTATTTCTATCATATATATGTAATGCCAATTCGTTTTTTTGAGGAAATATTTTATGTAGATAGGTACATGAACATTTAAAACCCGTTCTTCAAAGTTGGTTTCAGAGACACGGAAGAAATTGCCCAATCTAAATCGGTATCCTTTACTTAATTCCTGATAAATAAATATCTAATAATGTTTCGAGATAGTGCGGTCTAATTTGAATTCTGTGTTTTCTCCCTGATATCTACATATATAGCAACTACTATAATACTGAACATACACCTGTCAATATTTTTTTCACAAAATTACACATCATCAATTTGGGGGGCGTCTTTGGGGTACCGCCGATCCAGGAATCATTTATTATTTAACTATCTCTGCAGTGGTCACCCCAAGTACATTTGGTGACTTAGCAGGGGCGCCCGGGTTCATGGGGTGAGGTTTGTCCGGGTCTAGGCGTCGGATACATCTGCCCACCTGATGCGTGGCGGGCCGGATCGAGAGATTGGTTGAGAGAAGCCTTTTGACATCTCCAGCCGATCTCTCTGAACCCATCTCCTTGCACCGCAATTGGAGGGATGGATTCATACGTCGGTCACTCCCGGACACTGACCCCTACATTCGTACGCACCTGCCATACCCTTTTTCCTTCCCAGAACTTCCTCTCCTACTTTTCCTTCTGAAGACCCTCCACACAGCATTCCCTAAGATGAAATAGGCCCTAAAGGTAATTTTTTTCTTCAAGGCCTCCCATGTGGAGTTAACGTAAAAAAATATTTTTTATAACATTGTTCTATTGACAAATGGATCACTGCTCAGCATGGGCGTAGCGGATTTTTATTTAGAGTGGGGCCAAAATTAAAAATTTAGGGTAGGTACCGAAAAAAGTACACTTCTACAACATATTCGTACTTAAGGCTCTTTAAATACAAATAATATAAACGGAAGAAAGAAAAACATCCTACAAAGTGCTGTTAATTGAAAATGCGCCTCGGCCGAGAATCCCAGAGGTCATGCATCGGCCAGCCAGGGTGGGGTAGGGATGTCGAAAGTGAAAAAAAATATCGATATATCGATGTATCGATATTTATTAAAATATCAATATCGACGTCGATATATCGAGGAAAAAATATCGATATATCGGTCAAATTTTCAAGAGATTTTGCGTTTTTAAAATAATAGTGTATTCAGCTCAGTATTATCAATAGTAATTTTTGTACACAATTTGCTTTTTTTGGTCTATGTTTTCTAAGTATTACTTTTATGATCGTTTTCTGCGCGATTTCTAAGTGATCGATGGCTGAGTTTGTTGCTCCTCCCCAGACAATTATTCCATATTCTATTATTGATTAACAAAGTGCAAAATATATTGTTTTCTTTTGTTTTATTTTATATATGTTCCTTATGTTTAGGAAAATGTGTATTGTTTTGAGGAGACTATTTGGGATTTGTTTGATATGATGTGTCCATCTTAGATTATGACCAATTACGATTCCTAGATATTTTATTTGTTCTGTTTTTTCTAGAGAAGGGCAATTGCAGATGTTGTTATATAAACATTCGTGTATTTTTATTGTGTTTGTGTTGTTTTTTGGTTGTCCCGTGCTGTTTATACTGTACGTTGTAAATTTTGTTTTCGATATGTTTAGTGTAAGTATGTTTGAGTCTAGCCATGTTTTCATTCGCGTGATTACCATGCCATACCATAGGCACCATGTTTCGCAGCCGTACATCAAGATACTCCATACATAGGTCTTGATGACGAGTATTCTCAGTTTTAGGTCTATATTATTCGATTCTATTATTTTCGACCTTTTATTAAATGCAAGCCTAGCCTGGTGTATACGGCTGTCGACCTCGCTCTTAGACCGACCGTCCCATGTTATTTTGCTCCCGAGACAAACTCCTTGGTGTTCTTTAGTGGAACTCCTGACATCTCTACTCTCATCTGTTGCTGCATTCGGCCAACAGTCAGCAGCTTTGTTTTGTCTTTATTTATCTTCCTGTTGTAATTGTTTTAAAGAATGCTTTGCATGGTTGTTAAGGCCTCTTGCAGTTCTTCTTCGCTTTCAGCAGCCATAGCAATATCGTCAGCAAACCTTATCGTATCCACCTTTTGCCAGTGTATCTTTACACCTTTTTATGTAACTCATTCTCTCTCTCAAGTCATCAATCGCACTTTGTATATAAGCGTTAAAAAGGTGACAGAGAGCATCCCTGTCTCATCCCTTGTCTTATACTGGCTTCCTTTGTATCATTGTCACATCTAATTATAGCGGCCTCATTCTTGTATAGCGCCTGGATTATTCGTCTATCTCAATATTTGATGTCAATTCTCTTCAGAATCTCGAAGAGTCTTTTCCATTTATATATTTATTTAATTTAATAAGGATTAATACTGTATCCGTTTAAATAACTTTCCAATTATCCTATTGTACGTGACGATTTTTTTAGAAGATAGAATGGGTATAGTAAGCTATCGGTAAAAGATTGATGCATGCCATCGCGGGCTTTTTTATAGATCTATAAAAGAGAAATATCCCAGCATGCATTGTTTTGTTATATCTCAAAGGGATTTTTGATGAAATCTCCCAGGCGGCTTGACTTTTTCCGACACTTCTAACAATTATCGTTATGTTTCAACCAATTTACACAAATCCTTGACAAATTATATATTTAAACCTTCCTCATGAAACACTCTATCTATTGGCGAAAACCGCATGAAAATCCGTTCAGTAGTTTTCGAGTTTATCGCGAACAGACAGACGGACATCGCGGGGGGCTTTAATTTATAATATGTAGAGATAGAGACAGAGATTAAATAAAAATAATAAAAAAGTGCGTTTGTTTGTCCTTCTTTCACGTCGCAATGGAGCAACCCATTGACATGATTTTTTTGCATAGGGATAGTTGAAGGACTGAAATGTGGTACAAGCTACGTTTTATCCCGGAAAACTATTTCATTCCTGTGGGAAAATTCTCTGTATAGCAATTTCTCCATAATACATGCAAGCAAAACCGCCAGTAAAATCTAAAGTTATATAAAGAAGTGATTGTAGCAAAAAGCAAAAAATCTATTTTGCATATTCATAAAAATTAAGAGATAAAATTCCACTAATTAAGTTAGCTAATTATGTAATATAAAATCATTCAATTAAATATATATATATAAAAAGAGATAATATATATATATATATATATTACTAGCTGGGTTACCCGACCCGGAGGATAACATTCGAGAGTGTTCTGGAATGTTTCACATTGATGTTCCCGATTCCCAATCCCGAACATTCCACGATTTTCCAAAATGTTCTGGGATGTTCTGGAACGTTATGGAATGCTCTCAAATATCTGACTGGGGTGTCCGGCTTCGCTCAGGGAATTGGTGCGAGATTGAATTGACGTTCAAATCCACGACGGATCTTGCCTTATATACCCCGTATGCGAAGCCCCATACAAAAAAATATTTCAAATGTTCCAGAATAATGTTCCAGATCATTCCACAACATTCAGGAGTGTTCTGCAATGTTCTAAAATGATCTGGGATGTTCCGGTATGTTCCTAATCGTTCCATCCTGTTCCCCAACATTCCACAATATTCCAGAATCTTCCGGCATTTTCTGGAATGTGGTGGAATGCTCATGAATACTCTGGAATGTTTTGAGCTGTTCTAGAAATTTCAAGGGGGCAAAACTTCCAGCCCTTATATCTTTAAAAGCACGCCCTTCAGGTAAAAATGGGAACTTTCTTAATGGATGGGGGATAGATTAAGATTATCCAAACTTCTAGAACTTTCCAGAACCTTCAAGACTCACCGACACTCCGCCACTCATTTCTGAAAGCTTCTAGAACTTTCTCTTTCCATAACATCCTAGAGCATAAGGGAATCTTCCAGAACTATCTAGAACTTTCTAGACTCACCGACACACTCCATCACTCCTTCCAGAATTTTCTACAGCTTTATCGAACCTTATGGAACTTTTTGGAACCTTCTAGACTCATCGACATTCTCTGCCGCTCCTTCTAGAACTTTCTACAACTTTGTCGAACCTTATAGAAATTTTCGAAACCTTCTGGACTCACCAAAATATTCCGCCACTCCTTCCAGAACTTTTTATAGCTTTATCAAACCTTATGAAACTTTCCTGAACCTTCTTAACTCACCGACATACTCCGCCACTCTTTCCAGAACTTTCTACACCTTTATCGAACCTTATAGAACTTTTCGGAACCTTCTAGACTCACCTATATAATCCGCCATTCCTTCCAGTAT